>CM077673.1:111417143-112697977 GCA_039707655.1 Elymus sibiricus | reverse complement strand
CTAAGAGAATCGTTAATGGAATCAATAGAACTACTAGAAGCAATATCATTGGATTTATTATTTTTATTGCTACTAGTTGAAGAACCTTTCTTGCCTTTGTTACTAGATTGCTTAGTCTTAACTTGTGGAATAAATGTAGACAAGAGTAGTCGTTTGGCTAGATAAGAAGAAGTCTTCTTTCGGAGATCGTCATTGATTGCTTTAAGAAACTCATGTTATTGCTCCAAATTGAGCTTCTCGAAGCGTAGCTTCTCATGAGTCCTTACAAGCTCTCTATGGTCTTCTAAAGTAGATTCATGAGCTAACTTAAGAGTGTTTAATTCTTTAGTTAGTCGTTCTATTTCCTTCTTATCGTCATCACACGACTTATCTTGATTAACATGATCATCATCTAGCACATTTTGACTAATATCACTAGCTTTATCACATAGCAAGTCATCATCTCCAAGTAAGTCATCCTCATCACTATCGAAATCAGATATTCGGGGTGTGATACCTTGGGGCCTTTAGCCATGAAGCAACTTCCACTCCCTTCATTTGGTGAATCAAATATGTCATAGGAGTTGGAGGAAATGAGTGCAAGTCCGACAACACCTTCATCTTGACTATAGTTGGAGTCGGAGTGATAGCTTCTCTCGGAGTGGTCGTTGGAATCGGAGCCGGAAACCCATTCACCAACATGAGCTTGATGTCTTCTTCTTGACTAGCTCTTGGTGTACTTGTCCTTCTTCTCCGAATCCCTACTTCTCCTTGAGGGTCTTCGTTCATAACGATCATCTCTACTCCTTCTCTCTCTTCGAGATGACTCATCTCTTGAGCTCTTTCTTCTAGGTGACACTTCCCTTCTTTTGTGGGGGGGGGGCGTGCACTCATTTGAGTAGTGTCCGGGCCTTCCACAATTGTAACAATTTCGGTCACGACTAGATGAACGCTTTTCTTCATATCTTGAGTTGGAGTTTCTCTCTTTGCCTCTACTCTTGTAGAACTTGTTGAATTTCTTGACCATGAGGCTTATCTCTTCATTGGTAACAAGGTTGTCACTTGAGGTATTGGGAGCATTACTTGTGGCTTTGTAAGCACCGCTTGACTTGTTGTGAAGTTCTTCCTTGTCTTTGAGTGACATCTCATGAGCAAAAATTCTACCAATGACTTCCGTAGGCTTGAGAACTTTGTAGTTGGGCATCATTTGGATCAATGTGCACACAGTGTCATATTTTCCATCCAAAGCTCTAAGTATCTTCTTGATGATGAATTTGTCGGTCATCTCTTCGCTTCCTAAGCCGGCAATCTCATTGTTAATGAGAGCTAGCCTAGAGTACATCTCCGCGACTCCTTCACCATCCTTCATCTTGAACTTGTCAAGTTGACTTTGAAGCACATCCAACTTAGATTCTCTGACGGAATCAGTACCTTCGTGCATATCAACCAAAGTATCCCAAATTTCCTTTGCATTCTCAAGACGGCTGATTTTGTTGAATTCTTCGGGGCATAGGCAGTTGAAAAGAATGTCACATGCTTGAGCATTGTATTGCAACATCTTCAATTCTTCCGCGGTCGCTTCACGATCCGGTTCCTTTCCATCACCAAAGAATTCACCTTACAAGCCAACACAAACAACAGCCCAAACGACGGGGTTATGACTAAGAATATGCATTTTCATCTTATGCTTCCAACTAGCAAAATTAGTACCATCAAAGTATGGACCTCTACGGTGATAATTTCCCTCACTAGACGCCATACTCTCCTAGGTTGTGAAACCAATGCAATGGAGACCAAAGCTCTGGTACCACTTGTAGGATCGCAAGTATGTCTAGAGGGGGGGTGATTAGACTGCTTGACCAAATAAAAATTCTACCTTTTTCCCAATTTTAGTTGTGGGTAGATTTTAGCAATGATAGCATGTCAAGCACACCCTACACATGCATGTCTAAGAGTATAGCAGCGGAAAGTAAAGACAAGCACATGTAAAGAGGTAAGGATAGAAGATCAAACACAATTGTAGACACAAAGATTTTTCCCATGGTTCCGATAGGTGGCGCTATCGTACATCCACGTTTATGGAGTCTTCAACCCACGGAGGGTAACGGTCGCGAGAGTCCACGGAGGGCTCCATCCATAAGGGTCCACGAAGTAGCAACCTTGACTATTCCATAACGGCTTCCGTCCACGAAGGACTAGCCTCACTATGGGTAGATCTTCACGAAGTAGGCGATCTCCTTGCCCGTACAAACTTCTTGGTTCAACTCCACAACACGAAGTAGGAGGCTCCCAAGCAATACTGAACCAAGCTAGGAGGCACCACCCTCCAAAAGGTAATAGGCTTGATAATGGTGATGAACTCCTTGCTCTTGTACTTCAAGATGATAGACTCCTCAGCACTCAATCACTCTCTCACAAATTTGGCTTGGTAGAAGAGATTGATTTGGTGGAAAGCAACTTGGGGAGGCTAGAAATCAAGATCCATATGGTTGGAGTGGATGATCTTGATCTCAACACAAGGGTAGGTGGTTCTCTCTCAGAAATATGGATATGGAAAGTGGGGAACTGTTCTGAGTGCTTCACTTTCGAGTGGGATGTGGTGGAGGGGTATATATAGGCATCTCCAAAAATCCAACCGTTACAACATTATTGGCCATCTCGGTGAAACCAAAGCAAAACTCGGTTCTACTGATATGTCAAAAATGTGGCAACTTTCGGAATCTCGGTGAGTCCGATATAGGAATCTCGGTGGTACCGAAACGAGTGGCCGAGGGCAGTTTCCAAAACTCGGTGAGACCGAAACATAAACTCAGAAATTCCGATTTTATAAATTGGGTCACCAGAAGGTTGGTCACTGAAACTCGGTTGCACCGATGCAGTCTCGGTTGTACCGAAATGTTAGGGTTTGGCTAGGGTTCTGTCTTGGGTAGAAAATCGGTAGAGCCGGATGAAAACTTGGTGGCACCGATTTTGTGAAGTTGGGTTAGACAGAGTATTTTGTGGGAGAGCTTGTGGGTATTTTTGGTGGCTAGCACTTGTGCACGTGGAGCAGTTTGTTCACCAACAATACCTTACCCCCTTTTAATAGTATTGGCTTTCCTATGGACTCAAGGTGATTTCTCACAAAGTAAAAAGAGAGTCTTCTAGCTTGAAACTTTGCCAACCCATTCCTTGCATCTTGGGGTATCTCCTCACAATTTATAGCCATCCCATCATTGGACTTTTCCTGAAATATACTTACTGGAAACATGAGTCCAATGACATATATGTTGTTATTAATTACCAAAACCACCAAGGGAGCAACTGTGCTTCCAACAACCCCTGCTGCCAGGACAGCGAAGACCCTCCGCCCGACTCTCCAAGTCGCCCGGAGGCTCGGAAGCTACTGTCGGGGGGGGATGACCCCCGGGTAGGCTCAAGAAGACAAGACGACATTTCAAAGCATCGGAGCGGCCAACGCCCCTCGGTCCAGCCACTCACCACCTGGCTCTCCGGCCGGCTGCTCCAGCCAGCCTGCTGCGTGAGGTCAACCGTGGCGTCCCATCGGACACGACATGAAGACACTATAGCCACGTCACTTTACTGCGCCCCAATAGTCCAGCATTGTTGATTAATAGTAACGCACTGTAGCCTGCGTCATGTGTCACCTCGTATGTCATCTCAAATAGTGTAGTTAGGCCATACGGGCCACCCCTTGTCCCCTGGGCACCCTTTATAAGGTGACCCAGGGGAGCCACTCACGGTCACTCAAAAAGAAGCACCATGCCCACCACTCTCTCACTCCCTCATTTCTCACACACGCACGAGGCATAGGGAAAGGAGCTCACAACTCCTTCTTCCTCCTCCGATACAGCTCTAGGAGCAACCCTGTACTGTCATATACACCGCATATTCATCAGACATGCAGGATTAAGGGTGTTACCTCCCTACGAGGGCCACGAACCTGGGTAAACTATCGCGTGTTGTTACCCAATCCCGTCCCGGAACTCCACCGCATCCTTGCTCTCACCTCTCGATTAGCCATCCCATGGCATCTGCCGTGAGAAAACCATGACAGGCGGATCCCAATTCTGGTAATCCGTCATCTAGCTACTTCTAGTCCACCGGATTGGAACGTCCATCACGGTTGGCTCGAGGACGAATACACTATTCTGGTTGGACCGATGGTCGGGTGAATCAACCTTTCGCATCCAGGTTCCCCAACCTCTTAAATATTTGCGCCATTCCGTATGTGACGGTCCAGGCGGCCCTTGTGCATAACCTCGCTAACCTTCCCTTCCGTAGGATGTTTGGCCCTGTTGAGAGGGGCCAATGGGAGGATCTGTTAGAGTGTGTAGCGCTCCAAACCCCTTCCTTGGATCAAGATACCATGGGTTGGCATCTTGAACCAAATGGGGCTTTCTCCTCCCGGTCTATGTATAAAGCCTTAATGGCTACTCCGGGTCCGGAGGAGTTGAACCTCCTTTGGGAGATCAAAGTACCTCTCAAAATTGGGATTTTCCTGTGGCGGTTAGTTTGCGGTCGTATCCCCTCGCGGGGAGTGAGGTGCTGAAATGGAATGGCCCAGGAGACAGGCAATGCCCCTTATGTGAGGTCCCTGGGAATTCGAATCACATCATCTTCACGCGTCCCTCCGCACAGTTCTTTGGAGCTACCTGCATCAGGTGGTGGACGGTAGGTGGACCTATGGCAACTTCCACGACTTGTTCATGGAGGTTCAGTCCCACCAATCTTCTTTTCGTCCGACCCTTTGGGTGTTAGTATGGGTGCTAACATGGACCTTATGGAATGTGGGTAATAAGCTTGTGATTGAGCATGTGATCCCTCTTCAGGCGACTAACACTATTTAAAAATTGTGTGGATTTCTACAGCTATGACGGTCGCTTAGCAAGTAGCAAGCTTAGGAGAACATCGACAAGATCTCCGCCGACCTTCGCTCCATCGCCTCACGTATGACGCCTTCGCCGACGCCTTCTTTGCCACCACCATCGCCACCACCTCCTCCCGAGCCCGATTAGTTTCCTTGCTTCATTTCACGGGATATTGTGTTGAGCCCCAGCAATACTTTATTTTATGTTTTACCGTAATTTGGACACCTTTGGTATGCACATTGTGGTTGGTTGTTGCTTTATAATATAAAGCGGGCGAAGCCCTTTGTCATCTTAAGTATGTTTTAAAATATAGCGTTTGTCAATATTAGGTCACCAAACAGAGTTTTGTCCTTTCTTTCTGTAAAACAGAAAGAGAATTTTCTTCCAAGACGTGTGGTACCGAGAACAGACCACTTTCTAGCAAACGAACTAACAATGCCAGATTTGGAGACAAAACAAAATGATCAGCGCGTTACGTGCCCGCGTCCCCGTGTGACGCTTACTCACTCTCCTCCAGTGGCCAAGTGGGCGGCATTTCAGCACAACTGATCGCGTATATAATCCATGAGCGATCAAGCTAATTCTCGCACCGATCGCGTTGCCATCGATCCTCGCCTGGTCGTCTCCGTCCTGTGGAGCTAGCTCGTTGGCTCATGGAGTTCGTCGCCTTGACCGTGACAGTGCCCGAATACGTGCTCGACGAGCGGGGTTTCGAGGCTGTCAGCCGCCGGCAGAGCACTAGCGGAGCCTTCTTCGCCAGGTCACGGCCGGAGCAGAATGCCGCTGCCGACGATGACGTGAGGGCTGCCGGCTGCTTCTCCGGCTTCGACCCGGCGTCCGACGAGGCCATAGCTGGCCTGCGCGTGCCGGCGGCGGGCGAGATGAGGGAGGACGGCTGCGCGGTGTGCCTCGAGGACTTTGAGGGTGGCGACTACGACAAGCTCAGGGCCATGCCTTGCTCTCACTGCTTCCACCAGCGCTGCATCTTCCGGTGGCTCCGCGTCAGCCGTGTCTGCCCCTGCTGCCGCTTCCCGCTGCCGTCCGCCGACGAGCAACGCCTCCTGGTCCTGGACGAGCAGGCTACGGGACCTAGCGCCAGAGCTGAAACCAACTGACGGTTGATTTGATCATTGATTTATGTAGTATCTATTGACAAATTAAGGATCAACATGGACTGGTTCTGAGCCATGATGTGATTTATTAAGAAATGAAGAAATGGTTACATGAACAAGAGTCTCTGTTCTACACCCTTTTCAGGCCAATCAGCATGAGCGCGTTACACACTAGACCTAATTACCCAGTTAAGGAAAGGAGGAATATTAGCAACAAAAAAATGTACATAGCCTATGAACAATCCCCAGAGAACCAAAATTCGTCGCGCCATCGATCTCCGACAGAAAGAACAATCCAACAATCCTGTTCCTTCGGTCAGTCTTCAATCTTCAGTGGGGAGGTGCCAAGAAGTGATCACTGCACGTCTTCAGTGAAGGCCCTGTAGATGAAGTCCCTGAACCTCTTGCAGTACTGCTTGGGGTCGACGGCCGATATGGAGTTGGGATCATACAGCTGAGATTTGTAGGCGTGCTCCAGCTTCTTGCTGATGTCGTAGTCCTGCAGGATGTCGATGATGCCGAAGAAGAGGACCACCTCCCGAAATTCTCCCGTGGGATCACCGATGAGCGGCGACTCACTCTCGGGGTTCCGCACAACGTTCTCCACCCTCGACTGCATGGCGATCCCCAGTTTCGCTTTCCTGCAAAGATCATACCATGTTGTGAGACTTGGAAGATTCTTCAGCTCGGAGAAGTGATCTTTCAGTTGGTACTTGGTTTGTAAGCACTGCTTGGTTGTTCAGGAACAGGGTGATACCATGTTCAACTGAAGAAGTGCATCACATTGATTTACCTTTTCTAAAAGGCCTAGTTGTCTTGCATTTATATACTCCCTCCGTCCAGAAATACTTGTCCTAGAAATGGATGTATCTAGACTTATTTTAGTTATAGATACATCCATTTTATTCATTTCTAGGACAAGCATTTTCGGACGGAGGGAGTACTTACTAAACCCAATATTGTCATGTCATCATTTATTAAAAGTTAAATATTTGGTAGCGAGCAGGTACATTGGAATGGTCGAATGGAGAACATACTTATTTTGCTCAGAATCTTCAGCACCACCGTTGTCAGCATTGCCGCTAACTGCAACAGCAAAGAAAAAGACAATTTTTCAGGCTATTTGAATTCGGAATACCCATTTCCCACAGTAGTGTTAATCGTGCAATCATAAGAAACAAAGTATTCGATGGGGGGTCATATCCTTACATCGATCTTTGAAGTGAATGCCAACCAAAAGACTGTAGTCCATGATCCTCTCCTGCTCTAGTAACTCACAATCTTTGTCCACTTGCCTGGTAATTAAGAAACATAAACCATGATACAATGGATGGTTAAGTCTCACATTGTATTTCTTCTCACGTTTTTAAGAACTTCCCATATATAGGGCTTGCTTTGCATTTTTGTAATATTTAAGACATATGAGAATACAGTACTACTAGTATTCCATCGTCCGGATGACACAACAAAGCATGTGCACGCAATTCGACATATGTAAACATTCACCTGCAGAACTCCTGAAACCAAGATCCTCCTAACCGGAAAATGAAATTGAGATCAAGATCCTTCAAAGTGGTGTGCTCATCGATTTGATCGAGGGGTTTGTCAGTCATGCGACCTTGTGAAGATCCTTTCAAATCGAAACGCCGATGAATCCCATAGTGAGAGCAGAAGAGATTCCCCATTATGACAAACCGAACCTGAATGAAATAGCAACAAAAGATGAGCAGATCCTCAGGCATATTTCACCCTTGGTGGTCATTCGTCAATGAATTCATGTATTTTCAGTGTATCCATACCTTTTTCTGAATAGCACCAGTGATTTTAACGCAGTGCAGGCCAAAGAACTTGGTCACTAGGGTATGCTCGAAAGAGCGGACATGCTTATAATAAGCTGGAAGCATCCTAAGAAGCACCTGATCATCATAACACAAACACCACAAAATCAGATCTTAAAGGGACAGGTTCAATAATATCTTAATTTTGAAAGCTAGCTAACTGATTGAGGCGAGGAGTGAACAAAGTTATAAGGAGCCTACTTTAACTTCTGATTTCTTCATGGTCTTGATCATGTACTTGTCATCGTTGGTGAGGTAGAAGAAGCTTCCACTCTTTCCGGGTGACGATAGTTCCCGAAGCGCGTCATCACCGCAAATGGAGATCATGTAGTCCGCTGGGTCGACGTCAAAGAGCTTGCGCAATGTTCTGGAGTGAAATCGCACAATAACAAAAATCATAATATCATCATATAAATTGCTTCTCAAGCAGAGATGGCAAGCACTTCCTCAGTCTTCGAAAGCTGATCTTTTGGGCATTTTGTGCGGCCTTCAAGATGTAACTCTGACCATTAAACTTATTGAAGTATAATTACAAAATACTAAAACCCGTTAATAGTTTATGAAAGTTATTTTCAAGACAAATCCATACGTATGATTTGGACAAGTCAAGTGATATATTATTTACATAATACTAGTGGTGCTTAAAGTTCAAAAGTTGGGCCATCAGTAGGACCAAAATGTCATCATGTATAACTAAATAGGTGAATCTTACTAACATATTTCTATGAAGATGCAAGCAGTCACCTCAGCATGCAACCATGCATGGAAAAAAATCACATCAACCTGCAACCATGCGTTGATACAATCTTTTAACTATATTTTGCTACTTATATTCAATAATTTGTTTTTTACAGATATTCAATATATTTTTTACAAGTACACAACAATTAAAAGTAACAAATCATATGTATTTTCGGTTTCAGTTTTCCTATTGTTAATCCAACTATAAATATCGCATACAACTAAATCCCATTGAAATATATTGCAACTGATTCCCGAAGCTATGTGTGAGGTATTTAGTATTTATAAATACTCATGATAGTACTGTTGTTGCAGTTAATGATGAACACTGATATAATCAATCTAAGGGTTCTCACTTGTAACAAACTTACGGTCATTCCAGTAGGTACCCCACAATTTGCATATGGTTGAAAAATATTTCAGTGGGACATGAATTAAAATAAAACCGATTTTTTTCTCAAATTTTGGTTGGATGCAGTCAAATATGTTGATCAAATTTGGAACCGTTTCGGACCTGAAGACCAATGGGCAGTAGTCCTTCCACCGGAAATCGCATGACTGGTGAGGCGGCGTGTGCTTGGATCCTTCGGGAGGGAACCTGGTCCACACCTTCTCCTTGGGGTCAAACGCCGATGACTTGAGGTCCAGTGAGTTTGGCGCCGAATGCCTCCCCACAGCATGCCTGATTGATCGAACCCCAAAGAAATTCAGTTCATGCATGGTGATCGATCGAGAGAGAGAGAGAGAGAGGTTGAATTGATGGCGGCGGCGCACCTGATGCCAAGCTGGAGGTTGAGCATGAGCTCGTAGTTCTTGTGCCCCTTGGATATGGTCTCCCCCTGCTTCTTCGCCGGCTTCGGCGGCGCGCGCATGCACGACGTCGCCCGCAGCCACGCCCTCTCCACGGACGCCGCCCTGTCCTGGGCCTCCTCGCTGCTGCTGCTGGCCTGGGCCTGTGTCTGGGCCTGCGCCTGCGCCTGGGCCTGGGCCTCCTCCCCCTCGGCGGCGAGGTCCATGTCAATGGACGACACGCTGCTCCTCCTGGACCTCCTCCCTTGGATTTGCTCCGGCTCCGGCGGCCGCCACACCGGCTTCTTCAGCACCGCCTCCACCCCGGGCCACGTCACGATCTTCTGCGACGGCAGGAGCGAAGCCGCCTTGCCCTCCGTCACCTCCAGCTCCTCCAGCAGCTTCGTGATCGCCTCCCGCGGCTCCCGCGGCGGCATGGGCACGGCCGGCCCGCCGGACGGCGGGTAGAACACGCCGCCCATTGCGTTCGTCTCGCCCGACTCCTGTTGGCACCACACGCCGATGTACATGCCGCCGTCCGCCCACCGGAACGTGCCCTGGCCCTTGGGCTTGGCGTCCTCCCACGCGCCGTCGTACCGGTCTCCGTCCGCCCATATCACGGTGCCGCACCCGTGCATCTCCCCGGCGCGCCACGTGCCGATGTACTCGTGCCCGTACCGCCAAATGTACCGTCCGTGTCCATCCTGCCGCCCGTCGCGCCAGTGCCCGTCGTAGACGTCGCCGTTGGCGTAGGCCTGCGTGCCGCGGCCGTGCCGGAAGTTGTTGGCCCAGTGACCCGCGAACGTGTCCCCGAACTCGCCGATGTAGGTGCCGTGGCCATGCATGTAGCCGCCGGCGAGGTCGCCCTCGTAGGTCGCGCCGGAGGGCCAGGAGAACTTGCCTCGCCCGGACGCGCGCCCCTGGCGCCATGAACCCTCGTACATGCTGCCGTCCGTCCATAAAAACTTGCCGGAGCCGTGCGGGAAATCGCCGCGCACGCTGCCCTGGTAGAAGTCGCCGCTGGGGAGCAGCTGCTCCGAGTGGCTCTCCGGGCCCGCCGCCTCGTCGTCTTCCTCCTCCTCGCTGGTGTCTTCGTCATTGTCCTCGGTGGCGCCGCTTCCCGTGTCACCGTCGTTTTCGACGACGTCGTAGCCGTAGATGGTGTTGGAGGAGGCGACGGAGAGGGCGACCGCGGGGTCGCCGTCGAGGGCCGGGCTGGTGGCAGGGAAGGCGGAGCTGCCGCGGCGGATGGCCATGGTGGTGTTGAGCTTGCGGATGCCCGCCTCCCACAGCCGGCTCGCCGGAGGCGGGAGCTGGTTCATCTTGGCCCCCGACATGGTGGCGTGACGTGACATTTGATCGAGCAAGGTTACTCCTATGTACTAGCAATTAAAAGAAGAAGGATGCGCGCGGCAACGAGAACGAGGTCAAGAAGGTCAGGACGACGTCGGAGGAGGAAGCCATGGCGAGTGTTTTGGGCGAGGGACGCCGGAGAGGGAAATTAATGCTGGAGGCCGAGAGGAGTTGTCGGGGAGGAGGAGAGCTCGACATTTGTACGGAGCCCAGGCGTTGAAACCTCCATCTTTTTAAAGCACTGTCTTACTTAACATGCACTCGTGCATATACTATTATGCACGACAAATCTGCCATGCTCTGGGTTTGGCTGAGAGCGTACGTATGGATAGATGGCTGTCGAGGAGATCACCCCTTGGTGTATAGATATATGGACGAGGACGACCATATCAATCCCTGATGTAGAAGAAAGTGATCTTAACGTTGTTCATGCTCTTTGCGTGGCGGATTTGGAAGCAACAAATTGTTACTACCCTCGATTGCGTCCTAGATGATGAGACGCCAGGCATTCGCTAGCGTGTTGTTGATATGTTGGGGTCCTAACTGAGTTTCCAACGAACATCGTCGTCGAAAAGACTGGAAATAAATTCAGTAAAATACGAGTGCCATTAAATCTAAAACTTGAACTCTGATGAATTGGTTCTACAATAAAAAACTTGAACATCTGAGTAATGCTTATTACTTGCAATTGAGTTGTGTTTCTGTCAATGCAACGAGATACAAAAAATGCTTTTTCAATATTTTTTTGAATAAGATATTTCTCTCTCGGTAGTATATGGTATTTCTGATTATATTGGAGCAACACGTGTCCTGTAATTTCTCATCGTCGGATGATCGCCGCTGGTCAGAGAAGTGGATCAAAGAAATGAAAGCATGCAAACGACCAAAAAAGGAAAGCATGCATGCATGCAGGAGTGGCCAAAAGGAGAACCATGCCAAACTGAGACTTGGACAACACATTGCTCCTGACGATGGAGAAAAGTATCGCTTCTGGACCATTCACCTACAAGTGGAGAGAATGCGGCAAAATATATTGTGCTGGTACCTCTTGAGATGATATATTAAAACTAAATTGGAGTAAGGTTAAAAAAAACTAAATTGGAGTAAGTCACAGAAATCACTAGAACAATTCACTCTGATAAACACCCTATTCACTTTTGCTGTCGTAGCTGTTATGATGTTCCGCTTGTGCTTTTGTTTTAGCTTTTCTGCTTTGCGAAACCTGATAATAGGTTTTTTTTTCCATAATGCCGTGTCGATTATGGGCAATGCGGGGTGGGTTTTCTGATAATGACTGAAGTTCAGTGACTGAACTCGTTCTTCCCCCTTCCCTCTATTATCTCTGATAGACATTTTATTTCCGTTATATGTTGAGTAATGGAAAGAGATTAGCCCAGCTTAAAAAAATCACTCATACTCCCTTCGGTTCTAAATATAAGTCTTTTTAGATATTTCACTATCAACTACATACGAATGCATATAGACATACTTTAGAGTGCAGATTTATTCATTTGCTCCGTATGTAATCCATAGTGCAATATCTAATATTTACAAACGGAGGAAGTAGAACGCATGTCAAATGTGCATGCAACAGACAGCCCCTTTTCGCAAAAAAAAAAGGTGCATGCAACAGACAACCCCTTCTCTCACCGGCTCAGTAGTTCCGTAGAGCACGTAACACCTTGGCTGCAGGGACAAAAACCAAAAGATTTGGCCCCAGGGATCTTCGACCTCTCAAAACGCAAGAATGCAAGTGTTGACAAGGCTATCTTAAACAATGATTGGATCCGACACATCGACATGCAGGGAGGTCTCTCTGTTGACCACATACAACAATTTGTCCACTTATGGAGCAAAGTTCTGGAGGTGCACCTGGTGGAGGGCAACGATGATATCATTCGATGGAAATTTACGGCCGACGGCCAATACTCTACTGCCATGGCATACAGGATGCAATTCGCCGGCATGATAAAGCCTAACATGCCCTGGGTCGTCTGAAAAGTTTGGGCGTTGCCAAAAATTAAATTCTTCTCTTGGCTAATTTTCGAAGACAGAGTTTGAACGGCAGATAGACTCACTCGTAGGAGCTGGCCCAACTGCGGCCTCTGCCAGCTCTGCAAAAGGGAACCGGAATCGGCCGCGCATCTAATGTTTAAATGTTGCTATACGGTGAGGATTTGGAACATGATCAACGTTTGGCTGGGCCTACAACTACAGATGACTGATTGGACGGATCTTCCATCCGTGAAAAAGTGGTGGGATGAGCCAGTTCACCTCAATGGCAAAAGCACGAAGGCCTTCAGCTCTCTGAAGATGTTAACATGTTGGGCAATCTGAAATGAGAGGAATGCAAGAATTTTCCAAAATAAAGCCTTCCTGCCCACCAATGTTTTTTCATCCATCAAGGCGGAGGCGCAACTATGGACGAAAGCAGGGGCTAAGCATCTAGGGAGCCTTATTCCGGGAGAGTAAAAATACACATTGATTCTGGCCTTTGTGGCCATCTAATCGACAATTCATATTCTCTTCTGCTTAATTAATGAGATGAGACAAATCTTTTGCCTCCATTTTAAAAAAAACTATTACATAATCCCAATGAGTGCAACTTCTTGCTCGCCGAAAGAAGAAAAAGGTATGAATACATGTTCGCCTAAAATTAGCGAATGCATGCATCTGAAGGGAGTGTCGTCGCGCTAGGTTGAGACGATTGAACCTATTTAGAAAACAAGTGTCAAATTTGGTCGGTGTGCGACGACCGTATCTATAAGCTAGATCGTTGTACTTATACTCCCTCCCTTTCTTTTTAGTCCGCATATAAAATTTGATCAAAGTCAAACTTTGTAAATTTTGACTAACTTTATAGAATAAAATATCAACATTCATAATATGAAATCAATATTACTTGATGCACCATGATATTAATTTTCATAGCATATAAGTTTAGTATTGTAGATGTTGATAGCTTTTGCGATATATTTGGTCAAACTTCGCATCGCTTGACTTTGACCAAATCTTATATGCAGACTAAAAAGAAACGGAGGGAGTACCACACTAATATTTGTTGTGATTTTGCTGCTGATGATACATCCGCTAATCGTCGTTGCAATCATATTGCTAATGGTACCTCATAATCGCCTGTTGCGTCAACATGTAATATCTTCTAATTAATAAATAACCAGTTTATGCCGAACTTAGTTGTTTATAAGTGTTCTATTTGGTTCACATGATTCTCAAAATGAAGGTATAGGAAAACATGTAATTGCAGTGTCATTACCACTCAAATGCGCTATAGCAATTTGTATGCACCAAGGCTTGTACGATAATTTCGAAGGAAAAACAAAGGATTCCTGCTGCAAGATATTTAAGTAGATGGAAAATTTTCAATAAAATATAGTACAAAGTAATACGCATAAAAGAAATTCAATCAATCCTACTAATCAAACAATCTAGAAAGGAAATTTTTATGTGGATTCTGATCCTCCAAAATCTCTATAAAAATCCTTTGTATCAAATAGGCCTTACATTTACTACCAAGTAAATACAACTCTGATCCTCCTCGTCGTCGTGGCCGTCTCGTCGTCGTTGTCGTCATCAGTAGCAGCAGGGCCTGCACCGTTCTCCTCGGTAGCGCTATGCTCAAACTCGGTCTTCGGCTTGGACCACTCGTCGTCGGCGGGCAGCGCGAAGCGGCACTGCGGGCACAGGCAGCTGACCCGAAGCCAATCGGAGATGCAGCTCTTGTGGAAGCCATGAGAGCACGGCAACTTGGTGATCTCGTCACCTTCCTTGAAAGTTTCCAAGCACACGACGCACTCCTCCTCCCTCGTATCCCCCACGGCCGCCACTTCCAGTTCATCGATGGCCTTGTCCGAGGCCGGGACGGCGCCGAAGCCACCGTCCCTCTCGTCGTAGTCGGTAACGCCGTCTTCATGCACAATTGCGCCGAAGTCACCGCCCCTCTCATCGTCGTCGGCTACATCGTCTTCATACTCGTCGTCGTCGGTAACATCGTCTTCATACACAATAATTTCTCGTGCCAGGAGTAAGTTCATGAGAAGTGACGCGTGGGACAGCGAAACGTCCGCGGAGTCTGGGTGTGGCTGTTCGTCGGCGGCCATCGGGAAGGCCTCGTTGTCGTGGTCGGAGCCGTTCATGTCCGCTGAGGCCACCGGAGGAGGCGATGGTGGCGACGAACTGGCAGTGCACGAAGGAAGAAAAGGTGTGCGTACGTACGGTGTTCAGCTGGGGGCAAATACGAGGGATGTCGCTGCATTTGTAGACGCCGCTGGCAGGCTACGTAGCAACTCTGGTTCTGACTCGCGAACCAATCTGTGGTTGGATGGTTAAAGGGACTGTGGTATCCCCAGCCCATCAGGGTTCAAATCCTGATGCTCGCATTTATTCCTGGATTTATTTCAGGATTTTCGGCGATGTGCATTCAGTGGGAGGAGACGTTCCCGTCGACGACGAGGTGCCTATGGTTACTTCGTAAATTTCAAGATGATATGCCGGCTCAGTCTCTCGGAGGTGCTCATAGGGGTAGGGTGTGCGTGTGTGCGTTCATAGGGATGAGTGTATGCGCGTGTATATGAGCGCTTGCGTCTGTACTGTGTTCAAAAAAAAAAAAAACTCTGGTTCTGACTTGGATTCCAAGTCAGAGGCTGATTCGGCCTAGGTTTCTTTTTTGCTGGTACGGCCTAGATTTTCTTGTCATTACAAAAACGGTTTTACTAAAACTCAGCTAGCTGTTCCTCAAAAAATAAAACCGAATGAATGTTGAGATTTAATTTGGTCTCATTCGCTAGCATAACCATTAGATTAAAAAGTGCGTCGTGAACTCGTGATTCGTGAAGATGTCCCCGCAGAATGCACATCTCCTTTAACTGAATGCACATCGGCAAAAATCCTAAAATAAATTCAAAAAATAATGCGAGCACCAGAACTTGAACCTTGGTGGGCTGGGGATATCACTGTCCCTCTAACCATCCAACCACAGGTTAGTTCGCATTAAATTTTAATATTGAAACTTAATAAAAGATTCATAGTTGTCAAAATGTATTCAAGCGTGGTCTTGTTTGAAATTTCTCACCGCAATGAACACAAATATGCAAACTAAACTTAATTTGGAATTTCTACAGTCAAAAATAAATAATAGAATCAAATTTGAACACGAAATGAAAAAGTATGAGAGGTGAGGTGAGTAGAGCATGCAACTGTATTAAAAATATGCATGCATACCAAGGGCATAAACCATGCGGGGACCAGGCAACTTCATCCATCTTAATGCAAACTAGACCATGGCGGCGCGCGTTGCCGCGCCCGTCAATTTTTACAATGAAATGATAGGTATTGCCGCAAGTGCATAAACTGTCCCACGTTTTTTCGAGTAATCAAAATTGAAAATTCTAATCTGTTCAAATCAAAGATGATGATGGTCACCAAAGAATGATGAAATATAATTGGTCTGCAATGAAGGAGAGTAGTACTCTAGATGACACTCTAGCTGGGGTTCATATTTTCAAGATTAGAAGATTGACGTCCAACACAGACCACCATCGCAAGACAAGGTTAAGGTAGACTCTCCCAAAAAATAAAAGCATGCTTAAGATAAAATAACATTACCCATCTGCTCCGATACTCAATATAAAACTATATATCCTTATTAATTACTACAAACTCTTTCTTACATTCCTTCATAATACAAAACCATTGTCAGACAAGTAACCATAGATATGATGAAGAACCATATGTCATGACTTATAGAATACAGACCACCATTGTCAGTCATATATGATGAAGAACCAGTAAAAATCTATGTAACAGAAACTTGTCCATATGCACTCTATCAGTTGACTCACCTCAGTTATATAGAAGGACCAATGTTCTGGTGCTGCAGCCCATTTTCTATAGATCTTCTTGTACTTTGAGCTGTGTAGCTCGTACAAATGTGAGAGAATGTATTGATTGGTTATGTAATACTGATGCATATTTTGCGAATGTGCCAGAAATAGATGATGGTGAGTTTACATGATGTAGAACGGATGCAATTTTGTGGACAACATTCACCCAAAAACAGAATCAGTCAAATAGTTTAGATTATCTATAAACTAAGAGCTGTCACAACAAAATTGTAGGATTAGTGTCAGTACTCACCTGACCTTCACGTACGAATAATCCATCCAACATACAGTATGAAAAAATAATTTGTTTAGAGATGATGAAAATATATACTCCCCCTCATACACATGTTTGGTCCTCCTCGTTCAGTTGGGGGATCTACACAAGCAATGACGGAGAAAGTTACCAGAAAACTTCAGTAAGAGATGCATCCAACCGAAGATGTGGTCACTCAAACATAATATAACTCAGCCCACAAATCATCAAAGTTGGACGCAGTGCTTCATCTCGCAGAACGACTATATCAAGCGGACGCAAGCTCTGATAGATCGAGCTAGTTTAGGGCCCTAAGCATCAAATCATGGCTGCCCGAGGAGATTTTGCGGGAGTAAGGAGAGGAATGAGGAAGGAGAAGCAGGGCGCAATATATGGAGGCGCGTATTGCAAGGGTCAATCATGAATTGAAAATGAAACTGACCTGTAATTATCGAAGGATGGCAAGTGGCGTACATTGATACCATTAATAGCATGTGCGAACAACAATTTACTTCCGGAATCAATGGCAAACGGACTTGAATCCACACTGGACGATTCAATGCCTGCGCCACCGTGTCGTGCCGTCGCCTGGCGAGGGTATCTGATCAATCGTGCCGGTCCTACCGTACCGGGTCTAGGATCACCATCGCCGCCACCCTCGACTTGAACGCACCGTAGGCCGCCCGGCCAGGCGAACGCCTCCTGTCCGCCGCCACCAGAGGGCAACTCCTGTGCGGCAGCGCGGTCCGCGGGGTGGACGATAGCTAGGAGCCACGAGGCTAGGACGTGACGATGGTATTTTTCTCCCTTGGAAACTTTTCGATAGTATGAAATAAAGCCCATCAGGCCCAGTTACACAGTTATCGGTCGATTTTGTTACCGGAGCATCGGCCCTATATGTAAAACGCTCCGTGGAGATCATAAGCAGCCCAGGTGGGAATGAGGGGAGATGCAACAGCCGGAAACGCCCTTAACTTGAGATCCGACGGCTGAAAAGCTAATAGCCTGAGAGAGCTCCTAGAGTGCTCAGTTATAATGTATCTAAATAAACTAGCAGGCGGAAGGCGCGGCGGCACGCCGTGCCCGTGGTGAAGGTCGTGCGTGCATCTATGTTGTTTTTATTTGAAAATAAGAGGAGGGATAATAGTGGGTTTGAGCTCGCGTTGGTCACGTAGAAGTCCTTATACTCATTGGTCCCTGCATGTCGAGGTAATATACGAACAAAGCAAGAAACATGATCAATTCATGCACATGAAAACTCAGATAATTGCGTTGCGTTTTAGGAACCTAAGAACATATAAGCTAATAAAATGTCGTCGTACCCGTGGAGTCCAGGGAGGACGGTGAAGCTCATGCCGCCTCCTCCTCGTCCTTTCATTTATCCCCTTCCCATTGATGCTCCTCGGTAGGATCTTGTGGAAGAGGAGGTTGTGGTTGTACCCATCGAGGCCGTGCTAGAGGACCTACTGCAGGAGAGGGCGTCGCTCGATGGGAGAGCAGAGGGTGAGGAGGTTGGCGTCTTGAGATGGGGGTTCGGGAGGGTGTGCCGCTGGTCGCAGAACTAACGCGGAAACGTAGCCACGTCTACCCAGGAGGCCGGTCGAGCCCAAGAACCAGGCCTTGGTCTTGCGGCCACGAGATCACATGGTCGAGCAGAGGTGGAAGATAACATGGAGAGAAAAGGTGAGGGGGGGATAGCGGCGGTGACATGGCAAGACCAGTTGGCCAGTAGGGGAGAGGTTGGAGAGGAGGGGAGAGAGGGTGTTGCTGCTTTTGTTCTGCCTCCCTACTGTTGTTGGTGAGGAAAACAGGTGGTGGGAATATTCTTGGGATAAAACATGCACAATACTGTGAGGGAGAAGAAACTGCTCGAGATAGCCCTGCCCTCTCGGGAAGGGTCGCGTCGCTTGTAAAGGAGACACGGCAAGGTATAAAATGCACCAAAAAATCATGCGTAAACAGAAGACCCGATGAGCATGTAAATGGTGAACCAATTACCCCATGTTACAAAACCGACCGTGAACCAGAATAAAAATCAGGGACACATGTCATTGATGGAAGATTCACGCCAAAGCACTGGGAATGCAGGAGATCGATGATAGCATGGCCAGTTTAATTCTTTTATATTTATGTATACAAACGTATGTGGCTTCTTTTGTATTGTCTCCATTATTGTAGATTTATGAGAAGGGAGAAAGAAATAATATTATTGTGCATTGTCCACTACCAGAGCACGTGTTTAATTCTCATAGAAAAAAAGAAAAAGAAGATATAGGGTGCAAGGCTAGAAGAAAAGTGAATATTCATGAAGACTTGTTAAAAGAGGTGGTCGTATGGTAAACATGTATTAAATATATGTTGTTTTAACGTAAATCACAAAGAGTTAATGTGAAAAGGAAAAACAAAGCTAATTTGAGCTTTGAATTTTCTTAAAAATTTGCATCAAAATTCTCAGATGTCATCTCAGAGTGAAATTTTTGCACAAACCTAATGCATGGGTCTCTTGTTTTTGGTGTGTAAAAATCTCAAGTTTTATAAATGTTTGTATTTTTATTTCCGAAAACACTCTTCATAAGAAAATACAGTTTGCATAGGTAATTATCGTTCATATCATTTTTAAAATATGTTTGCGTAAAATGTGTTTGCTTTATTACCGAAAAATGTTCGCGCGTACGCAGGTGCTGTTCACCAAAAAATGTTCGCGCGTACGCAGGTGCTGTTCACCAAAAAATGTTCGCGCGTACGCAGGTGCTGTTCATACGAACCGCTGGGCATCTCACAGCTCACTCATGATCACTACTCACTGTACATGTCAATTCACTGTGTACATACTGTTCACTATATTCCACGTGTTAGGCAGGCAAGAGCTGACGCCCACAACTGGGAACGCACGACGTGCGCCGTTGCTTAGTAGCTTTAATACTTTGTATACACGGCAAGGTATAAAATGCACCAAAAAATCATGCGTAAACAGAAGACCCGATGAGCATGTAAATGGTGAACCAATTACCCCATGTTACAAAACCGACCGTGAACCAGAATAAAAATCAGGGACACATGTCATTGATGGAAGATTCACGCCAAAGCACTGGGAATGCAGGAGATCGATGATAGCATGGCCAGTTTAATTCTTTTATATTTATGTATACAAACGTATGTGGCTTCTTTTGTACTGTCTCCATTATTGTAGATTTATGAGAAGGGAGAAAGAAATAATATTATTGTGCATTGTCCACTACCAGAGCACGTGTTTAATTCTCATAGAAAAAAAGAAAAAGAAGATATAGGGTGCAAGGCTAGAAGAAAAGTGAATATTCATGAAGACTTGTTAAAAGAGGTGGTCGTATGGTAAACATGTATTAAATATATGTTGTTTTAACGTAAATCACAAAGAGTTAATGTGAAAAGGAAAAACAAAGCTAATTTGAGCTTTGAATTTTCTTAAAAATTTGCATCAAAATTCTCAGATGTCATCTCAAAGTGAAATTTTTGCACAAACCTAATGCATGGGTCTCTTGTTTTTGGTGTGTAAAAATCTGAAGTTTTATAAATGTTTGTATTTTTATTTCCGAAAACACTCTTCATAAGAAAATACAGTTTGCATAGGTAATTATCGTTCATATCATTTTTAAAATATGTTTGCGTAAAATGTGTTTGCTTTATTACCGAAAAATGTTCGCGCGTACGCAGGTGCTGTTCACCAAAAAATGTTCGCGCGTACGCAGGTGCTGTTCACCAAAAAATGTTCGCGCGTACGCAGGTGCTGTTCATACGAACCGCTGGGCATCTCACAACTCACTCATGATCACTACTCACTGTACATGTCAATTCACTGTGTACATACTGTTCACTATATTCCACGTGTTAGGCAGGCAAGAGCTGACGCCCACAACTGGGAACGCACGACGTGCGCCGTTGCTTAGTAGCTTTAATACTTTGTATTGTATTATGTGTGGTTGCATGCATATGTGTCCCCGTCTATATGTGGCAGAATGAATTTCTCCCGGCAACGGGCTTTACTATTATTCTTGCTCTAATAGCCCGTAGAAACTATGACCCTTACCTACCACGAAGTATAACTGCTAAATTACTTAATCTATGTTAGAGCCTAATGCCTTTTTTTATTACACAAAATGACCATTGTATTCTAGCAGAAGTTTTTCTAGTCTGGACTACCTATTTTCCATAAGTTAATAATTTGAACGTTTGTGCTTTTTATTTTACCACTTTTCACCATATTTCGAATCTGAAATTACGATTTGCGACATATTTTTATATAGGAAATGTTTCTCTTCCACCGACTACTTGCCAACCACATGGGCTCCCAAGTGCTTCCGTTCTACGATGTACTTATCTCTATTGTTCTTCACTTTTGTTGCAAGTCAAAGCTACTATGTTTATATTATTTGCATACAATTACCCTTTCATAAACTTAATCCGTCCACTGACCCATCAAGGAACTTATTTGGGAATACGATCTTCAATATATAAGCCATACCGTTTGACTACACTTATACGCGCAGTGTAGCCGATTTTTCCCGGAAGGAGGCAAATGCTTTGTCTCGTCCATTAATTAAGCAGAAGAGAGTTGCCCGGTTAATTAGTAGAAAACCGGGCGAAAACCGATGCATCACGAGCCAATCCCACTCCAACACACCTCGAAGAATACATGGCCTAGCCAACACTCGCCGACAACGTGTCGAACGACATAGCAAACGCCCACCGCACATACACAGACCGATGGGCCCCCCCGCTCCGCTGAGCAAGCCGACCATCCACCACTGCCAGAAAGAAGAATATGTGACTACTATGGGAGGGGCAACCATGGGACTCGCCAACGACAATGAAGGGTATGCACTCCACATGATCTGCACCAACTGCATCACCAGACATGCCAACGGCCAGCATCAAAGGTAACATCGTCGCCCATACGACATGAAGCCGAATCGATTGAAGCTGCAAAATCTTGGAGTTGCTGCCAATGTAGCCAATTGACTACACTTATACATGCAATGTAGGCAATTGACTACTCATATACACTCAATGTAGTACAAATAATACTCTGCCTTTGGTGTACCTCACCATATTTTTGTCACTTGTCGCGCCCACCATGACCCATGCCATCAGTGGAAGTGAACTCGATGTTGCCAACTCCGTCAATAATAACAATATGATAAGGGGTAATGTCTAGGATGTTGGCGACATCTAGATGAGTAGATGTGTGCACTTAATTGGAAAATTTCTCACCTAGCGTGTTGTAGGCTTGCGGTGGTCAGTGTAGATTAAAAGGCGGCATTTGTCCTCCACAATGCACGGTTCAAGTGGTTCTTCATCAGAATAGATTCTCCTCGTTGATGCGGTTCTGATAGCATGAAGGTTTGACCGAGACAAGCTCTGGTGTATAGGGGATGTCCACGTGATCGGTTGCATGGCGGTTGCACACTCTTTGTTCATGCCAGGAATGTGGAGCAGGTCTTCGAGGAATGAAGAGTGTTCTTCAGCCCATACGAGGACGAGAAGGGTCTCTTCAACCTAAAAGAGGACGAAAAGTCACTCTTCGGCCCACACGAGGACGACTGGGTCATATTTTTGCAAAATTTCACTTTGACAGTATATATTTGAGATTTTGTAAAAATATATTTAAAAAAACCATCTCCAACCAGTATAGTTGTCCAGAGCTTCCAAGAACTTACCCAGGTCCAGGCCCTGCCACTCAGGCCTCATAACCTCGCACACAAAGCTCCATAGGAAGCGGGCAGCAAGACATGTGAAGAATATGTGGGTCCCAAACACGAGTACGTCACAAAGGGGGCACATGCCATCTGCAGGCAAATACCGCTTTTGCCACCTTCGTACCCTACGGGAGGCGATCCCGCAAAAATTTCCATGAGAAAATCTTGATCTTCAATGAAAGCGACACTTTCCACAAATGTGTGGTGCAAGCAAGAGACAACATATGACAAAGGATACGATATGCGAGCCTATAGAGAACAATGCAGACGAAGCCAGGTGCCAGGTCACAACATCTGAAGAGTCTAACAACATCGTTGCGAGAAGGTCGCTGACGTGGCTTGAGACTGCGTCGGCATTTCCCTAAAGAGGAAGGGATGATGCAGCACAGCTACGGTAAGTATTTCCCTCAGTTATGAAACCAAAGTTATCGAACCAGTAGGAGAACCACACAACACTATGTAAATGGTACCTGCACACAAAGAACAAATACTTGCAACCCGACGCATAAGAGAGGTTGTCAATCTCTCCACGGTAAAAAAAATAGATTAGATTGTAATAGATTGGCTAGATAGATCGCACAAGAACACAAAATAAAATAGGCAAATAAAAAGTGCAGTAAGATATTTTTGCGTTTTTGGAATAATAGATCTGAAAACAAAAGCGGCAAAAGATAGATCGGAAAGCAATATGTTGGAAAAGTAGACCCGGGGGGGCGTAGGTTTCACTAGTGGCTTCTCTCATGAGTATAGCACACGGTGGGTAAACAAATTACTGTTGGGCAATTGATAGAAGATCAAATAATCATGACGATATCCAAGGCGATGATCATTATATAGGCATCACGTCCAAGATTAGTAGACCGAAACGATTCTGCATCTACTACTATTACTCCACACATCGACCGCTATCCAGCATGCATCTAGTGTATTAAGTTCATGGAAAAACGGAGTAATGCAATAAGAACGGTGACATGATGTAGACAAGATCTATTCATGTAGGAATAGACCCCATCTTGTTATCCTTAATAGCAACGATACATGCGTGCCTCGCTGCCCCTTCTGTCACTTGGAGAGGACACCGCAAGATCGAACTCATCACAAAGCACCTCTTCCCATGGAAAGAAAAATCGATCTAGTTGGCATAACTAAACCAAAGATTCGAAGAAGAAATACGAGGCTATAAGTAATCATGCATATAAGAGATCAAAGAAGACTCAAATAATATTCATGGATAGAAACTGATCATGAACTCAAAATTCATCGGATCCCAACAAACACACCGCAAAAAGTCATTACATCAAATAGATCTCCAAGAGACCATTGTATTGAGAATCAAAAGACAGAGAAGAAAGCCATCTAGCTACTGCCTACGGACACGTAGGTCTATGGTGGACTACTCACGCATCATCGGAGAGGCACCAATGAGGATGATGAACCCCTCCGCGATGGTGTTAGATTGGATCTCGCGGTTCTGGAACTTGCGGCGGCTAGAAGTATTTTTCGTTGACTCCTCTAGTGTTTCTGGAATATTTGGGTATTTATAGAGCTCAGAGGCGATGGAGGGGACTCCCGAGGCGGCCACAACCCACCAGGGCGCGGCCGGGGCCTCTGGCGTGCCCTGGTGTCTTGTGGGCCGCCTGGGCTCCCTCCTGGGTACTTCTTTGGCCCACTGGCTTCCTTCTGGTCCAAAAATAATCTCCAAAAAATTTCGTCGCGATTGGACTCCATTTGGCACTGATATTCTGCGGAGTAAAAAACAAGCAAAAAACAGCAATTGTCACTTGGCACTATGTCAATAGGTTAGTCCCAAAAAATGATATAAAATTGTTATAAAATGATTGTAAAACATCCAAGAATGATAATATAACATCATGGAACAATCAAAAATTATAGATACATTGGAGACGTATCAGCATCCCCAAGCTTAATTCTTACTCGTCCTCGAGTAGGTAAATGATAAAAATAGAATTTTTGTTGTGGAATGCTGCCTAACATGTTCAGCACATATTATTTTCTTTTGTAGCATGGACATTTGGACCTTTAGATGGTTCAAAGCAATAGTCTAGTTTTGACATAAATACTTTAATACTCAAGCATGCTAACAAGCAACCATGTCTTTCAAAATATCAACACTAAAGAAAGTTATCCCCAGCCCATCATGCTCAATCATTGATCCATTCATGAAACACACTCAAATATTAACTACACCCAATGCACAAGTATGATCATAGTGCCCCCTAGTTGGTGTTTTATAAGAGAAGATGGAGACTCAAATTAAAAAAATTGCATAAAGTAAATAGATAGGCCCTTCGTAGAGGGAAGTAGGGATTTGTAGAGGTGCCAGAGCTCAAAGCTTAAATTGAGAGAGAGAAATATTTTGGGTGGCATGCCTTTCCTGTCAACGAAAACGACCGAGCAGTTCTCAATACTTTCCATGCTAGATACATCATAGGCGGTTCCCAAACATAAAGTAAAGTTTATTCCTTTTTTCACCATTCTTTCACAATCCATGGCTAGTCATATCCACGGTTGCCTTCCATACCAACACATTCCAAGCAATTTATTATTTGACAACATAAAGTAAATTTCTTTCCATTTCGGGACTGGGCATCCCTATTACCGCCGTACTCTCGTGCAATGACAAGTGAATAAACACTCATCTTGGAATAACACATCTAGCATGGAAAAATATTGGACACCCCCTACCGTTTCATGAGCGGTACGAGCACACAAAAAAAGGAAATTCATTTTGAAAATTAGAGATGACACATACAAATTTTCTTAGAACGGCATGGAAATACCGCATATAGGTAGGTATGGTGGACTCATAAGGCAAAACTGTGTTTAAGGATTTTGGATGCACAAGTAGTATTTCTACTTAGTACAAGTGGAGGCTAGCAAATAGATTGAGAAGCAACCAACCAAGAAACGAAAATTCACATAAACGGTCATTAAGCATAACTAACACCGAATAATGCACCATAAGTAGGATGTAATTTCATTGCATAACTATTGACTTTCATGCTTGCATAGGGAATCACAAACCTTAACACCAATATTCTTACAAAAGCATAATTACTCACCAACATGACTCACATATCACTATCATCATGTCTCAAAATTATTACAAGGAATCAAGTTTAATTTGTCCAATGATTTTCATGAAAGTTTTTATTATATCCTTCTTGAATATCTATCACTTTGGGACTAGTTTCATATATTGCCATTGCTTTTGACAAGCTCAAACAAATATAAGAGAAGAACTTGAGCATAAAAATTCCATCTCTCAAAATAATATAAGTGAAGCATGAGAGAATTTCTTCAGAGTTTACTAACTCTCAAATTAATCTAAGTGAAGCATGAGAGAATTTCTTCAAAAATTTAAAGCACATCGTGCTCAAAAAGATATAAGTGAAGCACTAGAGCAATTCCGTAGCTCAAAAAATTTAAGTGAATCATATAGAGCAATTCTAACAAATCAAAGCATAATTTTGGCTCTATGAAATAGGTGTGTCCAGCAAGGATACTTGTGACAAACTAAAAAGCAAATCAAGCAAAGACTCAAATAATACAAGACGCTCCAAGCAAAACTCATGATATGTGACGAATAAAAATATAGCTCCAAGTAAAATACCGATGGTCGTTAGAAGAAAGAGGGGATGCCACTCAGGGCATCCCCAAGCTTAGTTGCTTGTTTCTCCTTGGATATTATCTTGGGGGTGCTGTAGCATCCCCAAGCTTAGGCTCTTTTCACTCATTATTCCTTCATCCATCGTGATCTCACCCAAAACTTGAAAACTTCAATCACACAAAACTCAACAAAATCTTCGTGAGATCCGTTAGTATAAGAAAGCAAATCACTACTTTAGGTACTGTTGCAAACCCATTCATATTTTATTATTGCATTATACCTACTATATTTTAACTTTACCATGGTTATCAAAAAAGCAAAAATAAAATTTATTCATTGGGTTGCCTCCCAACAAGCTCTTTCTTTATAGCCATTAAGATAGGCTTGAGATTTCAATGATGCCCTCATGAAAGATAATAATAGCAACACAAAGAGAGCATCATGAAGCATATGGAAAACACACTTAAGTCTAACATACTTCCTATGCATAGGCATTTTATAAGCAAACACATTATCAAGGCAAGCAAAAACTAGCATATGGAAGGAAGAAGAAAGAGACAATAGCAATCTCAACATGAAGAGAGGTAATTTAGTATCATAAAAATTTCTACAACCATAATTTAGTATCAAAAAATTCATAAGATTGAACACTCTCCAAATATGTGGAATTCTTTTTACCTAAAGTTGACGCTCTTCCAAACCCACTTTCGATACTATTGCAAACATTATTATCAATAACATATTCAACATGAGGCTTAAATAAATTTTCAAGATCATAAGAAGCATTATCACCCCAATCATGATCATTGCAATAAGAAGTGGACATGACAAAATTATCATCCCCAAGCTTGTAGTTTTGCATATCATTAACATAATTGACATTAATAGAATTTATAGTAACATCATTGCAATCATGCTTTTCAATCAAGGAGCTATCATGAATCACCTTATAAATTTCTTCTTTCAAAACTTCATCAAAATTTTCAGATTCATGATTTTCAAACAAAACTTCATAGAGATAATCAAGTGCACTCAACTCACTAACAATTGGTTCATCATAATTTGGCCTTTTGAAAAGATTAGCAAGTGGATGAGGATCCATATCAATAGATTTTTAGCAAGCGAAGATGCAAGCAAATAGAAGGCACATGGCAACACAAGCAAAGAGGCAAACAGAAAAGAGGGCGAATAAAACGGCAAATTTTTGTGAAGTGGGGGAGAGGAAAACGAGAGGCAAATGCAAATAATGTAATTGCAAGGAGATGAGATTTGTGATTAGGAACCTGATAGATGTTGATGATGTCTCCCCGGCAACGGCGCCAGAAATTCCTTTGATGTGGCTTGAGACTGCGTCGGTATTTCCCCAAAGAGGAAGGGATGATGCAGCACATCTACGGTAAGTATTTCCCTCAGTTATGAAACCAAGGTTATCGAACCAGTAGGAGAACCACGCAACACTACGTAAACGGTACCTGCACACAAAGAACAAATACTTGCAACCCGACGCATAAGAGAGGTTGTCAATCTCTCCACGGTAAAAAAGATAGATTAGATTGTAATAGATTGGCTAGATAGATCGCATAAGAACACAAAATAAAAGAGGCAAATAAAAAGTGCAACAAGATATTTTGGGGTTTTTGGAATAATAGATCTGAAAACAAAAGCGGCAAAAGATAGATCGGAAAACAATATGTTGGAAAAGTAGACCCAGGGGCCGTAGGTTTCACTAGTGGCTTCTCTCATGAGTATAGCGCACGGTGGGTAAACAAATTACTGTTGGGCAATTGATAGAAGATCAAATAATCATGACGATATCCAAGGCGATGATCATTATATAGGCATCACGTCCAAGATTAGTAGACCGAAACGATTCTGCATCTACTACTATTACTCCACACAGCGACCGCTATCCAGCATGCATCTAGTGTATTAAGTTCATGGGAAAACGGAGTAATGCAATAAGAATGATGACATGATGTAGACAAGATCTATTCATGTAGGAATAGACCCCATCTTGTTATCCTTAATAGCAACGATACATGCGTGCCTTGCTACCCCTTCTGTCACTTGGAGAAGACACCGCAAGATCGAACCCATCACCAAGCACCTCTTCCCATGGCAAGAAAAATCGATCTAGTTGGCCTAACTAAACCAAAGATTCGAAGAAGAAATACGAGGTTATAAGTAATCATGCATATAAGAGATCAAAGAAGACTCAAATAATATTCATGGATAGAAACTAATCATGAACTCAAAATTCATCAGATCCCAACAAACACACCGCAAAAAGTCATTACATCAAATAGATCTCCAAGAGACCATTGTATTGAGAATCAAAAGAGAGAGAGAGAGAGAGAAAGCCATCTAGCTACTGCCTACGGACCCGTAGGTCTATGGTGGACTACTCATGCATCATCGGAGAGGCACCAATGAGGATGATGAACCCCTTCGTGATGGTGTTAGATTGGATCTCGTGGTTCTGGAACTTGCGGCGGCTGGAAGTATTTTTCGTTGACTCCTCTAGGGTTTCTGGAACATTTGGGTATTTACAGAGCTCAGAGGCGGTGGAGGGGACTCCCGAGGCGGCCACAACCCACCAGGGCGCGCCCGGGGCCTCTGGCGCTGACGTGGCTTGAGACTGCGTCGGTATTTCCCCAAAGAGGAAGGGGTGATGCAGCACAACGACGGTAAGTATTTCCCTCAGTTATGAAACCAAGGTTATCGAACCAGTAGGACGATCACCACCACCCAATAAGCAGCACCTGCACACAAACAACAAATTTGCAACCCGACGCGAAAGAGAGGTTGTCAATCTCTCTATGGTAAAAAGATAGATTAGGTAGTGATATATAGGAGAGATAGATCTCTCAAGAACACAAAATAAAAAGGGCCAATAAAATATGCAGCAATATGTTTTTGGGTTTTTGGTTTTGTAGGCCTGAATAAAAAAATGCAAAAAGATAGATCTGAAAACAATATGTTGGAAAAGTAGACCCGGGGGCCGTAGGGTTCACTAGTGGCTTCTCTCATGAGTATAGCGCAGCATGGGTGAACAAACTACTGTTGGGCAATTGATAGAAAATCGAATAGTCATGACGATATCCAAGGCGATGATCATTATATAGGCATCACGGCCTAGATAGGTAGACCGACTCCTGCCTGCATGTACGTCTATTACTCCACACATTGACCGCTATCCAGCATGCATCTAGTGTATTAAGTTCATGGAAAAACGGAGTAATGTAATAAGAACGATGACATGATGTAGACAAGATCTATTCATGTAGGAATAGACCCCATCTTGTTATCCTTAATAGCAACGATACATGCGTTTCTTGCTGCCCCTTCTGTCACTGGGAAAGAACTCCGCAAGATCGCACCCATCACAAAGCACCTCTTCCCATGGCAAGAAAAATCGATCTAGTTGGCCCAACTAAACCAAAGATTCGAAGAAGAAATACGAGGCTATAAGTAATCATGCATATAAGAGATCAAAGAAGACTCAAAAAATATTCATGGATAGAAACTGATCATGAACTCAAAATTCATCAGATCCCAACAAACACACCGCAAAAGTTTACATCAAATAGATCTCCAAGAGACCATTGTATTGAGAATCATAAAAGAGAGAGAGAGAGGAAGCCATCTAGCTACTGCCTACGGACTCGTAGGTCTATGGTGGACTACTCACGCATCATCGGAGAGGCACCTATGAAGAAGATGATGAGGGATCACTAGAAGAGTGTCTAGAGGGGGGGTGAATAGACTACAAGCAGGAAATTAAAACCTAACCTTTTCCCAAGTTAATTGGTTGGCAGATTTTAACAGTTTTAGCAAGACTAGCAAGTCTAACAGCCCTACACATGCATGTCAACAAATATGGCAGCGGAAAGTAAAGACATTGCACATGAAGTAAAGAGTTGAGATAGGTAGATCAAATGCAATTGGAGACGCAAAGATTTTTCCCGTGGTTCCGATAGGTGGTGCTATCGTACGTCCACGTTTATGGAGTCTTCAACCCACGGAGGGTAACGGTCGCGAGAGTCCACGGAGGGCTCCACCCATAAGGGTCCACGAAGTAGCAACCTTGACTATTCCATAACGGCTTCCGTCCACGAAGGACTAGCCTCACTATGGGCAGATCTTCACGAAGTAGGCGATCTCCTTGCCCTTACAAACTTCTTGGTTCAACTCCACAACACGAAGTAGGAGGCTCCCAAGCGACACCTAACCAATCTAGGAGGCACCACCCTCCAAAAGGTAATAGGCTCGGCAATGATGATGAACTCCTTGCTCTTGTGCTTCAAGATGATAGACTCCTCAACACACAATCACTCTCTCATAGATTTGGCTTGGTGGAAGAGATGGGATTGGTGGAAAGCAACTTGGGGAGGCTAGAAATCAAGATCCATATGGTTGGAGTGGAAGATCTTGACCTCAACACATGAGTAGGTGGCTCTCTCTAAGAAAACTGGATGGGGCAAGTATGGAATAGTTCTGAGTGCTTCTCTTTCGAGTAGGTGGTGGTGAAGGGGTATATATAGGCATCCCCAAAAATCCAACCGTTACACACAAAATGACCAACTCGGTGACACCGATGTGTTAATCTCGGTGGTACTGAAGTGACCAAAAGGTGGCAACTTTTGAATCTCGATGAGACCGATATAGGAAACTCGGTTGCACCGATAAGGTGACCAACGGTCAGATTGCCCAATCTCATCTCGATGGTACCGATATTGTGAGTTTGCGTAACAGAAAGTTGGCAACCCAAACTCGGTGGCACCGAAGCAGAATCGGTTGCACCAAAAGGCTAGGGTTTGGCTTAGGTCTGTCTGAGTTTGGGAATCGGTGGCACCGAGTGGAAAGTGTTGGTTGCACCGATTTTGGATATTTGACTTTGGACAGACTTTTGTGGAAGAGCTTGTGGGTGTTTTTGGTGACTATCACTTGTGCACGTATGAGCATTTTGTTCACCAATAGAACCTTACCCCCTTTTAATAGTATTGGCTTTCCCATGGACTCAAAGTGATTTCTCACAAAGTAAAATGTAGAGTCCTCTTGCTTGAAGCTTTGCCAATCCATTTCCTTGCATCTTGGGGTAATTCCACAATCTCCACAATCCTTTTGCCAGCCCTCTCTGTGGACTTTATCTGAAATACACTAGGTAAAAGTATTAGTCCAAGAGACAATGTATGTTGTCATGAATTATCAAAACCACCAAGGGAGCATGTTGTGCTTTCAATCTCCCCCTTTTTGGTAATTGATGACAACATACAATCAAAGCTTCAAATAAAGATATGCATGGATATAATGAAAACTTTGAGAGACACGTGACTTAGATTTGCTCCCCCTGAATGTGTGATTCCTTTAAAGGATAGTTGCTTTGGAATGCATGGACACACATATAGTGGAAGGGATATAAGAAGTCATGTGTATCTTGGCTATATGCATCAAATATATGTGAATGGGATGTATCCTTGTTCAAGACTTCACTCTTGCAAACAATATGTGCAAGAAGCAAGAGATCATCTTGATCAAAGATATGATGCATATACTTACCTTGAGTTCTTGAGCATTCTTGTAGTAGAAATACACTTGAAAAAAATGTTAGGAAACACAAGAGTATTCTACCGATCAACAAGGCAATAGAACTCAAAAGCACCAAGATATGGAGAACATATAGAAGATAGGGTTTCTTAAGATTGATATGTCTCCAAGATCATTTAGAACTTTCTCCCCTTAGATATGAGAATAGTAAATCATCCTCTCCCCCTGAATCTCAGCATGTAGATATTGGGATTGGATAGGGTGAGAAACAACTAAGATGATCACAAAACAAAACACATTTTCTCCAAATATATTTTTCTCCCCCTACCTTGGTATTCTCACCTTGTTTATAAAAGTTTTGATATTCTCCCCCTTGATAATATCTCCCCCTTTTCATAAGCATGTATCTCCTCCTTTAGCATGAAGCTTTGTTATTCTCCCCCTTTGGCATTAATTTCCAAAAAGGTCAAACACAGGAACAGATACAGGGATCGTTGACAGAGAAGGGATCCTTGAGAACAAGGGTCATTGAATGTAGGGTTCATAGAAATGAAAACTGAGGGAATCATTGAAAATAATTTCTCTCCCTTTGGCTCATAGAAATGTAAGACTTCTCCTCCTTTTAGTTAGGGATCCTTGAATAAAGAATTTCTCCTCCTAAGTTTTTTATAATAAGAAGGGATCATCGAAGTAATAAAATCATCACTTGTAAGATCACAGAAGAAACATAGATTTGTAACTGCTAACATAAATAAGAAAAGAAAACAAATCGGTGACTCCGAGACAGATAAAACGGTGGTACCGAGATTTTGTGGTGCAGCTTATCTGGAAATTCGGTAGAACCGAGATATATGTATCGGCGGCTCCGAGGCTAAAACAGAAAAAACATAAGGGACCAAGTTTCTGTTTTCAAGGTGTCAAAAGAGAATTTTTTAAAGGGAATGCAAAAGTTTTTACAAAAAGATATCAACTAGAGAAGATTTGAGTGGTTCCAAGAAATCTTGCAAAATAGAGAATGAACCAAACAAGATACTTAACTAGATGATGGGCGGTGACTAGGTCACCTATATTAGAGTATATTGACTTAGGAGCCAAGCAAGAATACTTGATCATAGGTCATACTCTATGTTAAGCTCAAAATGGGGTTACCATTTTTCGATTAAGCATTTTAATGTCTTCATATCACTTGAGTTACTTTAGCTCATGACTTGGAGCAAAGCCTTTTCAAGGATATGAGTACATACCTTTGAGTGATGTTGATGACGTGGCTTGTAGGTGAACTTGTTGAGGATGCTCGAGGTTGATGAAGGTCATCTTGAGTTGGGAGCAATCCTTTTCGTTTTAGTTCACTTGTCACCTCCATAGGTTAGTCATGCAAGGAAGAACAATAGATATATCCATTTGACATGATACCAATTGAGATTTAGCAAATATGATCACATCAAGTATATGTCAAGGATATGGTTGAGTTATCTTCTTCCTTCCATCATCAAGAGGGGTTGTGGATACTTGGTCATGACAAGATTGCTTATGATTTGAGTTGCTGGCAATCTTGTGGAATGAAAATCTTCCAAGTACCTACAAAAGATTAGATGCAATACAAGGGAGCATAGAATTCCATGGCGTAAGATAACATGTTAGGAGTATCATGGAAATATCAAGAAAGCTCATGTCCTTGCATACAACCGAGTGAGTCTAGCTCAAGTTTGAAGCATCATTGATGTTCAACTCACTCCTCAAATAGCAAAATGTTTTCTCATCAAGTGGCTTAGTAAAGATATCGGCCAATTGCTTGTTAGTACGGACATGCTTAAGATTAATATCTCTTTTGGCAACATGATCACGAATAAAATGATGTCTAACTTGAATATGTTTGGTTCGAGAATGTTGCACAGGATTATGACCAATTTTAATAGCACTTTCATTGTCACAAAGTAATGGAACATTTCTAACATGGATTCCATAATCCTTAAGCGTTTGTGTCATCCATAGTAATTGCGCACAACAAGATCCAGCAGCAATATACTCAGCTTTGGCAGTAGATAGGGATACCGAGTTTTGTTTCTTGGAGGACCAAGACACAAGAGATCTACCCAAAAATTGACAAGTACCCGAGGTGGATTTTCTATCAACCTTGTCACCGGCATAGTCCGAATCGGAATAGCCAACAAGGTTAAAGGAAGATCCCTTGGGATACCAAATGCCAAAGTTTGGTGTTTGTATCAAATATCTCACAATACGTTTCACGGCCAAAAGATGACACTCTTTAGGTGCAGCTTGATATCTAGCACACATGAAAACACTAAGCATAATATCGGGATGAGATGCACATAGATATAGCAATGAACCAATCATAGATCGATAAACATTTTGATCAACTGGTTCATCCTCCTTGGTAAGATCAACATGTCCACTAGTAGGCATGGGAGTTTTCATACCTTTACACTCTTGCATGTTGAACTTCTTGATCAAGTCCTTGGTATACTTAGTTTGAGAGATGAAAGTTCCTTCTCTCGTTTGCTTTATTTGCAAACCAAGAAAGAATTTCAGCTCACACATCATGGACATCTCATACTTTTTGGACATCAACCTTCCAAATCTTTCACTAAATTGTGGGTTAGTAGATCCAAAGGTAATATCATCCACATAGATTTGGCACACAAATAATTCACCATTAACTCTCTTAGTGAATAAGGTTGCATCAATTTTACCAATTTCAAAACCTTTTTCAATGAGAAACTTCGTTAAGCATTTGTACCAAGCACGAGGGGCTTGCTTAAGACCATAAAGGGCTTTACGAAGCTTGTAAACATGATTAGGTTTCTTAGGATTCACAAAACCAGGTGGTTGTTTAACATAGACTTCTTCTTCAATCTCACCATTTAAAAAGGCACTTTTAATGTCCATTTGATAAAGGGTGATATCATGGTGATTAGCATAAGCAAGAAGAATGCGAATAGCTTCAAGTCTAGCGACGGGGGCGTAGGTCTCACCGTAGTCCATACCTTCGACTTGCGTATATCCTTGGGCTACGAGACGAGCCTTGTTCCGTACGACTTGACCGTCTTTGTCTTGCTTGTTCCGAAATACCCATTTTGTTCCGATGATGTTTTGCTCATCCTTGGGCTTCTCAACGAGTGTCCACACTTCGTTCCTCTCGAAGTTGTGAAGCTCTTCATGCATCGCGTTCACCCAATCTGCGTCTTCAAGAGCTTTTTCTACCTTCAAGGGCTCAATGCTAGAGATGAAAGAATAATGCTCACAAAAGTTAGCTAGGCGAGTTTTAGAGCGAGTGATTCTCCATGTTTGTATATCACCAAAGATTTGATTTAGGGGATGGTTCTTGGTCACTTGTGCTCGAACTCGGGTCAGCTTCCGATTGTTGGATGGTGGAGCTTCTTCTTCATCATCATCTCCCTCACCATCGTTGTTGTTGAAGGTGTCGTTTCCTTGAGGTGGTGGTGAAGGAGGTTGTGGTGGATGTTCATGATGCACTTCCTCCTCTTCATCATCTTGTCGTGTACCGCTTGTGGATGCCTCCATGTCATGTTGTGGTTCACCTTGACGTGAAGTAGGGGCTTCCACTTGAGTTGATGAAGTACTTTCCTTCATATCCATGGGACGAATCTTGCCGATGGACAAGTCTTGGATAGCTTCCGAAGGGTCCTTATCACCTACATCATTTGGCAATTGTTCGACTTGCGAACCATTAGATTCATCAAACTTCACATCTACCGTCTCTTCAACTTTTCGAGTGAAGTTGTTGTAGACACGGTAAGTGTGAGAGTTCGATCCATAACCAAGTAGGAATCCTTCATGAGATTTTGGAGCAAATTTAGTTCGACGATGCTTATCAAGAATGTAGCACTTTGAGCCGAATACCCGAAAGTATCCAACTTGGGGTTTGTTACCGGTGAGTAGCTCGTATGCCGTTTTACCGAGAAGCTTGTGTAAGTAAAGTCGGTTTGTGGCATGACACGCTGTTTCCACGGCTTCTGCCCAAAAGTGTCTTGGCGTCTTGTATTCGTCAAGCATCATTCTTGCCATCTCAATAAGCGTCCGGTTCTTCCTCTCAACAACTCCATTTTGTTGAGGTGTGTACGTAGCCGAGAACTCATGTGAGACACCTTCTTCGTCAAGAAAGGTATCCACATGGGTGTTCTTGAACTCCGATCCATTATCGCTCCGAACCTTCTTGATCTTCACTTCAAACTGATTTTGCGCTTTGCAAACGAAGCTCTTGAAGATCTTTTGAACCTGCGACTTATCATCAAGAAAGAATACCCACGTAAATCTGGAAAAATCATCAACTATAACTAGACCATAGGAATTTCCACCGAGACTCTTGTAAGCATTGGGACCAAAAAGATCCATGTGAAGTAACTCAAGTGGTCTCCTAGTAGTCATGATATTCTTAACGGGATGACTTCCACCTACTTGCTTTCCAGCTTGACAAGCACTACAAAGTCTATCTTTGTCAAAGATAACATCTTTAACACCAAGTATATGATCACCTTTGATAAGCTTGTCTAGATTTCGCATGCCAACATGTCCTAGTCTCCTATGCCAAAGCCAACCTTTAGAAGATTTTGCAATAAGACAAGTACGAGGTTTGGATCTCTTAGTGAAATCGACAATGTATAAATCACCTCTACGGAAATCGGTAAAAACCATTTTATGATTATCCTGACGAAACACTTGGCAATCTACTTTCGTGAATAGCACATTAAAACCAAAGTCGGCAAGTCTAGACACGGAAAGAAGATTATAGCCAAGAGATTCAACAAGCATAACATTTTGAATAGAGCTATCATGGGATATGGCACCTTACCAAGACCAAGTACCTTACCCTTGGAGTTGTCTCCAAACGTTACGTACCTTCGTGGTCCATGGTTTGGTGTGATCTCTTCAAACATTTCTCTATCTCTGGTCATATGATCGGTACATCCGCTATCAAGAATCCACTCTTTTCCTCCGGACATATAATCCTTGAAGTTTGCCATAAGACTTAGATTCTTCATGATCTTCTCATACTCGATGTCGAACAGCTCGTCTTCATCATAGTAGCCATGTTCCACATTGTCATCATCAAGTGGGAAATCCTCGTCATAAAGAACAAGAGATTCGTTAGGATTGTGATCATGACAATGTTCAAACTTATGAATGCGAATGGCTTCTACAACGATGTTGTTGATAGTTGTGACATCTCCTTTAGCACGCATGAGGTCTCTAAGCTCAAATAAACAATCATCAAACTTGGGATCACTAGGCATCATTTTGTGGAAGGCAATAGTTTTATGAAGAATTTCATCAAGATTACTCAATGAATAACTTGGATATCGTTTCTCCAAGTCATTCCACAAAGTGTAAGCACATACAAAATTCTTCATTTGATTAAGCACATTTCTAGGTAAGGCTCTAACAATGAGATTAACAGTTCTAAGATTGCATAGCATATCAACTTCCTCTTCATGTGTGGGATGCAAAAGATCAATGGGAGGTGCATAGGGGCACTTGACATATTTGCTCAATTGAAATTCATTAAACAGCTCAAGCATCAAGGTTTTCCATTGACTATAGTACTCTCCATCAAGAATGGGCACTCTACAACTCAAACTCCCTATACTAGACACATCCATCTTCCTCCTCGGTGATTAAACCGAAGCAATGGAGACCAAAGCTCTGATACCAATTGAGGGATCACTAGAAGAGTGTCTAGAGGGGGGTGAATAGACTACAAGCAGGAAATTAAAACCTAACATTTTCCCAAGTTAATTGGTTGGCAGATTTTAAAAGTTTTAGCAAGACTAGCAAGTCTAACAGCCCTACACATGCATGTCAACAAATATGGCAGCGGAAAGTAAAGACATTGCACATGAAGTAAAGAGTTGAGATAGGTAGATCAAACGCAATTGGAGACGCAAAGATTTTTCCCGTGGTTCCGATAGGTGGTGCTATCGTACGTCCACGTTTATGGAGTCTTCAACCCACGGAGGGTAACGGTCGCGAGAGTCCACGGAGGGCTCCACCCATAAGGGTCCACGAAGTAGCAACCTTGACTATTCCATAACGGCTTCCGTCCATGAAGGACTAGCCTCACTATGCGTAGATCTTCACGAAGTAGGCGATCTCCTTGCCCTTACAAACTTCTTGGTTCAACTCCACAACATGAAGTAGGAGGCTCCCAAGCGACACCTAACCAATCTAGGAGGCACCACCCTCCAAAAGGTAATAGGCTCGGCAATGATGATGAACTCCTTGCTCTTGTGCTTCAAGATGATAGACTCCTCAACACACAATCACTCTCTCACAGATTTGGCTTGGTGGAAGAGATGGGATTGGTGGAAAGCAACTTGGGGAGGCTAGAAATCAAGATCCATATGGTTGGAGTGGAAGATCTTGACCTCAACACATGAGTAGGTGGCTCTCTCTCAGAAAACTGGATGGGGCAAGTATGGAATAGTTCTGAGTGCTTCTCTTTCGAGTAGGTGGTGGTGAAGGGGTATATATAGGCATCCCCAAAATTCCAACCATTACACACAAAATGACCAACTCGGTGACACCGATGTGTTAATCTCGGTGGTACCGAAGTGACCAAAAGGTGGCAACTTTTGAATCTCGGTGAGACCGATATAGGAAACTCGGTTGCACCGATAAGGTGACCAACGGCCAGATTGCCCAATCTCGGTGACGCCGATCAAACAATCTCGGTGGTACCGATATTGTGAATTTGTGTAACAGAAAGTTGGCAACCCAAATTCGGTGGCACCGAAGCAGAATCGGTTGCACCGAAAGTCTAGGGTTTGGCTTAGGTCTGTCTGAGCTTGGGAATCGATGGCACCTAGTGGAAAGTGTTGGTTGCACTGATTTTGGATATTTGACTTTGGACAGACTTTTGTGGAAGAGCTTGTGGGTGTTTTTGGTGACTATCACTTGTGCACGTATGAGCATTTTGTTCACTAACAGAACCTTACCCCCTTTTAATAGTATTGGCTTTCCTATGGACTCAAAGTGATTTATCACAAAGTAAAATGTAGAGTCCTCTTGCTTGAAGCTTTGCCAATCCATTTCCTTGCATCTTGGGGGTAATTCCACAATCTCCACAATCCTTTTGCCAGCCCTCTCTGTGGAATTTATCTGAAATACACTAGGTAAAAGTATTAGTCCAAGAGACAATGTATGTTGTCATGAATTATCAAAACCACCAAGGGAGCATGTTGTGCTTTCAGATGAACCCCTCCGTGATGGTGTTTAGATTGGATCTCGAGGTTCTGGAACTTGCGGCGGCTAGAATTGTGTTTCGTCGACTCCCCTAGGGTTTTCGGAATATTTGGGAATTTATAGACATCAGAGGCGGTGGAGAGGGGCCCCGAGGAGGGAACAACGCATCAGGGCACGCCGGGGCCCCCCTGGCGCGCCCTGGTGGGTTGTGGTCTCCTCGGCCCACTTCTTCGGCACTTCTTTGGCCCATTGGGTGTCTTCTGGTCCAGAAAAAATCTCCAAAAAGTTTCGTCGCGATTGGACTCCGTTTGGTATTGATTTTCTGCGAAGTAAAAAAACAAGCAAAAACAACAACTGGCAGTTTGGCACTATGTTAATAGGTTAGTCCCAAAAAATGATATAAAGTTGTTATAAAATGATTATAAAACATCCAAGAATGATAATATAACAGCATGGAACAAGCAAAAATTATAGATACGTTGGAGACGTATCAGGCGCGCGCTGGTGTCTTGTGGGCCGCATGGGCTCCCTCCTGGGTACTTCTTTGGCCAACTGGCTTCCTTCTGGTCCAAAAAAATCTCCAAAAAGTTTCGTCGCGATTGGACTCCATTTGGTACTGATATTCTAGGGAGTAAAAAACAAGCAAAATACAACAACTGGCACTTGGCACTACGTCAATAGGTTAGTCCCAAAAAATGATATAAAGTTGCTATAAAATGATTGTAAAACATCCAAGAATGATAATATAACAGCATGGAACAATCAAAAATTATAGATACGTTGGAGACGTATCAGTCGCCCATAAGGCGACCCAAGCTAAGATCTCCTTAGGGCCAAAGGTTAGTCGGAAAGGGATGTTCCAAGTCCCATCGTGGGAAGTCTTGGAAACAAAAAGCATTGGGTCCATGCATATTTCAAACAACTTGGGGAATTTGGCGCGTAGGGGGAACCTGCCAAGCCATGGGTCCAGCCAGAAGAGGGTCCCTTCTCCATTGTTTATGGAGACACCGATACCTAGGTCAATATCATGCTTATCAACTTAGTTCTAGAACTGGGTACCCTCACTTTTTTCAAAAGGATCCAAATATATCATCAAATTTCATCGAAAGTATAAAACAACTCGAACATAATAAACATCGAGATTCTGAGACCATCAAACGACGAATACCATTACCAGAACGAGTCTCCAATGCATCTTGTCGTCGCTCCCCTATCGGAGTCGTCTTGACTTTGTCAATGATAGCCGAGAAGTCTTCGTGCATGTGCACTTAAGGAACAACGCCCTGGAGCCGCAACCTTTGTAGTTGAACCCTTGAATAGATTTGAAATACCTGATACCAAATCTCACCACACGATGAGAAACCCTAACCTCACCACACAAAGGAGACAACAAGAATCTATGCCAGAGCTCTGTCAACTATGTCTAGATGGACGAACTTGAGGAGGATTGGACCCCAGAAGACAAACTCAAAGAAGAAGTGCCACCATCTCCTTGAGCACTACACTTGCGAGGACTATAAAACTCTAACCTGAACTACTAGCCATAGCGGAGTCACCGGGATTCCCCTCCCCGCCACCGGCCGCCGGAGCGTCAGGCAGAGGGGAGACAAATCCATGGGTTTGCTGGCAAATCCTACAGGGGGAAAAAATTCCCTAGTCGTCAAGGGATAGGGGAGGAAAAGCTTGGGAACACTCGCTTGTATTACTAACCCTACTCTTGAAGTTGTGGGGGAACGTTGCATGGGAAACAAAAAAATTCCTACGCACACGCAAGATCTATTCATGGAGATGCATAGCTACGAGAGGGGGAGTGTGTCTACATACCCTTGTAGATCGCTAAGCAGAAGCGTATATAACGTGGTTGATGTAGTCGTACTCTTCACGATCCAATCGCGATCCGATCCGATCTAGCGCTGAACGAACGACACCTCTGCGTTCCGCACACGTGCGGCTCGATGACGTTTCCTCCTTCTTGATCCAGCAAGCATGATAGGATAAGTAGATGGGATCTCAACCAGCACGATGGCATGGTGGAGATGGTGGTGGAGCAATCCTGGCAGGGCTTCGCCAAGCGCTACCGTAGATGCGATCTGAGGAGAAAACGATCTAGGGAGAGAGATAGGGCTGCCACCGGGGCATGGGATTGTTGTGTCCAGCCCTCTCCCCCTCTTCTACTAGATATAGGAGGCAAGGGGCAGGGTTTGGTTGCAGCCCTAGGCCCCTCCTCCAAGGAGGGCCGGCAGCTAGGGAGGAAACTTGCCTCCCAAGGCAAGTGGACTCCCTCCCACTTAGGGTTTCCCCTTCCCCTTGCGCATGGGCCTTGTGGGGCTGGTGCCCCTGTCCCAATAAGGCTAGGGCGCCCCCTACATCACATGCATGCCCTAGGGGATGGAGGGATCCTTCCGAACTCCTCCGGAATCCTCCGGAACCTTCCGGAAGCTTCCCAGTACAATACCGGCAAAACATGAAACTTTTCCGGTAGCCAAAATATGACTTCCCATATATAAATCTTTACCTCCGGACCATTCCGGAGCTCCTCGTGATGTCCGGTATCTCATCCGGGACTCCGAACAACATTCGGTCACCAACGTACATATCCCAATACTACTCTAGCGTCACCAAACGTTAAGCGTGCGGACCCTACGGGTTCGAGAATCATGTGGACATGACCGAGACACTTCTCCGATCAATAACCAATAGCGGGACCTGGATGCCCATATTGGTTCCCACATATTCCACGAAGATCTTTATCGGTCGAACCACGATGCCAAGGATTCAATCAATCCCGTATGCAGTTCCCTTTGTCCAGCGGTATGTTACTTGCCCGAGATTCGATCGTCGATATCTCCATACCTAGTTCAATCTCATTACCGGCAAGTCTCTTTACTCGTTCCGTAATACAAGATCCCGTGACTAATTCCTTAGCCACATTGCTTGCAAGCTTCTTGTGATGTTGTATTACCAAGTGGGCCTAGAGATACCTCTCCGTCATACGGAGTGACAAATCCCAGTTTCGATCCATGCCAACCCAACAGATATCCTCGGAGATACCTGTAGAGCACCTTTATAGTCACCTAGTTATGTTGTGACATTTGATACACACAAGGCATTCCTCCGGTGTCCGGGAGTTACATGATCTCATGGTCGTAGGAACAGATACTTGACATGGATAAAGCAGTAGCAATAAACTGACACGATCAACTGCTATGCTTACGGTTGGGTCTTGTCCATCACATCATTCTCCTAATGATGTGATCCCGTTATCAGATGACAACTCATGCTTATGGTCAGGAACCTTGACCATCTCTGATCAACGAGCTAGTCTAGTAGAGGCTCACTAGGGACATGGTGTTGTCTATGTATCCACACATGTATCTGAGTTTCTGATCAATACAATTCTAGCATGGATAATAAACGATTATCATGAACAAAGAAATATGATAATAACCAATTTATTATTGCCTCTAGGGCATATTTCCAACAGTCTCCCACTTGCACTAGAGTCAATAATCTAGTTCACATCACCATGTGATTCACACCCAATGAGTTCTAGGGTTTTATCATGTTTTGCTTGTGAGAGAGGTTTTAGTCAACGGGTCTGCAACATTCAGATCCGTGTGCACTTTGAAAATCTCTATGTCATACTGTAGATGCTGCTACCATGCTCCACTTGGAACTATTCCAAATGGCTGCTCCACTATACGTATCCGGATTGCTACTAAGAGTCATCCAGATTGGTGTCAAAGCTTGCATCGACGTAACTCTTTACGACGAACTCTTCATCACCTCCATAATCGAGAAACATTTCCTTAGTCCTCTAGTTACTAAGGATAATTTTGACCGTTGTCTAGTGATCCACTCCTGGATCACTCTTGTACCCCTTCACAGACTCATGGTAAGGCACACACTAGGTGCGGTACACAGCATGTCATACTATACAGAGCCTATGGCTAAGGCATAGGGGACGACCTTCGTCCTTTCTCTTTCTTCTGTCATGGTCGAGCTTTGAGTCTTACTCAACTTCACACCTTACAAATCAGGCAAGAACTCCTTGTTTGACTGATTCATTTTGAACTCTTTCAAAATCTTGTCAAGGTATGCACTCATTGAAAGTCTTATCAGGCGTCTTGATCTATCTCTATAGATCTTGATGCCCAATATTTAAGTAGCTTTATCCAGGTATTCCTTTGAAAAACTCCTTTCAAACAACCCTTTATGCTTTCCAGAAATTCTACATTATTTCCGATCAACAATATGTCATCCACATATACTTATCAGAAATTCTATAGTGCTCCCACTCACTTTCTTGTAAATACCAGTTTCTTATAAACTTTGTATAAACCCAAAAGCTTTGATTACCTCATCAAAGCGTATATTCCTACTCCGAGATGCTTGCTCCAGTCCATAGAAGGATCGCTGGAGCTTACATGCCTTTTAGCATCCTTAGGACCGACAAAACCTTCTGGTTGTATCACATACAACCTTTCCTCACGGAAACCGTTAAGGAAACTCTGTTTTGACATCCATCTGCCAGATTTCATAATCGAAAAATGCAGCAACTGCTAACGCAATTCCAACAGACTTTAGCATCGCTACGGGTGAGAGAGTCTCATCGTAGTCAACTCCTTGAACTTGTCGGAAACCACTTTTTAACAAGTCGAGCTTTATAAATGGTGACAATTACCATTGATACGTCTCCAACGTATCTATAATTTTTGCTTCTTCCATGCTGTTATATTATCATTCTTGGATGTTTTACAATCATTTTATTACAACTTTATTTCAATTTTTGGGACTAACCTATTGACATAGTGCCAAAGTGCCAGTTGATATTTTTGCTTGTTTTTTACTTCGCAGAAAATCAGTACCAAACGGAAACAAAACGATGCGGGGATTTTTGTGGATTTTTTACGGACCAGAAGAAAGAAGATGGGCCAAAGAACACCAGAAGAGGGGGGCCAGGGTGGCCAGCACCCACCAGGGCGCGCCAGAGGCCCCCTGGCACGGCCTGGTGGGGGCTGGGCACCTCGGGCACCCCCTCCACCGCCTCCGACGCCTATAAATTCCCAAATATTCGGAAAACCCCAAAAAGAACCCTAGACTCTCTGCTCCGCTACTGCAACTCTCTGTATCGACGAAAAACCAATCTGGTGGCATTCCAGTACCCTCCCGGAGAGGGGAATCCATCTCCGGTGGCCATCTTCATCATCCCGGCGGAGGCCATGACGAGGAGGGAGTAGGCCACCCTCGGGGCTGAGGGTATGTACCAGTAGCCATGTGTTCAATCTCTCTCTCTCATGTTCTTGAGATGTCACGATCTTGATGTATCACGGGCTTTGTTAATATAGTCGGATCACATGACGCTATTCCCTCTCTATCTTGTTGTGATGAATTGAGTTTTCCTTTTGATATGTCGCTATGTTGGATTGAATATTGGATTTGAGAACACTTGATATATGTCTTGCATATGGATACCCGTGGTGACAATGGGGTGTTTAATTGATTCACTTGATGTATGTTTTGGTACTCAACTTGCGGATTCCCACGGTGATATTGGGGTAATCTATGCATAGGGGTTGATACACATTCTTGTCCTACTTTCTCCAATAGAAATCTTGAGGCACTCTTTGAGGTTCTTTGTGTGGATTGAGTATTATGAATCTGAAATTGTTTGATGTGTATCGTATAATTAACTCATGGATACTTGTGTTGACATTGGAGTATCTAGGTGACATTAGAGTTGGTTGATGCGTATCATATGGTGTTATTCTAGTACGAACTCTTAGATAGATCGAACGGAAAGGATAGCTTGATGTTATCTTAGTATGAACTCTTGAATAGATCGATCTGAAAGGATAACTTTGAGGTGGTTTCGTACCCTACAAACAATTTCTTCTTATGTTCTTCGCTAGATAAGAACTTTGGAGTGACTCTTCGTTGCACGTTGAGGGATGGTTATGTGATCCAATTATATTAGAATTGTTGAGAGATTGCACTAGCGAAAGTACGGACCCTAGGACTTGTTTTCAAGCATTGCAATACCGTTTGTGCTCACTTTTGTCACTTGCTACCTTGCTGTTTTTATATTTTCAGATTTCAAAAACCTATATCTATCATCCATATTGCACTTGTATCACCATCTCTTCGCCGAACTAGTGCACCTATACAATTTGCCATTGTATTGGGTGTGTTGGGGACACAAGAGATTTCTTGTATTTGATTGCACGGTTGTTTGAGAGAGACCATCTTCATCCTACACCTCCCACGGATTGATAAACCTTAGGTCATCCACTTGAGGGAAAATTGCTATTGTCCTACAAAACTCTGCGCTTGGAGGCCCAACAAAGTCTACAAGAATGAAGTTGCGTAGTAGACATCCAGCTCTTTTCTGGCGCCGTTGCCGGGGAGGTGAGTGCTTGAAGGTATATCTTTAGATCTTGCAATTAAATCTTTTAGTTTCTTGTTTTATCACTAGTTTGGTTTTATAAAAGAAAACTACAAAAAATGGTGCTTAGGTTGCATCATTTGTATCGTCTTTATAATGTATTTCATGAAAATAAGGATTCAAAAAATTGTGCTCAATTGGTAGAGGAAGAAATTATGAAAATACTTGATGAGAATTCCTTGAATGATGAGCATGATAGAAATATTGCTAGTATGAATTCTCTGAATATCCATGATGCTTATGATATGCAAAGGCACAAGCTTGGGGATGCTATGTTTGATGAAGATGATATTTTTAGTCCCCCAAGTTTTGATGAACAAATTTATTATGATGATGGCATGCCTCCTATCTATAATGATTATGGTGATGACATGTATGATATAAAAAGTGATAGTAACCATGAAACTTGTCATCATGATTTTAATATTGAATGTGGTTATGTCAATCAAGTGTCACATGATAGTTATTTTGTTGAGTTTGCTCCCACTACAATGAATGAGAAGAAATTTGCTTATGTGGAGAGTGACAAACTTTCTATGCTTGTAGATCATGAAAAGAATGATTTATATGATAGTTATATTGTGGAATTCCTTCATGATGCTACTGAAAACTATTATGAGGGAGGAACATATGCTTGTAGGAATTGCAAAAATATCAAGTTTCCTCCGTATGTGTTCAAAGTTTTGAAGTTATGCTTGTTTTGCCTTCCTATGCTAGTTGATTCTTCCTCCCATAAATTGTTTGCTCACAAAATCCCTATGCATAGGAAGTGGGTTAGACTTAAATGTGGTTGTCATGAGATTCATGATGCTCTCTTGCATGTTTCAATTGCTACTTTTTATATGAGCATCATCGAAATCATCATGCCTAGCTAAAAGGCATTAAAGAAAAGCGCTTGTTGGGAGACAACCCAACACTTATACTTTCTGTTTTGATGTGTTCACATGATTAAGCTACTTTAGTAATCATGTTTTGTGTCTTTTATTTCAATAAAGTGCCAAGTAAAGCCTTTGGGATGATTCACAAGATGAGTAGAATTGATGCTGAACCAAAAACAGAAAGTTTTTCCTCCAGTAAAAAATTTCTCTGATTTTACTGGAGCGTCAAAAAATTCTGAAATTTTTACACAGTCTTTATATACAATTTCTTCAGGTTGTCATAATTTGTTAGAATTTTTAGAGACATGGAAGTATTGACAGATTCTGTTTTGCATGCATAGTTTGCTTGTTTTAGTGTTCCCATACCTTATATTCAGTGATATAAATTATGGGAATGGTAGAATACAGTAGGTATCATGTGGGAAAAATTATGAATCTTGTCTTGACAGTACCTAAGTGAATGATTTATCTTTATTACACTAACCCTTCTCACGAAGTTCCGTTAAGTTTTGTGTGATTGAAGTTTTCAAGTTTTGGGTGAGACACCGATATGAGGAGAATAAGGAGTGACAAATACCTAAGATTGGGGATGCCCAAGGCACCCCCAAGGTAATATCCAAGGAATACTCAAGCGCCTAAGCTTGGGGATGCCCCGGAAGGCATCCCCTCTTTCGTCTTCAACACTATCGGTATATCTTACTTAGAGCTATATTTTTATTCATCACATAATACGTGCTTTCTTGAATCGTCATTATATTTTGTTATTTTTAGTTAGGTATTATTTATAATCTTGTTTTTAAATAAAAAGTTCCAAGATTTGTCCTAGGATGCTTGCATTGCATGTTTTGATGTGTGCTGTGTAAAAACAGAAACTTTTGCTGTAGTGTTTGAATTTTCATATTTTACTGGAACGTGGAAAGTTTCTGAAATTATTACACAGTATTTTCATATAAATTATTTAGCTTTTTCTAAATTTTCATAATTTTTTGAGTTACATAAGTACACTGATTTAACAGATAGCTACAGACTGTTCTGTTTGGACAGATTGCTGTCATAGTTCTGTTATCTACTTATCCTATAGTTTCCATAGCCTATATTGGTGGATATAAATTGTGGAAACGATAGTAAACAGTATATGATGTTTGAAAATTATTGTGTAACTTGTCTTGCCAGTACATGAAGTTTTGATTTATTTTTATGTGTACTAACCTATCTCACGAGTTCTTTTCGAGTTTTGTGTGGATGAAGTTTTTGAGAAGAGGTGAAACCATGATATGAGAGGATTGAACGAGATACAAAAGCTCAAGCTTGGGGATGCCCAAGGCACCCCAAGTAAATATTTCAAGAATTCTCAAGCATCTAAGCTTGGGGATGCTACACATCCCACCTCTCTTCGTCAACTATCGGTTAGCCTATGTTGAGCCTAAATTTTTATTCGTTCGCATGATGTGTGCTATTCTTGGAGTTCTATTTTTGTTTAGTTTTCTGTTTGAACAAAACACTCAGATCTGAAAATATTTATTGAGAGAGAGAGTCGTCACATAGCTACTTAATTGTTTGACTACTCATTGATCTTCACTTATATCTTTTGAGAGTAGCTTGTCATTTACTCTAGTGCTTCACTTATATCTTTTTGAGCACGGTGTGCTTGGGAATTTTTGTAGAAATCCTCTCATGCTTCACTTATACCTTTTTGAGAGATGAATCTTTATGCTCATGTGCTTCACTTAAATTTGGTTGAGCTTTTCAAAAAGCAATGGCAATACATGAAACTAGTCCCAAAGTGATAGATATCCAAGGAGGATATAATAAAAACTTTCATGAAGATCATTGGACAAATTAAACTTGATTCCTTCTAATAGTTTTGAAACATGATGATAGTAATATGTGAGTCATGTTAATGAGTAATTATGCTTAGTAGGAATATTGGTGTTAAGGTTTGTGATTCCCTATGCATGCACGAAAGTCAATAGTTATGCAATGAAGTTACATCTTACTTGTGGTGCATTATTCGGTGTTAGTTATGTTCAATGCTCACTTATGTGATTTTTCGTTTCTTGGTTTGGTTGCTTCCCAATCTATTTGCTACCCTTCATTTTTACTAAGTAGAAATACTACTTGTGCATCCAAAATCCTTAAACCAAGTTTTGCCTTATGAGTCCACCATACCTACCTATATGCGGTATTTCCATGCCGTTCCAAGCAAATTTGTATGTGCCATCTCTAAATTTTCTCTTTTGTGTGCCCGTACCGCTCATGAAACGGTGGGGAGTGTCCAATATTTTTCCATGCTAGATGTGTTATTCTCAAGATGAGTGTTTATTCACTTGTAATTGCACGAGAGTGCGGCGGTAATAGGGATGCCCATTCCCGAAATGAAAAAGAAAAAAATATTTACTTTATGTTGTCAAATAACAAATTCCTTGGAAAGTGTTGGTATGGAAGGCAACCGTGGATACGGCCCGCCATGGAAAGTGAAAGTTTGGTGGAAAAAGGAATAAACTTTATTTTCTGTTTGGGACCCGCCTATGATATATCTAGCATGGAAAGTATTGTGAGCTACTTTGTCGTTTTCGTTGACAGGAAAAGCATGCCACCCAAAATATTTTTTCTCTCTCAATTTAAAACTTTGAGCTCTGGCACCTCTACAAATCCCTACTCCCCTCTGCGAAGGGCTAATCTATTTACTTTATGCATTTTTTATTTTTGCTTTGAGTCTCCATCTTCTCTTATAAGCACCAAATAGGGGGCACTATGATCGTACTTAAGCATTGGGCATAGCTAATATTTGAGTGTGTTTCATGAATGGGTCAATGATTGAGGATGATGGGCTAGGGATAACTTTCTTTAGTGTTAATATTTTCAAAGACATGGTTGCTTGTTGACATGCTTGAGTATTGAAGTCATTATGTTAAAACTAGACTATTGCTTTGAATCATTATAAGTCCAAATGTCCATGCTATACAAAGAAGAAAAGAATATGATGAACATGTTAGGCAGCATTCCACATCAAAAATTCTGTTTTTATCATTTACCTACTCGAGGACGAGTAGGAATTAAGCTTGGGGATGCTGATACGTCTCCAACGTATCTATATTTTTTGCTTCTTCCATGCTGTTATATTATCATTCTTGGATGTTTTACAATCATTTTATTACAACTTTATTTCAATTTTTGGGACTAACCTATTGACATAGTGCCAAAGTGCCGGATGATATTTTTGCTTGTTTTTTACTTCGCAGAAAATCAGTACCAAACGGAAACAAAACGATGCGGGGATTTTTGTGGATTTTTTACGGACCAGAAGAAAGAAGATGGGCCAAAGAACACCAGAAGAGGGGGGCCAGGGTGGCCAGCACCCACCAGGGCGCGCCAAAGGCCCCCTGGCGCGGCCTGGTGGGGGCTGGGCACCTCGGGCACCCCCTCCACCGCCTCCGATGCCTATAAATTTCCAAATATTAGAAAAACCCCAAAAAGAACCCTAGACTCTCTGCTCCGCCGCCGCAACTCTCTGTATCGACGAAAAACCAATCTGGAGGCGTTCCAGTACCCTGCCGGAGAGGGGAATCCATCTCCGGTGGCCATCTTCATCATCCCGGCGGAGGCCATGAGGAGGAGGGAGTAGGCCACCCTCGGGGCTGAGGGTATGTACTAGTAGCTATGTGTTCAATCTCTCTCTCTCTCTTGTTCTTGAGATGTCATGATCTTGATGTATCACGGGCTTTGTTAATATAGTCGGATCACATGACGCTATTCCCTCTCTATCTTGTTGTGATGAATTGAGTTTTCCCTTTGATATTTTGCTATGTTGGATTGAATATTGGATTTGGGAACACTTGATATATGTCTTGCATATGGATACCCGTGGTGACAATGGGGTGTTCAATTGATTCACTTGATGTATGTTTTGGTACTCAACTTGCGGATTCCCGCGGTGACATTGGGGTAATCTATGCATAGGGGTGGATACACGTTCTTGTCGTACTTTCTCCAATAGAAATTTTGGGGCACTCTTTGAGGTTCTTTGTGTGGATTGAGTATTATGAATCTGAAATTGTTTGATGCGTATCGTATAATTAACTCAATTCATCAAGAATATAGAGAGGGGAAAAACTCAATATGATTCATCTATATCGACAAAGCCCGCGATACATCAAGATCGTTCCATCTCAAGAACACGAGAGAGAGAGAGATCAAACACATAGCTACTAGTACATACCCTCAGCCCCGAGGGTGAACTACTCCCTCCTCGTCATGGAGACCGCCGGGATGATGAAGATGTCCTCCGGTGATGGTTTCCCCCTCCGACAGGGTGTCGGAACGGGCTCCCGATTGGTTTTTCGTGGCTACAGAGGCTTGCGGCGCCGGAACTCCCGATCTAGGTTTCTTTCTGGAGGTTTCTGTATTTATAAGAATTTTTGGCGTCGGTCTCACGTCAAGGGGGGCCACAAGGCGACGACAAGCCAGGGGGGCGCGCCCTAGGGGGGGCGCGCCCTAGGGGGGCGCCCCCTAGGCTTGTGGCTGCCTCGTGGCTCTTCTGGCCCAACTCCGATGCCCCGTGGGTCTCTTCTGGTCCATAAAAAATCACCGTAAATTTTTATTCCGTTTGGGCTCCGTTTGATATTCCTTTTCTGTAAAACTCAAAAACAAGGAAAAAAACAGAAACTGGCACTGGGCTCTAGGTTAATAGGTTAGTCCCAAAAATAATATAAAATAGTATACAAATGCATATAAAACATCCAAAACAGATAATATAATAGCATGGAACAATAAAAAATTATAGATACGTTGGAGATATATCATTGCCCTTCTTGAAACTAGTGGTATTACCATCAACACTTGATGCTCCTTCTTGATTTCTACCTTTCGCGGTGTAAAACATCGCGAATAGCTCAGGGATCATCTTCTCCATCCCTGGCATGTTATAGTTCATCACGAAGCTCTAGTAGCTTGGTGGTAGCGACTTGGAGAACTATGTCAATCACTATCTTATCTAGAAGATCAACTCCCACTTGATCCAAGCGATTGTAGCACCCAGACAATCTGAGCACATGCTCACCGATTGAGCTATTCTCCTTCATCTTGTAGGCAAAGAATCTTGTTGGAGGTCTTATACCTCTCAATACGGGCACGAGCCTGAAATCCCAATTTCAGCTCTTGGAACATCTCATATGATCCGTGACGTTCAAAACATCTTTGGAGCCTCAATTCTAAGCCGTAAAGCATGACGCACTGAACTATCAAGTAGTCATCAAAAACGTGCATGTCTGATGTTCTCAACACCCACAGACGACGCTTGAGGGGGTGGCGCACCGAGCGGCGCATCAAGGACATAAGCCTTCTGTCCAGCAACTGAGGACAATCCTCAGATCACGGACCTAGTCCGCATAATTGCTACTACCATTTTTCAACTTCGTTTTTCTCTAGGAATGTATCAAAATATAGGGGAGCTACAACGCGAGCTACACCATAATTTCCAAAGATATTTTGACTATGTTCATGATAATGAGTTCAATTAATCGTATTACTAAAGAACTCCCACTCAAATCAACATCCCACAGGTTGTCTAAGTGTGACATGATCCAAATCCACCAACACAAGTCCGATCATCACGTGAGATGAGGTGGTTTCAACAGTGAACATCTCCATGTTGATCATATCTACTATATGACTCATGTTCTACCTTTCGGTCTCCTGTGTTCCGAGGCCATGTCTATACATGCTAGGCTCGTCAAGTTTAACCCAAGTATTCCGCGTGTGTAAATATGGCTTACACCCGTTGCATGCGAACGTAGAGTCTATCACACCCGATCATCACGTGGTGCTTCGAAACGACGAACCTTCGCAACGGTGCATACTTGGGGAGAACACAATTTTATCTTGAAATTTAGTGAGGGATCATCTTATAATGCTACCGTCGTCCTAAGCAAAATAAGATGCATAAAAGGATTAACATCACATGCAAATCATATAAATGACATGATATGGCCATCATCATCTTGTGCTTTTGATCTCCATCTCCAAAGCACCGTCATGATCTCCATCGTCACCGACATGACACCATGATCTCCATCATCGTGTCATCATGTGGTTGTCGCGCCAACTATTGCTTCTACAACTATTGCTAACTCATAGCGATAAAGTAAAGCAAGAATAGCGAAAATAAATTAAAGACAACCCTATGGCTCCTGCCGGTTGCCGTATGATACGTCCATTTTGCATCATGATTTCCTACTGCTATTTACTTTGTTTTGTTGAATAATAATGCTTTGGGGAGTGATTCTAATGCCTTTTCTCTCATAATATGCAAGGTTTACACAAGGAGGGAGAATACCGGCAGCTGGAATTCTGGACCCAAGAAAAGCACGTCAGAGATACCTATTCTGCACAACTCCAATGAAGCTAAAATTTTACGGAGATTATTTTTACATTTAATAAAAAATACTGGAGCTGGAAACTAACGGAGGAGCCCCCCCAGGTGGGCACAACCCACCAGGGCGCGCCCTGATGGGTTGTGCTCAGCCTGGCCCACCACTAGTGCCCATCTTCTGGTATAAGGTCTCTCTTGACCTAGAAAAAATCAGAGGAGGACTTTCAGGGCGAAGCGCCGCCGCCTCGAGGCGGAACTTGGGCAGGAGCACTTTTGCCCTCTGGCAGAGCGCTTCCGCCGGGGGAACTTCCCTCCCGGAGGGGGAAATCGAAGCTATCGTCATCACCAACACCCCTCTCATCTTTGGGAGGCCAATCTTCATCAACATCTTCAGCATCACCATCTCCTCTCAAACCCTAGTTCATCTCTTGTGTTCAATCTTTGTACCGAAACCTCAGATTGGTACCTGTGGGTGACTAGTAGTGTTGATTACCTTGCGTAGTTGATTACTATATGGTTTATTTGGTGGAAGATTATATGTTCAGATCCAATATGCTATTCAATACCTCTCTGATCTTGAGCATGTTTATTATTTGTGAGTAGTTACCTTTGTTCTTGAGGTCACGGGAGAAGTCATGTTGCGAGTAATCATGTGAATTTGATATGTGTTCGATATTTTGATGATATGTATGTTGTGATTCCCTTAGTGGTGTCATGTGAATGTCGACTACATGACACTTCACCATTCATGGGCCTAAGGGGATGCATTGTGGAGTAGTTATTAGATGATGGGTTGCTAGAGTGACAGAAGCTTAAACCCTAGTTTATGCGCTACTTCGTAAGGGGCTAATTTGGATCCACATGTTTAATGCTATGGTTAGACTTTGTCTTAATACTTTTCTCGTAGTTGCGGATGCTTGCGAGGGGGTTAATCATAAGTAGGTTGTTAGTTCAAGTAAGAACAGCACCTTAGCACCGGTCCACCCACATATCAAATTATCAAAGTAGCGAACACAAATCAAACCAACATGATAAAAGTGACTAGACAAAATTCCCGTGTACCCTCAAGAACACTTTGCCTTACTAGTGATTGTTCTGGCCTGTCCTTTTCCTCAAAAGGATTGGGCTACCTTGCTGCACCTTGTTTACCGTTACCGTTACTTGATCGTTACAAATTATCTTGCTATCAAACTATCTGTTACCTACAATTTCAGTGCTTGTAGAAATTACCTTGTTGAAAACCGCTTGTCATTTCCTTCTGCTCCTCGTTGGGTTCGACACTCTTACTTATCGAAAGGACTACGATTGATCCCCTATACTTGTGGGTCATCAAGACTCTTTTCTGGTGCCGTTGCCGGGGAGTGAAGCGCTCCTGGTAAGTGGAAATCGGTAAGGAAAAACTTATACTATGTGCTGAAATTTATTGCTACTTGCTACTATGGAGAACAATCCTTTGAGGGGTTTGTTCAGGGTATCTTCACCTCGATCGGAACCACAATTAGTTACCCCTCAACCTACAGCACCTACTTAAAATGTTACTTACGAAATTCCTTCGGGTATGCTAGAACAACTGCTTGCTAAACCTTATGCAGGAGATGGAACTGAACATCCTGATATGCACCTTTTCTATGTGATCGAGATTTGTGGATTATTTAAGCTTGCAGGTTTACCCGGAGATGAAGTTAAGAAGAAGGTTTTCCCTTTATCTTTGGAGGGAAAAGCATTGATATGGTATAGGCTATGTGATGATCTTGGATCGTGGAACTGGAATCGTTTGCAATTGGAATTTCACCAAAAGTTTTATCCCATGCATCTAGTTCATCGTGATCAGAATTATATATATAATTTTTGGCCTCGTGAAGGAGAAAGTATCGCTCTAGCTTGAGGGAGGCTTAAGTCAATGTTATAGTCATGCCCCAATCATGACATTCAGAGGGAAGTTATCATTCAGAATTTTTATGCTCGGCTTTCTCATAATGATCAATCCATGCTCGATACTTCTTGTGCTCGTTCTTATATGATGAAGACTATTGAATTTAAGTGAGATCTCTTAGAAAGAATTAAACGCAACTCTGAAGATTGGGAACTCAACGAAGGTAATGAGTCAGGTATAAAGCTTAAATTTGATTGTGTTAAATCTTTTATGAATACCAATACTTTTCACAAGTTTAGCACTAAATATGGACTTGACTCTGAGATAGTAGCCTCTTTCTGTGAAGCATTTGCTACTCACGTTGATCTCCCTAAGGAGAAGTGGTTTAAATATCATCCCCCTATTAAGGAAGAAATTAAAGAACCGGTCATAGCTAAAGAAGAAACCATCTTTTACAATGTTGATCCAGTTGTGCCTACTGCTTATATTGAAAAACCACCTTTCCCTGTTAGGATAAAGGAACATGCTAAGGTGTCAACTGTGGTTCGTAAGAGTAATATAAGAGAACCTAAACCCCCTGAGCAAATTAAAGTAGAACCTAGTGTTGCTATGGTTAAAGATCTCTTGGTAGAAAATATTGATGGGCATGTTATCTACTTCTGTGATGAAGCTGCTAGAATTGCTAAACCTGATGAAAAGGATAAACATAGACCCATAGAAGGCTTGCCTGTTGTCTCAGTCAAAATAGGAGATCATTGCTATCATGGTTTATGTGATATAGGTGCTAGTGTGAGTGCTATCCCTTTTACCTTATACCAAGAAATTATGGATGAAATAGCACCGGCTGAAATGGAAGACATTGATGTCACTATTAAACTTGCTAATAGAGACACTATCACACCACTTGAGATTGTTAGAGATGTTGAAGTCTTGTGTGGGAAAGTAAAATATCCTACTGATTTTCTAGTCCTTGGTTCCCCACAAGATGGCTTTTGTCCCATTATCTTTGGTACACCTTTCTTGAGCACCGTCAATGCTAAGATAGATTGTGAAAAACAAATTGTCGGTGTCAGTTTTGGTAATGTGTCTCATGAGTTTAATTTTTCCAAGTTTAGTAGACAACCTCGTGATAAAGCGTTACCTAATAAGGATGAAATAATTGGTCTTGCTTCTATTGCCGTGCCTCCTACTGATCCATTAGAACAATATTTGCTCGACCATGAAAATGATATGCATTTGCGTGAAAGAAATGAAATAGATCAAATTTTCTTCGAACAACAACCTCTCTTAAAACACAATTTGCCTATTGAAACTCTTGGAGGTCCTCCTCCACCTAAAGGTGATCCTGTGTTTGAATTGAAACAATTGCCTGACACTTTGAAGTATGCTTATCTTGATGAGAAAAAGATATATCCTGTTATTATTAGTGCTAAACTTTCAAAACATGAAGAAGAAAGATTATTAAAAGTTCTAAGGAAGCATCGGGCTGCTATTGGATATACTCTTGATGATCTTAAGGGCATTAGTCCCACTCTATGTCAGCACAAGATCAATATGGAACCTGATGCTAAACCCGTTGTTGATCACCAACGGCGATTGAATCCTAAGGTGAAGGAAGTGGTAAGAACTGAGATATTAAAACTTCTGGAAGCAGGTATAATCTATCCCATAGCTGATAGTAGATGGATAAGTCCCGTTCATTGTGTCCCTAAGAAAGGAGGTATTACCGTTGTTCCTAATGATAAGAATGAACTCATTCCACAAAGAATTGTTACTGGCTATAGAATGGTAATTGATTTTAGAAAATTAAATAAAGCTACTAGAAAAGATCATTACCCTCTACCGTTCATTGATAAAATGTTAGAGAGACTATCTAAGCACACACACTTTTGCTTCTTAGATGGATATTCTGGTTTCTCTCAAATACCTGTGTCACAATCTGATCAAGAGAAAACTACCTTTACTTGCCCTTTTGGAACCTATGCTTATAGACGTATGCCTTTTGGTTTATGCAATGCACCTGCTACCTTTCAAAGATGTATGACTGCTATATTCTCTGTTTTTTGTGAAAAGATTGTGGAGGTTTTCATGGATGATTTTTTCGTTTACGGAACTTCTTTTGATGATTGCTTAAGCAACCTTGATCGAGTTTTGCAGAGATGTGAACAAACTAATCCTGTCTTGAATTGGGAGAAGTGACACTTTATGGTTAATGAAGGCATTGTCTTAGGGCACAAAATATCTGAACGAGGTATTGAGGTGGACAAAGCTAAAGTTGATGCAATTGAGAAAATGCCATGTCCTAAAGACATTAAAGGTATTCGAAGTTTCCTTGGTCATGCTGGTTTTTATAGGAGGTTCATTAAAGACTTCTCTAAAATTTCTAGGCCTCTTACTAATCTTTTGCAAAAGGATATTCCTTTTGTTTTTGATGATGATTGTGTGGAAGCCTTTGAAACACTCAAGAAAGCCTTAACCTCTGCACCTATCGTTCAACCACCTGATTGGAACTTGCCTTTTGAAATTATGTGTGATGCTAGTGATTATGCTGTTGGTGTTGTTCTAGGACAAAGAGTTGATAAGAAATTCAATGTTATCCATTATGCTAGTAAAACTCTAGACAGTGCCCAACGAAACTATGCTACTACTGAAAAAGAATTTTTAGCAGTTGTGTTCGCTTGTGATAAATTTAGATCCTATACTGTTGATTCCAAAGTCATTGTTCACTCCGATCATGCTGCTATAAAATACCTTCTGGAAAAGAAAGATGCTAAACCTAGACTCATTAGGTGGGTTCTCTTGCTCCAAGAATTTGACTTACACATCGTTGATAGGAAAGGAGCTGAGAACCCCGTAGCTGACAACTTGTCTAGGTTAGAAAATATTCTTGATGACCCACTACCTATTGATGATAGTTTCCCTGACGAACAACTAGCTGCAAAAAGTGTCTCACAACGCACACCTTGGTATGCTTATTATGCTAACTACATTGTCGCTAAATATATACCACCTAGCTTTACTTATCAACAAAAGAGAAAAAAAATTCTATGACTTGAGACATTACTTTTGGGATGACCCACATCTTTATAAAGAAGGAGTAGATGGTATTATTAGACGTTGTGTACCTGAGCATGAACAGGAACAAATCCTACGGAAATGTCATTCCGAAGCTTATGGTGGACATCATGCGGGAGATAGAACTGCTCATAAGGTATTGCAATCTGGTTTTTATTGGCCTACCCTCTTCAAGGATGCATGTAAGTTTGTCTTGTCTTGTGATGAATGTCAAAGAATTGGTAATATCGGTAAGCGTCAGGAAATTCCTATGAATTATGCACTTGTTGTTGAACCATTTGACATTTGGGGTTTTGATTATATGGGGCCTTTTCCTTCCTCCAATGGGTACACTCATATTCTGGTTGCGGTTGATTATGTCACTAAATGGGTAGAAGCTATTCCAACTAGTAGTGCCGATCACCACACCTCCATTAAAATGCTTAAAGAGGTTATCTTCCCAAGGTTTGGAGTCCCTAGATATTTAATGACCGATGGTGGTTCACATTTTATTCATGGTGCCTTCCGTAAGATGCTTGCTAAATATGATGTTAACCATAGAATTGCATCACCCTATCATCCTCAATCTAGTGGACAAGTTGAACTTAGCAATAGAGAAATAAAATTAGTATTACAAAAAACTGTCAATAGGTCTCGTAAGAATTGGTCTAAGAAATTAGATGATGCACTTTGGGCCTATAGAACAGCTTATAAAAATCCTATGGGTATGTCTCCATATAAAATGGTGTATGGGAAAGCTTGTCATTTGCCTCTAGAACTAGAACACAAAGCATTTTGGGCAATTAAAGAAATCAACTATGATTTCAAACTTGCCGGTGAAAAGAGGTTATTTGATATTAGCTCACTGGATGAATGGAGGACCCAAGCCTATGAAAATGCCAAGCTATTCAAAGAAAAATTAAAAAGATGGCATGACAAAAGAATCCAAAAGCGGGAATTCAAAATAGGAGACTATGTTCTTTTGTTCAACTCTCGTTTAAGATTTTTTGCAGGAAAGCTTCTCTCAAAATGGGAAGGACCATATATTATCGAAGAGGTTTATCGTTCTGGAGCTATCAAGATTAATAACGCCGAAGGTACTAACCCGAAGGTAGTCAATGGACAAAGAATTAAGCATTATATCTCAGGTATGCCTATTAACGTTGAAAGCAATGTTATCCAAACCATGACACCAGAGGAACACATAAAAGAAACCTTCTGGAACACTCCAGATTATTTAAAAATAGGAGGTACGTGATACGGTAAGTAAACAGACTCCGAAAAATCCGCAAAAATATTTTTTGTCAGTTTTGGAATATTTTAGAATTTTGGAAATAAAAAAATAAACCGGAAGGTGATCGAGGTGAGCACGATACATCAGGGCGCGCCAGGCACCCCTGGGTGCGCCCTGGTGGGTTGTGCCCACCTCGGATGCCTTCCCGACTCCGTTTTCCTTCCAAATACTTGTTTCCCAAGAATAAAAATTCTCTATATATACCCCCGACTGTTTTGACGACCACATCACAGAAAAATCCTCTGTTCTTGTTTCTTGTTGTTTCCCTGACAGATCTGAAAATATGTCGTCTCAAGATTCAGAAGGAGAGAGCCATGTTGATCCCTATGTTCCAGACCCGAAGATCTTTAGGGAAATTTACCCCTACCTATAGACCTCAGACGAGGAAGAAGATGCTACCATGCAGGAAACAAAAGATGACAGCTATGAGGAAGAGGATGATCCATTACCTCAACCTGGAGATATGCATGTGGAATTCAAGAAATCAAGCCTCCCTAGAAGATACAAACCTAAGGTCCAATTTTTCCCGTCTCGTTTTCTGTAGGAAAGCAAGAATGCCCTATGCCAAAGGATATTAAAGCTTGAGTTGGAGAATGATGATCTAAGGGAGGAAAACTTTATGCTTAAATATAAGTTGAAGAAGAAGGCTTCCTCTACACCTCCACCTTCTTCATCACCACCACCAAAGGAGACTTGAGCTCACGGGTATGGGCACTCCCCTTGGCTTGAGCCAAGCTTGAGGGAGGTGCCCCGGTATCGTATCACCACCACTTTTATTCACCTTTACCTATTTTAGTTCGATCTTTAGTTTCCCTTTGCTTTAGTTGAATAAAAGTTTTAGTTTGATCTATTTTCGTGTGTTAGTTCCATGGCCTATCTATCTATTTACTCGAGTGAAAGTTATATAATAAAGTTTAGTTTGAGTCTTTGCCTCTCTACTTTCTTGTTGCAATCAAATAAAGGAAAAGAAACAAATGAAAAGAATCATAGGCTAATCTTATGGTGAGTAATGACATCACATAAGGAAAAGTATAAGTAGTAAAATTTATTGGAGAATGACAAACATAGCATTGGTCAATGATGCAATTCATGAAAGAATTAATAAGGGAAGAGAAGATTCACATGGAAATACACTATCTTGGACATCTTTTATGATTATGAGCCCCCATCAAATATTATATGTCAAAATTGTTGACGTTGGACGAGGAAGACAACATAATGATTTATGTTTGTTCATATCCACATAGAAGTTATATTGTCATAGATCCTTTAACATGTTGTGCTTGCCCAATATCTTTGCTAGCCAAAAATTCCGCACTAAGTAGAGATACTACTTGTGCATCCAAAAACCCAAACCAAACTCTTTCTTTGAGTGTCCACCATACCTACCCATGGATCGAGAAAGATCCTTCAAGTAAGTTGTCATCGGTGCAATAAGGCAATAAAAATTGCTTCTAAAAGTGTTTTGATCAATTAGTGTAAGAGAAAATTGAGCGTTATACGAACTTATGATGGCAAAGTAATAAAAGCGACGAACTGCATAATAAAGGTTGCTATCATAGGGGGCAATATAGCATGACGTTCTTTTACATTAAGGGATTGGGCATACAAACCAATAAGCGCATGACAACCTCTGCTTCCCTTTGTGAAGGGCCTATCTTTTACTTTTATGCACTTACTTTTATGCAAAGAGTCAAAGTATTCTTCCCTATTCCTTTTTACTTTTTTATTTTGCAAGCATCGTGTGGTGAGAAAAGATCTAGGCACATATATCCAGTTGGATATGGGTGGGCATGAGTTATTATTGTTGACATCACCCTTGAGGTGAGTAAGTTGGGACGCAAAACTATAAGCCCCTATCTTCCTACGTGTCCGGTTGAAACTTTTTGTTCATCGGTATGCCGTGAGCGTTAGCAATCATAGAAGACTAAATGATGGTTAAGTATGTGGACTTGCCAAAAGGCTCCTACATGAGACCCTTCCTGAAAATATGATGAATTGTAGTTGCAAAGTTGACTGAAAACATAGTTTGTTGGTTCCCAATAAGGTTTATACTTCATACTTCTATGTTGTGATGAATTGTTACTTGTTCATGAGAAGCTTATGATAAAAATATGTTGAAATAAGTTCCTATGTTAGAGTTTGTTGCTGTTATCTTAATAAGCATGATGCTTCTATGTCCATATTTTGTTTTTATCGACACCTCTCTCTCAAACCATGTGGACATGCTTTTCAATATCGGCTTTCGCTTGAGGACAAGCGAGGTCTAAGCTTGGGGGAGTTGATACGTCTATTTTGCATCATGATTTCCTATTGCTATTTACTTTGTTTTGTTGAATAATAATGCTTTGGGGAGTGATTCTAATGCCTTTTCTCTCATAATATGCAAGGTTTACACAAGGAGGGAAAATACCGGCAGCTGGAATTCTGGACCTAAGAAAAGCACGTCAGAGATACCTATTCTGCACAACTCCAATGAAGCTGAAATTTTACGGAGATTATTTTTACATTTAATAAAAAATACTGGACCTGAAAACTACCGGAGGAGGCCCCCCAGGTGGGCACAACCCACCAGGGCGCGCCAGGGCCCGCTGGGCGCGCCCTGATGGGTTGTGCTCAGCCTGGCCCACCTCCGGTGCCCATCTTCTGGTATAAGGTCTCTCTTGACCTAGAAAAAATCAGAGGAGGACTTTCGGGACGAAGCGCCGCCGCCTCGAGGCGGAACTTGGGCGGGAGCACTTTTGCCCTCCGGCGGAGCGATTCCGCCGGGGGAATTTCCCTCCTGGAGGGGGAAATCGAAGCTATCGTCATCACCAACACCCCTCTCATCTTTGGGAGGCCAATCTTCATCAACATCTTCAATAGCACCATCTCCTCTCAAACCCTAGGTCATCTCTTGTGTTCAATCTTTGTACCGGAACCTCAGATTGGTACCTGTGGGTGACTAGTAGTGTTGATTACCTTGCGTAGTTGATTACTATATGGTTTATTTGGTGGAAGATTATATGTTCAGATCCAATATGCTATTCAATACCTCTCTGATCTTGAGCATGTTTATTATTTGTGAGTAGTTACCTTTGTTGTTGAGGTCACGGGAGAAGTCATGTTGCGAGTAATCATGTGAATTTGATATGTGTTCGATATTTTGATGATATGTATGTTGTGATTCCCTTAGTGGTGTCATGTGAATGTCGACTACATGACACTTCACCATTCATGGGCCTAAGGGAATGCATTATGGAGTAGTTATTGGATGATGGGTTGCTAGAGTGACAGATGCTTAAACCCTAGTTTATGCGCTACTTCGTAAGGGGCTAATTTGGATCCACATGTTTAATGCTATGGTTAGACTTTGTCTTAATACTTTTCTCGTAGTTGCGGATGCTTGCGAGGGGGTTAATCATAAGTAGGTTGTTAGTTCAAGTAAGAACAGCACCTTAGCACCGGTCCACCCACATATCAAATTATCAAAGTAGCGAACATGAATCAAACCAACATGATAAAAGTGACTAGACGAAATTCCCGTGTACCCTCAAGAACACTTTGCCTATTACTAGTGATTGTTCTGGCCTGTCCTTTGCCTCAAAAGTATTGGGCTACCTTGCTGCACCTTGTTTACCATTACCGTTACTTGCTCGTTACAAATTATCTTGCTATCAAACTATCTGTTATCTGCAATTTCAGTGCTTGCAGAAATTACCTTGCTGAAAACCGCTTGTCATTTCCTTCTGCTCCTCGTTGGTCATCATCGAACTCATCGACATGCAAGTCGTGATAATCTATACAAAACATGATCATCTCATACATCACATACATCACATCATGTCTTTGGCCAGATCACATCACAACATGCCCTGCAAAAACAAGTTAGACGTCCTCTACTTTGTTGTTGCAAGTTTTATGTGGCTGCTATGGGAAACTAGTTAGAACCGTTCTTACCTACGCAAAGCCACAACGATGATATTCAAGTTGCTATTTTAACCTTCTACAAGGACCGCTGATGACCCAGAAGTATAGGGGGTCAATCGTAGTCCTTTCGATAAGTAAGAGTGTCGAACCCAACGAGGATCAGAAGGAAATGACAAGCGGTTTTCAGCAAGGTAATTTTTGCAAGCACTGAAATAATAGGTAACAGATAGTTTGATAGCAAGATAGTTGGTAACAAGCAAGTACAGGTAACGGTAAATAAAGTGCAGCAAGGTAGGCCAATCCTTTTGTGGCAAAGGGCAGGCCAGAACAGTTTCTTATAATAGGCAAAGTGTTCCTGAGGGTACATGGGAATTTCATCTTGTCACTTTTATCATGTTGGTTTGATTCGTGTTTGCTACTTTGATAATTTGATATGTGGGTGGTCCGGTGCTTGGGTGTTGTTCTTAATTGAACAAACCTCCCACTTATGATTAACCCCCTCGCAAGCATCCGCAACTACGAGAAAAGTATTAAGATAAAATCTAACCATAGCATTAAACGTTTGGATCCAAATCAGCCCCTTACGAAGTAGCGCATAAACTACGGTTTAAGCTTCTGTCACTCTAGCAACCCATCATCTAATAACTACTCCACAATATATTCCCTTAGGCCCAAGGATGGTGATGTGTCATGTAGTCGACGTTCACATGACACCACTAAGGGAATCACAACATACGTATCATCAAAATATCGAACACATATCAAATTCACGTGATTACTTGCAACATGACTTCTCCCGTGACCTCAAGAACCAAGGTAACTACTCACAAATAATATTCATGCTCAAGATCAGAGGGGTATTGAATAGCATAATGAATCTGAACATATAATCTTCCACCAAATAAACCATATAGTAATCAACTACAAGATGTAATCAACACTACTAGTCACCCACACGTACCAATCTGAGGTTCCGGTACAAAGATTGAACACAAGAGATGAACTAGGGTTTGAGAGGAGATGGTGTTGTTGAAGATGTTGATGAAGATTGGCCTCCCAAAGATGAGAGGGGTGTTGGTGATGACGATGGCTTCGATTTCCCCCTCCGAGAGGGAAGTTCCCCCGGCGGAATCGCTCCGCCGGATGGCAAAAGTGCTCCTGCCCAAGTTCTTCCTCGAGACGGCGGCGTTCCGTCCTGAAAGTCCTATCCTATTTTTTTCTAGGTAAAAAGACCTTATATACCAGAAGATGGGCACCGGAGGTGGGCCATGCTAGGCACAACCCACCAGGGCGCCCCTGGGGGGCCTGGCGCGCCCTGGTGTCTTGTGCTCAACAGGGTGGCTCCCTCCGGTAGTTATTTTCACCAATATATTTTATATATTCCAAAATAATTCTCCGTAAAGTTTCAACTTATTTGGAGATGTGCAGAATAGGTACCTCTGATGTGCTTTTTCAGGTCCAGAATTCCAGCTGCCGGTATTCTCCCTCTTTGTGTAAACCTTGCATATTATGAGAGAAAAGGCATTAGAATCACTCCCTAAAGCATTATTATACATCAACAAATTATAAATAACAGTAGGAAATCATGATGCAAAATGGACGTATCAACCGCCTCTGTCGAATCCGATTCAACTAAAGTGGGAGAGTGATACGTCTCCAACGTATCTATATTTTTTGCTTGTTCCATGCTGTTATATTATAAATCTTGGATGTTTTAGAATCATTTTATAGCAACTTTATATCATTTTTTGGGACTAATCTATTGACATAGCGCCAAAGTGCCAATTGCATTTTTGCTTGTTTTTTACTTCGCAGAATATCAGTACCAAACGGAGTCCAATCGCGACGAAACTTTTTAGAGAATTTTTTTGGACCAGAAGAAGGCCAGTGGGCCAAAGAAGTAACCAGTAGGGTGTTGGGGAACGTTGCATGGGAAACAAAAAAATTCCTACGCACACACAAGATCTATCCATGGAGATGAGCATCTACGAGAGGGAGAGTGAATCTACATACCCTTGTAGATCGCTAAGCGGAAGCGTTAAGAAACGCGGTTGATGTAGTCGAACGTCTCCGCGATCCAAATCGCAAGTCGTCCCTCGATCCAAGCACGATCCAGCGCCGAACGGACGGCACCTCCGCGTTCAACACACGTACGGCTTGATGACGATCTCCGCCTCCTTGATCCAGCAAGAGGGAGCGGAGAAGAAGAAGAGTTCCAGCAGCACGACGGCGTGATGATGTTGGTGAGGAACTATTTCAGCAGGGCTTCGCCTAAGCACTACTGAAAATATGACGTAGGAGGAACTAGAGGTTGCCGGCACACAGCTTGGGGCAATCTAATGTATCCCGTGTGCTAGCCCTGCCCCTCTATTTATATGTTGAGCCTTGGGGTCTAAACTTGGAGTAAAAGCCTCCTCCAGGTCGGTTTTGCCCGCACAAGGTCGGTTTGGCCCGCAGGGAAAGAGTCCAACTCGGATCCCTGCAGTACCGCGCACAAGCGGTAGTACCGCTTCAAACAAGCGGTAGTACCGCTCGGGCGGTAGTACCGCTTCACACAAGCGGTAGTACCGCTCGGGCGGTAGTACCGCTTCACACAAGCGGTAGTACCGCTTACGCGGCAGCAAAACTACTTTTGCACTTTCCAATACCTCGTGGGCTTTACCCCTTTGACTCATATAAAGTGTTGCTGCACCCGAACACTTCGGTAAACATCCGGAACCCCTTCCGGTGAATTCCGGAACCCTACCGGAGATCAAAACACTATTATCACATATATCAATCTTTACCTCCGGACTCTTCCGGAGATCCTCGTCATGTCCGGGATCTTATCCTGGACTCCGAACAACCTTCGGTCACCAACAAAATAACTCAACTATACTAATCGTCACCAAACGTTAAGTGTGTAGACCCTGCGGGTTCGAGAACTATGTAGACATGACCGAGACACTTCTACGATCAATAACCAATAGCGGGACCTGGATGCCCATATTGGCTCCTACATATTCTACGAAGATCTTTATCGGTCGAACCTCTATGTCAAGGATTCAGTTAATCCCGTATACTGTTCCCTTTGTTCTTCTGTATGTTACTTGCCCGAGATTCGATCGTCGGTATCTCTATACCTAGTTCAATCTCGTTACCGGCAAGTCTCTTTACTCATTCTGTAATACAAGATCTCGTGGCTAAAACTTTAGTCACATTGCTTGCAAGGCTCATTGTGATGTTGTATTACCGAGTGGGCCCTGAGATACCTCTCCGTCACACGGAGTAACAAATCCCAGTCTTGATCCATGCCAACCCAACAGACACCCTCGGAGATACCTGTAGAGCATCTTTATAGTCACCCAGTTACGTTGCGACGTTTGATACACACAAGGTACTCCTCCGATGTCAGGGAGTTGCATGATCTCATGGTCATAGGAACAGATACTTGACATGCAGAAAACAATAGCAATAAACTGACACGATCATATGCTACGTTTATAGTTTGGGTCTTGTCCATCACATCATTCTCCTAATGATGTGATCCCGTTATCAAATGACATCTCATGTCTATGGCTAGGAAACCTTCACCATCTTTTGATCAACGAGCTAGTTAACTAGAGGCTTACTAGGGACACAGTGTTGTCTATGTACCCACACATGTATTTGAGTTTCCAATCAATACAATTATAGCATGGATAATAAACGATTATCATGAACAAGGAAATATAATAATAACCAATTTATTATTGCCTCTAGGGCATATTTCCAACAGTCTCCCACTTGCACTAGAGTCAATAATCTAGTTCACATCACTATGTGATTTACATTGTAATGAATCGAACACCCATGCAGTTCTGGTGTTGTTCATGCTTAGCCCTTGGAAGAGGTTTAGTCATCGGATCTGCAACATTCAGATCCGTGTGTACTTTGCAAATATTTATGTCGTCCTCCTTGATGTAATCGCGGATGGAATTGAAACGTCGCTTTATGTGTCTGGTCCTCTTGTGAAATCTTGGTTCCTTGGCTAGAGCAATGGCACCAGTATTATCAAAAAACAGAGTCATTGGGTTAAGCGCACTAGGCACTACTTCAAGATCTGTCATGAACTCCTTCATCCAGACACCTTCCTTCGCCACCTCCGAGGCAGCGATGTACTCCGCTTCGCATGTAGAATCAGCTACCACGTTTTGCTTGGAACTGCACCAGCTAACCGCACCCCCATTAAGAATAAATACGTATCTGGTTTGTGACTTAGAGTCATCCGGATCAGTGTCAAAGCTTGCATCGATGTAACCTTTACGACGAGCTCTTGATCACCTCCATAAACGAGAAACATGTCCTTAGTCCTTTTCAGGTACTTCAGGATATTCTTGACCGCCGTCCAGTGTTCCATTCCTGGCTCACTTTGAAACCTTCCGACCATACTTATGGCAAGGCTGACATCGGGTCTTGTGCACAGCATTGAATACATGATAGAGCCTATGGCTGAAGCATCGGGGATGACACTCATCTTTTCTCTATCTTCTGCAGTCACTGGGCATTGAGTCTTACTCAACTTCACACCTTGCAATACAGGCAAGAACCCCTTCTTGGACTGATCCATTTTGAACTTCTTCAAAACTTTGTCAAGGTATGTGCTTTGTGAAAGTCCTATTAAGCGTCTCGATCTATCTCTATAGATCTTGATGCCTAATATGAAAGCAGCTTCTCCTAGGTCCTTCATTGAAAAACTCTTGTTCAAATATTCCTTCACGCTTTCCAACATTTCTATATTGTTTCCAATCAGCAATATGTCATCCACATATAATATTAGAAACGCTATAGAGCTCCCACTCACTTTCTTGTAAATACAAGCTTCTCCGTAAACTTGTATAAACTCGAACGCTTTGATCACCTCATCAAAGCGAAGATTCCAACTCCGAGATGCTTGCACCAGTCCATAAATGGATCGCTGGAGTTTGCAAACTTTGTCAGCATTCTCTGGATCGATAAAACCTTCTGGTTGCATCATATACAACTCTTCCTTAAGGAAACCGTTAAGGAACGCTGTTTTGACATCCATCTGCCAAATTTCATAATTGAAAAAGGCAGCTATTGCTAACATGATTCTGACGGACTTAAGCATCGCTACGGGTGAGAAGGTCTCATCGTAGTCAACTCCTTGAACTTGTGAAAAACCCTTTGCCACAAGTCGAGCTTTATAGACGGTGACATTACCGTCTGTGTCCGTCTTCCTCTTAAAGATCCATTTGTTCTGAATGGCCTTACGCCCTTCAGGTAATACTTCCAAAGTCCATACTTTGTTTTCATACATGGATCCCATCTCGGATTTCATGGCCTCTAACCATTTCTCGGAATCCGGGCCCATCATCGCTTCTCCATAGCTCGTAGGTTCATCGTTGTCCAACAACATGACCTCTAAGACAGGGTTGCCGTACCACTCAGGAGCAGTACGCATCCTTGTCGACCTACGAGGTTCGATAGCAACTTGATCCAAAGCTTCATGATCATCATCATTAACTTCCTCTTCAGCTGATGTAGGCTCTACAGAAACATCTTTCTGCACTGCGCTACTTTCAGGTTGAAGTAAAGGTTCAACAACCTCATCAAGTTCTATCTTCCTCCCACTCAATTCTTTCGAGAGAAACTCTTTCTCAAGAAATGTTCCGTTTTTAGCGACAAACACTTTGCCTTCGGATCTGAGGTAGAAGGTATACCCAACTGTCTCTTTTGGGTATCCTATGAAGACGCATTTTTCCGCTTTGGGTTCCAGCTTTTCAGGCTGAAGCTTTTTGACATAAGCATCACATCCCCAAACTTTAAGAAACGACAGCTTTGGCTTCTTGCCAAACCAAAGTTCATATGGCGTCGTCTCAACGGATTTCGATGGTGCCCTATTTAAAGTGAATGCAGCTGTCTCTAATGCATAACCCCAAAACGATAGTGGCAAATCGGCAAGAGACATCATAGATCGCACCATATCCAATAAGGTTCGATTACGACGTTCGGACACACCATTACGCTGTGGTGTTCCAGGCGGTGTCAATTGTGAAACAATTCCACACTGTCTTAAGTGACTGCCAAACTCATAACTCAGATATTCTCCTCCTCGATCAGATCGTAGGAATTTAATCTTCTTGTTACGATGATTCTCAACTTCACTCTGAAATTGTTTGAACTTTTCAAATGTTTCAGACTTGTGTTTCATTAAGTAAATATACCCATATCTACTTAAGTCATCAGTGAAGGTGAGAAAGTAACGATAACCACCGCGCGGCTCAATACTCATCGGACCGCACACATCAGTATGTATGATTTCCAATAAGTCACTTGCCCGTTCCATTGTTCCAGAGAACGGCGTTTTAGTCATCTTACCCATGAGGCATGGCTCGCATGTGTCAAGTGATTCAAAATCAAGTGACTCCAAAAGTCCATCAGTATGGAGCTTCCTCATGCATTTTACGCCAATATAACCTAAACGGCAGTGCCACAAGAAAGTGGTATTATCATTATCAATTCTACATCTTTTGGCATCAATGTTATGAACATGTGTATCATTACTATCGAGATTCAATAAGAATAAACCCCTCACATCGGGTGCATGACCATAAAAGATATTACTCATATAAATAGAACAACCATTATTCTCTGATTTAAATGAGTAACCGTCTCGCAATAAACAAGATCCAGATATAATGTTCATGCTTAACGCAGGCACTAAATAACAATTATTCAGGTTCATTACTAATCCCGATGGTAATCGAAGAGCGAGCGTGCCGACGGCGATCACATCAACCTTGGAACCATTTCCCACGCGCATCGTCACTTCGTCCTTTGCCAGCCTCCGTCTATTCCGCAGTTCCTGTTTTGAGTTGCAAATATGAGCAACCGCACCGGTATCAAATACCCAGGCACTACAACGAGAGTTGGTAAGGTACACATCAATAACATGTATATCATATATACCTTGTTTGTTGTTGGCCGCCTTCTTGTCAGCCAAATACTTGGGGCAGTTCCGCTTCCAGTGTCCAGTTCCCTTGCAATGAAAACACACAGTTTCTGGTTTGGGTCCAGCCTTGGGTTTCTTCACGAGAGGAGCAACTGCTTTGCCACTCTTCTTGGAGTTACCCTTCTTACCCTTGCCATTTTTCTTGAAACTAGTGGTTTTATTGACCATCAACACTTGATGCTCCTTCTGAATTTCAGACTCAGCGGCTTTCAGCATCGCAAACAGCTCGGCGACTGACTTGTTCATCCCGTGCATGTTATAGTTCAACACGAAGCTCTTGTAGCTAGGTGGCAATGATTGAAGAACTCTGTCAGTGATAGCCTCTGGCGGAAGGGGCATCCCCAATTCAGCCAGACGGGTGGAGTACCCAGACATTCTGAGTACGTGATCACTGATAGACCCGTTCTCCTCCATCTTGCAAGCATAGAACTTATCGGAGATCTCATATCTCTCGATCCGGGCATTCTTCTGAAAGATAAACTTCAACTCCTGGAACATCTCATATGCTCCATGACGTTCAAAACGTCTTTGAAGTCCCGGTTCTAAGCCATACAATATTGCACATTGAACTATTGAGTAATCTTCAGAACGAGCCTGCCAGGCGTTCACAACGTCTAGAGACTCAACTGGAGCGGGTGGATCACCAAGCGGTGCATCAAGGACATAAGCCTTCTGGGAAGCCGTAAGGATAATCCTTAGATTACGGGCCCAGTCCACAAAGTTACTTCCATCATCTTTCAACTTAGCTTTCTCTAGGAACGCATTAAAATTCAGGGGTGCTACTGCGCGAGCCATGATCTACAACATAAATATAGCAAAGACAACTTAGACTATTGTTCTAGATAATGAGTTTAGTTAATCATATTATTTAAAAACTCCCACTCAAATTGACATCCCTCCGGTGATTCGAGTGTAACATGATCCAAATCCACCAACTCAAGTCCGATCATCACGTGAGTTGAGGTGGTTTCAATGGTGAACATCTTCATGTTGATCATATCTACTATATGACTCATGTTCGACCTTTCGGTCTCTTGTGTTCCGAGGCCATGTCTGTACATGCTAGGCTCGTCAAGTTTAACCCGAGTGTTCCGCACGTGCAACATGGCTTACACCCGTTGTATGTGAACGTAGAGTCTATCACACCCGATCATCACGGCGTGTCTCGAAACGACGAACTTTCGCAACGGTGCACACTCGGGGAGAACACAATTTTATCTTGAAATTTAAGTGAGGGATCACCTTATAATGCTACCGTCGTCCTAAGAAAAATAAGATGCATAAAAGGATTAACATCACATGCAAATCATAAGTGACATGATATGGCCATGAACTTGTGCTTTTTATCTCCATCTTCCAAAGCACCGGCATGATCTCCATCGTCACCGGCATGACACCATGATCTCCATCATCTTGATCTCCATCAACGTGTCGCCATGAGGTTGTCGCGCCGACTGTTGCTTCCACGACTATTGCTAACGTTTAGCGATAAAGTAAAGCATTACATAGCGCTTAATGATTGACACGCAGGTCATACAATAATTAAAGACAACTCTATGGCTCCTGCCAGTTGCCGTACTTCGACATGCAAGTCGTGATATTCTATACAACACATGATCATCTCATACATCACATATATCTCATCATGTAATTGGCCATATCACATCACAACATACCCTGCAAAAACAAGTTAGACGTCCTCTAATTGTTGTTGCAAGTTTTACGTGGCTGCTACGGGTTTGCAAGAACCGTTCTTACCTACGCAAAACCACAACGTGGTGTAGTGATTGCTTTTTGATCTTCTAAAAGAACCCTCTTCATTGAAATCGATTCAACTAAAGTGAGAGAGACAGACACCCGCTAGCCATCTTTATGCAACGAAGTTACATGTCAGTTGAAGGAACCTGTCTCGCGTAAGCGTACGCGTAATGTCGGTCCGGGCCGCTTCATCTCACAATACCGCCGAATCAAGTATCAACTAGTAATGGCAAGCAATATGTATACACCCACGCCCACAACTCGTTTGTGTTCTACTCGAGATCTCATCTACGCATAGACCTAGCTCTGATACCACTGTTGGGGAACGTTGCATGGGAAACAAAAAATTTCCTACGCACACACAAGATCTATCCATGGAGATGAGCATCTACGAGAGGGAGAGTGAATCTACATACCCTTGTAGATCGCTAAGCGGAAGCGTTAAGAAACGCGGTTGATGTAGTCGAACGTCTCCGCGATCCAAATCGCAAGTCGTCCCTCGATCCAAGCACGATCCAGCGCCGAACGGACGGCACCTCCGCGTTCAACACTCGTATGGCTTGATGACGATCTCCGCCTCCTTGATCCAGCAAGAGGGAGCGGAGAAGAAGAAGAGTTCCAGCAGCACGACGGCGTGGTGATGTTGGTGAGGAACTATTTCAGCAGGGCTTCGCCTAAGCACTACTGAAAATATGACGTAGGAGGAACTAGAGGTTGCCGGCACACGGCTTGGGGCAATCTAATGTATCCCATGTGCTAGCCCTGCCCCTCTATTTATATGTTGAGCCTTGGGGTCTAAACTTGGAGTAAAAGCCTCCTCAGGTCGGTTTTGCCCGCACAAGGTCGGTTTGGCCCGCAGGGAAAGAGTCCAACACGGATCCCTGCAGTACCGCGCACAAGCGGTAGTACCGCTTCAAACAAGCGGTAGTACCGCTTGGGCGGTAGTATCGCTTCACACAAGCGGTAGTACCGCTCGGGCGGCAGTACCGCTTCACACAAGCGGTAGTACTGCTTACGCGGCAGCAAAACTACTTTTGCACTTTCCAATACCTCGTGGGCTTTACCCCTTTGACTCATATAAAGTGTTGATGCACCCGAACACTTCGGTAAACATCCGGAACCCCTTCCGGTGAATTCCGGAACCCTACCGGAGATCAAAACACTATTATCACATATATCAATCTTTACCTCCGGACTCTTCCGGAGATCCTCGTCATGTCCGGGATCTTATCCTGGACTCCGAACAACCTTCGGTCACCAACAAAATAACTCAACTATACTAATCGTCACCAAACGTTAAGTATGTAGACCCTGTGGGTTCGAGAACTATGTAGACATGACCGAGACACTTCTACGATCAATAACCAATAGCGGGACCTGGATGCCCATATTGGCTCCTACATATTCTACGAAGATCTTTATCGGTCGAACCTCTATGTCAAGGATTCAGTTAATCCCGTATACTGTTCCCTTTGTTCTTCGGTATGTTACTTGCCCGAGATTCGATCGTCGGTATCTCTATACCTAGTTCAATCTCGTTACCGGCAAGTCTCTTTACTCGTTATGTAATACAAGATCTCGTGGCTAACACTTTAGTCACATTGCTTGCAAGGCTCATTGTGATGTTGTATTACCGAGTGGGCCCTGAGATACCTCTCCGTCACACGGAGTAACAAATCCCAGTCTTGATCCATGCCAACCCAACAGACACCCTCGGAGATACCTGTAGAGCATCTTTATAGTCACCCAGTTACGTTGCGACATTTGATACACACAAGGTACTCCTCCGATGTCAGGGAGTTGCATGATCTCATGGTCATAGGAACAGATACTTGACATGCAGAAAACAATAGCAATAAACTGACACGATCATATGCTACGTTTATAGTTTGGGTCTTGTCCATCACATCATTCTCCTAATGATGTGATCCCATTATCAAATGACATCTCATGTCTATGGCTAGGAAACCTTCACCATCTTTTGATCAACGAGCTAGTTAACTAGAGGCTTACTAGGGACACAGTGTTGTCTATGTACCCACACATGTATTTGAGTTTCCAATCAATACAATTATAGCATGGATAATAAACGATTATCATGAACAAGGAAATATAATAATAACCAATTTATTATTGCCTCTAGGGCATATTTCCAACAGAGGGAGCCCAGGCCACCCACATCCCACCAGGGCGCGCCTTGATGGGTTGTGGCTGCCTCGGGAACCCCCTCCACCGCCTCTGACCTCTATAAATACTCAAATATTCCAGAAACCCTAGAGGAGTCGACAAAAATACATCCAGTCACCGCAAGTTCCAGAACCGCGAGATCCAATCTAACACCATCACGGAGGGGTTCATCGTCCTCATTGGTGCCTCTCCGATGATGCGTGAGTAGTCCACCATAGACCTACGGGTTCGTAGGCAGTAGCTAGATGGCTTCCTCTCTCTCTTTTGATTCTCAATACAATGGTCTCTTGGAGATCTATGTGATGTAAACTTTTTGCGGTGTGTTTGTTGGGATCCGATGACGAGCAAGGGCGCCTGGGACGGCAGTGACGTGGACGAGGACTACATCGAGCACCTTCGCCACCGCCGCAAGCTGCCGTCGACGGGGCTCGTGGAGGCGCGCATCGCGGGGGCGGAAAACGCCCCGGCACCGCGGGAAGGGGAGGTGGTGGTCTTCGCCGAGCACTTCGCCCGCAGACTCGGGCTGCTAGTGAGCACCTTCTTCCGGCGGTTCCTTACGTATTTCGGCCTGCAACCGCACCACCTCAGCGCCAACACCATCCTGCAGTTGGCCGCCTTCGCCTCCCTATGCGAGGGATACTTGGGGGTGGAGCCGCGCGTGGATCTCTGGTGCCGGCTCTTCTTCCTGAAGCGGCAAACAGTGCTGAACAAGGCCACGAAGCAGAAAGAGATGACCGCCTGCGGAGCCGCCCTCGTCCACCACCGCCCGGGAGCCGGCTTCGCCCAACTACCACTACAGGATTCGGTGAAGAGCTGGCAGAAGGGTTTCTTCTATGTGAAGAACGTGGAGGCGAACTTGGACTACATCAACTTGCCTCCCTTCGTCAACCAGCCGCCGAATGCCATGCAGAACTGGAGGGTTCCGCCGCAGAAGTCTCCAGAGACGGCGGACTAGCTCTGCGCCCGGCTGGCCGTGCTGACCGGCTCGGAAGGCCTCACGGCCGTGGATCTAATCACCACCATGGTGGCACACCGGGTGCAACCGCTGCAGCGCCGGCCGCACCTCATCTGTCAGATGGGCGGTCGGCACGACGCGAGTTGGCTCTCCACCAAAGAGTTGAAGGCCGTGCACGTGGCGAGACGGGTGAACCTGATCTCCGCCGCCAAGCTGAGCGAGGACGGGTGGCAATGGGGCAAGGCCCCGTACAATCGGGCGCACCCGGCTCCAAAGGTACGTGACGAGCCGCGCTCCCTGTATTCGGTTATCGACGCCTTCCTCCGTATTTGATGATTCGAGGGGCTGATACGTCTCCAACGTATCTATAATTTTTGCTTGTTCCATGCTGTTATATTATCATTCTTGGATGTTTTACAATCATTTTATAACAACTTTATATCATTTTTGGGGACTAACCTATTGACATAGTGCCAAAGTGCCAGTTGCTGTTTTTGCTTGTTTTTTACTTCGCAGAAAATCAATACCAAACGGAGTCCAATCACGACGAAACTTTTTGGAGATTTTTTTCTCGACCAGAAGACACCCAGTGGGCCAAAGAAGTGCCGGGGGAGTGGGCCGAGGAGACCACAACCCACCAGGGCGCGCTAGGGGGGCCCCGATGCGCCCTGATGGGTTGTGCCCTCCTCGGGGCCTCTCTCCACTGCCTCTGATGCCTATAAATTCCCAAATATTCCAAAACCCCTAGGGGAGTCGACGAAACACAATTCCAGCCGCCACAAGTTCCAGAACCTCGAGATCCAATCTAAACACCATCACGGAGGGGTTCATCTTCCTCATAGGTGCCTCTCCGATGATGTGTGAGTAGTCCACCATAGACCTACGTGTCCGTAGGCAGTAGCTAGATGGCTTCCTCTCTCTCTCTCTCTCTCTTATGATTCTCAATACAATGGTCTCTTGGAGATCTATTTGATGTAAACTTTTGCGGTGTGTTTGTTGGGATCCGATGAATTTTGAGTTCATGATCAGTTTCTATCCATGAATATTATTTGAGTCTTCTTTGATCTCTTATATGCATGATTACTTATAGCCTCGTATTTCTTCTCCGAATATTTGGTTTAGTTAGGCCGACTAGATCGATTTTTCTTGCCATGGGAAGAGGTGCTTTGGGATGGGTTCGATCTTGCGGTGTTCTTTCCCAGTGATAGAAGGGGCAGCAAGACACGCATGTATCGTTGCTATTAAGGATAACAAGATGGGGTCTATTCCTACATGAATAGATCTTGTCTACATCATGTCATCGTTCTTATTGCATTACTCTGTTTTTCCATGAACTTAATACAATAGATGCATGCTGGATAGCGGTCGATGTGTGGAGTAATAGTGGTAGATGCAGGCAGGAGTCGGTCTACTTATCTTGGACGTGATGCCTATATATTGATCATAGCCTTGGATATCGTCATGACTATTCGATTTTCTATCAATTGCCCAACAGTAATTTGTTCACCCACCGTGCGCTATACTCATGAGAGAAGCCACTAGTGAACCCTACGGCCCCCGGGTCTACTTTTCCAACATATTTCTTTCCGATCTACTTTTTTTTGCAATCTTTGTTTTCAGATCTACAAAACCAAAAACCCAAAAACATATTGCTGCATATTTGCTCTTTTTATTTTGTGTTCTTGAGAGATCTATCTCTCCTATCTATCACTACCTAATCTATCTTTTTACCGTAGATAGATTGACAACCTCTCTTTCGCGTCGGGTTGCAAGTATTTGTTGTTTGTGTGCAGGTGCTTCTTATTGGGTGGTGGTGATCCTCCTACTGGTTTGATAACCTTGGTTTCATAACTGAGGGAAATACTTACCGTCGCTGTGCTGCATCATCCCTTCCTCTTTGGGGAAATACCGACGTAGTCTCAAGCCACGTCAAAGGAATTTCTGGCGCCGTTGCCGGGGAGGAAGCGGTCTCTTCTACGTGCCTATCGTAGGCGTCGAGGGGACTCCATCATCATGTACCAGGTTCCTAATCACAAATCTCATCTCCTTGCAATAACATTATTTGCCATTTGCCTCTCGTTTTCCTCTCCCCCACTTCACCAATTTGTCGTTTTATTCGCCCTCCTTTCCGCTTGCCTTTTTCTCGCCGGATCCCTTGCTTGTTGCTATGACTAGTGTTACTACTCCCCCTTTGTCACCAGATTTTGAAGTTCTGTACTTCAAACAAAAACAAGGGGAAAATTTGAAAGATGCCTGGTATAGGCTAATGGAATCCTATCGTATTTCCAATCTAAAATGAGACGCAAAAGTTTTGCTTAGAAATTTTACATTGGATTGGCTTTGCATCATAGAGAGCTTTTGGATTTCGCCTCAAAAGGGAATTTTATTGAACTTGATGCAAACGCCGCTTATGAAGTTTTGGAAGGGATTTTAGGGGTTCCTCCACCAAAAAAGGGGCTTGGTTTTTCACAAGGGGGAGTTCAAATTCTTGACAATTTGGGTGACTTACATAAGCACTTGGTCGAGTTACAAAAATATCACAAACCCCTCAAACATATTAGTGGGAACCTCAATCGCTTGAACATTTTGATTACCCTTTGCAATAAGCGTTTGGATATTTTGGATCTTAAGATGGTTTCTTCTCCTGAAAATTTGGGGAAGCGGAAAGAGCCCCCCGGATTCAAGAAGGCCCTCACAAAAGTGGCCAAAACCAAAGATGACAATACTTGAATCTATGTGTTATGCCTAGCTAGGGGCATAAAACGATAGACTTGTTGGGAGGCAACCCAATGAATAAATTAATTTTTGCCTTTTCCTTTCTGTTTTTGCGTGTTGAAACTATTATGCCTCTGTTATGATTCAGTTTTTATGGTTTATTTAGTGTTTGTGCCAAGTAAAGCCTTTAGGATGATTCATAGGATGAGTATAAGCGATGCGGAATCTGAAACAGAAACTTTGCGTCCAGTATTTGAATTTTCATTTATTTATGGAATGTGATCTTGAGCTGAAATTTTAACACAGTGTTGCTATACAAATTCCTTACATTGTCCTAATTTTTCAGAATTTTTAGAGTTACAGAGTATGGTTAGAGTACAGATTACTACAGACTGTTCTGTTTAAGACAGATTCTGTTTTCGTTGCATTATGTGCTTGTTTTGATGAATCTATGGGTTATATTGAAGGGTATGAGCCATGGTAAAGTTAAAATACAGTAGGTATAATGCAATAATAAAATATGAATGGGTTTGCAACAGCACCTAAAGTAGTTCTTTGCTTTATTATACTAATGGATCTCATGAAGATTTTGTTGAGTTTTGTGTGATTGTAGTTTTCAAGTTTTGGGTGAGATCACGATGGATGAAGGAATAAGGAGTGATAAAAGCCTAAGCTTGGGGATGCTACCGCACCCCCAACATATATCCAAAGAGTAACAAGCAACTAAGCTTGGGGATGCCCCTGAGTGGCATCCCCTCTTTCTTCTAACGACCATCGGTATTTTACTTGGAGCTATATTTTTATTCGTCACATATCATGAGTTTTGCTTGGAGCGTCTTGTATCTTTGCTTGCTTTGCTTGTTTGTTTTTCCTTTGTATCCCTGCTGTACACACCTATTGGGGAGAGCCAAAATTATGCCATGATTTGTTAGAATTGCTCTCTATGCTTCACTTAAAAATTTTGAGCTATAGAATTGCTCTAGTGCTTCACTTATATCTTTTTGAGCACGGTGTGCTTGGAAATTTTTGTAGAAAATACTCTCATTCTTCACTTAGATTAATTTGAGAGTTAGAAATTTTTGAAGAAATCCTCTCATGCTTCACTTATACCTTTTTGAGAGATAAAATCTTTATGCTCATGTGCTTCACTTAAATTTGTTTGAGCTTGTCAAAAAGCAATGGTAATATATGAAACTAGTCCCAAAGTGATAGATATCCAGGGAGGATATAATAAAAACTTTCACGAAGATCATTGGGCAAATTTAACTTGATTCCTTGTAATAGTTTTGAAACATGATGATAGTAATATGTGAGTCATGTTAGTGAGTAATTATGCTTAGTAGGAATATTGGTGTTAAGGTTTGTGATTCCCTATGCATGCACGAAAGTCAATAGTTATGCAATGAAGTTACATCCTACTTATGGTGCATTATTCGGTGTTAGTTATGCTCAATGCTCGCTTATGTGAATTTCCGTTTCTTGGTTTGGTTGTTTCCCAATCTATTTGCTAGCCTCCATTTGTACTAAGTAGAAATACTACTTGTGCATCCAAAATCCTTAAACCAAGTTTTGCCTTATGAGTCCACCATACCTACCTATATGCGGTATTTCCATGCCGTTCCAAGCAAATTTGTATGTGCCATCTCTAAATTTTCAAAATAAATTTTCTCTTTTGTGTGCCTGTACCGCTCATGAAACGGTGGGGAATGTCCAATATTTTTCCATGCTAGATGTGTTATTCTCAAGATGAGTGTTTATTCACTTGTCATTGCATGAGAGTGCGGCGGTAATAGGGATGCCCATTCCCGAAATGAAAAAGAAAAAATATTTACTTTATGTTGTCAAATAATAAATTCCTTGGAAAGTGTTGGTATGGAAGGCAACCGTGGATACGGCCCGCCATGGAAAGTGAAAGCTTGGTGGAAAAAGGAATAAACTTTATTTTCTGTTTGGGAACCGCCTATGATATATCTAGCATGAAAAGTATTGTGAGCTACTTTGTCATTTTCGTTGACAGGAAAAGCATGCCACCCAAAATATTTTCTCTCTCAATTTAAACCTTGAGCTCTGGCACCTCTACAAATCCCTACTTCCCTCTACGAAGGGCCTATCTTTTACTTATGCATTTTTTATTTTTACTTTGAGTCTCAATCTTCTCTTACAAAGCACCAACAAGGGGGCACTATGATCGTACTTGAGCATTGGGCATAGTTAATATTTGAGTATGTTTCATGAATGGATCAATGATTGAGCATGATGGGCTAGGGATAACTTTCTTTAGTGTTGATATTTTGAAAGACATGGTTGCTTGTTGACATGCTTGAGTATTGAAGTCATTATGTTAAGACTAGACTATTGCTTTGAATCATTTACAAGTCCAAATGTCCATGCTATACAAAAGAAAAGAATATGTGATGAACATGTTAGGCAGCATTCCACATCAAAAATTCTGTTTTTATCATTTACCTACTCGAGGAGGAGTAGGAATTAAGCTTGGGGATGCTGATACGTCTCCAACGTATCTATAATTTTTGCTTTTTCCATGCTGTTATATTATCATTCTTGGATGTTTTACAATCATTTTATAACAACTTTATATCATTTTTGGGACTAACCTATTGACATAGTGCCAAAGTGCCAGTTGCTGTTTTTGCTTGTTTTTTACTTCGCAGAAAATCAATACCAAACGGAGTCCAATCGCGATGAAACTTTTTGGAGATTTTTTTCTGGACCAGAAGACACCCAGTGGGCCAAAGAAGTGCCGGGGGAGTGGGCCGAGGAGACCACAACCCACCAGGGCGCGCCAGGGGGGCCCCGGCGCGCCAGGGGGGCCCCGGCGCGCCCTGATGGGTTGTGCCCTCCTCGGGGCCCCTCTCCACCGCCTCTGATACCTATAAAATCCCAAATATTCCAAAAACCCTAGGGGAGTCGACGAAACATAATTCCAGCCGCCACAAGTTCCAGAACCTCGAGATCCAATCTAAACACCATCACGGAGGGGTTCATCTTCTTCATAGGTGCCTCTCCGATGATGCGTGAGTAGTCCACCATAGACCTACGGGTCTGTAGGCAGTAGCTAGATGGCTTCCTCTCTCTCTCTTATGATTCTCAATACAATGGTCTCTTGGAGATCTATTTGATGTAAACTTTTGCGGTGTGTTTGTTGCTATCCGATGAATTTTGAGTTCATGATCAGTTTCTATCCATGAATATTATTTGAGTCTTCTTTGATCTCTTATATGCATGATTACTTATAGCCTCATATTTCTTCTTCGAATCTTTGGTTTAGTTGGGCCAACTAGATCGATTTTTCTTGCCATGGGAAGAGGTGCTTTGTGATGGGTTCGATCTTGCGGTGTCCTCTCCCAGTAACAGAAGGGGCAGCAAGTCATGCATGTATCGTTGCTATTAAGGATAACAAGATGGGGTCTATTCCTACATGAATAGATCTTGTCTACATCATGACGGTGGGATAACCCCGGGGTAGGCTCACCCAGGCCACAGTTCCTTTTTTCAAAACAAGACGTGGGGCGAGGAGCGCCCCCCGATTGACCGGCTTCCACGGGCCGGCTGCGCGGCACGGCCGGCTCGGGGCGATGCCGCCAGCCGTCCGGCTCGAGGGCGACCCGCCAGCCGGCGGGCCGGCGCCCTTCACGTCGCCCTGCCCGACGGGACAGGGGCGCCACGGCGCGACGTGGCGCCAGGGACCAAGTACCGCTGGTCAGGGCACGCGTGGCTACAGGTACGCCCGTCGTACCGCGGGTCAACACCCGCATGGCCACAGTGGAGGCAACAGTGCCACTGACCCGGGCCGACTGCAACCAAACAGGCGGCACAGTGCCCGCACACCTCCAACCACTCCATTACCTGCCCCCGCATGGCTACAGTGCGGCCGGCCGTACTGCTGACCGCGGCCGGCTGCCGCAAGACGACGGTGTACAGGATGGTCCGTGCCGCGGTGTGACGGGCACGCACCGATGGCGACGGCCAGCCGGCGGGCCCCCCACAGCTCCCGGCGGGACCCTGCAGCCGGCGAGCCCCCCAAGCGACAAGACTCTTCGGCTGGCGGGCCCCCTGGCCGGCTAGAGAGGCTGCCAGCCGGGTCCCCCCAGTACCATATACGCGTATTGTAATCCAGGGGGTTAGCCTATAAAACCCCCTGGAGCCACCCCGCGCAGGAGGTCGACCACATTCACACTCACTCACGCATGCATACACGAGAGGAACGAGGGCCAGCAGCTTCCCCTTCCTCCTGCGCCGAACAGCTCAAGGAGCACCATTGTAGCCCTCTTGGTTCATCAACCAGACTAGCAGGATAGGGGTATTACCTCCCGCGGAGGGCCCCGAACCTGGGTACATCGCGTGTCACGCACCGCTTATCCCTGATCCTACTTCCGGAGCCCACCGGCTTCCTTTCGGCCCCAACCACTCTCGATAAGCCACCCCATGGCATCTGTCGTGAGAAAACGACGACAGTTGGCACCCACCGTGGGGCCTTCCGCGGCACCGGCCGGAGTCATGCTCTGGGCGGGACCCTTCGCCGACTCCGCCGGGCGCCTCGCGTCCGGACCAATCTGCATGCCCATGGAGCCCGCTCCCGCGGAAGCTTTCGGGGCACCAAGCCTCGTTTCCGCCTGCTCCGCAGGCATTGCTATCGACTCTTCCGTCGAGCCGTGCCACGATGACACCTCGCTCGGCGTCGACGGCCTCTACACGCTCCTTGGCGGGCTACGCCTCGGCAACGCGCCAGCCTCCGACGAATACCACAGCGAGGTGCTCGACTGCAGCGACCCACCACAGCTTGCGGGTATGGCCGCCTCGAGCGGCGCTGGCGGCCTCCGCGTCCTCGTGGGGGTGATGGCCACCGGCTCCTCGATGAGCTCTGGTCGTGCCAGAGCTGAGGCGAGCGCAAACGCTGCTATGGCTCACGCTAGGGCGGAGGCAGACGCGGCAGCCGCCGCCGCCCGTCCAGGCACCTCTGACCTCCTCCACTCCACCCTCCAGGGGTTGAGCACCCCTATCGCACCAACGGCCAACCCGGCCACCGCCACGGCTGAGCTGGAGGCGGCCCGCAAACAGCTGTTTGCAGAGGCCAGCTCCCTCGCGTCTGCTTGACGTCGGATGGAGGCCGTGTAGCGGGAATACAACACCGCCTACGGCCTCACCCCGGCGGCCGCGTGGTTGCGGAAATCCTTGGCGGCAGGCTGCCCACCTACGACACTCCCGCGGCCAACATGAGAGCCGCCCAGGTGGCCTACAATGATATGGCCACGCTGGAGGGCGAGGTACGCGCGCAGCAAAAGCGGCACATCCAGGACCTCATCGCCGCCGCCAACTCGCAGCAGGCCCGCCTTGACATGGCCTGTGCCGGCTCCGAGCTCCCCCACCTCGAGGATGAGGGCCAACGGGCGACCAGCGGCCGCCCGCAGGCCCAGCACTCTTCCACCCCTCGCGGCTCCGGCAGGCAAGCCGGAGGAAGCCGCAGCCGGCATTCTCAGCATGGGAACAAGCAGCTGGCAGTCACCAGCTAGCGTAACGACACCCCGGAGGGCGGCGGCCGACGCGATCGCGCCCACACCCTGCCTCCGCAACAAGAGCGTGCGTGCTCGCCCGCCCCGGTCGTCTGCGCCGAGCTCGCGGCCCGGCTCGGGCCGCGCGTCCCGCACAGCGATAACGACGCCCGTCTCCGTATCGACCGGCTGGCGCAGTCTGCTCTCCTGGAGGAGGAGGGCCCGATCGGGCCGGCGTGCTTCGGCCCCCGGATCCGCAACGAGCCGTTCCCCGCCGGTTTCTCGCTCCCCCGCGACACTCCGAAGTACAACGGCGCAGCCAAGCCGGAGGACTGGCTGGTAGACTACACCACCGCGGTCGGCATCGCCAGAGGGAACAAGCGTGTGGCCGTGCGCTACGTCCCCCTCATCTTGGTCGGCTCGGCCCGGACGTGGCTGAACAGCCTGCCGGTCGGCAGCATCAACGCCTGGGTTGACTTCGAAGAGGAGTTCGTCCGCAACTTCACCGGCACCTACAAGCGCCCCGGCCGCCCCCGCGAGCTAGCCATGTGCGTCCAGGGGCCGGAGGAATCCCTCCGCGACTAGCTCACGCGCTGGACCGAGCTGCGCAACTCCTACGAGGGGGTGCATGAGGTGTAGGCCATCCAGTACTTCTCCGAGGGCTACCGAGACGGCACCCTCCTCAAGCACAAGCTCATGTGCTCAGAGCCTACCACCTTGGCGGACCTCATGGCCAACGCGGATAAGTACGCCACGGACGCCTCCGCGATGCGGATCAAGGTCAGCGCAACCGGCAAATCCGTCCAGCCGCCCGCCGCCCCGTGACCCGCCGGCGACAACCGCCAGCAGCAGAACAACAAGCGGAAGGCCGACCAGCCGGACCCCCATTACGGGAGCAAGCAAGTCGCCACCATCGAGGAGGAGCAGCTGGCTGCCCAGGCCTCCAGCCAGCGCCAGCGGACAGGCAAGGCCACCTGGCAGCCCAAGCTCACCTTCGAGCAGATGCTCGACGCGCCCTGCAAAATGCACTCCGGGGCGAAGCCGGCCACGCACACGCTCCGGCAGTGCAGCTTCTCCCAGCGGCTAGCCCATGGTGAGGGCCTTCCGGCTCCTCCGCCCCCGGCTCCCCGCGCCCCGGCGCCCGCGCCGGCTCCGACTCAACCACCGGCTCCGGCTCCCAACGACAGCCGCCTCCACGATCAGTTCCCCGACCAGGACGGGGCCTACGTCGTCTTCACCATTGAGGGCACCGACAAGCACAGCCAGCGTCAGCGCCGGCTCGAGGTGAATGCCACTGTGCCCTCGGTCCCCCAGTTCATGCACTGGTCTAAGAGGCCGATCACCTGGAGCCGGGCAGACCACCCGGCCGTGATGCCGAACCCGGGTAGCCACGCCCTCGTTCTTGATCCCACCATTGCCTCGGAGAGGCTCACCTGCCGGTTCTCGCGGGTGCTGATCGATGGGGGCAGCAGCATCAACATCCTCTACCGCGACACGCTGCTTAAGCTGGGGCTCAAGGAGAAAGACCTGCAGCCGAGCCGGACGACGTTCCATGGCATCGTGCCGAGACAATCCTGCTCCCCCATCGGTAAGATCCAGCTCGACGTCCTCTTCGGCAACAAGAGCCACTTCTGCCGTGAGCCAGTGTGGTTCAAGGTGGTGGACCTCAATAGTCCCTACCACGCATTGCTGGGCAGGCCAGCGCTCGTCAAGTTCATGGCGGTTCCCCACTATGCCTACCTCAAGCTGAAGATGCCGGGTCCCAAGGGAATCATCACCGTTGAGGGCGACTAAAAGAAGTCGATCGAGTGCGCACGCGACAGCTCGACCGGCTCGTGGCCCACGCCACCGAGCAGCCGGCCGTGCCGACTCCCCCGTCCCAGCTGGCCAGCGAGGCGACGTTCCAGTCGTCCAAGGACACCAAGCAGGTGCCACTCGACCCGGCCAACCCCAAGCAGTGCGTCACCATCGGCGCCGACCTCAGCAGCAAATAGGAAGGCGAGCTCGTCAACTTCCTCCGTGAGAATCGGGACATCTTTGCATGGTCTCCCAAAGACATGTCGGGTGTTGCAAGAAAGTACGCCGAGCACAAACTTCACGTACAGCCGGATGTGAAGCCGTTCAAGCAACCCCTGCGCCGTTTCTCCGAGGAGAAGCGGCGCACTATAGGAGAAGAGATCGCTCGGCTGCTCGCAGCCGGCTTCATCATGGAAGTTTTCCACCCGGACTAGTTGTCCAACCCAATCCTGGTGCTGAAGAAAAACAAGACCTGGCGCATGTGCATCGACTACACTAGCCTGAACAAGGCGTGTCCCAAGGACCCTTTTGCCCTGCCCCGGATAGATCAAGTGATCGACTCCACGGCCGGCTGCGATCTGCTATCCTTCCTGGACGCTTACTCCGGCTACCACCAGATCAAGCTCGACCCGGCCGACCGGCTAAAGACCTCCTTCATCACCCCCTTCGGGGCCTACTGCTACATCACCATGTCGTTCGGCTTGAAGAACGCAGACGCCACCTTCCAGCGCTGCATGTAGAAATGCCTCCTGCCCCAAATTGGCAGAAACGTCCATCTCTATGTGGACGACATCGTCGTTAAGACCAAGAAGCACTTCAGCCTCCTCGACGACCTCTGAGAAACCTTCTCCAACCCACGCGAGTACACGATCCGGCTCAACCCGGAGAAGTGTGTCTTCGGCGTGCCAGCCGGCCAACCCGGAGAAGATCAAGGCCATCGAGCGCATGCACAAGCCAGCCCGGCTCCACGACGTTCAGAAATTCGCCGACTGCCTGGCCTCGCTCAGCCGTTTCGTCAGCCGGCTGGGCGAGAAGGCATTGCCCCTCTACCAACTCATGAAGAAGGCGACCAAGCTCGAGCCGGGCCATGACCCTAGAAGAAGCCGGCCAAGTTCGAGTGGACCGACCAGGCTGACGAGGCATTCCGCGACCTCAAGTGCGCCCTCTCCAGCGCGCCCGTCTTGGCGGCGCCGACTGAGAAGGAGCCTATGCTCGCGTACATAGTGGCAACCACGCGCGTGGTCAGCGTCGTCCTGGTGGTGGACCGGCCCAAGGAAGGCAAGGCGCTGCCCGTACAACGCCCCGTCTACTACCTGAGCGAGGTCCTCTCTGCCTCCAAGCAGAACTACCCCCACTACCAGAAGATGTGCTACGGTGTATACTTCGCAGCGAAGAAGGTGAAGCAGTATTTCTAGGAGCACACCATCACCGTGGTGAGCACGGCCCCGCTCGGCGAGATCATGAGCGGCCGGGATGCCACCGGCCGGATCGCCAAATGGGCCATCGCGCTGGCCGACCACGACATCCGGTACGAGCCGCGGACAGTCATCAAATCGCAGGCAGTGGCCGACTTCCTCGTCGATTGGGCCGAGACCCAGTTTGTGCCGCCGCCTCCAGACTCCACGCACTGGCGAATGCACTTCGACGGCTCGAAGATGCGGACCAGCTTGGGAGCCGGCATCGTCCTGTCGTCCCCGAAAGGGGACCAGCTCAAGTACGCGCTCCAGATCCACTTCACCGCCTCCAACAACGTGGCCGAATACGAGGCGCTCGTCCACGGCCTCCGGCTTGCCAAAGAAATCGGCATCCGGCGCATCCTTTGCTTCGGCGACATGGACCTCGTAGTGCAGAAAGTCTCTGGCGAGTGGGATGCCAGGGACGCCAACATGGCCAGCTACCATTTCCTCGTCCAGTAGCTCTCCGGCGCCTTCGAGGGCTGCGAGTTCCACCACGTCCCCCGAGCGGACAACGAGGCAGCGGACGCTCTGGAGAAAATCGGCTCCACCCGCCAAGCCATCCCAGCCGGCGTCTCCCTCGAGCAACTGCGCAAGCCGTCGATCAGGCCTTCCGCCGAGTCGGAATCCATCTTCGTGCCCGCGGACCCCGCCGGGTCCTCCTCAGGCCCGGGGACTTCGCCGGCTCCTCTCGCCCAGCCAGCTTGCCCGGCTGCGACCGTTTCCGCCTCCGCGGCGGTCGGCTCCGACCCCGTAGCCATCATGATGGCAGTGCACGCGCCCTCCACCGACTTGGTCCCGGGGACTAGCGAGCCGGTCCCGGGGGCTCCAGCGACAGGCCCGGGGGCTCCGGCTGCCCCCGGCCCCCAGCCCGAGCTGGAGCCAGCTCCCGTCTCGGCACCATCGTGGGCCCAGCCCATCCTAGCCTTCCTCCTGCGCGGTGAGCTCCCTCCGTACGAGGCCATGGCCCGGCAAATCCAGTGCCGGTCCCCCGCCTACGCCATCATCAACCACGAGCTGGTGCGGCGCAGTGCAACCGGCGTCTTCCAGCGCTGCCTCGAGTCGGAGAAAGGGCAAGAGATCCTCCGAGACATCCACCAGGGAGAGTGCGGTCACCACGCTGCCTCAAGGGCCCTGGTGGCCAAGGCGTTCCGCCATAGTTTTTACTGGCCGACTGCCTTGGAAGAGGCAACGCAACTCGTCGACAAATGTGAGGGCTGCCAGCGCTTCAGCACGCAGAGCCACCTGCCGGCTATGGCCCTCAAAACCATCTCCCTCTCATGGCCTTTCGCCGTCTGGGGGCTCGACATGGTGGGCCCGTTCAAGACCGCACGAGGCGGCATGACGCAGCTACTGGTAGCCGTCGACAAGTTCACCAAGTGGATCGAGGCCAGGCCCATCAAGAAGCTGGACGGCCCCACGGCCGTCCGGTTCGTCAAAGATATCACGGTCCGCTACGGAGTCCCCCACAGCATCATCACCGACAACGGTACCAACTTCGCCAAGGGCACGATGGCGATCTTCTGCTCCAAGGAAGGCATCCAGCTCAACCTCGCGTCAGTGGCCCACCCACAATCGAACGGCCAGGCGGAAAGGGCAAACGGCCTGATCCTGGCCGGCATCAAGCCCCAGCTCGTGGCGCCGCACGTACGTTCAGTCGGATGCTGGATCGAAGAGCTGCCGGCCGTCCTGTGGAGCCTCAGAACCACGCCCAACCGCTCAACCGGCTTCACCCCTTTCTTCCTCGTGTACGGGTCTGAGGCGGTCATCCCCACGGACATTGAGTTTGACTCGCCTCGCGTCACCCTGTATCCGGAGGCGGACGCAAAAGAAGCAAGAGAAGACGGCGTCGACCTACTCGAAGAGGCACGCGAGCTGGCCCTGAGCCGGCTGGCCATCTACCAGCAGAAGCTCCAGCACTACCACAGCAAGCGGATCTGGCCCCTTTCCTTCCGCGAAGGAGACTTGGTGCTCAGGCGGATCCAACGAACCGCCGGCCAGCACAAGCTGTCCTCCCCATGGGAGGGCCCATTCATCGTCAGCAAGGCGCTGCACAATAACGCGTACTATCTGATAGACGCCCAGAAGTCACAGAAGCGCAAGAGGGACGCCTCCGGCGAGGAGACGGAGCGCCCGTGGAATGCGGCGCTCCTCCGCCCATTAGTGCATGAAGCTTAACATGGTTTCAGAGTCCAAGGTTTTGAGTTCAAGTCCTTAGCTCTGATACCATATTAAGCTTCATGCACTAGCCAACGCAACCAAAAGTCCGAACTGATGGAAAGGGCTAGTGCAATCCACATATACTGTAACACCCCCTCTCACGTGTGACGGGGAAGACAAGTCAACACGTGCAACCGGAAGAGAGCGACGGCGCACGAAACTCACGTATGACTCAAGAGGCCTCTACGTGGACACAAAGGGGGGCTACCAACAATTTTTTAAATAAATTGCGAAAGCCAGGACTTGAACTCAAGACCTTAGCTCTGATACCATGTTAAGCTTCATGCACTAGCCAACGCAACCAAAAGTCCGAACTGATGGAAAGGGCTAAACAATCCACATATACACTTCAACACATTTTACTGCTAAAACAACCAGTGCATGTATGTATCCCCCACCCTTTTGGGCCTAATGAATGTAGCGGGTGTCCCCAGCCAGCACTTGGGGCATGCCTTTTCAATTCCGTCAAATCATATCGCTCCTCGAGCAGGCTCCCGGGTCCGGCCACCCGGACCTGGGGGCTCGCCGGCTGATCTAGCCGCCCCTCCCCGAAGCCGATCAAGTAATGTGGGATAAGCCAACCTCTCCCTCCCCGCCCAGCCACAGACCGGCTCCCGGCTGTCTGGCTAGCGGGGTCCTAGGACGGGAAACTTACCACACACGAACGCCGCCTGCAAGGGAGTGGCCGGCTCGGTCTAGCCGGATCATTTACCGCTTCTAGCCGGCCACTACCGTACTCGCCCTAGCTAAGCGTCCCCACAACCCTAAACCCACGACCAACTCACCTAAGGCAGATGCCTCGTCCCAGCCACAGACCGGCTCCCGGCTGTCCGGCTGGCGGAGTTGAAGCCGAAGGGGACAAAGTTTTGGCAACACAAGGGTCAAAGGGACGAAGAGCCATGGACGAGTCGGCACGCACAACTTTTTCATTTTAGCAAGATGCAAAGCTTGAATTTATACACAAGAGCATAAAGGCCCACGGCCACTTATTCATTACATTACACCCCAAGTGGGTGGAACTGCAAACTAACCAAAACAGAAGCAGGAAAGCAAAAGCAAGCCCTAGCCCCGCGTCGTCCTTCGTGCATGTGTCTCCACGTGGCCCGAAGCAGCCGAGGTGGAGGCCCCGCCCTTGGCCTCCACGCGGCCTGAAGCAGCCGAGGTGGAGGCTTCGTCCTTAGCATCGGTTCGCCCCGCGTCGTCCTTCGCGCATGTGTCTTCCTCTGGCCGGAGGTCAGCATAGGCATCAGTGCTGGAGGCGACATCCTCGTCGTCCGTCTCGCCGGCGCTGTCGTCCGGGTCGTCAAAGGCCAGCGTGTACTGGTCCTCCGGTACCACCTCGTCGCCGGCCGTCCACTCCGGAAAGTACTCATCCCACGGAGCGAAGGACGCTAGGTCGCTGGCCCGAACGGCCAGCGCATTGGCCACGGTCTCCAGCTCCACGTCCGTACCGGCACCCTGGGTCGCAAGCAACTCCAGGTCCAGCCCCGAGTACCAGGACTTCACGACACGGAGCGCCATGGCCGCGCCGGCCCGCGCCGCGGAGGCTCTCCAGGCATTCACCAGCGCGATCCCGGCCTCCAGCCACCGCGACAGACGGCTCATGGAGCTTGGCTCCACTGCACCCGGCCAGAGGGTGCGAACCAGCGCCAGGCCAGCCTTCTGAAGCTGCTCCATGGCCCGGACCACCTCGTTCAGGCGGACCTTGGCGGCGATCCCCACCTCATCAGCAGTCCAGGCGGCAAGCATCCCGACATGGACGCCCAACGCCCGCTGCTCCTCACGGTGGGCTTCCACGGTTGTCGCCGCGCCCTCTTGCGTATTGGGGAAAAGCCCTGAGAAAGAGGGGAAGAACACGCGACGTAAGACCAAAGAAAAGGCGGCCCCAAGACGACGCAAGAAGAAAAGCAAGGCGGAGTAAAACTTACTGGCTAAGAGTTGATCCACCGCATGCGCCTCCTCCTGCAGCTCCAACTCCCTAGCCGACCAAGCTTGGACCCGCGGTCGTGCTCCGCCTACGCCTTCCGTGCATTCTCCGCCGCCTTCTCCAGCAGGTCGTCCTTGGCCTTCAACGCTTCACGATGGCTCGCCTCCCGCTGCTCCAGTTCCGCACGGTGGGCCGCCTCGCGCTCCTCCGGGCCCGCCCGCAAACGGTCCGCCTCCAGGCGCAGCCGGACGCCATACGCCTGTAGAAGGTCCCGCTGGTGGCCGGCGCGGGCTAAGCGGCGTCGGATGCCCGCCGACTCATCGACGAAGGCTGCGAGGCCCGAAAGTGCCGTCGTCAGGAGAATGGAAAACAAATAAGCAAAAAAGCAAAAGGATTCGACTCGCCTGCGGCGCAGCCGGCTCAAATCCCGGAGGCTACACCCAGTGGGTGCGCTCGCGCGCCCCCACTGGAAAGAGCGCAACGGCACCATACCCTTCAGATCCGCTCCAATGCTGGTCAGCCGGCCTTCGGCCTCCCGGAACCGGCCCAGCAGCGCGTTGAACGCGACCGCCCGGCGATCATGATGGGCCTACAAAAAGACAAGGTCAAGGGTTGTCGCAATAAGACTCGACTCGGCTGCCTCCCAGCCGGCCCGACTCTCGAGGGCTACACCCAGTGGGTGCACTCGCGCGCCCCCACTGGAGAAGTGCAGAAGAAAAAGGGCAGAGTTCGAGAGCCTACCGCAACGGACTGCTCGAGGTGGATCAACCGATCCCGGGCCGCCTGCGCCGCCTGCAGCTCCTTCTCGCAGCAGTCGGCGAACTCTGCGATGAGGGCGTTCACTCCGGCACCCAAAGAGCTAGTGCGCCCCCCCCCCCCACCGGGGGCTCCGCCAGCCACGGCCCAGCTCTCCTGCGGGCGGGTTCTGGAGCTAGAGCCGGTCCTAGTCGCGGCGGAGCCTCGCACCGGCACGACGACGACGATGGCGCCGGCTCTTCATGAAGGCTCGCTCCCGGACGGCGTGGCGGCAGCCCCGGACGGCTCCTTCGACGAGTCGGCCCCCGGTGGACCTTTCGGGGCTCGGACCTCGACCTTCGGCACCCCGCCGCCTGCTGTCGCGCCCATGCCGGATCCCCCGTCGGCCGGATTGCTGGCGTCTCCCTCCTTACCCTCTGGGGCCGTCGACTCCGGCGGTGGGCTGGGGGCCTCGGGCGGCGTGATGTCAGGCCCTATCGGCACGTCGTCAGCCCTCCGCGTCGTCTCCTTCGTCGCCGTCGCCGCGCGCGCGGCTGCGCGCGCCTCCTCCTCCGCGGATTGGGCGTCCCCCTCCGCCCGTCGCGCGGGGTCGTGCACCCCCTTCGACCTCTTCTCCGGGACCGGCTGGTCTGGAGTCGAGCCGTCCCCTCTGGGCGTCCGGCTCGCCGCCCCCGCGCGGGCTTCCTCCAACGTCCGCTTCTTAGCGGCCTTCTCCCACGGGAGCCCCTACTGCTCTTCCAGCGCCCACTGTGCCGCCTCTAGCTCGCTCCACCTGGTGCGTTCCTTCTCAGCGCTCCCGCTCGCCTCCGGGGCCATCTTCCCCAGGGCGAGCGGGGCCCTGCACGACGCAGCCACGAAGACGCGATTAAGAGCAGGGAAAAGCGAAGAAAGCAGGGGAAGTAATCACAAGACTTACCCGACACAGGTGGGGTCCGCCCGCCTGACGGGGCCTACCGGGGCAACCTGCGGTTTTTTACCGCCGCCTCTGCGGCCGCCGCCCGGCTGCCCTCCAGCCGCGCATTTGGGAGCCGGCCGAGAGTTGGCCAGTTGTTTTCCCCATTCCGCCGCATCCGCCCGGTCCTGCGCCGGCCCGCGGCCGGCCTTACGGAGTCGTCTCCGGGGCGCCGTCGCGTCGTCCCCCGAGGCCTCGAGGTCTTCCACGACCACTACATCATACGCTCCTTCCGGCTCAGCATCGTCATCGGTCCAGTCCCGCAGCAGGGATTCAGGAGGAAACTCACCGGCCGACTCGGACCCCTCCGTCTCCGCCCCGCCGGTCCCCGACATCCCGGCTCGAACCGCATCGTCCGACTCCACATCGTCGACGTCCTCGATCTCCTCGGCGCCCGACTCCACTACGTCGGCTGCCGGCTCGCCGTAAGCCTGCGGCAGAGGAAACAAATGCGGGCGGGAGGGCCACTAACGTGGCTTGAGACTGCGTCGGTATTTCCCCAAAGAGGAAGGGATGATGCAGCACGGCGATGGTAAGTACTTCCCTCAGTTATGAAACCAAGGTTATCGAACCAGTAGGAGGATCAACACCACCCAATAAGCAGCACCTGCACACAAACAACAAATACTTGCAACCCGACGCGAAAGAGAGGTTGTCAATCTCTCTACGATAAAAAGATAGATTAGGTAGTGAAATATAGGAGAGATAGATCTCTCAAGAACACAAAATAAAAAGAGCAAATATGCAGCAATATGTTTTTGGGTTTTTGGTTTTGTAGATCTGAAAACAAAGATTGCAAAAAAAGTAGATCGTAAAGCAATATGTTGGAAAAGTAGACCCGGGGGCCGTATGGTTCACTAGTGGCTTCTCTCATGGGTATAGCGCACGGTGGGTGAACAAATTACAGTTGGGCAATTGATAGAAAATCGAATATTCATGACGATATCCAAGGCAATGATCATTATATAGGCATCACGTCCAAGATAAGTAGACCGAAACGATTCTGCATCTACTACTATTACTCCACACATCGACCGCTATCCAGCATGCATCTAGTGTATTAAGTTCATGGAAAAACAGAGTAATACAATAAGAACGGTGACATGATGTAGACAAGATCTATTCATGTAGTAATAGACCCCATCTTGTTATCCTTAATAGCAACGATACATGCGTGTCTTGCTGCGCCTTCTGTCACTGGGAAAGAACACAGCAAGATCGAACCCATCACAAAGCACCTCTTCCCATGGCAAGAAAAATCGATCTAGTCGGCCTAACTAAACCAAAGATTCGGAGAAGAAATATGAGGCTATAAGTAATCATGCATATAAGAGAGCAAAGAAGACTCAAATAATATTCATGGATAGAAACTGATCATGAACTCAAAATTCATCGGATAGCAACAAACACACCGCAAAAGTTTACATCAAATAGATCTCCAAGAGACCATTGTATTGAGAATCATAAGAGAGAGAGAGGAAGCCATCTAGCTACTGCCTACAGACCCGTAGGTCTATGGTGGACTACTCACGCATCATCGGAGAGGCGCCTATGAAGAAGATGAACCCCTCCGTGATGGTGTTTAGATTGGATCTCGAGGTTCTGGAACTTGTGGCGGCTGGAATTATGTTTCGTCGACTCCCCTAGGGTTTTTGGAATATTTGGGATTTTATAGGTATCAGAGGCGGTGGAGAGGGGCCCCGAGGAGGGCACAACCCATCAGGGCGCGCCGGGGCCCCCCTGGCGCGCCCTGGTGGGTTGTGGTCTCCTCGGCCCACTCCCCCGGCACTTCTTTGGCCCACTGGGTGTCTTCTGGTCCAGAAAAAAATCTCCAAAAAGTTTCATCGCGATTGGACTCCGTTTGGTATTGATTTTCTGCGAAGTAAAAAACAAGCAAAAACAGCAACTGGCACTTTGGCACTATGTCAATAGGTTAGTCCCAAAAATGATATAAAGTTGTTATAAAATGATTGTAAAACATCCAAGAATGATAATATAACAGCATGGAAAAAGCAAAAATTATAGATACGTTGGAGACGTATCAGCATCCCCAAGCTTAATTCCTACTCCTCCTCGAGTAGGTAAATGATAAAAACAGAATTTTTGATGTGGAATGCTGCCTAACATGTTCATCACATATTCTTTTCTTTTGTATAGCATGGACATTTGGACTTGTAAATGATTCAAAGCAATAGTCTAGTCTTAACATAATGACTTCAATACTCAAGCATGTCAACAAGCAACCATGTCTTTCAAAATATCAACACTTAAGAAAGTTATCCCTAGCCCATCATGCTCAATCATTGATCCATTCATGAAACATACTCAAATATTAACTATGCCCAATGCTCAAGTACGATCATAGTGCCCCCTTGTTGGTGCTTTGTAAGAGAAGATTGAGACTCAAAGTAAAAATAAAAAATGCATAAGTAAAAGATAGGCCCTTCGTAGAGGGAAGTAGGGATTTGTAGAGGTGCCAGAGCTCAAGGTTTAAATTGAGAGAAAAAATATTTTGGGTGGCATGCTTTTCCTGTCAACGAAAATGACAAAGTAGCTCACAATACTTTTCATGCTAGATATATCATAGGCGGTTCCCAAACAGAAAATAAAGTTTATTCCTTTTTCCACCAAGCTTTCACTTTCCATGGCGGGCCGTATCCACGGTTGCCTTCCATACCAACACTTTCCAAGGAATTTATTATTTGACAACATAAAGTAAATATTTTTTCTTTTTCATTTCGGGAATGGGCATCCCTATTACCGCCGCACTCTCATGCAATGACAAGTGAATAAACACTCATCTTGAGAATAACACATCTAGCATGGAAAAATATTGGACACTCCCCACCGTTTCATGAGTGGTACAGGCACACAAAAGAGAAAATTTATTTTGAAAATTTAGAGATGGCACATACAAATTTGCTTGGAATGGCATGGAAATACCGCATATAGGTAGGTATGGTGGACTCATAAGGCAAAACTTGGTTTAAGGATTTTGGATGCACAAGTAGTATTTCTACTTAGTACAAATGGAGGCTAGCAAATAGATTGGGAAACAACCAAACCAAGAAACGGAAATTCACATAAGCGAGCATTGAGCATAACTAACACCGAATAATGCACCATAAGTAGGATGTAACTTCATTGCATAACTATTGACTTTCGTGCATGCATAGGGAATCACAAACCTTAACACCAATATTCCTACTAAGCATAATTACTCACTAACATGAATCACATATTACTATCATCATGTTTCAAAACTATTACAAGGAATCAAGTTAAATTTGCCCAATGATCTTCGTGAAAGTTTTTATTATATCCTCCTTGGATATCTATCACTTTGGGACTAGTTTCATATATTACCATTGCTTTTTGACAAGCTCAAACAAATTTAAGTGAAGCACATGAGCATAAAGATTTTATCTCTCAAAAAGGTATAAGTGAAGCATGAGAGGATTTCTTCAAAAATTTCTAACTCTCAAATTAATCTAAGTGAAGAATGAGAGTATTTTCTACAAAAATTTCCAAGCACACCGTGCTCAAAAAGATATAAGTGAAGCACTAGAGCAATTCTATAGCTCAAAATTTTTAAGTGAAGCATAGAGAGCAATTCTAACAAATCATGGCATAATTTTGGCTCTCCCCAATAGGTGTGTACAGCAGGGATACAAAGGAAAAACAAACAAGCAAAGCAAGCAAAGATACAAGACGCTCCAAGCAAAACTCATGATATGTGACGAATAAAAATATAGCTCCAAGTAAAATACCGATGGTCGTTAGAAGAAAGAGGGGATGCCACTCAGGGGCATCCCCAAGCTTAGTTGCTTGTTACTCTTTGGATATATGTTGGGGGTGCGGTAGCATCCCCAAGCTTAGGCTTTTATCACTCCTTATTCCTTCATCCATCGTGATCTCACCCAAAACTTGAAAACTACAATCACACAAAACTCAACAAAATCTTCATGAGATCCATTAGTATAATAAAGCAAAGAACTACTTTAGGTGCTGTTGCAAACCCATTCATATTTTATTATTGCATTATACCTACTGTATTTTAACTTTACCATGGCTCATACTCTTCAATATAACCCATAGATTCATCAAAACAAGCACACAATGCAACGAAAACAGAATCTGTCTTAAACAGAACAGTCTGTAGTAATCTGTACTCTAACCATACTCTGTAACTCTAAAAATTCTGAAAAATTAGGACAATGTAAGGAATTTGTATAGCAACACTGTGTTAAAATTTCAGCTCAAGATCACATTCCAGAAATAAATGAAAATTCAAATACTGGACGCAAAGTTTCTGTTTCAGATTCCGCATCGCTTCTACTCATCCTATGAATCATCCCAAAGGCTTTACTTGGCACAAACACTAAATAAACCATAAAAACTGAATCATAACAGAGGTATAATAGTTTCAACACGCAAAAACAGAAAGGAAAAGGCAAAAATTAATTTATTCATTGGGTTGCCTCCCAACAAGTCTATCGTTTTATGCCCCTAGCTAGGCATAACGCATAGATTCAAGTATTGTCATCTTTGGTTTTGGCCACTTTTGTGAGGGCCTTCTCGAATCCGGGGGGCTCTTTTCGCTTCCCCAAATTTTCAGGAGAAGAAACCATCTTAAGATCCAAAATATCCAAACGCTTATTGCAAAGGGTAATCAAAATGTTCAAGCGATTGAGGTTCCCACTAATATGTTTGAGGGGTTTGTGATATTTTTGTAACTCGACCAAGTGCTTATGTAAGTCACCCAAATTGTCAAGAATTTGAACTCCCCCTTGTGAAAAACCAAGCCCCTTTTTTGGTGGAGGAACCCCTAAAATCCCTTCCAAAACTTCATAAGCGGCGTTTGCATCAATTTCAATAAAATTCCCTTTTGAGGCGAAATCCAAAAGCTCTCTATGATGCAAAGCCAATCCAATGTAAAATTTCTAAGCAAAACTTTTGCGTCTCACTTTAGATTGGAAATACGATAGGATTCCATTAGCCTATACCAGGCATCTTTCAAATTTTCCCCTTGTTTTTGTTTGAAGTACAGAACTTCAAAATCTGGTGACAAAGGGGGAGTAGTAACACTAGTCATAGCAACAAGCAAGGGATCCGGCGAGAAAAAGGCAAGCGGAAAGGAGGGCGAATAAAACGACAAATTGGTGAAGTGGGGGAGAGGAAAACGAGAGGCAAATGGCAAATAATGTTATTGCAAGGAGATGAGATTTGTGATTAGGAACCTGGTAGATGATGATGGAGTCCCCTCGACGCCTACGATAGGCACATAGAAGAGACCGCTTCCTCCCCGGCAACGGCGCCAGAAATTCCTTTGACGTGGCTTGAGACTACGTCGGTATTTCCCCAAAGAGGAAGGGATGATGCAGCACAGCGACGGTAAGTATTTCCCTCAGTTATGAAACCAAGGTTATCGAACCAGTAGGAGGATCCCCACCACCCAATAAGAAGCACCTGCACACAAACAACAAATACTTGCAACCCGACGCGAAAGAGAGGTTGTCAATCTATCTACGGTAAAAAGATAGATTAGGTAGTGATAGATCTCTCAAGAACACAAAATAAAAAGAGCAAATATGCAGCAATATGTTTTTGGGTTTTTGGTTTTGTAGATCTGAAAACAAAGATTGCAAAAAAAAGTAGATCGGAAGAAATATGTTGGAAAAGTAGACCCGGGGGCCGTAGGGTTCACTAGTGGCTTCTCTCATGAGTATAGCGCACGGTGGGTGAACAAATTACTGTTGGGCAATTGATAGAAAATCGAATAGTCATGACGATATCCAAGGCTATGATCAATATACAGGCATCACGTCCAAGATAAGTAGACCGACTCCTGCCTGCATCTACCACTATTACTCCACACATCGACCGCTATCCAGCATGCATCTATTGTATTAAGTTCATGGAAAAACAGAGTAATGCAATAAGAACGATGACATGATGTAGACAAGATCTATTCATGTAGGAATAGACCCCATCTTGTTATCCTTAATAGCAACGATACATGCGTGTCTTGCTGCCCCTTCTATCACTGGGAAAGAACACCGCAAGATCGAACCCATCCCAAAGCACCTCTTCCCATGGCAAGAAAAAACGATCTAGTCGGCCTCACTAAACCAAATATTCGGAGAAGAAATACGAGGCTATAAGTAATCATGCATATAAGAGATCAAAGAAGACTCAAATAATATTCATGGATAGAAACTGATCATGAACTCAAAATTCATCGGATCCCAACAAACACACCGCAAAAGTTTACATCAAATAGATCTCCAAGAGACCATTGTATTGAGAATCATAAGAGAGAGAGAGAGAGGAAGCCATCTAGCTACTGCCTACGGACACGTAGGTCTATGGTGGACTACTCACGCATCATCGGAGAGGCACCTATGAGGAAGATGAACCCCTCCGTGATGGTGTTTAGATTGGATCTCGAGGTTCTGGAACTTGTGGCGGCTGGAATTGTGTTTCGTCGACTCCCCTAGGGGTTTTGGAATATTTGGGAATTTATAGGCATCAGAGGCGGTGGAGAGAGGCCCCGAGGAGGGCACAACCCATCAGGGCGCATCGGGGCCCCCCTAGCGCGCCCTGGTGGGTTGTGGTCTCCTCGGCCCACTCCCCCGGCACTTCTTTGGCCCACTGGGTGTCTTCTGGTCGAGAAAAAAATCTCCAAAAAGTTTCGTCGTGATTGGACTCCGTTTGGTATTGATTTTCTGCGAAGTAAAAAACAAGCAAAAACAGCAACTGGCACTTTGGCACTATGTCAATAGGTTAGTCCCCAAAAATGATATAAAGTTGTTATAAAATGATTGTAAAACATCCAAGAATGATAATATAACAGCATGGAACAAGCAAAAATTATAGATACGTTGGAGACGTATCAGCCCCTCGAATCATCAAATACGGAGGAAGGCGTCGATAACCGAATACAGGGAGCGCGGCTCGTCACGTACCTTTGGAGCCGGGTGTGCCCGATTGTACGGGGCCTTGCCCCATTGCCACCCATCCTCGCTCAGCTTGGCGGCGGAGATCAGGTTCACCCGTCTCGCCACGTGCACGGCCTTCAACTCTTTGGTGGAGAGCCAACTCGCGTCGTGCCGACCGCCCATCTGACAGATGAGGTGCGGCCGGCGCTGCAGCGGTTGCACCCGGTGCGCCACCATGGTGGTGATTAGATCCACGGCCGTGAGGCCTTCCGAGCCGGTCAGCACGGCCAGCCGGGCGCAGAGCTAGTCCGCCGTCTCTGGAGACTTCTGCGGCGGAACCCTCCAGTTCTGCATGGCATTCGGCGGCTGGTTGACGAAGGGAGGCAAGTTGATGTAGTCCAAGTTCGCCTCCACGTTCTTCACATAGAAGAAACCCTTCTGCCAGCTCTTCACCAAATCCTGTAGCGGTAGTTGGGGGAAGCCGGCTCCCGGGCGGTGGTGGACGAGGGCGGCTCCGCAGGCGGTCATCTCTTTCTGCTTCGTGGCCTTGTTCAGCACTGTTTGCCGTTTCAGGAAGAAGAGCCGGCACCAGAGATCCACGCGCGGCTCCACCCCCAAGTAGCCCTCGCATAGGGAGGCGAAGGCGGCCAACTGCAGGATGGTGTTGGCACTGAGGTGGTGCGGTTGCAGGCCGAAATACGTAAGGAACCGCCGGAAGAAGGTGCTCACTAGCAGCCCGAGTCCGCGGGCGAAGTGCTCGGCGAAGACCACCACCTCCCCTTCCCACGGTGTCGGGGCGTTTTCCGCCCCCGCGATGCGCGCCTCCACGAGCCCCGTCGACGGCAGCTTGCGGCGGTGGCGAAGGTGCTCGATGTAGTCCTCGTCCACGTCACTGCCGTCCCAGGCGCCCTTGCTCGCCATCGGGCCCGGGGAGGGGTACGCATGACGACGGGACGGGCGAGCGCCGGCGGGATGCGGCCGGCATCGGTTGCAAGCGGCGGTGCGGCGAACGTGCGAGTGGCGCTTTCCCTCTCTCTCTCTTTTTCTCTGCAAAGGGAGGGGAGGGCAGCGAGGAGGACGAAAGACATGGACGGGGATGCAAATGGCCCTTTTCGCTCCCCTCCCCTCCCATTTAAACCCCGCGTGGGGTAGTGGGGAGAGGATCCGACGCGCGCGATTCCCACTACCCCCGCTCCGCGCGGGCGGCATCATTGCGCGCGGGGAATGCCAACCGCCGGCCCCTACCGCAGAGGGTTCGCGCGGGCGGGCCGAGACCGCGGCCAGGTGGGCCCTGCCCCATGGACTAGTCCTGTCCACCGCGTGGCCTGTCAGGCCACGGCCCGCCGCACGCCATACGTGGCGTTCCCCCTCTGCGTCTCGGAGATACCGAAGCGGCCCGCGGAGCGCCGACCGGCTGGGGCTTCGTTCGCCATCAGCAGTCTGGCATTTTGGCACGGGGCCCACGGACCCGCGGGTGCAGGGTTCAAGCCGGCAAGGTCCGCCGCATCCAGCCGGCGGGCCTCCCCTACTTCGGGGACTACTAATGGGGGGATAACCCCGGGGTAGGCTCACCCAGGCCACAGTTCCTTTTTCAAAACAAGACGTGGGGCGAGGCGCGCCCCCTATTGATCGGCTTCCACGGGCCGGCTGCGCGGCACGGCCGGTTCGGGGCGATGCCGCCAGCCGTCCGGCTCGAGGGCGACCCGCCAGCCGGCGGGTCGGCGCCCTTCACGTCGCCCTGCCCGACGGGACAGGGGTGCCACGGCGCAACGTGGCGCCAGGGACCAAGTACCGCCGGTCAGAGCACGCGTGGCTACAGTGATGCCCGTCGTACCGCTGGTCAGCACCCGCATGGCCACAGTGGAGGCAACAGTGCCGCTGACCCGGGCCGACTGCGACCAGACAGGCGGCACAGTGCCTGCATGCCTCCAACCACTCTATTACCTGCCCCCGCATGGATACAGTGCGGCCGGCTGCCGCAAGACAACGGCGTACAGGATGGTCCATGCCGCGGTATGACGGGCACGCACCGATGGCGACGGCCAGCCGGCGGGGTCCCCAAGCGACAAGACTCTTCGGCTGGCGGGCCCCCTGGACGGCTACAGAGGCTGCCAGTCGGGTCCCCCCAGTACCATATATGCGTATTTTAATCCAGGGGGTTAGCCTATAAAACCTCCTGGAGCCACCTAGCGCAGGGGGTCAGCCACATTCATACTCACTCACGCACGTATACAGGAGAGGAACGAGGGCCAGCAGCTTCCCCTTCCTCCTCCGTCGAACAGCTCAAGGAGCACCATTGTAGCCCTCTTGGTTCATCAACCAGACCAGCAGGACTAGGGGTATTACCTCCCGCGGAGGGCCCCGAACCTGGGTACATCGCGTGTCGCGCACCGCTGGTCCCCGATCCCGCTTCCGGAGCCCACCGGCGTCCTTTCGGCCCCAACCACTCTCGATAAGCCACCCCATGGCATTTGTCGTGAGAAAACAACGACACATCATGTCACCGTTCTTATTGCATTACTCCGTTTTTCCATGAACTTAATACACTAGATGCATGCTGGATAGCGGTCGATGTGTGGAGTAATAGTAGTAGATGCAGAATCGTTTCGGTGTACTAATCTTGGACGTGATGCCTATATAATGATCATCGCCTTGGATATCGTCATGATTATTTGATCTTCTATCAATTTCCCAACAGTTATTTGTTCACCCACCATGTGCTATACTCATGAGAGAAGCCACTAGTGAATCCTACGGCCCCCAGGTCTACTTTTCCAACATATTGCTTTCCGATCTATCTTTTTGCTTCTTTTGTTTTCAGATCTATTATTCCAATAACCCAAAAATACCTTGCTGCAATTTTTATTTGCCTCTTTTATTTTGTGTTCTTGCGAGATCTATCTATCCAATCTATCACAACCTAATCTATCTTTTTACCGTGGAGAGATTGACAACCTCTCTTTCGCGTCGGGTTGCAAGTATTTGTTCTTTGTATGCAGGTTTTGTTTACATAGTGTTGCGTGATCCTCCTACTGGTTCGATACCTTGGTTTCATAACTGAGGGAAATACTTACCGTCATTGTGCTGCATCATCCCTTCCTCTTTGGGGAAATACCGACGCAGTCTCAAGCCACGTCAAAGGAATTTCTGGCGCCATTGCCGGGGAGGAAGCGGTCTCTTCTACGTGCCAATCTCTGGCGCCGAGGAGACACCATCAACATCTATCAGGTTCCTAATCACAAATCTCATCTCCTTGCAATTACATTATTTGCCATTTGCCTCTCGTTTTCCTCTCCCCCACTTCACCAAATTTGTCGTTTTATTCGCCCTCTTTTTCGTTTGCCTTTTTCTCGTCAAATCTCTTGCTTGCTTGCAATCTTGTTTGCGTAGTCATGATGCCTCAACGAAAGTATCATGATGTTCCTTACCCAAATATTTTGCTTGAGATTGATAAAAGTACTAAGGAATATATGACTACACAATTTGAGCATAATAAGTATTTTACCGAAGAGCTTAAAGAACACTCTACCGTACTAGATGCTATAATGAAACAACTGGATGATATTAGTAGAGAAGTTTCTACTCTCCAATCTAAGTATGCTCATGCTGAAAATCTGCTTGGTAAAATTTCTGATGCACAAGCCACTTTAATAAATCAAATGGCCGCTAAACCAATCTCTCTAGAGGATAAAAATAATGAAGATCTTAAAGTGATTGGTGTTTCTTCTATTGATTCCTTGTTTAGTAATATTAAAATTGATGATAAAGGGACTGAAGTAGAGTCAACTTTAGCTAGAAGGCGTCCCAATGATTTGGAGGGTGAAAATCTTGATGAAAAAATTGATGAAAGTGGGTTTGAAGAGGTCAAAACTTTAACTAGTGATGTGCCCACTATTTTGGATTGCAAGGACTTTAATTATGATAGTTGCTCTTTGATTGATTGTATTTCTTTGCTGCAATCCATGTTTAATTCACTCCATGCTTATGAACAAAATAAAGCTTTTACTAAACATATCGTCGATGCTATGATGAAATCTTTTGAAGAAAAGTTGGAGTTAGAGATTTCTATTCCTAGAAACTTACATGATGAGTGGGAACCTACCATTAAGGTCAAGATTAAAAACTATGAGTGCTTTGCTTTATGTGATTTGGGTGCTAGTGTTTCCACGATTCCGAAATCTCTATGTCATGTGCTTGGTCTTACCAATATTGAAGAATGTTCTCTAAAATTTGCACTTGGCGGATTCTACTATTAAAAAGCCTTTGGGAAGAATTAATGATGATCTTTTTCTTGCAAATAGGAACTATGTGCCCATAGATTTTATTGTTCTTGATATTGACTGCAATCCGTCTTGTCCCATCATACTTGGTAGACCGTTTTTACACACTATAGGTGACGTGATTGATATGAAAGAAGGCAATATTAAATTTTAGTTTCCACTAAGAAAGGGTATGGAACACTTCCCTAGAACAAGAATTAAGCTACCATATGAATCAATCATGAGAGCATCCTATGGAGCAAAAACCAAAGATGACAATACTTGAATCTATGCCTTATGCCTAGCTAGGGGCGTAAAACGATAGCGCTTGTTGGGAGGCAACCCAATGAATAAATTATTTTCATCTCTTTTTTTCTGTTTTTGAGTGCTGACAAAATTATGCCTCTGTTATGATTGTGTTTTTATGTTTTATTTAGTGTTTGTGCCAAGTAAAGCCTTTAGGATGATTCATAAGATGAGTAGAAACAATGTTGAATCTGAAACAGAAACTTTGCCTCCAGTGCACGAATTTTCGTTTTTTACTGGTGTGTGATAATGAGCTGAAATTTTAACATAGTGTTTCTATGCAAATTCTTTACGATGTCCTAATGTTTCAGAATTTTTAGAGTTACATAAGTATGGTTAGAGTACATATTACTACAGACTGTTCTGTTTAAGACAGAATTCTGTTTTCGTTGCATTGTGTGCTTGTTTTGATGAATTTGTTTATTATACTAACGAATCTCACGAAGATTTTGTTGAGTTTTGTGTGATTGAAGTTTTCAAGTTTTGGGTGAGATCACGATGGATGAAGGAATAAGGAGTGAAAAGAGCCTAAGCTTGGGGATGCTACAGCACCCCCAAGATATATCCAAATAGAAACAAGCAACTAAGCTTGGGGATACCCCAAGTGGCATCCCCTCTTTCTTCTAACGACCATCGGTATTTTACTTGGAGCTATATTTTTATTCGTCACATATCATGAGCTTTGCTTGGAGAGTCTTGTATTATTTGAGTCTTTGCTTGCTTTGCTTTTTAGTTTGTCACTAGTATCCTTGCTGGACACACCTATTTGAGAGAGCCAAAATTATGCTATGATTTGTTAGAATTGCTCTATAAGCTTCACTTAAATTTTTTGAGCTATGGAATTGCTCTAGTACTTCACTTATATCTTTTTGAGCACGGTGTGCTTTGAAATTTTGAAGAAATACTCTCATGCTTCACTTAGATTAATTTGAGAGTTAGTAAATTTTGAAGAAATCCTCTCATGCTTCACTTATACTATTTTGAGAGACGAAACTTTTATGCTCATGTTCTTCACTTAAATTTGTTTGAGCTTATCAAAAGCAATGGCAATATATGAAACTAGTCCCAAAGTAATAGATATTCAAGAGGGATATAATAAAAACTTTCATGAAGATAATTGGACAAATTAAACTTGATTCCTTGTAATAGTTTTGAGACATGATGATGGTAATATGTGAGTCATGTTAGTGAGTAATTATGCTTTAGTAAGAATATTGGTCTTAAGGTTTGTGATTCCCTATGCAAGTACTAAAGTCAATAGTTATGCAATGAAATTACATCCTACTTATGGTGCATTATTTGGTGTTAGTTATGCTCAATGCCCGTTTATGTGAATTTTTGTTTCTTGGTTGGTTGCTTCACAATCTATTTGCTAGCCTCCACTTGTACTAAGTAGAAATACTACTTGTGCATCCAAAATCCTTAAACCTAGTCTTGCCTTATGATCCCACCATACCTACCTATATGCGGTATTTCCATGCCGTTCTAAGCAAATTTGTATGTGCCATCTCTAATTTTCAAAATAACTTTCCTTTTTGTGTGCTCGTACCGCTCATGAAATGGTAGGGGGTGTCCAATATTTTTCCATGCTAGATGTGTTATTCTCAAGATGAGTGTTTATTCACTTGTCATTGCACGAGAGTACGACGGTAATAGGGATGCCCAGTCCCAAAATGAAAAAATAAATTTACTATATGTTGTCAAATAATAAATTCCTTGGAATGTGTTGGTATGGAAGGCAACCGTGGATACGGCTAGCCATGGATTGTGAAAGAATGGTGGAAAAGGGAATAAACTTTACTTTATGTTTGGGAACTGCCTATGATGTATCTAGCATGGAAAGTATTGTGAACTAATTTGTCGTTTTCGTTGACAGGAAAGGCATGCCACTCAAAACATTTCTCTCTCTCAATTTAAACTTTGAGCTCTGGCACCTCTACAAATCCCTACTTCCCTCTGCGAAGGGCTTATCTATTTACTTTATGCATTTTTTAGTTTTGCTTTGAGTCTCCATCTTCTCTTATAAGCACCAACTAGGGGGCACTATGATCGTACTTGAGCATTGGGCATAGCTAATATTTGAGTGTGTTTCATGAATGGATCAATGATTGAGCATGATGGGCTAGGGATAACTTTCTTTAGTGTTGATATTTTGAAAGACATGGTTGCTTGTTGGCATGCTTGAGTATTAAAGTCTTTATGTCAAACTAGACTATTGCTCTGAACCATCTGAAAGTCCAAATGTCCATGCTACAAAAGAAAAGAATATGTGATGAACATGTTAGGCAGCATTCCACATCAAAAATTATGTTTTTGTCATTTACCTACTCGAGGATGAGTAGGAATTAAGCTTGGGGATGCTGATACGTCTCCAATGTATCTATAATTTTTGCTTGTTCCATGTTGTTATATTATCAATCTTGGATGTTTTAGAATCATTTTATAGCAACTTTATATCATTTTTTGGGACTAACCTATTGACATAGTGCCAAAGTGCCAGTTGCTGTTTTTGCTTGTTTTTTACTTCGCAGAATATCAGTACCAAATGGAGTCCAATCGCGACGAAACTTTTTGGAGAATTTTTTTTGGACCAGAAGAAGGCCTATGGGCCAAAGAAGTAACCAGGAGTTAGCCCAGGCCGCCCACAACCCACCAGGGCGCGCCCTAATGGGTTGTGGCCGCCTCGGGAACCCCTCCACCGCCTCTGAGCTCTATAATTACCCAAATATTCCATAAACCCTAGAGGAGTCGATGAAAAATACATCCAGCCGCCGCAAGTTCTAGAACTGCGAGATCCAATCTAACACCATCACGGAGAGGTTCATCATCCTCATTGGTGCCTCTCCGATGATGCGTGAGTAGTCCACCATAGACCTACGGGTCCGTAGGCAGTAGCTAGATGGCTTCCTCTCTCTATTTTGATTATCAATACAATGGTCTCTTGGAGATCTATTTGATGTAAAAAATTTGCAGTGTGTTTGTTGGGATCCGATGAATTTTGAGTTCATGATCAGTTTCTATACATTAATATTATTTGAGTCTTCTTTGATCTCTTATATGCATGATTACTTATAGCCTTGTATTTCTTCTTTGGATCTTTGGTTTAGTTAGGCCAACTAGATCGATTTTTCTTGCCATGGGAAGACGTGCTTTGTTATGGGTTCGATCTTGCGGTGTCCTCTCCCAGTGACAGAAGGGGAAGCGAGGCACGCATGTAGCGTTGCTATTAAGGATAACAAGATGGGGTCTATTCCTACATGAATAGATCTTGTCTACATCATGTCACCATTCTTATTGCATTACTCCGTTTTTCCATGAACTTAATACACTAGATGCATGCTGGATAGCGGTCGATGTGTGGAGTAATAGTAGTAGATGCAGAATCATTTTGGTCTACTAATCTTGGACGTGATGCCTATATAATGATCATCGCCTTGGATATCGTCATGATTATTTGATCTTCTATCAATTGCCCAACAGTAATTTGTTCACCCACCGTGTGCTATACTCATGAGAGAAGCCACTAGTGAATCCTACGGCCCCCGGGTCTACTTTTCCAACATATTGCTTTCCGATCTATCTTTTTGTCGCTTTTGTTTTCAGATCTATTATTCCAATAACCCAAAAATACCTTGCTGCACTTTTTATTTGCCTCTTTTATTTTGTGTTCTTGCGAGATCTATCTATCCAATCTATCACAACCTAATCTATCTTTTTACCATGGAGAGATTGACAACCTCTCTTTCGCGTTGGGTTGCAAGTATTTGTTCTTTGTGTGCAGGTGTTGTTTACATAGTGTTGCATGATCCTCATACTGGTTCGATACCTTGGTTTCATAACTGAGGGAAATACTTACCGTTGTTGTGCTGCATCATCCCTTCCTCTTTGGGGAAATACCGACGCGTGGGATTGTGGGCTGCCACCGGGGCGTGGGATTGTTGTGTCTAGACCTCCCCCTCTCCTATACTATATATAGGAGGCAAGGGGCAGGGTTTGGTCGCAGCCCTAGGCCCCTCCTCCAAGGAGGGCCGGCGGCTAGGGAGGAAACTTGCCTCCCATGGCAAGTGGACTTCCTCCTACTTAGGGTTTCCCCTTCCCCTTGCGCATGGGCCTTGTGGGGCTGGTGCCCCTGGCCCAATAAGGCTAGGGCGCCCCCCTACATCCCATGCACTCCCTAGGGGCTGGAGGGATCCTTTCAGACTCCTCCGGAACCCTCCAGAACCTTCTGGAAGCTTCCAGGTACAATACCGGCAAAACATGAAACTTTTCCGGTAGCCAAAATATGACTTCCCATATATAAATCTTTACCTTTGGACCATTCCGGAGCTCCTCGTGACGTCCGGTATCTCATCCGGGACTCCAAACAACATTCGGTCACCAACGTACATATCCCAATACTACTCTAGTATCACCGAACGTTAAGCGTGCGAACCCTACGGGTTCGAGAATCATGTGGACATGATCGAGACACTTCTCCGGTCAATAACCAATAGCGGTACCTGGATGCCCATATTGGTTCCCACATATTCCACGAAGATTTTTATCGGTCGAACCATGATGCCAAGGATTCAATCAATCCCGTATGCAGTTCCCTTTGTCCAGCGGTATGTTACTTGCCCTAGATTCGATCGTCGGTATCTCCATACCTAGTTCAATCTCGTTACCGGCAAGTCTCTTTACTCGTTCCGTAATACAAGATCCCGTGACTAACTCCTTAGCCATATTGCTTGCAAGCTTCTTGTGATGTTGTATTACCGAGTGGGCCCAGAGATACCTCTCCGTCATACGGAGTGACAAATCCCAGTCTCGATCCATGCCAACCCAACAGATACCCTCGGAGATACCTGTAGAGCACCTTTATAGTCACCCAGTTACGTTGTGAGTTTTGATACACACAAGCCATTCCTCTGGTGTCCGGGAGTTACATGATCTCATGGTCATAGGAACAGATACTTGACATGGATAAAGCAGTAGCAATAAACTGACACGATCAACTGCTATGCTTACGGTTGGGTCTTGTCCATCACATCATTCTCCTAATGATGTGATCCCGTTATGAGATGACAACTCATGTCTATGGTCAGGAACCTTGACCATCTCTGATCAACGAGCTAGTCTAGTAGAGGCTCACTAGGGACATGGTGTTGTCTATGTATCCACACATGTATCTGAGTTTCCGATCAATGCAATTCTAGCATGGATAATAAACGATTATCATGAACAAGGAAATATGATAATAACCAATTTATTATTGCCTCTAGGGCATATTTCCAACAGAAGTATATGCCACCGAAACACAGATATAATATTGTGTGAATGCCTCAAAACTTGATATTGGAATTAGATTCACAAGTGGTTATCGAAAAGTTGAACGGGGCTACGAAGAACCTCTCAGTGTATGGCTCTATTGTGGAGCAGGTGAAAGAACTTTTGGGTGAGTTTCAGCAGTTTCGGGTTAAGTGGGTGCAACGGTCTACGAATAAAGTCACGCATGCTTTTGCTAAGGAAGACTGGCTGAATAAATCTTGTATGACATCATTCCAGGATCCCCTGAGTTTGTGAGCTCGGTGGTCACCCTAGAGTGTATCATTGCTTAACTAATATAGAACAACAGTTTTCATAAAAAAAATGGTGTCAATGCATACCTATGTAACACTATTTTGACAATGTATTGGACTAAATCCTCAAAATGTGTCATGTATGGATCATTGGGGATCTTTTGTTTCTTTTCTTTGCGGGGAAAACTTCTGAGCTATACATCAATTATCAAGGTAGTACAAAGAATACCATAAATAAAAAAATGCATTTAGGTTCGTAGACCATCTAGCGACGACTACAAGCACTGAAGCGAGTTAAAGGCGTGCCATTATCATCACCCCTCCCATACCGGAGCCGGGCAAACCTTGTTCTAGTAGAAAATGGAGAAATCATCATGCTAAGGCCCTACAAGATCAATGCACCAGAACATCAACCGCCGTTGATGAAGAGAAGTGTAGATCGAAATGGTTCAATCTGTAGACACACAAACACGAACACACACAATTCAAGACTGGATCCATGGGGATCCACTGAAGAATCCTACCAAATTCCGCGAGATCCGCCGGAGACAAACCTTCGCACGCCCTCCGATGATGCTATGTGGGGACCCCGACTCATAAGTCGTGATCACCGAATGCACGTGTACAGTGATCCCAGAGATCAATGCTCACTGAACACACAGAAGCTGAATAACAAGAGTCTTACATCCACATTTAGCGTCTCACACAAATAAAGACCATGAAGGTCAAGTCTTACATAGATAGGGCCGCAAGGGCCAAACACTTAAACATAACAAGCATCGGAAATCTTGATCGGAAGCGTGAACCCATGCCATCTGCCTTAAACCTACAGGCATTTTGACTGGGAAGCGTCCTATTTCGCATGTTCGTCACCAACGATCTCTTCACCATATTCCTGCTCTTCCATGCCTGGCTAATTAAATAACCAGTGGCAAGCCAATGAGTACTTTGAATGTACTCGCAAGCAACCCATGTTTGGAACAAGGCAATAACAATGCATGATATAGCACTAAATAGGCAAGTTTGCGGAAAGCTAATTTTTAGTGCAATGACATGATCAATTACTTGTGAAGCATGGATCACGAGGATTCAAGTATTCATGTGAACAGGTTACAGATATCAATATGAACAAGGATCGAACATCTCATGTTCAATCATCATGCCAAGTCATCGGACTCAGCTCAAGTTTCCTTTGAACACCTCACATTCAGTCATCGTGCCAAGTCATCTGGCTTAGCTCAAGTATCAGCCTTTTACTCCACACACTCACACCAAGTTTAGTAAACACTGGACGTAGTTTAAGTAGCACCACCCAACTGTCCTTGACCGTGGACACGGCTATTCGAATAGTTTTACACTCTGCAGAGGTTGCACACTTTACCCACAAGACTCGGGGAACTTCCGTGTCATCCACGACTCGCGGTATATTTCATACCCGAGGTAAGCACCCGAACAATGCCTTTCCCCTAGCGATACTAAACAAAGAGTCCACTTGTTGGTGCCATCCCTCATGATATACATCACACGTATCATCCATGAGGGCATGCAACGATGTGCCCGGTGCCTGTAAAGACATCGCATGGTCGCCCTACCAAGCACGACCCCGTATCGAGAGTGACCTCGTCACTCCCGCCACTAGTAATGCGGGCTCTATGCTAGTACCCACCAAGGTAATCAACAAAGCCCCGTCCCATAAGGGGTATCGTGGTTGTACATGTAAGGTTGGGACGGTCGACAAATCTTAAATCTAATCCGTTTTCGAAAACACCCACACAGTCACTTGCTCCGGTACACCACTTCTTTCTCAAGTGGTTACCTAACTCAACATCATCTCCCTCGGGCATTAGTGGCACCCGACGGGGTTTTCGAAAAGTCTTTGAAATCACTTTCATTTCCATCACCATGCATATTCCCGTCCCAATTTGCATAGCATCTACTAAGCATCCTATCTACTCCCACCTGCACAACCCTCATAAGGAGGTAGGGTCATGCACGATGCAAGTATCAACGGTAAAAGTATCGGAGGCATCCCACCGTAGTGGTCACCACATCAACATGATCAACATCAAGAAATAAAGTGCTATATGGCATGCATGAAAATGGTTTCTTAACATGGTCAAAGGGCTGCTTGCCTGGCTCAACAAAGTCTTCAGGGTCTTCAAAGTCTTCGGGTCCAACTCCCTCGTCAACCTCGCAATCTATCGTCGCGATAAATAACGGTAAAAATAAGAATCATCACAAAAACAGAGCACAAAACTCACTTCTAAAATGTTGCCCTACTCTGATAAATACTACAACCTATATTAAAAATATTTTCCTAAGGTTTTGTTGTGAAAAATATTTTGAAAACTATTTAAACAGAGGCTAAAAATAATCAAAACTAGCCTTTAGATAAAACCAGTACATAAAATGTTTTCAAAATTTTGCACAAGTGGCACTATTAAATACTACAGAATATTACAAGATTTGTGGTGGAAAAATATTTGGAATTGGATAAATAGTGAACTCTGTGGGATTTTTGCAAAACCCCACAAAAAGGAAAAAGAAAAAGGGCTCACTGCCCAGGGCCAGAGCCAGCCAGCTGCTGGGCCGGCCCAGTGGCCAGCCAGGCCAGGCGCGCTTGTGCCCCCGCGCGCGCCAGGTTTGAACCTGACGTGCGGGGCCCAGAGGCCAGCGGTTGAGGGGAGGAGAGGGCGCGAGGTGGAGGCCGACAGGTGGGGCCCTCCTCTCGGGACCTTCGTCCACCTCTGGACAGAGGGGAGCGGGGCTCACCGGTGATGATTCCGGCGACGAAGAGATGAGCTGGTGGTGGGAACGGACTCAGCGTCGAGCCGCCGTTCCTCTGGAGGTGGAGGGAAGACCGGAGGTGCCCTGGCTCGCCGGCGACGAACACCCGCGGCAAAGGAGCTTCGGGAGGGGGGTCGGAGTCATCGATTTTTGCAGTAATTCAAGCGGAGGAGTGGTGGGGAAGGGCCAGGAGCCAGCTGCGCTCACGATGGAGGTGAGAGGAGAGCCGAAGCGGGCCTGTGTCCCGAGATCGACGGAGCCCCGACGCGGCGGCGCCTCGGTCGATCTCGAGCACTGGTGCTCGGGGGGCTCGAATGGGGGCTCGGGATGGCCGATTGGGAGTGGAGGGAGTCAGCAGAGGGAAGAGAGAGACCCGTGGTGGCTTTATATAGCCGGGGCACGGGTGCACCGAGCTCAGGTGCGCCGGTGAGGAAGAGGTGCTCGCTGGAGGGAACGGGGGAGAGAGAGCGCGTCTGGGGTCTTTCTGGACGCGGTCCAGGACCAGGGGAGGGAAGAAAGAGAGCGGGGAAGCTCGCGCGTGCGAGGCCCGCGGTTGGCCGAACCGGGCGGCGTCGGGCGCGCGTGTGGGAGGGTGAGAGAGAGAGGGAGAGGAGGCTCCCAACCCGGCAGCGTGTCGCGGATGCCGAGGCGCCTCGACTGGCCCGAGGGGGCGGCTCGAGGTGGCCAGAGTATGGGCAGAGCACGAGGTCAACCCTCTGCCTATCCTGTAGTGCGCTCCAGAGCGCGTCTTTGTCCGGCATGATGGGCTTTTGGCGCGCTCTGGCGCGTCCACCGGTGTCCATCGACATCGCAGGGGCTAAACAAAGGGGAAAGGGGGCATGGGATGCCCTGGAGCTTGCCAGGAGGGAGAGAGAGCTGAGAGAAGGGGAAAAAGTGGCTGTCCAGGGGGTGCAAGTGGGGTTTTTACCCCCTCAATCATGGAGCTAGCCATTGGGCTTTCTACTGGAGGTGCTGGGGGTCTAGGTGGAGCTGTGGTAAAAATTTGTGCTCAAGGAGAACAAGGGAAGGGGCTCAATTATTCATTCTTGGATTCTGCCTGAAGGTGTTTGATCAGTGTTTGGGAAAGCAAATGGTGTTTTCTTGCCATGAGATTTAACAGGGTGATAATGTATGTAAATTTAGAGGGGGCCACCAAGTTTGAGATGGTTTGAGGAAAGTTCACAATGTAAACTTGGTAAATGATACGTCTCCATCGTATCTACTTTTCCAAACTCTTTTGCCCTTGTTTTGGACTCTAATTTGCATGATTTGAATGGAACTAACCCGGACTGACGCTGTTTTCAGCAGAATTGCCTTGGTGTTATTTTTGTGCAGAAATAAAAGTTCTCGGATTGACCTGAAAATTTACGGAGAATATTTTTGGAATTAATAAAAAATACTGGTGAAAGAATCAACCGGAGGGGGCCCACCCATTGGCCACAAGCCAGGGGGCGCCCCCCCCTAGGGCTCGCCCTGCAGGCTTGTGGGCCCCCTGCAGCTCCTCCGACCTCAACTCCAACTCTATATATTCCTATTCGGGGAGAAAAAATCTAGGAGAAGAGTTCATCGCGTTTCATGATACGGAGCCGCCGCCACCTCCTGTTCTTCCTCGGGAGGGCAGATCTGGGGTCCGTTTTGGGCTCCGGAGAGGGGAAATCGACGCCGTCGTCATCACCAACCATCCTTCATCACCAATTTCATGATGCTCTCCGCCGTTCGTGAGTAATTCCATCGTAGGCTTGCTGGACGGTGATGGGTTGGATGAGATTTACCATGTAATCGAGTTAGTTTTGTTAGGGTTTGATCCCTAGTATCCACTATGTTCTGAGATTGATGTTGTTATGACTTTGCTATGCTTAATGCTTGTCACTAGGGCCCGAGTGCCATGATTTCAGATCTGAACCTATTATGTTTTCATGAATATATATGTGTTCTTGATCCTATCTTGCAAGTTGTAGACACCTATTACGAGTTATGATCCGCATCCCCCAGGGTGACAATAACTGTGATTCTTTCCGGTGATTACCGTAGTTTGAGGAGTTCATGTATTCACTAAGTGCTAATGCTTTGGTCTGGTTCTCTATTAAAAGGATGCTTTAATATCCCTTAGTTTCCATTAGGACCCCGCTGCCACAGGAGGGTAGGACAAAAGATGTCATGCAAGTTCTTTTCCATAAGCACGTATGACTATATACGGAATACATGCCTACATTATATTGATGAATTGGAGCTAGTTCTGTGTCACCCTATGTTATAACCGTTGCATGATGAATGCCATCCGACATAATTATCCATCACTGATCCATTGCCTACGAGCTTTTCAGATATTGATCTTGTTAAGTTACTTTTCCGTTGCTACTGTTACAATCACTACAAAACTGCTACTGTCATGTTTGCCACCATTACCGTTACTTCCATATTACTTTGCTACTAAATACTTTGCTACAGATATTAAGTCTTTCAGGTGTGGTTGAATTGACAACTCAGCTGCTAATACTCGAGAATATTCTTTGGCTCCCCTTTTGTCGAACCAATAAATTTGGGTTGAATACTCTACCCTCGAAAACTGTTGCAATCCCCTATACTTGTGGGTTATCAAGACCTTTTTCTGGCGCCGTTGCCGGGGAGCATAGCTCTATTCTCTGAGTCACTTGGGATTTATATCTGTTGATCACTATGAAGAATCTGAAAGACCCAAAAACCAAGATCTATCCCTCTACTACGAGGGGAGGTAAGGAACTGCCATCTAGCTTTGCACTTGATTCACCTTCTGTTATGAGTAAATTTGCGACACCACCACCTACTAGTAATTCTGATATGTCGCAAGTAATTGATGATGCTACTTCTGCTATGCATGATGCTTATGATGATACTTTGCTTGATAATACTGTGCCACTGGGTGAATTTCTTGATGAACAAATTGCTAGAGTCAATGCTGAAACTGATGATATTTTTGAAACTGATGAAATTATTGAAACTAAACACTATGAGACACCTTCTAGACCTAGCTCTCCTAGATATGAATTGCCTAATATACCTAAGGGTTATGTTATGGAGGGAGAGGTAGCTAGGGACTTTCTTGCTTGTAAGGATAGAGATGATCTTAAGAAATTGCTATGCAAGTGGAAGGAAAAATCTTTGAATGCTAGAATGCAATATGATCCTAAGTTTGCTACTTCACCTATCTTTGTTACTGATAAGGATTATGAATTCTCTGTCGATCCTGAGTTAATTACTTTGGTTGAATCTGATCCTTTCCATGGTTATGAATCTGAAACTGTTGTGGCAAATCTTACTAAATTGAATGATATAGCCACCCTATTTACTCATGAGGAAAAAATTCGTTATTACTATATTCTTAAGTTGTTTCCTTTCTCATTAAAGGGTGATGCTAAGATATGGTTTAATTCTCTTGCTCCTGGTTGTGTGCGTAGTCCCCAGGATATGATATATTACTTCTCTGGAAAAAAAATCCTGCCCATAAGAAACAAGCTGCTTTGCAGGAAATATTTAACTTTGTGCAAATTGAAGAAGAGAGTCTCCCACAAGCTTGGGGGAGGCTTCTCCAATTATTTAATGCTTTGCCTGATCATCCTCTCAAGAAAAACGAAATACTTGATATCTTTTATAATGGACTAACCGATGCTTCTAGGGACCACCTAGATAGTTGTGCTGGTTGTGTTATCAGGAAACGAACTGTTGAACAAGCTGAACTACTATTGAATAATATATTGAGCAATGATAATGATTGGACTATTCCCGAACCACCTCCAAAGCCAACTCCGAAGAAAAGAGGTATTCTATTTCTCAGTCCTGAAGATATGCAAGAGGCAAAGAAATCTATGAAAGAAAAAGGTATTAAAGCCGAAGACGTTAAGAATCTACCACCTATTGAAGAAATACATGGTCTTGATAACCCGACACAGGAAGTAGAGGTAAATTCTCTCCGTAGATTTGATGAAGGTGGTATTCCTTATAATAAGTCTGCTAGCCAATGCTTGGATGAGTTTGATAACTTTATTGTTAAGCAAGAAAATTTCAATGCTTATGTTAGTAGACAATTGAAACATAATGCTTACATGCTTGATCGCTTAGGTGATTATATGAGTAGAACTATCAATGATCTTAAGCTTATTAGTAAACATGCTTCCATGGTAACTACTCAAGTAGAACAAGTACTCAAGGCACAAAATGATTTGCTTAATGAGATGAATGGTAAGAACAATAATCATTCTGTCAGAGTTGTGACTAGAGGTGGTAAAATGACTCAGGAACCTTTGTATCCTGAGGGCCATCCTAAGAGAATCGAGCAAGATTCTCAGAGAATTAATATTGATGCACCTAGTCGTCCCAGTAATAAAAGGAAAAAGAATGACGATAGGACTTTGCATGCTGCTAGTGAACCTGTTATAGATACACATGAAAACCCAAATGATATTTCTATTTCTGATGCTGAGACACAATCTGGTAATGAACATGAGCCTAGTGATAATATTAATGATGAAGTTCATGTTGATGCTCAACCTAGTAATGATAATGATGTGGAGATTGAACCTGTTGTTGATCTTGATAACCCACAACCTAAGAATAAAAGATATGACAAAAGAGACTTTGTTGCTAGGAAGCATGGTAAAGAAAGAGAACCTTGGGTTCAGAAACCCATGCCCTTTCCTCCTAAGCCATCCAAGAAAAAGGATGATGAGGACTTTGAGCGCTTTGTTGAAATGCTTAGACCTTTCTTTTTGCGTATGCGCTTGACTGATATTCTGAAAATGTCTCCTTATGCTAAGTATATGAAAGATATTGTGACAAATAAAAGAAAGATACCGGAAGCTGAGATTTCCACCATGCTTGCTAATTACACCTTTAAGGGTGGAATACCAAAGAAACTAGGAGATCCCGGAGTACCTACTATACCATGCTCTATTAAAAGAAATTATTGTAAAACTGCTTTATGTGACCTTGGAGCTGGTGTTAGTGTTATGCCTTTCTCGTTGTATCGTAGACTTGATTTGAATAAGTTGACACCTACTGAAATCTCTTTGCAAATGGCTGATAAATCAACTACTTTACCCATCGATATTTGTGAGGATGTGCCTGTCGTAGTTGCAAATGTTACTATCCTAACGAACTTTGTTATTCTTGATATTCCTGAGGACGACAGTATGTCGATCATCCTTGGTAGACCTTTTTTGAATACTGCAGGGGCTATTATTGATTGCAACAAAGGCAATGTCACTTTTCATGTTAATGGTAATGAGCATACGGTACACTTTCCGAAGAAACAACCTCAAGTTCATAGTATCAACTCCATCGAAAAAATTTCAACGATTATTATTGGAGATTTTGAATTCCCTCTCCCTACTGCCAAAAAGAAATATGATATACTTATTGTTGGGGACATGCATATCCCCATTGAGGTAACCTAGTGTTATTCGAAAATTCTCCGGTTCCGTGTCATTCGAAAAAAGTTTGTCAATAAGACTTGATCAACCTTATTGATGGATTCTTTTTTGATGAGCATGAGATGGATGAATTTAGAAAGCACAACCTTCTGTACCCAACTTTTACTTTCTGTTATTTAGATTCAATAAAGTAAAAATGCCATTATTTTTCTGTTTTCTGATTTATCCGTGCAATAAAAAGTGACCTGAAAATAAAAGTTCTCTAAATGCCCTAAAAATGTAGTATGATTTTTTCTGGAATATTTAAGAATTTCTGGCACTGAGAACACATCAGGGGGCTGCACCAGTGGGCCACAAGCCTATAGGGTGCGCCCACCCCCCCTGGGCGCGCCCCCTGGCTTGTGGGTCCCACGTAGGCCCCCCTCACTTATTCCAGCACCCATCCACTTTGTCTTCCTCCAGAAAAAATCCCACCATTGCTCAAGCCCGTGTTCTAGCTCATTTTGCTGCCATTTTCGATCTCCTTGTGCAAAGCTCTATTTGCAAAACTGTTTTGGGGGATTGTTCTTCGGTATGTGACTCCTCCAATGGTCCAATTAGTTTTTGTTCTAGTGCTTTATATATTGCAAATTTTTGCTGCTGTGGTGACCTTGTTCTTGAGCTTGCATGTCAAATTTGTATGGTCCCAAGTAGTTTTGATGCATGATATAGCCTCTAGGCACCTGTGGGAGTAGTTGCTATAAGTTTTGTTGAGTTATGTTCACCTTTATTTTGAGTCACTAAAAATTTCAGAAATTTTTCAGAGAAAGAAAGATGTTGAGGAGAATATACAAAGGTGGTTCCTCGAGCAAGAAGACCCCGAGACTCGCGATACGTGAGCCCGACTTTGAACCACCGAGGGAAGCTCAAGTGCGGCCTTGTGAATGGCCGTCGAATCAATTCATGGTTCATGCCGGTTTCAAGGAAGAGTTTTACGCGTACATACGAAATGCTAGCCTTGAAGATTTCATTTCAGACCAATGCAAGCAATATTATCAACTCACTGATTCCTTCGTGCGGAGGTTTGAATTTTCATCCAGGCGTAATGCGCATTCTGTTATATTTAATCTTTATGATGAATCTTATACTATGGACCTAGAAGATTTTAACCGTGCATGCAAAATTCCGCAATGGGGCAGCTATAGTGATCCTCACAAAACTAAATATAGTGATTTTCTTGCTAGCATCACTGTGGGAGAAACTAGGAACATAACACAGGCTACCTTGGGGAGCATTCACTTTCCTGCTATACATTATTTTGCTCTCTTCATAGGTAGATGTATTAACGGTAAACATGATCATATCCATCTTTGCGTACCTGATCTTAGTATTCTTAAGAGTGCGGTCATGGGTGATAGATGATATAACTTGGGGGCTATTATTGCTAGGAGGCTACATAAAAATGCTAAGGATGGAGATTTCTTTGGCGGGATTTATGCCACCCGTGTAGCTAATTATCTTGGGGTACCCATAAGGGGGAATGATATTGAGTTACTACCTGCTTTTCTTGATTATGAAGCTATGGTGCGCTACCAGTTTCTTGAGAGGAACGAACAGTCCTTCCTATACCGACTAATGTTTGATAGACAGCGTGCTGTCCATATTACCCTTCCTGCTCCTGCCTTCTTTAACTTTCAGGAAAAACAGAGACACTTTATAACCAGAGAAGAGGCAGACGAGTACGAGAGAGAGGCGGAAGCTGCTCACCTCCGTGCTATAGCCGTTCAGGCGGTAGCCGCCGCAGCCCAGTACAACCCCAACTATGACTTTGGATATTATCCAGGCCAGCCATGGCCATAGACCAACTTAGGCCAACAGCCTAAGCTTGGGGGAGTACGTATTTCTCACCGACATTACATTCATGTTCACACACTCATCTTAGTAGTCGGTGCTTATACTTTTTCATTGTATCATCCATGGTATTTTATTTCTTCTTTTCGCTTTCTTCTCGTGTGCTTAATTAACCTTGAGAAAAAATAAAAAAAAATTAGTTCTAGCTTTACCTCCTAGTTTGTTTAGTTGTAGCATTAAAAGAAAACCCAAAAAGATTTCTCGTTCTTCTTTTGCTTGTTGGGAGCTTTCCCGTGTAAATAGTTTTTCTCGTTCTTGTTTTGAAATTTCTTTTCTTTTCTTTGGTACGTAAGGAGAAGACCACAATGAAAATGTTGAGTGGCTCTCATATGCATTATTGTTTATCTTATAGAGAGCCCATATTACTTTGCCTTCTCCTTTGAGTTATTGTTTGCAGATTCCAGCTTAGTCCAATGCACGTGCACTCTTATTATTATTCACACCGTTCGGTCGTGCAAGTGAAAGGCAATAATGACGACATATGATGAAGTGATTGAGATGGAGAAAATCTGGTATGAACTCGACCTATTTTGTTTTTGTAAATATGATTAGCTCATCGTTCTGGATTTAGCTCATTATGGATGAAACATGTTTGCAATGACAATTAGAGATTATAGTTACTCATGCCATGCTTAATTAGCTAAGAGTGTATAATGGTTTGTCTTGAGTGCCAACATGCATTTTAAAATGGTTGTGATGTAGTATGATAGAATGGTATCCTCCTCTGAATGATTCAAGTGGCTTGACTTGGCACGTGTTCACGCATGTAGTTGAAACAAAATCAACATAGCCTCCACGATATTTATGTTCATGGTGATTTATATCCTACTCATGCTTGCATTCAATGTTGGTTAATCTCAATGCATGTTTATGACTGATGTCGCTCTCTAGTTGGTCGCTTCCCAGTCTCTTGCTAGCCTTCACTTGTACTAAGCGGGAACACTACTTGTTCATCCATTTCCATAAACCCAAAGTTGTTCCATATGAGTCCACCATACCTACCTATATGCAGTATTTACCTGCCGTTCCAAGTAAATTTGCATGTGCCAAACTCTAAACCTTCAAATACTATTCTGTTTTGCATGCCCGAATCGCTCATGTAGTGACTAGGGGTTGTCAGTATCTTCCATGCTAGGTGGGTTATTCTCACGATATGTGTTGATTCACTATCATTCACGAGAAAGTGGCTGGTATTCGGGATGCCCAGTTCCATGCTCATAAATCAAATCAAAATATAATGAAACAAAACTCCCCCAGGATTGTTGTTTGTATGGACGGTACCCGTGGATTCGGCTCGCCGTGGAGTGTGATTGATTGGTGGAGGGGGAGTAAAAACTTTACTATTCTGTTTGGGAACCGCCTATAATGTATCTAGCATGGAAGATACCGAGATCTCTCAGTTGTTATGTTGACAATGAAAGCATACCGCTCAAAATTATTATTCATCCTTGTTTTAAAAGCTCGAGCTCTGGCACCTCTGCAAATCAATGCTTCCCTCTGCGAAGGGCCTATCTATTTTACTTTACCGTTGAGTCATTCTCCTCTTATAAAAAGCACCAGTTAGAGAGCACCACCGTCATTTGTATGCTTTGCTATTAATTGATATTGAGTATGATTGTGACTGGATCTCTTTTATCATGAATTACAATGTCTAGTCAGTCCTTGTTCTTCAGAGGTGCTCTGCATTTATGTTTTGCGGTCTCAGAAAGGGCTAGCGAGATACCATTATATCATATTGTATCATGATTGTTTTGATAAAATTGTTGTCATCCGAGATTTATTAATATTGCTCGCTAGTTGGTTATGCTATTGATATGAGTAAATGTGAGACCTAAATGTTATTGTGAATGTGGTTAGTCTATAATCTTTGCTGAAAATCTGAACATCAGTTAGGCATATTTACAACAACAAAATTAAACAGAGTTTGTAAAAGTTTTTCTTTGTCACTTTCAGTTTGTCAACTGAATTGCTTGAGGACAAGCAATGGGTTAAGCTTGGGGGAGTTGATACGTCTCCATCGTATCTACTTTTCCAAACACTTTTGCCCTTGTTTTGGACTCTAATTTGCATGATTTGAATGGAACTAACCCGGACTGACGCTGTTTTCAGCAGAATTGCCTTGGTGTTATTTTTGTGCAGAAATAAAAGTTCTCGGATTGACCTGAAAATTTACGGAGAATATTTTTGGAATTAATAAAAAATACTGGTGAAAGAATCAACCGGAGGGGGCCCACCCATTGGCCACAAGCCAGGGGGGCGCCCCCCCTAGGGCGTGCCCTGCAGGCTTGTGGGCCCCCTGCAGCTCCTCCGACCTCAACTCCAACTCTATATATTCCTATTCGGGGAGAAAAAAATCGAGGAGAAGAGTTCATCGCGTTTCACGATACGGAGCCGCCGCCACCTCCTGTTCTTCCTCGGGAGGGCAGATCTGGGGTCCGTTTTGGGCTCCGGAGAGGGGAAATCGACGCCGTCGTCATCACCAACCATCCTTCATCACCAATTTCATGATGCTCTCCGCCGTTCGTGAGTAATTCCATCGTAGGCTTGCTAGACGGTGATGGGTTGGATGAGATTTACCATGTAATCGAGTTAGTTTTGTTAGGGTTTGATCCCTAGTATCCACTATGTTCTGAGATTGATGTTGCTATGACTTTGCTATGCTTAATGCTTGTCACTAGGGCCCGAGTGCCATGATTTCAGATCTGAACCTATTATGTTTTCATGAATATATATGTGTTCTTGATCCTATCTTGCAAGTTGTAGACACCTATTACGAGTTATGATCCGCATCCCCCAGGGTGACAATAACTGGGATTCTTTCCGGTGATTACCGTAGTTTGAGGAGTTCATGTATTCACTAACTGCTAATGCTTTGGTCCGGTTCTCTATTAAAAGGAGGCCTTAATATCTCTTAGTTTCCATTAGGACCCCGCTGCCATGGGAGGGTAGGACAAAAGATGTCATGCAAGTTCTTTTCCATAAGCACGTATGATTATATACGGAATACATGCCTACATTATATTGATGAATTGGAGCTAGTTCTGTGTCACCCTATGTTATAACTGTTGCATGATGAATGCCATCCGACATAATTATCCATCACTAATCCGTTGCCTACGAGCTTTTCATATATTGATCTTGTTAAGTTACTTTTCCGTTGCTACTGTTACAATCACTACAAAACTGCTACTGTCACGTTTGCCACCGTTACCGTTACTTCCATATTACTTTGCTACTAAATACTTTGCTGCAGATATTAAGTCTTTCAGGTGTGGTTGAATTGACAACTCAGCTGCTAATACTCGAGAATATTCTTTGGCTCCCCTTGTGTCGTATCAATAAATTTGGGTTGAATACTCTACCCTCGAAAACTGTTGTGATCCCCTATACTTGTGGGTTATCAGTAAACCCTAGAATTTGGCAGAATCAGATTTCTGTAGATCCAAGCATGCATTTCACTTCCCCCAAATCCACCACTTGGTGTGGTATCATTATTTGGGGTTTAGCACATGCCCACAAAGTTTGGGGTCAAGGGAAGAAACTTCACAATGTAAAGTTGTTCAAATTTGACTCTGGACAGGAATGGTTTTGGAATATTTTGGTGAAGCAAATCAATTGGGATTGCGATGAAACTTCACAAGATCATCACATATAGCATGTGTGTCTTGCTGGAATTTTCTTGGAATTTATTAAGAATATTTCTTATAGAAATATTCCAAAAGCTTGATTTGGGCAGAAAGGGTTTTGAAGTGTTTTGCCCATGATTTTGAACATTACCATGTGTTGAAACTCATATATATGGAAAATATATGTCCACTGAGTTTCCCTAAATTTTCTCAAATATTTTAAAAGCATTTAAATAATTTTTCCTTATGAAAAACCATTTCTGGCCTTAAGAAAAAGCCTTTAAATAAAATAGTAAAATAATCTTTAAAATTAATACTTTGTGGTTTTGGGAAGTAATATATATACTGGGTTACAAATAAAGTCTTTGTGGAAAAAGGATCCACCCAATTTGAGGACTTGCAGTACAAACCTCAATTCAGGGGGTTTTGAAAACCTAGTTTGAATACATCCTTTTTGGCCAAAATAATATTTGATAAAAATATTTTTGGGTACTATTCACATGACATGATCATTGGGCAAGAAGGTTGGATCAAGGAAGATAAATATGGAGAGGAGTAGAACCTAAGAGTGCCATACACAAACAACCAAACAAGCAAACAAGCAACAATTCAAACAAGCATATGCACTCAAAAGTTTTAATTGGTTCCAAATTTTGTAAATCCAAGCATAGCAAAGTGATACAACACAAGGTGTGACAGACCTACCCCCCTTACAAGAATATCTTCCCCGAGATTCCTAGGCTAAGCGCTAAAAAGATAAGGGAACTCAGATCTAAGATAGTCTTCACGCTCCCAGGTTGCTTCTGCTTCAGTGTGGTTGCTCCATTGGACCTTGAAATACTTGATGGTGCGGCTTTGGGTGCAACGTTCAGCTTCATCCAATATACGAACTGGCCTCTCACAATAAGCGAGGTCTGGCTGAAGGTCAATGGCTTGATGGTTGATGTCCTTGTAGAGGTCGGGGCGGTTGGGAACTTGAAGACACTTCCGGAGTTGTGACACGTGGAAAACATTGTGCACATCAGACAGCTCGGAAGGTAGTTCTAGCTGATAGGCAACCTCTCCTCGCCTTGCGGTGATCTTGAAGGGGGCGATGTATCTTGGTGCGAGCTTTCCTTTGACGTGGAAACGCTTGGTCCCTTTAAGAGGTGTGACTCGGAGATAGACATGATCTCCATTCTCGAAGCTCACTTCTCGGCGGTGAGAGTCGGCGTAGCTCTTCTGTCTTGTCTTGGTGGTCTCGAGGCGCTCTCGGACGAGTTGAACTTGCTCTTCTGCTTCGCGGAGAATGTCTGACCCAAAGATTAGTCCTTCTCCGGTCTCCGACCAGTTGAGGGGAGTACGGCATTTGCGTCCATACAACACCTCAAATGGTGCCATCTGAAGACTCGACTGATAGCTGTTGTTGTAGGAGAACTCGACAAATGGTAGGCAATCTTCCCACTTGGCTCCATACGCCAAAACACAAGCATGGAGCATATCCTCAAGTATTGGTTTACTCGCTCTGTCTGCCCACCGGTCTGGGGGTGAAAAGCAGTGCTGAAGGAGAGCTTGGTTCCCATTGCTTCTTGAAACTTCTTCCAAAATCTTGAGGTGAACTGGGTTCCTCGGTCTGACACAATCTCCTTTGGAACTCCGTGAAGACTCACGATGCGGTTGATGTAGAGGTTTGCCAGCTGGCTACCATCGTAGGTGGTCTTGACAGGAATGAAATGGGCTACCTTGGTCAGGTGATCGACAATGACCCAAATGGAATCATGTCCCTTGCTAGACCTTGGTAATCCGGTGATGAAGTCCATCCCGACTTTGTCCCACTTCCATTTAGGTACCTTGAGAGGTTGCAATAGTCCAGCGGGTCGCTGATGCTCAGCTTTGACTCTCTGGCATACGTCACACTTAGCAACGAAGGTGCCTATTTCCCGTTTCATGCCATGCCACCAGAATCTTGCCTTGAGGTCTTGGTACATCTTGGTTCCTCGAGGATGGATGGAATATGGAGTGTCATGGGCTTCTTGCAGGATCAAATTCTTGAGCTCTACTTTGTTGGGTACGCAGATACGATTCCCGAACCATACAACTCCTTGTTCATCCACTGAGAATCCTGGAGCCTTGCCTGCCTTGATCTTTCTCCTGATGCCTTCAATGCTTTCGTGTCCCTTCTGAGCTTCCCTAATATCATCCATCAAGGTAGGCTTTGCTTCGAGGTTGGCGAAGAATCCAGGTGCAACTAGTTCCAAGCCAAAGCTTTCAAGCTCTTCGTACAGGGCGGGTAGCCTTTCCTTAATCATAGCGTTCAAGGAACAAGCCTTTCCGCTTAAGGCGTTTGCTACCACGTTAGCCTTTCCGGGGTGGTATTGAACACTGAGGTCATAGTCCTTGATCAACTCCAACCATCTTCGCTGCCTCATGTTCAATTCCTTTTGAGCGAAAATATACTTCAAACTCTTGTGGTCTGTGTATATCTCACATCGCTTCCCCAGAAGGTAATGACGCCATGTCTTCAAGGCATGAACTACGGCTGCCATCTCAAGATCATGAGTAGCGTAGTTCTCTTCGTGAGGACGTAGTTGTCTAGATAGATGTGCTACGACTCTGCCTTCTTGCATCAGAACACCTCCAAGCCTGGTTCTCGATGCATCACAATATATCACAAACTCCTTGTGAATATCGGGGGTGGCCAAAACTGGGGCTGTGGTCAATCTCTTCTTGAGCTCTTGGAAGCTTTCTTCACACTTCGGCGTCCATTCGAACTTTTTGTCCTTCTTCAAAAGTTGAGTCATGGGTCGGGCAATGCTCGAGAATCCTTCAACGAACTTGCGGTAATATCCCGCGAGTCCGAGGAAGCTTCTGACTTCCTTCACATTGGTTGGGGATTGCCATTCAGTCACGGCTTCAATCTTGGCAGGATCCACTGACAATCCTTCTGCAGTCAACACGTGACCCAAGAATCCCACTTCATGCAGCCAGAATTCACACTTGCTGAACTTGGCATAAAGCTGGTACTCTCGAGGCTTGTCTAGGACCAACCTCAAGTGTTGCTCATGCTCTTCTTCAGATTTGGAGAAAACGAGTATGTCGTCAATGAAGATGACAACAAACTTGTCCAAGTACTCCATGAAAACTTTGTTCATGAGGTACATGAAGTAGGCAGGGGCATTGGTCAACCCAAATGACATGACCGTATATTCATACAGGCCATACCGGGTTACAAATGCCGTCTTCGGAATGTCTTGGGGCCTGATCTTCAACTGGTAGTACCCAGACCTGAGGTCGATCTTGGAAAACACCTTAGCTCCATTCAGCTGATCGAACAGGTCTTCAATCTTGGGGAGTGGGTACTTGTTCTTTATTGTGACCTCATTGAGGGAACAGTAATCGACACAGAGTCGGATAGTTCCGTCCCTCTTTGACACAAAAAGAACAGGTGATCCCCAAGGAGAGGCACTAGGGCGAATGAATCCTTTTCTGAGCTGCTCTGTCAGTTGCTTTTTCAATTCAGCCAACTCTTCAGATCCCATTCTATAGGGCTTCTTATAGATGGGTCCTGCTCCGGGCATTAGCTCAATGATGAACTCAATGTCGTGGTCAGGAGGCATTCCGGGCAGCTCATCAGGAAAAACATCGGGGTATTCGCATACCACTGGCACTTGATCCAACTCAATTCCTGACACACAATTTACCCGAGGGGCTCGAGTGGAGGCAGGGTTGGGAATATACTTGACTTCTACTCCTTGGCTATTGGTTATGGTAACGATCCTCTTGGCACAGTCCAAGTAGCCTTGGTTCTTGGTCAACCAATTCATGCCAAGGATGACGTCCAAGCCTGGTGAATCCAGAACTGTGAGGTCTGCTAGGAAGTCTACACCGTTGATGATAATCTCAACTCCTTTACATCCTATCTTGGACTTCATAACTGAACCCGGGGTTTGTATCAACATATGACTACCCAGGGGTGTAGGCTTCATACCACTCTCTAGTGCAAACTTTTGAGTGACAAAAGAATGCGAAGCTCCACAATCAAACAGTACGGTTGCTGGGGTTGAGTTGACGAGGAACGTACCCAGTATGACGTCCGGGTCTTCCTCAGCGGTGACGTGATTCACACGACCCATGCCATTGTTGGGCTGGTTGCGGGGAGCTGGATTCCTTGGTGGCGCTCCACGGCCTTGACCTTGGTTTGGCGCATTGGGGCGCGGTGCATCTGGCTTCTTGTTGGGGCACTGCTTAGAGATGTGTCCAGGCTGTCCACACCCAAAGCAAGTGACTTGACCATAGTTGTTGTTGTTGTTCCTGCCGCCGTTGTTGTTATTGGGGTTGTTGTAGGCTGGCCTGGGATTTGCATATTGCTGAGGCTGGTAGCTCGGACGAGGTGCAGGAGGTCTAGCCTGCTGCGGCTGATAGGTTGGCTTGGCTGGGGCTGGCTGCCAGGGGCGAGGCTTCTGGTTGCTGGAACTACCCTTGCTGATCATCTTGCATTTGCGAGTGTCGTCTATGGCACGACGCTTGTCTTCCAGCATGAGGGCCTTGTTTACCAGGTCAAAGAAGGTCCGACAGTCGCAGACGATGAGCTGATATTGCAGGGTCTGCTGAAGTCCTTCCATGAAGCGTTCCATCTTAGCAGCCTCCGTGTTGACATCTTCAGGTGCATATCTTGACAGCAGGTTGAACTTTTGCATATACTCCTTGACAGAGCCACTTCCTTGCTTCAGCGCTCGGAATTCTCTCTTCTTGATAGCCATGATCCCAGAAGGAATGTGGGCGGTGCGGAATCCTTCCTTGAAGTTCTCCCAGGTGATCACACGATCGCCTTGCATGACCTTGATTCCATCCCACCAAGCTCTGGCGGTACCTCCGAGGCAGTGAGAGGCATACAGCACCTTCTCACGATCCTCATTGTAATTGACCAATGCAAGGAGGTCCTCGATGGTGCGGATCCAGTCATCGGCATCCAGTGGTTCAGCAGTCTCGGTGAAGGTTGGGGGCGAATTCCTCATGAACTCAGACAGAGTGGAGCGGCCATTGCCGTTCCTGCCTTGCTGCTGGTTGTTCACAAGGACTTGAGCCATCTGCTGGATAGCAGCAGTGTTGGCCTAGCGTTCCTCCCGGAGAACTTGGAGAAACTGAGCCACGGTCATGTTCTCCAGTGGAGGTGGTGGCGGGAGAATGTCGCCTTGTGGCTGCTCCGGGTGATCTCCAGCGTGAGCAGCCCCACCAGCTCCCTGTTGCTGGCTGGAGTTGCCGGCTTCAGGGTTGGTGAAGAAGCTGTTGCGAGTTGCAGTCACCATCTTGTTTGGAGCAGCCAAGTCAAACAACTGGGATAGACTAGAGAAAAAGAATTTACGGAGAAAGCGCGCCCAAGGGGGTTGGTATAGTGCAAGTGTGGTAAAACGAAGTTCGAAAGACCCATACATATATTAAGATAAGATAGACGATGGAGTCGCTTACACGTTGCCTAAGGCAAAAGCGCGACTTGCATCGGAACACAAACAACAAAAGCAAACAACAAGCACACATGGTTTTATATGAACCATTACACGGACTCGACTTCGCATGAGGGGTACATGACTGATCCTACCCTAGGGGTTCTTGGACTCAGGTGGTGGAGTGCTCGGTCACGTAGTCACGCTCCTCTGGGTCTTCCTCCTGATCATCATCTGTACGGGCATCATCTCCAGTCAAAGGGGTCAGAGAACGAGAAGGTCCATCCCGACGACGCTTCGTCGGTGGGTTAGTGAAGAGCTCACGGTACTCCTTCACACTCATGCGACGTCGACGTGTGGGTGCATCTCTAGCTGGGGGTACTCCTCCTTGGTAAGCGACAGCTGGTCGTCCCTCAGGGGCTCCATCCTTCTTGATCCTGTCTGGCTTCGTCTTGGCTTGACGAAGTAGCTCTCGGGTGTGGTGAAGTTCCTCGCGGAGCTTCACGGACTCCTTAATCAAGTTGTGAACTAGACCGTCGACGGAGAGGCTGAAGTAGGTCTGGAACCTGAGTGGCATCCCATCCTCCTTGGACGGAATCAACGTCCAACTCTCGCCATTCCCATCCTTCTTGAAAGGTAGGTAGCGAGTAGCTGGCTCGTCAGCCATCTCTGGAATGATGTCTCGAAGGTGGATAAGTGCCTTGCGTGCAGTCGTCTCGACTGCGAGTGCCAGGGTCTCCATCTGTGGTCCTTCAAAGAACCAACTGGTCGGGGAGTCGTTTGCCTTCACGACCACATCAACGTGGTACTCCTTCGTGACGGCATCGACCCAGTGCTCGTGGTAGAGGAAAACGGGTGGTCGGCGATACTGGCACTTATCCAGGCTATCCTCAAGGAGTAGGGGAAAGCCGTATGCTAGGAGGGCTTCGGGTACGACGGCCATCTACCAGGGTTTAAAGGGAGGGGAGTCAGTATAGTGCTGTGAGAAGACTAGAAGAGGTAAGAAGTGCAGAACTCTTAAGTATATGTGTAGTTTTGAAAACGGTTTTATCCTAGCTAACGTCCATGCTAACTAAGGGCTTCCTACAGTCAGGATGGCTCTGATACCAGCTCTGTGGGGACCCTGACTCATAAGTCGTGATCACCGAATGCACGTGTACAGTGATCCCAGAGATCAATGCTCACTGAACACACAGAAGCTGAATAACAAGAGTCTTACATCCACATTTAGCGACTCACACAAATAAAGATCATGAAGGTCAAGTCTTACATAGATAGGGCCGCAAGGGCCAAACACTTAAACATAACAAGCAGCGGAAATCTTGATCGGAAGCGTGAACCCATGCCATCTGCCTTAAACCTATAGGCATTCTGACTGGGAAGCGTCCTAGTTCGCATGTTCGTCACCAACGATCTCTTCACCATATTCCTGCTCTTCCATGCCTGGCCAATTAAATAACCAATGGCAAGCCAATGAGTACTTTGAATGTACTCGCAAGCAACCCATGTTTGGAACAAGGCAATAACAATGCATGATATAGCACTAAATAGGTAAGTTTGCGGAAAGCTAATTTTTAGTGCAATGACATGATCAATTACTTGTGAAGCATGGATCATGAGGATTCAAGTATTCATGTGAACAGGGTACAGATATCAATATGAACAAGGATCGAACATCTCATGTTCAATCATCATGCCAAGTCATCGGACTCAGCTCAAGTTTCCTTTGAACACCTCACGTTCAGTCATCGTGCCAAGTCATCTGGCTTAGCTCAAGTATCAGCCTTTTACTCCACACACTCACACCAAGTTTAGTAAACACTGGACGTAGTTTAAGCAGCACCACCCAACTGTCCTTGACCGTGGACACGGCTATTCGAATAGTTTTACACTCTGCAGAGGTTGCACACTTTACCCACAAGACTCGGGGAACTTCCTTGTCATCCACGACTCGCGGTATATTTCATACCCGAGGTAAGCACCCGAACAATGCCTTTCCCCTAGCGATACTAAACAAAGAGTCCACTCATTGGTGCCATCCCTCATGATATACATCACACGTATCATCCATGAGGGCACGCAACGGTGTGCCCGGTGCCTGTAAAGACAGTGCATGGTCGCCCTACCAGGCACGACCCCATATGGAGAGTGACCTCGTCACTCCCGCCACTAGTAATGCGGGCTCTATGCTAGTACCCACCAAGGTAATCAACAAAGCCCCGTCCCATAAGGGGTATCGTGGTTGTACATGTAAGGTTGGGACGGTCTACAAATCTTAAATCTAATCCGTTTTCAAAAACACCCACACACTCACTTGCTCCGGTACACCACTTCTTTCTCAAGTGGTTACCTAACTCAACATCATCTCCCTCGGGCATTAGTGGCACCCGACGGGGTTTTCGAAAAGTCTTTGAAATCACTTTCGTTTCCATCACCATGCATATTCCCGTCCCAATTTGCGTAGCATCTACTAAGCATCCTATCTACTCCCACCCGCACAACCCTCATAATGAGGTAGGGTCATGCACGATGCAAGTATCAACGGTAAAAGTATTGGAGGCATCCCACCGTAGTGGTCACCACATCAACATGATCAACATCAAGAAATAAAGTGCTATATGACATGCATGAAAATGGTTTCTTAACATGGTCAAAGGGCTGCTTGCCTGGCTCAACAAAGTCTTCGGGGGTCTTCAAAGTCTTTGGGTCGAACTCCCTCGTCAACCTCGCAATCTATCGTCGCGATAAATAACGGTAAAAATAAGAATCATCACAAAAACAGATCACAAAACTCACTTCTAAAATGTTGCCCTACTCTGATAAATACTACAACCTATATTAAAAATATTTTCCTAAGGTTATGTTGTGAAAAAGATTTTGAAAACTATTTAAACAGAGGCTAAAAATAATCAAAACTAGCCTTTAGATAAAACCAGTACATAAAATGTTTTCAAAATTTTGCACAAGTGGCACTATTAAATACTACAGAATATTACAAGATTTGTGGTGGAAAAATATTTGGAATTGGATAAATATTGAACTCTGTGGGATTTTTGCAAAACCCCACAAAAAGGAAAAAGAAAAAGGGCTCACTGCCCAGGGCCAGAGCCAGCCAGCTGCTGGGCCAGCCCAGTGGCCAGCCAGACCAGGCGCGCTGGCGCCCCCACGCGCGCCAGGTTTGAACCTGACGTGCGGGGCCCAGAGGCCAGCGGTTGAGGGGAGGAGAGGGGGCGAGGTGGAGGCCGACAGGTGGGGCCCTCCTATCGGGACCTTCGTCCACCTCTGGACAGAGGGGAGCGGGGCTCACCGGGGATGATTCCGGCGACGAAGAGATGAGCTGGTGGTGGGAACGGACACAGCATCGAGCCGCCGTTCCTCTGGAGGTGGAGGGAAGACCGGAGGTGCCCTGGCTCGCTGGCGACGAACACCCGCGGCGGAGGAGCTTCGGGAGGGGGGTCGGAGTCATCGATTTTTGTAGCAATTCGAGCGGAGGAGTGGTGGGGAAGGGCCAGGAGCCAGCTGCGGTCACGATGGAGGTGAGAGGAGAGCCGGAGTGGCTCTGTGTCCCGAGATCGACGGAGCCCCGACGCGGCGGCGCCTCGGTCGATCTCGAGCACTGGTGCTCGGGGGGCTCGAATGGGCGCTCGAGATGGCCGATTGGGAGTGGAGGGGAGTCAGCAGAGGGAAGAGAGAGACCCGGGGTGGCTTTATATAGCCGGGGTGCGGGTGCATCGAGCTCGGGTGCGCCGGTGAGGAAGAGGTGCTCGCTGGAGGGCACGGGGGAGAGAGAAAGCGTGTCTGGGGTCTTTCTGGACGCGGTCCAGGACCAGGCGAGGGAAGAAAGAGAGCGGGGAAGTTCGCGCGTGTGAGGCCCGCGGTTGGCCGAACCGGTCGGCGTCGGGCGCGCGTGTGGGAGGGTGAGAGAGAGGGAGAGGAGGCTCCCGACACGGCAGCGTGTCGCGGACGCCGAGGCGCCTCGACTGGCGCGAGGGGGCGGCTCGAGGTGGCCAGAGTATGGGCAGGGCACGAGGTCAACCCTCTGCCTGTCTTGTAGCGCGCTCCAGAGCGCGTCTTTGGCCGGCATGATGGGCTTTTGGCGCGCTCTGGCGCGTCCACCAGTGTCCATCGACTGCGCAGGGGGTAAACAAAGGGGAAAGGGGGCATGGGATGCCCTGGAGCTTGCCAGGAGGGAGAGAGAGCTGAGAGAAGGGGAGAAAGTGTCTGTCTAGGGGGTGCAAGTGGGGTTTTTACCCCCTCAATCATGGAGCTAGCTGTTGGGCTTTCTACTGGAGGTGCTGGGGGTCTAGGTGGAGCTGTGGTAAAAATTTGTGCTCAAGGAGAACAAGGGAAGGGGCTCAATTATTGATTCTTGGATTCTGCCTAAAGGTGTTTGATCAGTGTTTGGGCAAGCAAATGGAGTTTTCTTGCCATGAGATTTCACAGGGTGATAATGTATGTAAAATTAGAGGGGGGCCACCAAGTTTGAGATGGTTTCAGGAAAGTTCACAATGTAAACTTGGTAATCCCCTGAATTTGGCAGAATCGGATTTCTGTAGATCCAAGCATGCATTTCACTTCCCCCAAATCCACCACTTGGTGTGGTATCATTATTTGGGGTTTAGCACATGCCCACAAAGTTTGAGGTCAAGTGAAGAAACTTCACAATGTAAAGTTGTTCAAATTTGACTCTGGACAGGAATGTTTTTGGAATATTTTGGTGAAGCAAATCAATTGGGATTGAGATGAAACTTTGCAAGATCATCACATATATCATGTGTGTCTTTCTGGAATTTTCTTGAAATTTATTGAGAATATTTCTTATAGAAATATTCCAAAAGCTTGATTTGGGCAGAAAGGGTTTTGAAGTGTTTTGCCCATGATTTTGAACATGACCATGTGTTGAAACTCATATATATGGAAAATATATGTCCACTGAGTTTCCATAAATTTTCTCAAATATTTTTAAAGCATTTAAATAATTTTTCCCTATGAAAAACCATTTCTGGCCTTAAGAAAAAGCCTTTAAATAAAATAGTAAAATAATCTTTAAAATTAATACTTTGTGGTTTTGGGAAGTAATATATATAGTGGGTTTCAAATAAAGTCTTTTTGGAAAAAGGATCCACCCAATTTGAGGACTTGCAGTACAAACCTCAATTCAGGGGTTTTTGAAAACCTAGTTTGAATAAATCCTTTTTGGCCAAAATAATATTTGATAAAAATATTTTTGGGTACTATTCACATGGCATGATCATTGGGCAAGAAGGTTGGATCAAGGAAGATAAATATGGAGAGGAGTAGAACCTAAGAGTGACATACACAAACAACCAAACAAGCAAACAAGCAACAATTCAAACAAGCATATGCACTCAAAAGTTTTAATTGGTTCCAAATTTTGTAAATCCAAGCATAGCAAAGTGATACAACACAGGGTGTGACATTCTAGAAGCACCGCATGACGGGGGCTGGGCGGGAAGAACCTTATTCCATCTTCAGAGAGCCGCCACCGCGTCACCTCTCCAAACAGGACACAAACTCTAACAAAACTTAAAAGTATACGCAAGGGCCGGGATCCACTATGCCTCCATGGCCCTAAGGTCACAAAAGACGAGGCAGATCAGTGACGGCTCCGACGGAAGGCACAGGAAACCCTAGCCGCCGGGTATCCCCATGCGAGTGAAGGGGTACGAGCGTGGTTATCATTGAGGCTCTTTTCAATTCCAGTTTTGCCCATTGAATCATGGTAATCCGTGGTTTGTGACAATGTTTATTTTAGGATCTAGTTCCACTGGCATTTCATTGATTTAGCAAAGAAGAGTTTACAAAGGGTGATCAAGCGATCAAGTATAGAGAAAAAACTTTGTGACGGTGTGGTAGTGTGCAAATAAGCATGTGTTTGAATGTCTGGTACTTACCTATGTGGCAGAAGGAGATGATGGAAAAAATCTATAGTGGGGGCCTCTTTTAACCCTCGTTTTGTCTAGCCAAAGGCGAGATGAAATTCTCAGATTTCAAGCAACCTTTTTCATTGTTTGAACTTTGATGAACACAACCAAAAAGCAATGCAGGTTGAATGATGTTAGCCTTTCTGATGAGCCAGATACACTACACCAGAAATATTTGGTGTCAAGGGTATTCTCTGTAAAGTCTATGTTTATAAATATGATAAACTCTGGTTCAATCTCAAAGTCGCTTCACATTTGAAAACTCAAGGTTCCTTTAAAGATAAAAGTTTTTATGTGGTTTGTTCACAAGGAAGTGATTGGACTAAGGATAACTTGGCAAAACGTAGTTAGGATGATAGTAAATGGTGTTGTTTATGTGATCAAAATGAATCGATCCAACATCTTTTTTCCGAATGCTCACTAGCCAAGCTACTATGGTGCACAGTGCATGTGGCCTTTAATGACAGTCCTCCTAATACCATAACCACTTTATTTGAAACTTGGCTAAATGGGGTACAGCCTAAATTAGCGGCGCGTATTCGAGTCGGAGTGTGCACATAACTTTGGGCCATATGGAACTGTAGGAATGAGATGAGTTTGAATAGACAAAACATCACAAATATTTAGCAGGTCATCTACAAAGCAACTGTCTGGATCTGTACGTGCTCGTTACTCAGCCGTGCGAAAGTCAAAAGAGCATATGGATGCAACGTTGGGAGACGGTTGCATGAGATACAACCGGTTTAGATGATGGTCGAATAATATGATATGTGTATAGTTATGTAGTCCTACTTTTGCAGATTGTGGCTTTGTTCGTCTCTTGTTAACTCACTAGCAAAAGGGCACGTGTGTTGCAACGGGATAATTCAATCGTGGTCTTCAAATCATGTTTCAAATATTCACAGTCCATGTATATACACGTATCTGAATATTTATGCACCAACCGATGCGCATGTGGACATAAGACACGTGCATTCTAACGTGCTCACAATAGATCGATGTTGGACTTGATCCTTGATGCATGTGTTTTTTTAGTACGTCAACCATGCGTGTACAAGAAGACAAAGAAAAGGTCAGTCTCGCGATGGATGAAAAACTGAAGTGCCCTATGACGTACAAATAATTCGGAGGAACAATCATTTTTTCACTATTACGGGTGACAAGGTGAGTAATTTACTTTAACTTTTGGGGCAGTTTCGATGACAAACAAAAAATTCAAAGAAACAATTAACGATGTGTTTTTTCACCAAAGGATGGCGGGATGGGTAGTTTACTTCAAATTTAGGGACAGTTTATATGATAGACCAAAAAACCCAGAGAAACAATTAACAAAGTTTTTTTTTACTTGCGAGTGGCATGATGGGTAATTTACTTCAATTTTAGGGGCAGTTTCAATGACAGATTAAAATTCAGAGAAACAGTTAACGAAAAGTCACTTACAAATGGTGAGGTGGGTTTTTTACTTGAACTTTAGGGATAGTTTCGATGGTAGACGAAAAACCAGAGAAATAATTAACAAAATCTTTTTTGGCGTGGTGGTTAATTTACTTCAAGTTTATGGGCAATATAGGGTAGGTGGACAGACGAAAAATCGAAGAAACGAACCGTCCTTTATTATTATCATCAAGTACTCCCTCCATTCCACAATATAGTGCGTCCTCGTTTTCCGTGATTTAAGTTTGACCATAAATTTAACGAATGAGACCAATTGCGGCGGGGGCAAAAATTATATCGCTGAATTTGTATTTTCGATACGAATTCAACGGTATAATTTTTGTTCCCGCCGCAATCGGTCTGTTTGGTTAAATATATTGTCAACCTTAGATCTTGGGAAGCACGAACGCACTACCTTGTGAAATGGAGGGGGTATAAGTTATATATTTAAGTTTTGTACTATCGTACTACATACTTAATTGACATGCATGCATTTTTTTATGCAGAGGCCGGGGCAATCCTTCATTTCAAAAAAAAAGCTAAGAAATGCTGCTTTTTAAAACAGAGTTAAAACTTTCAGGCAGTCCACATCAGGAAGTCCACTTTCAGGCAGTCCACACTAGTACAACCCGTGTATAATCGCTTGTGATAATCAAAGCGGCGGCTGGCCGGGGCAGCACACTACTACTCATGTTCAGATTCATTATGACTTTCTCATTCCTTTAATATTTCTACTATAAACATAAGAAGGCCTTAATCTACGTTTCCAACGAATTAGTAACATAGATCTCTCTAATCGTCCTCAAACTCGGTCGTCGTGATATATTGGTCGTCGTCGGCGGATATCGGGAAGCGGCAGAGCGAGCAGGTGCGGCTGATCCGGAGCCACCTGAAGATGCAGCTCTCGTGGTATCCATGCGAGCACGGCATCTTCCTGATCTTGTCACCTACCTCGAAGCTCTCCGTGCAAACAGGGCACTCCGCCTCCCTCGCCTCCTCGGCGGCCGCCTCCTCCAGCTCGGCGATGGCCTCCTCGGACGCCGGGACCGCGCCGAATCTGCCCTCCATGTACGGAGACGACCCATCGTGTACGGCGCCGTTGCCTCCATGCATGTCGCCAAGCATGTAAGTGTGAGCCTCCTGTATCCGAAACTCTGTGATCAAGCGGCCTGGCATAGAGAATGAGAATAAGCGGGCTGGCGTGCCAGCCGGGGCAGGGCGTGTCTCTTCGCCGGCGGCCGCGTCGTAATATTGGCCGGAGCCGTCCATGTCGCGTGAAGCCACCGCGGCGACGGCGACGACGACGACGAATCGGCGGTGGACGAACGAGAGGGGTGAACAAATCAGCTGAGGGCGGAAACGAAACGGGTGCCGCTGCTTTTGTAGAAGTCCAGCAATCCGGTTCCGGGTGACATTTCATTTCAGATACCGTCTCGGACTCGATGCCCGGGGAACTAAAAGCCCACGTGGTTGCAGAAGCCTAGCCCATACCCAATCGCCCGCCAGAAAGCCTGCCCGGTTGCCAGCTCGCAGCCCAAAAGGCCGAAACGCTACGCTGTCCACACAAGCCCGTGCTCCAGTCCGCCATCGTCGCCGTCGCAGGTGAGGTCCGCCCCCACCCCATCCAGCCGCCGCGAAGAATGGAGCAGCTTTGGGGCACGCGGCGTTGCGGTAGCCCTGCTCCCACACAACCCGCGCGGCATATAGTGTTGACCGAGGAGAGGAGAGCGGGAATCTCTTCCAGACGTACCAAGCCTGGAGCATCCACCGGTTAGCATTTGCAAATCTTCCCAGACCGAGGCCGCATGCCTCGGATTCTTCGGCGGCTACGCCCTGACCCTGAGTCTCCCTTCGCGCGGCCGCCGGCCGGGCATGGCCGGCACACCGCGCTGCCGTGCCCCTGACCCGGCAGCCGCCCTTCTCCCGGTGCTACCCCGGATCACGGCTTGTTGAGGTAAATGGTATGTCACGGTTTAAGATTTGCACATACTGGAATGATGTCACGCTCTGAAAATTGTTAAATGATAGTGCCCTGGCCTGTGGATCGCCACATCAAGTGTTAGTGTTACTGTTAGCATGGCCATTGGGCTATGAGGACACATTGACAGTTCAGACACACTTGCCAAAAGAAACACGACCTTCACCAAGGCGTTAGTCAGGCAGCAGACTAGCTCCGATCTAGGATTTGGCGGACGCCTTGGGCAGGTCGGTGTTGCCCAGGCAGTGGCCTTCTACAACACTAGAAAAGTAGAAATTACTACTAGTGAGTAATGATCAGTGTATCTGCTTAAAGATAGGATGGCCTGTGCCAAGGTGCTTACCGGTGTTGGTTCCGACTATTTTGGGCGTGCCCGTCATGGTCTGGGTTTGTGGGCTTCCCAAACACGTGTCCAACCAAAGCATGTTGCTTAGCAACTAAAACTGCTGACAATGACTAAAGCAAAATTCCAAAGATGATAACAATATATACTGCATCAGTTTTGCCACTGTAACTTCTACGTACAAGACGGTCTATTCTAATAAAGTAATAATTCCAGTGTATTAAAACTCCCGTCACTTTGTTATTAACCCACAATCAAGTCATCAGCGATACAAGCTTGTTGGAACTTCCAAAGAGTAGTCTTCCGTAGTCTGATCGGGTTGACTGCAATATTTGTCTATTTCTGCCCAGTGGATATGAAGGTGCCAAAGCAATAAACAGAAAATTCCAACAGTATTCCTTGGATACGTCAATATGCCAATACTTTGCCTTTACCGTGGATCTTTCTAAATTCATTCGAACAAACACAGTAAAAACTTCTTAGCTTGTTGATGTCGGTTCAATTATGTCTTAGACACGCAATCCTATGTATGTCTTAGACACGCTATCCTATAAATGTAGCAGTGCCAACAACCAGAGAAGTTGATCTAACTAAGACACCCAAGTAAGCACTAGTTTCCTACATCCTGTATGAACACAGCAATCCTTCCTCAAGAAGGCAGAAATGATGCACGGGCCATGCGCACACAATCAGGGCACGGTGGATGACTTGGCGCACCTTGGCCCGGCCTTGTACGAGTGCATGGCGCATGTGATCGAAGGATCTTTTGACAAGACTGACCGCAGCCTTAGGAAGATCAGAAAGCTCGCCTCTCTGGTGGATGGGCCACTGCAGCGTCTGTCCATGATAATCGTCGACAGCTTAGCCCGCCGCCTTCTATGCCCCATCCAGGGCTTTGCTGCTGCCCTCATCGATCCATCTCGCTACCTCGAGCAGTCCTGCCTCCGGGCTGCCCGCGAGAACTTCGCCAGCATCAGCCCCTACCTCAGCACTGGCTTTGTCACTATCAACCGGGCTCTGCTGGAACAAGTCCAGGATCAAAAGGTCACACTCTACTTTAATTTTCCTTAAAGATGCAAAAAAAGATTTCCTGACTAGATATGTGGCTGTCTAGGTATATTTACAACTATTTTTCCTGACTTGGTTTGGATTTGTTGTTGTTCCTGAATGTGAAATGGCATGCCTAATCTAGCTAAGTTGGTGCTATAATAACATGGGATGCATTGGTTCTTTTCTTATAGGATTTTAGAAGTTTCAGAATCAACGTTATTTAATGTATGTGTTATGTATTACTGGTTTAGCATGCCATTTTTAGTCAGTACATTGGTAATGCAATTTTCTCCATCTTGAATGTTTTGTTGAGCTATTTGTTGAAGAGTTGTTAATATGGGGAATTGCGGATTAGATCCCAGGATTATCAATAGTTGATGGGAATGAAAATCCAACTTACATATGGTGCTTATTGGTACCTATAATTTTTTTCCTGAGATGGTAATATTTGAAGATTATTACTCCCTCCGTCTCACATGAGGTGGCACCACAATTTTTTTCCTATGACCAAAGACAGTGAGCTGGATGTAATCTGGGGTGAAATTTGGACTGAAATACCCCTAATCAAACATACATCCACAGTTAATTTATTTCATTTCGGATGCCCTGGGTGTGAAATGTTACGTGAACTTTTTGATAAATTTTTTAAAATGCTTTCATTATTTTTGGCGCCTTTTGTGACTATATATTTTCTAGTAAACTAGTTTTAAGCCATGTGCTACTGTGTTAAGAGGTTCACTAGTTCAATATCACAATATGTACCTGTATTTACATAGAATATGGGCTTGTATTAGTCAGCAACTCTAAACACATATAGTGTGTGCTTTTCTTAACTTGTAACCTCTCTAGTTATAACCAGGTCCAAGATATAAAATATGTTCAGTTCCTCTTGATTTATTAGAGATTTTTAGGATTCCCTTCTCTTCTGATCAGATATAATTTCTCTAGTTATGGTACTCGATCGATTTGCACCATCAAAATCAGGTCCAATCAAATAGAGTATAAAAACATTCTTGTTTCTCTCAATGAATTAGAGAATTTTTCAGATTTACTCCAGTCCTGATTTCAGGATTGTTGTGGCGCCTCTAATTTTACACCTGGTTTATATGTGTATAGAGATAGCATATACTGTTACCACAATATAGATCTCCTTAAGTAATGTCTCAAATTATGATGCATATTTGAATAAAAATACATCATGGAGAGTAAGAGGAATCTGCATCCAAGCTTGACGGTTTGAGTTTCTTACTCTATTATACGCAATATTGGTTCTACCAGCAAGGCCAGGTTTCCTGCGCTATTGTCTAGATTCCTGTGATATATTTATGACCACTTTGTATGCATTGCAAGCTTGGGAACTTCTGAATTCTGATGATGGTGGCACTGCAGGTTGTCCGAATTGTTGACTTGTCTTGCTCAACCACCCACCCCTGGCAGTGGCTCAAGATTCTTCATGATTTCCATGGCCGCCCTGGTGGCCCGCCCGAACTACGCCTAACTGTTGTCCATGAGGACAGTGAGTTCCTGGACAACATGCATGCGTTGCTGTGCAAGCAAGCTGCTAACCTCAAGCTATTCTTTCATTTCGACAAGGTGATTGGCAAACTCGAGACACTGGACTTCAGCAATCTCCGCGAGATCCTGAAGATAAACTTCGGTGAGGCGGTTGTGATCAGCTGCGCTCTACAGATGCATCGCCTCCTCGCGGTTGATGACAGCGTAAGCCGCGACGGCATTGCTCAGCTCCAGCAAATGGCGAACATGGTTCGGCTTAAGCAAATGGCTTGCCCAGCGTGCAGTCCGGCATCTACACTGAACTATCCACAGACACCATCCCCTCAACGCCAGATACCAAGCTTGCTGGTGAGCTTCCTCTCCGCCATCCGCGCCCTTGAACCGAAGATCATTGTGATGATGGAGCAAGACGCGGACCACAACGCCCCGCTGTTCCACGATCGGTTCACCGAGACAGTCCACTACTACGCCGCCCTCTTCGACAGCCTCAATGCGGTAGGTGCAGCCAACCCGCAGAGGGCGCGCGTGGAGAGGGTGCTCCTTGGGGAGGAGATCAAGAATATACTGGTATGCGAGGGGGTCCAGCGGCATGAGCGGCATGAGAAGCTGAGCCAGTGGGAAATGCACATGCAGCGTTGCGAGGTTGACCATGTGCCCCTCAGCTTTGAAGCCATCAGGGAGGGCAAAGAGAGGCTGATGAGCTACGGATTGAAACAATGCAGGTGGGACGAAGGCAATGCCGACCTTCTGCTGTGCTGGGGTGCAACTCGTCTGTACTCCATCTCAGCCTGGAGACCACACAGCCAGAACGCAGCGCCAAGCTTAGGTATGTAGACATGAAAGTGGTGTGCTATTTTCTGGAGAACTGGCAACAAACTGAATTGAACAGAGATGCCCTTGGATCCATGTCCATCTCGTCGTACTTTTACCCTGCCTTCATCAAAGTTGGGTTTTCCGATTAGGATATGGTTTAGGGTGTATTTTTTCTATGTTATTGATCATCTTCAGTTCACCAGCTGAAAGAGAGCAGAGTTGGTTTTGGAGTTGCAAAAGAAGCATAGTAAGATGGCGTACATACTTGTGATTGCCTGCTTCGATATGCCATATGTTTTCCTTGAATTAGGAATATACCCAGTGTGATCCTCCTTGTCTTTTCCTGTATAAAAGTATGTGTGCAAATTTGTTGACCAGAAATAAGCATTGGGTGTAAAAGGATGCAGTACATGATGTGGTCAAATTCTGGTGAGCACTCCAAGAACACCATCTTGGTATCACCTGCCGTTTGTATATTCAGACAAATCCAAAGTGTCGACTCTCCTTTCTGGTTATTTGACCAATGTAACGAGTTATACGTCACAGAAAAATATATTATTAGAAACTTCATATGTCATATTTTCTAATGGTATAACTTTTGTGATATATGATACTCCCTCATAGTGTCAAAAATAATCTTACATTTTGGGACGAATGGAGTATCTATTACATTGGTCAAAGAGAAAAATTCATCAGAGGTCCTCATACTTGTCCGGGTGGCCACTTTAGTCCGTGTAGTTGCAAATACCCGAAATACGGTCCTCATAGTTGTCTTGGGGGTCCACTATACGGTTTTGTGTACGTATTTGCTGATGTGGACGTTGACGGGCCTCTCCACGTGGCTTTGACCGACCACCTCAGCTCCAGGGCCGTCGGACAACGCTATACGCTGGTAAGCCGGGGGGGGGGGGGGGTCGCAAAATGACCACGCATTAAAAGAAATTCCACCTGGTCGGACCGCACCCGATCGGTTGCTCCTCCCCTCCCCTGTTCCTCCTCGCTCACCCGTCGTCGCTGCCGAGGTGGTGCCCTTGAGCTCGCCGGCGTGCCCGCGGGCGGCAACGGCGACATGAGCTCGTCGTCGGATGTCGAGCCGCCGCCGTCTGGGCCCTTTGGCAGAGGCCTGCGCGACGTCCCTTTCGCCCCGACGCGCCGTCCGCCCGATGCTGACCACCCACTTTACGGTACGTCGCCGCCGTCCCGCCCTTCTCCGGCATATCCTTCCGCGATAGCTGATGGAACGGCTCCGCGATGTGTTCAATTGCGCTGGTTTGTTGAGGTTTCTGCTCTGTCGTCACGGATCGAGGCCATGGGCTTGTAGGGTTTTAGGTACTCCAAGTAGGGTTTAGCAGATTACGATTAGGGTTTCGTGGGTGCGGTTAGTGGGTGAAACTGAAGTATGCTTTCATATGATTAAGGTTTCGTTGGTGCTGCTACTGCAAGACTTGGTAATTTTGCCCAAAAAAGGGTGCTGCTTTCATATCCATTTTGTTGATCACAGTGCAAACAAAGGACACGATTTTGGATGTGACAGATCATGCATTTGTCCTGTGGAGGCCATTTGCCCTGTGACAGATCATGCATTTTGTTGGTTTTTATTCTGCAGATGATTGAAGTTTCAACAAAATGTCAAATAAAGTCTGAAGATTTCACTGTCTGATATAACTGTCAAACCATGTCTGAAGTTTGCACTGTCTCTTTTTACTGTATGAACACTGGTGTAATTTTTGTGTATCAAAATGTATGAATATTGTGCATATGATTGCATTACTGTAGCAATATTCTGCACATTATTTAATTTTGCAACAAGATGTCAATAAAAGTCTGAAGATTGCACATTTTACACTTTGCACTATCTATTTTTACTGTACTGAATATGTCTGAAGATTGCATTGTCTGAACATTGTCAATGTGCTTGTTTTGCAGAACCCAAAGGCAACTTCTTCTCTGTTCAGGTCATACATGGTGGCTATTTTCTTTGCTCAGGCAAGCATAGGGGTTACCACAAAGGCCACTCTATTTGGTATGACTACTGTGATATAGATAATTGGACACCTACTGTTGTTGCCAGTTTAGTGGAGGAAATAGGTTATGAGTTTGAGGGCAGGATCATGGCTTATTGGTGTGTTCCTGGGTTGACAGTTTACAAGAATGGACTAAGAGAGATTAAGCTGGGGGACAACACTATGACTGAAAACATGAAGGATTGTGCACTAAATGGAAACCAGTTCCAGCAGATTTATTTTGATCATGATCACAGCCTGAGATCATATGTTACTACTGTTCCTGTTTATTCTGATGATGAGGATCCTCCTGTGGTCAAATTCAGTGGCATTAGGCCAAAGAAGGAGCAAGTGCAAGAGGTGCAGTCACATCACCAGCAAGAGCAACAGGCTGTTCAAGTTCAAGTTGAACATGCAGATGAGCAGGAAGTGGAACAAGCAGAGACAGAGCAGGTGGAGCAGCCTAACCAAGAAGAACTTAACCATGCAGATCCACATCAAGTGGAACAAGCAAAGACAGAGCAGGTGGAGCATAGGGCTAACCAAGTTCAACTTAATCATGCAGATCCACAACAAGAGGGTGATCAAGATCCAAGTAAGGGAGATGAACTATCTGAAAGTGAGGAAGAGTCAGAAGATGATTACATACCAGGACCCCCTCAACCAAGATATCATGTTCCTTCATATCAATTTGAGCATAGGGCCAGAAAAACCTGCAGGGCTTTGAACATGGATGAAGCAGATGGTATGTTTGATTTAGCAGTTAATGACTCAGATGATGAGTACATTCCACAGTTTGTTGATTCAGACATTGATATTCAAGATGATAATGACTTGTTTGACAGCAATGTTGATTTTGAGAAAGGTAAAGCAGTCCAAGAACAACCTGATGATCCTACTGAAGATGGTGACATGTGCTTGCCTGACTCTGATGAAGATAAGGTTAACCTGAAATTCAAATCTTTCAGAGAAGAAGACCTGGCTAAACCTGAGTTCCAAGTTGGCCAGACCTTTGGCACAGTTGAGTTACTGAGAAAAGCCATCAAAGAGTACAGCTGTCAGGAAAGAGTTGACATTAGGTGCCCCAAAAATGATAGGAAAAGACTTGATGCCAAGTGTGAAGATGGGTGTCCTTGGTTTTTGTCTGCTTCATATTACATCAGAATTGATTGCTTCATGGTCAAGATATACGATCCAAAGCATACCTGCATAAAGAAATGGAGTGTTAGGTCATTCACTGCTCCTTTTATGGCTGGAAAGTACCTTGATTCTTTCAGAGCTGATGAAAATATGAACATGAAGAATTTTTTAAGAGTGGTTCAGAAGGACTGGAATATGACAGCATCAAGAAGCAAACTGAGAAGGGCTAAGAGGTTAGTCAAAAAAGTCATTGAAGGAGATGAGTTAGAATAGTACAATAGCATGTGGGATTATGCACAAGAATTCAGAAGATCAAACCTAGACAGCTCTTTCTATGTGGGAGTGGATGATGGTATCTTTGCAAGTTGTTATTTCTCTCTTGATGCCTGCAAAAGGGGTTTCATGCAAGCTTGCAGGCCTGTCATATGCTTAGATGGATGCCACTTGAAGACCAAGTATGGAGGTGTTATGCTGTGTGCTGTAGGGATGGATCCCAATGATTGCATCTACCCTATAGCATTTGCAGTTGTGGAAGTTGAGAATACTGACACATGGAAATGGTTCTTGTCAAATCTGAAGAGTGACTTGGGAATACTGAATACAGAGCCATGGACCATAATGTCAGACAAGCAAAAGGGCCTCATTAAGGGAGTGAGGCAGCACTTTCCTGATGCAGAGCACAGCCACTGTGTGAGGCACATATGGCAAAACTTTCAGCAAACACACAAAGGAGATGTTCTTAAGAACCAGCTGTGGAAGTGTGCAAGGAGCACAACACCAGAACTATGGACTGCAAACATGGAAGAGATGAAGACCATCAGTTTTGAAGCCTACAAATGGCTTGAGCAACACCCACCAAACACTTGGGTTAGAGGGTTCCAGAGAGTTTTGCCCAAGTGTGATATCCTTCTGAACAACAACTGTGAGGTTTCAACAAATATATTCTTGAGGCAAGAGAGATGCACCTTAGATCAATGATTGACAAGATCAAAACCCAGCTAATGGTCAGATTCTACAACAAGAGAAAAGAGGCAGAGAACTGGCCTGGAACCATATGCCCAAAAATAAGGAAAAGAATAGAAAAGAATATAGAGCTGTCATCTACATGCATGGTTTCAGGTGCTGGTGATGGCATTTTCCAGGTTGACAACAAGAACAGGACATACATTGTTGACATAAAGGTAGAGAGTTGCACATGCAAAAGGTGGGATGTAAGTGGAGTTCCTTGTCATCATGCAATTGCATGCTGCAGGCATGAGAGAATTGAACCTGAGACTCTGGTGCACTCCTGTTACAGCATAGAAGCTTTCAAGCTAGCTTACAAACCCATTATCAAGTCTTGCAGAGATAGGAGTGAGTGGGAGAAGATGAATGGGTGTGAAATCAAGCCACCTGTCTATGAAAAAAAGGTAGGGAGGCCTTCCAACAAGAGCAGGAGAAAGCAGTCTTATGAGATTCAGAAGAAAGATGGAACAAGGGTGCTGACCAGACATGGAGGTACAATAACATGTTCATACTGTAATGAACAAGGCCACAATAAGAAAGGATGTGGCAAGAGAAAAGATGGCATTTTGCCAAGTGTTTTGCCAAGGCCAAAGCTACAAGTGAGAAGGGGGCCAAGGGCTGTTCCTGATGATGTGTCAGAGGATGATGGGCAAGTCACAATGGAGCAGGTTCAAGAACAGCAAGATGATGGCCAAGTCAATCAGGAAGAAGTCCATGCCACCCAAGATGATGGCCAATTGACTCAGGAAGAAGTCCATGCCACCCAAGATGATGGCCAAGTGACTCAGGAAGAAGTTCATGTCACACAAGATGATGGTCAAGCCCAGCAAGATGATCAAGCCCTGCAAGATGATGATGGCTATGATACACCAGTCATTTTTCAGGCAAGTTCCAATCTTTTGTCCCTTTCTTTTAACTTCTACTTAAAAATTTAAAAATGTACTGACTGTACCAGATGATCACTGTATTTCTACAGGTTCAGGACTTTGGATGCACAATGCTTAATAGGATGCTGTTGTCCAGACTTGTTCCTAGGGAAAATACATCATCTAGTGTTCCAGATTCAGCTTTCATCTCAGGTGCATCAAGCTCTCAAGCAACAACACAAACAACAACAGCTACAAACGATGGCAACCTGACCATGAAGCTGATGAAGATGAAAAGAGACAAAGAAAGGCACATGGCAGCCAGAAGAGATGCAGCACTTGAGGCAATGAATGAGATGGCAGAGAGGAGAGCAGAGGAGGCAGAGGCAAAAAGACAAGAAATCAGTATGAGGAAAGCTGAGCAGGCAGCAAGAAGAAGAAGAGCAGCAAGAGAGAAGAAGGCTAAGGAAACAGCTGCAAAGCAGGAAGCTGCAGCAAGAAGAAAAGCTGCCTTGCAGCAAGAGAAAGAAGCAAGAGCAATTGAAGCAATTGCAGCTAGAGCAGACGCAGCCTTGAAGAGAAAAGAAGAACAAGAAGCAAAGAGAGCTATTTCACTGAAGAGAAAAGAAGAACAGGAAGCAAAGAAGAAACAACAAGAAGAGGCCAAGAGACTTAGGGATGAGCAGAGGAAGCAATCACATGGGCAAGGTGGACAAGTGCACAAGAAGCAGAAGAGAGTGAACATGTTTGATGAGTTCAGATGAATCCGTGCTCTTGCACTTGTAATTTTTTTTGGCTAAAACTTCCATATGAGTGTTTGAAACTGAAAATGTGCCTCATTCAGTTGCCTGATGCAAACTGAAAATTTAAACTTGGTTCATTCAGTGGCTCATTCTACTGCTCAATCTTAATGTTAACTGAACATTCTACTGCATGTTTGAATGTGATCATTTGATGTTAACTGAATTTGTGATAGCCAATTAATTAAAAAAACAGAACACAACAATGTGTGGCCTGAATTTGTGAATAACAGTTAGTAATGATGCATAGCAGTTTGGTAAAAAAAAGGAACAAAAAAATGTGTGGCCTGGGACTCGAACCCAAGACCTACGGATAGAAACGACGGGTGCAATGCCAGTAGGGTAGCAATAGTGATTTGTTCTACTGCTAGTAGCTACCAACTTAACAGTACCTGTGTGGTGGTGTGTTGCGCCGAGACGGTTCGGTCTTCACTCACGTGTTTATGACAGGCACCCACCTCCCACTCGCCACTCACATCACCAGTTGCCTCTCGCGACGCTTCGGCCTTCCCGCTCCCAACCTCCACTCCACCGCCCAGAAAACCCCCTCGTCGACCTCCTCTCCGCCATGGACAACACCCCCGCCTGGCAGAGGGCTATCGAGGATCTGGCCGGCGATGACCACGTCGCCCGCGCGGAGCTGAAGGAGATCGCGCGGTGGTTCCCCAGCGGACAGATGCTGCGTAACCATGCACGCGGCCTCATCAAGGTGTTGACGGACGACGAGAAGGTGCGCTGCATCCCCAACGGCCCGTGCGTCCCTCTGGCGACCATCCTGCGCTTCGCGATGTAGGAGACGCGCTCGGAGGATCCGCGGCAGCGGGCACGCTGGTGGATGTACAGGTCCGTCACCACGCCGGCGCAGCAGCCGGACCCGTTCCGCGCGGCATCAAGGATGCAGCGCATCTCCGACGTCGTCATAGCCGTCCCTGCGCCGGTCAACGAGGCTGACTACTACTCCGACGGCTCATCGTCCGATTCGCAGTACAACACGGGCTCTGACGACTCGGGCTACCATCCGGACACCGAGGAGGGGGGGGACACGCCCACGAGGTTTCCATCTCGCTGGTGGTTCTCTCTGACAATGAGCCGGCGCAGGAGGAGCAGGAGGTGCAGATGGTGGCGCCCATTGTCAATGCCAAGGAGGGTGACATAAACCTCCCCATTGACGTTGAGCTGCTGCCTGATGTGCCACTTGTGGTGAAGCAGGAGGTGGAGGAGGTGGTGGCAGCAGAGGAGGACAAGAGCAAGAAGAGGAAGAAGAAGGTGGTGGTTCCTAAGAACGTGCGCCGCTCGGAGCGCCTGAAGATGCTGAACAAGTGAAGATGCTGAAGATGTTCAGAACAACTGAAGAAGGTGGTAGTTAGGTGTGTTGAATATATGTCTCAGCACATAAGTTAATTCTAGTCTTTTGCAGTTTTATCTATGTTAATTCTAGGTGTGCTGAATATATGTCTCAGCACATAAGTTAAATCTAGATGTCAAGATGGTAGTCTAGGTGTGTTGAATATATTTAAGCACATAAGTTAAATGTATTTTGTCTTTTGCAACAAATGTTCAGTTAAATCTATGCCAAAAATGTCTGAACATGTGTCTATGTTATTTGTGGCTGTGAAACAAGGAATGTCTGAACATGTGTCTATGCCAAAAGAAGAAATATGCCAAAAAAAGAAACATGGACAACTTTCCAAAAAAAGAAACATTTACACATGCAGCTTAGAGCAGATGCAACTTAAAAATTGCTCAAACATTTAGAAATTTAAGTGTCCATATTGAAATTTAAACTTCATTGTAATGACATTAACTGAAAAAGTTCATTGTACTGAAATTAACTGAAAAAGTTTAGTTAACTGACAAAGTTCAGTTAACTGACAGAATTGCACTCTACATTCTCACTTTGGTCCAAAGGTCATGTTCATTGCAACATATGCACCCACAAACTTGCAGACTAGATGGTCACTTTGGTCCAAAGTTCACTGCTTTTATCCACCACCACTAGATCCCCATCTTCTTCCTCATCTCTACTTTTCTCCTCTCCTCCCCCTGTTCCTCTTCAAGCACCAGGAGCCATGGTTTCGTGGGATGATCTACCCACCAATTCTGAAGATGACTCTGTCACAAGCAAGGTTAGTGATCTCCCCTGTTCCTCTACAAGCGCTAGAAAAGCTAGGGTTTCTGTGGAAAAGAGGAAAAAAGTTCTTTGTCAGATCTGAATCCCCCCCTGTTTTAGCCACCTGCTACCATTTTATGTGAGGAATGGAGTGGTCTGGCAATAGATCTTGATGCAAGATGTGACCATGGATCAGTTTGTGAGAAATTTGTGGCATTTCAAGATGTTGATACTAGTAGGAGGTTCTTGGCTTGCTCACACAAGGTAACTTAAAAGTTCAGACATTCTCTTCTCTTAAAGTCCAAAAAAAATACAATTAATATGTTTTTCTATGAAATGATAGGATGTTCCTAAATGCAACTATGTGCAATGGGTTGACTCTGAGTGGCCTGATGCTTTGAAGTTGAGCTTAGCTACCATATGGACCAAGCATGATGAGGAGACCAGGCAGATGCTCAGACAGAATGTTTTGAATGCTGAAGAGAACCCGGAGATTCTGAGAGAGAAGGAAAAGATTGAACATAAGCTGAGATTGTACAGGCTTGATTTTGCTCAGGTTGTGGCTGAGAAGGAGCATGCAGTTGGCCAATTAGGCAGCACACAACTTGCTATGATTGATCTCAAGGAAGAGCTGGACAAGCAGAAAATGGCTGACAAATCATTTACAACCATCCATTAGATTATCAGGGCAAAGGCAGAGAAAGAGAGGGACCAAGCCATGAAAGAGAGGGACACTTTAGTGCAAGAGAGGGACAATTTAGTAGAAGAGAGAGATCACCTAAAGCAAGAGAAAAGGAGCCTTGAGTACATGATTGGTGATTTGTTCAAACACAAAGAGGAGACAAAGGACAAGATCAGGAAGCTTAAGGGGATCCTTGATGAAATAGATTAATGCTATCTTTATGTTGTAATGATATTATGTTGTAATGATATTCTGTTGTAGTGATATTTCCAAATTGAACAGCTATTGAGCTAAGCTAAGTTGGTCAGTTTTTTATGCTGCTTTTGAACAATTGTCAACAATTGTCACTTCCAGATCATTATTTGAAGCCATCTAAATTGGTCCATTTTAAGGGAAAAACACAAAAAGAATATTGACAAGTAGAATTATGTGACAATATATAGGCATAAAGCCACATGCTTCATATTACTTCATAGATCATCCATTACAACCACAACAAAATAAACTATTACATTACATGTTCATTCTAACTCCAGCAGCTTGAGGAGGGCCATTACAACCACATGATAATGCAGGCAGACCCCAAAACACCTACAGCTAGCTTAACTTAAGAAGAGATCTCACTTAAGGACTACTACAACTTCATAGAACAACAACTTTCTTGCCTGCTAACTTAAGAACTACTACAACTAAGACACCTACTCATCTAACCAGTTCTTCATAATGAAGATGAAACAGAGCACACAAAGCACCATGACACTAGCCAGCACCAGCTTCATCATCATTAGGATCTCTCTACCCACTCCAAGCAGCATAGCAGCTTGCTGCTTGGTGGCAAAGTTCTTCTCACTAGGGCTGCCAAAATTGACTCTGCATGCATTGCCTCTTCCAGCCATGCCCCTCCCAGCTATGCTTCTTCCTGCATTTGCTGCATTCCTCCTAATCTCAAGCTCTTCCCTTCTATCCTCAGCAGCACCAATTGCATCAACAGCAGCATTACCAACAAGAACCCTAGTTTCAACAAGATGATGCACATATTCTAGCTCCCAGCGCCAGAAATCACAGGTGACCTGCCAATTAAAGCAATGGCATGTATGAAATTGATCAGTTAGATGAAATGGAAGATTGAATAGAATAACAGTAAACTGAAACTGATCAGTTTACTTCCAAAGTTCAGTTATCTGAAACTGTTCAGTTATCTGAAACTGTTCAGATATCTGTAAATGTTCAGTTATGTGAGTAGATCAGAGCACATATACTAGGAATCAATACTAGGAATCAAGCAATCAACCATTATCAGAGCAAATATAAGCAGATCAACCGTTATCAGAGCAAATATAAGCAGATCAAATATCATCATGTTGGAAATATGCCCTAGAGGCAATAATAAAATGGTTATTATTATATTTCCTTGTTCATGATAAATGTTTATTATCCATGCTATAATTGTATTGATTGGAAACTCAATTACATGTGTGGGTACATAGACAACAATGTGTCCCTAGTAAGTCTCTGATGGACTAGCTCGTTGATCAAAGATGGCTATGGTTTCCTAGCCATGGACAAGAGTTGTCATTTGATAATGGGATCACATCATTAGGAGAATGATGTGATGGACAAGACCCAAACTATGAACGTAGCATGTGATCGTGTCAAGTTTATTGCTATTGTTTTCTGCATGTCAAGTATCTGTTCCTATGACTATGAGATCATGTAACTCACTGATATCGGAGGAGTGCCTTGTGTGTATCAAACGTCACAACGTAACTGGGTGACTATAAAGATGCTCTACAGGTATCTCCAAGGGTGTCTGTTGAGTTGACATGGATCAAGACTGGGATTTGTTACTCCGTGTGACAGAGAGGTATCTCAGGGCCCACTCGGTAATACAACATCACAATGAGCCTTGCAAGCAAAGTGACTAAAGAGTTAGCCACGGGATCTTGTATTACGGAACGAGTAAAGAGACTTGTCGGTATCTCCATACCTAGTTCAATCTCGTTCCCCAACACATCAGACCAAACATTATCATTTGAATCAAATCAAATCAGTGCAGGAGAGGTGGTCAAATCATGCTTACAGTGTGCTTCTTGCACTTGTAGAACACCCAGCCATCATGTTCCTCGGTGGTAGAGTGGTAGAAGGTGACGGGATCGCCACAATCGGGGCACCCGATCAGTGGGACAGCGACGGAGCGGCCACGCAGTCCAGAGCGGACGGAGCTGGAAGATGACATGATGACGACGACGGCCCTTGGCGGCGGCAGCGGCAACGGCAATGGATGACACATCGGCAGCGGAGGGCGAGGGGTTGATCTGATGGCAGCGGAGGACGGACGACAGTGGATGCGTCGGCGGCCAGTGGATGCGGCGGCGCCTGCTTGCCGACGGCGGCGGGGTTGTAGCTTAGGGTTGACAGAAGCGGCGGTGGGGAGCGAGAGGTGGGGAGCGAGCCGGTCGACCAGGGGAGCGAGAGGTGCGGGCGTCGTCCGAGCAGGTGGGGTGGTGGGTGTTAATACGTGCTATTTTGCGAAACCCCCCTGGTCTACACGCCTATTGCATCTAAGCGACAGAGCCAGCTGAGGTGGTCGGTCAAAGCCACGTGGAGAGGCCAGTCAACGTCCACATCAGCAAATACGTACACAAAACCGTATAGTGGACCGTATGTGGACCCCAGGACAACTATGAGGACCGTATTTCGGGTATTTGCAACTACACGGACTAAAGTGACCACCAAGACAAGTATGAGGACCTGTGGTGAATTTTTCTGTTGGTCAAATTGCCAAACCATGGATACATATGGGCCTTTTACACCGGGAGGAGTGAGCATCTTGTTTTTTTTTTTTACGTGAAGGAGGAGTGAGTATCTGACAATATGAATTGTGAGGTTAACGGTGGGACATGATTATTTTAATCAATGTAGTTTTTTTTTATGAAAAGCCATTATGGCTAGTTACACTATATTACTCCCTCTGTATCTAAATACTTGTAGTTGAAGAAAACTAGACTAGTTCCAACCTGTGGTTGGATGATATGCCGGCTCAGTTTCTCGGAGGTGCTCATAGGGATAGCATGTGCGTGTGCGTTCATAGGGGTGAGTGTATGCGCGTGTATATGAGCGTTTGCGTCTGTACTGTGTTAAAAAAAATTGATTTACAATTCGCGGTTCATTAAGGGCACCTGTCACAATGGTGGCACGCTCAAAGTATGGCCCTCGGTGATGGCATCACTAACATGACGGGCATGTATCACTATTGGTAAAAAGCGGTCCTCACCCGAAGCCACTTTTTTTTTGATAATCAAGAGCTTTATTGATTTAAGTAGCGGGAGTACATTCCTTCGTCACACAAGCCGTGAGGAAGGCCGGAACATAATTAATCCAAAGACATCGTCTCCTGGACGAATTACAGTGTTTAGCGCAAAGATGTGCTAATTCGTTCGCCTCTCTCGAAATGAAAATTAAGCGAAACTCCTCGAAATTCCCGCAAAGCTCTTGAATTTCTTTCATTGTGGTCGCAATCTCCGAACGATCGAAGCCTGGAGCCACTTCTCGCGGTATTCCTTATGCATATTTTTTTTGAGAATCCGGTATTCCTTATGCTCGTGTCGGGGAATCGCACGCGGGTCGCACCCATGGTCTAGGCACAATAGCGCGATTTTTTGCTGCAAGTTTTTTGGGGGGTTTTCCTTTCCCTGTTTTCTATCTGATTTTTGTTGGTTTCTTAGATTTTTTTTTCCTTTCTTCTCCTCTTTAAAAAAACTTTATTTTAAGTATGTTATATATTAATTATTATTTTTGTGAATTTTGAAAAAAATTCAAGAATATAATAATGTTTGTGATATATAGAAAAAGTTCATGATTTATCAAAAAGTCACGTTTTGGGGGGAATTTAATAATATTCAAGATTTTTATAAAATTCAAGGTTTTGAAAATGTTCTATAACTTAATAAAATGTTCAAAGAATATATGAAATGTTCTGAAACTTTAAAAATGTTCACGGTTTGAAAAGAATCATGAATTTTAAAAATGTTTATAAATGAAAAATACTAATGAAGGAAGCCAAAAAGCCCAGCAATCCAATCAAAAACCAAAGAAGAAAAAAACCAAAATAAAACCAGGTGATTTAGTGCCACCGAAGCAAAGAGAAAACAACTAAATGGCCGGCCCATAGCGAGAGTGTGTGTTGCATTTAACCACCAATTCGATGCAAGGAGTGTCGAATGGGGGCTCTCACCGTCGCCCTTGTTTCCTCTTTGCTACTGGGCCATGTTTTCTACTGTCACTAGTGCAGTTTTGGTCCCAAAAAATTAAGCTCATGAAGCCTTGTCTAGAATATGCCCTCGATAGCTTCAGATGAGTTCGACTCTATGAGCACCACATTGCACATGATGGAATTTGCAAGATGCAAGCAATTGGGCTTGGTGAGAGGCTCAACCATAATAGCATCGGAAACGCGCCGAAGAAGAACAAATGGTGCCACGTCAAAGCGCCATTTAGAGAATGTACACCGCAAGTGCTTGAAGATGTGCTTAGCAAATTACACTGGTTTTTTTCCCTGCCATGACGGATACCAATGGTGCTTATTTTGAAGCATAGGTGTCTAATTATGCACCAATGCTCAAGAGGCTCTTATTTAATTAATTACGTGATTCATATTTGATAAATCATCTAAGCACAAATAAAGAGGTGATTACACTGGAGTAGACAGAAAAATATACATGCTTGATGTGGCTATGCTCACTCTGCTTGAGCATTGACATCTAAGTTTTGGGAATTAGCACACAAGCACCTACACTTCTTGCTGGATCTGGATCGCAATATCAAGTTGCTTTCTAACTGCACTGGTACAAAAGTATATTTTAGCACCGGGTGTAATCACTAATTAATCGTCGTCCCTCATCGCATTACTCGAACATATGCATCAACATATGTAGAATATGAGTTGGGTCTGCGTTTCCCGGTGTACCTAGGAAAAGTTCTGAACATCTTTAGCACACATCTGAGATAAGTATTACTCCCCTCAAAAGTGTTGTAGCAACATTAACACACATTAAGGACAGTAAAACTGCACCATTTTCCTGGCCTCTCACGCATCCTCACACCTGAGCCGTCGGATCACAGTTTTAGCCATTGCTGGTCGTCCGATCTACTGTGCAGCGCCACTGTGTAGCGACTGGGCCGAATGTCCTATGGGCAGCTACTCCCGTAGCCAAATCGGAGGCCTCTCATTAACTGGGCCAATTCTTTGAGCCCAATTAACTAACCTACCGCTCCGTCCATGAGCATCGTTAAAGCGTTAGGCCATAACCGCAACCGTTTCTCAAACAAAAAAAAGGCGAGAACCGCAACAGCGAGAGGCAATCGATCCCATCCCCCATCCCTCTCGACGCCTCCTCTCTCCCCGACCTCTCCTCTTTCCAGCCTTCCTCCATTGCCGCAGCCAAATGCGCCCTAGCGGTCGTTCCCCTCCCCTTCTCTCTCTCTCTCTCTCTCTCTCTCTCTCTCTCTCTCTCTCTCTCACGGGTGATGGGGACAAGGTGGTGATGTCGGCCACCCCTCTCTCACCGGAAAACCTAGGCCGGACGCTGCCGTCACCGACCCGGGCGACCATGATCTCTTCCTCATGGGCGTCACGTGGCAGCAGCCCCATGTATGCTACCGTCCAAGACGGCTGCCGCCCTTCCATGCGACCTCCACGCCGGTGTCTTCCCTACAGGTACAGCTCGATTCATTAGTGTATGATTTAATCTCGAAAACAGTTGTTCATTACTTCAACTGAATTGAAATTTTATGTCTGATGTATGTTTAATTGTTAATTTACCAAAAAATTGTGGCGATAAAATTTCTCAATTGAAGCTATGCCCATAGCATACAGGTTCGTTCAGGATTTGACAAGAATAACGTATAGAGCTAGACAAATTGCATGGTAAATTGTTTGCTGCAGGTAATCCTCCCCAACCCCGACTGCAACAAAAGCAACAGGAGGATGGCTGTGACCCTCCTACAACTGCAGATGGGCTGCTCTGCCCCATAATTATATTCGACTACACAATATATGTGCCACTTACAATTGATCAGTTAACAAAGCTAGCTGGCTAAATGATCAACTTAATTTAGCAGTGGAATAGGTAACGTCTAATTTTATCGCATATTCAAGCATGTATACAATTGATCAGTTTTCTTATTTTTATTTTTTAGTTTTCTTCTTCTCAAGTGCCAGATCTGGCATGCATGACAAGGATGCTTATGTGCCTCTTCAAGTTATCCACGGAATATCCACTTTGAAAATTATGTTAGTCAGAAACTCAATATTAATTTTGTACTTTCAGATAGTCAAGTTTGTTATGTAGCATTATATTGGGCTCACATAGTTCTTGGATGCCTTCCACGAGATGACAGGAGGTTTGCTGACCTTGCAGAATTAAAGACAATGCAGAAATTTCTAAGGTGGGAAGACTCAAGATTCTACATAGGTAAGTGTGAGGTGCTCTCCCTTTTTTCGATTTTGAAACTGGTTGCTCATGTAGTTTTAAAGATTATATTACCATCTTCAAATATGGAGGAAACTTCGGCATAAACAATGCCACTTATAAGCTGCAATTCAAGAGGGGTTATCTACTTAACTAACAAGGAGTACAGCTTAAGGTGGATTCAACTTGCAAACCTCATAGAATGCCTCCCTGATGCCTGACTAATCAAACCCAGAAAACATTCACTAATTTGTAATTTTTAATTTGATTATATCAAAAGATGTGGTCAGTTGGTCACATGTTACTAACAATTTGCTTACCATGCACTTAACATTTAATAATGTAGTTGTACAAGGTGAACAATCAAAGTTTACTTTTGCAGTTGTGAAAGTCAATAACAGAGAAACATAGTATGCTAAATGTTGATTGCTCTGGCTTACATGATGACAGATTGCTTCTTGAAACTTCAAGACCACTTTGTAATGTTCTGAACAAGCTTTCACCCATGTGCAGTATTTGGTCCACTGTTTCTCTCAGTGTACCCAGCTCTTTTGGTGGACCAAATGCCCGGGTAACACCATCAGTGGCGGATCCAGGAATTCAAGTTACCCGGGGCGAAAAATTAACTTAACAAATACGAAGGCACGCACACTCTTAAAATCAACATGACTTGAGAAATATGAAGCTAGATGCACTCTAAAAACAAGCTAATGATTCAAAATAGTTCCAGATTCTCAACAACTAGATGATGTAAGCACCAAAAAACACAAAATACAACCAGGTGAAAGAGGACTACTAACATGGACTCTAGCTGCTTGAATCATTCCTTCTCTGGCCCAAAATATCCGAGTCTGATTGGCCCCTGGCACCTACAACCAATCCACAAACTGCATATCAGTATGTATATCTTACACAGGCATGCCAATAATTTGAGACAATAGATAAGAAAATTATTTACCCTAAGTTGTAATGATACGTGGAGGTTGTGGTAGATGGCCTCTACGATCCCTCAAGCCATGAAAATGTACTATAATTTGCTTGTTATCAATTCCAGCAAATATCTCTCTCTCAACATAGCATATCATCATATCATTCAACCAATCATCACCTATCTTATTTCTCAAATCTGTTTTTATGATATTCATTACCGAGAAAACTCTTTCAACCGATGCCGTCGCTACCGGCAATGTCAAAGCAAGTTTGATGAGCCGGTAAACCAAAGGAAAATGTAAATGTTCCTTAGTTTCAACCAACTTGAGAGCGAGATTAGCAAGGCTGTCACAACCACAAAAAGTAGGAGACCTTTTCATCATATCAATGTATATCTTGGGCTGACCATCCAAATGATATTGTTCTTCTGGATCAAAGTCAACTGAGTAAATAGATGCAAGCTCAAGTAGATTCTCATGATTAAATCTGCTAAATGAGTCTCTAGGATCTAGACTTGCGATGCATATCAATAACCTTGTAGAAGTTTCACTAAATCGGTTGTTCATTTCAGCTATGTTTCTATCAAGAACCTCATTGAATATTTCAATCTTGTAGTGATGGAAGCAACTAACCATTTTGCGGGAACTCCTTGGGTAACCCCTTGCTGGAATGTTCTCATTCATAGCAGGCACTGGTATCTCTCTTTTAATACAAAAGGAAGTGACAGCCTCCAAAAGTGGCTCCCATCCTTCATCCCTCAACTGCTGCAATAAACTTTTCAGACACAATCATGTTCATTGCACTTACTATGTTCTGATCCTTTTGTTGCAATGCTTGTGACAAGTCATTAGTCAAACCGAGAACTTTAAGCATCAAATGTAAGATGAGAACAAATTCAAAGACCTCTATAGATTTCATCAAACCTGATGCTTTGCCTCTATCATCTGCATCTTCGCCATCATGAGAAATAGCATGTAACACTTGAATCACTGAATCCCACATTTGATGGAACCGAATCAATGTTACATGGCTTGTTGATTGCTTGAAAAGAAAGCAGTGAAAACAATATGCACGGTTCTTTTCAACACTGTACTCTAGCCAATCAAAGTCCTTGAACCATTCCTCTCTGAACACTCTATTATCTGTTGTAGTGTTACGAGGGAAAGCATGCCCATATGGCTGAGATGGACCTTTCTTTAAATACTCCCTCCTCACTGCATCTCTAATTTCCGAGGTACTATAATCTCCGATTTGTTTCCGGAGTCCCGGATCAGGTTCAATATCAGCTCGACTAAATCCTTGAATGGTAGCTTGCAAAATATTAGCATTAGAGCCCTGATTAGACACTTCATGTTCAGGAACAGGAGCATGTAAATTGTTTGCATCAAATCCTTCATTAGCAGTCTGTTCATTAGACACTTCAGGTTCATGAACATGGGCTTGTAAATTGTTTGCATCAGAAATTTCATTAGACACATGAGGTTCAGTCAGTCCCCTGGGTTCAGTACTAATTGGCGGAGTTCCAAAATATGCAGAAATTGGTCTCATTTTCTTAAAGATTCCCTACATTACAAGTTCAGGCACTGGGTTCAGTTATTGGGCAGAAATTGAAGGCCATACGAGAAGAAAATGGATGTGATCAGGGATGTACCTGCTCGTTGCGCTTGCTGCTCTTGCGAGCTGTGATTGTGCGTTTGCGCACGCTCGTTGCCGTGGGCGTGCCGCCGCTGCCTCCCGGGGCTGGATCTAGATGTTCTTGTTCTTCCATTCCTCTCTGCATTCGCCTGAAGCCCGGCGACCGGCGTCCAGCGAGGGTGCGGGGCGGAGGTGCGTGAGTGTGTGGTGTGACGGCGGCGGCTAGGTTAGGAGCAGACGAATTGGGGATTTCTCGGTTGCGCCTTTGCCTGCTCTGGTCGATGGATATGTGTGGGAGTCGCTGGTTTGGACTGCGAATGGGCCTGTCTTACACGTGAGTTGTTGGCCCATTCAAAACGAAACGTTTTCTTCATTTTTTTTCCTTGCCTGCTCGTGCGTGAGCTTTGTATTCCAGCCAGTGTGCACGAATGAAACTAGGGTCACATTTTTAATCCACCCGGGGCGGCCGACCATACCAGCCCCTACAGTGGCGCCGCCCCTGACACCATGTAGTAGGAAGCAAACAAGTGAGTATAAGACATGATGCTAACATCATCTGTTCTGGTACTGTTGTGCTTAATCTAAACACAGATCTCTTAATAAGTCCAAACACTCAAATTTAAAAAGTTTAACGTTATTGCATAGGTTCAGCCGCTCTCCTACCATTTTGTCCATAAAAAATGATTTTTGGAATGAAAATATTTATCACTTGCAGTTTTATATAATATGATAATCCTGGTATTCATTGCTCCCAGTTGCTTGAGGCAAATAATTAGATTAGTACATTTGGTGGAGTTGTACGATGTGAAAGAACAATGTTTGTTTCTATCAGTTAGTAACTGAAGAATACATCTAAACTGACTCCTGTCAAGAATACAAATTAGTGATAGATATGATGCTATTTAAGGATAAAGAGGTACGGATTGATGAATCCGTTAGAATCCAAGAACATTTCAGTGGCTCCTTTTTTTTTACTATGTATATGTAGTTGGTCGTACAAACAATTCTTTGTATCTTGCAAAGTTCCTTTTTGTTAATGTACTGTGAGATTCTAATATAAATATCCATTTATTGTGTCCTTTCCGGCACACAATAGTGTAGTTTAAGAAAGAGGATAAATGTTGCAAAAGAGCTGATAACTTTCTGCCTTGTGTAGATTATTAGGAGATGTGAAGGAAGTTTGAGTGGATGAGTTATATCCTATCCATGATACCTGGTGTACAACTACCCTGCAATTATCCGTCGCAAGCGAGTGGCGCACATCAGTCGCCATTAAGGTCCTGTTGCAATGGTTATATACTTCCTCGATTTTCGGTAACTGTTCGCTGCTCAAGGCGACCCTCTACATCGCAGGCGGATTACCATGGTTGGCTGGATTGACCGCCCCCCGATTCACCTGCATCCCGCGCCTCGGTTTGATCGACTGGATACCATCAACCGCTGGATTCCTTCGGGTGCCTTGCCGCAGCTGAATCTCCTCGAGCGCGTCGTCTCCTTCCCACACTGGGTCCCCTCGGATATTTGAATATCATTCCAGTCTTAAATTATGTTCCTGGAGAGAAACGCACGAAACTGAGGTCTCCCCAACGGATCTCCTCTCACAATGATCTTGTGACGGTTGTCGTGCAGGTATTGACTTCAGTTTCTACATTTTAGATGGATCAGTAGGCTAAATTTTCACCATGGAGATGACTAAGCATGCTTTCTCTGTCATGTGCACTATTCTTCAGTACAAAATATTACACCTGAAAGGCAGAATTGAGAGGACTTGAATGGGGTAAGGACCTGGACGTGGATTTTTGGCTTTGGGGAGCATATGCTCCCTAATGAACAGTAAAATCAAAATAAATAGTAAATACATTTTAAAAATTCTGATTTTTTTTTGTAGATGTTCATATTAGTGTGGCAAGTGTGCTTGCCAATTTTCATGCCATATGGAACGGCGATGTTTCGTCGGTGAAAAAAACAAAATTAAGTGTAACATTTGGAGGTAACATTTGGCGTTCGACTTGTTTTTTTTGTACAGGTCAAAATGCTTATGTTTTTCACCTGAAAATTTGCATGTACCATTTGAATGTGACAATGAACACATATTTTTTTTTTCAAATTTTTTTGACATTTGTAAAATTCATTTTCAACACGCAGGAGCATATGCTCCCTAGAGCCAAATTGAATATCCGGTAAGGACCTCTGCTACATCGGCTAACACAGCAGCAAGGTTTCGCTTACTCAGTATTATCCATTGCTCCAGCCGTATATAACCGTGCAGGTTAGGTTATATCGATGAATATTATTGTAAAAAAATTCTTCATACATTACAACAATGTGATTTATTTCTGGTTGCATAACATCTATTTGTGGTCTGCACTCTGGAATATGCTTGCAACAATCGAGTAGAAGGAATACTTACTGAAGTTGCCAGCATTTCCGTCAACTGTGGTATTTGATCTTTACTACCACCAGTGCTTTTCAGATGTATTTTTTAATTATTTTTCTCTTTCTCCCATTTACAATGTGAAGAAGTTGAGCTTTCTATAGTCCACAAGTAAATCGTTGATTGATTATATGTTACTCTTTGGTTTTAGAAAAAAATAAAGCATAATGATATAAATACTTCTCAATATTCGAGATATAGAAATGTCAATATTAGAATTGATAGTGTGTCATTTACCTATCTATGCATAAAAAATTAAGTTGCCTTTTTACTTCAATGTTTATGTGGAACAACTGGATGTATTTGGGACACCTCTTTGGTTACTCCATACTTATCCAGATGACTTCAACAAGTATTTGTTTCACATTGCCTTTGGTTACTACATACTTTATTTGGAGAATTATAGAAGTGTTTTTTTGGCGGCACTATAGCAAGCCTTTGTTTCAGGACATTGCTTTGGTTACTACTCCCTCCGTTCCTAAATATAAGTCTTTTTAGACATTCTAATAGGGGACTACATACGGAGCAAAATGAGTGAATCTACAGTCTAAAATATGTCTATATACATCTGTATGTAGTCCAATAGTGGAATCTCTAAAAAGACTTATATTTAGGAACGGAGGTAGTACATTTTTATCCGGAGGACAATAGCAAGTCTTCCTTTTGCCGTACTATAGGAAGTCTTTGTTTCATAGCATCCCGTCATTGCTTTCCTTCACTCTACAACAAGAAAGGTTTTTATGAGGTCTTTGGCTCTTCCTACATGAAAACTTGTATGTAACTATTTGGTCAGCAGGGGGGCAGCATCCAACAAATAGATAGTGCAGCAGACTAAATATGGAGTTCGTCCAGGTAAGTGTGTTGCAGTACCCACGTGAAAGGATCGATATGGTTGACTAGAGGGGGGGGGGTGAATAGACAACTACCAATTTTTAGCTTTTCTTTAACAAATTAGGGTTAGCAACAAAATAGGTTGTCTAGATATGCAACTAGGTGAGCAACCTATATGATGCTAACAATTACAACACAAGCAAGCAAAGGATACAATACAAGTATATCAAGCACAATGTAAAGGTAAGAGATAACCACAAGTGGAGCCGGTGAAGACGAGGGTGTGTTACCGAAGTTCCTTCCCTTTGAGAGGAAGTACGTCTCCGTTGGAGCGGTGTGGAGGCACAATGCTCCCCAAGAAGCCACTAAGGCCACCGTATTCTCCTCACGCCCTCACACAATGCGAGGTGCCGTGATTCCACTAGTGGTGCCCTTGAAGGCGGCAACCGAACCTTTACAAACAAGGTTGGGGCAATCTCCACAACTTAATTGGAGGCTCCCAACACAACCACGGAGCTTCACCACAATGGAATGTGGCTCCGAGGTGACCTCAACCGTCTAGGGTGCTCAAACACCCAAGAGTAACAAGATCCGCAAGGGATTAGTGGGGGGAATCAAATATCTCTTGGTGGAAGTGTAGATCGGGGCCCTCTCCTCCAAACCCTAGAGAAACAACAAGATTTGATGGCTAGGGAGAGAGATCGGGCTAAAATGAGCTTTTGGAGTAACAATGGAGCTTGGGGGAAGAGGTCAACTTTAGGAAGAAGAAGACCTCTCCTTTATATAGGGAGACAAAATTCCAACCGTTATCTGCCCTCTGCCCGCAGTCAAGCGGTACTACCGCTCCTAGGAGCGGTACTACCGCTTAGGCGGTACTACCTCGAACTGGTCAAAAACACACTAGGTGTGCCACGGTAGTACCGCCGGAGCGGTACTACCGCTGCCCCCTTACGGTACTACCGCTAAGGGAGTTTCGTCCAGAACAGCCAGCAGTAGTAGAGGCGGACAGGGCGGCAGTACTGCGCACGCGGTACTACCGTTCTAGTACCGCTCGACTACCGCTAGAGGGAAAAGTGGTAACAGAAACTCGCACACAGGGAAAACCCCAAGCGGTAGTGGAAGCGGTAGTAGGGGCGGTAGTACCGCGCAAGCGGTACTACCGTTCTAGTACCGCTCTACTACCGCTAGAGGGAAAAGTGGTAACAGAAACTCGCACAGAGGAAAAACCCCAAGCGGTAGTGGAAGCGGTAGTAGGGGCGGTAGTACCGCTGGAGCGGTACTATCGTACTACTACCGTGCTACTACCGGTTAAGACAAACCGGCAACAGAAAGTTGCACGCTCGGGGAAACCCCAAGCGGTAGTGGTGCGGTAGTACCCAGCGGTACTACCGCTCCTTGGAGCGGTACTACCGTGGGTCCAAGCGGTACTACCGCTTGCAAACTTCTGAAACACCACAGACAACACAGGAAATGCTCCAGAGAAGGGTAAGGAGGTTGTGGGTGCATATGGGGCTGTGTACGTGTTGATTCCACCCATACCTTTCCAACGCGGACCCCCTCTTAATAGTACGGGTTTCCTACGACTCAATTCATCAAAAAGAAATCGTCGGAAAATAACCGTCTTCACTCTTTATCGTCGAGGGGAGATAAACCGTCTCGTGCCATTCAATATAATCTCTGAAAAGGTCAACGCACACGATTAGTCCGCAAAGCGCATTGTCATCAATCATCGAAACTACTGGGGTAAAATATGCCCTAACAATCTCCCCCTTTTCGGTGGATTGATGACAACACGGGGTTTGCACAAGTATATATGAGATAATAATGCAAACCAACTATCTACAAAATATAGACGGGCTCCCCCTAGATGTGTGCACTAATTGAATATGCCTTTGAAATGCAAAGTGCACACACTAGGATCAACACTCCCCCTATATTTTATAAATAAGGCAATACTTGCAACAACATAATATATAACGCTAAGCATGGTTGCAATACGAACAATGAGTCATAAACTCACACATAACAAGACATAATTAAGATAACATGGGTAGCATATGTCTTACACCATATGATAGAGTCTCAGACCAAACCAAAGTAAACGAAGATAAAAGAGTTCACAAGCAAGAAATCGAAGCAGATAAAAGTAAGCTTGTGACTCGGCAACACCCTGCAGAAAGCAAATGCAAACCCCGGTCCTAGACTCTCTCCCCCTTTGGCATCGAGACACCAAAAAGGGCAAAGAGTGACACTACGCGCCGACAGGTGGTAGCACTAGTCTCCTCCCATGGACTCGTCGGAGGCCACAGCATCGGACTCCTCGTCAGACGACTCCTCCGATTCTTCAGGATCCTCAGATTCCTCCTCTGCGTGCTCCTGCTCCGGAGCGGGTGCCGACGCACCGGTGTTGGAATCATCAGAATCAGTCCAGCGGGAGTGAGAAGAAATCCAGTGGTCTTCAGGAGTGATGACAGCCTCAGAACCGCTCTCAACTGGAATATCAAGCTTCCTCATGATGGCCTTCCTCTGCTGACGTGCCTTCTTGGCATCCACATGTGCCAAGTACATCTTGTGCTGCACATCCGTCTGAAGACAAAACAGCTTCTTCACCTTGTTCTGGAGCTTGGCAGCCCAACCAGACGACCCAGACGAGTGCTCGGGGTCAGGCACATAGTCAGTATCCTCCACATCCTCCTCAGAGGCAAGTGGCACGCTCGCAGCACGACGAGTGGGAGCCCAGAGCTCCTTCTGGCGCAAGTTGATCGTCTCATGAGAAGTCAGAGGCCCGGTCTCAAGCTGCTCTCCAGGGAACGTGGCAGTCCAGGTGGTCACAATGAGTTTGAAGATGAAAGGAGCATAGATCGGCACGTGATCACCATATGCTGCATTCACAAGCTCCTTCCACATGACATGAGAGACGTCCAAAACAGCCCCCGTGCCCTTCTCAGAATGGCACAGACAAAGCATATCCACCAGGTGTCCGTGCACCATATCCAAGTTGCCAACACGAGGAAAGAGAGTGTGCCGGAAAATGCGATGCATGATATCAAAGAATGGTTTCAGCTCCTTCTTGGATCCCTTATCAGTCGGAATGATGGTCATATGGGGAAGCAGATTGTCCTTGTGAGAAGGTCCACCCTCATGGTGAGGGCGCAGACCAAGGGGCTTCTCCAGCCCCTCATCGGGATAGCCCAGAAGATCCATGAACTCACCCCAAGTGGCACGAAGCTGTCTACCATGAGTCATCCATATCATAGTCCTGTTATCCTTAGTCCCAAACCACACGGTTGCAAAGAACTGAGCCACCAACTCTGCATCAAAGTCATAGTTGAAGGACATGATGGGCACAATGTTGAACTGCGCACAGAGGTCAAGAGCTTCTCCAAAGTATGCACGGTCCTTCTCCATATGCTCAATGTTGATGGACTTGGTCTTGACAAACAGATTTTTCTTGGCCTTGATTCTGTCAAAGTATACCAAAGATTGATCCCTGTTCCAGAAGGGACGGCCCACAAGAGTTGCGTCTTGAGGACGACAGTAGGGATTCCTCTCGCGGTACTGCCAATACTCATTTTGCTTCATCTCAGCTGCAGTCTTGACAGGAGTCATCTTTTTGCGAGCAACAGACTTGGCCTTGCTTCTGACTGACTGACGACGCACTGGAGGTGGTGTCGGGGCAGCCTCTTCTTGTATCTCATCATCAGAATAGACAGGCCTGGCGTAATAGGTGCGCCCACGTTTGGAAGGAGCAGATGCATTCTTGCGACGACCCTTGGAGCTACTACCACCTGAACCAGACACAAAAACCATAGGAAGCGGGTGTAAAAGGGTATGCATAAGCCAAGAATTACAAGTGAGGAAGAGGAACCAGTTGTACAGATTCAGAAAAGCTGGGTCTCACGCGGTAGTACCGGTCCTGACAACGGTAGTACCGCCTGGGAGACGAGCGGTAGTACCGCTGGCCAGTGGGCGGTAGTACCGCTTAAGCGGTAGTACCGGCCATGGCCGAGCGGTAGTACCGCTGTCTGCACAGTCGTACATCCGTGTCAGATCCGGTAGTACCGGAGATCCAATCCTTCGAAATCGATACAAAGAGTTCCTACCCTCCTATCTAGCAGTCATTCTACATCCTACTCAAGCCTCGATTTGGTCAAAAATCGAAGAAACGCCACGCATTGCCCTAAGTCGAAGATTCAAAAACTAGAACCAATGGAGAGAAGAACGGGGGCAATACCGGGTTCCATAGCGAGAGGAGATGGTGGGGATCGATTCCACCGGGCGGAAACGCAGAAGACGGCACGGAATCGGAGGACCGGAGACGGCCTCCGAAGCAGTTCTTCGTCGCCTGTGAGAGAGGGAGTCGTGGGGAAGAAAGGTGAATGGGTATGGGGGAGTTAGAACTCCCCCTGCCCGACACTTAACCCCACAGAATCCATCTAAGCGGTAGTACCGCTAGGAGTAGCGGTAGTACCGCCCGGTACTACTGCCGGGCAGGAGGCCCAGTAGTACCGCTCAAGCGGTAGTACCGGTGGCAGGAGCGGTAGTACCGCTTAGAGCGGTAGTACCGTTCCTAACCAGCGGTAGTACCGCGTGCAGGAGACAGAACTGCCCAAAAAAAAGAAAGATGGCTTATACAAAATCTATGGGTTGGAGAGAGGAAAGGCTTAGGTTGGAGACTCGAAAACACCGCAAATGGGAATGGACACTCCAAGGTCCAAAACACGAAAAGACCAACAAGTCAAGATAAAAGCAATGAAAACCATAGGAGAACCAAACCCTCCAAAAGAGAGGGTCGGTGGCCGAAGCCACCATTGTTTGAGTCGAATGGTTTGGCACCGCGAAGATTTTAACCTTGGGCCCAAGACCAAAACTCATCTTTGAGGCACAATTACCATCATAAATGGCTAATGTGAAAGATTTTGATTAATTTTGGCATAATAGGGGGAGGGAGAGTTCATTGAGAGAACAACACTCCCCCTAAATCCATGCCTACACCTAGAACAAGGTAAACATGATGAGTGCGGTGGGATGTGACGAGAATCAAGCCACGTTGCTCGAATCAATGATATTTAGCTCATGCCTTAACTCACGAAACCTTGCTTCATCCAATGGCTTCGTGAAAATATCCGCTAGTTGCTCTTGAGTGTTAAGATGAATAATATCAATCTCCCCACGCTTGACGTGATCCCGAATAAAATGATGACGAATCTCGATGTGCTTCGTCTTGCTATGTTGCACCGGGTTGTAGGAGATTGCAATTGCACTTTCATTGTCACAGAAAAGAGGCACTTTGTCACAAGTGACACCGTAATCCTTTAAAGTTTGCCTCATCCAAAGCAACTGAGCACAACAACTTGCGGCAGCTACATACTCGGCCTCGGTGGTGGAGAGAGACACACAGTTCTGCTTCTTCGAAGACCAACTCACCAAAGAGCGACCAAGGAATTGGCACCCTCCGGAAGTTGACTTCCTATCCACACGGTCTCCCACCCAATCCGCATCCGAATAACCCATTAGATCAAAGCTTGCTCCTTTGGGATACCATAAGCCAAAGTTTGGGGTATGAGCCAAATATCGAAAGATCCGCTTGACTGCCACATAGTGACTTTCCTTAGGCGCGGCTTGAAACCGTGCACATATTCCCACACTCAACATGATATCCGGTCTAGATGCACAAAGGTAAAGCAAGGATCCAATCATGGAACGATATACCTTTTGATCCACCGCTTTACCATTGGGATCTATGTCAAGTTGGCACTTGGTAGGCATTGGAGTCTTGGCCGGCTTGACATCATTTAACTTGAATCTCTTGAGCATGTCTTGGGTGTATTTGGCTTGGTTGATGAAGGTTCCTTCTCTTCTTTGCTTGACTTCGAATCCAAGAAAGAACTTCAACTCTCCCATCATAGACATCTCAAATTTCTCGGTCATTAGTGCGGCAAACTCATCATTGAAAGCTTTGTTAGGAGAACCAAAGATAATATCATCAACATATAGTTGGCATATGAACAAATCCCCTTTAACCCTCTTAGTAAAAAGAGTGGGATCGATTTTCCCAATTTCAAACCCACGGTCTTGCAACAACTCGGTAAGGTGCTCATACCACGCACGTGGAGCTTGTTTAAGGCCATAAAGTGCCTTATCGAGCTTGTATACATGATTGGGGAACTTGGGATCCTCGAACCCCGGAGGTTGTTTGACATATACCAACTCATTAAGAGGACCGTTAAGAAATGCACTCTTCACATCCATTTATTGCAATTTAAAATCATGATGAGAAGCATATGCAAGCAACATACGAATAGATTCAAGACGAGCAACGGGAGCAAAAGTTTCACCGTAGTCGATACCCTCGACTTGGGAGTAGCCTTGTGCCACCAATCTTGCCTTGTTTCGAGTGACAACACCGTTCGTATCTTGCTTGTTCTTGAAGATCCATTTGGTTCCAATGACATTATGATTCTCCGTTGGCCTTGGCACCAATGTCCACACTTTGTTGCGCTCGAAGTTGTTGAGTTCATCATGCATGGCTTCAAGCCAATCCGTGTCCTCGAGCGCCTCATGTACCTTTTGGGGTTCAACATACGAAACAAACGCGTGATGCACACAAAAGTTTGATAATTGTTTACGAGTGGTTACCCCTTTCTTTAAGCTTCCATAGACATTTTCCAGGATATGTCCCTTTTTCTCGAGTTTGGAAGCAATCTTGGCGGCACGACGCTCCAATAGCTCCTCCGGAGTCACTTGAGGAGGATCATCTCGAGCATCATCTTGAACTTGCTCTGTGTTGTGATCTTGATCTTGGGCATCATTTGGTGCATCACTATCATCTTGAGGTTGATCTTGCCCTTGATCTTGATCACTTGGTTGAGGGCCTTCGGTTTGTTCTTCGGAAGCGTGTGGGTCATGTGTCGGTGATGGTTCCACTTGCGTAGAACATTGTCCTTCTCCTTCCACCACAAGGGGTTCCTCAATGGGTAGGATTTGGCCCACACCCATTCTTCTTATGGCTTGAGGAGGAATTTCATCACCTACATCACAAAGACCACTTTGCTCCACTTGGGAGCCATTATTCTCGTCAAACTCCACGTTACACGTCTCCTCAATGAGTCCATTGGACTTGTTGAGAACACGGTAAGCATGAGAGTTTGTAGCATAACCAACAAATATGCCCTCTTGAGCTCTAGAATCAAATTTAGACAAGCGAACACCTTTCTTGAGAATGAAACACTTACAACCGAACACCCGGAAGTACTTGAGGTTGGGCTTGTTGCCGGTAAGTATTTCATATGGAGTCTTGTTCAAGCCTTTGCGAAGGTAGAGCCGATTGGATGCATGACAAGCGGTGTTGATGGCTTCGGCCCAAAAGTTGTATGGAGACTTGAACTCCGCCATCATGGTTCTTGCTGCGTCCATCAACGTCCGGTTCTTCCTCTCCGCTACACCGTTTTGTTGAGGGGTATATGGTGCGGAATATTGATGCTTGATCCCCTCATCACTAAGAAACTCATCCAAGGTGTAGTTCTTGAACTCGGTGCCGTTGTCGCTTCTAATGATCAATATCTTTGCATCATGTTGACGTTGAGCTTCATTTGCAAAGTCGATCACGGTTTGTTGGGTCTCGCTCTTCCTCTTGAAGAAATATACCCAAGTGTATCTTGAATAATCATCCACAATCACCAAGCAATACTTTCTTCCCCCAAGACTATCAAAGGATGGCGGTCCAAAGAGATCCATGTGAAGGAGCTCCAAGGGCCTCTTCGAGTAGATGATAGTCGTGGGTCGGTGAGCCGTCTCATGTAGCTTTCCTTCGATACAAGCACTGCAAGCACGGTCTTTGGCAAAGCTCACATTTGTTAGTCCTCGGACGTGGTCCCCTTTGAGGAGACTTTGCAAAGATCTCATATTGACGTGGGCTAAACGGCGATGCCAAAGCCATCCCACGTCAACTTTAGCCATTAGACAAGTCGCGGTCTTAGTGGGTCGCTCCGAGAAGTTAACCACATAGAGACCGTTCTCGACATGCCCAACAAAAGCTACTTTAAGAGTCTTGCCCCACAAAAGGGCCACGGTATCAATATCAAAGAACGTTGCAAAGCCCATAATAGCAAGTTGACGAACGGAAAGTAAATTGTATGCAAGGCTCTCAACAAGCATGACCTTCTCAATGGACAAGTCCGGTGAGATGACCACCTTGCCGAGACCCAATACCTTTGACATCGAGGCATCACCATATTGAACATGGGTGGGCATAGATGAACTTGCTTGAACGTCCACCACCAAGTCCTTGCTTCCGGTCATATGATTTGTCGCTCCACTATCAAGCAACCATGACACTCCACCGGAAGCAAACTCCTACATAAGATTAATGCTTGGTTTTAGGTACCCATTCTTGAATGGGTCCTTTCATGTTAGTAACAAGGATCTTAGGAACCCAAATAGACCATTCAATGTACTCATAAGAAGAACCAACAAATTTGGCATAAACATGCCCATCACTAGCACGGCATAAAACATAAGAAGGGTTAAAATCGCCGGCTTTGTTGGGATGGGTGATCTTGCCCCTTTTGACATTACCACCCACCGCCTCGTTCTTCTTCTTCTTAGGAGCACCCTCTCCCTCTTTCACAAATGTATCTTTGAGAGGGAGAGCTTGCTTGGTCTTGCTTTTCTTGTTTGACTTCTTCTTCTTCGACTTGGGTGCAAATCCAAGCCCCTCCTTGGCCACAACTTCCTTTTGATTGCTCAAAAGTTCGTTGAGGTTTTTCTCACCTTGTATGCACGACACAAGGCCTTTCTCGAGTTGCTCTTTCAACTTGGCATTCTCCTCAACAAGATGTGCATGCTCACAACAAGGGTTAGTTGCACGAGCATTATCAATTAGAACAAAAGGAGGACACGTGGCAATTTCTTTAGTTAGCTTCACTTGGAGTTGATCATGAGACTCCTTGAGTGTAGCATGAGCACTTTTCAAGGCCTTGTGAGCCTTGTCAAGTAAGTCAAACTCCTCTTCGAGTCTAGCATGGCCAACCCCAAGTTCGGCTTTCTCATTTTTAAGCATATTAGCAAGAACTTGAGCATGATCACGATCTTTCTTTAATTTAGCAAGATCTAGATTGTGTGTCTCCTCAAGAGCCACTCTATGACCTTGCTCTTCCTCAAGAGCAATAGAAAGATCGGCAATCTCATCGGCATAATCTCTACTATGCCCTTCCAACTTGGAGATTGTCTCTTCATGAGAATCTATGATTTCATTTGCCTCACCTAATTGTTCCAAGAGAACCACAAAGTGCTTCTTGGTCTCACCTTTGAGCTTGGCCATGAACTTGTCAAATTCATTTTCTTCCACCTTTGCCTCCTCACTTTCTTCCTCACAATTCATCAAAGAAGGAGTGGAAGAAATGCTAGTTTTGATGTTGGAGGTTACCTTGTTGGTGGCCTTGGCCATGAGGCACTTGTGGGTGATGATGGAGTTATCGTTGGGGGAGTCGAAGAGGGACACCTTTGGTGATGGAGAGGTGGCGATGGCGACGGAGGCCGTAGCAACCCCTTCACCATTTGCATCTTCATCATCATCGGAGTCGTACTCTTCTTGCACCACCAAACTCTTTTGAGGCACCTTCTTGGTGAACTTGTTCTTGCTTGGGAAGGACTTGCCCTTGTCTTTACGGATGAGCTTGCCACCATTTTCCTCCCTATTCTCATACGGGCAATCGGCGACGAAGTGACTCACATTACCACAGTTGTAGCAAGTCCTCACACGTTGACTTTTGCCTTTAGAGCCATTAGTCTTGTTTCTTGAAAAGTTGGGTTTGGAGTTTCTTTTGTTGCCCCAAAATTGTCTTGACGCAAGAGCCATGTGCTCGTGGTAAGCGTATTTGGTGTCTTCGGGACAATCTTCATCCTCATATTCTTTTTCTTCTTCCTCTTCATGAACTACCTTGGCCTTCAAAGCAAGGTTGGGCTTCTTTGAGCGTTGAACACGAGCAAGTGCGTTGTCGGCAGTCTTGTTCAAAATGTTCATAGCAACAAACTCATCCAACACATCACTGGAGGACAAGGTGTGGAAGTCCGGTCTTTGACGAATCACGGAGGACATGCTCTTGTTGTAAGGCATAATGGCCTTGAGGAATTTGCGCTTGATCCAATTGTCATCCGTGTCCTTGCTCCCGTGATCTCGGAGTGAGACCGCAAGAGTAGTCAATCTCCGGTAAAGCTCACGAGGATCTTCATCTTCATTCATAACAAACTCATCGGCCTCATCAAGAATAACCTCAAAGTTGGAGCGTTGAATGCTCGAGCTTCCCTTGTACAATGAATTGATATGCTCCCATGCATCTTTGGCAAGAGTGAATGGGCGCAAATGAGGAAGCTCTTCGAGAGGCATGGCGGCTTGAAGAATGAACAAGGCGGATGCATTGAGTTGGTTGTCCACTTCTTCTCTTGGGGACAAGTTGCTTGGGTCATGCGGATAATAGCCTTGTTCAATGATTCTCCAAAGTTGAGTTGAGCTATAATTCAAATGAGACTTGATACGAAACACCCAATTAGCGAAGTTAGTCAAATCAAGCTTAGGAGGAGGACCATGATTGTTTATATGAGGCGAGGGGACCGGTCCTCCATAGACTGGGGGAGGGGGAACCGAGGTGTGTGTTCCCGTCCCATTCTTACCATGAGGGGAAGATGTATGAGTGTCTTTAGCCGTTTCCTTGCCGGAATTGGCCTCCGATGCCGATGCGGCGGGATTAACCACAAGCAACGGATCGGGAGGAGACTTCAACCCCTCAAGGAGCTCTTTCATCATGGACTTAACCTCGGCCGTCATAGACGTCTTTAGTGAAGCCATAGCTTCATTCAAAACGTCTATAGTGACCGTGGTCAACTCCACGGCCTCGGGAACATTCCCAACACGCTCCCCGTCGTCAGCCATACTCTTCGGGTGGTGAAACCCTTAATAAAGAGACGAGGCTCTGATACCAATTGAAAGGATCGATATGGTTGACTAGAGGGGGGGGGTGAATAGACAACTACCAATTTTTAGCTTTTCTTTAACAAATTAGGGTTAGCAACAAAATAGGTTGTCTAGATATGCAACTAGGTGAGCAACCTATATGATGCTAACAATTACAACACAAGCAAGCAAAGGATACAATACAAGTATATCAAGCACAATGTAAAGGTAAGAGATAACCACAAGTGGAGCCGGTGAAGACGAGGGTGTGTTACCGAAGTTCCTTCCCTTTGAGAGGAAGTACGTCTCCGTTGGAGCGGTGTGGAGGCACAATGCTCCCCAAGAAGCCACTAAGGCCACCGTATTCTCCTCACGCCCTCACACAATGCGAGGTGCCGTGATTCCACTAGTGGTGCCCTTGAAGGCGGCAACCGAACCTTTACAAACAAGGTTGGGGCAATCTCCACAACTTAATTGGAGGCTCCCAACACAACCACGGAGCTTCACCACAATGGAATGTGGCTCCGAGGTGACCTCAACCGTCTAGGGTGCTCAAACACCCAAGAGTAACAAGATCCGCAAGGGATTAGTGGGGGGAATCAAATATCTCTTGGTGGAAGTGTAGATCGGGGCCCTCTCCTCCAAACCCTAGAGCAACAACAAGATTTGATGGCTAGGGAGAGAGATCGGGCTAAAATGAGCTTTTGGAGTAACAATGGAGCTTGGGGGAAGAGGTCAACTTTAGGAAGAAGAAGACCTCTCCTTTATATAGGGAGACAAAATTCCAACCGTTATCTGCCCTCTGCCCGCAGTCAAGCGGTACTACCGCTCCTAGGAGCGGTACTACCGCTTAGGCGGTACTACCTCGAACTGGTCAAAAACACACTAGGTGTGCCACGGTAGTACCGCCGGAGCGGTACTACCGCTGCCCCCTTACGGTACTACCGCTAAGGGAGTTTCGTCCAGAACAGCCAGCAGTAGTAGAGGCGGACAGGGCGGCAGTACCGCACACGCGGTACTACCGTTCTAGTACCGCTCGACTACCGCTAGAGGGAAAAGTGGTAACAGAAACTCGCACACAGGGAAAACCCCAAGCGGTAGTGGAAGCGGTAGTAGGGGCGGTAGTACCGCGCAAGCGGTACTACCGTTCTAGTACCGCTCTACTACCGCTAGAGGGAAAAGTGGTAACAGAAACTCGCACAGAGGAAAAACCCCAAGCGGTAGTGGAAGCGGTAGTAGGGGCGGTAGTACCGCTGGAGCGGTACTACCGTACTACTACCGTGCTACTACCGGTTAAGACAAACCGGCAACAGAAAGTTGCACGCTCGGGGAAACCCCAAGCGGTAGTGGTGCGGTAGTACCCAGCGGTACTACCGCTCCTTGGAGCGGTACTACCGTGGGTCCAAGCGGTACTACCGCTTGCAAACTTCTGAAACACCACAGACAACACAGGAAATGCTCCAGAGAAGGGTAAGGAGGTTGTGGGTGCATATGGGGCTGTGTACGTGTTGATTCCACCCATACCTTTCCAACGCGGACCCCCTCTTAATAGTACGGGTTTCCTACGACTCAATTCACCAAAAAGAAATCGTCGGAAAATAACCGTCTTCACTCTTTATCATCGAGGGGAGATAAACCGTCTCGTGCCTATCAATATAATCTCTGAAAAGGTCAACGCACACGATTAGTCCGCAAAGCGCATTGTCATCAATCATCGAAACTACTGGGGTAAAATATGCCCTAACACCACGGCTGTCCATATCTTCTTTTTTCTGTTACGATTGCTAATCTGCTGATTTTGTTTCTTAGTTGTGATAGATTGTCATACATGTGTTGTCTCTAGAGCTCCAGAAACCTATGATGAAACATATTGGTTGAATGGTCAACTCCATTGTTATTTCAATTTATTTTATCATTTCCATGTGTTATCTTGTCTTCATGTATTTACAAAAAATTATATATATCTCTATCAAAAAACTTCAAAATAGACGGGCGCAGCAACGCGCGCCAACAATGATCTAGTACACATGAGATTTCAACATGACCCCCCACTCCCCCCGCACACACAAAGCAGGGCAAAACTCATGGGGCCCGAAGCTACCCGGGTCTTCTTCCACTATTATCAAATATCATATGCAACATATTTTCACTGGGTAGTACTAGAGGTTCTCCCACATCTAGTTTCAAGATAACAACCACACGATTTAGGGTTGAAAGAAACATTGGAGCAATCTCACCAAAGATGGTAGAGCCATGGAATAAAAATAGATAAGATGGTGGCGGTGAACTTCACAGACTTGGGATGAGCTCTCTTTGCTTTATAGAAAAGCTTCTTCCTTCAATGTTTGTCTCTTTTCATTTCTATTTTGATTATTTTTCTTGAGTGGAAGCTAACTTAGATTTTATCAGTTCTCTTAGGGGGGAGGGGGGCAGGTGGATGATGCAAGGCTAAAAATCATCAAAACCTATCAACATGAGATCTAATTTCAAAGATATCACAATGAAACACGAGGAACACAATGGTGATAACGGTTAGCAACTTGGATGCACGGATCAGAAGATATCTGAATTTGAAAAATCAGAACTACAAAGAAAAGCCCCTTGTCAGATAAACACACCAACTACCTAGTAGCAACATGTGGTCACTAGAGAAAAATTGACATTTGCAAGAGGTATCCTGGTTAGTGCAAGTCTCTTTGGATGTAATGATTTTCATAGTGTTTTTTTGGAAGATTAGAACCTTAGACTTTTTTCTCTATTAGTTGGTAGGTTGGTAGGATTGAACAATAGGATTTTTTTTAAGGATTTGTTACTACATTGCATAGAAATTTAGCATCTAGTCAAACCTTCTAATAAAATATATTTTTCCTATAATGAAAACAAATGAAACAAAATCATGTCGTATTCCAATGGGCATAACACTGCAATCCTACATTTTTCATATCCCCATGTTTTTAGAATCCTGCAAATCAAATATACCCAGTATGAGCATTAGTTTGTGGCAACCTGAATTTTATAAACTTAATGTTTAAGACCAACAAGTCTATACCACATGATCCATAAGTTTATAAGACCATGTTCAATTCATAAGAATTTTGCAAAAGTTTTCATATGAAACCATGTCTATAAGTTTTTTTTCCTTCACATCATTCGGAAGGAAGTAATCATTGCTTTACCAATCGTATGGGAAGTTTTCTACTCCTGCACTTTTGAAAGAAAACAAATATCCTCTCCTAGATTTTTTGTTTTTGCGGATAGGTTCGAGACAGAACAAGAAAAATGCTACTCATCGTGCACTTCGGGACCCACATCTAGTTCAAAATGGGTTCAATGTTTTTTTGAACAAGCATAAGCGTAAAAGGCACCAAGTTCATTCAACTCATGAGCAAGTTACAACATGTAATAAATAGCCAATGAAGCTAGTATTTTGGAGACTATTAAGAACCTGACGATGGCTATAACTGTGAACAGAACAAGAAAAGCTAAAAACAAGTTCTTCTAAGTGATTCATAGACTGGCGAGCAAAGTTATCAACATTCCCATTTAGTTTCCTAGGCAAGTGGTATAATGAGCACTTTTCAGATGTGATACTTCTGCTGGCATCAATAACGGTTAAAATTGATCGAGTCTGATAGAAAAGCGATCTGATTCAGATGAGGTGAGCAATCTTGGCAGCAAGTAAAAGGGCAAAATCTTCGACCGGCGGAGGAAGATAGTAACAAGAAAGGATGCATAAGCATTTGTGATGTGTATGCCAATCCTCATTCCTGGAGTTCCTTTATTCAAAACCTGGAATCATGTGCTTAAAATTTGCGTCAGAGTAATTTTCTCATACAATAATCTGATAAGAGGAGAGTGTCTGTCCCTATAAGGAAAGACATCATGTGTGTGAGAGTTGGGGCATGTCTTTGATAATGTACATTAGTGAGAGCTTGACATTGTAAGATGTTTTTTTCTACTTGGTGCACTTGGTGAGGAGAGCCTAGCTTCTTGCCAAACATTTGGTCATTCATGGATTTCAAATACACCAAAAAAGTAAAAATATTTCAATTTTAGCATAAGGATGTTAAGAGGCCATGCATGGTTCTTTGAATGGAGTCATGTGATTCAGATATCTAATGGACCAAAGATGGAAAAACCAAGCAACCATACCAAATGAATATAGGAAGAAGAAGTGCAATTCATTCTCCATTTGGCTGCACCTGCACCATTTCTTGTTTATATGAATTGAGAATCTACCCGTTCTCATACTTGTGGGAAGAGTTTTCCTTAGTAGCCTCCAAGAAAATATTTGAACTCTTGCTGGCATCTTTTTGTTCTTCAAGACTTGTTTAAGCAAATTCTTAATTGTGGAAGAAATCTGCCTGGATTGGTAGTTTAGAGTATTATGAATTCCTGCATATTCTTGAACTAATCAACGTTTGACCTTCTTTTACATAGAAAATTGCTATGTGGAATCAACTTGTGTATATTTTTTGTGCTATTTTTCCTACACTTGAAGTACAAGTCGAATGTTACTGTAGAATATTTTGCTTTACAGTTTGTCTTTGTTTGTCCCAATTGCATTTCCCCTTTCATTTGATCCAAACGAGGCCTACCAATTGGTAGTATTCTCTCTGTTCCAAGAATATTAGATTTTTCTAGGTTAAACTTATAAACTTTATTACAACTGTTTTGGAATTTTTTGTGACTGGAATAATGCCTGGTGGAGTTAATGATACCGCTATTGTCCTGATTCCCAAAGTTCCCCATCCAAAGGAACTAAAGGACTTTAGGCCAATAAGTTTATGTAATGTTGTTTATAAGATTGTCTCCAAGTGCTTGGTTAACCGTCTGCGTCCATTATTAACAGATCTTATTTCGGAGAACCAAACTGCTTTTATTCCAGGGAGGCTTATTTCTGATAATTCTATAATTGCCTTTGAGTGTCTTCATTACATACAATCTATGAAGCATACCTCTCCAGCTGCATGTGCTTATAAACTTGACCTCTCAAAGGCTTATGATCGAGTGGATTGGGATTTTTTGGAGCAGGCCCTAATTAAATGGGGCTTCTCATTGGAGTGGATTTCTTGGATCATGTCTTGTGTCAGATCGGTTAAATATTCGGTGAAGTTCAATGGGAAGTTACTTGAGTCCTTTACCCCATCTAGGGGTCTTCGCCAAGGTGACCCACTGTCTCCTTTTTTATTCCTCTTTGTAGCTGATGCTCTTTCTGCTCTCATTACTAAGTCAGTTACTGAAGAGGGACTAAGAGGAATTACTATCTGTCGAGGGGCGCCTATGATATCTCACCTTCTGTTTACGGATGATACGATGCTATTATTTGAAGCTACGGGCCAGCAGGCACATATTGTCAAGGGTTTGTTGAACACTTATACTTCAGCGATGGGTCAACTAATTAACCCAGGAAAGTGTTCCATCCCGTTTTCTGATAATTGCCTTGATGGGGTGGCGGATGAAGTGAAAATCACCTTGGATATCACACAACAAGTTTTTGAGCCAAAATATTTGGGGTTACCGGTTCCTGAAGGTAGAATGCATAAAGGAAAATTTGAGACGTTACAAGCAAGGCTCAGTAAAAGGCTTGTAGATTGGAGTGAACAGTATGTATCCTCAGGTAATAAAGAAATTTTGATGAAATCAGTCGCTCAAGCCATACCCACATATGTCATGAGTGTTTTCAGATTACCGGCCTCTGTTTGTGATGACTTGACAATCATGATGAGACAATATTGGTGGGGAGTTGAGAATGGAAGAAAAAGATGGCTTGGCTTAGTTGGAAAAAGATGATGTTGCCCAAAGCAATGGGTGGTATGGGGTTCAGGGACATGAGAGCTTTTAACCAGGCATTGCTAGCAAAACAGGTTTGGTGTTTATTGGTTAACCCTGATAGCCTATGTGCGAGACTTCTACGAGCAAAGTACTATCCAAATGGGAATATTTTGGATATAGTGTTTCCAAGTATTTCCTTGGCGGTTTGGAAAGGTATTGTTCATGGGCTTGATCTACTAAAACAAGGTATTATATGGCGGGTTGGTGATGGCTCCTTAATTAAAAGATGGCGAGATCTATGGATCCCGCGTGATCATAATCTCCGACCTGTCACGCCAAAAAGGAATTGTAGATATAATCAGGTTGCAAATTTCTTGGACGAGCATGGTACCTGGAATGTGCAAAGATTAAGAGAGCACTTCTAGGATATGGACGTCCATGAAATTATTAAGATTCGGACCTCTCCGAGAAGTAGGCGGGATTTTCTTGCTTGGTTTCCAAAAAAAGAATGTGGGTTTTTTCAGTAAAGAGTGCATATCGGTTGGCAACCAAAGAGCAGAATATGAGGGTGGAGGGGGGTTCGTCTAGTACCCATCCATCCGGAGAAAGACCGATATGGCAGTGCATTTAGGGGTCTCAAGTACCTCTCAAGATGCGTATTTTGGCCTGGAAGGTTGCCTCTAGAGCATTGGATACTAATGTTTGCAAAAAGTACAGACATATTTCAAGAAGAGATGCTTTTCCTTTGTGTGGAAAAGAGAGAGACTACTTTTCATGCGTTGGTTACTTGCGATCACGCAAGGCCACTTTGGGAATGCATGCGTCAGATGTGGGCGCTACCTGATCATGAGTCTCTAGTTGATTCTGGGTTGGATTGTCTATTAAACTTACTAGTCAACTGTGATGGAGATATGCGTGACTGAGTTATCATGTTGATACGGAGGATCTGGTCATTGCGGTCTGATCTGGCTCATGGGAAAGATGTGCCATCTCCCTCGGTCTCGGCAGATTATCTTCAAAGTTATTTGCACTCACTGGATTTAGCAAGGAGATATAGTACATAAGATAGCATCAAAGGAAAAATGTTGATGAAGGAGGAAGGTCCTGTCATATATGAGAAAGTGATAAGTCCAGCTGTGCCATGGCCACCACCACCGGCCACCATGGTCGCCCTATCAGTGGATGGGGCTTTCTCCCCAACAGATGGTTCAGCTGTGACAGGCATGGTCCTGAGAAGGTATGATGGAAGCATTATATTTGCTGCATACCGTTGCTTATTCAATTGCAACAATGCACTTGAGGCTGAGATGCATGCGATAATGCAAGGTATGGCATTGGCGGTCCAACATTGTAACAATTCCATTATAGTTCACTCGGACTCTTCAGAGGCGTTGCCGGCATTGACCGGTGACAACCTAAACCGGTCGGCATATGGACATTTGGTGGCTGAGATCAAGCATCTTATGGTAGGTCGAGAGTTTATTCCAATGAAAATTAAGCGTGAGCAAAATATGGTCGCAAATCGGTTGGCTTTGTATAGTCGTATGGAGAAGACTACTACTGTTTGGCTAGGTAGAGGACCACCGTGTGTGAAGGATCTTTTGCCTCTCGATTGTAACCCTTTAATTATGAAATAAAACTCTTTTACCATAGAAAAAAAACTTATAAACTTTAGTATATATTTATATCTACACAATATAAAATATTATAAAACGGAGGGAGTAAAAGCTAACAACCTTATTATTATTTTGAGATGAAAGCTAACAACCTTAGGTTTTGCTAAAAAGAAAAAGGAAAACCTCATCGGCTTTCTGAAAGAAAAGGAGAAAAAGAACTCCTTGCGACACGTTGAATGAATGTCGCCACCACTTTCATTGCTCCACGCGACGCTCCTCAAGTCCGGTTACCATGGCGACGCCTACCGCTGCAACCTCCTCCTCCGCGCCTACACCCGCGGCGGCGCACTGGCCGACGCCCGCGACCTACTGGACATCATGCAGTCCCCGACCCTCGTCTCCTACAACACCGTCCTCTCCGGCTACGCCTCCTCCTCGACCCCCGGCCTCCTTGACGCCGCCCTGTGCCTGCTAGACGCGATGCCCGAAAGGGACTCCTGGTCCTGGAACACCGCCATATCCGGCCTTGCACGCGCCGGCCGGGCTCGCGACGCGCTGCGAAGGTTCCTGCAGATGACGCGCACCCTCGTGGCGCCGGACGCGTTCACGTACTCCATCGTCTCGCCGTGCTGCGGCGTTGACCTAGGATCCGCGCGTCAGGTCCACGCGCGGGCTCTCAAGGCCGGGGTGTTCGCGGACGCCTGCGTTGGCACTGGTTTCATCAAGCTGTACGCAGAGCTGGGCCTGATGGAGGATGCGCGCAAGGTGTTCGATTGTATGCCGCTGAGAGATCTGATGTCATGGAATGTGCTCCTGGACTGCGGTGTGAGGTCTGGGGAAGCAGGATCATGCATGAAGGTGTTTCTTAGCATGACCGGCTGCGGGGTTCAGCCTGATGAGTTCACCTTTGCCAGTGTCTTGAATGGTTTGGCCGAGCGGTTTGCAGGTCTGGAGGCAATGCAGGTACACTCAGTCATTCTAAAATCTGGGTATCTTAAGGATCTTTTTCTATGCAATTCTTTGCTGGACGTGTACGGGAGATGCGGTTACGTCGACTTGGCCAAGAAACTGTTCGATGCTATGCTTGAGAAGGATGTTGTGTCGTGGACCGCTGTGATTTCAGGGCTTGCAGCCTGCGGTTACCAGGCTGATGCCTTCGACATATTTTGCCAGATGCTGAAAGCTGCAATGCTGCCCAATTCCTTCACCTTTGGCAGCATAGTGAGCTCGTGTGCATATGTGAATGACCTTGGCAGTGGGAGGCAGTGTCATGCTCTTGCTGTCAAGCATGGGTTAGAACTCGTTCCTATAGTTGCCAGCTGTTTTGTCGATATGTACTCAAAGTGCGCCAAGATGGATGATGCAATAAGAATGTTTGAGATCATGCCACAGAGAGACATTGTATCTTGGAATGCAATGATATGTGGATTAGCTCAGAATGGTCAATCAGCGAGATCTCTTGAGCTCTATGATGAAATGACGCGACTTCATTATGAATCGGTCACCCCAAACTCAGTAACTTTTGTGGGTGTCCTGAGCGCATGCAGCCATGCTGGTGCTGTCCAAAAAGGTTGCAGCTACTTTACACAAATGGTTAATGACTTCCACATCAAACCAATTTCAGAGCACTACACTTGCCTTATCGATCTCTTTGCGCGAGCTGGATGGTTAGATGAAGCAGAAGAGATCATTTCAAACTTACCTTTCAAACATGATGCTGTTATCCTGGGCACCTTGATTAATGGATGCAGAAAATATGGTAACCTTGACATGGCTAAGCGCTTTGCTAAGAGGCTTCTAGTGAATAATCCAGATAATGCATCAGCCATTTTTCAACTCTCAAATATGTACATTGCAAATGAGGAATGGAGTGATGCCTCGGAGCTGAGGGATGCTGCGATTTCAAGTGGAACTCATAAAGTCATAGGGAATAGCTGGATTGATGTTGGTGGCCAAGTACAATGTTTCAGAGCGGGTTCTAGTCCAGATGCACAATTCGAACAGATATATGATGTTCTGCAACAACTTCAGTTGATGATGGTAGATGCTGACAAGCTGGTCACACAGATTAACTCCTTGTGTACTTATATTAACAGTGAGTAGTCACAACTATGCTTTATTTTGATGAGTTCAGATTCAGATCAAGTAATATGTGCAACTTGGGTTGTTTTTGCATGACCGATTTGGATAGTATTCTATGCTTAAAGGTTAGTTACTTATGCAATGCAACCTATTACATCAGTCGACTCACAGTACTAAATCATGCGTTCCTGAAATAATTCATGTTTACTAAAACACCACATTTGTTTGAGTATATACATTGCAGATGCAGGAACTCTTTGGTTTACGCCAATAAATGTGCACTCATTTTTGCACGAAAACCATTGAAGACAAATAACTAGACTTGTGTGACCTAAATATATCTTAGATGGTTAGGTTCCTTGTGGTGGAACCAGCCCACCCGGGTTCAAAGCCTAGATGTGCCCATTCAGTGGTATTTCAGGTTTTTCAGCGTTATTCTTTCAGAGGTATAATGTGCCCATCTACTACAAGGAGCATGTGGCGACTTCATCAATCTCAGTCTATCGGAGATCCTTATAGGGATGGTAGGGAGAAAGACAAGGAGACATTTCGGGTTGTAGGGGCTCGAATGAATTAATAATCTAAGCAAGAGTCATATCACAAAGTTACACTTACTCGACTCAGCCTGGGGCGTGATGAGGTTACAGACAAATCGAGGGACCGGTTCGTAGAAGTGGTTCGTACTTTTTTTGCGGGGAATATAGAGCTTTATTCAAAAGAATGCATTTGCTGAGCAATCAGCCAGAAGGCTGCTAATCAGGAAGCTTGGAGTTTCAGTAAGTCAGCTTTCCGTGACCGGCACGGTGCAGGCACACAAATGCGCTCGACCATTTGTTGATCTACTTACATGCTTAATTACATAGGTAGTAAATCTGGTAGATAGTTCATCAATTTCTAAAAGAATTGGTGCCACGACTAACAACTGTTGAGGCGAGTATTTCAAAGGTGTACAACCTACATACTACCGGTCTTCATCGCCACATGAGCACACCCTTGAAGATTTGCAAAGATGACTCCATCACGAAGGGATAGGGCTTCTGCGATCATGGGATCAGTGGCCCTAGGGTGCGATTCACACTAAGCACCCCAGTAGGGAAGTAGGAAAGCATGCAACACCTCCAACTCTGTCCATATCTTCATCACGAACAACCGCAACATCTGTGTTGATCTTGATATGCTCATGCTTTGGTGGTCGCCAACCATGACCTGGCGAGACATCCGCCTGATATCGAGGAATGTCTAGGAGGGCTAAAGCTTCTTTAATGAGTCTAATCGAGTTCACCGGATCAAGTTTGTCCCCGTCGTGCGTCTATCTATTGCAGGACCTCCATGTGGACCACATGACTGCAATGCTAACAACTCTATCTCTTCCGAAGAACAAAGAGTCACATACAATGTCCCAGGCTCTAGAGTTGGGGTGAAGCCGTGGGAGTGATGTCCAATAAAGTACGAGGTTCTTCCTAGAACCTACGAGCATGCAAAGAGTGGATCAGCGCGTGCTCCAGGTTTTCCTTTTCTCGGATGATTTCTCGGATGTGCCTACATTTAGGGTGCATTCATCTGGTAAAATACCACGGAGTACCCTTCACCAGAGGACACATACTTTTGGGGCCACTTTCGGAGACCATAGAGCCTTACACAACCGTTTATCGTTCGTTGAAGATTCCGTAACCTGCCCCTCGACGTGAGCTAGCCGCTCTTCCTGAATCACCAGAGCCCAATACGCCGATTTCACAGTGTAGACGCTTGACTTCTCATGTGAAAGGGCAAAAAAGTCCTCGTAACCGACGCGACGCAAGGGGATATTAAGGATAACCTCCACATCCCAGGCCATAGAAACCTCTCGAATTAAATCTCGTCTCCACCGGTACATTTGCTTGGATGCTTCTTTCCTCTTGTTATGCGGCATGTTCTTTACCGGAGAAGTAACTTTAACTGTTTGGATATGAATATTGTTCCTAGCTCGAATTGTCACTAGAAGCGATTTTCTTTCTCTCATCGGCCCTTGACTTTGGCCCAAATGGTAAATCACCATTCTCGTCATGAGGGCCAGGGGTTGGACAAAATAGGTCGGAACGACAAAGCTGGCCACACGAGAAACAAAAGTGTGTCACTTGTCATATTGTATGTCATACAAGTCTGTCATTTCTCTCTCAGCCAAATCAATGATAATCCATCTTCTTAATGGTTTACTAATATCATGCGAGACTCTTGCTCGTAGATATCCACCAACATGATCAAGCTTGACCGAAGTAGCATCCTTGTCAATCTGTTGTGCAGTCCGTTTTCCCTGAGTATCATCGTAGAGATTACACGGGAGCTTCAAAACCCTTGCCTAAAGATGGAGCCAATCAAATAGGACTTCATCAGGCTTCATACATTCCTCAAAATCAGCCAAGACGACAACGTTCTTGCTGACATGCCATGGTAAATCAACCCACATTCTATCACGATCTCGCTATGACTCAAACTGTGTCACAAAAATGTTTTCTGCCATTGATCTGAATTGGAGCCCACGGGGACTCCCCCATGCCGATCGAAGCGCACTGACAATAGTTTGGATGCGAAAGATATTTTAGCGCAAAACCCTACCAGCCAAGAGCCACTTCTTCGCCTCTCCTTCTCCCCTGTCATTGATTACCATGGGAGTCGCCTCCTCGTCCGTGATTTCTAGTTTTCCCAACGCCTCCTCCAGCCGAGCCCTTGCCAACCACGGTGAGTCAGGACATGACTCCTTCTGCTTGCCTCCAAATGATGTAGCCATCCTCTGCGGGAATCAAAGGGCATCCCGCCGGCAAGATCCGACATGCGCGGCCCAACTCTGTAGAAAACCCTAATCGCCGCCAAGGGATTTTTAGGATTTCACAAATAACCTATGCATGTTGCTTCTTTTTCTTTCCCTTCCCCTCAACGCACTTCGCTTGCTTCACTGTGAGGAGGGCACATAGCAGCACCACGGCACCCCAGAGTATGCAAGATCACATCTGAGACCGTATATGTTACGTATTGATGTGTTTGGGAGCCATATTTTTCAAGTCCTCGGACTTTTGTATTACGCGGTAGCGACTCGATGTAACTTACTCCCTCCGTCCAATAATATAAGAATGTTTTTCAAGACAAAACACCAAATATGGAATTTACTGGTTTATTATTTTATATATGAAATTTAATGCCGCCGCGTCGTCGTTGCCGTGCTCGTTGACGGAAACCTCTCTGCTTTCCATCTGCTCCGCTCCGCGTCGTGTGCGCGTCGCCAACCCAAACCACGTTCTGCTTTGCCCCCACCTCTTCCATTCCCCGTCCCCGTGATCGAGCACACAACTCCAATTCCCCAAGTTTAACCCCATGGCTGGCTACCCCCCACCCCCCGGCTCCGGCTACCCCTACGGCGCTGCTGGCGGCTACGGAGCCCCACCGCCCTCCGGCCAGAAGCCCCCCAAAGAAGGCAAGACCTCTTCCTCCTCCGGCCCCGACCCCTACCACGGCGCTCCGCCCCCGCAGCAGCCGTACGGCGGGGGTGGCGGCGGCGGCTACGGCGCCCCACCGTCCTACGGCCAGAAGCCCCCCAAGGAAGGCAAGACCTCCTACTCCTCCGGCTCCGACCCCTACCACGGGGCCCCGCCCCCGCAGCAGCCTTACGGCGGGGGTGGCGGAGGCGGCTACGGGCAGCAGCCCTACGGTGCTCAGCCGCCTTCGTCCGCCGCGCCGTACGGGGGCCCACCCGCCGCGCAGCACTACGCAGGAGGTGGCGGCGGCGGGTATGGGAGCCCGTTCGCGGCGCTGGTGCCGTCGACCTTCCCGCCGGGGACGGACCCGAACGTGGTGGCGTGCTTCCAGGCGGCGGACCGCGACGGCAGCGGGATGATCGACGACAAGGAGCTGCAGTCAGCGCTCTCTGGGTACAGCAGCCAGAGCTTCAGCCTCCGCACCGTCCACCTCCTCATGTACCTCTTCACCAACTCCAACGTCCGCAAGATCGGCAAGTCCTCCCTCCCTCCATCCCTCCTCCATATGTCGTATATCTCAAGTCTTAGTCACGAACTCACGATCGTTCTAGGATCAATGGGGGATCCATTGCGTCATTGACTTTCACTCTTAGCTTCCAGGAGGCAATCGTGCGTCTCCCTGGTCCACTGCGCCGCGTCCCGGCATGCACACGACTTAGTGTCATTGTTCTTCTGGTCTTTGTAGCGCGCGACGTGAGGTGAATAGTTTTAGCCAGAGCTCACAAATGGACCCTTTTCATTTCTGGGGAAGGATCCCGAGGAAGGCGCGCAATTTTACTTCAGCTTGACTGGATTTCAGAGTGGCAGTCTATGGACTAATGTTAGATACAGCTGGAGCACATGCCAAGTATTCATGTTGGAAAGTATCAGACCCTTACTTAGAACTTCAATAAGGTTACTGTGCAAAACCCACGAGTTGTTCTGTTGTTAGGACATCATAGCAAATCACTTGCCATTGGTGATTGTTGTATTTTCTTTTCTTCCCAATGTGAAAGATTGGATGGGAAGTGTGGATTTCTTTATCAGATCTGCATTTCCTACTACAAGCTATGCACGTTCTTTACTTTCAGTTTAACCTGGTCCATTACGGAAACATGAATTTAATTGATGCTTATCCAAGCTTCAAAGTTGGAATTGCTTTGAGTTGGTTCTACCAAAGCTTTTTTTGACAGAAGTTTATCCTTCAGAGCTTGAGATACTTTTCCTAACTGTCCTTTGCCAAAACTGAATGTTGTTTCTGTTGTGATGAGACTATGGTTTGCACGAGAAAACCAACCAGTATGTAAGTTCTTTGGTGTGTAATCCATCACAGTACAAGCATGAATTGATCTTAATCTGCCACACAGTTCGCATTTGTAGCTTGCTACGTAGAACTACCTGCCATTTATATGTTGTCCTTATTTGTTTTAAAGTACGAAGTATACATATAGGACCTCTTTGATTCATATGAAAAGTAGAGGAAAATCATAGGAATAGGGAATTTTCCTGTGACACTGTTCATCCGTTTGATTCAAAGGAATTGACCATTGGAAAAACAGAGGAATTTTTCCTTTGGATTGATTTTCGTAGGAAAACAAAGGGATTTTTTCAATCCACTTAGACCTGTTTTTACATTCCTATGCACCAACGAGCATACTATTTACTTCATCTTATCTTTTCATATGGTTTCACCTTTATTTGACCCTGCCTTTTAGGATTCCTGTGATATTCCTATTCCTGCGAATCAAACACCCAATGCTGCAGATTCCTGTGTTTCGAGTTCTCTGCTTTTCACATGCAAACCTATCCTATTCCTGTATTATTTGAAATCCTGTTAATCAAAAAGGCCCATAATGTTTTCGACATTTGACATTTTCGTCCTCTATACCTTTTTTCTTTAACCTTCCTAACTTTAAATACATCACTTTTGATCCTTTCAGGGCCAAAGGAGTTCACTTCTGTGTTTTACAGTCTTCAGAATTGGAGGGTGAGATGCTACAGCAGAACAGCTTCAAGTTCCCTTGCTTCTTTGTGAGGGAACCAATGAACTAACTTAACATTCCATGTGTTACATTTCCCACATTTATTGTGCAGGGTATCTTTGAGAGGTTTGACCGTGACCGAAGTGGTAGAATTGATGCAACAGAGCTGCGCGATGCTCTTCTAGATCTTGGATATTCAGTTTCCCCAACTGTGCTAGACTTGCTTGTGTCTAAATTTGACAAGACTGGGGGCAAGAACAAAGCGGTGGAATATGACAACTTCATTGAGTAAGATTAATCCTTCAATTAGTCTTAACTTGGCTGATTGTTTTTCCCACAAACTGCACAAGATTCTGCAGCATCTACTAATCTACTGAAACATGGATAGATCAAACTTGTTTAGTTTGTCAATATTTCCTTTTATGCCAAGATCAGAAATGGCAGAAAAACACTGGGTTCCCTTATAAAAGCCTAGCAGTAGCCGAATCTGATAATGCTTTGCAGTTTCAGTATTATGTGCTAATGGGAAATAAGAAACCGTGCATCACTATGGTGCTCTCATGGAGCAATTGTTCATAGCTAGTTGATATTTGTACTGCTAATCGGTTTCTTCCACTTTTGAATAAAATGCCCTGTCCAACTTGTGAAAGATCAAATGTTAAAATGGTCAGTCATTGATATTTGCACTTCATTTTCTGATGCAAAGCCTTATGATTCATACTTCTGAGGAATAATCCGAATCCTCCTATTTAGTTCCATTTTGAACTGTAGTATAACATTCCTGACTGTTTGTTCTTTGTGTATGCAGATGCTGCCTTACAGTGAAGGTAACATTCCTGAATGTTCTGTTTGCATTTCATGGTGCTCATTTGGCCGAATCACCTTTATAATTTGCCTTGCCTGAATTATCTTTGGCAGGGCCTGACCGAGAAGTTCAAGGAGAAGGACACGGCGTACTCGGGGTCTGCAACGTTCGGTTACGAGGCGTTCATGCTGACCGTGCTTCCTTTCCTCATCGCATGATGGCACTGCAGTGCATCAGGGCTGAGCGCATCTATCGTCCCCGCTGTATCGAAACGGTTGCTAGAGTTGTTTTGCCACTAGCTCTGTTGCCTACCGGCTGTAAATGTAATACTGGCACTCTGGAATAAGTCTTTTGGAGAATTCGAACAAGTTATGGTATACACTATACAGTACTAGCAGAAGTTATCTGCTCATGGATGCATTGGAACTCTGATGATGAAAAGCGGTGCACTAGTTGGATTGCCGATCGAAATCACGGCGCACTAGCTCGTCCTCAGTTAACTCGACCCCTCTCACCGGAGGAGCCCGGCCTCAATTACCTCAACCCCTGGATCGCTCAACAGCCGCCGGGCGAGCTCGCCTCTGCCGCCGACGCTGACGGTGAGGTCTTCTATGTAAGTTTTTCATGTGGCTCGTGATCTGATGAAGAATTTTGACGGCTCATCGCCTCGCCAAACGGAATCTTCCTCACAACCACAAATGTGAGTTTTGCTCTATATATGATTCGGAAGATGTTAGATCCTCAAGGGCGTGCTTGGTAGCCCCTACAGAGGCCAACCAGTCACGCGCATGACAGAAATGGGCTGTTTGATAAGGTGCGTTCACTATTTGGTCCGCATCGCACAAACATTAAAGCACCTATCAGGCAGGCCTGTTAGGAACGCTCAAATCGACAGTTTTCAACGAGTCGGCCTGAGAGGTGAGCCACATCAAGCGCACATGGACTGCTTCCTTACATGAGAGGAGACTAGAGGAATGCGAGCTAGTACACAACCTGTACTTGCTATCTTCTTCTATCTTCATTAAGCTCCTCACTAATCTCTTCTCTTCCTTGTCCCTTCTAATCTATAAAATGGTGTTTCGATTCGGAATAAGCTCTACACGAAAAAGATGCACATCGATGTTATGGTTTCATTTTTGTGATCGGTTCATAATTTCGTTGACCGTAAAAGCTTAATTTTGTGTTCATGTTTGGAGCTATTTTGTACGAATTTTGTCAAACTCGTCGCGCACGGTCCATCATTTGAAATTTTCTTTGACCAATAGCTTCATCTCGCAGTTCCACACGACATTCGTGTTGGAAGTTTTTTATTTTGACGAGAGTACGAGAAGATCTACATCTTCCTCGTGATTGTACATATGCATATGTGCAGTCTGATTTAAGACACTACTTAATCATTCCTCTAGGACGGCGTGGTTCCTCTCGATCTCCTCTCCCGCTTCTTGCTGCAGTGGCATCATCGTCGCCGTCGTTCATCTCAGCCTTCTCTGCTGGATCCTACTGCATTGCCGCCGCCATGACACGCGCACTGTATTTCTTCTCCTGTGTCCTCTGCCTCAGAGCCCTCCTATTTGTCCCTCTTGACGTCGACGTCGTTCCTCTTGACCTCCTTGCCCGCGTCCTACCACATTGGAGTCGTTTCCGGCGTCATTCATCTCGGCCTCCTCACTCTCGTCCTACTGCACACTGGCGCGCGCACTGCATTTCTCCTCCTCTGTTATCTGTCTCCGTGTGGACTTTCTTTGCGGTGACACGCTAGCAACTAGTTCGTCGTGCCGCCGCCGGGGTCTCTCGCCCATGACTCCGTGCTCGTCGTGTCGGACGCGGCGCCACGACAACCTCCACCGCAATCGCCATGGTCCGACACACACTGCATTTCTCCTCCCCCGTCCTCTGCCTCAGCGCTCTTCCGCATGGATTTTCTCTACGACGATGATGCAGCAACAAGCTCGCCGCGACGCCGGCAGGAACGCTCGCCTGAGATTTCGCGCTTGTCGTGTCGGTCGCGGCGTCGCGGTCACCGTCCATAGCAGTCGCGAGGCACAGTGTAACTCTGTGTGTTAAGTGCAAGTGTTAGCTTTTAATCATATCCATGTATACAACTGAACACCGTGTAGTTGCATGATCCGAGCCAATGCAAGACACCAAACACTATGTCAAAATTGCTCCCATAATGCAAGAGGCCTAGTTGCGGGCGACCAAACAATGTGCAGATGTTAGTTTTTTTTGCCTGTATACACTTAAACAAGCTCCGTTAACCCAGGCTTCACTGGGCCAGGCTGCACTGGGAAGATAACCAAACGCGCCCTAAGACTAGTCAAGTCCTCACCTAGATTGGACTCCCTATGATCTCTTTCACTGTTGGCAGCTTTGGTTCCGACGCCTACACTACGGTTAATCCCCTTTCATCACCGACGTCTCCTCCCATTGGTTTTTACTGTTGGTTTTATTAGTTATCCTTCCAAAACTCCCCTCACATTTTTCTCGGTCAAAGTGTTTTCCTCTTTTCCTTCATTCTTGCCCTTGGTGAATTAAAATCACAGAGATTTGTTTGACTCCACATAAAGGAATCAAATTATACTGCTAAAATGGAATCATATCATAACTTGCCATTTGCCAATATAATTAGCATAACTAAATCAAAAAAAATCTATCCTTTCCTTCAAATAAAAAAAATTGATCTCCCATCACACCATCCACCACCTCCGCTCTCCTATGCCCTAACCCCACGCCACCATGGCTTCGTGTCGAGCAAGACGCACCCGTTGCTCACCCACGTCAATGACTAGCTCAGCGTGCTCCGGTCATGGGCCTCCTACCACGACCAGAATGGGTTGGCGCTGGCCCACTTCCGGGTGTTCCTTTGCGTCCTCGATGAGCTCCCGTCTGTAGCGCCACGCTACACCGCTGTCACGCCCAAGATGCGGTCCTATCCCTATTAAGGCTTGCGGCCTCGACGGGGATAGAAGCGCATCTCGTCGTTCGCAAGTACAGTAAAACATTGCATACATGTAGGAAGAGATGAGTATATGAGTTGGCTTACACTCGCCACAAGCTATCTTACAAGTCCACACAAATTATTCATACATCATCCAGAAGGCAGGGTCCGGCTACGGACGAAAACAAACGATAAAAGAAGCAATGAAAAACCGTCTTGCTATCCCAGGATCACCACCACGAAGCTCCCTACTCGTCTGGATACGTAACATACATCCGACCACGTTCTTCACCATACTCCCACTGGAGCTGAGTCACATCGTCTGGCACGTACTCGTCAACACCTGTACCTGTATTGTTGTAATCTGTGAGCCACAGGGACTCAACAATCTCATAACACGGGTACCGAAACTATATAAGCCTTTGGGTAAGGAATTGGTTAAGTGGTGAGGCTGCAGCAAGCGCTAAGCATGTATTTGGTGGCTAACTTACGAGAACATGAATGTAAATATGGTGGCCTACGAGAGACGGACGTGAACTAGCATGATCACTAAGTGATCCTGAACACTTACTTACGTCAATCATAACCCCATGAACAGAGACAGTCACGGTTACGCACACAGTTGGTGTATTTTATTTGAGTTTACTTCAAGTTTACTATAACCGGGTGTTAAACAAATTTCCAAGGTGCCACGTAACCGCGGGCACGGCTTTCCGAAAAGATTAAACCCTGCAGGGGTGCTCCAACTCATCCATCACAAACTAACCACACGCCGCGGGAATAACCTCGACCACGAATCTCGTGATCTTCCTAGGCAATTCCACTGGAAAACCGCAACCTCGAGATAGCCCGAGGAAAATCGGAATTCCTCGCGCAAGACATTCGAGAAAGGTAAAACAAGTCCAGCAAGACCGCCCGACGTGTCGACGAACCCGATAGGAGCCACGTATCTCGTTCTCAGGACATGACCGGATGAGCAGTACGTACGGTGGCCTGATAGAAATCCCCGAGTTGCCCCGGGTGGCCCCGCAAGTGGCTCTATTTTGGACCAACACTCATGAGGAGCACTGGCCCGGGGGTTGATTAATTATCCACGGGGTAGCTATGCCCTATGCAATTTTATTAAGTTGTTTAGCAAATAATGTACCAAAGTTGGGTCTTGCCAGACAAGTTTTAATCTAAAACGAATGGTCGAGGGGGTCCCCAAAACAACCCCGAGCATGTTAGGAGCGCAAAATTATGGAATATAACACCGGTACTCGGAACTAGTGCGGCAAAAGCGGAACAAAACACTGAGCAAAAGGCCAAGCCTTCCACCGTTGCCAGATATATATGTGCATTAATTTAAATAACAGTAAATAGAGTGATAATAAACAAAATATCCATGTTGACACATGGAAAGCTTGCACCTGCAACTAGCAACGCTATAAGATAAGGGCTGAGCAGTGGTAACATAGCCAATCAATGTTTGCTAGGTGGTGGAGGGGTTAGAGGCTTTCATGGCAATTTGGAGGCTGACAGTTTAAGTGGTAGGTAACGGAAAACATAACGGTAAAAGCGAGACATCTAGCAAGGCAAAAATAGTGTCGGGATCCGGGTATGATCATCTTGCCTATTGGGTCTTTAGAGGAACAAAGAGCTGGGTCCTCGTAGTTGTACTCTCCGGGATCCTCGTACTCAGGCTCAACACTCGCGTCTACCCAAAGAGAAACAGCTCCAAATAAACATACAAACAAGGTGCAATGCACAAACAAGATGATGCATGATCCATTTGAAGTATTTAACATGGCAACCCTAAGCTAGTCATGTTTCTCATGCTCTTATTAAGTTCTTTAGTATTCTGGAAAGAACCTCAAGTTTAGTTATTTGAACATGCATGATCATGGCAAATATGAATGCTTCATGCAAAATCGATGCAAATGCATATGTAAAACATTGCAAACGGAGTAACGTAGCTCACGGTACACTCACGGCAAGGTACGAACGTTAACGGAGACAAAACACAAAATGAGGAAGGCCATGGGCTATTCCTTGGTATCCCAAGGATGCCACTGGATAGGAAATGAAAATCTAGCAAGAATAGAGCTAAAGATCATGCAAAACAATGGAGTATAGCTCCCACAAGTCACAAAACATTCAAACACACAATCTGTCCATAAACAGCAACATGTCAACTTGCAACACACATATCCAGAGCTACAGGAAGTTTTAAATCAAAACCAAGGCATGGGCATGAAGTACACAACATGCTTAACAAATCATCTATCTACAACAACATGAAAGGAAGCATGGATCAATGGCAAATATGCTCACAAGATGGCATGTTGAATCAGTTTTTAGGGACGGTGAAAATTCCAGTTTTCTGGAATCTGAGTTAACCAGATAGCAACTTGACAGCAACTTTTATATATGCTAGAGGGCATTTAATGGCATGAAAATTAACAGGGTTATAGAGGGCATCAACTACTACAAAACACTAGCACTGTGCATGAGCTAAAACATCACAGATCACTTGGTAGCATCCCCTAAACATGGCATGAAAATAACTACAGATTCTCAGACTTAGGCAAATTCACTAAGAGAATAGCAGCAGTTTTAACAGGATGACATATTGAGCAACAAAATTATCTATGATGCAAAACCTCTTATCACAAACTATTTGCACAAGATGACAGAGGGTAACTTGCACCACAATTCATGTCATTAAGCCATACTCAAAGGAACCAAGGAATCATGGGAACCATCAAAACAATATGCTATCATGTTAACAGATTCCAACACTTAGCAATATTTTGGGCAATTGAAAACAGAATTTTTTGGTGGCATGTTTGCATCAAGAATCCCACTCATAACATGATCTAACATGGCAGACAAAAATACCAGGGGCTAGAACACACCCAAATGAACATATTTCATGTTGGCAAGATCATCAAATCATGCAAGAATTAATTCATACAAAAATAACAAAATGCCACCTCATCACAAATTAACATTTTTACAAAGTTGCTCAAATGACAGAAACAATGCCACCATTGGATTCCTGGGATTTTTCTACCCCAAAATCATATATCACACCCCTATATTACGGTTGGGAAAACTCACAACATGGCAATCTCAAATCCAACAATTCACTTATAAGGGATCATATGCCAGATGTGGCATGTCCCATGATCCTGACAGATTTGGTAATAAAACAAAAAACAGCAATATTTCCTTCTTTTTTTTGCGAGAAACTTCCAATCTATTCATCTTCAATCATGGCAGTACAAAGAACAACAGAGGTAATAAAAATTACAACCATGTCCGTGGACCACCTAGCGACGACTACAAGCACTGGAGCGAGCCGAAGGCGCGCCGCCGTCAGCGCCCCTCCCTCACCGGAGCCGGGCAAACCTTGTTGTAGTAGACAGTCGGGAAGTCGTCGTGCTAAGGCCCCATAGGACCAGCGCACCAGAGTAGCAACCATCGCCGATGAAGAAAGTCGTAGATCAGAAGGATCAAACCTGTAAACACCCAAACAAAGACGAACGAAAACCGGATATTCACAGAAATCAACAAAAAACAATAAAACAAAAAGCAAAAAAAAGGGGGGCCTACCTGGCAGCGAGCCAGGGACCCTGAGGCTATGACATGTGGGCCCAGGGCCCCACTGTGAGAGGCCTGCGCAAAAATGGGAAAAAGGGGGCTCAAATTGCCCCTGCGGGGAATCGAACCCGCGCCTCCCCAAAGAGGGGAGGAAATTGCAGTTTACACCAGGTACTGTTCCGGGCGTTGCAGCGATCACCCCCTCGACGTCTTTTTTGCAGTGTTCACCAGGTCTTCGTCTAATCTGTTGCACTCTAGGCTAATACAAGTCATTAGTAGGCAAACTGCTACTCCCAGAATCAAGTCAGCTGACCACTACATGGCGTTTGAGCCTTTTTGTACTCTGCTACTAGCAAACCTGAAGAAACGGCCATTCTGAAATTTTTGACAGCATATCTCCATATAAAAAGGACAAATAAGACATTATATCAATTGCCAACAGCACATAGCATATAAATAGAAGTATAAACATAAGGATGGTGCCATACAACCATTACAGACTACCATACGGCCATTTGCAAGCATCAATGTCCAACTCTACCATGTGCCATTACAAAAGCATCATGGACCAAAATATTGGTGCAGCTTCAAAGTTATACTAGCATCCAAGTACCAACATACAGCCATTGCACACATAACAATAGCTGAAACAACATGACAGTCATTTTTGCTGGGAGTTCTCTTGCCTCTGCTGGGATTGCAGACCTGCTGTGAAGTAGGAATAAAGCCTTGTACCTTCATACCCTTGGACACCTAAACATGAGCCATTTGCATTTGGCATCCTCCCTGTGACAGTAGACTCATGAGAAGAATTACTAGATGCATTGCGTCGAGGAGCCGACGGTGGAGCGACATTATGTTGAGGAGCCGACGGTGGAGCGGCATAGTGCTGAGGAGCTGTAGGTGGAGCAGCATGGTGCTGAGAAGCTGGCGGTGGAGCAGCATCTGGCAGCCTTCTCACGGTCTACAAAACATGTCAAATTTGTTAAACATTGCAGAATTATGAAACATGTTAGCATGTTAACAGGAGAGAGTAAAAACAATACAAGGATTACCTTGTGTTGTGCCTTTCTTGCTGCCAAGTGTGGTTGCTATAGCATGTTTGCAAGGTATGCCTGTCAAGTCCCATTTGAAGCAGCCACATGTTCTCTCAGCTAAATTCACCTCATAGGTTCTCTCAATATGTGTGACTTGCCACAAGTCCTTCTTTGAACATACAATATTTGTACACCATCTTGCATTTGTCTTCTCCCACTCTAATCTTTCTACATAAGTTGGAGTGATTTCCCACTGAACATTCTCTACCCCTTCCCTCTTTGTTGCAAATCTGGCCATTAGTTTAGTCCTAATTGACACGATCATGGTGACTATTGGCTTATCCCTGACTTTAAGTATGTAGCTATTAAACACCTCACTAATATTATTGACAACTAAATCAGTCTTGCAACTTGTGTCAAATGCATGTCGTGCCCAGTGCATAGGAGGTATTTTACAAAACCATTCCCATGCTTCCTTATCTACTGTTTTAAATTCTTCCATGGCTACATCAAAGTCATACTTATCAAAGGCATATGCAGCGCGATCAACTAGCTTTTTCAGATCCCCATTCTTGTGTCCCGCACTCATAAAGTTTGCATAAATGTGTCTAAGGCAATACCTATGGCATGAATCAGGAAATACCAAATGAACTGCAGCTATGAGGCCCTTCTGCCTGTCGGACACATATTCAATATCGCCTCCCAGAATATCATCCATCCGGAAAGAATCATCCACATCAATTTCTTGCTGAATGTTGCAATCCATATTCAGGTCAAATTTGCTATTCATTGGCCAATCTTGATGGATTGCCCTCGGTTCTTCAATAAACCAATCAGCTGGCCACTCCACGTTGCATTGTGGATCGATGTTTCTCTCCTCGCTGCACAAATTTACATAATCTTATCAGTTAACCATGCACAAAATTACCACAAAAACATTGAATACCCTGATTCTAAATTACAACCAGCACAATACACTTGGTCCTAAACACATTCCGAAATTGGTCCTACCATGTGAATAATACAAACATAAGCACCCAAAATTCAAGTTTTTTAACCAAATACACGTCGATCTACGACAAAATGGGGCTGTGCCAAACCTAGGGTTCTATTACCCTAATCAAAGTGGCAGGGAGGAGGAGAAATTGGGGGTCTTACCCGACGACGTTGAAGGAGTGGCTGGGGTTCGTCGTGGTCGAATAGCTCGCCGCCGTTTGGACGGCCGCCGCCGTCTCCGCTGTCGGCGCCGCCCCCGCCGCCGCCATGGCCTCTGCTTCTCGCGGGAGTCCTCGCTCCGCCTTGCCTGGGGTGCGATTCGCGGGAGAAGGGGGCGGATTGCGAAGGAAGTCCAGGCCGTCGCCCAGGCCCATCATCGGCCACCAGCCGGCGGCGATTTGCCGGCCGCCGTCGCAGTCGGGGGTCAGGGCGGGGCGCAGAGAGAAAACGGGGGCGAGGCGAGGTGTCGAGACGCAGGTCGGTTCCTCTGCCCTGTTAGACTTAGTCAATTCCTCTGGTATTGTGGGACCCACTGTCAGGATGGCTATTAACACAAGACTAATCAGGAAATAGACTGGAGTGCAACAAATTAGACGAGGACCTGGTGAACACTGCAAAAAAGACGTCGAGGAGGTGATCGCTGCAACGCCCGGAATAGTACCTGGTGTAAACTGCAATTTCCTCCAAAGAGGGAGTGGAGGCGCAACCACTGAGCTGGGAGGGGACTACTGAACATATAGGGGTATCTGTTCTTTTGAACAGACCCCTGCTACTGCACTGCTCCTCCGGCGACCGAAACAGAGGAGGACGCCGGCGAGCACAGAGGCGACCAACGGAGGAGATGGCCACCGGCGGGGCTTGCGGATGCTACGACGGATCCATCTCCGGTGCTATCGCGGAGAGGCACGGGCTGCAAGGCGGGGCGCGAGGAGCTCGATGCTTCCGGCCATGGCGGACGGGGCGCAACAGACGCGGCCAAAAAGCTGGGCTTGGCACGGGCTAGCGGCGCGACGAGGCAACATGCGAGCGCGGACGAAGCAAGGCGCGGCAAGGACGCTACTTGGGCGCCTAACATGGCCTACCAACGGCGGACGACTCGGATTGCTCGATCCGCAACAACGGCGACGACGGCGACCGGAGCAAGGAGAGGATGAACTGCGGCTCACCCAGGGGTTTGCTGCTGGAGTCGAACACGGAGACGACGGAGGAGACGAAGGCGACGCGCGACGACGGCTTGGCGAAGAGGGCGACACGGCTTCCGGGTCCGCGACGGCGACGAGGAAGCAGCCGACGGCAGAGGAACGATCCGCACCTCCTAGCACCCGGAATCGGACGAGGAAGAAGCGGGGACGCCGAGCGACATGGCGGAGACGACGCAGGAAGGCGCCGGCGACGAGGTCGACGACGACGATGAAGCGCGGCTCTCTGGACTTGACTGAATCTCTCTGAACCTCTCTGAACTTCCAGGAGGAAGAAGGGGAAGGAAGAAGGGGGCGGCGGCGCGAGGAGGAAGGGGGGAAACCCTAGGGAGTGGGCACGGACGTCGGGGCTTTATAGCCAGGGCGCTGGACGTCGTGGCTGCCACGGCGGCCATGGCTTCGCTGCCCCGCTCGGCCGCTGTGAGAGAGAGGTGGAAAGGAGGAGGGCGACAGCGAACGGAGGAGAGGCTGGCAGGTGGGACCGGGCTAGCGCCACGCTGGAAAGAGGGAGGGGAGCGAGGAGAGGCTGGCTCGCTCGATCGCTGCTGCTGGGCTGCGGTGCGAGCTAGTAGGGCCGCAAGGGGAGGACGAGGCCCAGGAGGGTTGGCCCCTCTCTCTCTCTCTCTCAGGTCAAAAGGTTTTTTCCTTTTTAATAAAAACAGCACCAAAGAAATAAAATGACAGGGAGTTTGAAAAGGAATTATAGAGGAAGAGAAAATGTCTTGCACTGAAAAAAACATGCACTAATTTATAAAAATGAAATTGGCATTTTTAGGACAAACAATTTAATTCATTTAAAATTATTAAACATGCTGTTTTGTAAGGAAAGAGAGGCAATAATGCACCGAACTTGGAAAAGAGATATTTTACAAATCCTAACAGAATATTTAGGGGAAGAGCAATATTTTTAAGGATGTGAACCAGCAAGTAAATTCATCACATGTGCATATATTTGAAATAGGAGAGGTGGGGATGGTTTTAGAGCAATTGTGAGGGGGGTTTTGAGAAAAAATAGTGGAGATGTTCTACACACCAAAACACACTTGTGCCACCAACACACATAACAACACAAGACACACACTCACCACACACCACCAACATGAGGAAGCATGATGCAATTATGATGACATGATGATTATGATGCCATGATGCCAAAAACTCATGAGGCCAAATATATTACTCAAATCACAAGCACAACAAGAAGGTCCACACATGACAAATGATACAAATATGGAAGGAATGCTCTTGGGCTGTTACAACTCTCCCCCACTACATGAGGATCTCGTCCCGAGATCTAGGAACGGAAGAATTCGGGAAATTCGGAACGGAGATGGTCCTCTCGTTCCCAAGTGGCTTCTTTGTCGGAGTGATGTGACCACTTCACCTTTAGAAACTTCATTGACTTGTTGCGAGTCTTACGCTCAGTTTCTTCAAGGATAGCAACTGGATGCTCATGATAGGATAGGTCTGTTTGGAGATCAACGGTGCGCTCGGGAGTCTTGAAACACTTCCGGAGCTGAGAGACGTGAAACACATCATGCACATTGGAGAAACTGGGAGGAAGCTCTAGTTGGTAGGCAAGGTCACCCCTCTTGTCCACAATCTTGAAAGGACCCACAAAGCGTGGAGCAAGCTTTCCTTTGATGCCAAAGCATTGAGTGCCCTTCATGGGAGACACTCTGAGATAGACAAAATCATCGATCTGGAAGGTCATGTCACGATGCTTGCTATCGTAATAGCTCTTCTGGCGGGATTGAGCTGCTTTGAGATTTGCACGAATGACACGTCACATTTCTTTTGCTTCAGTGATCATGTCATTACCAAGGATTTGACGCTCACCGGTTTCAGACCAAGTGAGCGGGGTACGGCATTTCCTGCCATAGAGAATCTCGAAAGGAGCTTTGCCGGAACTTGCTTGGAAGCTATTGTTGTATGACTCTCAGAGGTTACTTGTCACAAGTGCGGTCAGAAGGGCCATTACTCCAACAAGTGCAACAACCAGCGGCGGCTTCCGCCTCCTCCTCCTATCAGGCCCCCAGGCAGTGCTATGGTGAAGCACAATCCCAAGTCAGCAAGGGTGAACATGGTGAATGCAGCTGAAGCAGAGGAGTCTCATGAAGTGATTATGGGTAATCTCTCGGTTAATTCTATCCCTGCAAAAGTTTTGTTTGACACTGGTGCGTCGCATTCATTCATATCTAGGCCTTTCGTTGCTAAGCATGGTATTGTGACAGAAGTGACTCCTAGACCTCTAAAGATTGTTTCTCCGGGTTTGCAAATGACTTCTCGTGTGATGGTTCGGGATGCCTCTATCGAGATGGGAAATTATTCCTTTCTGGCCTCTCCGATTGTTCTCGGCAATTCCGATATTGATCTTATTCTTGGCATGGATTTTCTGGCGATGAACAAGGCTTATGTTGATTGCAAAGCTAAAGAAGTCCAATTGACTCATCCTTCTGAAGATGTGATCATTTTCGCTGCTTGCGATGACACGATTCGTCTATTTTCTCTCAATGAGAAGGGTGAAATTCTGCCATTTCTCAAATTCCCGTTGTCTCGGAGTATGAAGATGTCTTTCCAGAAGAGTTGCCAGGAATGCCTCCTCACAGGCCAGTGGATTTTGTGATTGAACTCGAGCCTGGAACTGAACCGGTGTGCAAGCGTCCTTATAAGCTTGGCCCCGAAGAGCTGAAAGAATTGAAGAAACAACTAGATGAACAAGAGCGTCTGGGTCTGATCAGACCAAGTTCTTCACCTTGGGGTTGTGGTGTTCTGTTTGTCAAGAAGAAGGATGGCACGGACCGACTATGTGTTGATTACCGCCCATTGAATAAGAAGACAATCAGGAACAAGTATCCACTTCCCAACATCAATGAGTTGTTTGAGCAATTGAAAGGTGCCAAGGTTTTCTCGAAGTTAGATCTCCGTATGGGCTATCATCAAATCCGCATTCGTGAAGAAGATATTCCAAAGACTGCTTTCAGGACGAGTTTTGGCTCTTATGAGTACACCATCATGTCTTTTGGTCTAGCAAATGCGCCTCCGACCTTCTCCAGAATGATGAACTTCATATTCTCTCCTTTCAAGAATGAGTTCATCTTGGTGTATTTGGATGACATCCTTGTGTTCTCGGAGACTGAAGAAGAGCATGCAGAGCATCTCCGACTTGTGCTGGACAAGTTAAGAGAGCATCGGTTCTATGCTAAGTTCTCCAAATGTGAGTTTTGGCTCAATGAAGTGGTGTACCTTGGGCATGTCATCTTTGCCGAGGGCATTAAAGTGCACCCTGAGAAAGTTGAGGCAATTGTGAAGTGGGAGCCTCCTCAGAATGTCAAGCAACTTTGTAGCTTCCTCGGCCTTGCAAGTTATTGCAGAAGATTCGTCGAGAACTTCTCTCAAATTGCTAAGCCTCTGTCTAACCTCCTTCAGAGAAATGTCAAGTTTGTGTGGTCTCCTGAGTGTGATGTGGCGTTCAATACACTCAAACAGAAGCTGACTTTAGCTCCAGTTCTTGTTCCTCCCGAGAAATCCAAGCCTTTCCAAGTATTTTGTGATGCTTCTCTCCAAGGTCTCGGTGGTGTTCTCATGCAAGATAAGAAGGTTGTGGCTTATACCTCGCGACAGCTGAAGCCTAGCGAGAGGAACTACCCCACTCATGATCTTGAGCTGGCGGCGGTTGTGCATGCTCTGATACCAACTTGTCACGCCCAAGATGCAATCTCATAACCCCACTAAGTGATCCTAAAATTTTTTGAGCGGGAAGAGGAGTAGAATGAAAATTCCTAAGTCGAATAACTCACTAGAGTATAGAAGAGGAGTAAAAGAATCCCACTCTCCGATATAACTAGACTCAAAATAGTTTTAACTAGACTCGACTCGGCCAAGTTCGATCAAGCAAGGGGCTCCTATGGTCGGTATGGCTCTGATACCAACTTGTCACGCCCAAGATGCGGTCCTATCCCTATTAAGGCTTGCGGCCTCGACGGGGATAGAAGCGCATCTCGTCATTCGCAAGTACAGTAAAACATTGCATACATGTAGGAAGCGATGAGTATATGAGTTGGCTTACACTCGCCACAAGCTATCTTACAAGTCCACACAAATTATTCATACATCATCCAGAAGGCAGGGTCCGGCTACGGACGAAAACAAACGATAAAAGAAGCAATGAAAAACTGTCTTGCTATCCCAGGATCACCACCACGAAGCTCCCTACTCGTCTGGATACGTAACATACATCCGACCACGTTCTTCATCATACTCCCACTGGAGCTGAGTCACATCGTCTGGCACATACTCGTCAACACCTGTACCTGTATTGTTGTAATCTGTGAGCCACAGGGACTCAACAATCTCATAACCCGGGTACCGAAACTATGTAAGCCTTTGGGTAAGGAATTGGTTAAGTGGTGAGGTTGCAGCAAGCGCTAAGCATGTATTTGGTGGCTAACTTACGAGAACATGAATGTAAATATGGTGGCCTACGAGAGACGGACGTGAACTAGCATGATCACTAAGTGATCCTGAACACCTACTTACGTCAATCATAACCCCACCGTGTTCTCTCTCGGTTCATGTTCACGAGCAGAGACAATCACGGTTACGCACACAGTTGGTGTATTTTATTTGAGTTTACTTCAAGTTTACTATAACCGGGTGTTAAACAAATTTCCAAGGTGCCACGTAACCGCGGGCACGGCTTTCCAAAAAGATTAAACCCTGCAGGGGTGCTCCAACTAATACATCACAAACTAACCACACGCCGCGAGAATAACCTCGACCACGAATCTCGTGATCTTCCTAGGCAATTCCACTGGAAAACCGCAACCTCGAGATAGCCCGAAGAAAATCAGAATTCCTCGCGCAAGACATTCGAGAAAGGTAAAACAAGTCCAGCAAGACCGCCCGACGTGTCGACGGACTCGATAGGAGCCGCGTATCTCGTTCTCAGGACACGACCGGATGAGCAGTACGTACGGTGGCCTGATAGAAATCCCCGAGTTGCCCCGGGTGGCCCCGCAAGTGGCTCTATTTTGGACCAACACTCATGAGGAGCACTGGCCCGGGGGTTGATTAATTATCCACGGGGTTGCTATGCCCTATGCAATTTTATTAAGTTGTTTAGCAAATGTAGTACCAAAGTTGGGTCTTGCCAGACAAGTTTTAATCTAAAACGAATGGTCGAGGGGGTCCCCATAACAACCCCGAGCATGTTAGGAGCCCAAATTATGGAATATAACACCGGTACTCGGAACTAGTGCGGCAAAAGCGGAACAAAACACTGAGCAAAAGGCCAAGCCTTCCACCGTTGCCAGATATATATGTGCATTAATTTAAATAACAGTAAATAGAGTGATATAAACAAAATATCCATGTTGACACATGGAAAGCTTGCACCTGCAACTAGCAACGCTATAAGATAAGGGCTGAGCAGCGGTAACATAGCCAATCAATGTTTGCTAGGTGGTGGAGGGGTTAGAGGCTTTCATGGCAATTTGGGGGCTGACAGTTTAAGTGGTAGGTAACGGAAAACATAACGGTAAAAGCGAGACATCTAGCAAGGCAAAAATAGTGTCGGGATCCGGGTATGATCATCTTGCTTGTTGGGTCTTCAGAGGAACAAAGAGCTGGGTCCTCGTAGTTGTACTCTCCGGGATACTCGTACTCAGGCTCAACACTCGCATCTACCCAAAGAGAAATAACACCAAATAAACATACAAACAAGGTGCAATGCACAAACAAGATGATGAATGATCCATTTGAAGTATTTAACATGGCAACCCTAAGCTAGTCATGTTTCTCATGCTCTTATTAAGTTCTTTAGTATTCTGGAAAGAACATCAAGTTTAGTTATTTGAACATGCATGATCATGGCAAATATGAATGCTTCATGCAAAATCGATGCAAATGCATATGTAGAACATTGCAAACGGAGTAACGTAGCTCACGGTACACTCACGGCAAGGTACGAACGTTAACGGAGACAAAACACAAAATGAGGAAGGCCATGGGCTATTCCTTGGTATCCCAAGTATGCCACTGGATAGGAAATGAAAATCTAGCAAGAATAGAGCTAAAGATCATGCAAAACAATGGAGTATAGCTCCCACAAGTCACAAAACATTCAAACACACCATCTGTCCACAAACAGCAACATGTCAACTTGCAACACACATATCCAGAGCTACAGGAAGTTTTAAATCAAAACCAAGGCATGGGCATGAAGTACACAGCATGCTTAACAAATCATCTATCTACAGCAACATGAAAGGAAGCATGGATCAATGGCAAATAGGCTCACAAGATGGCATGTTGAATCAGTTTTTAGGGACTGAAAATTCCTGTTTTCTGGAATCTGAGTTAAGCAGATAGCAACTTGACAACAACTGTTATATATGCTAGAGGGCATTTCATGGCATGAAAATTAACAGGGTTATAGAGGGCATCAACTACTACAAAACACTAGCACTGAGGATGAGCTAAAACATCACAGATCACCTGGTAGCATTCCCTAAACATGGCATGAAAATAACTACAGATTCTCAGACTTAGGCAAATTCACTAAGAGGATAGCAGCAGTTTTAACAGGATGACATATTGAGCAACAAAATTATCTATGATGCAAAACCTCTTATCACAAACTGTTTGCACAAGATGACAGAGGGTAACTTGCACCACAATTCATGTCATTAAGCCATACTCAAAGGAACCAAGGAATCATGGGAACTATCAAAACAATATGCTATCATGTTAACAGATTCCAACACTTAGCAATATTTTGGGCAATTGAAAACAGAATTTTTTGGTGGCATGTTTGCATCAAGAATCCCACTCATAACATGATCTAACATGGCAAGCAAAAATACCAGGGGCTAGAACACACCCAAATGAACATATTTCATGTTGGCAAGATCATCAAATCATGCAAGAATTAATTCATACAAAAATAACAAAATGCCACCTCATCACAAATTAACATTTTTACAAAGTTGCTCAAATGACAGAAACAATGCCACCATTGGATTCCTGGGATTTTTCTACCCCAAAATCATATATCACACCCCTATATTACGGTTGGGAAAACTCACAACATGGCAATCTCAAATCCAACAATTCACTTATAAGGGGTCATATGCCAGTTGTGGCATGTCCCATGATCCTGACAGATTTGGTAATAAAACAAAAACAGTAATATTTCCTTAAAAGGAAATTCACAGAAATCAACAAAAAACAATAAAACAAAAAGCAAAAAAAAGGGGGGGGCTACCTGGCAGCGAGCCAGGGACCCTGAGGGTATGACATGTGGGCCCAGGGCCCCACTGTCAGAGGCCTGCACAAAAATGAGAAAAAGGGGGCTCAAATTGCCCCATCGGGGAATCGAACACGCGCCTCCCCAAAGAGGGAGTGGAGGCGCAACAACTGAGCTGGGAGGGGACTACTGAACATATAGGGGTATCTGTTCTTTTCAACAGACCCCTGCTACTGCACTGCTCCTCCGGCGACAGAAGCAGAGGAGGACGCCGGCGAGCACATAGGCGACCAACGGAGGAGATGGCCACCGGCGGGGCTTGCGGATGCTACGACGGATCCATCTCCGGTGCTATCGCGGAGAGGCATGGGCTGCAAGGCGGGGCGCGAGGAGCTCGATGCTTTCGGCCATGGCGTACGGGGCGCAACAGACGCGGCCAAAAAGCTGGGCTTGGCACGGGCTAGCGGCGCGACGAGGCAACAGGCGAGCGCGGACGAAGCAAGGCGCGGCAAGGACGCTACTTGGGCACCTAACATGGCCTACCGACGGCGGACGACTCGGATTGCTTGATCCGCAACTACGGCGATGACGGCGACCGGAGCAAGGAGAGGATGAACTGCGGCTCACCCAGGGGTTTGCTGCTGGAGTCGAACACGGAGACGACGGAGGAGACAAAGGCGACGTGCGACGACGGCTTGGCGAAGAGGGCGACGCGGCTTCCGGGTCCACGACGGCGACGAGGAAGCAGCCGACAGCAGAGGAACGATCCGCACCTCCTAGCGCCCGGAATCGGACGAGGAAGAAGCGGGGACGCCGAGCGACATGGCGGAGACGACGCAGGAAGGCGCCGGCGACGAGGTCGACGACGACGATGAAGCGCGGCTCTCTGGACTTGACTGAATCTCTCTGAACCTCTCTGAACTTCCAGGAGGAAGAAGGGGAAGGAAGAAGGGGGCGGCGGCGCGAGGAGGAAGGGGGGAAACCCTAGGGAGTGGGCACGGACGCCGGGGCTTTATAGCCAGGGTGCTGGACGTCGTGGCTGCCACGGCGGCCATGGCTTCGCTGCCCCGCTCGGCCGCTGTGAGAGGGAGGTGGAAAGGAGGAGGGTGACAGCGAACGGAGGAGAGGCTGGCAGGTGGGACCGGGCTAGCGCCACGCTGGAAAGAGGGAGGGGAGCGAGGAGAGGCTGGCTCGCTCGATCGCTGCTGCTGGGCTGCGGTGCGAGCTAGTTGGGCCGCAAGTGGAGGACGAGGCCCAGGAGGGTTGGCCTGTCTCTCTCTCTCAGGTAAAAAGGTTTTTTTCCTTTTTAATAAAAACAACACCAAAGAAATAAAATGACAGGGAGTTTTAAAAGGAATTATAGAGGAAGAGAAAATGTCTTGCACTGACAAAAACATGCACTAATTTATAAAAATGAAATTGGCATTTTTAGGACAAACAATTTAATTCATTTAAAATTATTAAACATGCTGTTTTGTAAGGAAAGAGAGGCAATAATGCACCAAACTTGGACAAGAGATATTTTACAAATCCTAACAGAATATTTAGGGGAAGAGCAACATTTTTAAGGATGTGAACCAGCAAGTAAATTCATCACATGTGCATATATTTGAAATAGGAGTGGTGGGGATGGTTTTAGAGCAATTGTGAGGGGGGTTTTGAGAAAAAAATAGTGGAGAGGTTCTACACACCAAAACACACATGTGCCACCAACGCACATAACAACACAAGACACACACTCACCACACACCACCAACATGAGGAAGCATGATGCAATTATGATGACATGATGATTATGATGCCATGATGCCAAAAACTCATGAGGCCAAATATATTACTCAAATCACAAGCACAACAGGAAGGTCCACACATGACAAATGATACAAATATGGAAGGAATGCTCTTGGGTTGTTACAACCGCCAAGGATCTCGCAGCCGCCGTAGCCATATGTGTGCCCGTGCTAACCCACGCCTGGGCCTCCGCCACGTCTGGTCCCTGTGGAGTCGATACCGGAGCTGTGTGAGATGGGGCGGCTCAGATCTGGGTCGACATTCGATCTGGGCGGAGGGGCTGGAACCCTTGCGTGGTTGTCCCCTCGAGTGGGAGACGACCGTCGCGGTGGTCTTGGTCTGTACCCGAGGTGAAGGAAGGTTGCTGATTTTCCTAGTCTGGGTTGGTGGTGGAGTTTGGAACACGTTCTCTCAGCTGTGTGAGGTGTTGGCGGACCACAATGGTGCAACTTTGTTGGCAAGGTCATGTGGTGGCGGCACTGTGAGGCTTCATGGACGGTGCTGCCCCAAACCTTGGAGGTGTGGAAATGAGCAGCGATACAGATGAAAATCCTGCCAAGTTTTTGTCGGGCCGGCGACAATGTCACCCGCGGGTGTCGTTCCTCTCCTTGGAGGCGTTTCGCCATTTCCTTCGCTCGCTTGGTGTTTGTAGGTGTCTCCGGGCGAAAGCCCAGATTCGATGCAGGATCAACACGATGGCAGCATCATCAACGTCGTCCCTATGTTGGGAGCATCGTACCTGGAGACACGGTCTGGTGGTCCTACGTTGAGCTCCTCGGGTATTCACCGTTGTCCATGATCGATCTTCTAAGGCGCAATGTACGACCATTGCTAGTGATTTCAAGACAGTGCCTTCCTTGAGGCAGATTGAGTCCTACCATCCTCTTACCACCTCCTTTTAGGAATTAATGGGGAATGGTGTGTCGACAAGGGATGCTTGGTGGAGATGCTGTTCTTCGAAGGTGATCGATGGTGGTCGAGACGCAGCGAGGTTTTTCGGTTTTGGACAGGCTCTTTTTGCTTTGTAGTTGTACCGTTGTTGGTGGATGTATTTGGACTAGTCCGGGTGTGAAGTTTGTGCTATGCTCGTTGTTCACATCGAGTGGTACCAACCTGTGGTTGGATGGTTAGATGAACAGTGCTATCCTCAGCCCATTAGGTTTCCTGGTGCTTGTATTTTTCTGGATTTAATTCAGGATTTCCGGCAAAGCGCATTCAGTGGGAGGAGATATTTCCGTCGACTACGAGGCACCTATGATGACTTCGTTAATTTTAAGATGATATGCTGGCTCAGTCTCTCGAAGGTTCTCATAGAGGTAGGGTGTGCGTGTGTGTTCATAGAGGTGAGTCTATGTGCATATATATGAACGTTTGCGCTTGTACTGTGTTAAAAAAAAAGAGTGGTAGTACAATTATTTCTTTCTATAAAGCTATGCTACACAATTTGTGTACTCTCGAGAAAAAGTTTTAGCACATCCGTATAAAAAAACAGTGTTACATTCTTGTGCTTTATGAATGCCGCATTTGTGTCGGACAGATATCGAAACCGTCCCATCCTCGTGGACAGTAATTCGTTTTCGTATACAACACGTACTTCCATACTAGTATAAGTAGTCAACATCCGCCTTCCCATACGTCCACGCTGACCTAGCTACCTTCCTCCAAACCGCTGATCGCCCAGCAGCCGGCGAAACCTCAACTCAGGAACACGGCGACGCCGAGAACAATGACGGACCCCTACCATGCGCTAAGCTTCGGGATGCGCTTCAACCCGACGGACGAGCAGGCCATTGCTGTGTACCTCGTGCCATGGCTCCTCGGCCAGCCGCTGCCTGACACCGCCGGAATCATCCATCACGCGGATGTTTATGAGTCCGAGCCAAAGGATCTCGCCGCCGCGTGGCCCCGCCTTCCCAACACCCACAATCGCTTCTTCTTCACCACCTGCAGCCGGCAGAAAGCCGGGACGGGCTTCCGGATGAAGCGCACCGCCGGCGCCGGCAGCTGGGTCACGAGTTCCAAGACGGAGGTCAAGAACAGCGCCGACGAGACGATCGGATACCACGAGAAGCTTCGCTACGCGTACAAGGGCCAGAGCGGCAAGTCCGAGTGGCTCATGGACGAGTACCACTGCCGCGGATTCGACCAATACGCCCTCCTCCATGACGGCAAGGAGGAGCGCGTCCTGTGCAGGCTCTACGTCTCGCCCGGCGCCAAGCCGGGATCCGTCGCGCTTCAACAATCTGCTGCAGCGGACCACCTGCTTGTCCGTGGAATTCAAGGACCCTCCATGGCCGTGCAGCAGCAGCAGCAGCAGCCGCGGCGTCCACAAGAACAGGTTGCCGTGCCTCTCGCGTCCACGCAGGCGCCGGCCGGGATGAAGAAGCCAGCGCCACCAGTTGCTGGCCGGCAGAGCCCCATGGTTCCTGCGCCCATGCCCCAACTGACTGCAACAGGGGATCATCGCCTCAGAGTTCAAGAACCCGCCATCATGGCCGCGCCGCGTCCACAAGCACGACCGCAGCAGATGATCACGACGCCAGCGACGCCGCGCGGCCTTGATCTTTCGTCGGGGCAACAGCAACGTCGCGTCACGGTTCCTGCGCCCATGACCACGCAGCAGCAGACGCCCAAGAGGCCGGCGCCTCCCATCGCCGAGCCGCCGCACACCAAGCGGATGCGTGCTGCTGCTCTCGCTCCGGCTTGGACACGTCCCGCGGTGAATCCGGCGTCCGTCCTGTCGTGGGAGCCGGCAAAGCGACCGTCCTGGTGTCCGCCGCAGCGGCCGAATTTCTTGTCGGCGCCGCTGCCTCCGCGCCAGGCGACCAAGGAGGACAAGGATGCCGATCTTGGATTAATGGCAGACGGCCAGAGCACGATCCAGCAAGGAGGCCACAAGAGGCCCATCCAACAAAAGGCCTGCAACGACTACACGGACGAGGTGTTGCCAGAGAAGACAGAAGAGGACGAGGAGGACGAGCAGGAGGAGGGCGACGACGAGTTCGCGAGGTTCTTGGATGACGTGCTTGAAATAGCGCCAGAGGAGACGGAAGACGCAGACGGCAAGGCCATCGAAGAAGATGGCGATGAGGAGGAGGACATGAGCACCTTGTGGTGATGGAGACGGTTGGAAATGGAAGAGCTGCGATGAAATGAAGAAGAAGGGATCACCAGCATGCGAGGTCACTACTAAGTGCTTCCCTCCTGTCTGTGATGAGTAGCTACGATATTAGGATTTTTCCTTTAGTTGCCTGGTATACTCTTCACTGCAACAGTACGTGTGAGACTGAAGCTTGTAATAGACTAATAGACATACTGTCGTGGCTCCTAGCTTGGAAGTATAAAAGCTGGAGAGTGGGTGGTTGGGTGGCACGACATATATATGAACAACTCTATTTTCTTTCTCTTCTTTATTACCCATTTCCCCCCGCCTCTCTCTCTCTCTCTCTCTCTTCATCCTTCCCTCTTCTTCCCCTGTTTTGTCGGATCTATTTACTACTGTTGTTATTCGTAGGAAGTATAGGCCAGATTACTTCTAGCACAAGAAGTATTTCATGTGCTCAGCAACATCAAAACAGGGCTCACAATGGTATCTCCATACTAGCTTAGCTTAGCTAGGACATTAATTGTAATTTAAACCTCTCTATAAACCCAAAATTTTGTGGACCTCGGGCTACAATCATATCCCATACTTGGAGTTGGACCTCAGCCTCAGCGACCAGCCGTTGTAATCTACTGCTCTCTACGTACCAATTTTTTGCGGATGTGTATCCAAATTCTTGTGGCAATGAATACATATTGTGTCTTATCACGGCTGTAAATAGTTGTGTAGAATTCTTTCTTCAAGTGGGTTCAGAGTGTACGAAATGTTTACTTGTGGTTAGTTTAAGGGAGATTTTACGGTGCATTATAATTCACAACAGGGGGTGTATATATGGCTGATCCAACGGTTGACACGATTTGGGCCGTCTTAAAGCCCATGGGCATAATTGTCCTATAAAAAATCCAGTCCAGGATATTATGTCCTAACTTTTTGATTAAGTGTAATTTAATTACAACTATGCAGCATTTAATTACAATTAAACGATGATTTTTTTTTTCAAAAGTATGACTAAATTTATAGCAAATTTGAAAACTATATGGCGCAATGCAAAAAAACCGAAAATATGTCCCCGTCGGCCTGCGGTGGGCCGAAAGGGGGCCTGTCGGCAATCAGTGGGCCGAGGGGAGGCCTGTCGGCCAGCAGTGGGCCGACTAGTGGCCTGTCAGCCTTCACGCGGCCGACAAGTGGCTGTCGGCCTCCAGCCAGCCGAGGGGGGGCCTGTCGGCCTCTGGTAAGCCGAGGGGCCCTGGATAAGGCCGCCCGAGCGGTTTCTTCTTCCTCTGGTCGCTGGCACTTCCTCTCTCTCTCGTTTCCTTTCTGTACTCTCCACCCCCTCACCGATCTACTCATTCTTCCACCCATTTTCCCTTCCAAGCGGCAGAATCAATAGATCATAGCATTCTCCAGCGGCCTACGGTCATTTTTTATGCTATGGGGTAGTTATTTGTGCGTAAGTGAGGAGGAGGCATGGTGGGGTGGAGGAGGTGAGGAGGTGGTGGGGTGGAGGAGGTGTGGCTGGTGAGGAGGTGGTGGTGTGGAGAGGAAGAAGAAGGGGACACACGCGTCGAAGGTATATTTTTGTTCGTGTAGTTAGTGTAGTTTTAGTGTACAGTTTATTTAGTGTACATAGTCATTTTAGTGTACATAGTCATTTTAGCGGATAGGTAGTGTAGCCGGTAATAATTTTCTATGAGTTGTACAATTTATTTACTGTACATTGTCATTTTAGCAGATAGTTAGTGTAGCCGGTAATAATTTTGTTCGTTGCGATTAATGAGAAGGTGGCAATGTATGACAGGTGAAAATGTCTGAATCAGTAAATTTGACTGTTTACTACGGCCCTGGTAATGTTCGATATAATGAGTTGGGGCTTGATCTTAGTGAGTTTAAAAATGACGTCATGACACTTTCAGACCTTGACAGACTGGACATTAGACAGTTGAAGCACTGGTTGACTACTAGTTTTGGGCTGGATCTTGAAGTATGTTCCGTCAGTATTCATGCATTGTGGACCAAATCCTGTAAAAATGTCAAGTGGGAGTTGATGCCGATAGATAGGAGCCAGCATTGGGTGACCCTGTTAAGTCGTTGCCGAGACCGAAGAATCCACCCATATGCCCTAGTGCAACCAGTGGCGAAGGAGGAGAATACCGTACAACTCCACGTGGGGTATGAACCAGGCCAGGGTAGTCAAGTGGCTAACGATATTTATTTATCCGGGTCACAGCCACCGGATGTGGATGCTAGCCAAGCCGAGAAAGAGTCAGACTACGTGCCACACAATGTTTGTGGTCATGATACTGGGCAGAGTATTCAGTCGATAATATTAGCTGGTTCTGGTGTTGCTGATGGGGATGAGGAAGGCGATGAAATGCAGAGGGTGATGGAGGAAGAGGACAAGGATGGATTTGCGGAGGATCTGGATTCTGAAAATTCCGAGGATGAAGTGGAGGTACCGATTCCTTCTGCATGGGATCAGGACATATCCACCGGCCTTACTGTCAACGATGGCCATGAGACTCCATGGCAATATAATCTGAACCAAGTCCAGATAGGGGCTATGTTTGATACAAAGAAAAAATTGAAGTATGCGGTGATAAAGTGGGCTATGTCTACGCAGAGGGTTTTCCGGACACACATATCGAGTCCAACAAACTATACCGTGAAGTGTGTTGAAACAGGTTGTCCTGTGAAGGTGCACGGGCATGTGCCGAAGTATAACATCCACTGGGTTGTCACCAATGTGGTCCCACATAATTGTGTGAGGAAAAACCTGTTGGTTCGTCATCCAAACCTGACTTCAACTCTCATTGCGCAACTCATGTATACTGAGATAGTGGAGAAGAAAGATATGGAAGCAAAACACATCCAGACAGCAGTGAAGGTCAGATGGAATTATGACATTACTTATGGGAAGGCTTGGAGGGCTAAGCAGAAGGCTATGGAGGAAAGGTTTGGGACGTTCATTGACTCATATGATAATGTTGTCCGTCTCCTTGACATACTGAAGGAGAGGAATCCCGCCACTTATGTTAACATACAACACACGAGGTTGGAGAGTATACCAGATTTCAAGGTGTTGAAACGAGTATTCTTCTCTTTCGCTATGTGCATCGAAGCTTTCCGGCATTGTCCTCCTGTGATGTTTGTGGATGGTACATTCCTGACTGGTTAGTACAAAGGGCAAATCCTGACTGCTATTGGTGTGGACAGGAACAATCAAATCATCCCACTAGCCATGGCATTTGTGGAGGGTGAGAACTTTCCGAGCTGGGTATGGTTCTTCCGGCAAGTTAAAATTGCGATCGTGAAGGACCGACCAAACGTGTGTGTCATTCATGACAGACATGCTGGTATATTGAAGGCCGTGAAGACACTAAGGAATCCAACAGCTGACAAACCAACACCTTGGAAGGACTTGCAGAGCCGGTGGTGCATGCGCCATCTTGGGGCTAATTTTTTCTCACAGTTCAAGAACAAACGGTTGATGAACTTGTTCAAAAAATTGTGCAAGTAGAACCAACAGCGCAAGTACGAATTTATTTGGTCAAAACTAGATGAGTTTACTAAGAAGCAGGTCCGTGCCAGGAAGAAAATGGAAAAAGACCAGGTTAAATTAGCAGCACTCATTGCGGAGCTAGAGGAGCCAGTAGGTCTTTGTGACTTGCCAGCAATTGACCCTCCTAATACTCAGAGAAAGAAGGGCAGGGCAATAAAGAATTTTTCTGAGTGGATAGAGAAAGAGCCTCCAGTGAATTGGTCTTTGCTGCATGACACCCATGGAGCTAGGTATGGCCACATGACAACCAATCTTGCAGAGGTGTATAACTTTGTACTCAGAGGGAATAGAGCATTGCCACTCACAGCTATTTTGGAGGCTGTATTCCATGGCACTTTGAGATATTTTAGATAAAGGCACGAGTTAGCAAAGAAGCATATTGCAGATAATCAGAACACACCTTATTGTAGCCGTGTCATGGAGTACATGGCAAAGAAGATAGAGAAAGCAAAGAAGCACACTGTCAGACTCATAGGTAATCAGGAAAGGAGGTATGAGGTTCAGCTACCTACTGATGGTTTTGGTTCTACAAATGAGGTGAAGACGCACGAGGTAAAAATTGGAACGGAATTTTATCCAACTTGTGAGTGTACATGCAACAAACCGAAGTTGTTGCACCTACCTTGCTCACATGTGTTGGCTGCCTGTGGCCAGATTGAGTTGGACGCTATCTCCTTCGTGTCCCCATACTATTTAAAAGATGCACTACTCAATGTCTGGACAGGTGAGATGACAGGGTTTAGAGTCGTCGGCAATTTCAACAAGGTAAACGATGGGGAGAGAGTATACATCCCGGATCCAGAACTTCGGCGACCAAGCAGGGGCAGACGTAAGGTAAAGCGCATCCGTAACGATATGGACCAATCTGAAGCTGGTGGAGCAACTAGACAATGTTTGCTATGCGCGGCTTATGGCCATAGGATGAAATATTGTCCCGACCTGAACAAAGACGGTGCTTCCACATCGACGACTGCTTCCACATCGACGACTGCGACAACAGTAGCAAGAGGCGGACGTGGTTGTGGGAGTCGTGGTGGTCGTGGAAGTCGAGGCCGAAGGGGCGGACAAGGAAGAAATAACTCACAAGCTATATAATGTGTCAGACTATGTTATAATTTGTAATATGTCTGGACTATGTTATAATTTGTAATATGTCTGGACTATGTTTTAATGTGTAGTATGACGGACTATGTTTTATTCTGTAATATGTCTGGACTATGTTATAATTTGTAATATGTCTGGACTATGTTATAATTTGTAATATGTCTGGACTATGTTTTAATTTGTAATATGTCTGGACTATGTTTTAATTGCAGATATGGCTTCGTATCCGTTGCTTAATGGTAATATCGATAGAGGGCACCGGGCCGCACTTCTGGAAGCGGGCAAGAACTTAGACATGTTGATCACTCGCACCCCAAAGTCTAACTGGATGATACACCCTTTATGGGTTGATAGGTATGTGTCGGTATAATGACTTACTATGTTTGACATCCTTTTGATAGCCGCTAACTGTATGCTACATTCTCTTTATTTTGTAGGTTAAGTTGGGCTAGACTTCTACCCTTGGCACGAATGGTTCAGGGTACATTGGATGAGTGGGTTGAACATCCGGAATTGGATGAGGCAGGTGAATCAATGCAGTTACACAAGAGGCAAGTGACACGTTTCTCTTACGACACGTCACTCCTTACCTGCTTAGTAGATAGATGGAGACCAGAGACACATACGTTTCACTTTCCCTGGGGAGAGATGGCGCCTACTTTACAGGATGTGTCTTACTTGTTGGGATTACCTCTGGCCGGTGCTGCCATAGGTCCTTTAGAGGCAGAACCTGGTTGGCTAGCATCGATGCAGGCCCGTTTTTTGGCTGCGGTGCCAACTGCATCGGTCGTAGACAACGATCGTCACGGGCCTCATTTTAGGTGGTTGAGCCAGTTTCAGGTAACCTTCACGACATGTTTAAAAAATGTTGTCCTCATTGCATAGTTCATACAATCGTTTTCTATGTAGATTGTCTCCTTAGGATATCCCGATGTTCAGTTGTCAAAGGCACAGATTGACCGATCCCTAGAGGCATATATTATGTGGTTGTTCGGCAAGACCATGTTCACGGAGAACCACGTGACCACTGTCGATGCGCGACTCATCGGTATTGCACGAGAGATAGCTGACGCACGTTGCCCGGGGGACATTCTCTAGAGGAGTTTTGGTTCTGCTGTGTTAGCGGCTACGTACAGAGGCCTGTGCAAAGCTTGCGTGTTGAAGTCTAGAAAGTCAGCTCTTGTTGGATGTCCACTATTGTTGCAGCTCTGGTCATACGAGAGATTCCCTATTGGTCGACCCTATGTCTGCGTTGAAAAACCTTTTGATTTTGAGGACATGGCTGGGACTTATGTGCCTTCTATCGGCGACTTGCCTACTATGGGATCTGTGTGGACACGGAGAGAGGTATTTTCATATTAAGTAACAATATGCATTACTAATGTTTATTTCTTGCCATTCAATAGAATTACTAATGCTTATTTGTTGTCATGCACAGAGACAGTTTGCTCATAGCTAGGTGAGGGGCTGCTACCCCTCCTTCACGGCGCAGTTTGATAGTTTGCACGAGGATCAAGTTATCTGGGAGCCATACTCCCAACATGCTATATTATCCAGGTGTCTAGCTGGGATTTCTGGATTGTGCACTAGAGATCAGCACTATTGGATGACGAAGGCCAAGTTGGTGTTCGACGTGACGGTTGAGGAGATGGCTCTTCATAGGGTGATGAGACAGTTCGGTCTATGCCAAGAGCCTGACATTCCAGTTATTCCACACGTACCAGATCATGTGCACAAGTAAGTAATACTATTTTAGTTCTCATGTCTGCATTCAGAATATAACATTTCAATCTCAGGTACAGTCGCGTAGGAGGAAACAAGTCCCTGGATTCTTGGCTTCGCGACATTAGCCCTTACATGGACGAATGGACTACTGCGCCGACAAATATCTGGGATGAAGTTCGGCCCTTTGACTGGGACAAGTTCGGGTTGTATCTGCAGCGTTACCGGCATAGCACGAGGATCTACTTCGTTCCATCAGCAGCTCCTCATCAGATCGAAGCCCATCTCACCAGCGATCTGTTCCCAACTGCCTCTGTTGTGGGGACCAGACACCACGCGGTACGTGCTATGGTTCTCATATGTTAAGTTTTTTCTTAACCTGAACATGTACAATTGGTTAAGTATTCGTGTTGTCTGCCATACAGGGTGACTTGACATGAGAGGCGCTAGAGGAGGTTTCCTATTTAAGGCAACGCTTTGAGAGGGGAGATAATATCCCACCGCGAGAGCACGTCTCATGGTTGAGGGGTCTTCATGAGAAGCTACGCGGGATTTACTCAGCTGTTACATGTAGACGATCTTCGGATGTTGCTATTCCTCGTCTAGCACATCGTCCGCCACGCCCCTCTCTGCAGCGTTCAGAACCTCGACCCTCTGTGCACCATTCGGAACCACGACCTTCATAACCAGGGAGCTCTTCCTGGCAGCAGACACCTCCTTCACAACCAGGGAGCTCTTCCTGGCAACAGACACCTCCTTCACAACCAAGGAGCTCTTCCTGGCAGCAGACACCTCCTTCACAACCAGGGAGCTATTTCTACCAACAGCCACCTCCTACACAACCAGGGAGCTCTTCCTGGCATAATCAGATGGACCTAGGTAACACTACTTTGTACATTCTTTTAAACATTGTAGGTTCGGAAATCAATTTTACATGTTTTACTTTACCGCAGTCGGCAGCCAGTCGCAACCGTTCATGCATTCAGTCCAGTCACCGATGCTTAGTGATGCTGGTTCGTTCTTAGACGGCGACGGCGACGACGATGACTGAGCTGCAAACACCTATGAGTTCTCGCAGACAGTTCTTCACACTCCACCACCACCATGGACGCAGGAGACACAGACACTGACAGACGAGGTGGTCTATGGTCGTGGTCATCGTGAGACTCGTCCACCGCCTGAGCGCTTATCGCCTTCCGGTCCTCGTCCGAGGAAGACCAAGATTCGTCGCCGTCCCCAGCAGTGATATGGTTATCTATGTATGAGACATGACTATCTAATTATGTATGAGACATATGTCTATTTTATGTATGAGTCATTATCTATGTAAGACACTGATTTGTTTTCAAGACACTTGTCTACTTCATATTAGTAGTACATCTAAATTAAACGGTATGACTCAACTAAACGGTACGAGATACATTTCCAAACAGACTACAACAGATAATTAAGATAGAAGTACATCTGAATTAAACGGTACGACTTAACTAGAAAAATACATCCCACAAACTACATGAAGTCATCGTCGTCATCCTCCGTTGATGCATCACTCTTCCCCTTCAACGGTGCGGTAGTCTTGGACTTCAACGATGTGGGTCTCCTGGCCTTGGTGCTCGGCATGAAGTCATCGTCGTCATCCTCCGTTGATGCAGCACTCTTGCCCTTCGACGGTGCGGTACTCTTGCACTTCGACGATGCAGGTATCTTGGGCGTGGTGCTCGGCATGAAGAGGTCGTCTTCGTCCTCACTGTCTGCTGACCATAAATCTGAATTATTTACGGCAAGCCTGAGGTAAGATTCACCTTTATGCAGTTGCTTCTGCCATCTGCCATGCAACCTGAGAAGTTTTTTCCATATCTCCTCAAATGTCCTGGGAGGCCACCCACTCCTAGCTAATGAGTGAGCCAACTCATTCATTATGGTGTCACTACTGATGAGTTCCTCCCATGGAACTACTCTATCGTCGATCTTGAAATTGGCGGCTAGACGGAGAAGACGATCGGACATACCAGAGTGAAAACTACGATCAAAAGGATAATGGGACATCTCCACGAAACTACACTTGCCTGCTCACCCACCTTACTGCGGAGGGGGTTATATAGGTTTAGATGAGAAGATGGCGGGAAAGAATGGCGGGAGAGAAAGGCGGGAAAGAAAATGGCGGGAGAGAAAGGCGGGAAATAAAATGGCGGGAGAGAAAGGCGGGAAAGAAAATAGCGGGAGAGAATGGCGGGAAGGAAAATGGCGGGAGAGAATGGCGGGAAAGAAAATGGCGGGAGAGAATGGCGGGAAAGAAAATGGCGGGAAAGAAGGGCGGGAAAGAAAATGGCGGGAGAGAATGGCGGGAAAGAAAATGGTGGGAAAGAAAATGGCGGGATAGTAGGGCGGGAAAAGAAAATGACGATCACTGCGGCAGAGGGCTGAAAACAACAGCAAGCTCCTGATCACGCTCTTTGAAGGTTATGAGCACCAAATTGTTTACTTCAATAGACGATGCCCGAAGAAAATTACCGAAACCTTCCTTCTTGAACACCATTCTACCACCCAAGCCAATAAAGTAGGAACAAGGAATGCTCACAGATATATCATCATCTTCAGAATCCAAAGTAATTTCAAGAGTTAAAGAACCAGTCCTTGGAATTGACACAAAATCTCCTCACAACCATGCTCGGAATAACCTGACAAAAAACATCAAGTTATATGATGTTCACCTTACAAATTTAAAACAATATACTAGAGCAAAGAACAAATAAATAAACAGTAGCCAAAAACAAAGCTCACCATATGTTGACCATTAACATTCATGGAATCAATCCTATGAACAAAAGGAGTACACAATATGTAGTTGTCATCAAAGAGCTGTCGCGACATGACATACATTTGGTGATAATTCAGACTGAAGACACCACGACTATAAAAACAACTGTCAACAAGTTCCCTCTGAGTTTCACTCAGATCCTCAAGAGCTACAAAAAAATAATTTCACAAATTGAGCAGAACAGCAAAATGTATAAGCTGAAACAAAACTTTAAATCACTCAAAAAAAAAACTTACCAACACAGGGTAAAGGGAACAACATAACACCTTCCCGATGAAAATCAACACCAATCATATTTCCATAGTGCTCAAGCCTAACAGTCATCATGTCACGATGACGGAGACCATAATCATTCACAAGTTCCTCCCAGGAAGGACCATGGAATTTACTGCTCACCCGACCATGTCTAAACAGAACACCATATAAGTTACCCTCACTGCTGTGAAGAGCAAGATCAATATCCGTGTCACCCCTCCGAATAGCTAAAGCTCTGCACTCCTCAATGTACCGAGCAAGATGTGTCTAACACTGCACGGAACATACTACAACAAGAATGGAAGCAAACATCATAATCATATAAACAAAGGCATTACAATACATTCCAACCAAAACAACATCAACCATATGCCACAATCAGATAAACAAGATATAGAATCTTACAACACGCCTTGAACAACGACGATCCAGCACCACAATGAAGACAGCCGCACAAGAATCAAAGGAAGAACAAGGGCCACCTGGAGCTCGGCAAAAGGGGCAAGCCATTACCACCTCGCGGACTCCTTGCACCACCGGACAACACCACCGGAACTCCTCCTCCTCATGCACAGAAAACTACGCCGTAGCAAAAAAAAATACCGTAGGCCGGCGGAGAATGCTATGATCTATTGTTTCTGCGGGTTGGATACGAAAATGGGTGGACGAGGGAAGAGATCGGCGCGGGGGTGGAAGCACCAGAGAGCAACGGGAGAGAGAGGAGGAGCTAGCGAGCAGAGGAGGAAGAAAGGAGTGGCTCGGTCGGCCTTATCCACTTCGGCCGCCCCTCGGCTTACCAGAGGCCGACAGGCCCCCCTCGGCCGACTGGAGGCCGACAGCCCACTCGTCGGCCTCATGGAGGCCGACAGGCCACTAGTCGGCCCACTGCTGGCCGACAGGCCTCCCCTCGGCCCACTGCTGGCCGACAGGCCACCCTTCGGCCCACCGCAGGCCGACGGGGACATATTTTTGGTTTTTTTGCATTGCGCCATATAGTTTTCAAATTTGCTATAAATTTAGTCATACTTTTGAAAAAAAAATCTTAAACGACATCCTCTCGGCGTCTATATTTGAATTTGTGTTAGCGACATCCCCTCTTGAATTCTTATTTTTGCATAGTACGGATAATGTCAGAATTAGGGATTCTTAGTTAAGCACAACAAGTGGTTTATGATTAGGTGATGACTCCTTCGAATATGTGATATGAGAAAGCTGTCAGGAGATTCATATTGAAAGGAAGTGTAGTTTGGATTTACTTAGGAGATATATTAGATTTAGTTAGGATTCAATGGTTGATTTATCATTGTATAATCATTCAGAACATATGAAGGATTGGTGGAGGATTTGATTATCCTTCCCTTACATGAGTAATTAAGTTAAACAAATCTGCGCAGATGAAGAATTATGTGACATCCCTACCTCATTTTGGATTTAGTTAGGAGACATTTTAGATTTAGTTAGGACATATTTTGGATTTAATTTGGAGTTATTTTGGTTTTAGTTAGGAGATATTTGGTCTATGAGGATATACTTTAGTTATATCAGATTGGATTGTCCCTGATTGGGATTTAGTTTGGATATACTTAGGAGTTATTTTGGACTTATTTAGAAGATATTTGATCTATGGGTATATACTTACTTAGAGCTTTTGAAGGACCGAGTTAGGTACATGAATCCGAATTGAAAAACAATTTAAATTATTTAAGCAGAGTATTGCATAATTATTTTGTATGATATGCATATGTAACATGGTTTATGTGATTTCGTTCGCAGCAAAACGACATGGCGATAAAGGCAAGGATGGCAAAGACATGGATGATAAAGGCGATGATGACAAAGAAATGGGTGATAAAGGCCATTATGGCAAAGACATGGATGATAAAGACAATGATGGCATAGACTGGGATGCTAAAGACATGGATGATGTAGGCATGGACATCAAAGGAATGAATGGTAAAGACATAGATATAGACCTGAATGAGTATATGAAATACGTAGACATAATGAAGATGACTTTTAGGGGTGAGAATGAAGCATACAATTTCTATCTATACTATGCGAAAATAAATGGTTTTGATGTTAGAAAGGATGATCTAAAGTGTATGTGTTCCAAAGAAAATGCATACGACAGACGTACAAGTGCTGCAAACAAGGATGGCCCACCACTAAGCACTTTGACAAAGCTCAGACAGTAAGAATGCCAAGGGGTCTTTCTCGTTGTGGTTGTCCCGCTCTGTTCAGGTTGAGATGCAAGAAAGAATTCCCCTCCAAACTTCACCTGTGAGCCTGTAGATTTGCCTCCCCTCTGTTTGCCGCTCCGTGTAGGATCACTAGAAGTGTGTGTCTAGAAGGGGGGGGGGGTGAATAGACTACTTGAGCAAATTTAAAACCTAACCTTTTCCCAAGTTAATTGGTTGGCAGATTTTAGCAATGATAGCAATTCAAGTACACCCTACACATGCATGTCAACAAGTATGGCAGCGGAAAGTAAAGACATTGCACATGGAATGAAGGAGTTGAGATAGGGAGATCAAACGCATGAGGGACACGAAGATTTTTCCCGTGGTTCCAATAGGTGGTGCTATCGTACGTCCATGTTTATGGAGTCTTCAACCCACGGAGGGTAATGATCGCGAGAGTCCACGGAGGGCTCCACCCATATGGTTCCACGAAGTAGCAACCTTGACTATTCCATAACGGCTTCCGTCCACGAAGGACTAGCCTCACTATGAGTAGATCTTCACGAAGTAGGCGATCTCCTTGCCCATACAAACTTATTGGTTCAACTCCACAACACGAAGTAGGAGGCTCCCAAGCGACACCTAACCAATCTAGGAGGCACCACCCTCCAAAAGGTAATAGGCTCGGTAGTGTCGATGAACTCCTTGCTCTTGTGCTTTAAGATGATAGACTCCTCAACACATAATCACTCTCTCACAAATTTGGCTTTGGTGGAAGAGATTGATTTGGTGGAAAGCAACTTGGGGAGGCTAGAGATCAAGATTCATATGGATGGAGTGGAATAGCTTGATCTCAACACATGAGTAGGTGGCTCTCTCTCAGAAAATTGGATGGGGCAAGTATGGAATAGTTCTGAATGCTTCTCTTTCGAGTGGGTGGTGGTGAAGGGGTATATATATAGGCATCCCCAAAAATCCAACCGTTACACCTAAAGTGGCCAACTCGGTGACACTGAAGTGTAAAACTCGGTGGTACCGAGTTGCTCCAAAGGTAGCAACTTTTAAATCTCGGTGAGACCGATACAGAAATCTCGGTGGTACCGATTAGGTGACCAACGGTCAGTTTTCTAAACTCGGTGACGCCGATCCAAAAACTCGGAAATTCCGATTTTAAGAATCGAGGTAACAGAGAGTTGGCAAGCTAAACTCGGTGGCACCAAAGCAGAATCGGTTGCACCGATGTGCTAGGGTTTGGCAGGGCTCTGTCTGAGGTGGGAATCGGTGGGACCGAGTGGAAAAAGTTGGTTACACCGATTTTCATGATAGGCTTGGACAGACTTTTTGTGGAAGAGTTTGTGGGTGTTTTTGGTGACTATCACTTGTGCACGTGGAGCATCTTGTTCACCAATAGTACCTTACCCCCTTTTAATAGTATTGGCTTTCCTATGGACTCAAGGTGATTTCTCACAAAGTAAAATGTAGAGTCCTCTTGCTTGAAGCTTTGCCAATCCATTTCCTTGCATCTAGGGGTATCTCCTCACAATCCTTTTTGCCAACCCATCTCTCTATGGACTTTCACCTGAAATACACTAGGTAGAAATATTAGTCCAAGAGACAATGTATGTTGTCATGAATTATCAAACCACCAAGGGAGCATGTTGTGCTTTCAATCTCCCCCTTTTTGGTAATTGATGACAACATACAATCAAAGCTTCAAATAAAGATATGCATGGATATAATGAAGACTTTGAGAGACACATGACTTAGATTTGCTCCCCCTAAATGTGTGCAGTCCCTTTAAAGGATAGTTGCTTTGGAATGCATGGACACACATATAGTAGAAGGATATAATGAGTCATGTGTATCTTGGCTATATGCATCAAATATATATGAGTGAGGTGCATCCTTGTTCAAGACTTCACTCTTGCAAACAATATGTGCAAGAAGCAAGAGATCATCTTGATTAAAGATATGATGCATAGACTTGCCTTGAGTTCTTGAGCATTCTTGTAGTAGAAATACACTTGAGAAAACAATGTTAGGAAACACAAGAGTATTCTACTAATCAAAAAGCAATAGAACTCAATAGTACCAAGATGTGGAGAACATATAGAAGATAGTATTCCTTAAGATTGATATGTCTCCAAGAACATTTAGAACTTTCTCCCCTAGATATGAAATAGTAGATCATCCTCTCCCCCTGAATCTTAGCATGTAGATATTGGGATTGGATAGGGTGAGACAAGTCTAACATGAGAATAACAAATAAGAGTATCGAATTAGAAAGAGATTAGGCATGCTCTCTTCTTTGGAAAACAGCGAACCTTCTCCACCTACTTTGGTATTCTCCCCTTGACTATGTAAGCATAAGCTTTGATATTCTCCCCTTGATTGTCTCTCCCCCTTTGCATTGAAGCATGTATCTACCCCTTTAGCTTTTTGAAGCTTTGGTATTTCTCCCCCTTTGGCATTAATTTCCAAAAAGGTCCACACTCAGGGTCAGACACAGGGATCACGGAGTAAGAAGGGATCCTTGAGAACAGGGGTCATAGAATGTAGGGATCATGGAAAGTTTAGAATCATAGAGAGCATTAAAAACTGATGGAACATAGAGAGTAATTTCTCCCTCTTTCACTGAGAGCTTGTAAGACTTCTCCTCCTTTGAGTTAGAGATCCTAGAGTAAGGTTTCTCTCTCCCCCTTTTTTAAAATAAGGGATCATCGAAGAAATGGAGAATTGCTAAGTTTAACAAAGGATAGAAAAGATAGCAAAGTCGGTGGCTCCGAGGCAAATAAGTCGGTGGAACCGAGATGTGTATTTGCAGCCTATTTGCATAATCGGTAGAACCGAGTCATTTGGATCGGAGGCTCCGAGGACATAACAGAAACTTGGCAATGACTAGAAATTCTCAAATGATTTTAGAAAACTTGCAATAGAATCTTAAAAGCTTTTGCAAAGGAAATACAAAAGAATTTACAAAGAAATATCAACTAGAGAGGATTTGAGTGGTTCCAAGAAATCTTGCAAATAATGAATGAACCAAACAAGATACTTAATCTAGATGATGGGCGGTGACTAGGTCACCTATATTAGAGTATATTGACTTAGGAGCCAAGCAAGTATACTTGATCATAGGTCATACTCATCGTTAAGCTCAAAATGGGGTTACCATTTTTCGATTAAACATTTTAATGTTTTCATATCACTTGAGTTGCTTTATCTCATGACTTGGAGTAAAGCCTTTTCAAGGATATGAGTACATACCTTTGAGTGATGTTGATGACGTGGCTTGTAGGTGAACTTGTTGAGGATGCTCGATGTTGATGAAGATCATCTTGAGTTGGAAGCAATCCTTGTTTGTTTTGGTTCTCTTTTCACCTACATGGGTTAGTCATGCAAGGAAGAACAATTTATATCCATTTGACATGATATCAATTGAGTATTAGTAAATGTGATCACATCAAATATATGTCAAGGATATGGTTGAGTTGTCTTCTTCCTTCCATCAACAAGAAGGGTTGTGGATACTTGGTCATGACAAGATTGCTTATGATTGGAGTTGTTTGCAACCTTGTGGAATGAAGTTCTTCCAAGTACCTACAAAAGGTTAGATGCAATACAAGGGAGCATAGAATTCCAAGTTATATGAAATTCATGGTAATGATGGCATGGAATGGTCAAGTAAGCTCATCCCCTTGCATGCATCCGAGTGAGCTTAGTTCAAGTTTGAAGCATCAATGATGTTCAACTCACTCCTCAAGTAACAAAACACTTTCTCATCAAGTGGCTTAGTAAAGATATCGGCCAATTGCTTGTTGGTACGAACATGCTTAAGATTAATATCTCCTTTGGCAACATGATCACTCAGCTTCGGCAGTAGATAGAGATACCGAGTTTTGTTTATTGGAGGACCAAGACATAAGAGATCTACCAAGAAATTGACATGTAGCCGAGGTGGATTTTCTATCAACCTTGTCACCGGCATAGTCTGAATCGGAATAGCCAACAAGGTTAAAAGAAGATCCCTTGGGATACCAAATGCCAAAGTTTGGTGTTTGTATCAAATATCTCACAATACGTTTCACGGCCAAAAGATGACACTCTTTAGGTGCTGCTTGATATCTAGCACACATGCAAACACTAAGCATAATATCGGGACGGGAGGCACATAGATATAGCAATGAACCAATCATAGATCGATAAACTTTTTGATCAACCGGTCCGTCCTCTTTGGTAAGATCAACATGTCCATTAGTAGCCATAGGAGTTTTCATACCTTTACACTCTTGCATGTTGAACTTCTTGATCAAGTCCTTGGTATACTTGGTTTGAGAGATAAAAGTTCCTTCTCTTGTTTGCTTGATTTGCAAACCAAGGAAATTTTTTAGCTCACACACCATGGACATCTCATACTTCTCGGACATCAACCTTCCAAATCTTTCACTAAATTGTGGGTTAGTAGATCCAAAGATAATATTATCCACATAGATTTGGCACACAAACAATTCACAATTAACCCTCTTAGTGAATAAGGTTGCGTCAATTTTACCAATTTCAAAACTCTTTTCAATGAGAAACTTCGTTAAGCATTTATACCAAGCACGTGGAGCTTGCTTAAGACCATAAAGAGCTTTACGAAGCTTGTAGACATGATTAGGTTTCTTAGGATTCACAAAACCAGGGGGTTGCTTAACATAGACCTCTTCTTCAATCTCACCATTTAAAAATGCACTTTTAATGTCCATTTGATAAAGCGTGATATCATGGTGATTAGCATAAGTAAGAAGAATGTGAATAGCTTCAAGTCTAGCGACGGGGGCATAGGTCTCACCGTAGTCCATACCTTCGACTTGTGTATATCCTTGGGCTACGAGACGCGCCTTGTTGCGTAGAACTTGACCGTCTTCATCTTGCTTGTTCCGAAACATCCATTTGGTTCCGATGATGTTGTGCTCGTCCTTGGGCTTCTCCACGAGTGTCCACACTTCGTTCCTCTCGAAGTTGTGAAGCTCTTCATGCATGGCGTTCACCCACTCCGGGTCTTTAAGAGCTTGTTCTACCTTCAAGGGTTCAATGCTAGAGGTGAAATAATAATGCTCACAAAATTAGCTAAGCGAGTTTTAGAGCGAGTGATTCTCCCGGTTTGTATGTCACCGAAGATTTGGTTTAGAGGATGGTTCTTGGTCACTCTTGCTCGAACTCGGGGTAGCTTCGGCTTGTTGGATGGTGGAGCTTCTTCATCATCATCATCTCCTTCATCTTAGTAGTTGTTGAAGGTGTCGTTTCCTTGAGGAGGTGGCGAAGGAGGTTGTGGTGGATCTTCATGATGTACTTCCTCTTGTGGATGCCTCCATGTCGTGTTGAGGATCACCTTGACATGAAGTAGGGGCTTCCACTTGAGTTGACGAAGTACTTTCCTTCACCTCCATGGGATGAATCTTGCCGATGGACAAGTCTTGGATAGCTTCCGAAGGATCCTTATCTCCTACATCATTTGGCAATTGTTCGACTTGCGAACCATTAGACTCATCAAACTTCACATCTACCGTCTCTTCAACTTTTCGAGTGAAGTTGTTGTAGACACGGTAAGTGTGAGAGTTTGATCCGTAACCAAGTAGGAATCCTTCATGAGATTTAGGAGCAAATTTAGTACGACGATGCTTATCAAGAATGTAGCACTTTGAGCCGAATACCCGAAAGTATCCAACTTGGGGTTTGTTACCGGTGAGTAGCTCGTATGCCGTTGTACCGAGAAGCTTGTGCAAGTAGAGTCGGTTTGTGGCATGACATGCTGTTTCCACGGCTTCTGCCCAAAAGTGTCTTGGCGTCTTGCACTACTAGAAAAACGGCTATAGCTAATATGGACATTAATGGCGCACCATGTATGTGGTGCGCCACTGCTATATAGCAGTGGCGCACCAGATATGGGTGCGCCATTAATGGCCATATTACTAATGGCGCACCTGGTGTGTGGTGCGCCACTGCTAAGTTTCTCCTGGGCACACCCCCCTCCCCAGACTTACCAGTGGCGCACCGGGGTGTGGTGCGCCATTACTAGTTTTAACTAGTAATGGCGCACCACACCCACGGTGTGCCACTACTAACAATTTTTTTTTCAATTTTTTTTTCAAAACTAGTAATGGCGCACCACACACCAGGTGCGCCATTGCTATAGATACGGGCATGTATGGCGCACCAAGTAAAGGTGCGCCATTGCTATATGTATGTATGGCGCATCCCTACTAGGTGCGCCATTGTTAACCCTCCCCCCACTACACAGCTTCCCCTCTCCCCTGCCTCGTCTCCCACCCCGATCCCTTTCCTCCCCTCGTCCTCCCACATCGTGCCGCCATCCACCTTGTCGCCTCCCAGCTCGCCGTCGGACTCCACCCCCTCCCTCCCCTCTCCTGCCCATCGAACACTGTCGCCGGCCAGATCCACCGCAGCCCCCCACCCTGGCCTGTCTCTCACGGCCACAGCCGCCGCCACAGCTGCCGGCCCTTCGCCGCCGCGACCTCAGCCGGGCGCCACGGGTACGCGGACCTCCCCAAGGCTGCCCAGGCCCTCGCCGTGCACCGGCGCCATCCCTACTCCGTGCCTTCCCTCGCTCGTCCCCAATCTCGGGGTGGGATTGCAGTGGGCGCGGTGAAGAAGAAGGGGAGATCCAGGCTCGGAGAGGAGGAGGAGGAGCAAGTGGTCCACGCCACGAACACATCAGCGGTGATCCCCCCGTCCCCAACCCACGCCAGACATGCCCATGTCTGGTAGCTGCTGATCCGACGCCCTGCTGCGCACAAGGTGTTCGAGGTAATGTCTTTTAAGTTTTGTACTTCATTTTTCTTCAAGTTTTTGTTTGTACTAGACTTATGGATGAAGAATCATTATGCTATGACATCTAGGATCAATTTGTACTGTGTTGGATGTTATTTTTGTAATTATACCAGGAGTGTGGCAACTTGTCCTATTGAAACTGGAGCTTGTTCGCTGTGGCCTTCTGTGCATGGTGGCCTTCTGTTCATGTTAGAAAAGTGCACACAAGGAGTAAGCTGTATAGATACACTGATAATCAAACTGTAGGTGCATTTGGCATTTCTATATAGAACACCCCTCCCCGCGACCAGATCCGTGCGCCGCCGCCGCCTGTCCCCAGGGTAACCTTTTCTCTTAATTTAAATTAGATGAAACTGTTCTTTTACTACTGTACTAATTTACTCTTGCTGAGATTGTAATGAATTGATCATGTTTACTACTGTACTATGAGTAAAAGTAGTGCTATGTTGAATTCACCAGGACAAGATTGTGCTCACCATGATCTTCACCACCAGAAGCAATGTTCAATTCACCAGGATCTTCCATGTTTAATTCACCAGCATCTTCCATGTTTAATTCACCAGCATCTTCATTAGGTATGTGTATGTCCTCTCGTCGGGTGGAGTGCAATTGAGATCAAACTCCATGCCTCACTGTATTTCCCTCTTGCAGGTGTCGTGTCTTGCCGTGCCGGACGATCTGGAGCTGGAGTTGCTGCTCCTATACCTCTGCTTGGACTTGCTGCTGGTTGGAGCAGCCCCCCACCCATCCTCCTCTCTCTCCCCGGCGGTACGCCGCGTCCCCAGCCCCACTACCTTCCCTGCGCCGTCACCTCCATCCCCGATGCCCCCGCCACAAACCCTCCTCCTCCTCTATCCATTTCTTCATGCTGGATTTTTCCTGTTTGTGATTCGATCTAGCAAGTATTAGTCCATGAGAAACAACCTCACTACAATTTACCGGACCAGCGAGTACTTGTTGTAGCATATTTATTTCAGTTTGTGATTCATGCTACTAGATGAACCAACCAATACCTGCATCAGGAGACCAGCAAGAAACTTCCAAACTTCAGTTTTTTTCACCAGTATTTACTTATCCTGTTCATGCACATACATCATTTCTCACAACTATGTTACAACTGCAACCAGTTTAATGTGGGCTCTCTGGGCACTTCTATTTCTCTTCTGAATCCCCTCTGTTTTTTTTGCCTGTGCAGAATATTTGTTATTTATTAATGCTATATAAACATTCAAAAGATTTCACACAACTATGTTTTTAGATAGACACGAGCAGTTGCTTTGGCCTCTATGCCTGTCAGTATAAGTCTGCATGTTAATTTTACAAAGCATTCCAGCCAACACACCTGGAGGATGTAATGTGGATTTACATGCAAAGGATCTGATAGTGATTATTATAATAAAAATTACAACCAATAACTGAACTTTTAGATGCTTGTCAAAGCCATTTTGCTAATCTGTTGCTCATGAACCTTTGTTGATTTGTCTTGCCAAATGCTTGATAATTGCGTGTCTACGATGTCATCATTTGCTTGAGTAGGAGTAGGAGTACTCAAATTGCTTTCATTTAGCTAAGGAGATGTCAGTGTTTGGAATAGGCCAGGATAATAGGCCAGGATAATCACAACTATCTGAGTAGCTTTAAACTGAAACTGAAACTGAAACTGTTAAAATTGAGATGAGGCATTTTGGGAGAATCACAACATGATACTTGTTTGGGATGCTGAGGTGATTTTGTTAAAATTGAGGTGATTATCCTGGCTACTCAAATTGATTATCCTTTTCTGTGCTACTTTCAGCTGTGCAATTGTGGTCTGTTGATCCTGGAGAAGCTGCTGCTGCTCAACATCCCCCTCTACTACTCCTTCTCTGTTCCTCTGCTGATCCTAGAGTAATAACCAAGGTGACTTGTCTGACCCTGACTTTGTGGTTATTGCAACTGCTACAAATGCAAAATGTTTTGCTTGGAATGTCATGTTAGAAGTAGAACACATGAAAATTTTCACCATTACACTGTTAAATGTTTTGATCTTCCTGACCAGGCAAAGGACAAGGACATCCTATCAGATCTTGCTGATCATTGTGACCGCAGCTCTCTTCTATGTGATGGTAGTTTATTTAGATGATATCGACTTTGTAATGTGACGACAAACTCGCTACTCGGTCTCGAGACCTAAACTTGTCTACTGTTTGAACTTTGTTCACTATTTTGAATTCGGACTAATGTGACGAATTGTATTATATATGTGCTGTTTATACTTGACTAATTGTGGTGCTGTATTGTACTGTATAAATGGGAGTTTATCTATTTATCAGGTTGAATATTCTGTGCATATTATTCTGTGCTGTATATTGTATTTTGTAATCTGTGCAAATACCAGAAAAGCAAAAAATAATCTTTGCTTGAATTAATAGTAGTGGCGCACCATCCTGCACTTTAGTGGCGCACCCTTCCAAATAGCAGTGGCGCACCTGTATGGATATTAGTGGCGCACCTGTAGGGTTACCAGGGCCCCCCAACAGCATTACTAGTGGCGCACTAGGAGAACTATCAATGGCGCACTAGGTGGTGCGCCACTACTATCTGGATTACTAATGGCGCACCAGAGGTGCGCCATTACTATCTGGATTACTAATGGCACACCAGAGGTGCGCCATTACTATTTGTTACTAATGGCGTGTTAATAGTGGCGCACCTATAGTGCACCATTAATAGCAAAAACAGGTGCGCCACTAATAGCCTTTTTTCTAGTAGTGTTGTGTTCGTCAAGCATTGTTCTTGCCATCTCAATAAGAGTCCGATTCTTCCTCTCAACAACTCCATTTTGTTGAGGCGTGTACGTAGCCGAGAACTCATGTGAAACACCTTCTTCGTCAAGAAAGGTATCTACATGGGTGTTCTTGAACTCCGATCCGTTATCGCTCCGAACCTTCTTGATCTTCACTTCAAACTGATTTTGCGCTTTGCGAGCGAAGTTCTTGAAGATCTTTTGTACCTTCGACTTATCATCAAGAAAGAATACCCACGTAAATCTGGAAAAATCATCAACTATAACTAGACCATAGGAATTTCCACCGAGGCTCTTGTAAGCATTGGGACCAAAAAGATCCATGTGAAGTAACTCGAGTGGTCTCCTAGTAGTCATGATATTCTTTACGGGATGACTTCCACCTACTTGCTTTCCAGCTTGACACGCACTACAAAGTCTATCTTTGTCAAAGATAACATCTTTAACACCAAGTATATGATCACCTTTGATAAGCTTGTCTAGATTACGCATGCCAACATGTCCTAGTCTTCTATGCCAAAGCCAACCTTTAGAAGATTTTGCAATAAGACAAGTACGAGGTTTGGATCTCTTAGTGAAATCGACAATATATAGATCACCTCTACGGAAACCGGTAAAGACCATGTTATGGTTATCTTGACGAAACACTTGGCAATCTACTTTCGTGAATAGCACATTAAAACCGAAGTCGGCAAGTCTAGATACGGAAAGAAGATTGTAGCCAAGGGATTCAACAAGCATGACGTTTTGAATAGAGCTATCATGGGATATGGCCACCTTACCAAGACCAAGTACCTTACCCTTGGAGTTGTCTCCAAAAGTTACATACCTTCGCGGTCCATGGTTTGGTGTGATCTCTTCAAACATCTCTCTATCTCCGGTCATATGATCGGTGCATCCACTATCGAGAATCCACTCTTTTCCTCCGGACATGTAATCCTTGAAGTTTGCCATAAGACTTAGATTCTTCATGATCTTCTCATGCTCGATGTCGAACACCTCATCTTCATCATAGTAGCCATGTTCCACATTGCCATCATCAAGTGGGAAATCCTCGTCACAAGGAACAAGATATTCGTTAGGGTTGTGATCATGATAATGTTCAATATTATGAATTCGAATGGCTTCTACAATGATGTTGTTGATAGTTATGATATCTCCTTTAGCACGCATGAGGTCTCTAAGCTCAAATAGATAGTCATCAAACTTGGGATCACTAGGCATCATTTTGTGAAAGACAATAGTTTTATGAAGAATTTCATCAAGATTACTCAATGAATAACTTGGATATCGTTTCTCCAAGTCATTCCACAAAGTATACGCACATTCAAAATTCTTCATTTGATTAAGCACAATCCTAGGCAATCCTCTAATGATAAGATTAACAGTTCTAAGATTGCATAGCATATCAATTTCCTCTTCGTGTGTGGGATGTAAGGGATCAATGGGAGGTACATAGGGGTTCTTAACATACTTGCTCAAATGAAATTCATTGAATAGCTCAAGCATCTTATATTTCCATTGACTATAGTACTCCCCATCAAGAATAGGCACTCTACAACTCAAACTTTCCACACTAGACGCATCCATCTTCCTCCACGGTGATGAAACCGATGCAATGGAGACCAATGCTCTAATACCACTTGTAGGATCACTAGAAGTGTGTGTCTAGAGGGGGGGGGGGCGAATAGACTACTTGAGCAAATTTAAAACCTAACCTTTTCCCAAGTTAATTGGTTGGCATATTTTAGCAATGATAGCAATTCAAGTACACCCTACACATGCATGTCAACAAGTATGGCAGCGGAAAGTAAAGACATTACACATGGAATGAAGGAGTTGAGATAGGGAGATCAAACGCATGAGGGACACGAAGATTTTTCCCGTGGTTCCGATAGGTGGTGCTATTGTACGTCCACGTTTATGGAGTCTTCAACCCACGGAGGGTAACGGTCGCGAGAGTCCACGGAGGGCTCCACCCATAAGGGTCCACGAAGTAGCAACCTTGACTATTCCATAACGGCTTCCGTCCACGAAGGACTAGCCTCACTATGGGTAGATCTTCACTAAGTAGGCGATCTCCTTGCCCGTACAAACTTCTTGGTTCAACTCCACAACACGAAGTAGGAGGCTCCCAAGCGACACCTAACCAATTTAGGAGGCACCACCCTCCAAAAGGTAATAGGCTCGGTAATGTCGATGAACTCCTTGCTCTTGTGCTTCAAGATGATAGACTCCTCAGCAAACAATCACTCTCTCACAGATTTGGCTTTGGTGGAAGAGATTGATTTGGTGGAAAGCAACTTGGGGAGGCTAGAGATCAAGATTCATATGGATGGAGTGGAATAGCTTGATCTCAACACATGAGTAGGTGACTCTCTTTCAGAAAATTGGATGGGGCAAGTATGGAATAGTTCTGAGTGCTTCTATTTCGAGTGGGTGGTGGTGAGGGGGTATATATAGGCATCCCCAAAAATCCAACCGTTACACCTAAAGTGACCAACTTGGTGACACCGAAGTGTAAAACTCGGTGGTACCGAGTTGCTCCAAAGGTAGCAACTTTTGAATCTCGGTGAGACCGATACAGAAATCTCGGTGGTACCGATTAGGTGACCAACGGTCAGTTTCCAAAACTCGATGACGCCGATCCAAAAACTCAGAAATTCCGATTTTAAGAATCGAGGTAACAGAGAGTTGGCAAGTTGAACTCAGTGGCACCGAAGCAGAATCGGTTGCACCGATGTGCTAGGGTTTGGCAGTGCTCTGTCTGAGGTGGGAATCGGTGGGACCGAGTGGAAAAAGTTGGTTACACCGATTTTCATGATAGGCTTGGACAGACTTTTTGTGGAAGAGTTTGTGGGTGTTTTTGGTGACTATCACTTGTGCACGTGGAGCATCTTGTTCACCAACAGTACCTTACCCCCTTTTAATAGTATTGGCTTTCCTATGGACTCAAGGTGATTTCTCACAAAGGAGTTTGTCTTCCGGGTTCTGATCCTCCTCGAGTTCGTCCATTTGCACATACACGATGGAGCTTCGATGCCTGATGTCTTCTTGAGGCGGTGAGGTTAGGGTTTCTCATCGTGTGCTGAGATTTTCTATTAAATGCTTCAGATCTATTCAAGGGTTCAACGACGATGATTGCGGCTCCAAGGCATTGGTCCTTGAGGCACTTGCACGAAGACTTGACAACTGTCATCAACAAGGTCAAGCCGGCTCCGATAGGAGAGTGATGACAGCGGTGCATCAGCGGCTCATGTGGCAATGGTAGTGGTCGTTCGAGGGTCTCGGCTCGATTTGATCCTGAAGTTGTTGATCATCTTCCTGTAGGCTGCTCGGTATCCACCGTCATCTTTAGTCAAGTTGTCACCTGGATTGGACTCCCGATGATTTTTCCCACCGTTGGCAGCTTTGGTTCCGACACCTCAATTCCTGCTAATCCTCCTTCATCAAAGGCGTCTGTTCCCATCGATATTTTGTGTTGGTTTTATCATGTTTCCTTCCCAAACTCTTCACATGGTTTTGTTCCCTGCAAGAAGTTTTTTTCCTGTTTTCCTTCGTTATGGCCTTTAGTGAATCAAAATCATAGAGATTTGCTTGCCTCCGCATAAAGAAATCAAATTATACGGCTAAAAAGGAAACATATTATAACTTGCCATTTCTCAAAAACAACCAGCATAACTAAATCAAGCATTTTTCTATCCTTTCCTTCAAAACAGTCTTGATCTCTCACCACACCAGCCATCCCTCCTCCCCTCTCCTATGCCCTAACCCTACGCTGCCATGGCTTCGTGTCGAGCCAGAGGCACATGTTGATCACCCACGTCGACGACTAGCTCCGCGCGCTCTGGTCCTGGGCCACCTATCACGTCCAACGACGATCTCCTCGTCGTGATGCCGCAGTCCTGCCCGCAGCGCCGCGCCGCCAAGGATCTCGCTGCCACCGTAGCCAGCCGTGTGCCCGGGCTAACCCACGCCTGGGCCTTCGCCATGTCCGGCCTCGAGGTGGCGCCCATGGTGGACAAGACTATGGGCCCCACCGCGGCCGCATCAGCCTCTTTATTCCCTTGAGGTCGTTGTCCTCGCTAATGACACCGCCACCATGGCGCTAGAGGCCTCCTCCTCATCGTCCAAGGTGAGGCTGGCACTGGTGGCCGTCAAGAGGCTGACTGCCGACAGCGAGGATGTGTACAAGGACGCGGCGAGGCTACTGGTGCTGAAGGCAGTGCGCCGGGGAGATGAAGAGCGAGGTGTTCAGGAGCCTCATGCCACCAAGGTCTCTTTGTACAATATCCACATGCCAATTTAGTTTCATATTGCTATACACACAATTACTCAAGAGATCTCAGGGTGAAAGGATTGCTGCAATATGACTTGTTTTTTTTTGGCAAAGGTTAGATTAACTAGGACTTCGGTCGAATAGTATGTGCGTCATGGATCTTTTCAACTTTGCTTCCTATTCAATTAGGTGCATATTTCACGAGATAATCTCTGATTTTGATTTTGTTTTTCTCCTGTGGATTTCAGGATAGGAGGGCAGCTTTACACGGTCAACGAGAAAGGTGATGTTGTAGTGTCTATTTTTGTGTAGTTTGTTTCAGAGAAGTCACACCGATTTCTCTTGATATTTGTCTATTTGCAGAGGAATTACTCAAAGGCTAACATTGCTAACAAGGTGATATTTGTCTATTTGTCTATTTTCAGTTAAGACCGAGCTAGAATTGGTTGAACAATGCTAACATTGCATAGTTTTATGTCATTTAAGGCTGTCTAAATTTCATATCACCCGAAGTTGTCTGATGTCTCAGAATATGTTGATATCAGGAGGTAATAAATTTTACACATTATACTTAGCATACTTAGAATCAAAGGTTAAATCATGCATGTGTTTAGGAACTAAGTTCAAAATCATGGTGTCGGTTTCCTTAATTATAAGTTGCGAGCATGTCTTTTGCAATTGTTGGAGAAATATTTGGTTATGCTTGATTTTCGTCTTCCTTGCGCTTTTGGTCATCACGGTAATATATATTTTGTCGTGATGCATGGGCATTCAACTATGATATCAAGTAATTCTTCACTAATTCATCGATGAAATTGTTAAATGTTACCCGTAGCAACATGGACGGGCATAGTCCTAACTAATTGTAATTTGTAGTGCACGCAATTGGTTCAGGGCGGGGGGCAAATGTTAAAGCAATTGTTTTGACCAAGGTCGCTTTGTGCGAGCAGTTTTTGTTTCATTGGGTAGTTCGTGTTTTCCTGTATCCTGAAGACTTCTTCTAGGAGTATATAGTAACACATGCAGTTGTCCTGCATGGCTAAGAAAAAAAACTAGCCGGGGCGACATTTAAAATGGACGGAACCTCAGCTGGATGTGCCATTTGCTGTTATTCTGCGATCAGCTCTGTATTCTTCTTGGCTTTGCAGCCTATGGATATTGGATATCAGACATAGATGCTGTTCTTGCCATTTCTAAACTTGATCCACATTACAAGAAATTAAGCCTAGACAAACCAAAACTACCTCCAGGTGTACCTAACACAGTTCCCAACGAATAGTGATGCAGAAAATGGTTTCGCAGTTCACGGGGTTAAGCAGGTTTGTTTGTAGGGAAAATTCGACCGGGGCGACGTGTGCTTATTACACAATTAGCCGGTGCTAGAACCGAAGCACCACCCACCGTACACCTGCTACGATCAATACCGGCGTTGTCGGTTGCGACTGCTGCTGTTGTTGTCATCTCCCCTCGGGCGCTTTGTACCGGACCCAGACCTGCTTGATCCTCCACTGCCTCCACCGCCACCGCTGCCGCCATGGCGTCCACTTTGCCGTGCCTGTGGCGGAGGAGACGCGAAATGCTGATGCTGCCGCACCTGGGGCGGAGGGGAAGCGAAATGTTGCTGCGCCCCAGGCTGTTGTCTGCCAAAGAGGAATGGAATATGTGTTCAGCATTGGAGATATCAGTCACGATAGCAGATGACATACATGTCTAGTTTCATCAGCACCATTGAACAAAATGATACTACCTCCGTTCCTAGATAGAAGATGTTTTTGGCAGTTTAATATTTAGAAACAGAGGGTGTACAAGTCTCTGCTTGCTGTAAAATGGCAAGAGGCCATAACTAGGCAAACGGAAATTTATCTTCCCATCCTCTACCAAGAGAGAGGCATATGCTGTAATGATGTTTATTGTGTGCTATCCCCACGCATATCTTTGTTACGTACTACTTTTAATGTGTACTGGATAATCAAATGTAAAGAGTGCATGCATGTATGTACAAACAGGAGAGCACCTTACATTTTTTTATTTCACAGGACTTGCATAAACTAACACATCACGATAATAACAGCAGTCTGATGCAGTAGGGAGTCATCTACTCCCCATATCAGCTAATGAAGAGTGTATCTTATAGGGTTTTCAGAAGAATAGATGGCAGTACTTACACAACATATACAAGACGGCCATCCGGTAGAAGCATTGGAACCATTGCTGCACCTGGAGGAGCTCCTGGAGCATATAGCAGAGGCTGCAAAAGTTCCAACACATGTAACATTTAGCAAGTTTTCTCCCTTCCATGTATGTATGTATTACCAATTTACCACATGAAGCAGGCATCAGAAGATGTGATATACCTGTCCACCATAAGCAGGAGGTGCACCGTAAGGAGGAGGCGCACCATAAGGATCTGGCCGTGGCATACCATATCCAAGTGGAGCATGGAGCAGCGGACCTCCTTTGGCACTAGGCATTGATACTGTATCATCCTTTTTATCGGCAGGAGGTTTTGCGAGTGAGCAGTCCAGGAGCTGACCTGTTAGAAATATTTATGACCTTAAATGCACCAACAAAACAAACAAGTAGTAGAACATTCCGACCCAAGAATAAAAGCTCACCGTCAAGCTCATATTTCTCTGTGCTCTTCACAGCCTTCATGGCCATGTGGCGGTCCTTAAAGTGAACAAAACCATACCTATTATCATGACCATCTTTTGAAGGGGGGAGAACAATTTTTATAATTTCACCATGGCGCTCAAACAGCTTTTTCAGCTGCCCTTGAGTAACATTCTTGGGCAGGTTTTTGACATATACAGATTTGACCTAAAACCATGAAATTGGAAGTTCACATAAGATATCAATGAGAATTTAACAAGAAAAAAAGGGTAACATTTGTACATCAGATGTTTCAGGAACCTGTGAAGTAGAGCCTGTAGAGGCAGAATCACCATTCTTAGGGTCTGCCCAGCTGACAGTAGGAGCATTTGTATCTAGTTTGAAATTTGGTGCAGTCATCTTCTGCCTTGAATACTCAGCGCATGCATTATTATAGTATTCAACGAAACCATAACCCCGATTGCGATCTGTACGTGGGTCCTATAAAAACAGAATTTCTTTTAAGGATTAAAAGGAGATCTGTGGGGGTGCACGATATAGTTGTGGAACTATCCTAGTTATGATTATCAAAATCTTTACCTTAATGAGATCAACTTTTAATACTCCAGGACCAACTTCTTTCACTGCTTTTGTAAAATCATCATGTGACCAACTGTGAGGTACATTTCCAACAAATAGCTTGTTCTTAGCCTGGGAGGAAGAAACTTTTAGCCTCTTTCCCTGTTACGAGAAGCACATGACAAAGTTGAGTTAGCATGATTATTCAAAATGAAAAGGCTTTCAGATGCAACTGGAACCAATATATATATGCTCCACACTACATGGAGTTTTAACTATCAGTATAATCATAGTTACGGTCATCCACAAAACTGTAATTTAAAATGAATAACAATTTACAATCAACAGCAAGGTATGGCACTTTAAAGTTACTTTTTAACAAAACTATACGTTTAGTTTTCAAGTGTACAAGAGCTTGTACCCTGGAGTAGGGAAATTAACTGTTTTTCATTCTTTTTAACAAGACTGTATTCCACACCTGGTTATCCAGGGAGGCATGGAGTACAGAAGATGACGTGTAATTGTTTAAGCTTGTAATGTACTATGCCGATATGGCGATATCCATGAACATTAAGACTTAAGTGTATAAATAGGGGTATATTATGATTCATTGACTTGAGAACATGATAGTCAACTTTTTTGATCAACGGAAACAAACCTTGAAAGTTGCATTGTTCAATTTCTCGATGGCCTTCAAAGCCAGATCATTAGTTCTGAAAGTAACAAAAGCATATCCCCTACTATCTTTCTTGCCCAGCATTATTCTAACCTGCAGGAAAGAAGAGAATATGAATGCAGAAAAAACACATCGAAATGCTAACCCTAAGAGAGTAGACGGTACTCACTTCCACAACTTCGCCAACTGGCTCACATAGTTTCTTGAGATCTTCAGAAGATGCATCGCTGGAGATGCCCCCAACATATACTTCAGATCCATGAGGAGGAAGAGCAAGAAGTTCGGCATGCTTCTCTTTATCGCTCCCATCTTTGGCACCATCCTGCCGAGGAAGAGCAACACCTTCCGATTTACTGTCACTGTCAGGACTAGCATCAATTTGATCAAGAACTTCTCTTTCTTCAGGGTCTTCCTCCTCCTCCTCTACTTCCTCTGAAATATCCTCGTCCTCCTCCACCTCCTCCTCTACCTCCTCCTCAATTTCTTCATACTCAATTTCTTCCTCTTCTACCTCCTCCTCTTCATTATCATCAAACTCCAAGCACTCTTTTGGTTCAGCTGGTTCAGCATCTTCTGTCCTTCTAGGCATCTTGAAGAGCTCAAAGTTCCAAGGCAACTTTGGAAAGAGCAGAGGAGCCAAAAATATTGGGAGAGCAAATTGAGGACATGTGGATAGGACGAAAAACAACAGAAACAACTAGAACAATTGGTATGCAATGATATCAGCTTGGATGTAGCCATAGATGCCAAACTGGATAGCATGGAATTGCTTAAGGGACAAACGAAGAAATTGCGTATGGCCAGGATGATACCGGGAGGTTCTCAAGAACACGGTCCCGAACAAGCACAGAGAAGAAAACAAGAGTATACAAATGATGGCCAAGATGATGCAATTGGAAGTGTAACCAATGGGCTGATGGCTTAATTGAAAGATGCCAACAGTCCATGAAATGGATGGAAGGAAAAGAAAAAAGACAGGAAAAAAAGCACTATGAGAAGTAGATAACAATGTATATGATACTATAATCTAAGGTAAACCAAACTCTAGTAAATATATCATGGAGCTAGTTAAGAATCTGACTAGTTACAAAGATAAATAAAACAGCTTGCAAAACGATCTTATATTATGGGACGGAGGGAGTAGATTCGAATGTAATTCTTCTACATAGACTAATTAATTCTGCAAATGATTGGGCAAAAGCATGTGGGGCACACTACAGCGGGATATGCTACGATGTCCATAGCAAGTAAAGCGAGTGGCCATACAGATTGGATAAAGCAATCGACGCAAAAAGACACGTCCTTTTCGCCCAGGTTCATGCCACTACGGCCTCTGCCCAAGGTGGAGAAACACAACTACAGAAATCGAAGCAGCAAGGCCAAGTCTTTTACCAGTTCAACCGACGCAACAAGGGGATTTCACGAGGTATTCCTATCGGCGACTTGGCGCCTCTGCCGCAGCAAAGAACCGAAACCGCGACCGAATCGGAGGCCGGAACAAGCTAGCGCGACAGGCTTACGAGAGAAGACGCATGGGAAGAAAGTGGCCGCGAGGAACTGGAGAAATAGACAGATCTTGGCGGGTTTACCTCTCTCCTATCGGCGACTGGAATCTGGCAGGAGCTGGAGCCGCCGGCGAAGGGGGGGAAGATCAGCTTAGCCCTAGCTAGAGGAGGGGGAGGAGGAGGAGGAAGGAGAGCTGGGCGAGGTCGCGGCTCATTTAGAGAGGAACTTGCAGTCTGGCCCTCACTCTTTTCCGCCGTCACACTCGCATCCCTGAGATCTCCCGAGCCGTCCGATCCTGCGCTGACCGGGCCAGCACCGTTGATCTGCCTGCCTCCAGAGAGCCACGGGCCACGGGCCTGCGGCCTGGCTACGTGGGCCAACGCTTGGGTCCGGTCCAGTTTCTGCCGGCCCGTTTTTAGGCCCATCCCAGGTGGTTTTCTTCCTCCGGCCGCCCTCTCCCGCGAGCGCCGCCGTCTCTCTCCATCCACTCTCGCTCCCCTCCCAGGCTCCCAGCCAAATCGAGCCGCGCCGCCACCTGAGCTGAGAGGCAGGAATGGGGTGGAAGGCAGCGGAGAAGCTCATCAGGCACTGGAAGATCCTCCGCGGCGACAACGTACGCGGCGTCTCCGTCTCCTCTTCCCGCTCCCCTTGCTCTCGAGAGATCTCCTGAAATCTCATTTTTTTCCTTTTCTCTCTGATGAAATTGGCGCCAGGTGATGATCATAAGGGGCAAGGACAAGGGGGAGAGCGGGGTGATCAAGCGGGTCATCCGCTCGCAGAATCGCGTCATCGTCGAGGGCAAGAATCTGGTAAGTATAATCGTCTGCGCAGATGTGCGCTCTTCTTTCCTCGGTTTCTCTTCTCAGTTACTGCTTCGGATTCGGTGCTACTGTTTGGTTTCATGGGAGTATCGATTTGCGTATCTGTGACTAGCTGTATACATACAATGTGATACGTGCTCTGAGTGCTGAACGCACTACAGCTGTTTGTCGAAATTCCCAGTCCACTGGAAGTGAATGGGGAACTTGGCTGCGTTAATTCCGCGTGCTAATTCTTCAGGGCCCAGGCTAGTGTTGTAGCTGCTATGCTGCACCTGCAGATGTTATTTGGTGATTACTGCAACAGAGGATTTTTTTTCCCCTTCGATTTTTAATAATGATGAGATAAAACTGTAGTGCCCAGAAAATGTAATTGTACCATCTGTATGAATAATCTAACTCTTCCCACCGCATACCGTGTATCCATGACACATAAGAATACCAGAAGTACAAAATGAGCACATATTACTAGTAGGATGTTTGCCTGAGTGCATCATCATATGTATGGAGATCGGCTTTATGGTCAAATCTCAGACAAGTCAAGCAATGCAAGTGTCACCTAAGGCGTGTTTGAAAGCCTGGAGGTTAAGCCTAATCCATTAAAATGGTAGTGAAACCAACCAGGGCAAGATCTGTTGCAATGTTGTGCGTGCCTATCTACGTTTGAGTGGTTAGCATAGATTTTCCTTTCTTGGCCATGTTGGTGTCTACCAAGTCGTTACAGTGCTATACATACTTATGCTACAATGTCCCTCACCCCGTCACATGCTTTACTTTTAGTTAATTGTCAAACTGGCGATGAGATACCTTAAAAAACTGATAATAAGACCATGCAATGTTTTGCTGGATTTGTACATGTCCTAAGCCCATAACAAACAAATGCTGAATGCCTCAGTTAGATAAAAGCAGATTAATTTGAATATGGTGAGGAAGTGACTAGTGAATATTGAACAGGAATTGTGAACTGCACAATGTTTGTCTTTCTAAATCTTTGTATATGCACTGTAAGATGTTGCATGTTTATGGGGGATACTGGGTAACTGGACAACTGCAACCAGCAAACTTGTACTGTTTATGTGTTTCTCTTGCATTGAAAAGTCACTTAGTAATTGTGTGCTGACATATTTTCAGGTTAAGAAACATATTAAGCAAGGGGAAGGACATACAGGTGGGATCTTCTCAATTGAAGCTCCACTTCATGTTTCAAATGTACAAGTAATTGATCCAGTCACCGGGTAGGATACTTATCTTTTGATACCGTTATTCTCTAGAGATACATCTTTTATTCGTCTACATTCTAAAATATATATTTGTCAACATTTTGACTGCAGGAAGCCATGCAAGACTACATACAGGTATTTGGAAGATGGGACTAAAGTAAGGGTCTCTAGAGGAATGTATGCGTCTGGTGATGTCATACCTCGGCCAGAAATTTTGAAGGAGAGAAGAAAGCCGAGACCCACATCTCGTATGTTCCATAACCAGATAATTTTTGCTCATTATTAGTTGCTTTTGAAGTGCATGATTATACTGTTTAGAGAAGAATTAACTGACTTGTTATCCTGCAATTGTTTGTGGACATCTGAATTCTTCATGATGCCTGGATTAGAATTGAGTTAACACTAATTTGACCTTCATCTAAACTTAGGAGAGCAAGCCAATCTCCACTTAATACGACTTATTTTTTTTCATAATTTCGTCTCGTGTTGCTGGAATTTTCTTGTTCTGGAACACTATGTTTTATGTTCCGGATCTGCGATAGTCATGCTACTATAAGTGCTTCTGCTAATGATATTTGACTTGTTTGCTGCATTCTACTCCCTCCGTTCCTAAATATATGTCGTTTCGGTTGTTCAAATTAAACTACCAAAACGTCATATATTTAGGAACGGAGGGAGTATATTTTATAAAGACTAACACAGGCATGATAAAATTAGTTCAACAATAGTAAAGAGTGCAGAATAAATTCTGATGCTTCATGCTGTCCTTGACAACGGTTGGACTGAGGGCAATCTGTGTATAGTATTATGGATAAGAAAAAGAACAAGTGGGTTTTGTGAATAACAAACGAAGCGCCGTAGAAATTCCCTGTACTTTTGTGTAGGGAGTACCTACCCACTAGTTGGCATGCAAATGTATTGCGTTGCTATATGAGCATCTGCTCTGCTCTATGAATACAACGTCTATATTGTAATTGGACTAATTTTCTTTGACTGATGCAGATGGCCCAAAGGATACACCAATTGAGGATGTGCTGGAGAAGACATATGATGCCAAAGCTGGAATTGGTATGCCTGATCTATGAGAAGAGACGTCCATTGCTGAGAGTGAAGGAGAAAGAGTTCGGCATATATATGTGTTCTATCCGTCCTAGCTAAGATAGTAGGAACTCTGCAGCTATCATGTTCACGAATAAAACTAGCATCCGTGTTGTCTTGGTCTTGCCAGCATCTCTTGTGTTTCCAGAAATCTGTCCCTGAAGACCCTAAATGTTGTGTCTCTTGTTTGTCGTTTGATTGTATGAGAGAGGCCCCAAAAAAGTATGAACCAGGCTACTGGTTTGTCAAGAACAGTTATTGAGTTTTACTGTAATTTCTTTGTTTTCCAGCATGACTCCTGAAGTTCACTGAATATGTGAGTGCAAAAAAAAAAGTGACAAAGGCTATCATTTGTACCGTCTATTTCAGTTGTTGTATTGTGCTGAAACAAATCCTAGCTACTCATCACAGGAGTGAGGAGTCCATATTTCATGGAATGTAGAATGGCTATATACACTGTCAATGAAGAAATCATCCAGGTCCTATTAAATTATCGTCATTGAAAGTACATGGAATTAGACCTAAGGTAACTGTATGCATCCGCCAACAAATAAACATAAGGCCGTGAGCATCAGATTGCAAAAAATCTCTTAATCATAACACAAACTATTAAACTAACCACGGCTCCCTCCATGCCCGTGGAGGTGTTGTTGGAGCCGCCAATCTGAAGCTTGACATTTCGAGGAGCACCCCAAGGATAAGGGCTCTCCTATTTGAGCTTTGTCCTTTCCAGTAGGCATCTACACTTAGGTTCTTTGGGTACATAGCAGTTCTTTTCTCTCTAGGTATGCTTGTTCGCACACGAACACGTCAACGTGTACCCGTAGGGCCGGGGGTGATGCACCGCAACTCGCCCTGCGGGAGGCCGGCTCACGGCGCGATACGCAAGACAGTAAGCCGGCGCTTTTTAGACCAGACGCTCCAGTTCCTCGGGAGGGACCCCGTCGGAGGAAGCCGGCGACGATTGGCTGAACCGGGTCGATTCGCTCGCCCCCGGCTCGGTTGTCGATATCCGATGAACTTACGCGAAGTCGCCGAATAACGGAAGCATGAACAAGGGTTAAGGGGTAAAAAGTAGGTTGTATTGATATGTCGATTGTTTGCTTAATTCAATCGGCCATCACCTCTCACATATATATGAGGCGGCTGGACTTCCCGTGCAAGTAAGAGACTTCTACACGGATTACAAGTTACAATCAGAGTCGGTTTCTAGCCTTAACTAGGTAAGTCACCCGCCAGGGCCGTCTTGGGCTCGGACTCTCTGTTGGGCCGGCTTACAGTGTGAGTCGCCGAAAGCATGGGCCGGCCTTGTTCTTCTGAGTCCATCCTTAGCTTCTCGCAGTCAGCTTTCCTTCTTCTGAGCCATAGAGCCGGCTTATAGACCCGGCTTTCTGAGCCGCCCTTTGCTCTTGGCTTCCTGAATCGCCCGTTGCTCCTGGCTCCCTGAGTCGCCCGTTGCTCTTCTGTGTTGACGTCAGTTCACTTCGCTTCGTAATCTGCCGCTTTGCTGATTAGCCGCCTTGCCGGGTCTCGATCTTGCCAGCCTTTGATAACCCTGTGAACTGGGACATAACATGATCAACAGCCCTCGAATGACGCCGGCTCAATATGCTAGCGGCGGCTCATCGTCTTTGTCAGAGTCGCCGGTACTGTGGAGCCGAATCCATGATGAGCCGGCTTTGACCTTGAGCTGATTTCTGTCACCGGGTTACTGAGTTGTTGAGCCGATAACCGACCTCTCTGGGCGGCTGTATCTCCTCCACATTGGCGCCTTTCCAGCAATGATCTTTAAGCCATTGCTAGCCGAGTCATAACCACGCCGGGTCACCTCTGGGGGTAGGTCATTGGCCTTGAATCGCCTTCTGCCAAAAATGAGTGCTAACATATGCCCCCCTGTTTTCTAGCAGAGCTTGCGTGCTAGAAAATATTCCATGTAGGATTTTTGGCTAAGGACGATGCTTATGCTCATCGGCCATGTAGTCTAAGGGCGATGCTTATGCTCATCGGCCATGTACGATCTCAGGCAGATTGCCATACACTTGGGTGGAACTTCTTCAAGTATTTTCCGTTGATAGCTCGAGGTAGCAAGTCGCCCTCCAAAGTCTCCACCAGATAAGAGTTGCCGGGTGTTATTCTGGCGACTCGCAGCGGTCCTTCCCAACTCGGTGACCACTTGCCAAATTTCCGGCTTCTGGAGCCGACTGGTAGTATAACTTTCCACACTAAGTCGCCAACTTGAAAATCTTTGAGCCGGACTCTCTTGTTGTAAGTCTTTGCCACCCGCAACTTCTCTTTCTCAATGTCCCTTAGAGCCTTTAATCGTTTGTCGGCCACATCGTCTAGGTTATCCATCATTAAGCCGTAGTAGTCTTCGGCCGACAAATCGTTCTGCTTAGCAAACCTTAAGGCGGCCAGATTCACCTCAACTGGTAAGACGGCCTCTTGCCCATATACCAACTCAAAAGGAGTCGCCTTGGTAGCCCCGTGCCTTGAGACCCGGTGAGCCCATAATGCTTCGGACAGTACCTCATGCCACCGCCTTGGATGGTCTTTGATCTTTTTCTTAATCAATTTGATCAAGATCTTATTGCTAGACTCAGCCTGTCCATTGGCTTGAGCATAATACGGAGATGAACTGAGCATCTTGATCCCAAGTGATTCGGCAAACTGTTTAACCTCCTTTGCCATGAAGGAAGTTCCTTGATCCGTGGTGAGAGTCTGTGAAATACCGAATCTGTGAACAATATGCTTAGTAATGAATTGAATTACCTCCTTGTGAGTCATGTTCCTGAGAGGTACTGCTTCAGACCACTTGGTGAAATAATCTGTGGCAACCAACACAAACCGATGCCCTTTTGATGAAGCCGGGTGAATCATACCGATAAAGTCAAGTGCCCAACCCCGGAAGGGCCACGGTTTTATGATAGGATTGAGCTTGGAAGCCGGAACTAGCTGGATATCCCCAAACTTCTGGCAAGCTTCGCACCCCTTGTAGTACTTGAAGCAGTCATTGATCATCGTCGGCCAATAGAATCCGGCTCGCCGGAGCATCCACTTTATCTTGTGAGCCGACTGATGTGTTCCACATAAGCCGTCATGTACCTCTCCCATGGCGACTCTAGCTTGATCCTCGTCTAAGCACTTAAGCAGAAGACCATCAGCCGTTCGGCGGCATAAGTCGCCATTATCCAGTGTATACTTGAGAGCAAGTCGCCGAACGGTTCTGTCTGTTTTCTGACTCGGGTTCTTCAGATAACTCACAATAGGTGCTCTCCAGTCAGAAATCCGGGTTGCCCCTTTCTCAGTAGCCGATTCATCTGAGTCGGCTTCTTCTCTATCAGCCGGCTTATCTAGGCCTGCGTCTCCCTTATTAGCCGGTTCGCCTGAGCCGGCTTTTCCTTCGCCAGCCGACTTACCTGAGCCGGCCTTCTCTGAGTCAGCGGCAATCAGCATCGGCTTGTCTGCTATGAAGAACATGCCTCTGTCGACATGATAGCCTGATGCCTGTTGCGCTAACTCATTGGCGAGCCAATTATCCCGCCTAGACACGTGAGAGATAGAAAAATAATCCAAACTTGCTATAATGTCTAAGCATCTGTCAAGGTATATATTGAGTGATTCGTCATTGCACTGAAACACCTTTGCCACTTGTTGAACAACTAGTAACGAATCACCGTATGCCTTGATATGAGAGACCCCTGTATTGACTAAAAGCTTGAGCCCGAATAGAAGTGCTTCATATTCGGCTTGATTGTTAGTACAAAAGTAGTTAAGCCAGCAGGAGGCCTCAAATACAGTACCGTGGGGCGAGATGTATGCAACGCCGGCTCCCTGCCCATTCTTGCAAACTGAGCCGTCAAAATAGAGCCGCCACGGCTTAGCCGACACAACGTGTAAGCCGGCTTCTTGCTCCGGGTCAATCCGATGCTCAACAATAAAATCAGCTACGACCTGGCCTTTCACAGATTTGAGAGGTTCATAAGCCAAGTCATACTCAATTAACCCATATGCCCACTTGCCGATTCGCCCGCTGAGAATCGGCCTTTGAATCATGTGTCTGAGAACATCGGTCTGACCCACCACCTTACACTCACTAGATAAGAGGTAGTGGCGTAGCTTAGTGCAGGCATAATAAAGGGATAAGAACAATTTTTCCACAGAGCTGTATCTCGACTCGGCGTCTATCAAACGGCGGCTTAGATAGGTGATGACATACTCCTTTCCTTCGGCTTCCTGGGTTAAGGCGGCTCCTATCACCTTCTCTTCAGCAGCAATGTAGAGCCGACATGGTTGACCGTGAGCCGGCGCTCTCAGAACCGGAGGGGTTGATAAGCACGTCTTTATCCTTTCAAACGCCTCTTGCTGCTCTGCCCCCCAAGTGAATTCATCATCGTTCTTAAGCCGAAGAATCTGAGTAAATGCATCGACTTTCCCAGACAGGTTAGCAATAAACCGCCTCAAATAATTGACCTTGCCGAGGAACTTCTGCATGTCTCTTTTGCAAGCCGGCGCCTGCACCTTTCGAATAGCTTTAACCTTTTCCGGGTCAACCTCTATGCCATGCTCATGTATGATGAAACCCAGAAACTTCCCAGCTGACACGCCAAAGGCACACTTCAACGGATTCATCTTGAGCCCATATTTTCTCATCCTCTCAAACGCCAGTCGTAAGTCGGCCAAGTGATTTAATCCGCCGTCCGACTTAACCACTATGTCATCAATGTAGACTTCTAGTATGACTCCAAGAAGGTCATGAAATATTAAGTTCATCGCTCTTTGATAAGTAGCACCAGCGTTCTTTAATCCAAAGGCCATCACTACCCACTCAAATAGACCAACAAAGCCGGGGCAGCGAAATGCCGTCTTAGCCGAATCCTCTTCGGCCATGAATATCTGGTTATATCCTGCGTTACCGTCCAAGAAACTGATGATCTTGTGTCCTGAGGCTTCGTTGATAAGCATATCGGCTATTGGCATAGGATATTCGTTTTTGGGCGTAGCTCGATTTAAATCTCTGAAGTCTATGCATACCCTTATCTTTCCTGACCCCTTCTTCTCAACTGGGACAATGTTTGAAACCCACTCAGCATACTTGCAGGGCCGAATAAACTTTGCTTTTATAAGCCGGCCGATCTCTTCCTTGACCCGGCCATATATCTGTGGGTTGAACTTTCGAGCCGGCTGCTTGTAAGGTCTAAAGCCGGCTTTGATGGGTAACCGATGCTCAACGAGCTGGCGGCTTAACCCAGGCATCTCATGATACTCCCACGCGAAGCAGTCTGCATACTCTCTGATCAGGGCGACTAAGTCCTGCTTATAGCCGGCTTCCAGATTCCGGCTTACAAACGTCGGCCTTGGCACCGTGCCGTTTCCAAGGTCCACCTCTTCAAGCGGGTCAGCCGACATAAAGCCTTGCCCCAATTTGTCTAAGTCGCCAGGCTCTTCAATGGTCTCAAACATATCGTTCCTGTTGGCCCGATACTTGTCAAGCCGGCTTTGAAGCCACTCATCGTTGTTATCCATTCAATTGAGTCTGAGCCGGTTTTCACCAACCGGCTTTAGAGATACTGGCACGAACCCATCCCGGGTTGCACTCAGGAAGTCAAACCCGGACAAGTCACGCCCCGAAAGACATGTAGCAGTGGAGTGTTGCCAGTCAACTAGTGACTCGGCTAATGCAATGCAGGCCGAGTTATCTGCAGGGACGACTTCTACTTCATCGTCGACCCACTGAACCAGTTGTTGGTGCAGAGTAGACGGAACGCACTGGTTTGCATGCAACCAATCTCGTCCTAGTAGCACATTGTAGTTCCCTTGCACCTCAGCAACGAAGAAGGCAGTAGCCAGGGTCTTGCTTCCGACTGTAAGCTCTAGACTGATAACCCCTTTAGCTCCCACTCCTTCTCTGCCTTCGAACCCGTTGAGTACCATGTTCGTCTTCATCAAATCATCATCGTCAAGTTGTAACTTTTTGAAGACTGAATAAGGCATTAGATTGACTACAGCACCTCCATCAACCATCATCCTGGTAACCGGCTTCCCATTGATGTGCCCTCTGATATACAAAGGCTTGAGATGCTTAACCGGTTCCTCCGGCTTCTCAAAGATAGCGTTCTTGGGTCCAAAGTCAATTTGAGCTACTGAGCCGGCTTCGTCAACAGCGCGAAACTCAGCAGGCAGATAGTACACCATGTTGATATCCATACTCATGTGAGTCGGCGTTCCTTCATAATTCAGAAGCTCTTCATCATCTGTTGACTCACCCGGCGGCTCATCCATGGCCGACTCTCCTGAGACTGGCGGCTCATCTAACACATGGCTTGGAAGTTCTTCGTCAGCCGCTGACTCGTCAGACAGGTCATCCATGGCCGAGTATAGGTCTGCCGCCTCTCCCAGCATTGACTCTGACATTACTGGCTCACTCGCCGCCGAATCCTCTGGTGTGGACCATGACGTTACCGGCTTATCAGTTGTCGGCTTATCTCTCGCCAGGTCTGCAGCTTCAACCTCATCAGCCCATGATGAATAAGTAATAGCCGGTATTGCAACTGGCTCTTTATCCTTATTTAACGCGGAGACTAGTACGCCGGGTGCTTGGGTTATGAGCTCTGTCGGCTTAGGCACCCAGACTTGAGAACATATTATTGGATGATCCTGGTTGAAACTTGCATCCCTGAGCCACTCAACTTCTTCTGCAGCCTTCTCTTGATTCCTCAACCTTTGTAGTTTCCTTTTCTGTGTTTTGGTTAACCCGGCAGGGCACCACCTTGGTTGAGTGTATTTTGGGTCACGCGGCTTAGTCTGACCGGAGCTGGCTTCATGGTCATTGGCTGCGCCGTTAGGCCCGATAACAAGTATCGGTCTACCTTTTGCCGGTTCTACAACCGGCTCCACTACAACAAGAACCCCCCTTTAGCAACGCAACGATGCGTTGTCGTTTGTCCATATAAGCGTTGCTAAGGTCTACACCAACGGATTATTATGTGTTGTCGTAGGTGGCGTTGGAAAGGACTACAACAACATATATAGATCCGTTGGTAATCTGAAGAATAATGTGTTGCAAGGCAACAACGGATTCATGCAACGCTTCTATCTGTTGTTGTTTGCGCAATAGAATAACCTCCTTATATAATCATTTATAACAGCACGTAGTTTGAATAGCAGTACAAGGCACAACTTCAGTAAAATTTTGAGAGTGGAAATGAAACTAATATATTGATTCAATTGCACAATCTGTAACATTACAATTGAAGTATCATCAGTTAGGAGTACATCACTTTCTTAGAAAGTACATTTTACATAATATAAATTTCTAAACATTCATAGAACTGTCTTCGACTCCTCCAAGTACTAGGCGTCAACATATAGGGGATGTTTGGCTTGCACCCACGCCAGCCCTACCAAAGCTAGGCTCGCCAATTCGGCGGACAAATTTGCCGCTGCCATCTCACTAAGAGTTTGCAGAAAACTGAATGTTGGACCAAAAAGTTGGCGTCCATTCAAACGTTGGCCAACACACTTCACCAATAATTTGGCACGGTGGCTCCCGGCTCTGAACCAAACAGACCCATATGCTCCAAGGATCCAAGTAACCATGTAGAGTATTATTGAACTTCTCAACCTACAATGAAAAAAGATAATACTATTCAGGCATATTTAGAAATTTGAAGTTTAAAAATATACATGCTATGCATTGTATTGTACCTAAAGGATCGATATAAAAATTACCAAGTGTGCAAGAAAAGACCGTTGGGAGAAAATACAAGCTTATGTATGTCTGACAAATCACTTAGTACATATTAAAACACAAAGCATATCTGACCAATCTGTGCATGTTCACTGTGAACAACCATCAACATGCATGTACTACTAACAATTATCCAAAGATTATATTATATTAATAACAATGAGATGAATTCAGCAACCAACTATTAGATGAATAGGTAACAGTAATATCAACTGTACAGGGTTATTTTCCAAACGTCATTGCATTAATTATTTTTGCGTCACCGTTACTCACGTACTAATCATGCTTGGTATGGTGTATTAGGAGAAACAAACTCAATGCCAACAAGTCAAAGATCCTTAAATAATCTACCTCACGCAAACCTTCGTACTTACCTGAGAACTACAATGTCACACATTAGAATTTCCCAATCCATGAATTAAGATTCTCAGAACCTGTAGAAGGAACAGCATGACAAAGAAAAGCATCATCAGATTCGGGCTTCTCTAGGAAAAAGTAGGAAAGTTCCGTTCTAGAGAAGGTGGGATCCTAAATGTTTACAGAAAAATAAGAAGAAATTAACATGCCACTGTTTTATTCTTCATGACGAACGTAGTACAAAAGCTGATTACATATTTAAGAAATGCATCATAGGTGACCAATGTAATGGCTGAACAATCTGAATAGAACTAAGTAATGGCTAAATTTTTTTTGTCAGTGCGCACCAGTTTTAAGAAACACTACCCGTGCACCTTTGCTGCCAATGTGGCATATCATATAATCAAGAGATTTGATCTCTAATCAGTATCATTTGTCCTGTCATTGAATAACTGATCATCAATACCTATATGAATGTACAAAATATGGGACTGGGCAAATTTTAAGACTGTATAAATAGATATATAATTGACATATTTATCTAACAAAGACTCGTTGGACCAGTTAGTGTAAAAATTAAGGATATGTAATAAATAAGAATGGTCTGTCATGAGGAGAAGAAAATGAAACTGAAGCCTTAGTGGTCTTCTCTCTTCTGAACCAGGGGAGGGTGTATCAAGAAATGAATGGGTTGCCCCACTTTCTCTGATATTGTAGTAAGGTGTACATATCCATCTGACCCTGAAGATGCACGCCGTTAAAGCAAGTAAATCTCTTACACAATCAGGCAAGGCAAGCTAAATATTTTACCATAATCTTAGCTATTTGTGCATCTAGTTTGAAACCTGAGCTGTAGGAGTATTTAGAGACTAATGACTGTTAGCTGACATTTCAAAGGCACAGAAAATGCAAGGGAAAAAATCACATGATGATATACAGGTGGAAATATATTTAGATACAGTCGACACAAATATTATTGGTGGACTGGTAAGTTTTCCTACTAACCTCCCTGTCATGGAGTAGTACAGCTCCAACACGCAAGTGATTTGCAGAGCTCAGAGATTTCATGGTATGACAACCTGAAACTAATGCCGAGGCAGCCTGGAGCTCCTCCATATCCTCCAGAACATAGATGATGATGCCAATAGAGTACATCATAGGTTCAATGAACGTTTTATCTTGAAAATAGAAGGGGAATAAAATTAGCAGCTGAATCATACCTGCATTACGGGCGTGTAATGTAATTTGTTTCAGATCCAACCTACAGTCCAGAAGCAAGTCGATCGCCACACTGCAGATGGAGATGACGGCACGGCACAGCAAGCATGAGCTGCTTGAGAGTGCGGATGGCGTAAGGCAGGAAAGGAAAAAGGCTTTTGTGGTGATCGGGATCAATACCGCCTTCAGTAGCAAGAAGCGCCGTGATTCTGTCAGGGAGACCTGGATGTCTCAAGGTTCATTACTTTGCAATGCTACCTGATAGTCTCACTTGTTTTGGACTAGCTATTGCTTGCTGGATTTATTGTTCTTAGTTAGAACCGATGTAGAGGAATGTGTATTTGATCAACTAGGATGATGGGGTGCAGATAGCAAGGACATTACAGAGAAATGTGCAAGTATAGAATCAAGGGATCAAATAGGATCACCTATCGTCCCAGCAAATAGAATCAATTAAATGTGATTTTTTATCATCATAACAACTAGAATAATGAGATTGGTTTATTTGACATCATAGCTGCCTTGGGTCATACAGTTTGTTTGTTGCCCATCCGAGTGTTATTCATCAAAAATATGTGCATCAACGCAGCCTCCTTGTCCATAGGCTGAGGGAACGGCACAAGATAGCCAGGGCGGCACAGCACCGTCATGCTCGAGCAGGCAGGAGCACGCACGGACATGTGAGGTAGTGGGCCAACAGACCATAGGCGATGGAACGACGGCGGCCACCATTTCAACTAGGGTTAAGAATAAATCACTTGTATATATAACATGAAGGTATGGTTACAAGCCTTGGTGTGCAGCACGATTCATCTATGCGTGGTCTGAATCAACCAATAGGGTACCAGTACATTATAGTTTTACAGCCAAAACCTGTGATACCAATAGTTTGAAGTTGCAAATAATTTTTTCCACAACGTGGTCTTAAATAATAAAGAGTTAAAAGGTGCATGCCAGTACTAGCTATGTTGGAACATCTATCATAGATTACGACAGAATATAAGGATTCATAGAAATCAAGGAAGTCCCTCAAGATGTGTGTCGTTACCGATGCTGCGATGTTGCTGGCTCCACCTCCTCCTCCCTCTCACCGTCGCCGGCGGCTATGGGATCCGTTTCTCCCAGAGTCAAGTGCTGCGGCCGCGAGTTGGGGGACCTTGTGGCGGCCGGTGGTAGTCCATGTGGCGGGGTTCACGTCAGCTTCTATGGCGTCGAGGTGGCTCCTCCGGGGCGCCGACTGTGGTGCCTGCTTGCGTAGGAGAGGTGGAGGCGGTGGTCAGTGGTGCAGGGAGCTGCTGCTCCCGTGTGGGCTTGGGCCCAGATCTGACTGTGGCAGTTCGGCGGCGGCGGCTGCTCGGCTCAGGCATGGCGGCCAGCTGCAGGCTTGCAGCCATCGTGGAGGCTGGGGGCTCGCGGTGGGGCTGGCCGGTGGTGGCGCTAGCAGGAGGTCGTCAAAATGAATTTGGAGGTGGCGGCGGCAGAGTCGTGGTGATGGAAGTTGGGGCGAGAGAGAGGAATCAGGCGAGAGGGAGATGGTGGATAGAAAAGTTTCGCTCCTTTTTTTTTACTTGGCGCGTGATATTTCGACGGACGAGGTATTGGTGGAGGTGGGTACCGGGAGGTTGCTTCAGTGCGGGATGTGTGGGAGGTTGAACAGACAACACATGTTACCATTTCGTTGGTACATATACGTTGGTAAAGGAGGGGTTTTGTTGTAGTGCTCTTTCATCTTCAGTATCTGGCTGCCAATGGTAAGTGAGCCGCCGAATATTCTGCCCGTCATGCTTTCCGGCTCACCAGCCCTAGCAGCTTGCGGCTTGACACGCCACACCTTTCCTCTCTCTGGACTTGGCATATGCTCCTTGAGCCGGCTTGCTGGGCCTAGCCGGCTTTTGTCAAAAGTGCTTTTCAGAGGTGGCGTCTTTGCTATAGCCGGCTTAAAATACCGACTGAACTCTGCCGGTGACCTCGAACGCTTTCCATAGGGCCGGCTTGTGCTTGCGCCGGCTTGTCTGACATACTTGCTCATCAACATGTCGAAAGTCGGCTTAATGCGTTTGTACTTAGCATTAGCTGTATTAACCCGCCACTGGCTGACTTCCGGGCTCTTCGGCTTAATGAACCGTTGCGGTGATCTGGGCAGCTCTTCCTGTTGCCCCCCGAGCGTAGGATTGCTGATGGTAATCTTGATAACCTCCTTGCCGCCGGGTTCTCGACTTATAGTCACCTTCCTCCCAGTCACCATGTTGCCGGCTTGCGTGTTCCTGGGCTCACCAACAACAACGTTAGCTTTGTTAGATGATCCGGCCGTCTCTGGCCGAATGAGTACCTTCTTCCCCTCTAGGTCTAGCGCGTTCATTGGGAATGGTTGTTGATCAATTGCCATGCTAGCAAAGCACAATCGTCCGTCATTAAGGGCCGATTGGATCTGTCGACGAAAAACATTACAATCGTTAGTGGCATGAGAGAAAGAATGGTGATATTTGCAATAAGCCCGCCGCCTTATCTCTTCAAGCGGTGGTATGGCATGATTGATCTTTATAATTTTGTCTTTCAACAAGGCATCAAATATTCTATCACACTTGTCTACGTCGAAAGTGCATTTAAACTCATCTTCCCGATTCTTACGAACCGGCTTAAGATCATCACACATATAAGGTTTGGCTTTACCCGGCCAAACAAACTCAGCAGTGTAAATATCGGTTTCCTCGTCTGAGCCGGCACTTCCCTCAATGGTGTTAAGCCGGCTCCGGCTCACCCGATGTGAGTCTTTCATCTCATTGGCCCGACTCTCCTGAACCAGAGCCTTTTCTTGCACTTGGCCGACACTTAGGAACTCATACCCCTCTAATTTTTCTTTTAAGTGGGATCGTAAACCATTAAGTACTAAGTCGGCCATATCTCTCTCAGTTATAGCTAAACTATAACACCGGTTTCTTGTGTTCCTAAACCTTTTGACATAGTCGGATACCGACTCGTCATGCTTTTGCTTAACCGATGTAAGGTGGGACAATTTTAACTCAATCTCTCCGGCAAAAAAGTGTTCATGAAACTTCCGCTCTAAATGAAACCAAGTATGTATGGAGTTAGGAGCTAAAGCAGAAAACCATGAAAAAGCAGTGCCGGTTAAAGATAATGAGAACAAGCGAACTTTATGATGCTCATGATTGGCTTCACCTAGTTGAGCCAAATACTGACTAATATGTTCCCATGTTGATTTATTATCCACCCCATTAAACTTAGAAAATTCTGGAACTCGGTAACCAGGGGGATAAGGCTGTAAGTCAAAATATTCGGGATAGGGTTTAGTATAATTTCTAGGCTTTAGCGTCACCCCGAATCTATCGTAAGCCATCTGGTCCAACTCACTCCTCAGCTTGGCCACGATATCGTCCAAGTTGGACAATTGAGCCGGCATAGTGGCTGAGTTGGTCACAGAGGCGGCTTGTGCCCAGAGAGCCGAATTTTGAGTCGGCGCCGGCTCATCCCCAAAACGTACTGCTTGATCCGGCTGTCTAGCCGAATACGGCATGCTTTGGATGGGAGTCGGACTTGGCAGCATAGGCACAAGTCGGTTATCTCTATTCTGGCTCATCGGCTGTAACTCCGATGGCCGGCTTAGCGGCGTGTTTTCTTTAGCCTTATCACGTTCCAGCATTAGATCATAAATACTATTTGTGCTTTGTCCAACATAGTACTGGATTTCGGCTAATTGCTCAGGAGTAAAGAGGCTATTGCTTACGGCGGGTTGGCTGATCTTGATGCTCAGAGGTACGTATTCCGGCTCTTTGATCGGCGAGATGACTCCTTGCCGATCCTTCTTGAGACTCGCCAGATATAGCTCCCGATCTGCTTTAGCCTGCTTCTGCCGCAACACCTTGAACTCCTCATCACGCTTCTTCTCCCAAGCCGCCAAGCCTTGGCGTTGTGCTTCTGACAGCTCCTCAAGAGCCGGTTTGATGATGTTGTCAGTGTTGATGCCAGCGGAGTCGGTCTTAGAATTGGTCATTGCTGTCCATATTTTAGATCGAATCGTCCCCAGCGGAGTCGCCAAAAAGTGTGTTCGCACACGAACACGTCAACGTGTACCCGCAGGGCCGGGGGTGATGCACCGCAACTCGCCCTGCGGGAGGCCGGCTCACAGCGCGATACGCAAGATAGTAAGCCGGCGCTTTTTAGACCAGACGCCCCAGTTCCTCGGGAGGGACCCCGTCGGAGGAAGCCGGCGACGATTGGCTGAACCGGGTCGATTCGCTCGCCCCCGGCTCGGTTGTCGATATCCGATGAACTTACGCGAAGTCGCCGAATAACGGAAGCATGAACAAGGGTTAAGGGGTAAAAAGTAGGTTGTATTGATATGTCGATTGTTTGCTTAATTCAATCGGCCATCACCTCTCACATATATATGAGGCGGCTGGACTTCCCGTGCAAGTAAGAGACTTCTACACGGATTACAAGTTACAATCAGAGTCGGTTTCTAGCCTTAACTAGGTAAGTCACCCGCCAGGGCCGTCTTGGGCTCGGACTCTCTGTTGGGCCGGCTTACAGTGTGAGTCGCCGAAAGCATGGGCCGGCCTTGTTCTTCTGAGTCCATCCTTAGCTTCTCGCAGTCAGCTTTCCTTCTTCTGAGCCATAGAGCCGGCTTATAGACCCGGCTTTCTGAGCCGCCCTTTGCTCTTGGCTTCCTGAATCGCCCGTTGCTCCTGGCTCCCTGAGTTGCCCGTTGCTCTTCTGTGTTGACGTCAGTTCACTTCGCTTCGTAATCTGCCGCTTTGCTGATTAGCCGCCTTGCCGGGTCTCGATCTTGCCAGCCTTTGATAACCCTGTGAACTGGGACATAACATGATCAACAGCCCTCGAACGACGCCGGCTCAATATGCTAGCGGCGGCTCATCGTCTTTGTCAGAGTCGCCGGTACTGTGGAGCCGAATCCATGATGAGCCGGCTTTGACCTTGAGCTGATTTCTGTCACCGGGTTACTGAGTTGTTGAGCCGATAACCGACCTCTCTGGGCGGTTGTATCTCCTCCACATTGGCGCCTTTCCAGCAATGATCTTTAAGCCATTGCTAGCCGAGTCATAACCACGTCGGGTCACCTCTGGGGGCGGGTCATTGGCCTTGAATCGCCTTCTGCCAAAAATGAGTGCTAACAATGCTACAAAAGCGCTCAGAGGTATGCCTTACCAGACCACAACACTCACAGTACATAGGTAGTTTTTCATACTTTACATCAAATTTCAGCACCTTAGAACTACCCAAAGGAGTAAACTCTACTAAACTTTTGATAGGTTCACAATAGAATCTCTAGCCTGATCCAGAGGTATTTTTCAACTATAACATGGTTACGGTGTGATACTGCCTTGACCACCCCCAATTGATCCCTAAGAGGCTAAGAGTCCTGCCCATACTCTCCGTCTTTAGCTCGTACGGAAGGTTGCGTACCTGGGCCCAAATGCCATAACGCCGAGGTCAACCTTCGCTGGGTCGCCCTTGCCGCCGAATTCGGCGAAGATGATGTCGTCTCGCTTGTAGTGCCAAGGCTGCGCTTTAAGCACAAACTTTCGATCTCCCTCGGTCGCGAAGTTAAGGAGGAATCTCCCGTCCTCGTAGGCCACCTCTTGGACGGTGACTTTGCCTTGGAGTCTCCATGCCCCCGAGGCCCGGAGCTCGTCGACGAGGACCTGGGGGTTCACCTGGAAGGGCGAAAGGAGACACCCGACCACCAAGGACCCGCAGACGGCCCTCCTAGCCACCTCCATGTCGATGACGAGAGGAGGGGTCTCACCCCGGAGGTGTCTTGACGCCATCTTGCCATCAGGATCTGGTGTAGTGGGTAGCAGGGGAGCCACTGCCCCCATGTTGGCTGCAGGAGGTGGCCAAGGTTGTGAGTGCCCTTCAGGTCTCCGACAAGGGCATCGATGTTCCCAATTCGGGGGCAGTCCAGGCCTACCACAAGCTCGGCCAGGAGGGCGGGGTTGTTGGGGCTACTTCCACGGCGACTTTGGGCGCTACTTCTAGTCAGGAGGACTGGGCAGTGGCGCCATCTGCTGCTGTCAAATTTGGCCAGGAGGGCCAAGGTTTGGCCATCAGGCTGAACACACATCCGGGTCTGGAGCAGGTCCAACAGGCCAATCCAAAGATACGGCTGGGTATCCATAGCGATGATGGGTGCCTCTCTGTTGCACATGAGGGCCAGAAAAAGGAGTTGGCTAGTGCGTCCGTTGTGTACCATGCAGGTGATAGAGCCGCTGCACAGCAAGCAAAAAATGTGGATGTTCCACAGGAGCAACAACTACTCTTCCAGCTGGGAGTCCTGGAAGCTCTTACAGGGGCCGTTGTAGCTCGCCTTGCTGCCTCCTCAGCGGCAGATGATGCAGCTGCTATTAACACTTGCTTTACTTTCAACGTCGCAAAAAATGATATGCAGGGGCATACTAAGAGAAAGGGGAAAAAGAATAAAAATGTAGGAGGCACCGTGAGAGATGAGGAAGCTCGCAATAAAAACATAGGTAAAAAGAGGAGACACATGGTAGATGCTCGCCGGACGGGTAGTGACTTAGATTTCTCGTTTGAGAAACACATGGATTGTTACGAGCGCTTACTTTATGATGACACCGATATCACAGAAGTTTCCTCTAAGCGGGTGTGTAAGGGCAGAGTGGAGATAATGAAGGATGCAAAGGGTGTGATGATACATGTGGCAAAGGAGACATATGAGAAAGAGGAGGAGTTTGTGCAGAAGGACAGAGAATCAGTTGCAGAAGAAAAGGAAAATGTTGGCGCATTGGCAACCTCCGAAAGGAGGACCGCCGAGCCAAATGAGAATCATAAGCTGGAACTGTCGTGGTATTCTCTCATCTACGGCAGTTCGTGAGCTCTTGGATCTACAAGGGCAAACTAAGGCAGAGTTAATTTTCCTTTCAGAGTCTCATTTGAATTAATGTAAGCTGATGAACTTCGTCGTGTTTTAGATTTTGAGTCGATGTTTGTAGTGTAGAGTGATGGTCGGGCCAGTGGCCCTGTCTTGTTTTTTCATGAGGAATAAAATTGTTTTGAACTATGCGTTGGATAATTTTATAGATGTTCTTTTTATGTATGAGAATGTTGTACAATGGCGCTTTACAGGCTTCTATGGTCGTCCCAGTTGGAGTGAGTGTACACTTTCTTGGGATGATATGCGTAACCTGCACCACAAGGGCAATCATCCCTGGGTGGTCTTGGGATATTTTAATGAGATTTTACTTTCTTCGGAAAAAGATGGAGGTGACGCGAGGCCTAATGCTATGATGAGGGATTTCCACAATTGTTTGGGAGAATGCGGTGTGGATGATATGGGCTATATTGGTGATATGTTCACGTGGAGGAGGGGAGATATTAGAGAAAGACTTGATCGTGTGGTATGTAATGTGGAGTGGGCAAACAAATTTCCTCGGGCTGCAGTATGACATGAAGAACATATACACTCTCACTACAGGAATCACGACAAAGGATAGGCCTGCGGACGGCAAAACCCTTTGCCGTCAGCTAGTAGACGGCCCCACGTCCGGCATAGAAAACTCCGGTAAAGGGGGGCTTTGCCGTCAGCTTTACAACAGCGGACGGCAAAGATATTTGCCGTCTGCCATCCAGGGCCTGCAGACGGTAAAGCTAGTGGACGGCACAGGAATCAGGTTAGCCCCGTTAGGTGGCTAACGGCAGCCTTTGCCGTCCGCTGGCAGACGGCAAAGAGAGCAGCTCCTTTGCCGTCTGCCAGAGACGGCAAAGTGGCAGGATGGGCCAGCTGGACAAATGGGCTTCTTTGCCGTCTGCCAGCCGACGGCAAAGTGACCAAATGGCTCAGACCTGGTGCTCCCAGGTTGCACAGGTTGCTGCCATGTGGCACCTTTTCCGTCTGTGGCAGACGGCAACGAGGCTGTATTGCCCCTTTTTATTCTGTTTTTTGTTATATCCTGTGACGCCCCCGATCTCGACCGTACGCTAAACATACACGCAATGCGTACGACCAAGATTAGGGACTCACTGATTGATATCACAACACAACACTAGACACGAATTAAAGTCATACAACTTCATATTACAAGCCAGGGGCCTCGAGGGCTCGAATACAAAGCTCGACAAGCACGAGTCAGCGGAAGCAAATAATATCTGAGTACAGACATAAGTTAAACAAGTTTTGCCTTAAGAAGGCTAGCACAAACATAATCAACGGATCGAAAGAGGCGAGGCCTCCAGCCTGGGAACCTCCTAACTACTCCTGAGCGTCGGGGGCAGCCTCCACGTAGTAGTAGGCTCCAGCGGTGGTGTAGTAGTCGTCTCCAGCGCACTCCATCTCCTGGGCTCCATCGTCTGAACGCAGAATCGTATCGAGAGGGAAAGAGACAGCAAAGCAGCGGTGAGTACTCATCCAAAGTACTCGCAAGACTGACATCAGAACTATGCTAAGTATGCATCAGTATCAAGGGGAGGGGTTATATCTGGACTGACTGCAGAAAGCAAGAATAAGGAGAAGGCCTATTCCTATCGAAGACTAGCATCTTCAGCATCTTGCAGCATTAGAAGAGAGTAGACTGGTATCTCAAATATAATCATATTATTGTAGCAATTTTATTAAGTAACCAAGCCCAGAGATTCTTTCTCGACTCCCTGTGAGGAAGCAATCCCGGAGCCACATTCATCTCAAATTTAAATCACAGTTATAGTTGTATAAGGTCAAGGTACAACTCCAAGTCGTCCTGTTACCGTGGACACGGCTATTCGAATAGATAATTTCTTCCCTGCAGGGGTGCACCACATATTCCCCAACACGCCTGAATCACCTCCGTCCGGACACACTTTCCTGGGTCATGCCCGGCCTCGGGATATCAGCACGTTGTCGCCCCACCTAGGCTCAACGAAGAGGCCAGCCCGCCGGTCTAAATCCTAAGCGCGCAGGTTCGTGGGCCCACTTGCCCTTGCACTCCTGCACGATGCGAACGCGGCCGAGGTCAGTCCTAGCACCCCTTAGTAACAAGCGCGATGCCGTTGCGGACCACTCGGGCGCGCGCCGCTCCATTGCTGACGTCTGAAGAGCTTCGGCTGATACAACGACGCTGAGTGCCCATATCTTCCCCACGTGAAGGTTAGTGCGTATTAAGGTCAACGACCTAACTCAGATAAAGTACCCAACCCATTAGCATTTTATTAATGCGGGGCAAGCGCGACCCACGAAGTGCGGTCCCGTCGCCCCGCCTCGAGGATGTGTGGCAAGGGCCTCTCCTGCCCGTCCACGCCTCAACATCATCAAACCATGGGTACCCCTCAGGGCCGACCCATCACCAACATGTTTCCGTAACCAGGTCATAGTAACTGTGTGTGTAAAACATCAAGACGGAACCTGAGGAATCACCCTCAAAGGGCCCCACTCGATGAAACCGTCAAGGTGGACTTAGAGGAATCACCCTCGAGGGTTCCACACTTGAGGGGTTGCACGACAGAGTCATCGTCGGGAGTGGTGAAGGAGGAATCACCCTCGATAACCACGACCGACTAGCTGCACTACAGAGCTAGCATCATGAGTACTTCACGAGGTGTCACCCTCGGTACTCGATAGTAGCGCTGCAGAGCCGTACAACTAAGGGGTGTGCGGTGATGTGAGGGGCCTGGCTTGTCGGTTGGTTGACCGAGTCTTCGAGTCTTCGAGTCGTTGAGTCGTCGATGAAGAAGCAGGGGCAACTGGGACTAAGGGGGGGGGGTCACAGGGGATTCATTGATCAACCTATACTAAGCAGTTGATATGATTGCAGGTATGGTAGCAGTTTATCAAAAACAGGCTATGCATCAGAATAGGAGCTAACTAATACAGTAGTAAAATCTAATGCAAGAATAAGAGGGAAAGTAATGGGTGATATCAGAATGCTCAAGGGGGGGGGGGGGTTGCTTGCCTTGCTGCTTTGCGGCAAAGGTCTGATCGTCGGCGGTGTAGTCGTACCCGGCAGCACCGTCGGTCTCAGGGTCTACCGGAGAGAAGAAGGGGGGAAGAAACAATAATAAATATAAAGCACAGATGCAACACGATGCATGACACGGCAATATGCAGGGCTAGGCATGTACTAACGCAGTACTACACGTGTTAGACGGAGCGGGAGAATATCTGACGATATTTCCCGGGTCTTTGGATTTATCGGACAGATGATCAGGAGAGGGAAAGTTCCATGTTCATCATGCTAGGAGCATGTGACAGATGAACAGACAGCGTATTCGGATTCGTGGGATTTTTCTGATCAACTTTCATGTGTAAAACTTTTTTCATCCGAGTTACGGTTTAAAAGATATGATTTTCTAAGGTTTTATTGATTTTCTGGAATTATTTTAATTAATTAAATCCGAATTATCCAGAATAGTAAAAGGTGACGTCAGCAGAACGTCATGATGACGTCAGCAGGTCAAACCCAGCTGACCAGGTCAAAACTGACCAGTGGGTCCCACCTGTCATAGGCAGTGGGGCAAACAGTGGCTTAATTTGATTAAACAGAGGTTAATTAGCAGTGGGCCCCACATGTCAGCGTCTGGTTAGTTAAACTAATTAAGTTTATTTATAAAAACCTTTTAATTAAGTTAATTACGCGGTGGGGCCCGCATGTCAGTGGCTGGGGCCGCCCAGTCAGCACAGTTGACTGGGTCAACCCAGTCAACTGGGGCCAGCGGCCCCACTGGCAGTGACCCAGGGGTGGGCCCCGGGTGTGCCACGTCGGCGGACGGCGCCGGAGCGACGCCGGCGAGGCGAAACGCGGCGGCGCGGCCTCGGGTGTCGCCAGAAAAAACGCCTACAGGGCAAGGGGAAGGGCGCGGCTAGGCTCATTCGAGAGCCTGAGTTCGGCCGCATCGAGTGGTGGCGGTGGCCAGAGCTGGGGTGGCCGGAAACGAGCGCTGCGACGTCGCCGGCGGCGAGACGCTCAGGCGAGCTATGGCAACGGCAACACGGTGCACTAGCGAGCGAACTGATAGGCTAGGCGTGCTCTACGCGGTGCGGTGAAGCTAACGGACGCACGCCCGTGACCATTTGGTCACCGGAGCCTCGCCGGCGATGAGCTCCGTGGCGACGGGCTCGGGCTCACGTGGAACGGCAGCTACGGGCACGCCGGAGCGAGGAGAAGAGAGCGGGGAGGAGCTGCGGCTCACCTTGCGGCTAAGGAAAGCCCTTGACGGGTTAGTAGCTGCAGGGTTTGCCGGAGACAACGAGGATCGTCGGCGACAGAGGCGGAAGGGGGGCGGAGGAGATCCGGCGCTGCAGTGGCTCCCGGCTCGAACGGCTTGCACCGGTTGATGTGGAGGACGACGGTGAACACCTACGGCATCATGGCGAGGCGAGGGGTCGTCGGTGGCCGCGGTGGCGTCGGAGCTGCGGCGGCGGCGCGCTCGGTCAGAGAGGGAGAGGAGAGCGGCGGCGCGAGGAGAGAGCAGGAGAGGGGGGGGGGGAGAGTGTCGATCTAGGGTTCGGGGGGGGGCAGGTGAGGTGCCCCGGTGGTGGCCTTATCCTCCCAGGCGACGGGGTCGGACGGTGACGGCCGGTCGGCGCCCTGTAGCGACCGCTCTGGTCGCTACAGGAGGAAGAAGGGGGGGGGGTTGCTTGCTGTGGTGGGCCAGCCTGCTGGGCCACGGCCCAGTTGGGCCGGAGGGGGGGTGTCTTTTCCTTTTTCTTTTTTTTTCTTTTCTGTTTTCTCCTTTTCTTTTTACTCCAAATGACTTTTGTAAATTATGAAACTTGCCCAAATAATTACAGTGCATTATTTAACACTGTTAGAAAATGGTTTGGAGCCATAGTGATTTCATTTTAATTTTCGTTAAATAAAATGGGATTAAACATTACTGTTTGGTACTGTTTTTGGGTGATAGAGTCATTTAAATAATTCAATTAATGTTGCTGCTATTTTTATAATTGTTTTGGGAATAATTGCAACATGATGAACATTTTAGTTCCTGGACTTGAACAACTTTTATTCTCACTTTAAGTTTAAATTACCATTTGAATTGGAATTTGAAATGAGATATGAATTTTCAACTTGATCATATCTTGTTTAGCAAAATGATTAGGCACTGATCATGGTCACCACTGTGCTTAATTACAATGATCACTGTAGCCAAAATCCAGGGTGTCACAATTCTCCCCTACTAAAAAGAATTCTCGTCCCGAGAATTAAGAGGTAGAGTAAGGGAAAAGTTCTGGTTACGAAATTCTAACAAGTCTTCTTATTCTTGTTACTCTCATCGAAGAGGTTGATCCATTATGTGGATGTCTTAAATTCGCTGCATCAGGGCATCATGAAGAAATCGTCATCCTTCCTTCAGGACCTTCATCGCCCTACGAATGCGATAAGAGGAAAAACTCTGGAAGAACGTATCTCCACAAAGTTGGGCACCTGACGGCGAACTCAGGGAGGAACACAAGATTTATTTCTCAAGTTAAGACTCGAGGAATCACTAAGAGCAAAATGCGACGGTGTAAAAGTTTCAAACGGGTAGGCAATCATTCGATGCCTGATCAGATGAAGAAAAAGGGGGGGGGGGAGTTCAGAGCAACGAGAATAAATATCGCGTCTGATATTTAGAATATATCATCCCTTGGACGGTGGCTCTGGAATTACAAACGAAGCCATGTGCAAAGGATACTTTGGAGTCAAAGATGTACAGGAGAGTTAGGTTTCGATCCTGTGGAACTGAGGGTTATGGGCCGACCATGTGGTTAAGAGCAGGAAGAGCGGTGACATCTTACACGGTCATGGTAGCATGACAAGTCAGAGGATAGCTTGTCAGTTATGCTGGCAACAACGTCGGTACCAAGGGCGGGGGACGAATAGAACCATTTTCCTGCTCGTTGAAACGAGGCGGACCAATAGGCAAGGTTCCCGTCCATCGGCGGTTACCGGAATGTTATCAACAATAGTAACATGATCTTACTGACAGACTTGTTCACCGAGGTGATTTTACCTAAGCAGAGAATTATTACTGCTTAGATCATATAATCTCAAGAAATGTTAAATAGACCAATGGAAAGGAAAATGTGATTATTAGATCAACCAGACCAATGGAAAGGAAAATGTGTTCATCACATTAAACAGACCAATGGAAAGGAAAATGTGTTTATCGCATTAAACAGACCAATGGAAAGGAAAATGTGTATACACGAGCATTAGGTGTATATCCTTTCCAAGAGCAAGCAGAGCGAGATAATCACGACAAGGCTCCGTGTAGGTAACCATTAAGACAAAGGTCAAGGAGTTTATGAAGTTTACCCATACAACGGTGCTAGGAAAATTGATCAAGAAACATTTAGCATTATGCCTCCAATGTCCTTGATGAAATTCGGAATATCACAGTCATGCTTCGAGGTAGCATCGACATGGTCATCAGGTAGGGGCCGGAGTTTGGGAACAAAAAGGATCTATTAGGAACAACTTATAAAATTAAGTCATACAATTTTCTCATGAAAGAATGGCTAATCTTGCTGAACAAGATACTATAACCATGGGCCCTCCTGCAAGGCATGCTAGCCATGACATCACCTTACCGAGTATATAGGGACCAAAATTATAATTCTTGGGAAAAGTCCCAACCATCATATCTGACTGAGATTCAGATCTGGCTGAGTAAACAGGTACTTCAGATGCTTGGTACTACAACAATGGGGATGCGAGATCCAGGGAGGTGTGGATGTGGGCGCGGTTACTTTTTATTGCGGGGAGGTGGGGGGTGGAGATAATTGATCCTTATCTGCGTGAGGACGAGACGGTAAACACCACCCATCCACCGACCCACGAGCTAGGTAAAGAGTTTCACTATGCGCGCCATTGTTGCATGCATGGCACGGAGGGACACGGGTGACACTTACCGTACCGATGCATGCATGGACAGACCGACCAGGCTGTGTTTAACAGTGGTGCCTCTCCACTTTGGATAAGAACAGCTGAGAGGTCACCGTGGACGATAGAGCTGGGACTGACCACCGATCGACCAGGACATATGGTACGTGGCCATGGATGGAGGTCTCTGCAAGACGGGATACTGCTACGCGCGAAAGGGGTCAAGATCTCAGCGTCGGCTGCAGTATCAACTCCAGCAGGAACATACAGGATGTATTTGTATGCCGTCTCCAGTATAAGACGAAGATGTTCAGCATGCTCTTCTTCATTCTTGGAGTAAACCAGGATATCATCCAGATAAACCACGACGAATTTATCGAGGTAATCCATGAATATATAGTTCATCAGACGAGAGAAAGTTGCTGGGGCATTGGTTAAGCCGAAGGACATGATGGTGTACTCGTATGAACCATAGCGCGTAACAAATGCAGTCTTGGGAATATCTTCTTCACGAACTCGGATCTGATGGTAACCCAACCTCAAGTCGAGTTTTGAAAACACTGATGAACCAGCAAGTTGATCATACAGATCGTTGATCCGTGGTAGCGGATATTTGTTCTGAATTGTAGCTTGGTTGATGGGACGGTAATTCTTGGACCAACCGATTCGTACCATCTTTCTTTTTGACAAAGAGAGAAGGTGCTCCCCAAGCAGAGGAACTTGGACGAATGAAACCCAGACAAAGCGAATTGTCAATTTCTTGCTTAAGTTCAAGGAGTTCATGTGGTGGCATCTTATACGGACACTTGGCTATAGGAGTGGTACCAGGTACCAAGTCGATGACAAACTCGACCGCTCTGGTAGGGGGAATCCCTGGAAGTTCTTCCGGAAAAACATCTTGGAAATCCCGAACCACTGGAATGTTTTCAATCCCTTCAAGAGGTGACTCACTTAATGCATTCAAGGCATATAGTCGGGCTTCAACACCTAGCAACTTGGAATGACATGATTGAGTACGACTCAGAATCAAAGAAGATTACTAAGAGTTGTCGAATCGCCATGCGGGCTCGATTCAATTATCGGTGTCCCTGAGTGTCCTACAACTCAGAACACGAGGAAACTGGAATCAGTGAAGGAAAACATAGCTGATGAGGATCTCATAAGAAGTTATAAGGCTCCATGATATTTATCAAGATACCAGGGATAATACTCGGATGTAGATCAGAATTAAAGCTTGGACCGATGTATTGATCCGCAGAAGACAAGTGCTCAAACTGGTCTAAAAATGGGATCAAAGAAGAACATTCATGGTCGGAACCACGGTTGTAAAGGACAAGATCAAAGATACAATATCAAATCATACAATGAATGATTATGTGAAAGGAGAAGCTTGTATGATAAGATCAACATCGTTTCCATGGGCATGAACCCAAGGTTCAAGGTCGACTCCCACTTCACCAATGCATCACCTTCCATTTACACCTCGCCTTTGGTGAAATTATAGTTTTGAAAGATTATCTGGCAAAACACCAGAAAAGTATGATTCGTGAAAACTGCCGGGTTCACACGGATTAAGGAAGGCATAGGTTCAACCCATCGGGGCATCTTAGGAACATATACCACAAGCTTCAAGAGTAATTAACACATGCTTGACAACAGAGCATGGCCGACAAAAGCATAGGATACAACTTATCAGAGGGAGAAGACAAAACTTACCGATAGCATCATGTATCAGGGGAAAACCATCACAAGAATTTTGAATGTGAAGGATGCTAACGGATAATAATCCAACAATGGGTCTGGCGGTCCACAAAGGACCTGATGTGAGTATCGGTACCCAATCAGAGGGAGAAAGAATGCAGGGCATCAGTTTATAGAACATCTGAATAATTTTGATGCTTAATTACCAAAGGAAATAAGATTTCCAAATTGGTGTATCGGAAACAGATGTTCCGATCAAATACAAGTAAGATGAAAGGACTTAGATGGGCAATCAATCAAGGTTGATTTGTCGGGAACCAACTCATGTTTGGAAGATGTCTGAGCCGGACGGATAATTTATGATAAACAACTGATGACTGCGTGCATTCACACACAGGTTGAATCAATAAAATCAAATGAAAACCACAAAGGATTTACTTAAAATTGCTAGACACATAGAATTAACCATAATGCAAGCCGGCGAGAAAGGTCAAGAGCAAAAGGCTACTGAGGATTTCGGGAGATCGAATAGCAACTCGAAGGACTTGCGAAACCCAAGATAATTGAGGACGAACGAATTCTCGATAAGACAATTCGATATACCTTGTAACAACAAGTACAACTAGGTATGAAAGCATGAGCGACAATTGTATGTAATCATCCATAGGGGTTAACGAAGGAAGGAAATCGCAAAGGCAATGAGCACAAGTTCTTGAGAGAGCTTCGGAGAGTATCTTCGGAGTCTTCTGATGATTCGAGCCATCGTCTGAAATGAGGGGCTCTCCGGGAGGGGTAGTTGCGAGAACCTAGAGTTAGAGTTGGCAAAATCTTTAACCCGAAAGAGAAGAGAGATCAGAACCCAGAGTATAGACGAGGAATAAAAGATCCTAATACCACCCAATTGAGACGTGGGCCCGTAAGCCACACAACAATGTTAGTAAAAGTTTTTCAAGTACTAGACTCAACTTCGGCCAAGGAGTTGGAAAGGGGGCTACCTACAGGCAGTCGGCTCTGATACCAACTCGTGATGCCCCCGATCTCGACCATACGCTAAACATACACGCAATGCGTACGACCAAGATTAGGGACTCACTGATTGATATCACAACACAACACTAGACACAAATTAAAGTCATACAGCTTCATATTACAAGCCAGGGGCCTCGAGGGCTCGAATACAAAGCTCGACAAGCACGAGTCAGCAGAAGCAAATAATATCTGAGTACAGACATAAGTTAAACAAGTTTTGCCTTAAGAAGGCTAGCACAAACATAATCAACGGATCGAAAGAGGCAAGGCCTCCAGCCTGGGAACCTCCTAACTACTCATGAGCGGTGGTGTAGTAGTCGTCTCCAGCGCAGTCCATCTCCCGGGCTCCATCGTCTGAACGCAGAATCATATCGAGAGGGAAAGAGACAGCAAAGCAGCAGTGAGTACTCATCCAAAGTACTCGCAAGACTGACATCAGAACTATGCTAAGTATGCATCAGTATCAAGGGGAGGGGTTATATCTGGACTGACTGCAGAAAGCAAGAATAAGGAGAAGGCCTATTCCTATCGAAGACTAGCATCTTCAGCATCTTGCAGCATTAGAAGAGAGTAGACTGGTATCTCAAATATAATCATATTATTGTAGCAATTTTATTAAGTAACCACGCCCAGAGATTCTTCCTCGACTGCCTGCGAGGAAGCAATCCCGGAGCCACATTCATCTCAAATTTAAATCACAGTTATAGTTGTATAAGGTCAAGGTACAACTCCAAGTCGTCCTGTTACCGTGGACACGGCTATTCGAATAGATAATTTCTTCCCTGCAGGGGTGCACCACATATTCCCCAACACGCCAGAATCACCTCCGGCCGGACACACTTTCCTGGGTCATGCCCAGCCTTGGGATATCAGCACGTCGTCGCCCCACCTAGGCTCAACGAAGAGGCCAGCCCGCCGGTCTAAATCCTAAGCGCGCAGGTTCGTGGGCCCACTTGCCCTTGCACTCCTGCATGATGCGAACGCGGCCGAGGTCAGTCCTAGCACCCCTTAGTAACAAGCGCGATGCCGTTGCAGACCACTCGGGCGCGCGCCGCTCCATTGCTGACGTCCGAAGAGCTTCGGCTGATACAACGACGCTGAGTGCCCATATCTTCCCCACGTGAAGGTTAGTGTGTATTAAGGCCAACGACCTAACTCAGATCAAGTACCCAACCCATTAGCATTTTATTAATGCGGGGCAAGCGCGACCCACAAAGTGCGGTCCCGTCCCCCCGCCTCGAGGATGTGTGGCAAGGGCCTCTCCTGCCCGTCCACGCCTCAACATCATCAAACCGTGGGTACCCCTCAGGGCCGACCCATCACCAACATGTTTCGGTAACCAGGTCATATTAACTGTGTGTGTAAAACATCAAGACGGAACCTGAGGAATCACCCTCAAAGGGCCCCGCTCGATGAAACCGTCAAGGTGGACTTAGAGGAATCACCCTCGAGGGTTCCACACTTGAGGGGTTGCACGACAGAGTCATCGTCGGGAGTGGTGAAGGAGGAATCACCCTCGATAACCACGACCGACTAGCTGCACTACAGAGCTAGCATCATGAGTACTTCACGAGGTGTCACCCTCGGTACTCGATAGTAGTGCTGCAGAGCCGTACAACTAAGGGGTGTGCGGTGATGTGAGGGGCCTGGCTTGTCGGTCGGTTGACCGAGTCTTCGAGTCTTCGAGTCGTCGAGTCGTCGAGTCGTCGATGAAGAAGCAGGGGCAACTGGGACTAAGGGGGGAGGGTCACAGGGGATTCATTGATCAACCTATACTAAGCAGTTGATATGATTGCAGGTATGGTAGCAGTTTATCAAAAACAGGCTATGCATCAGAATAGGAGCTAACTAATACAGTAGCAAAATCTAATGCCAGAATAAGAGGGAAAGGAATGGGTGATATCGGAATGCTCAAGGGGGGGTTGCTTGCCTTGCTGCTCTGCGGCAAAGGTCTGATCTTCGGCGGTGTAGTCGTACACGGCAGCACCGTCGGTCTCGAGGTCTACCGGAGAGAAGAAGGGGGGAAGAAACAATAATAAATATAAAGCACAGATGCAACACGATGCATGACACGGCAATATGCAGGGCTAGGCATGTACTAACGCAGTACTACACGTGTTAGACGGAGCGGGAGAATATCTGACGATATTTCCCGGGTCTTTGGATTTATCGGACAGATGATCCGGAGAGGGAAAGCTCCATGTTCATCATGCTAGGAGCATGTGACAGATGAACGGACAGCGTATTCGGATTCGTGGGATTTTTCTGATCAACTTTCATGTGTAAAACGTTTTCATCCGAGTTACGGTTTAAAAGATATGATTTTCTAAGGTTTTATTGATATTCTGGAATTATTTTAATTAATTAAATCCGAATTATCTAGAATAGTAAAAGGTGACATCAGCAGAACGTCATGATGACGTCAGCAGGTCAAACCCAGCTGACCAGGTCAAACCTGACCAGTGGGTCCCACCTGTCATAGGCAGTGGAGCAAACAGTGGCTTAATTTGATTAAATAGAGGTTAATTAGCAGTGGGCCCCACATGTCAGCGTCTGGTTAGTTAAACTAATTGAGTTTATTTATAAAAACCTTTTAATTAAGTTAATTACGTGATGGGGCCCGCATGTCAGTGGCTGGGGCCGCCCAGTCAGCACAGTTGACTGGGTCATCCCAATCAACTGGGGCCAGGGGCCCCACTGGCAGTGACCCAGGGGCGGGCCCCGGGTGTGCCACGTCGGCGGACGGTGCCGGAGCGACACCGGCGAGGCGAAACGCGGCGGCGCGGCCTCGGGTGTCACCGGAAAAACGCCTACAGGGCAAGGGGAAGGGCGCGGCTAGGCTCATTCGAGAGCCTGAGTTCGGCCGCATCGAGTGGTGGCGGTGGCCGGAGCTGGGGTGGCCGGAAACGAGCGCTGCGACGTCGCCGGCGGCGAGACGCTCAGGCGAGCTATGGCAACGATGACACGGTGCACTAGCGAGCGAACTGATAGGCTAGGCGTGCTCTACGCGGTGCGGTGAAGCTAACGGACGCACGCTCGTGACCATTTGGTCACCGGAGCCTCGCCGGCGACGAGCTCCGCGGTGACGGGCTCGGGCTCACGTGGAACGGTAGCTACGGGCACGCTGGAGCGAGGAGAAGAGAGCGGGGAGGAGCTGCGGCTCACCTTGCGGCTAAGGAAAGCCCTTGACGGGTTAGTAGCTGCAGGGTTTGCCGGAGACGACGAGGATCGTCGGCGACAGAGGCGGAAGGGGGGCGGAGGAGATCCGGCGCTGCAGTGGCTCCCGGCTCGAACGGCTTGCACCGGTCGACGTGGAGGACGACGGCGAACACCTACGGCATCATGGCGAGGCGAGGGGTCGTCGGTGGCCGCAGTGGCGTCGGAGCTGCGGCGGCGGCGCGCTCGGTCAGAGAGGGAGAGGAGAGCGGCAGCGCGAGGAGAGAGCAGGAGAGGGGGGGGGGGAGAGTGTCGATCTAGGGTTCGGGGGGGGGGCAGGTGAGGTGCCCCGGTGGTGGCCTTATCCTCCCAGGCGACGGGGTCGGACGGCGACGGCCGGTCGGCGCCCTGTAGCGACCGCTCTGGTCGCTACAGGAGGAAGAAGGGGGGGTTGCTTGCTGTGGTGGGCCGGCCTGCTGGGCCACGGCCCAGTTGGGCCGGAGGGGGGGGGTGTCTTTTCCTTTTTCTTTTTCTTTTCTTTTCTGTTTTCTCCTTTTTTTTACTCCAAATGACTTTTGTAAATTATGAAACTTGCCCAAATAATCACAGTGCATTATTTAACACTGTTAGAAAATGGTTTGGAGCCATAGTGATTTCATTTTAGTTTTAGTTAAATAAAATGGGATTAAACATTGTTGTTTGGTACTGTTTTTGGGTGATAGAGTCATTTAAATAATTCAATTAATGTTGTTGCTATTTTTATAATTGTTTTGGGAATAATTGCAACATGATGAACATTTTAGTTCCTGGACTTGAACAACTTTTATTCTCACTTTAAGTTTAAATTACCATTTGAATTGAAATTTGAAATGAGATATGAATTTTCAACTTGATCATATCTTGTTTAGCAAAATGATTAGGCACTGATCATGGTCACCACTGTGCTTAATTACAATGATCACTGTAGCCAAAATCCAGGGTGTCACATATCCAATCATTTTCACAAGCAAATATATGATATATATATAATTCACAGAAACTATATCCCTGCCATATGGATATGATCATCTAACAAACATACCAAATCAAAAGTGCAAGTTTCATCCATACATGCATAGTTTCATCCATATTACAATTGTTTCATCCATAGGTAGCAAGTTTCACATTGTTCATCGATACAAAATCAAAACAGAAAGTAAACACAAGAACTCCATTAATGCAAGCTTCCGTGAAGTGAATCAAATCTGCCAAATGGGAAATAAGAAAGTTAGAAGAAGAATACTAGAAGAAGAAGAAGAAGAAGAAGAAGATCTAGAAGAAGAAGAAGAGGAAGAAGAAGAAGAAGAAGCGTTTTTCTTCTCTTTCTCTTTCTCCTCTTGTTTTTCTTCTTCTTATTGCTTATTTGTGTCATTTTAGAGCTAACCTAGGTAATTATGCCATTTTTGACCTAACTAAGCTTATTGTGTCATTTTGCAAGAAAATAAGCTAAGTATATGACATTTATGAGGTTACCAAGGTTATTATGCCATTTTTGACCTAAGTAAGCTAATTATGCCATTTTTGACATAAGTAAGCTAAGTACAAGTCATTATTGAGCTAACCTAGGTAATTATGCCTTTTTTGAGTTAACTAAGCTTATTATGTCATTGTGGAGGAAACAAAGCTAAGTATAGGTCATTTTAGAGCTAACTTAGGTAAAATAGGTCATTTTGGAGCCAAGTAAGCTTATTATGTCATTTTGGAGGAAACAAAGCTAAGTATAGGTCATTTTAGAGCTAACTTAGGTAAAATAGGTCATTTTGGAGCTAAGTAAGCTTATTATGTCATTTTGGAGGAAACAAAGCTAAGTATAGGTCATTTTAGAGCCAACTTAGGTAAAATATGTCATTTTGGAGCTAAGTAAGCTTATTATGTCATTTTGGAGGAAACAAAGCTAAGTATAGGTCATTTTAGAGCTAACTTAGGTAAGCTAGGTCATATTGGAGCTAAGTAAGCTCATATGTCCCTTTGGAGGAAAATAAGCTAAGTATATGACATTTATGAGCTAACCAAGGTTATTATGCCATTTTTTACCTAAGTAAGCTAATTATGTCATAAATGAACTAAATAAGCTAAGTATAGGTCATTATGCATTTGTTAAGCAAAACACTAGAGAAAACTTACCGTCCTCGTCATCACGGAGGTCAAGCACCGGGGTTGCTCGGGCCGGTTTCACCTGGAGAAGGATGCCCTGGAGAAGGATCGTGTGATGCGGCTCGGGAGTTATGCTGCACCAAAGATCATTTGCAATGTCTCGTTAGCATGATGACACTGAAATGTTAAGACTAGTAACTAATGACCATTGAAATGAAACTCACCGTTCCGACCGTGGTAATGACTGGCATTGGCGGAGGGGTCTGGCCGGACTTCTCACACATAGACTGCACATTTGGTTTTGACAAGTCAATCATATTAGTTATTAATGAAACGAACATTACATGCATGATTTGGCTAATATGAAGAAGAAACTTACCACGAAGAGCTCGTACATGGCCCGATGAGACGCCTCGTTCCGTGCCCTCTCCTCCTCCAACAACCTAGCCGTCCTCTCCTCGAACTCCCTCTCCTTCTCCGCCGCCTGCCGGTCCCTATCCTCCAGAAGCGCCTGGTATGCCTCTCTCTCTTTCTAAAGAGCAGCCTGCAAAACAACTCCTCGTTAGCATTGTAATCATCTTTGTTCGCACACACAATGTAATGGAGGAAAGCTATCTGAGTTCGTATGACTAACCTCGATGGCGAGCTTGACTGGCCGTGGACGAGGCCTTATCTCAGGACAGGAGCTCGTTTGGCGCGCCTTGATCTCCCGGAGAGTGCGAGAAGACCGTATAAGTCCATCTCCAATGGCTATCGAGCCATGGGGCCTCCCGCCGCCAGCTATCATCACCAGCTCTGGATCAATAGGATGCTGGCTCGGGTTAAAGTCCTCCCCTTTCCTCGCCTTCCCCTCATCTATATACCTCACGAGCTTGTGGTGGGAGGAGATGTTGGTGAAGTTCTCGGGATGATCGAGGTCAGACTCCGAGAATGCCTTGGCCTTCTTGTACGAGGCAGTATGGGCCATGGCTTAGAGGTCGTACACCCCTGGCATCTCCGTGTTATTGTAGTGCGCCTAAAAGAGAGAAAGAGGAACAAAGTATTAGTAAAGGGCTCAAGCTAGCATCAAGAATGGATTGCATGAATCATGAAGCAAACCACATACCCAGTTCCGCCCGGACTTATATAAGTTGGTGCTGCCTTGATGGTGAGGCACACCAACCATTTTGGCACGCCGGTCCTGGGCATTGTTGTGGACGGCTCACCATTCGTCTGAGCACCACTCATCCACCAACGCCTCCCAACAATCCATCTTATCCGCACACCATCTCGGGCGCACCTAAGTTAGTAAAGAGAAATTTGAGCGCTACGCCTACGAATCAAATCAAGGAAACTAAGTACAAGGCCTTAAGAATAGGTAATTACCTTCATGTACTGCTCCTTCTGCAGAAACTTTCCATGGCACGACGACTTGTCCTTATTAACACCACGCGAGGCGTAGTAGTCTCAAACAGCCTGCGGCCGAGCCTCGTGCCGTAAGTTCTGTAGTAAGCGCTGATAACCCACAAGTATAGGGGATCGCAACAGTTTACGAGGGTAGAGTATTCAACCCAAATTTATAGATTCGACACAAGGGGAGCCAAAGAATACTTGAGAGTATTAGCAGTTGAGTTGTCAATTCAACCACACCTGGAGATAAATATCTGCAGCAAAGTGATCAGTAGCACAGTAATATGATAGGTTTGATAGCAGTAGCAATGGTAACAGTAGCGGTAACAGTAGTAGCAATAGTTTTGTAGCAGTAGGAACAACAGCAACATCAGTAGTAACTTAGCAAGAACAATAAGTGGAAAGGTCGTAGGCACTGGATCGGTAACTCGTTGGATGATATTCGTCATGTAACAGTCATAACCTAGGGCGATACAGAACTAGCTCAGTTCATCAATGTAATGTAGGCATGTATTCCGTAAATAGTCATACGTGCTTATGGAAAAGAACTTGCATGACATCTTTTGTCCTACCCTCCCGTGGCAGCGGGGTCCATAAGGAAACTAAGGGATATTAAAACCTCCTTTTAATAGAGAACCGGAACAAAGCATTAACACATGGTGAATACATGAACTCCTCGAACTACGGTCATCACCGCGAAGTATCCCAAATATTATCACTATGGGGTTGACGGATCATAACACGTAATAGGTGCGTATGACTAGGCAAGATCGGATCAAGAACATAGATATAGAGATGATAACATAAATGGTTCAGATCTGAAATCATGGCACTCGGGCTCTAGTGACAAGCATTAGGCATAGCAAAGTCATAGCAACATCAATCTCAGAACATAATGGATACTAGTGATCAAGCCCTAACAAAACTAACTCGATTATATGATGAATCTCATCCAACTCCTCACCGACCAGCAAGCCTATGAAGGAATTACTCACTCCCGGTGGGGAGCATCATGGAATTGGCGATGGAGAAAGGTTGATGATGACGAAGACCGGAGATTCCCCTCTCTGGAGCCCCAAACGGGCTCCAGATCTGGCCTCCCGATGAAGAACAGGAGGTGGCAGCGGCTCCGTCTCGTGAAACGCGATAATTCTTTCTCTCCTATTTTTTTCTCCAAATTTAGGAATTTATAGTGGCAGAGATAGGTCAAGTGGGGCCCCGAGGTGCCCACCACCCACCAGGGCGCGCTGGGAGGGGGCTGGCGCGCCCTGGTGGGTGCTGCGCACCCTCGGCCCCCTCTCCGGTGGTTTCTGGCTCCAGTATTTTTTATATTTTCCAAAATAAATCTCCAGAAAGTTTCGTTCCATTCCGAGAACTTTTATTTCTTCACAAAAACAACACCATGGCAATTCTGCTGAAAACAACGTCAGTCCGGGTTAGTTCCATTCAAATCATGCAAATTAGAGTCCAAAACAAGGGCAAAAGACTGAGGAAAAGTAGATACGTTGGAGACGTACAACTCCCCCAAGCTTAAACCTTTGCTTGTCCTCAAGCAATTCAGTTGATAAACTGAAAGTGATAAAGAAAAACTTTTATCAACTCTTTTGTTCTTGTTTACATATATATGCTTAAGTAGTACCCAGGTTTTCAGCAAAGATTATGACTAACCATGTCAACAATAACTCTTAGGAATTATATGTACTCATATCAATAACATAAGCAACTAGCGAGCAATAATAAGATATCTCAAGCGCCAACATTTTGTCAAAACAATCATGATACAATATGACAATAGTGGTATCTCGCTAGCCCTTTCTGAGACCGCGAAACATAAATTGAGAGCACCTACAAAGTTCAAGTAGCGACTAAACATTGTAATTCATGGTAGAAAAGATCCAGTCATGCTGCACCCAACATCAACTATACACAATGCATGAGGATGACAATAGTGCTCTCAGTTCTGGCGCTTATTTGAGAAGGTGATGACTCAACATAAAAGTAAATAGATAGTCCCTTCGCAGAGGGAAGCATGGATTTGTAGCGGTGCCAGAGCTCAAAGTTTAAAACAGAGAGAGATATAATTTTGGTAGGTACACCCTTCCTGTCAACGTCACGACCAAGAGTTATCAATATCTTCCATGCTAAACAAATTAGCGGCGGTTCCCAAGCGATAAAAGTAAAGGTTTACTCCCCCTCCACTAACAATCACACTCCACGGCGAGCCGCATCCACGGGTACCGTCCAAACCAACAACATTCCTGGGGAAGTTTTGTTTAATTATTTTTGATTTTTGAATTCGGAACTGGGAATCCCTATTACCGCCCCTCTCGTGTAAGGACAAGTGAATAAACACTCGTCATGAGAATAACCCGCTTAGCATGGAAGATACTGACCGCCCCCTGTCGCTCCATGAGCGGTCCAGGCACACAAAACAGATGTTTATTTGAAATTTTAGAGATGGCACATGCAAATTTACTTTGGAACGGCAGGGTAATACCGCATATAGGTAGATATAGTGGACTCATCTGGCATAACTTGGTTTAAGGGTTTTGATGCACAAGCAGTATTCCCGCTTAGTACAGGCGAAGGCTAGCAATTAGATTGAGAAGCGGCCAGCTAGAGAGCAAAAATGGTCATGAACATGCATTACATATAATCAATATTGAATACTAGCATGAGTAGGATATGTACACCATGAACATACATATCATGAAGGCTATGTTGGTTTTGATTCAACTACATGCGTGAACATGTGCCAAGTCAAGACACTTGAAACATTCGGAAGAGGATACCATATCATCATACCGCATCACAACCATTTTAATGCATGTTGACACCCAAGATAAATCATTATCCACTCCTAGCTACTTAAGCATGGCATGAACAACTATAATCTCTAATGGTCATTGCAAACATGTTTGATCATAATGAGCTGAATCAAGGGATACTAGGTTAAACACATTTACAAAAACAAAAACAAGTTGAGTTCATACCCGCCTTTCTCTGCCACAATCAATTCATCAAATGTCGTCATTATTGCCTTTCACTTGGACGACCGAATGATAAGAAGATAATAATAGTGCAAGAATGCCGTGGACTAAGCTGGAATCTGCAAACATTTTATTCAAGAGGGGAAGACAAGGCAATATGGGTTATTTGTTAGGTAAACGATAATGCAGATGAGAACCACTCAACAATTTCATCGTGGTCTTCTCCTCGGTACGACTCAAGTAAAAAGAAATGAATTTCAGAGAAACACACTGAAATATTTTTGGAGTTTTTGGTTTTTCTTGAAGGAAGCAAAACAAAGAAGAAAAACTAAAACGAGAAAAACTATTTACACGGGATAGCTCCCAACAAGTAAAAGAAGAAGCGAGAAATCTTTTTGGGTTTTCTTTTGAAAGCAACAATTAAACTAAACTAGAAAGAAAAGCTAAAAAGAAGTAGGAAATATTTTTGGGTTTTCTCAAAGTTTTTCAAACACACAAGAAGAAAGCAAGAAAACAAATCTAACATGGATATTACAATGAAAAAGTATGAACACCGACAACTGGAATGAAATGTGCGAAGATGAATGTAATGTCGGTGGAAATACGTACTTCCCCAAGCTTAGGTTTTTGGCCTAGCTTGGTAATTACCATCCATATGAATAATAATCTGGGCGATGGCTCATCGAGAACCTTGGAGCAGACTCCGCGGCCCTCCTGGCAGCTTCAACCTCCGCGTTGTACTCATAAGCTTCGCTCTCAAGAACATAATATCTTCCCCTAGTGTGAAAATCAAAGAGAGCAGGAGCAGGCAAAACAACAGGCACAACAGTTTTTTTATTAAATCTCAAGTTATAGGTGTAGTTGGTGGCCGGACCCGTAAGGAACTTATGACACTTCATAGCATCAAAGTCTAAATACTGAGTGGGTAGGATGGGGTCATTAGGCCAAGGTGAAACATTTAATCTCTCAGCTACACGGGAGGCATAGATTCCTCCATAAAAATTACCATTAGCAGCATTAAGATGCAACCTCCGTGCAACAATTGCACCAAGATTATAATCCTTATTCCCAGTTATGGCAGTTTGCAAGAGACTCAAATCATGAGCACATAAGGTGCTACACTCTTGTTTGCCTACAATACATTTTCCGTTAAAGAGCGCAAAATATTGGAGTGATGGAAAATGGATGCTGTTAATTCTCCCTTGTGCTACCCCTCTATCTTCGCTAAAGCAAAGATTAACTAAAAATGATGTGTACTCAGATTTTGTGGGTTCATCGAAGGAACCCTCAAATGGAAGTTTGCATGCATCGCTAAACATTTCTAATGGCATGGTAAAGGAATGATCGTACAGGTTAAACGAAACTCTAGACTCACGAGGAAAATATTTGAATTTCTTTGTGAAGGTTTTCGTGAGTTCGAGGTGTTGGGGGCACTTATCTGCGATGAAGGAAGCAAGCCCTGTGTTGTTGATAAATTGATAAAATTCCTCCTTAATACCTGCACCTTCCATGAACTCGTCGCAAGGCCACAAGCATGATTTGGTGGCGGCATCTCGCATCGAGCTTTCGCTTGGTTCAACATAAGACTATCAAACTGAGCTTCCACTTGACGAGGCTCCCGAGGATCTCCTCCTCAAAGAACTCCGAAAGAATTGCATTTTTATTCCTATAAAAATTCTGAAAAAATTTAGTCCACAAAAATTTGTCAACAAAACCTTGTAAGATTGTTAGCAACTACTCCTAAGCATGCATAGAGGCCATATTGAGCATTCAAACTACTTAGAACTCTAAGAATTCAACATGCAAGCTCATCTACAGTAGCACCAAGAGTAGCTAATTACTCTAAAAATAACCCACAAAAACAAAAACTAATTGGAGCAATGGAGGAGTCACATACCAAGTAGCAATCCCTCCAAACAGTTTCGGAAATGGAGCTTCGAGCAAAGAGATCGAAATCCGCGGGTTTGAGAGCAAGAACACGAAAATGGTGGTTGCGGTGATTTTTTGCTTGAGGTAGTGGCAATGTGGGCTAAAGGATAAGTGAGGGGGCCTACGTGGGGGCCACCACCCACCAGGGCGTGCCTGGGGGGTGCTGGCGCGCCTTGGTGGGTGTTGTGCACCCTGGGCACTCCCCTTAGGTGTTATTTGCACCAAAAATTCTTAAATATTCAGGAAAAATTCGTGTTAAATTTTCCGTTCATTCTGAGAATTTTTATTTTTGGGTCATTTTTTATTGCACGGAGAAAACAGAAAACAGGATAAACATGGCATTTTATTTTATTTGACTAACTAAAACAGAAAATAAAAGGTGGGAGCAGAATGTTGTGCTTACTAGATTCATTGACGTCATACCTCTCAAAAATGATTCATTAATAAGGTTGATCAAGTCTTATTAACAACCACTTCCGATTAGCATGAAACTGAAGAACTTTCGTAAAACATTAAGTTACCTCAATGGGGATGTGCATATCCCCTACAATAAGTATATCATATTTCTTCTTGGCAGTAGGTAGAGGTAATTAGAAACTTCCAATAGTGATGGTAGGAGATTCTTCAATAACATTTATACCATTCACTTGAAATTGTTTCTTCGGAAAGTGCACCGTGTGCTCATTACCATTAATATGAAAAGTGACTTTGCTTTTATTGCAATCATTAACAACCCCTGCAGTATTCAAAAAGGGTCTACCAAGGATAATCGACATGTTGTCATCCTCGTGCATCTCAAGAATAACAAAGTCCGTTAAGATAGTAACATTTCCAACAACAACGGGCACATCCTCACAAATACCAATAGGTATGGCTGTTGATTTGTTACCATTTGCAGTGATATATCGGTGGGTGTGAGTTTATTCAAATCAAGTCTTTTATATAAGGAGAAAGGCATAACACTAACACCAGCTCCCAAATCACACAAGGCAGTTTTAACATAGTTTCTTTTGATGGAGCAAGGTATAGTTGGTATTCCAGGATCTCCAAGTTTTTGAGGTACTCCATCCTTAAAAGAATAATTAGCAAGCATGGTGGAGATTTCAGCTTCAGGTATTTTCCTTTTATTAGTGATGATGTCTTTCATGTACTTTGCATAAGGGGCCATCTTCAAAATATCAGTCAAACGGAATGACTGGCCTAATCATTTCAGCAAAGCGCTCAAATTCTTCATCATCCTTTTTCTTAGTTGGCTTAGGTGGAAATGGCATGGGTTTCTGAACCCATGGCTCTCTTTCTCTACCATGTTTCCTAGCCACAAAGTCTTTCTTATCATACCGTTTATTTTTAAGTTGTGGGTTATCAAGATCAGGAGCAGGCTCTATTTCAACATCATTATATGGTTCTCTATCATTACTAGGTTGAGCATCATCGTGAACATCATCATTATCATTTTCATTATCACTAGGTTGATGTTCACTACCAGACTGAGGTTCAGCATCGAAAATAGAGACATCATTATTATCAGGAAGTTTTTGTGTCTCAGGTTCACTAAAGGTATGCAAAGTCCTATCATTTTTCTTTTTTTTCTTCTTAGAAGGACTAGGTGCATCAAGATTAATTCTCTAAGAGTCTTGTTCAATTCTTTTAGGATGACCCTCAGGATAAAGTGGTTCTTGGGTCATTCTACCTCCTCTAGTTACTACTCTAGCAGCAAAGTCATGCATATTACTATTCATTTCATCAAGCAATTCTTTTTGAGACTTAGCTACTTGTTCTAACTGAGTTTGAACCATACAGGCATGCTTTCCTACACCTCTAACATCATTACTGATTCTAAATAGCAAGTCACTCAAGCGAGCTATCATATCACAATTATATTTCAATTGTTTCAGAACATGGGCATTGAAATGATCTTGCTTCATAATATAGTTATCAAACTCATATAAGCATTGACTAGGAGGTTTATTGTGAGGGATGTCACTTTCATTAAACTTTAATAAAGAATTTACCTCTACCACCCGTGGAGGTGGTGGTGTGTCAAGGCCATGTATTTCTTCAATAGGTGGCAAATTCTTAACATCCTCAGCTTTAATACCTTTTTCCTTCATAGATTTCTTTGCCTCTTGCAGATCTTCAGGACTGAGAAATAAGATACCCCTGTTCTTCAGAGTGGGTTTAAGCGGTGGTTCGGGAAGAGTACAATCATCATAATTCTTCAATATGTTATTCAATAATTCCTCAACTTGTTCAACAGTTCGTTCCCTGAAAACACAACCAGCACAACTATCTAGGAAGTCCCTAGAAGCATCGGTTAGTCCATTATAAAAGATATCAAGTATTTCATTCTTCTTAAGAGGATAATCAGGCAAAGCATTAAGCAACTGGAGAAGCCTCCCCCAAGCTTGTGGGAGACTCTCTTCTTCAATTTGCACAAAGTTAAATATTTCCTGTAAGGAAGCTTGTTTCTTATGAGCAGGAACATATTTTTCAGAGAAGTAATAGATCATATCCTGGGGACTACGCACATAACCAGGAGTAAGAGTATTGTACCATGTCTTAGCATCACCCTTTAATGAGAATGAAAATAACTTAAGGATGTAATAGTAGCGAATCTTCTCATCATGAGTAAAGAGGTTGGCTATATCATTCAGCTTAGTAAGGTGTGCCACTACAGTTTCAGTTTCATAGCCATGGAAAGGATCAGATTCAACCAAAGTAATTAACTCTAGCTCGACAGAGAACTCATGATCCTTATCGGTAACACAGATAGGTGAAGTAGCAAACTTAGGATCACATTTCATTCTAGCATTCAAAGTTTTTTCCTTATACTTGCATAGCAATTTCTTAAGATCATCTCTATCCTTGCAAGAAAGAATTTCTCTAGATATCTCCTCGTCCATAACATAACCTTTAGGTATCTTAGGCATTTCAAACTTAGGAGAACTAGGACTAATAGGAGTTTCATAATCATAATCAGTTTCATAAGCTTCATCAGTTTCAGCAATTTCATTTTCTTTAGCTCTAGCAATTTGTTCATCAAGAAATTCTCCTAGCGGCACATAATCATCAAGCATGGTCCTAGCATCATCATAAGCATCATTCATAGCAGAAGTATCATCATCAATAACTTGCGACATATCAGGATTACTAGCATGTGGTGGTGTTGCAAGCTTACTCATAACAGAAGGTGAATCAAGTGCAGAGCTAGATGGCAGTTCCTTACCTCCCCTCATAGTAGAGGGAAAAATCTTGGTCCTTGGATCCTTCAGATTCTTCATAGTGATAAATTGATATAAATCCCAAGTGACTCAACAAATATTGCTATGCTCCCCGGCAACGGCGCCAGAAAAAGGTCTTGATAACCCACAAGTATAGGGGATCGCAACAGTTTTCGAGGGTAGAGTATTCAACCCAAATTTATAGATTCGACACAAGGGGAGCCAAAGAATACTTGAGAGTATTAGCAGTTGAGTTGTCAATTCAACCACACCTGGAGATAAATATCTGCAGCAAAGTGATCAGTAGCATAGTAATATGATAGGTTTGATAGCAGTAGCAATGGTAACAGTAGCGGTAACAATAGTAGCAATAGTTTTGTAGCAGTAGGAACAGCAGCAACAGCAGTAGTAACTTAGCAAGAACAATAAGTGGAAAGGTCGTAGGCACTGGATCGGTAACTCGTTGGATGATATTCGTCATGTAACAGTCATAACCTAGGGCGATACAGAACTAGCTCAGTTCATCAATGTAATGTAGGCATGTATTCCGTAAATAGTCATACGTGCTTATGGAAAAGAACTTGCATGACATCTTTTGTCCTACCCTCCCGTGGCAGCGGGGTCCATAAGGAAACTATGGGATATTAAGGCCTCCTTTTAATAGAGAATCGGAACAAAGCATTAACACATGGTGAATACATGAAATCCTCAAACTACGGTCATCACCGCGAAGTATCCCAAAAATTGTCACTATGGGGTTGACGGATCATAACACGTAATAGGTGCGTATGACTAGGCAAGATCGGATCAAGAACATAGATATAGAGATGATAACATAAACAGTTCAGATCTGAAATCATGGCACTCAGGCCCTAGTGACAAGCATTAGGCATAGCAAAGTCATAGCAACATCAATCTCAGAACATAATGGATACTAGTGATCAAGCCCTAACAAAACTAACTCGATTACATGATGAATCTCATCCAACTCCTCACCGACCAGCAAGCCTACAAAAGAATTACTCACTCCCGGTGGGGAGCATCATGGAATTGGCGATGGAGAAAGGTTGATGATGACGAAGACCGAAGATTCCCCTCTCCGGAGCCCCAAACGGGCTCCAGATCTGGCCTCCCGATGAAGAACAGGAGGTGGCGGTGGCTCCGTCTCGTGAAACGCAATAATTCTTTCTCTCCTATTTTTTTCTCCAAATTTAGGAAATTATAGTGGCGGAGATAGGTCAAGTGGGGCCCCGATGTGCCCACCACCCACCAGGGCGCGCCGGGAGGGGGGTTGGCGCACCCTGGGCCCCCTCTCCGGTGGTTTCTGGCTCCAGTATTTTTTATATTTTCCAAAAAAAATCTCCAGAAAGTTTCGTTCCATTCCGAGAACTTTTATTTCTGCACAAAAACAACACCATGGCAATTCTGCTGAAAACAGCGTCAGTCCGGGTTAGTTCCATTCAAATCATGCAAATTAGAGTCCAAAACAAGGGCAAAAGAGTGAGGAAAAGTAGATACGTTGGAGACGTATCAGGCGCCTGCACTCTCCATCGATAACCTTTGCCGCGGCCTTCTCGTGTCCCTCCTCACACCTGTAGAAGGTCTGCAATCAAACGAGACAACACTGATTAGTACAATAACTAGCTATTGTTGATTTTTAATTGTGTAAAGGAGAAATTGCCCAAAACTGTCTGATCACCATGTCGGCCCTCGTGTGGCACAAGACACCGTCGATCATCTCCTCCGGCGGGGCCGGGGCAGCCAAGTAGTGCTCCCAGGTCAATCCTAGCTCTGGAAGCTGACCCTCACCGGGCAACGTGACAAACCCCGGGAAGTTTTGCCGGCAAAGCACACCAAGGACGGTGTTGGGCCTGCGGACTCCGTCGGCATGATCCCAACCCCTGCAGTATGACAAAGCCAACACATTAGATATTTGAAGAAACGTGAAGGCAAAAGGTTAAAAAAGAGTAAATGCATTTACTTCTCCCCATTAGGCCTAATCACCGGCCTCTGCTCGTGGGTCACCGGCACGGGCGGGAGCCGTGTACTACCACGCTGGTAGACGGTGGCCCACTCAACCACCTCGTCCTCGCTATCCCCGCCACCATCAGCATGGCCACTCGGCTCCTGCTGACGCAGATCCGGCCAGGTATCCCATGGGGTCTACTGGGACGTAGCCCGATCCCTGCTTAGCTCCGGAGTCTCGTGGGACGAAGCGTCTGGGACAGGAGTCTCGTGGGTCAAAGGCTCGTCGATCCGAGGCTCGTGGACAGGAGTCCGCGTAGCCTCCACCTCAGACGGGTCCACCCTAGAAGTCATGTGCTCGGGTGAATCAGCTGGGGGTGGCGGCGAGGAAGGCGTAGCAGTCTCCGTACGTCTCCCGCGGGCATGTGTACCTGTACCTCCTCCTCTCTTCTTCCCCCGACCTCCTCTCCCGGTGGGCATCGGCGCCGACGAAGAAGCGCCCGCTTGTGTCTGCAAACTGGCGAGCAACGCTCTCCGGAGGGAATCGGGTGGAATGGAAGTACCCCTCCCACCACGCGCCGACGAAGAAGCCGCGGATCGCTATGGACCCGCGCCCACCATATTTCAACACCTGCCATGACAAAGAGTAAACGAAATTAGTACAACATAAAAAAATTGAATATCGACATGAATAATAATATGTATATAATTTAAGTGTATCATCATCATGTATATAATAAAAATTGAATACCTGACATGAACTAATAATAATCTTGATCGTCTATATATGCTCCAGGATCAATACATGCATCATCATCATCACTATCATCAATAAATGCATCATCATCATCACTATCGGGAACAACATGTGAAAGGCCTCCTTTATGTAATCGGTCAAGAATTGATAGGTCATCCGCAGTAGTAACCTCTTCTTCTTCCGTCTCTTCTTGTTCCGGCTCAGGGGTGAAGTCGGATTCACTGTCGCTGTCTACTTCAATGTTCTGGGGTGAAGTAGAGCGGTTCTTGAAACATTTTTTGGAAAGACGTGTTTCTTGGAAGAATTCTCCTTCATATGTGTCTGGGTTAATGTGAGGTTCATAATCCTCTTCACTGAGGGGAGGTGGTCTAAAACGTGGCGGCACTTCATAAACGACATCCCAACCATTCAGATTTGGATCAGTTTGGCAGGCCCACGGTAGATAGAAAACTTGGGTCGCCTTTTGAGCCGTAATATAGACATCGGGAACATCTAAATGGGTGCTTTGTTTGATTTCGACTAGCCCTATATGTTCATGAGTCCTTCTAGTCCCCTTCGGCTAGAACCAATAACATTTGAAGACTACGACGTTCGGTGGGTTTTCACCATAGAATAGAAGTTCATAAATTGCTTCAACTCTTCCATAATACTCAGTACCTCCTTCGCCGATAGCAGAGACACAACAATTTGTAGACTTTCGGTCGGCCATAGATAGCTCTTTGCCAAAGGTACGAAAGCGATACCCGTTGATGTCGTATTTGTCAAATGAATGGACCTTATAGTCAAAACCATTAGCGACTTGTCTCAATTCGGCGTCCATAGACTCTGAATTAGCCTACAAGTTTAATACGAAAGGATTGTTGCATTAGCCGCAAATTAGACAAAGAAATGAAATGGTCTAATGGAAATTACCGTTTGTTTGAACCAAGAGATGAAACCGGGATAGCCGCCTCCATGCTTTGCCAGAAGCTCATACTCTTCGATGGAATCCTTTTGGACCACCGCTCCATCCGAGAATTTGGTGACGTATTGACTGTATCAAATATCTGGGAATAAGAGCAGTTCAAAGGAATTAGAAGTTGCGAAACAATGTACCGATAACTTACTCGATGTACGACCGCACTTCTGTTAGGTTGTTGAAGATATACAACGAAATGGTCCGCCATTCTTCGACATCCAGTGCTATTGCTTTCGAAGCACCGGCTTGTGCGAGCTCCCCTTTGAATAGGCTGAGGTTGGATCGACCTTTTTAGGGTCGCCAGCATTGTACCGAGGCTTCGGATTATGCAAATGACAATTTTTGGCTTCGTAATGTGCTGTCACGAAGTTTGCCGCCTCCTCAGTAATGAATGCCTCGGCCATCGATGCTTCAATTCTACGTTTATTTTTACATTTTGCTCGAAGCGTCTTCTGCATCCTTTCAGTTGCATAGCACCAACGATTTTGCACGCCCCCCCCCCCAATCTTGCCTCGGTCGGGAGATGCAAAATCAAATGCTGCATTGGATTAAAGAAGCCCAGTGGAAAGATCTTCTCTAACCTGCAGATCAACTCCGGCGCCAACTCTTCCATTTCATCTAGCACGCCAGGCGATAGTTCTTTCGCACAAAGAGAACGGAAGAAATAGCTCAGCTCTGCCAGTACTAGCCATTCATCCTCAGGGATAAAGCCACGCAACATCACCGGCATTACCCGCTCAAGCTATATGTGCCAATCATGACTCTTGAGACCAAATATTTTCAATTTGTCAAGACTCGCTCCCCTCTTTAGATTCGCTGCATACCCATCGGGGAACATCAACTACATTTTCACCCACAAGATCATTTCCCTCATAGCTGGCCTTCCAAGATTGAACCATGCCTTTGGCTTCGTCCAATCCTGCTTTCCTTTCGGTTGTCGCATGTTTTGCAACGGTCTATCACATAGAGCCTCCTGATCAACTCTAGCCTTAGGATTATCCTTTGACTTCCCCTCTATGCCGAACAATGTACCAAAAAGGACCTCGGCGATATTCTTTTCAGTGTGGATCACGTCGATGTTGTGTGGGCAAAGGAGGTCTTTGAAGTAAGGCAGATCCCATAAGCATCTCTTGTGAGTCCAGGCGTGTTCCGAATTATACCCTTTGAAATACCCTGGATGCTCTGGATCAGGCTCGAGAGCGTTTAACTGATCCAGGGTCTGTTGGTCTGTCAATGTAGGTGGTGCAGAGTTTTTGACAACTCTACCTTTGGTGAAATTCTTCTTGTCTTTTCTGAACTTATGACGAGGATCCAGGAACTGTCTATGCAAGTCGAAGCAAGAAAACTTGCGACCCGCCTGTAGCCAACGGAACTGAAGAGCTGCCTTGCATGTGGGGCACGGGAACCTTCCATGCACACACCAGCCAATGAATAGCGCATACGCCGGCAAGTCATGCATCGAGTACATGTACCACACATGCATCATGAAGTTTTGTTTTGTTGCGGTGTCGTATGTCTTGATCCCATTATCCCAAGCTTCTTGCAATTCATCCTTAAGCGGCTGCATGTACACATTCATATTCTTCCCCGGATAGTTGGGCCCTGGAATTATCAACGTCAGGAAAATGTTCTTTCTTTGCATAATCTGTCCGGGGGGAGATTGAGTGGAATGACAAATACAGGCCAACAACTGTATTGGGTTGCCATCATACCAAACACATTGAACCCATCCGTGCTGATGGCGAGTCGAGGATGCCTTGGATCTGCCGCTTTATCCTTATGTAATGCATTGAAGTGCTTCCACGCAAAAGCGTCTGAAGTGTGTACGAACATCTGATCCCCATCTGCATCTAGTTCGGTTCTTTTGCCCAATTTGTGCCATGTCATCTGTCTGGCCGTCTCTTCGACCATGAAAAGACGTTGAAGTCTTGGTATGATTGGCATATACCGAAGAACATTAACGGGGATTTTGGTCTGATTCTTCTCACCCATACCGTTGTCTACCACAATATACCTGGAAGACTTGCAAATGGGACAATAGTTCAAGTCCGCATACTCAAGCCTAAATAAGGCACATCCATTCTCACAGGCATCTATCTTCTCATAGGGCATCTTAAGTACACGGAGGATTTTGTCCGACTGGTACAGGTTTGCAGGCATTACATGGCCTTTGGGTAGAAAGCGTCCAAATATTGTCATCATCGCGTCGTAGCATTCTCTTCCCAAGTTGAATTGAGCCTTCAGAGCCATTACTTGTGCGATGGCATCCAGCTGACAAAGCTCAGTGTGCTGGTGGAGAGGACGTTTTGAAGACTCCAACATTTCATAGAAGGCCTTTGCAGATTCCTCCATCTCATCGTCCGAATCCCGAGCATCATCAAAGTCTTGCACCATGTCTTCGATCCCGGTACCATGCTCGTCGGTGCAACGACGAACCACCTCAGCTCTGGCACGTTGGGCAGACTCACCATGAAAAGTCCACAACATATAATCAGGCGTAAAACCCCACTTCTGCAGGTGTTTACCCATTTCACCCTCTGTCCTCTCTTTGAAGTTGTTGCACCGGAGCACCAGGTTCTTTCCTGGCCATTTGCAAATGCGGCTCTCACAAACCCCTTGGTTTTTGTGAACCATTCATTGGTCATGTCTTCCTGACTAGTGTGACCGGTGTACATCCACACACGATCACTCATCTTTCCTAGCTACTGGACACACACAATATATATATATATATATATATATATATATATATATATATATATAATTCAGCATATATATTCATCAGTTAATCAAGTTTGTCAATTTTATTACGTCCAAGCAACCTACACGCTAATAGGTAAAGATAGGTCCTAATCCCACCCGAGTATGTGTAGATTTGGTTCGTTTTCCCATGCTCTGCTCCGGATCCAACATAGAATTTTGGTAGCACCTCCCCGCTGTTCTCCCGATACACGTCTCGGCAATAAGCAGAGAGGATGTGTACCCGGAGAACAATAGGGAGGCACTGACGAAATTCTGCATCGGATCCGGAGCAGAGCATATGGGAAAACGTACCCAATCTACACATACTCGGGCTGTCCATGGATAACGTTGGACAATTCGAAAGAATCACGGTTATAAATATGCAAATGCATGCATATTTATAACTGTAACCCTTTCGAACGGGAGACGCATACTGGTCACGCATATTGATGATTCAATCTACCTATAGCTAGCAAGTTTCATCGGCACGAAGACCGGAACAGAGCAAATCAAGGGGGAGGAGGAGATGTCATTTGTGCTCACCCACGAACGCAGGGGCGGAGCTCGTCCAACGCACGAGGAGGTCATCGAACACCAGACCCTCACAGCGACGATACAACTGCACATTGAAATCCACCCGATCAACACAAATATGATGTTTTTATAACAAAATCGGAAAATATATGACCTAACTCATAATTTTCAAAACTATGACCCTGTCGGCCTCTAGAAGGCCGAAGAGCACCTTTTCGGTCAACAGGAGGCCGAAGAGGTGTCGGGGGTCGGGGGTCAGTGGCGTCGGGGGTCGGGGGTCAGTGGCGTCGGGGGTCGGTGGCGTCGCGGGTAGGGGGTCAGTGGCGTCCAGGGTCGGTGGCGTCGGGGGTCAGTGGCGTCGGGGGTCGGGGGTCAGTGGCATCGGGGGGTCAGTGGCGTCAGGGGGTCAGTGGCGTCGGGGGTCAGTGGCGTCGGGGGGTCAGTGGCGTCGGGGGTCGGGGGTCAGTGGCGTCGGGGGTCGGTGGCGTCGGGGGTCGGGGGTCAGTGGCGTCGGTGGTCAGTGGCGTCGGAGCTCAGTGGCGTCGGGTGTCGGGGGTCAGTGGCACCTTTTCTTCTTCCTCTTCTTCTTTTTTTTCCTCTTCTTCCTTTTCTTCTTCTTCCTCTTCTTCTTTTTTTCCTCCTCTCCTCTTCTTCTTCTTCTTCTTCTTCTTCTTCTTCTTCTTCTTCTTCTTCTTCTTCTTCTTCTTCTTCTTCTTCTTCTTCTTCTTCTTCTTTCTTCTCCTCTTCCTCCTATTCTTCTTCTTCTTCTTCTTCTTCTTCTTCTTCTTTTCCTTCTTCTTCTTTTCCTTCTTCTTCTTCTTCTTATTCTTTTCTTCTTTTCCTTTTTCCTTTTTCATTTTTTCCCTTCTTCTTTTCTTCTTTTTTTCTTCTACGTTTATTCTATTTTCTATTTTTTTTCTTTCTTTTATTTTTCCTTTTTTCTAATCTAATAAACTAACCTAACTAACCTAATAAACTAATAAACTAACCTAACTAATTTAACAGAAAAAACAGAAAAAACAAAAAAGGGGCGGTCGGCGGGTGCTCACCGGCGGGGGCGGCGTGGGCGGCGGGGCGCCGGGGCAGCGGTTGGCGGGGACGATGGGGCGGCGGGGCGCCGTGGCGGCAGGGACGACGGGCGCGACGTGGGCGGTGGGGCGGCGGGGACGACGGGGCGGCGGGGACGACGGGGGCGGTGGGGTGGCGGGGGTGGCGGGGCGCCGCGACGGCGGAGACGACAGGCGCGACGGGGGCGGGGGGGCGGCGGCGCGACGGGGGCGGTGGGGCGTCGGTGGGCGGTGGGGCGGCGGCGCGACGGCGGCGGTGGTTGGCGTCGGGGGCGGTGTGGGCGTCGGGGATAGAGAGTGAGTGAGTGAGAGAGAGAGAGAGAGAGAGAGAGAGAGAGAGAGAGAGAGATAGAGAGGGTGGGGGCGGGGCGGCCGTTAGTTAGGTTAGGCCCTTTGCCGTCTACTTTTAGGCGCTTTGCCGTCTGCTGGCAGACGGCAAAGAAGTGTCAAATTTTGACCTAAGCAGTCCACGGTCCAGTGGGGCCCAGTGGGTTCTTTGCCGTCTGCCTCTGGACTCTTTGCCATCTGCCAGCAGACGGCAAATAATGCACTGATCGCAAATAATATCTTTGCCATCAGTGTATTCTTTGCCGTCTATTTTTTGGAAGCTGACGGCAAAGACCTTCTTTGCCGTCAGCTGGCAGATGGCAAAGAAGTGTCAAATTTTGATCTAAGCAGTCCACGGTCCAGTGGGGCCCAGTGGGTTCTTTGCCGTCTGCCTCTGGACTCTTTGCCATCTGCCAGCAGACGGCAAATAATGCACTGATCGCAAATAATATCTTTGCCATCAGTGTATTCTTTGCCGTCTATTTTTTGGAAGCTGACGGCAAAGACCTTCTTTGCCGTCAGCTGGCAGACGGCAAAGAAGTGACTGATGGCAAATCCCCTGATTCCAGTAGTGTCTGATCACCGGCCTCTCATCCTGGACACGGAATATTATGATGGTAATATATTTAAACAACCAAAGAGACGTGTGAAACAATTCAAGGCTCGATGGCTCAAAGAAGATACAGTTGAGGAAATTGTTCTCACATCATGGGATAAAGCGAAGATGTTAGACATTGAACTGTCCCTCGCTGATCGTACAAGGGCGGTGCATGCGGATTTACACATGTGGGACCATGATATACTAAGGGGACCAAAAAGAAGAATTAATAAACTCAAAAAAGATTTAGAAAAGCTGAGAAGGGGACCTATGAATATGGAGTCGAGTCCCAAGGATGACAGAAGGAGATTCTAGTCCTGATTGAAAATCTTTTGGAGCAAGAGGAGATCTACTGAATACAACGGGGTCGTGCTAATTGGCTATAACATGGCGATCGTAACACTTCATTTTTTTCATAATGCCGCAACGGCCAGGAAAAAGAGAAATATGATTAAAAAGTTGCTTGATGACAATGGTGTTTGGGTACAAGACACGGAGATGAAGAACCATATTAGGGGGTATCACAAGACTGTTCACTTCGGAAGTAGCCCAACCCGACCCGGAGGTTCTATCTCTCGTTAAAAAAAAGTAACAGATGAAATGAATAATGCGATTATGGCCCCTTATACGGCAGAGGAGGTTCGCAAGGCCCTTTTTGATATTGGAGACCTGAAAGCACCAGGTCCGGATGGGTTACATGCCATTTTTTATAAAAGATTTTGGTCTATGTTGGGGGATGACCTAACCGAGAGGTACTCCAGGCGGTGAATACATGTACTATACCTGAAGGGTGGAATGAGACTGCAATTGTAATGATTCCAAAGATTAACTCGCCTAAAAAGGTAACTCAATTTAGACCAATCAGTCTGTGCAATGTCATATACAAGGTAATCTCAAAAATGATTGCGGCCCGTTTGAAGTTAATCCTATCAGATATTATCAGCACGACCCAGAGTGCGTTTGTGCCAGGACGGATGATCACAGATAATATTTTAGTGGCATATGAATGTTTCCATACTATAAAGAGGAAGAAAAATGGTAATGAGTGTCTATGTGCTATTAAACTGGATATGCACAAAGCATATGATCGAGTAGAATGATCTTTTCTGAAGGAGTTATGCTCAAATTGGGGTTCCAAGAAAACTGGGTAAATTTAATCATGCAATGTGTAACCTCAGTGGAATATCGGGTTCGTTTTAATACAGAAGAAACTGAAAGTTTTAAGCCTACTAGAGGATTGAGGCAGGGATACCCTCTCTCTCCATACTTATTCTTGTTATGTACAAAGAGGCTGACTGCTCTCTTAGCTAATGCAGAGGAGGATGGGAATTTTTCAGGAATAAAGGTTAGTAGGGACGCACCATTAATTTCAAATCTTCTCTTTGCCAATGATCCATTGATCCTCATGAAAGCAAATGCTATGAATGCAGAGGCGTTGAAATTGGTTTTGGACTCTTATTGTGCTGCCTCGGGGCAAAAGGTTAGTATTGAGAAGTCTAGCATATGTTTTATTCCTAATACCAAGGTGGAAGATAAGGTGCAAATTTGTACAATTCTAAATATTATGACTGAAGCACTCACCGATAAGTATTTGAGTTTGCCTACGAATGTGGGCATGGATAAAAGTGATTGCTTCCAATTCCCGATTGATTGAATTATTAAAAAAAATTAGTGGATGGAAAGAAAAATTGTTATCAGCAGGAGGAAAGGAAATTTTGCTCAAATCTGTTGTACAAGCTATCCCAGCTTACGCCATGTCTGTCTTTAAAATTCCTAAAAAAATTGTAAAGGAATCATTGACACGATGTCGCAATTTTGATGGGGTGACGAGGACAATCAGGAGAGAATGCATTGGATGGCCTGGTGGAAGATGTGTGTCCCAAAAGAACAAGGAGGGATGGGTTTTAGAGATATACACTGTTTCAATCTGGCACTGTTAGCAAAACAAGCGTGGCGTCTCCTTGACAACCCTGACTCCATATGTGTTGTTATCTTACGAGCAAAATATTTCTCGGATGGCGATTTAATGAGCGCAACTTTAAAAAAGGGTTCTTCTTTCACTTGGCAAAGTATTATGGCGGGAGTGAATTGTCTAAAAAATGGATATATCTGGCGAGTTGGTAATGGACATAATATTAATATTTGGCAAGATGCTTGGATCCGAACTGTGCGAATAGGAAAATTATTACTCCTAGGAGGGGACATCTTCTGTCAAAGGTGAGCGAGCTTATTGACCCCGTCACGAACTCATGGGATGAAGATTTGGTGAAACAAACATTGTGGCCAATTGATGCTCAAAGGGTACTTGCAATTCCATTGCCCATGAATAATATGACGGATTTTATTGCTTGGAGCTATATGAAAAATGGTATGTTCACTGTTCGTTCGGCTTATTTAAAAGAATGGAACTAACAACATGGGGAAAAATTACAACATGCAAATGGAATGGGTAGAACTAATGTCAATCCTATCTGGGAAAAGATTTGGAAATTATCATGTCTGGCAAAGGTAAAAAATTTCATATGGCGTACACTGCATGGAATCCTACCATGCCGAGTGACACTGGCTAATAAACACATGAAAATTTCGCCAATCTGCCCATCATGCTCGAAAGGTCCGGAAGATACAAAACATGTTCTGTTTTGGTGTCAGAAGGCGAAAGAAGTTTGGAAAAAATTAGGTTTGGATGATGTCATCAATAAAGCATGTGTTGTTGATAGGGTGGGAGAGACGGTTCTAGAATTCTTACTCCTTATGCAAGATCAGGAACTAACTATTCTGGGCATCCAGAACGCACGTGAGTTGATCGCTATAACAGCTTGGTATTTGTGGTGGGACAGACGGAAACTGGTTCACGAAGGAAAGATCCAAGATGCAAATCAAACTTCAATGGGAGCCCGGGCCATAACGACAAATTTCGTCAATGCATATTCTCCGAAAGCAACTAAAAAGAATGGGGGATGGAGTTTCCCTCGTAGGAGTATTGTGAAGATGAGATGCCTCTTTTGATCATGACTTGCTCCAAGGGACGGTTGGGGCGGTCATTAGAGATGATAAGGGAATTTTCGTCGTTGGTGGAAACTGGAGAATTGATTGGTGTACTGATGTCTTAACGGCAGAAGCTTTGGCTCTAAAGTTTGGACTATTTCTTGCACAGAAGGCGGGTTGCAATCGCTTGATGGTAAACTCGGACAATATGGAAGTGATTGATACAATGAATAATGGAGGACAATCGTCGGGACCGGCAGCGGCAGTTTTTGATGACTGTTATTTTTTGGCTTGTGATTTTCCTCAAATTAGGTTTGAACATTGTAATAGGGAAGCCAATAAGGTGGCTCATGAAATTGCTAGGATAGCGAAATTTTTACCCACTAGAGATTGGTTTGAGGAGCTAATGAATGATATTGTATCTTTTCTTTTGGACGATGTAATTATTATTTCTAATTAATAAAGTGGAAGTTTTATTTCAAGAAAAAAAACTATAAAACTAACCACAAGTAAACACGAAAGGAATTCATTTAGTAGCACTCCTGAACCCACTTGAAGAAAAATTTCTACACAACTAGAGTAGTTACAGCCGTGATAAAACACAATCTGCATTCATTTCCACTAGAATTTGGACACACATCCACAATCCTAGCTGATGTTGCTGAGCACATGAAATACTTGTGCTAGAACTAATCTGGCCTATGCCGACCAAGAACAGAGCAGCAGTAACTAAATCAGACAAAACAGGGGAATAACGGGGAAGGATGAAGACAGAGGCGGGGGGAAAATGGGTAATAATGAAAGAAAATAGAGTTGTTCGTACATATGTCATGCCACCCAACCGCCCACTCTCCAGCTTTTATACTTCCAAGCTAGGAGCCACGACACAATTATGTCTACTACAATCTCGTAGTACTATTACAGTGAAGAGTATACCAGGCAAGTAAAGGAAAAATCCTAATATCATAGCTACTCATCACAGACAGGAGGGAAGCACTTAGGCCTTGTACAATGCAAGGTGTCTAGAGGAGGTGCTTAGAGAAATAAACCAGACTTTTCTTAAGCACCGGTGCTTATTTCTACAGAAGAGGTGCCTAATTAAGCGTCTACCCTGTACAAATAAGCACTGATGCTTAAGGAAAGCCCGGTTTATTTCTCTAAGCACCGCCCCTAAGCACCTTGCATTGTACAAGGTCTTAGTAGTGACCTCGCATGCTGGTGATCCCTTCTTCTTCATTTCATCGCAGCTCTTCCATTTCCAACCGTCTCCATCACCACAAGGTGCTCATGTCCTCCTCCTCATTGCCATCTTCTTCGATGGCCTTGCCGTCTGCGCCTACCGTCTCCTCTGGCGCTATTTCAAGCACGTCATCCAAGAACCTCGTGAACTCGCCGTCGCCCTCCTCCTGCTCGTCCTCCTCATTGCCATCTTTTTGGATGATCTTGCCGTCTTTCGTCTTCTCTGGCAACACCTCGTCCGTGTAGTCGTTGCAGGCCTTTTGTTGGATGGGCCTCTTGTGGCCTCCTTGCTGGATCGTGCTCTGGCCGTCTGCCATTGATCCAAGATCGGCCTCCTTGTCCTTGGTGGCCTGACGCTGAGGCGGCGGTGCCGACAAGAAATTCGGCTGCTGCGGCGGACACCAGGACTGTGGCTTTGCCGGCTCCCACGACAGGACGGACGCCGGATTCACCGCAGGACGTGTCGAAGCCGGAGCGAGAGCAGCAGCACGCATCCGCTTGGTGTGCGGTGGCTCGGCGATGGGAGGGCCCGGACTCTTGGGCGCCTGCTGCTGCGTGGTCATGGGCGCATGAACCGTGACGCGACGTTGCTGTTGCCCCGACGAAAGATAAAGGCCGCGCGGCGTCGCTGACTTCGCGATCATCTGCTGCGGTCGTGCTTGTGGACGTGGCGCGGCCATGATGGCGGGTTCTTGAAATCTGAGGCGATGATCCCCTGTTGCAGTCTGCTGGCGTGCGACGTATCCCGGCTTGGAACTGGCAGAGGACCACATGGGCGTAGGAACCATGGGGCTCTGCCGGCCAGCAACTGGTGGCGCTGGCTTCTTCATCCCGGCTGGCGCCTGCGTGGTCGCGGGAGGCACAGCAACCTGTTCTTGTGGACGCCGCGGCTGCTGCTGCTGCACGGCCTGTTGACAATAAGCCATGCCCATACGCGGTGACGACCGAGCATGCAGATCGTGGCGAGGCGTGGAGGCCCAGGTCCCGCGTGAGCAGCGGCTCACGTTCGCTGGACTGAGTCGCTGGCGTGCCACTAGTACAAAACAGGGCATTGGTCCACCCCTGAGAAGCCCATTAGTCCCGGTTCACTCATGAACCGGGACCCATGGGGGCATCGGTCCCGGTTCGTGAGGCCAGGGCGCCGGCCGGGCCTCGTGGGCCATTGGTCCCGGTTCGTCTGACCCCTTTTGTCCCGGTTCTAGACACGAACCGGGACCAATGCGCCTCGCTCCTGGCCCACAACCATTGGTCCCGGTTTGTGGCTGGATCCGGGACTAAAGGTGACCCCTTTTGTCCCGGTTCCAGCCACGAACCGGGACCAATGCGCCTCGCTCCTGGCCCACAACCATTGGTCCCGGTTTGTGGCTGGAACCGGGACCAATGGTTGGCCTATATATAGCCCCCGCCCGCGAGCAGAGCAATGCATTGCTCTGTTTTTTTGCCCGGCCGTGGGAGAGCTTTTGTGGTGCTCTATCTCACCTCCTATGCACATGAGGTGTTCGATGAAATGCCCGAGCCACACTTAAGATTTCTCCTCTCGAAGATCCTTGTCCAAGCTCCATTTTCCTCAAGATTTGTCTAGGTTTGGCGGTCCGTCCTGTCCCGTCCCCATCCTCACCGCCGTCGATCGCCCGCGCCCATCTCGGCGCCGGCAACACCGTGGTTAGCCTCTTCTTCTTATCTTCTTTCTAAAAGAAAAAGTTCTTACTTGTGTGTTTTAATTAGATGCTCTAGAGAGTTATATGTTGTTCAATAATAAGAACTATATAACGCACGCAGATGAACCGGCAATGGATGTACGGTGACCGACGCACCTCCGAGTATATTAAGGGCCTGCATAATTTTCTCGAAGCGGCTGAGGCAAACAAGCAGAATGGTTTTATGCATTGTCCATGTACTGTCTGTGAGAATACGAAGGCTTTCTCCAACTCTAAAACCCTTCACTTCCACCTGCTTGAGAAGGGTTTTATGCCACACTATAATGTTTGGACCAAGCACGGAGAAAGAGGGGTTATGATGGAAGACAACGAAGAAGAAGAGGATGATGACAACTACCCGCCCCCTGAATACGGTGATGCTGCAATGGGGGAAGCTGAAGATCAAGAGGAACCAAACGATGTGCCCGATGATGATCTTCGCCGGGTCATTGTTGATGCACTGAGAGAATGCGAAAGTGAAAGGGAGAAGTTGAAGTTCGATCGCATGTTAGAGGATCACAAAAAAGGGTTGTACCCAAATTGCGAAGATGACAACAGAAAGCTCGGTACCACACTGGAATTGCTGCAATGGAAGGCAGACAATGGTGTATCTGACAAGGGATTTAGTTCGCTGCTGAAAATAATGAAGAAGAAGCTTCCAAAGGATAACGAATTGCTCGGCAGTACGTACGAAGCAAAGAAGGTTCTATGCCCTCTAGGATTGAAGGTGCAGAAGATACATGCATGCCCTAATGACTGCATCCTCTACCGCGGTGAGTACGAGGATTTGAACGCATGCCCGGTATGCGGTGCATTGCGGTATAAGATCAGACGAGATGACCCTGGTGATGTTGAGGGCGAGCGCCCCAGGAAGAGGGTTCCTGCCAAGGTGATGTGGTATGCTCCTATAATACCACGGCTGAAACGTCTGTTCAGAAACAAAGAGCATGCCAAGTTGATGCGATGGCACAAAGAAGACCGTAAGAAAGACGGGAAGTTGAGAGCACCCGCTGACGGGTCGCAGTGGAGAAAAATCGAGAGAAGGTGGGGGGACTTTGCAGGTGACGCAAGGAACGTATGGTTTGGTTTAAGTGCAAATGGCATTAATCCTTTTGGGGAGCAGAGCAGCAATCATAGCACCTGGCCCGTGACTCTATGTATCTATAACCTTCCTCCTTGGTTGTGCATGAAGCGGAAGTTCATTATGATGCCAGTGCTCATCCAAGGCCCTAAGCAACCCGGCAATGACATTGATGTGTACCTAAGGCCATTAGTTGAAGAACTTTTACAGCTGTGGAATGGAGAAGGTGTACGTGTGTGGGATGAGCACAAACAGGAGGAATTTGACCTACATGCGTTGCTGTTTGTAACCATCAACGATTGGCCTGCTCTCAGTAACCTTTCAGGACAGACAAACAAGGGATACCACGCATGCACACACTGTTTAGATGACACCGACAGTATATATTTGGACAAATGCAGGAAGAATGTGTACCTGGGGCATCGTCGATTTCTTCCGACCAACCATCAATGTCGAAAGAAAGGAAAGCATTTCAAAGGTGAGGCAGATCACCGGAAGAAGCCCGCCCTCCGTACTGGTGATCACATACTTGATATGGTCAATGATTTACAAGTAATCTTTGGAAAGGGTCCTGGCGGACTATCTGTTCCGACTGACGATGCGGGACGCGCACCCATGTGGAAGAAGAAATCTATATTTTGGGACCTACCCTATTGGAAAGACCTAGAGGTCCGCTCTGCAATCGACGTGATGCACGCGACGAAGAATCTTTGCGTGAACCTGCTAGGCTTCTTGGGAGTGTATGGGAAGACAAAAGATACACCGGAGGCACGGGAGGAACAGCAACGTGTGCATGAAAAAGACGGCATGCATCCAAAGCAGTATGAAGGTCCTGCCAGCTACGCTCTTACCAAAGAAGAGAAGGAAATCTTCTTTGAATGCCTGCTCAGTATGAAGGTCCCATCTGGCTTCTCGTCGAATATAAAGGGAATAATAAATATGGCAGAGAAAAAGTTCCAGAACCTAAAGTCTCATGACTGCCACGTCATTATGACGCAACTGCTCCCGGTTGCATTGAGGGGGCTTCTACCGGAAAACGTTCGATTAGCCATTGTGAAGCTATGTGCATTCCTCAATGCAATCTCTCAGAAGGTGATCGATCCAGAAATCCTGTCAAGGTTAAGGAGTGATTTGGTGCAATGTCTTGTTAGTTTCGAGCTGGTGTTCCCACCATCTTTCTTCAATATCATGACGCACGTCCTAGTTCATCTAGTCGACGAGATTGTCGTTCTGAGCCCTGTATTTCTACACAATATGTTCCCCTTTGAGAGGTTCATGGGAGTCTTAAAGAAATATGTTCGTAACCGCGCTAGGCCAGAAGCAAGCATCTCCATGGGCCATCAAACAGAGGATGTCATTGGGTTTTGTGTTGACTACATTCCTGACCTTAAGAAGATTGGTCTCCCTCAATCGCGGTATGAGGGGAGACTGACTGGAAAAGGCACGCTAGGAGCGGACTCAATAATATGTAGGGACGGGCATTCTTGGTCTCAAGCACACTACACAGTTCTACAGAATTCTACCTTGGTGACCCCGTATGTCGATGAACACAAGAATATTCGGCACTCCAAACACCCGGAGCAATGTGACGACTGGATTACATATGAACACATCAGGACTTTCGGCAGTTGGTTGCAAACACGTCTCATGGGTGACAACACTGTTTCTGATGAGCTGTACTCGTTGGCCAGGGGACCATCTTCGACTGTATTGACTTACAAAGGGTACGAGATAAATGGGAATACATTTTACACGATCGCCCAAGATCAAAAGAGCACCAACCAAAACAGCGGTGTCCGCTTTGATGCAGCAACCAAGAGGGGAAAGGACACATATTATGGTTACATAGTGGACATATGGGAACTTGACTATGGACATGATTTCAAGGTCCCTTTGTTTTAGTGCAAATGGGTCAATCTGTCAGGAGGCGGGGTACAGGTAGACCCACAGTACGGAATGACAACAGTGGATCTCAACAATCTTGGGTACACAGACGAACCATTCGTCCTAGCCAATGATGTGGCGCAGGTTTTCTATGTGAAGGACATGTCTACCAAACCGAGAAAAAGAAAAGATAAGGAAGCGAATACATCATACGATGAGCCAAAGCGCCACATAGTTCTTTCAGGAAAAAGAGACATCGTGGGATTGGAGGGCAAGATAGACATGTCTGAAGATTATGAAAAGTTTCATGAAATTCCTCCCTTCAAAGTCAAGGCTGACCCAAGCACCCTGTTAAACGATGAAGATTATCCATGGTTACGGCGCAATAAGCAAAGGACACAAGCGAAGAAAAAGTGAAGACTTTCTCTCCACAACTATATCATTGCAGTTACATGTGAAGAAATTAAATGAAATCCCTTTGTAACAGATGAGTTTTCGTCCGAAACCCTGATACTTCGAAAGAGATTGTCCATTTTGTACACGAAGTGCATCCAGTTTTTGCCGTAACCCTCTCAACTTTTTAGCACATGCTATGTGGGAGAAATGATGATACCATGCCAACTTTCAACCTTTTCAGAGTTCATTTGAAGTGCTTTTCAATTTCAGGGTCATTTAGCAAAAGGAATCAACTAAAAATATTTTATAAACCTCTAGTATTTATGAAACTAAAATTATATAAAATTTATGCAACTAAAGTTATCAAAGTATTTTTTGTTCAAAACATTAATAGCAAAAAGAATTTTCATAAAGATTTTTTTTAGAAACTTTAATAGCAAACTAAAATAACAAAATCTGTTTTTGGTTAAAACAGACATTTAAAATAACCTAAAAATTACCAAATTGAATATAATGATAAAACACAGTAATATTAAATAGCAGGAAAAAGAATCACTCAAAAATCTATTTTTATAGTAAAGTTATTCACAAACTAGTGATTCACACCAATTTAAAAGAATTCAAATTTAAACTATTCAAATTTGGAAACTAATGGCACTAACAGAAAGTTTATAATTTTTGTGACCTAAAAGCAAAAAGAATCACTGAAAAACTGTAAGTAGAAACAAAAGAAAATAAATAAAGCAAAAAATAAAACAAAAAAAGTAGAAAAAAATTAAAAAAAATGCCGCCTACTGGGCCACCACGGCCTGAATACGACTAGAAACCCAACCATCTAGTTGGGCCAGGATTCAGGCCCGCAGAAGGCCCAGAAGGCCTATAGGCAGAGGTGTGTGCGATTAGGCCCGTAAGCCTGCAGTTGAGAGGAGCTCGAGAGGGCTGGCGCAGCAGCGCTTATAAACCACTCTCGAGCCCTCTCAGCTAGCGAGGTGGGACTAAACTTTTGGCCCCGGGCAGCACCACCCTTTAGTCCCGGTTGGTGGCACCAACCGGGACCAATGCCCACCTTTGGTCCCGGTTGGTGCCACCAACCGGGAGCAATGCCCACCTTTAGTCCCGGTTGGTGCCACCAACCGGGACCAAAGGTCTCTGCTTCCCGCCCTTTGGGCTGACGAAAAGAGACCTTTGGTCCCGGTTGCTGGCACCAATCGGGACTAAAGGTGGGCATTGGTCCCGGTTGGTGGCACCAACCGGGACCAAAGGTCTCCCTATATAAGCGGGAGTTGGGAAAATTTGCCAGTTTCCCCCGACGACGCCGAGCACATCGACGCCGCCAGGCTGCCCGAGCTCGCCGTCGACGCCCTCGCCGCCCTCTGCCCCGTCGACGCCGTCAGGGTGCTCCTCGTCGCCATCGCCGCCGAGCCCCCGCTGCCCCGACGCCCTCGACGCCCTCTGCCCCGACGCCGGCGCCGCTCTCCGCGCCCCTGCTGCCCCGACGCCGCCCGCCGTGCCCCCCTGCCCCTGCCCCGACGCCGCCCCCAGTGAGCCCCCCCTTCCCCCGCGCCGCCGCCACTGCTCTGCTTGCCGCGCCGTGCCCCTGCTCTGCTTGCCGCGCCGCCGCCGCCACCGCCGCCCCGGCCGGATCTGCCTTTTTTTTGTATGTATATGCAGTATATATGTATGTATGTATGGATGCTGTATGTATGTATGTATATGCAGTATGTATGTATGGATGGATGATCCATAGAAAGTTTTTATATATGCATTGATACAATTTTATTTTTGTTCATAGATTTTTTTTTGTTCATAGATGTATGTTTTTTTTTGTTTATAGAAAGTTTTTATATATGAGCAATGATGATCCATAGAAAGTTTTTATATATGCATTGATATATGAGCAATGATGATCCATAGAAAGTTTTTATATATGCATTGATACAATTTTATTTTTGTTCATAGAATTTTTTTTGTTCATAGATGTATGCTTTTTTTTTATAGAAAGTTTTTGTCATGAGGGGGGACGTCGGACATGCATGAGAGAGAGGCGGTCCGCTCGTCGGACATGTCATGTGGATTTTTTTTGTTCATATAGAAAACTCCGGTAACTTCGACATGAGGGGGGGAGACGTCGATCAACCCCCTCCCGCCCCTACCCGTAAAAGTTAAAATGTTCATATATTCAAAATGAGTTAAAAGTTACTTACTCCCGGTCCGCTCGCCCGACCAACTCTCGAGGCCACCTGTACCCCCTCCCCGATAACTTCGACATGAGGGGGGACGTCGGACATGAGGGGTGAGCGTTGTTGTCGTCTACCCCCTCCCCGATAACTTCGACATGAGGAGGGACGTCGGACATGACATGAGGGGTGAGCGTCGTTGTCGTCTACCCTCTCCGGTAACATAGATAACTCCGGTAACATAGATTTATCAAGAATACCCCCATTATGGATGTGCACAAGTTGATCCAATTTTTTTCTGATCTCATCTATATATATATTCTTCTATATTTGCAGAAACTATGGATCAAAGAGACTTGGAACAAGAACAGTTGTTGGGGGAGATAATCCTCGCCGGAGGTGATGCTGTCTTGTCGTTTCTCAACGACACCGATGGAACAATGGAGGAGGAAGGACATGATCATGATGGCTCCGGTGACATGATCATGATGGCTCCGGAGGTGCTGACTAGCTAATTGATGCATTAATTGTTTTGGTATGTACATATATTAACTCTTCTTTCTTCTTTTATAGCCCTCCGGATCGAGCCAAACTTCGGTAACGAGACGAGGCCCGAAGAAGAGGTTGCGCAAGGATGAAAGGTTCACGATCACAGCACTCGCGGACGATGGCCTACCGATTGAACCCAAGCGGACCAAGGACGCATTTTCTGCTCAGTGCGGAGCTATTGTTAGGGACAACATCCCGATCAGCATCAAGCAATGGAATAAGCCTAAGGACGACGCCCCTGAAGGTGATTATGTCACCGATAGACAGAAAGATGATCTTTGGACCTTGCTGAAGGCAAATTTCACCCTACCGCCAGAGGAGGATCCGAATAAGCCCGTTATAGAGCCACTGGTCAAGGCGTGTGCTCTTAAGAAGATGGCAGATCTATTCAGGAGGTGGAAGAAGGAGTTGAAATCAAAGTTTGTCGACAAAGGTGAGACTCCAGAATTCATCGGCCGATTTGAGAAGATAAGAGATCACTGGCCTGCATTTGTGGCCTACAAGACATCAGACAAGAGTAAGAAAATGTCAGAGACAAACAAGAATAACGCTGCAAAGAAGCAGTATCACCATCACACGGGGTCAGGTGGCTACCTCAAAGCCCGGCCGTTGTGGGACAAAGATGAGAATGACCTGATTGCTAAAGGGGTCGAACCAGAGACATTGAACTGGCCAGACCGTTCAAGGACTTGGTTCTTCGGGGTTGGGGGAACTTTGGACCCTGAAACAGGGAAGTGCCGTTGGACGGACGAGCAACTTGCAATACCCGTCACGAAGCTTCAGAAGTATATCACCGCAGCGCAGGACGGGACGTTCATTCCCGACAGAGAGAAGGACGAGCTGACTGAGGCCCTAGGGAATGCTGAGCACCCTGGACGAACACGAGGCACACCAGGCTCCGTTTCGTGGAAGTTTGGGTTTCCCAACGCAGGCGGTTACAGAAGCCGGGAGAGAAAGAGGAAAGCGGAGCTGAGCGACATGCAGAAGATGAGTGCAAGACTACAAAAGCTAGAGGAAGCTGAGAGCCAGCGAGCTGCCGGCCAACTATCTCAGCGGCACGAAGCTACCCCGCCATCTCAGCGGAGAAGCAGCGTGGCTTCCACGGAGCCCGTTCATACTGACTTCACGGAGCCTATCTACCCCGTGGATACTATCACGGAGGCTCAAAATTGTGAGCTTATGACGAAATGCCATAACCTCACTTTCAAGGCGGCTCTCGGCTCTGTTGCACCTCCTGAACCCAACGGAACTTTTCACTGCCTTCCGATTCCACATGGCTATGCTGTTGTGATGGTGGATGAAGTAATGGAGGGATTTGAGGAGCTCGAGCTTTACCACTCTACAGGTGAAGGGGAGAATCAGCTGGTTCGTGCTCTGAGGAGTACATGTCTATGGCAGAAGGAGTACATCAAGCTTCCAAACTAGACGCCTCCGCCTCCTCCTCCTCCTCCGGCGAGTCAGGGCACTCCGCCTCCTCCTCCTCCTCCTCCTCCGGCGAGTGATCAGGGCACTCCGCCTCCTTCTCCGGCTCCTCCGACGCGTGAGGGCACTCCGCCTCCTCCTTCGCCTACTCTGGCGCGTCGGAGCACTCCGCCTCCTTCTCCGCCTCGTCAGCAACGACGGAAGAGAGACGCCGCCGCTCCGGCGGCTAGCAGTACAAGCAGAGGCGGGAGGCAATTCAGATACGGTCCATCTCTCAAGCCTGTGGAAAAGTTACCATATGAGAGGACCGAGCAGGAAAACGAGGACATATGTCGTGCCCAAGTGAGGGACCATTTTGCAAAGAAAACTCCACCTCCGAAGGAGAAGCTAGATCCGGTGAAAGTGAAGCGCACTATCGATGCCCTGAAGCGACCACCACCGCCTCCGCCGGATTCCAACTATGTCCGCATTCTTAAAAAGACATATGAAGAAGCGCGGCGGTCGGGAAGTACTTCCAGTGATGCAAGGTTAGCAGAACGAAGAAGTGGGAAAACAATTCCCCAGCTCGGCGAACAGGAGAAGAAATCGTGCCCCCCGCTCAAGGTGTCTAGCGATATCGTCGCTAATCATCCGGGGATGGTGCCTGGTACCAATCCTGGTGATTACTTGGGGGATGATGTAATTTTTCAAACGGCTGAGGTAACAAAAGAAGAATATAAATACGTGCACGGGAAGCCTCTCGTCAAACCTGATCATCCTCCTCTAACAACGATGATGTACAAATTGCATGAGTGGTACATGAAAACCTGCAGGGAGTCTGGGAGAGACACTATGTATATGGCAGTGAAACCAGAGCACGAATTCATTGGACTTCCCGTGATGCCTATTGAATTTGTGGAGTTATTTCAGTTATACAATCAACTGGCCCTCGACAAACAACTCATGACTTCCTACTGTCTGTAAGTATTACTTCTATAGTTAAGTCTCTAGCTCAGCTCGTTCATTGCATGTATATATAATTATCCTCACTATATTATGCAGATTGAAGATCTTCGAATGCAAAAAAGTTGGAATCTTCGACGTTGGGTTCATTAGCCCAGATGCCGTAAATGAATGGACGGTACAAAACTCAATCAAAGAGACCGAGGAGAACTTGCTACAGTCGTTCCTTATACATCAAAACAAAAGGGAAATACTCTTTCCTTACATCTTCAAGTGAGTATTGATGTCTTCTCTGTATACTCAGTTTCGCTTACTCGAGGTTAAGTAATGTAATTGATGAGTTATATATGCGTGCGCAGTTTCCACTTTATTCTGCTATCCATTAAGCTTGACGGGGCATTAGTAACTGTCTTAGACTCGAGACGTAAAGATCCCGAGAATTATGCGGACATGACTGTAATGCTCAAGAAGTAAGTTCAGTCAATACTGGGACCATATCGGCATGCAATTTTCGTTAATTTCCTGATATCAAGTAATCATTTTCTTTGCCTGGCAGGGTTTGGAAGAAGTTCACCCGAAAGGTTCCCGGTCTAAACAAAGAGTTGCGATTTACGCACCCCAAAGTAAGTAGTACTAGCTAGTTCCGCGCATCTCTAATTGATTCAAATTTTCATCAATATAGCATTACCATGCTTGCTTATCAGTTTGATTGAACTCTATTCTCGTAAAGTGCTTGTACCAGAAAGAAGGGACTCTTTTATGTGCATACTACGTATGCGAGTTCATTCGCCACTCGACCTCTGAGCGGGGCTTCTCTGACAAACAATTTGAAGTACGTAAATAATATTCACAATTTTATTTTATATATTACCATCAATTGTGTTGAGTTTTATTCATATATATGCATGTATTGACCCCCTTCTTTAAATTAGATCTGGCAGATGCGGGATGAACTCCTACCACATGATCGCATACGAACAATTCAAGAGGAATTGGCAGGATTCTTTCTTAATCACGTCATATCTAAAGACGGGGAATACCATGCGGATTTGTGATTGGATCTTAGGTAGATGATGTTAGGGATTGTAAAAGATGTTATATTGTATATATGTAGTACCGTCGGATAGATATACGAAAACTTGTTGTTCGACCAAGCACGGAGAAAGAGATGTCACTTCTCTCTATATATGTTCAGCATGATGATCTTGTGTAATTAATGGTTTCCTTCATTTTCTTATTAGCTAGCATCGAGTTATCTCTATATGTATAGTAGCTACCGTCGACCGAGCACGGAGAAAGAGAGGACACTTCTCCCTATTAGCTAGCTAACACAATATGAAACCCCTAAATTAACCCTCCAAAACCCCCCAATCCCCCCCCCCCCTTCAAAAAAAAAAAACCCCAGCTGCTGCCAGATGCTCACGCGTGGATGACCTTTGGTCCCGGTTGGTGTGACCAACCGGGACTAAAGGTTCTCCTGCCTGGGCTCCCCGCAGCGGCCACGTGGATGCCTTTTGGTCCCGGTTGGTGTTACCAACCGGGACTAAAGGTCCTCCTGCCTGGGCTTCCCGCAGCGGCCACGTGGAGCCCCTTTGGTCCCGGTTGCCGCCAGCGGTTTGTAAGCGAACCGGGACTAAAGGTTTTGGGTTTTAGTCCCGACCCTTTAGTCTCGATTCCAGAACCGGGACTAAAGGCCCTTTTTCTACTAGTGTGCGCGAGGCGGGTGCAGGCGCTGCGGTGCCAATGGCTACAATGCCGGCTGGTTTGCTCGTTCCGTTGTGATCTGGTTAGTCTAGATAAGGCAGAGTCAAGGTTCGTTAGTGTATGGGTGTGCATGGGTTAGTTAGTGGCCTAATGTGGTGGTCAGTTAGTGCGTACGTGGGCAAGTGGTGTTGTGGCCGCCGGGTGTGTGCGCTTTGGGTATAAAGACCCACCCCTGTGTATTGATGTAAGGTGCGCCGGTTGGTTGCCGTGCTCCGGTGTGTTGTCGAGCGACGGTGTGAGCCGAGCCAAGTGTGAGGGGCCTAAAAGATGTAGTCTCCGTCGGGACCGTGGTGTGTGCCCGGTCGACGTGAAAGTTCTTTCGGGTTGTGCCGCGTGCGTGCGTGTGTACCTCATGTGTGTGTTCGAGTTGTTGAGAGAAATAAAGCCAAGATACAGGCGTTTGTGCGCCGCGGCATTCGTCGCCGGAAGTGTGCTTTGTTCATCGTCTTCTACCTCTGTCCGGCGTTCGTCGCCGGTGGGTTTGTCCCAACACGGCCATGGCGGGTCCTTGAATTCCACGGACAAGCAGGTGATCCGCTGCAGCAGATTGTTGAAGCGCGACGGATCCCGGCTTGGCGCCGGGCGAGACGTAGAGCCTGCACAGGATGCGCTCCTCCTTGCCGTCATGGAGGAGGGCGTATTGGTCGAATCCGCGGCAGTGGTACTCGTCCATGAGCCACTCGGACTTGCCGCTCTGGCCCTTGTACGCGTAGCGAAGCTTCTCGTGGTATCCGATCGTCTCGTCGGCGCTATTCTTGACCTCCGTCTTGCTACTCGTGACCCAGCTGCCGGCGCCGGCGGTGCGCTTCATCCTGAAGCCCGTCCCGGCTTTCTGCCGGCTGCAGGTGGTGAAGAAGAAGCGGTTGTGGGTGTTGGGAAGGCGGGGCCATGCCGCGGCGAGATCCTTTGGCTCGGACTTGTAAACCTCCGCCTGATGGATGATTCCGGCGGTGTCAGGCAGCGGCTGGCCGAGGAGCCATGGCACGAGGTACACAGCAATGGCCTGCTCGTCCGTCGGGTTGAAGCGCATCCTGAAGCTTAGCGCATGGTAGGGGTCCGCCATTGTTCCTGACTTGAGAGGTTTCGCCGGCTGCCGGATGGGCGATCAGCGATTTGGAGGAAGGTAGCTAGGTCAGCGCGGCTGTATGGAAAGGCGGGGTTGATTACTTATACTAGTATGCGCGTACGTGGTGAATATGGAAACAAACTATTAGGATGGAATGATTCCGATTCCAGTCCGACACAAGTATGGTATTGACTATTAAGAAACGGTTTTGCTAAAACTCATTCAGCTCAGAAACAAATTGGCCTCATTCACTTTGTCAGCCATCAGATTTCGTTCCTTTGTGATTTGTGTTTTGTCTAGGTGGCCAGCTTCGTAGCTATACGTCGCGGCCCGTTTGTCGTTCGGCTCGCGGCCTTTTTTTGTCGCAGCCGTTTTAGCTGACGAGGAGTGCAGCCCGGCCACACCCGTTTCTTATGCATAACCTGGCCTGTTTCTTCTCAAAAAAAAAAAAACTGCCATATCATCAGGCATTTAATTTGGTCTCATTCACATTATCAACCATTAGATCAAACACATCATGATTAGTGCAAAGCGACTAGATATTTTTGAACCTGTGCAGCTATGCTCGTCCGGCCCGTTTTTTTTCTTTTTGTGTCTTTTTTGCCGTAGTCTAGCAAGCATCCGACTGATGGGTTGTACCATTTTAGTTGTCGGGACAGGCATGTGTTTAACGTGATGCTACATGCCTTGTCACCTTTGTTGCTGCTTCTTTTTTTAGCCTCGTTTTTTTGCTTTTCTGCAGTTGTTTGTTTTGTTAGACCATGTATAATTTGTGTAAGTTTTTTTTATAGGAAACTAATTTTTTTTATTTCTTTTTGTATGAGAACTTGACACTTCAAAAGTGCAAAACTCCTTTCCTATCCGCCATTGATTTTTTGTGTGTGTCCAGGCTGTTATTTCTCATCACAATTGCTTCTTTTGTCGCCTTTTTCTTTTTCATATATTATTATTTTTCTTCTGTTTCAGAGAAAGAGGGAGCGGTGATATGAAAGGGTCAGACTTTTTTTATTTTTTATTTGTTTTTATAATTTTACTAGTATTCATACGGGTTGTCCTTTCATCATCATCATTATTATTATTTCATCATTATTATTGTTATTATTATTTCTGAAAGGGTGGTTATTTTGGTGGTGGTGGTGGGGGTGGGGGGGGGGGGGGGGTTGTTTATAGTTGCAACCGCCGCAACTGCAACTAGTCCCACTCAACCACAACTGGAAGGGGTATAAAACGACCGCAACCAGGTTCGGGGAATGGTTGTCGATGGTGGGCGGTTTTTTAGGGAGGGGGGGGGGTTGTTTGTAGTTGCAACCGCCGCAACTTGACTGCAGATGCAACTCATCCTACCCAAACACAACTACAAGGGGTATAAAGCGACCGCGACCGGGGTCGGGGATGGTTGTCGGGGGATTGTCGATGGTGGGCATTTTTTAGGGGGGATGTGGGTGGTTTGTAGTTGCCCTCTCCGCAAATTGACTGCAACGGTAACTCATCCTACTCAAGCGCAACTGCACGGGGTATAAAGCGGCCGAAACTAGGGTCGACACAGGGTTTGTCGGGGGTTGTCGGCGGCGGAATGTTTTTTATTTTTTTTGTACTAGTTGCAACCGTCGCAACGCGGCTGCAGCTGCAACTCATCCTACTCAAGCGCAACTGCACGGGGTATAAAGCAGCCGAAACTAGGGTCGACGCATGGTTTGTTGGGGGTTGTCGGCGGCGGAATGTTTTTTATGTTTTTTGTACTAGTTGCAACCGTCGCAACCCGGCTGCAACTGCAACTCATCCTACTCAAGCGCAATTGCAAGGGGTATAAAGCGACTGTAGCCGGGGTAGGGGGAGAGTTGTCGGTAACCTATTTTTTGTGGTAGTTGCAACTGCCGCAAATCTGGCTGCAACTGCAACTCATCCTACTCAAGCCCAATTGCAAAGGGGTATAAAGCAACCGCAAGCGGGGTGGGAGGAGGGTTGTCGTCGACGGGATGTTCTTTAGAATTTTTTTTGTAGTAGTTGCACCCGTCGGAATCCGGTTGCAACTGCAACTTATCCTAATCATGCGCAACTGCAAGGGGTATAAAGCGACTGCAACCGGGGTCGGGGGTGTTAACGGCGGGGTGTTCTTTTATGGCATTATTTGTAGTAGTTGCAACCGTGGCAAAACTGGTTGCAATCGCAACTCATTCTACTCAAGCGCAATTGCAAGGGGTATAAAGTGACCGCAATCGGGGTTGGGGAAGGGTTGTCAGCTTTGGTTGTTTTTTAGGGTTTTCATGTAGTAGTTGCACCCGTCGCAACCCAATTGCAATCGCAACTCATCCTACTCAAGAGCAACTACAAGTGGTATAAAGTGACCATAACCGGGTTGTGGGGGTGGCAATGGGATGCTTTTTAGGGTTTTCTTTGTAGTAGTTGCAACCGCCGCAACCTGACTGCAGCTGCAACTCATCATACTCAAGCGAAACTGCAAGGGGTATGAAGCGACCGCAACCGGGTCAGGGAAGTGTTGTTGTTGTTAGCGATGGGCGATTTTTTCTAGGTTTTTTTAGTAGTTGCAACCATCGGAACCCCGATTGCAATTGCAACTGCAACTCATACTACTCAAGCGCAACCGGGTCAGGGAGGGTTGTCGGGGGGGGGGGGGGTGTCGGCGGTGGGAGTTTTTAGGTTTTTTTGTAGTAGTTGCAACCGCTACATCTCGGATGCAACTACATCTCGGATGCAACTACAACTCATCATACTCAGGCGCAACTACAAGGGGTATAAAGTGACCACAGCCGGGCCGGGAGGGTTATCGGGGGTTATCGGCGGTGCATGTTGTTTCTTAGCATCGCATAGGTGGGTTTTCTCTCATTTCTCCTGACCATTGGTAGATACAAGCATTTTTCATTTTGGCCCATTTTTTATCTTTTATTTTTCGAAATGCACGACCCAACTCCGGCATTTCCCACATGAAAACACATAAGTCGGGGAGTGTTGTAACCCGACTACAACTGCATGAGGCACGAAGAGACCGCAACTAGGGCAGAAAGTGGTTGCCGGGGCCAATTGCATGTCCACCTCGGACGCAACTAACACCTTATGTGTAACTAGATGGGATTCTTATTTATTTGTATTCATTTATATTTATTTATTTTTACAAGATGGACATGCAATAAGTTTTTTGATTGGTTTTCCTAATAATGTCCCACAAGTCGCAGGCTGACTTTCAAATGCAATCACATGTGTCGTGCCCGCACACAACCACACGAATCACAACATATGTGAACCAGGTGTCTATTATTTTTCTCCATGACACAACACACACACACACACACACACATGCAAGTAGTTTTTATTTGTTGAGTATTTTGTGAAAGAAAAATTTATGTTTCTCCGCTTTGCAAAACTAGTTCACCAAATGCTATTTTTCTCTTAAATAATACTACCTTTTATTGAAGAAAGAGTTACAAAAGGAAATAAGAAACGGTGGGTGGCAGATGGCCCTTAATATGTAGCCTTCCGTTAGAAAATAAAAATATGTTCAGCTTAACAAGAAAGCAAGTACAAAGTCGTGTTTGGTCATAATTGCAAAAAACAAGTAGAGAAAATGAAAAGACATGAGCTAGAGTCTAAATGCCTACAACACAGAGTCTGTACAACGCCAACTAAAAAAAAAAGCATGTACAACGCTGAATGCAAAATAAAAAAGGAACGAACGGACATGGCAAGGCAAAGTTTTAAACAAACAGGCCCAACAATAAATTGGATAACAACATTTAACAACCAGCCCATTTCCCAGGTGAAAAAAGTGAATGAGACCAAACTATATCTCAGCTAGATGAGTTCCAGGCACTCCCATTAAGCATAAAAACATAACACTGTTTTTTCATACGGCTGAGTTTTATTCCATCTGTTTCTCAATACTATAAGTTTTTTCACTTTTGCTTCGGTAGACCCCGTAACACAAAGACGCCGAGATTGCCCGATACCTCTTCATAACCGGGGGGCACAATGGGCATATTTTAAAAATAAGGCAGCCCTCCCGCCCGCCCGCCCGCCCGCCCACGGCGTGTATGTGTACGGATACGGCGGTTCAGCGGGAAAAAAAAACGCCACACGCGGGTCAGCGAGGCGTGGGTTTATATCTAAACAAAAGATCACACGTGTGGGTCAGTACGCCAATTACGGAGGTTCCCCGCACTAATTGCGCCGCCTTTTGTCTCGCATGCCGCACCAACCGGTCCGCCGCCTCGCCTGCCGCGCCGACCGGTTCGCCGCCTTGCCTCGGCCCTCGCGCCGACCGGTCCGCTGCCTCTCCTCGGTCGCCGCGCCGACCGGTCCGCCGGCTCGCCTCGGCCGCCGTGCCGACCGGTCTGTCGCCCGCCGCGCCGACCGGTCCGCCGCCTCGCCTGGCATGCCGTGCTGACGGCGATGTCCCCTCGGCTGCCGTGGACACCGGCCCGCCGCCTCGCCTTGCCTGCCGTGTCGCCGCCCGTCATAACGCCGGTGTCCGGCCGCGTGGCACCTCGCCACCCTCCCCCCGCGGGGGCTATAAAAGGCGATGCCTGTGCCCCACTCCGCTCAACGCCCCCCTCTCTCTCCCTCTCTCCCTCGACGGCCTCTTCTCCGCCACAGTGCCTGCATGTCGTCGAGCAACTCCGACACCGAGGGCGCGGCGTCGGGTGGCGTCTGGCCGTCCAGCCTGATCGTCAGCCAGACCGAGGATCTGGCCCGGTTCGGGTTGTACGTGCCGCCGTCAGCAAAGCTGCCGCGGCCGTGGAAAATCTCCGCGGACGGCTTACCCACCCTCGGCCCGCCAACGACGAAGGAGCAGCTTCGCGGGCACCTCGGCGGCCGGTACAACCGGAAGGGCCGCCGCCGCTTCTGGACTGACAAAAGCTTCGACATGGTCATCGGGGCGTTCAAGCGCGCCGCCCGAGGTCGCCCTGTCCGAGATATCACTTGGGAAGCCGACCCTTCCCGCCGCCGTGCAGCCGTCCCCGCGGTCGCGCCCACCCCATCTGCCCCGACGGAGGTCCCAATCCCGTCGGAAAAGGCGGCGCTTCTATAGGACGGCAACCCCGAAGACATGCCGGGGCTGCTGGCGGCGCTGACGCGGTCGGCAGAAGAGGCTGCCGCGGCGGCGGCGCAGGAGGCCGTGGATCAGGCGGCGGCCTTGGCGGCCGTGCAGGCGCAGGAGGCCGCGGAGGACGAGGACTGGGGCGGCTACGACGAGGAGGGCGACGATGGCGGCGACGACGACGGCGGCATGGCCGTGGTCGTCGACCTTGCCATCAGCGATGACTAGCAGTAGATTAGGTTTAGTTTAGGGTTTAAATTTGAATTCCATTCAAATCTATGTAAAATATCTTCAAATATGAATAGAATTTGAAATGTTTTATCTGAAAATTAAAAAAAGTCTGTTCATATATTTGATGATGCATTTGTATACGAATATACGCTAAATCGAAAAATATTGTAAAAAATAATAAAACAGACGAAATATGTCGTGGAAAAACGACGTGACGATGCAGTGTGAAAAATTGATGAAAATAGATGAACCTAAAAAATGCGTCGGACGTAACGCCGCGTGATCGTGGCCATGTGGGCGGCGCGAGGTGGGCCGGCGTGTCGGGCCGGTTTGGGGGAGGGCCGTGCGGCGTCTTCATGATTTTGATATGAATTTGTTTAGTACCACCCAGAAAGTTTAAGAACATACATACCGTGTTAAATAGCTGAGTTTGTATACAATATTAAGTTCTGGTAGAGATATCTATATCTCTTTGGTGTAGGCGATGTTCAGCTTGTTGGTCTTTGTTGATCTCCATGGTTATGAATTTGCGCTGCCTTCTCCCTGCCCTCGAGCAAAGGAACTGCCTGTACCGTATAATTTCAGAAGCACTTTTCTCTCATTTCACTTTCTTTTTTCTAATGTCGAACCCACGCTCTTTGGCGTGACTGTTGTAGCAATTATATGCATCCCCCTGAGACCGAAATGTCATAGCCATGATCTTCCAATGTGTCTCCAGCATCTGCAGCTGATTTTGAGCCTCCTCAATGTCCATCTCTGACTCGTCATGTCATCGCTAGGGTCTTCTGAACACTCCTGCAAAATTAAATATTAAGCAATGTCAATTAGTATCGTTTGTTTCATATTGTTGCACGACTTACAAAATGTATGAACGTACCTGGCTTAAGTTATCGGCGAAGGATTCCTGAAAATTATTTTGCTCATTCTCAATGTCCACATCTTCCTGTAAATTAAATACATAGAGAGATAATTAGACATATGGTCCTCTGTCAATTTAAAAAATGAAATAAAAATGGACTTCACTTATGTTTTCGCTGTTTGCACCATGTTCATTATTTTCAAAATCTTCTGAAGGTAAGATATCATATGAAGACCACGATTCGTTGTCGCTGTTGTCATCATCTTCGTTGCCAGTAACGTTACCAATCTAACTGACCTTATCCGTACTATTGCTATCACCAGTAAATGAGGTTTTTTCGTCCATTTAAACACACCAAACTAGTAACACTGTAAAACATTGAATTTTTTTGTTATCGTCGGTTCAATTCAAAGTTCATACAGTGAGTCATGCCGATTATTGAAAAACAAATCATTTCGGTACATCGTACTAACCTTGTGCGGCGGTGTGGACGTCGCCGATCAAGGCCGACGGGGCTTTGAGGCAGGGGCCTCCGGCTTGATTCAAGACGGCGGCAACGTGGAAGACGACGAAGCCCCCGCGGGATTACGGGGCGGATCCGCGGAGGGCAGACCAGTCGGCGAGGAACGAACAAGTCCAGAGGCAGTGGACGTGGTGTGGGATGTAGACGCGGTCAGAATCTACGGACGCGACGACAAGTCATACAACTTCGACGTCCAGGACGTTGGCGTCAACTTTCGTAACCGGTGTGGGTCAGGGACGACGAGATGCGGCGTCACAGGGTTTGGAACACGGGGTTGTACTCGGCGACGGCGGTCTTCTACATGGCGGGACTCTGGCAAAGGGGTTGCGCGTGATCGCCGGGCGGGCGGGCGGGTGTGATCGTGAGGCGTGTGATCGTCGGGCAGGCAGGCGGGCGTGATCATGAGGCGCGTGATTGGCGGGCAGGCAGGCGTGCGATCGTGTGAAAGGATCGATACGGTCGACTAGAGGGGGGTGAATAGGAGACTACAAATTTTGATCTTGTTTGTCAATTTTAGGGATAAGCGGATAAATAAGGTTCACTAGATATGCAACTAGGTGAACACAACCTATATGACAAACACAAGTAGTACTAAGTATGCTAGGCAACAATAAAGCTAACAAACCAACAAGCATACAAAGCAAGGTAAAGTGCGGGAAAGGATTAACCACAAGTGAGATGAGGACGCAGATTTTCTCCCGAAGTTCACTCTTCCTTGGGGAAGAGCTACTCTCCGTTTCGAGCGGTGCCGGAGCCAAAGCTTGCGGAACGCCACGAAAGGCTCAACGTAACTCTTTCGAGTCACCCCCAACGGATGAGCCTCGAATCACTCGGGGTTGGTCTTGAAGGCGACCACCACACCTTTACAAACTTCTCCAGAGCACACCACAAGCAAGGAAGCTTCCGGATGAACCTCTAACCGCCTAGGAGCCCAAGCTCCAAGAGTAACAAATCAATGGTGAACAAATGTTGTGGGGAACACGAATTTGGTTTGGTCAAAGTGTAGATCGGGTCTTGCTGTCCCAATCCCCAAAGTCTCAACAAGTTTGGGTGGAGGGATTGAGAGTATTGAGCAAAATGAGGTGTAGCAAAGGTGGAGCTCAATAAGACATTAGGGTTAGGTTGGGAGGAGGAAGAAGGTTTTTTTTATAGTGTTCTTGGCTGGGAGGAGAATCTACCCGTTGGACCCCGTGCGCACGGGCTTAGGCAGCCCCGTGCGCACGGGGTACTGAGAGAGGTTCGGGGTACCCCGTGTGCACGGGGGTTAAAAGACCCCGTGCGCACGGGCTACTCAGAGAGGTTCGGGGTACCCCGTGCGCACGGGGGTCAAAAGACCCCGTGCGCACGGGGGTCAAAAGACCCCGTGCGCACGGGGTGACCAGGAAGTCTTTGTAAACCTGATCTGAGAACCCGGCACGACACTAACAGACCCCGTGCATTCTTGAAGTGGTAGGTAGGCTAAAATAAAGGACAAGAAGGCATTCCCACACAACATACATCCACGATGACCCCTCTTAATAGTGCGGTAATTCCTACGACTCAAATCGAACCAAAACGAAAACCTTTGAGTCACGGAAAAACCACGCCTTTGATCATTTTAAATTGGGGGGTCACACACCTCCATCTAGAGCTGCAAAGAATCAATCACCTGAGATAAACTATAGCAGCTCACGTTAGATCTTCTAACCATATTGCCATCACACCGAAACATAATTAAGTGATAGATGCACTTTCAATCTCCCCCTTTTTGGTGCATTGATGACAACATGGTTAGGACATGGCAAAAGATATAACAATATTAAAGCCATGACACAAGACAACACTTGATCATCGGAGCTCCCCCTATATGTGTGCATGGATAAAAATTGCTTGAGTATGCATCAAGCACACACATAAGAGGCTCCCCCTAGATCAATGATGTCAAGAGCATGTGATGAGCTGGAGTGGTGAGACGATACATGATAAATAAGATCATATAACAAAAGATAAAGATTAGCAGCATATATGATCCATACGACATAGTCTCACACATAGAAGATAAAGGTAGTTCACACGCACATGATAAAAGGAACAAATAAGAGTATCTCAAGCCAAATAAACACACCAGAGAACACGAGGCTTGAGATCTCAGCAACGCAGACAACTCCTAAACCACTTCTCCCCCTTTGTCATCAAAACAACAAAAAGGGAAAAAGGTGATGCAAATAAAACCACTCAGACAAGGGGAGGCACGCTCGAGGCATCATCATCATCAAAGTGCCATCCTGCAATCGAGAAGGAGTAAGCCATCGCCTCATTGTCGTCGTCCTCAGATCCTGAGCCAACAATCTCTCCAGCAGCAGCACGCTCAGCCTTCTTCTGACAACGCTCAAGTTTGCCCCTATTGGTCTCCTTGACCTGACGGCGCTGAGTGGACTGACACATCTTAAAAATGCTGCGTAGAGTCTTGAACAAGGACTTCTTCTCATCATGGGTAAAACGGGCCTCAGAACTTTTCTTGCTAGGTCCACAAGGAATGCGGGTAGTGGAGGAGCACCCTGGAGTGTAGGTAGCCCGCTCATCAGCTCGAGGGTTGCGGCCTTTCTTAGGAGGCTTGTATGGGGTAGGAGCTTGAGGAGACCAAAGAATACTGTGCTTGGGAATGGAGGTCTTGTACTGAGAGATGTACCGTGCAGGGCATACAGATTCGATTAGGGCCTGAATGAAATGTGCATAGACTAACGACTTGACCTCCTGCACACACTGACGAAGCTCATAGAACATGAAGTCCAGAACATCCACTTTCTTCCTGGCATGCAGATACACAAAGACATCCAACATAGAGCTCCTTATGTTATGAGAGTCACCGGCCTTGGGAGTGAGGGTGTACCTAAGAATGTGCCTCATTGTATCATACACCGGGAGCAAACCCTTGATCAAGCCAGTGACAAAGGACCGGTCCTGCTTGTAAGCAAATGCAATTTCATCCTTGGAGCGCTGCCCACCATCACGAACTCGGCCGAAATCCTCATGTTCTTCCTCATAGAATGGATATGGAATGATTTCAGAAAACTTGGCCATTTAAGCAGACAACTGACGATGCCCAGACATCTAGGTGAGAGTACGAGCAGAGTCATTATGGAAGAAAACGGTGGCAAAGAACTGCGTGACAAGCTCTTCATTATAGGCATGGTTGAATCTGACAAAAGGAAGGAGGCCCAAACAATCAAGAGCATCATAAACTCCTGGATAGAGGTGACTGTTGTTGCGAACGTCTGCCACATTAACTTGCTTGTGAGGTGCAAACTTCTTGGTCTTGGTCATGAGAAGCTCAAAGTACACCTAGTGTTGAAACTCCTCCTTGAATCTAGGATCCACGTCAAGACCGGTGGCCGCAGCATAAGGATGAGCCTGCCTGCGAGCCCAAATCTCTGGCTTGTGCCAGTCGCATAGAGGAATATTCCAAAGATCACGCCTGCCAGGAATAGGCTGATCCTCTTCATCACCATCATCATCCTCGGAACCTACCTCTTCTTCTTCCTCTTCCCTTGCTTCTTCCTCTTCTTCATAGTGTTCATCCTCCACAGAATCGTATTCTTTCTCAGAGGCATTAGAGTCTGCAACCATAGGCTTCTTGGATGCAACACGACGAGCACGACGCTGAGATCCTTGACCAGCTTCCTCTGACGACAGTCGACGAGCAATAGTGAACTGAGAATTAGCAACCCCTGTCTTCGATCGTTTGCTATGAGCGGTAGCCACCCTGTCTGCGGAGTCTGAGAAACCAAAAACATTCAAAACATCATGTGCAAGAAGAATGAGTGCAGGTGCCATAAAAAGAAAGCAACCTAAACAACAACAAAAAAACACTAGCAGAAGAAACCAGAGAATACTGCCAACCCCGTGCGCACGGTACAAGCCCATGCCCACGGGATCCCGTGCGCACGGTACAAGCCCGTGGGCACAAGGTCTCCCAGCGGCGGCCAAAAAACTACATCTAGCAGGGGCAATGGAGGAGGCAGGGGAAGGCTAGGATCTATTGAGAAACCTAGACTAAAAGCACAAAAAAACTAGAAAAAAGAGCCTAAAAGCGAAACCCTAAATCTCTAAAATCAACCACAAAAAAAGAGTGGCAGGGCATTACCAGAGGAGGAGCCCATCCTCCTCCCTTCCAACAAAGGAGGAACACGAAGAGGAGATGGAGAGACAGGCGACGCTGGCGGCTCCAGGAGCCAGGAGGCGGCAGGGGGTGGGGAGGGCGAAAGGGACGAATGAACCCTAGCCCCCCCCCCCCCCCGCGCCCTGCCTAAAAACGCCTGGAACTGCCTGCCCTGTGCGCACAGGGCGAAATTAGCCCGTGCGCACGGTACAACCCCGTGGGCACGGGGCTCCGTGGGCACGGTACATGGCCGTGCACACGGGGTATCCAGCAGAGAGGCAAGAAAGGGAAACAACACAAGGGGAAAAAACGAGGCATGATACGTCTCCAACGTATCTATAATTTTTTATTGTTCCATGCTATTATATTATCTGTTTTGGATGTTTTATATGCATTAATATGCTATTTTAAATTATTTTTGGGACTAACCTATTAATCTAGAGCCTAGTGCCAGTTTCTGTTTTTTTCCTTGTTTTTGAGTATTGCGGATAAGGAATATTAAACGGAGTCCAAACGGAATAAAATCTTCGGAATAATTTTTCTTGGACCAGAAGCAACCCAGAAGACTTGGAGATGAAAGCAGGGGAGCCGCCGTGTGGCGACAAGCCACAGGGGCGCGCCCTAGGGGGGGCTGGCTTGTGGCCCAACGGCAGCCCCCCTAACCCTATTCTTCGGCCTATAAATTCACAAATATTCCCTGGATACAAAAAAGATCCACGAGAATACTTTTCCGCCGCCGGAAACCTCTGTTCCCGTGAGATCCAATCTTGGAGCCTTTTCCGGTAATCAACCGGAGGGGGAATCGATCACGGAGGGCATCTACATCAACTCCATTGCCCCTCCGATGATGCGTGAGTAGTTCACCACAGACCTTCGGGTCCATAGCTAGTAGCTAGATGGCTTCTTCTCTCTCTTTGTTCTTCAATACCATGTTCTTCATGATCTTCATGGAGATCTATCCGATGTAATACTCTTTTGCGGTGTGTTTGTCGAGATCCGATGAATTGTGGGTTTATGTTCAGATTATCTATGAATATTATTTGAGTCTTTTCTGAATTCTTATATGCATGATTTCATATCTTTGCAAGTCTCTTCGAGTTATTGGTTTGGTTTGGCCAACTAGATTGGTAATTCTTGCAATGGGAGAAGTGCTTAGTTTTCGGTTCAATCTTGCGGTGTCCTCACCCAGTGACAAAGTAGGGGTAGCGAGGCACGTATTGTATTGTTTCCATCAAGGATAAAAAGATGGGGTTTTCATCATATTGCTTGAGTTTATCCCTCTACATTATGTCATCTTACCTAATGAGTTACTCTGTTCTTCATGAACTTAATACTCTAGATGCAGGCAGGAGTCGGTCGATGTGTGGAGTAATAGTAGTAGATGCAGAATCGTTTCGGTCTACTTGACACGGACGTGATGCCTATATGCATAATCATTGCCTTGGATATCTTCATAATTATTCGCTTTTCTATCAATTGCTCGACAGTAATTTGTTCACCCACCGTATTATTTGCCTTCATGAGAGAAACCTCTAGTGAAACCTATGGCCCCCGGGTCTATTTTCCATATTATACTTTCAGATCTAAAACCAAAAATACCAAAAATATCTTGCTGCAATCTTTTTACTTTTGTTTTACCTTACTTTCAAGCAATCATATCTATCTATCTCTATCTGATCTCATCCTTGCAAGTAACCGTGAAGGGATTGACAACCCCTTTATAGCGTTGGGTGTAAGTGTTTGATTATTTGTGTAGGTACACCTGTTGGGGTCTTGCTTGTATCTCCTACTGGATTGATACCTTGGTTCTCAACAACTGAGGGAAATGCTTATCTACTTTGCTGCATCACCCTTTCCTCTTCAAGGGAAAACCAACGCATGCTCGAGAAGTAACAAGAAGGATTTCTGGCGCCGTTGCCGGAGAGATCTACATCAAGCCTACCAAGTACCCATCACAAACTCATCTCTTGCATTTACTTTAGTTGCCATTTGCCTCTCGTTTTCCTCTCCCCCACTTCTAAAACGATTTTCCAAAGAGATTTGCCTTTTCATTCGCCCTTCTTCCGTTCGTCTTTCCGTTTGCTTTTCGTTTGCTTGTGTGCTAGATTGCTTGCTTTGTCACGATGTCTCAAGAGAATACCAAGTTGTGTGACTTTTCCAATACTAATAATAATGATTTTATTAGTACTCCGATTGCTCCCGCCACTAGTGCGGAATCTTATGAAATTAATGCTGCTTTGCTTAATCTTGTTATGAAAGAACAATTTTCTGGCCTTCCTAGTCAAGATGCCGCATCCCATCTAAATAGTTTCGTTGAGTTGTGTGATATGCAAAAGAAGAAAGATGTGGATAATGATATTGTTAAATTGAAGCTATTTCCGTTCTCACTACGAGATCGTGCTAAAACTTGGTTTTCATCTTTGCCTAAAAATAGTATTGATTCATGGAATAAGTGTAAAGATGCTTCTATTTCCAAGTACTTTCCGCCCGCTAAGATCATCTCCCTTAGGAATGATATTATGAATTTTAAGCAACTTGATCATGAGCATGTTGCACAATCTTGGGAGAGGATGAAATTAATGATTAGAAATTGCCCCGCGCATGGTTTGAGTTTATGGATGATTATACAAATTTTCTATGCGGGATTGAATTTTGCTTCTAGGAATCTCTTAGATTCCGCCGCAGGTGGTACTTTTATGGAAATCACGTTAGGAGAAGCTACTAAACTCCTAGATAATATTATGGCAAATTACTCTCAATGGCACACCGAAAGATCTCCTACTAGTAAAAAGGTGCATGCTATTGAAGAGATTAATACCTTGAGTGAAAGATGGATGAATTGATGAAATTGTTTGCTAGTAAGAGTGCACCTATTGATCCTAATGATATGCCTTTGTCTTCTTTGATTGGAAATAGTAATGAATCTATGGATGTGAATTTTGTTGGTAGGAACAATTTTGGTAATAATGCGTATAGAGGTAATTTTAATCCTAGGCCTTTTCCTAGTAATTCCTCTAATAATTATGGTAATTCCTACAGCAATTCTTATGGAAATTATAATAAGATGCCCTCTGATCTTGGGAATAATATTAAAGAATTTATTAGTTTGCAAAAGGGTTTCAATGCTATGATTGAAGAAAAATTGCTCAAGATTGATGATTTGGCTAGGAACGTGGATAGAATTTCTCTTGAGATTGATTCTTTGAAAATTAGATCTATTCCTCCCAAGCATGATATTAATGAGTCTTTAAAAGCTATGAGAATTTCTATTGATGAGTGTAAGGAAAGAACTGCTAGAATACATGCTAAGCGTGAATGGCTTGAAAAAGTGTGTTCTCGTGATAACATTGATGAAGATCTTAAAGTGATTGGTGTGACTCCTATTGAATCTTTGTTTTCTAATGTAAATCTTGATGAAGATGGGACTGGAGATGAGTCAACTTTAGTTAAAAGGCGTCCCAATGATTCGGAGTTTATAGATCTTAATGCTAAGATTGATAAAAGTGGGATTGAAGAGGTCAAAACTTTAGATAGCAATGAACCCACTCTTTTGGATTTCAAGGACTTTAATTATGATAGTTGTTCTTTGATTGATTGTGTTTCCTTGTTGCAATCCATGTTGAATTCTCCTCATGCTTATAATCAAAATAAAGCCTTTACTAAACATATCGTGGATGCTTTGATGAAATCTTTTGAAGAAAAACTTGAGTTGGAAGTTTCTATACCTAGAAAGCTTTATGATAAGTGGGAACCTATTATTAAGATTAAAATTAAAGATTATGAGTGCCGTGCTTTGTGTGATTTGGGTGCTAGCGTTTCCACGATTCCAAAATCTTTATGTGATGTGCTAGGTTTCCGTGAATTTGATGATTGCTTTTTAAATTTGCATCTTGCGGATTCCACTATTAAGAAACCTATGGGAAGGATTAATGATGTTATTATTGTTGCAAATAGGAATTATGTGCCCGTAGATTTCATTGTTCTTGATATAGATTGCAATCCTACATGTCCTATTATTCTTGGTAGACCTTTCCTTAGAACGATTGGTGCAATTATTGATATGAAGAAAGGAAATATTAGATTCCAATTTCCATTAAGGAAAGGCATGGATCACTTTCCTAGAAATAAAATAAAATTACCTTATGAATCTATTATGAGAGCTACTTATGGATTGCATACCAAAGATGACAATACCTAGATCTATTGCGTTATGCCTAGCTAGGGGCGTTAAACAATAGCGCTTGTTGGGAGGCAACCCAATTTTATTTTTATGCTTTTGTTTTTGCTTCTGTTTTTGAGTGTTTCACACATTATTACCTCTGTAATAATTGTGTTTTCTTGTTTAAATTAGTGTTTGAGCCAAGTAAGATCTTTGGGATGGTCTACGGTGTTTGCAATTTGATTTTGCTGAAAAACAGAAACTTTTGCTCTCAGTCCAGGAATTGTGTAAATTCACTGGAACGTGCTTTTGATCTGAAATTTTTACACAAGATTTATATAGACAGTATCCTGATTGTCCTAATTTTTCAGAATTTTTGGAGTTACATAAGTATTCGAAGTCTATAGATTGCTACAGACTGTTCTGTTTTAGACAGATTCTGTTTTCTATGTGTTGTTTGCTTATTTTGATGAATCTATGGGTTGTATCGGGGGGTATGAACCATGGAGAAGTTAGAATACAGTAGATATTACACCAATATAAATAAAGAATGAGTTCACAACAGTACCTAAAGTGGTGATTTATTTTTCTTATACTAACGGATCTCATGAGTTTTCTGTTGAGTTTTGTGTTGTGAATTTTTCAAGTTTTGGGTAAAGATTTGATGGACTATGGAATAAGGAGTGGCAAGAGCCTAAGCTTGGGGATGCCCAAGGCACCCCAAGCCATATTCAAGGATACCAAAAAGCCTAAGCTTGGGGATGCCCCGGAAGGCATCCCCTCTTTCGTCTTCAATCCATCGGTAAATTTACTTGAGGCTATATTTTTATTCACCACATGATATGTGTTTTTCTTGGAGCGTCTTGTATGATATGAGTCTTTGCTTTTTAGTTTGTCACAATCATCCTTGCTGCACACATCTTTTGAGAGAGACACGCTGAATCGTGAATTTGTTAGAATACTCTATGTGCTTCACTTATATCTTTTGAGCTAGGCAATGTTGCTCTAGTACTTCACTTATATCTTTTTAGAGCACGGTGGTGTTTTATTTTATAGAAATTATTTGAACTCTCGTACCTCACTTATATTATTTTGAGAGTTTCTTAAAACAACATGGTAACTGGTTTAGGTTGTGAATTTAGTCCTAATATAATGGGCATCCAAGAGGGATATAATAAAAACTTTCATATTAAGTGCATTGGGTACTATGAGAAGTTTGATTCCTTGCATATAGTTTTGAGATAATGAAGATGGTAATATGAGAGTCATGCTAGTGAGTAGTTGCGAATTGGAAGAATACTTGTGTTGAAGTTTGTGATTCCCGTAGCATGCACGTATGGTGAACCGTTATGTAACGAAGTCGGAGCATGATTTGTTTATTAATGATTGTACACCTTTGTGTGAGGGTCGGGAGCGCGCGATGGTTAACTCCTACCAACCTCTCCCCTAGGATCATGCGTCTAATGCTTTGTTTGATAACTAATAGACTTTTGCAATAAGTTTGTGAGTTCTTTATGACTAATGTTGAGTCCATGGATTATACGCACTCTCACCCTTCCACCATTGCTAGCCTCTCTAGTACCGCGCAACTTTCGCCGGTACATCCAACCCACCTTCCTCAAAACAGCCACCATATATTTTCCTCAAAACAGCCACCATACCTACCTATTATGGCATATCCATAGCCATTCCGAGATATATTGCCATGCAACTTCCACCGTTCCGTTTTTCATGACATGCACCATCACTTTCATATTGCATATAGAGTCATATTTTGTTCTAGGTATCGAGTTGTAATTTTTCTTTTGAGTTATAAGTAAATAAAAATGTGATGATTTTCATTATTAGAGCATTGATCCCGTGAGAGAAAAGGATGATGGAAGCTATGAATCCCTCACAAGTTGGGATGAGTCTCCGGACTTTACAAAAAAATAAAAGAGGCCAGCGAAGCCCAAATAAAAAAAGAGGCCAAAGATGCCCACCAAAATAAATAAATAAAAAAATGAGAGAAAGAGAGAAGGGACAATTGCTACTATCTTTTTCCACACTTGTGCTTCAAAGTAGCACCATGATCTTCATGATAGAGAGTCTCCTATTTTGTCACTTTCATATAGTTAGTGGGATTTTTCATCTTTTGCACAACCACTTAGTTTTCTTTTTGAGCTTTCATACACTTGTAGCTCTAGTGCATTTGTTGCATGGCAATCCCTACTCACTCACATTGATATCTATTGATGGGCATCTCCATAGCCCGTTGATACACCTAGTTGATGTGAGACTATCTTCTCCTTTTTCCTTGCAACCTCCACCATATTCTATTCCACCTATAGTGATATATCCATGGCTCGCGCTCATGTATTGCGTGAGAGTTGAAAAGGTTTGAGAACATTAAAAGTGTGAAACAATTGCTTGGCTTGTTCATCGGGGTTGTGCATGATTTAGATACTTTGTGTGGGGAAGATGGAGCATAGCCAGACCATATGATTTTGTAGGGATAACTTTCTAAGGCCATGTTATTTTGAAAGGACGCAATTGCCTTGTTGGTGTGCTCGAAGTGTTACTGTTTTTATGTCAATATTAGACTATTGTTTTGAATATTATGGATCTGAATATTCATGCCACAATAAAGAATATTACATGGATAAATATGTTAGGTAGCATTCCACATCAAAAATTCTGTTTTTATTATTTACCTACTCGAGGAGGAGCAGGAATTAAGCTTGGGGATGCTTGATACGTCGCCAACGTATCTATAATTTTTGATTGTTCCATGCTATTATATTATCTGTTTTGGATGTTTTATATGCATTAATATGCTATTTTATATTATTTTTGGGACTAACCTATTAATCTAGAGCCTAGTGCCAGTTTCTGTTTTTCCTTGTTTTTGAGTATTGCAGATAAGGAATATTAAACGGAGTCCAAACGGAATAAAATCTTCGGAATAATTTTTCTTGGACCAGAAGCAACCCAGAAGACTTGGAGATGAAGGCAGGGGAGCCGCCGTGTGGCGACAAGCCACAGGGGCGCGCCCTAGGGGGGGGGCGCCCCCCTGGCTTGTGGCCCCACGGCAGCCCCCCTAACCCTATTCTTCGGCCTATAAATGCACAAATATTCCCTGGATACCAAAAAGATCCATGAAAATACTTTTCCGCCGCCGGAAGCCTCTATTCCCATGAGATCCAATCTTGGAGCCTTTTTCGGTAATCTGCCGGAGGGGGAATCGATCACGGAGGGCATCTACATCAACTCCATTGCCCCTCCGATGATGCGTGAGTAGTTCACCACAGACCTTCGGGTCCATAGCTAGTAGCTAGATGGCTTCTTCTCTCTCTTTGTTCTTCAATACCATGTTCTTCATGATCTTCATGGAGATCTATCCGATGTAATACTCTTTTGCGGTGTGTTTGTCGAGATCCGATGAATTGTGAGTTTTTGTTCAGATTATCTATGAATATTATTTGAGTCTTTTCTGAATTCTTATATGCATGATTTCATATCTTTGCAAGTCTCTTCGAGTTATTGGTTTGGTTTGGCCAACTAGATTGGTAATTCTTGCAATGGGAGAAGTGCTTAGTTTTGGGTTCAATCTTGCGGTGTCCTCACCCAGTGACAAAGTAGGGGTAGCGAGGCACGGATTGTATTGTTGCCATCAAGGATAAAAAGATGGGGTTTTCATCATATTGCTTGAGTTTATCCCTCTACATCATGTCATCTTACCTAATGAGTTACTCTGTTCTTCATGAACTTAATACTCTAGATGCAGGCAGGAGTCGGTCGATGTGTGGAGTAATAGTAGTAGATGCAGAATCGTTTCGGTCTACTTGACACGGACGTGATGCCTATATGCATAATCATTGCCTTGGATATCTTCATAATTATTCGCTTTTCTATCAATTGCTCGACAGTAATTTGTTCACCCACCGTATTATTTGCCTTCATGAGAGAAGCCTCTAGTGAAACCTATGGCCCCCGGGTCTATTTTCCATATTATACTTTCAGATCTAAAACCAAAAATACCAAAAATGTCTTGCTGCAATCTTTTTACTTTTGTTTTACCTTACTTTCAAGCAATCATATCTATCTATCTCTATCAGATCTCATCCTTGCAAGTAACCGTGAAGGGATTGACAACCCCTTTATAGCGTTGGGTGCAAGTGTTTGATTATTTGTGTAGGTACACCTATTGGGGTCTTGCTTGTATCTCCTACTGGATTGATACCTTGGTTCTCAACAACTGAGGGAAATACTTATCTACTTTGCTGCATCACCCTTTCCTCTTCAAGGGAAAACCAACGCATGCTCGAGAAGTAGCAAGGCACTTGCACTAAAAAGAACCAACATGCACATGACATTGCACTAAAAAGAACCACCATGCACATCACAAAACCAAATTAGAACACAAGGTCTTAAAATATTCGAATCAAGTCAGATGACCAATCGTGGAACAAGGGCGGTGGCCGTAGCCACCATGTTTGAGTTTATTTGGTATGGCACCGCGAAGATATGAACCATGGGCCCAAGAACAATACTCATCTTTGAAGCACAAGTACCATCAATGAATGGCGAATGTGAAAGATTTGGTTTTATTTATGCACTAGTAGGATAAGATAGCTCATGAGTTGAGCTAGCTCCCCCTACATAGGTGCCTACATCTAAACAAGATACTAGTTGAGTATGAGTGTGCATGCAAGGGTCTCAAACCAAGTTACTAAGATCCACGATATTTAGCTCATGCCTTAACTCGCGGAATCTTGCTTCATCAAGTGACTTGGTAAAAATATCTGCAAGTTGCACCTCAGTGTTAACAGGAAATAACTCAATGTCCTTTCTTGCCACATGATCCCGAATGAAATGATGAAGAATATAAATATGCTTGGTACGGTTGTGTTGTACGAGGTTCTCTGCGATCTTGATTGCACTTTCATTGTCACACAAAAGAGGCACTTTGTCACATTTGTCACCATAATCCATCAAAGTTTGCCTCATCCATAATAATTGATCACAAGAACTTCCAGCGTCAATATACTCAGCTTCGGCGGTTGAAAGAGACACATAATTTTGCTTCTTTGAGGACCAACTAACCAAGGATATTCCAAGGAACTGACAAGAACCGGATGTGGATTTGCGATCGATCTTGTCTCCAGCCCAATCTGAATCGGAATATCCTATCAGCTTGAATGATGATCCTTTAGGATACCAAAGGCCCAAGTTTGGGGTATGAACCAAATATCGAAGGATTCTTTTTACTGCCATATAATGGCTCTCCTTAGGAGCGGATTGAAATCTTGCACACATGCACACACTCAACATAATATCGGGTCTAGATGCACAAAGGTAAAGCAAAGAACCGATCATGGAGCGGTATACCTTTTGATCCACGGCTTTACCATTGGGATCAAGATTAAGTTTACCATTTGTTGGCATGGGTGTCTTCTTGGGATGGACATCAGTCATCTTGAATTTCTTGAGAATGTCTTGGATGCACAAGGATTGGTTGATGAAAGTTCCTCCTCTCAATTGCTTTACTTGAAATCCTAGGAAGAACTTCAACTCTCCCATCATGCTCATTGCGAATTCCTTTGTCATAAGATTCTCAAACTCAACATTAATAGCATGGTTAGTGGAACCAAAAATAATGTCATTAACATAAATTTGGCACACAAACAACTCCCCTTTTACCCTCTTTGTGAAAAGAGTGGAATCTATTAACCCGATCTGAAACCCCTTCTCACCTAGGAAAGTCGTAAGGTGATCATACCAAGCACGAGGAGCTTGTTTAAGTCCATAGAGCACCTTATGGAGTTCATAGACGTGAGAGGGGTGATCGGGATCTTCGAAACCGGGAGGTTGTTTGACGTACACTAACTCTTTAAGAGGACCATTAAGAAATGCACTCTTCACATCCATTTGACACAACTTGAAATTATGATGAGAGGCCTATGCAAGCAAGATACGAATGGACTCAAGACGGGCAACGGGGGCAAAGGTTTCACCAAAGTCCAAACCTTCAACTTGAGTGAAACCTTGTGCCACTAACCTTGCCTTATTCCGTGTGACTTGTCCATGTTCATCTTGTTTGTTCTTAAAGATCCACTTGGTCCCGATGACATTATGGTGTTCTTGTGGCCTCTTTACTAGAATCCATACTTTGCCACGGGTGAAATTGTTGAGTTCTTCATGCATAGCATTTACCTAATCCGGATCGTCAAGAGCATCTTCCACCTTAAGAGGTTCAATACAAGAGACAAACGAGTGATGTTCACAAAAGTTTGCAACACGTCTACGAGTAGTTACCCCCTTTCGGATGCTTCCATAAATGTTCTCGGTGAGATGTTGAAGATGCTCTATCTTGGCAGCCACTTTCTGCTCTTTTAAAGAAAGCGCTTCATCATTTGGTGTTGCACTTGATGAAGATAATTTGCATTGAGCTTGTTTGAGTCTAGCGGACACCCTTCTCTTCACAACCTCAACTTCTTGAACACGTGGGGGTGGTATGGTAGAAGACACTTGAGGTTGGGCGCTTTTAAGTCTTGCGGACACCCTTCTCTTCACCACTTCAACTTCTTGAACTTGAGGTTGGGCTTGTTCTTGATCATCGGCATGGGCAACATGTTGGACATCAAGGCTTGGTACATCACCACTTGGTTGAGCTTGTCCTTGATCTTGCCCATTGTCTTGAGCAACTTCTTGGACCTCAATATTTGGTTCCTCACCACTTGGTTGAGCTTGTCCTTGATCTTGCTCGGGAACGAGAGGGACTTGATCTTGTTCTTGGATAGGTTCATGATCTCCCAAAGCATCTTGCACTTATGGTGGCGGTGATGACTTCCCTTCAGGGGATTCCACAAGAGGGTCTCTTACTCCTTCTTCTTCTACCTGGACTTGGGGTATTTCTTGTGGAAGAATGTGGCCTATCCCCATGGTCCTTATAGCTTGTGAAGGAGCCTCATCACCTACAACACAAGGAACAATTTGCTCCATACGAGAGCCGTTATCTTCATCAAACTCCACATTTACCGTCTCCTCAATACACCCAGTGGATTTGTTGAGACCACGGTAAGCATGAGAATTTGAAGCATATCCAACAAATATGCCCTCATAAGTTTTAGACTCAAATTTAGCTAAACGGGATTTCTTGTTTAGAATGAAACACTTACAACCGAACACCCGAAAGTATTTGACGTTGGGTTTTCTCCCAATGAGAATTTCATATAGGGTATTGTTCTTGAGCTTGCGGAGATAAAGCCGGTTTGATGCATGACACGCGGTGTTGATGGCTTCAGCCCAAAGCTTGTATGGAGACTTGTACTCGTCAAGCATGGTCCTAGCCATTTCAATAAGAGTTCGGTTCTTCCTTTCCGCAACACCATTTTGTTGAGGAGTATAAACCGCAACATACTGAAGCTTGATCCCCTCATCACTCAAGAACTCATCCATGGTATAATTTTTGAACTCGGTCCCATTGTCACTTCGAATTGCCTTGATTTCACAATCATGTTGACGTTGAGCTTCTTTGGCAAAGTTGATGAATGTTTCTTTGACGTTGAGCATACCGATCTTCTTCTTGTTGTTCTTCTTCTTGGCTTTCTTTGCCTTGAGAGAGGGATGAAAACCAATTCCCTCTTTTGCAACACACTCCTTTTGGTTGTTCAAGAGGTCATTGAGATTTTTCTCTCCTTGAATGCATGACACAAGTCCTTTCTCTATTTGGGATTTTAACTTATTGTTCTCTTCTGGAAGAGAGGTGCAATCATGAACAAAGTTAGCCGTACAAGATTCATCATTTAAATCAATGCGAGAGACGGTAGTAAGAGCCTTCATGGTAGAAGCTTTGATTTGAGCATATGACTCGGTGAGGGCAATGAGGTCACCTTTGACAACCTTGGAACTTTTCACAAGGAGCTCATGTTCCTTACTAAGCCGAGAGTGATCAACTAAAAGCTTCTCATATTTTAAAGTCATGGCATCTTTGTTCTCAAGAGAAATTTGTAAGGCATCATTGGTTTTAACAAAGTCAATGTCAAGAGAAGACATGCCTTCCTCGAGGGAGGCTCTCATGTCACTCTCTTCATGTAGTTCGTGCTCGAGGAGTTTGACTCTCTCTTTTTCCTCTATAAGGAGGTTTTCAACGTTCTCAATAAAATCATCGCGTTTGGCGAGTGACTTAAGGAGATCGCTAAAACGAGCACGTGCTTCACCATGAAGAGTTTTCATGAAAGTCATCAAGGATTCCTCATCATTGTCCACACTAGCCTCACACTCATCCTCCACTATTGAACACAAGATATTGGGAGTGTGGTTAGCGTGGATAGGAGATTTAGACTCAGTTTTTACCTCTTTAGCCATAAGGCATCGATGAGTGAAGGGGGTGTCCTCATTTGGAGAGTCAAAGAGGCCGGTGGATGAGGATGAGTTAGTGGCATGCAAGGCAATGTCAGCCGTGCCCACTTGGTCATCATCACTGTCATCCTTATCTCCTGACATGTATTCCTCATGAACAAGTGCCTTGTCATGTTTTCTCTTGGTGAACTTGAAGAATTTCTTCTTTTTAAGCACAAGCTTCTCGGACTTGTCTTCACGTCTCTCATACGGGCAATCATGCACAAAGTGTCTTGGGCCATCACAATTGTAGCACTTTCTTCTCCCAAAACTTCTTCCTTGAAGATTTTTTCCTTTGTTGGCCATGGTGCCCGAGTACTTCTTGACTAAGAGAGACAAGTCTTCCGCAAAGTCATTTGCCAGACAAGTCTTCCGCAAAGTCATTCACCGCACTCTTCAAGCACATCTTCTTCTCTAGCTTGAGCAATTACCTTCTTCGCCTTTAAGGCAAGATTTGAGTTCTTGGTGGCTTGAGCAATTGCAAAGGTCTTCTTTGACTTGGTCTCCAAAAGCACATGGGTGGAGAAGGTAGACACAACTTGAGCTGCAGTTAACTTGTGGTAGTCCGGGCGTTGATGGATCATCATCACCATGCTGTGTTCCGTTAGAACCATTGCATCAATGAACTTGTCCTTGATGAAGGCATCATTAGCCCATTCACATCCAAAGGTTCTCAGGTTTAGCACAAGCGACTTCAACCTTCGAAAAACCTCATCCGCGGTTTCACCAGCATTCCTTACAAACAAATTTACCTCTTGCTTGAGCAAGGCTAATCGAGATCTTCGAATTGCAGCATCACCCTCTAGAGCCTCTTCAAGGCAATCCCAGATTTCCTTTGCGGTCTTGAGAAGAGCAATGGAGTCACTATAGTCTTCGGTCACGGCACTACGCAAGATGTTGTGGGCGGTTGCATTGAGTTGATCATCAACCGCTTCCCTTGGAGTGAGATTTGTTGGGTCCTTCGGGTTGAAACCGTTGACCACAATCCATCATAATTGCGTAGATGCACTTCAAATGTGGGACTCCATATCTAGCTTCCACTTAGCAAACGCATTAGCTTTCAAAGGGGGCGGAGGCCCAATGGGATTAATGCGAGGATGTTGTAAGGGTTGAGGTGAGTAAAAAGGTTCCGAGGCATTATACCTAGGAACTTGAGTGCGACCCGGTGATGTAAGGATTTCCCTTGAGTTATCCGCATCAAGGGCCTCATTTGGATTAAATGAATTTAATGTGGATGATGATGGCTTTAAGAGCACATCAATTTCCTCCTTAATCGAGGAACGAACTTCCCTTAACATTGCGGTTTTAAGATCCGCAAACATTGAAAGGACATCCGCCGCGGTTAAGGGGGCACCCGGGTTGGGAGCTGCAGGAGCAGTGGCTTGAGGTATGACCACCTCGGCTGCGAGAGGATCTTGGTTTTCACCAAGTCCAAGCGTCGCGAGATGACCCCCACAGTTTTATCGCCGGCCATATCCTCTAAGGTTGTAAAACCTTATATTAGAGCACGAGGCTCTGATACCAATTGAAAGGATCGATACGGTCAACTAGAGGGGGGTGAATAGGAGACTAAAAAAATTAATCTTGTTTGCCAATTTTAGGGATAAGCGGATAAATAAGGTTCACTAGATATGCAACTAGATGAACACAACCTATATGACAAACACAAGTAGTACTAAGTATGCTAGGCAACAATAAAGCTAACAAACCAACAAGCATACAAAGCAAGGTAAAGTGCGGGAAATGATTAACCACAAGTGAGATGAGGACGCAAATTTTATCCCGAAGTTCACTCTTCCTTGGGGAAGAGCTATTCTCCGTTTCGAGCGGTGCCGGAGCCAAAGCTTGCGGAATGCCACGGAAGGCTCACCGTATCTCTTTCGAGTCACCCCCAACGGATGAGCCTCAAATCACACGGGGTTGGTCTTGAAGGCGACCATCACACCTTTACAAACTTCTACGGAGCACACCACAAGCAAGGAAGCTTCCGGAGGAACCTCTAACCGCCTAGGAGCCCAAGCTCCAAGAGTAACAAATCAATGGTGAACAAATGTTGTTGGGAACACGAATTTGGTTTGGTTAAAGTGTAGATCGGGTCTTGCTCTCCCAATCCCCAAAGTCTCAACAAGTTTGGGTGGAGGGATTGAGAGTATTGAGCAAAATGAGGTGTAGCAATGGTGGAGCTCAATAAGACATTAGGGTTAGGTTGGGAGGAGGAAGAAGGTTTTTTTTATAGTGTTCTTGGCTGGGAGGAGAATCTGCCCGTTGGACCCCGTGCGCACGGGCTTAGTCAGCCCCGTGCGCACGGGGTACTCAAAGAGGTTCAGGGTACCCCGTGCGCACGGGGGTCAAAAGACCTCGTGCGCACGGGCTACTCAGAGAGGTTCAGGGTACCCCGTGCGCACGAGGGTCAAAAGACCCTGTGCGCACGGGCTACTCAGAGAGCTACGCAGTACCCCATGCGCACGGGGGTCAAAAGACCCCGTGCACACGGGGTGACCAGGAAGTCTCTGTAAACCTGTTCTGAGAACCCGGGCACGATACTAACAGACCCCGTGCATTCTTGAAGTGGTAGGTAGGCTGAAATAAAGGACAAGAAGGCATTCCCACACAACATACATCCACGATGACCCCTCTTAATAGTGCGGTAATTCCTACGACTCAAATCGGACCAAAACAAAAACCTTTGAGTTACGGAAAAACCATGCCTTTGATCTTTTTAAATTGGGGGGTCACATACCTCCATCTAGAGCTGCAAAGAAACAATCACCTGAGATAAACTATAGCAGCTCACGTTAGATCTTCTAACCATATTGCCATCACACCAAAACATAAATAAGTGATAGATGCACTTTCATCGTGAAACGTTTTTTTTCCTCCGGGCGGGCATCACCGGGTTTTTTTCATGGGCCGCGCGTATGGCATGGGCTATATGTGTATAATACGAGGTGGGTGTACGTTCCATTGAAATGAACCATTTGCCCCTCTACGGTTTGTGAGGGGGTGTTTATACTTGTGTGGTTTTGGTAATTGATGATAATCCCTATGGACTAATGGTTTCCTTGAGTTATATTCGAAGGATTTGTCCATAGGCACTTCTTGAAGTCCATCTGTTTGTTTCAAGGAGTTTATATGGTGACCAAGGTGGTATTCAAGGTGTTATCCAAAGATTGGTCATGTAAGACTTGAGCTTACTGCAAGCATGTCTTGAAGAAGTAGACTGTGTGAGCATTCATGTTTATCTTCAAGACATCATCTTTATGAAGAGAGAAGATACGATACAAGGTTGATCAAGACTAAGTCAAAGAGTGAATCAAGCTGATCAACACACAAAGCATACAAAGATGTACCAAGAGGGATCAAGTGATCCCATGGTATGGTAAGCATTGTCCATTACGCTTTGTGTACTAACCCATGGTCTACGTGAGTGTTCTTTGTAGGGTTAGGTATATTTCCATGGGATTGCATTAAGAGGAAGATCCCATACAACCCATGGAAGATGACATCAAGTGGTGATCGTCATCAAGGTTGCGGTGTGCAAGTTCAAGTGAAGTATCACGAAGAGATCATGCTTGAAGCTTGCCGTTCATTGTGGTGACAATGGACTTGTGAAGATGTGCCGAAGAGTGGCTCACCCATAGTGGAGTATGGGGGAGCAATCTACTAGTCTTCATCGAGTCGGTGCAATCAAGAAAGGTGGTCCATCTTGAGAAGGACAAGATCGTCATCATCTAGCTCAAGTGGACTATGCGCAAGGCAAAGGTTTGACCTTGATAGGGTTTTCTATTTTACCGGTCTCATGGTGGTAGTTGGGAGACTGGGTTATAGGATCGATAGCCGTACTATCAAGGGGGGCTCTCAAGTGAGTAGCTTGATCGTATCGTTCGTTGAGAGCTCAAACCATTGCATTCTTGGCATCATCATCTTTCTTGGTTCTTGGTTGGCTTTTCTCTATGTGGGTTCTTGAGCTTATGGCCAGCTTCATGACAAGCTCAAGTTCATCGAAAACGGAGTCCATATGCATCTTCTATGATGTTTTCGATGTTGGAGTTTTTGCCGGTTCTTCATTCATAGAGGTTTCACATCTCTATATCATTGGCATTTTCATACTGCCTCTTCTTAAGATAACCAACAAGCTTGAGTTTGCTCAATTCGGAGCTCATATGCGAAGGTTATGGTAGTTCCGGTTTTACTGTTTCCATCTGGTTGCTTGGGTTCTTTGTTTCTCTCCCGCGGTAGTACCGCTCTAGCCAGCACGGTAGTACCGCTTATAGCCGGTACTACCGCCCTGGCCAGCGGTAGTACCGCTGGGGGAAGTGGGGTGGCTCGGGGAACTCGCGCGAGGCACCAGACAGCTCCAGACACTTGTCTCGTGTCCCGCGCCAGCCCTCCAGCCGCAGCGGTGGTAGTGGCGGTAGTACCAAGCGGTACTACCGCCGCCCCTTCTACTGCTGCTTAGTTCTGCTAGTGGGCGGTAGTACTGCTCCCAGGGGCGGTACTACCGCTTGTGTGCGGGTTGTGGGGGTAACGGTTGGATTTTCTCCCACCTATAAAAGGGGGTCTTCTTCCCCAATGCATCTTATCTCTTTAGCTCGAGTTTGCCCCCCAGTGTTGACCTTCTTCGAGCTTGCTAACTCTCAATCCCTCCAATGATTCTTGCTAGTTCTTGAGGGAAAAGAGAGAGGAGATCTAGATCCACATTTCCACCAATCACTTTCTCCTCTAAGTGAGGGGAACCCCTTGGATCTAGATCTTGGAGTTCTTCATGTTCTTCGTTCTTCCTCTCATTTCCTCCATAACATGTGTTGTTGTGGTGGGATTTGGGAAAGAAGGACTTGGGCACTCCGTGTGCCCTTGCCATTGCATTTGGTGCATAGGTTTGAGTTCTCCACGGTGATACGTGGAAGTGAGAAGTTGAGAAGCTTATTACTCTTGGGTGTTTGAGCACCCTAGAGCTTTTTCCTCTTGGGTGCTTTGGCACCCTGGACGGTTGGTGGTGGCTCGGAGCTCAATCATTGTGGTGCAAAGCTCCGGGCAAGCGTCGGGGTCTCCAATTATGTTGTGGAGATTGCCCCGAGCAATTTGTACGGGTACCGGTGATCGCCCCCAAGGGTTGCCAAAGTGTACGGGTACCGGTGACCGCCCCCAAGGGTTGCCATTTGTACGGGTTCGGTGACCGCCCTCAAGGGTCCCTTAGTGGAATCATGACATCTTGCATTGTGCGAGGGCGTGAGGAGATTACGGTGGCCTTAGTGGCATCTTGGGGAGCATTGTGCCTCCACACCGCTCCGAACGGAGATTAGCATCCGCAAGGGTGTGAACTTCGGGATACATCATCGTCTCTACGTGCCACGGTTATCTCTTACCTGAGCCCTTTACTTATGCACTTCACTTTGTGATAGTCATATTGTTTCATGCTTTATATCTTGCTATCACTTAGTTGTTTATCTTGCTTAGCATAAGTTGTTGGTGCACATAGGTGAGCCTAGTTGTTTTAGGTTTTGTGCTTGACATATTAAACGTTAGTTTTATTCCGCATTTGTTCAAGCCTAAAACATAATTATTTTAAAGCGCCTATTCACCCCCCTCTAGGCGACATCCACGTCCTTTCAACGTTCCATTGAAATGAACCATCTGCCCCTCTACGGTTTGTGAGGGGGTGTACCGAAGCGGACCTCGAGTTTTTTTAGAGATTCCACTTAAAGACTACATTTGGATGTATGTCTCCTTAAAAAATGCATATAAACGTCTTTTAGAATATAGGTTCACTCATTTTGCTTCGTATGTAGTATATAGTGAAATATCTAGAAAGACTTATATTTCCCCTTAAAGTACAATTCTGGGATCTGTTTAACACTTGCAATCAACCTGATTGCACTGTTGCCCAAGTATGGGATGAGGGAGAACTTAAACTCTTTTTCAGACGATGTGTAGACCAAAATGGCATGGCGCGACGGGAACAATTGGTGACTTTGATCCATCAATTCCCACTGTTGGATGAACCTGATATCCTCATTTGGACTTTGGAAACCAATGGGGTTTACTTGGTGAAATCTTTATATGATAAAATTAACTTTGAAGGTGTAGCTTCTGCTATTAGAAACAAAGTATGGAAATTGTTATGTCCACAGAAAATTCATGTATTTCTATGGTTATGTGTATAACAAAGTGCTCACCAGAAATAATCTTGCTAAAAGGAGGACTGTAGACGACTTAACCTACTTATTCTATAATGAAAATGAATCTATATAGCATTTGTTATTTCATTGTGTGGTGGCTCGCCATGTGCGGAGCTTTGTATCTGAATTTTTTGATATTAATATGATCTCTAACTTTGAGGATGTTTGTGCTTTTTGGCATTCGAAATAGAAGAATGCAGTTTTAAATTTGGTGATCGCTGCCTCCTTGTGGAGCATCTGGAAACTAATAAATGATTTCTGTTTTTAGGGGAACACTTGGAGAAATGTGAATTGCGTCCTTGCTAAGTTAAGCTGCCATCTGCATCAATGGAAAGTGATTTGTGTCGACACACACGCGGTACTGCTGTTGCGTTGCATTCGCGTGCTGGACAAATGACGCGGGGAACTGCTACGGATCGTCTGGAGATGATTTGGAGGATCCAGTGAGACGTCTATCCTCTCGACTCCTGACTTGCAAGAAAAATCCAGCGGCTGGGTGATGGTCCTTATTTCCCGGGTCTGTAATCATTCCTAAATAGACTTGGCACTAGTGGATAAATGGCTAGCCACAACTCTTGTTCATGGCGCATCATTTCTCATCAACGCCAGCACTAATATTTTCAATAGTGCTGACGTTGGCTAAATTCGAACGCCATAGCTATTTTCTTAGTGCTGGTGTTGCACATTAGGCCCGGCGTTGCACGTTAGGCCCATTAGGCCCACGCCAGCACTAGTCTGTTTTAACAGCTCCCGACGCAGTAAAAAAACTTATCCTTTCGTCCTCCTCTCGATCCCCAACTCCACCCGTCCTCCTCTCGATCGCCGCCGCCGCCCTGCCCGCCGCCACCGCCGCCCGACACGGCCCGTATCTGCCCGACGCCGCCCGACGCCGCCCGCATACCTCTCCTCGCCCCCGAGCACCTCCGCGGTAAGTCCAGCGTCCCTCCCTCTCTCATTTTGCTTAGGGTTAGGTTGTAGATGTGCAATGCGATCCAAAGTTTGTAGTGTCGGTAGAAAAATTATGAAGAGTTCAAATGAATTTACCACAATTTCATTCATGTCACCCAAACATTCCATTTTCATCTCTGTCAATAAAGAACATCACTTAATAAAAATGTTGCTCGATTAAGGCTTCCCATATACGTATATTGATGGGAACTCGAAGAGATTTTTGGCACCCTTTTAAAATTTAGTAAAGCTGAAGCACCTGTAAGGTCTCTTGATTAAGGCTTCCCACATAAAATTTAGTAAAGTTTTGAGATGCAAAGTCTAATACTGAGTCGATATGACCCCTATAAACTTAGTTCTTTTTTGTAGTTTATCCGATTGATGGATTCATGTAATGTACATGTGGTTTGTAGTGTACTATATGCAGGCACACATTGCATGAGTATGGCATGGGATCTTTATATGGTGGACTATACGCAGCCACACATTGCATGAGTATAGTGGACTATACATTGTGTAGCTACATTGGGATCTTTGTGTAGCTACATTGCATGAGTATGGCATGGGATCTAGCTCCATTTAATATACTCACCAATATTGAATATGTGTTTGGTAGTATGTGTGCAGATGATTGATTAGTGTTTTGTTCTATGTTTTCATGATTTCTAGATGCAACATCCCACAGAAATCAATTTTGAATATGTGTTTGGTAGTATGTGTGCACACTCATAATTAGTTTCTCGTTTGGAAACCTGATAGTAAAAAGGCAGAAGCTAAAAAATGTACTTCTTAAAGAAGAAGGTCTTGATGTTGTATCAGAGGAACACATGTAGTTAATGGAAAATACTATCAGGGGAACAATCATTTGTGTTTCTATTTAATTTGTTTGATGCTTCTTCATGTTAATTTTAGAAGGTACTTCTTCTTTTCATGTATTAAACACTCCCATGGCCTTTATTCTTTAGCCAAACAGTATGGCCGACTCTAGCATCTGGATAGGCTCCTCTGATCACTGGTCGGGGTATGCCGAAGATAAAGGCAATGTGAGCACCAACTAGGTAATTAAGGTTACAAAAAACATGCATGAGCATTGCAAAAATCTCCATATATCTAACCATTAATTCGTTGTTGATGATTTGAAACCCTTGCCAGGCATACATACGAGGTTCGCCTTCTCCAGCACCCGTTGTGCAGTAGACATGTGACGTGGACGTGCTCAATCACGAGCTGATCGCGTCATGTAAGAGTACCATCAAGGCCCTGGAGGAGTTGAATGACTCCCTGAAGAAGAAGAGGGATAAGATTATCGAAGACAATGCTAGTGTCTACGATAAGATTTTCAGTCTCGAAGGTCAGATCGCGTCGCTGAACCTCGAGATAAGTGAGATCAAGAAGGACATACAAGTCCTGAAGTCTGAGAGGACTCAACTGAAGACGGAGAAAGCCCATTACATCATGGAGGGGCAGATGAATAGGAATAAGCTTCGTGAGCTTAAGTTAGTCCTTAGACGAAACTAGGTAGTGTCGAGAGGGGTAGATCAATACATTGTGAGAAGTTGGTACCTTTCTTTTGTGAATTTGGTGAAACGTTAAGTTTGTGAATTAAGCTGGTAGTATCTTTTGTGAATTGTTGAAACGTTTAGTTTGTGAAGTTGGTAGTATCTTTTGTGAATTTGGTGAAACGCTTAGTTTGTGAAGTTTCCACTAAATTATGGCGTATTTTTTTATTAGCTAAATATGACAGTGCCGGCATGCAACTCTGTCCAACGCCATAGGTATTCGAAATACTGCTGGCGTCGTCTCCAACGCCACCACTAAATTCTAACACTGGCGCCATATTGGTGGCGTCGGATGTCTACGCCAGTAGATCCCTTTTTGCCATGCCATAGCTAGGCTTTCTGCACTGGTGTGGTTCTGAGGCTTGAGAGGACTTCTGCTCCCGGTGATATGTGGTTTATCTTTCTAGTTGGTCGTTGCCAGAGTTGTCCTAGCGGGTTAAAGACTATGTTATGCTATGTTTGTGAACTCGGTTTGGGCTCTATGCCTCATTTTAATAAAAGTGGGGCAGGGGAAACCCCTTTCATTTCAAAAAAAAAAAGACTTATATTCAGAAATGAAGGGGGTACTATGGTCTCATTCCATTATTGTCCGGGGTAATCCTTCTTTTGGAGAAAAAATACGGTCCGATTGGACCCATGGAGATCCGTGTTGTTGTTGTCCGCGGGCGGGTAGTACGACGTTGCACGGCCCATTCATCTGTTTGTGTAACTATTTGTTGGGTTATGGGCCCACGTGGCTAGCACATACATATCAATCTCTCCTTTCCATGTGTACGTTAGCTAGAGTGCATGTATGTTGTTCATGTGTGAGTCGCTGGTATAGTTTTTTACCCTCTCATTTAGGGTTTTCCAACGGCGCCTCTGGTGATTTTGCGATTGTCAGGGAAGGTACGCTGGTTTTCGTCACTACCGAATCAACGTCCTCCATGGGGCATTGAGGGGTTTTTGGAGACTCGAGGCCACTGCATGGAGCTCTCCAACGCATCGCCATGGCGGCAGAGGGGGCTCTTCCTTGCAACCAGTGAAGAAGGCGATGGTTGATCTTGAAGAGATGATGAAAAACATGGAACTGCTCGAGGAGGAATTGGATGACGTGGTCATTGTGAAGGCTGACGCAGAAAAGTTTGAGGCGGAGGCCAGGTGGTTGGCGAACGCCCGGGTCAATGTCGACATACCCTTGAGTTCCACGACGTTCTTTGATCATATGAAGTTCATATTGGGGCTGGCTCAGACACTAAAGTTCTGGTAGGCGGGAGAAAACTTGTTCATCCTCCAACTCTTTTGCCATGGGGATTGGAAGAGGGTTGTTCATGAAGGACCATTCCTCTTCAAGGGGCTAGGGGTGATCATTGAGGACTATGATGGCAAGATGGACCCCGAGGCAGTGGCTCTAGATGGTCTTTATTTCTGGGATCAAATACATGAGATACCTAATACCTATCGCCAAGAACCGGTTGTTGATCAATTGGCTTGCAGAATTGGGAAAGTTTGGGAGGTTCAACATCGCCCCACCCTCTATTGCGAGGGAGATTACATTCATGTAAGGGAAAGGGTGCTGACCACAAAGCCGTTGACTCGCTTTACCCCACTTACCGTGGAAGGGGAATGCACATGTTTGTTTGTTGTCAAGTATGAGCAGATTCCTTTTCTCTGTCAAGTGTGCAACTTCATGGCCCATGGCCACGAGTAGTGCAATAACGAAGTGTGGAAGGAGGAGGAAAAGAAGTGGGGCGGACGAATGCTAGCTCAATGCCAACTGTGGCGTATTCTCAGTCAACAGGAGGAAGGTTCCCATCTCGGGGTGGCAGTGGGCGAGGCCGCAGTGGCATTGGCCATGGTTTTGCCAGAGCTCAAGGGAATGATGATGCAAATGATTGGCTCAGGAAGACCGCGACTGAAGATGCACGTACTGGAGGGAATAAGAACAATGACACTGAGATCCAAGATGAGGAGTTAGCCCACGGCAAGGAGGCAAATGCCACAAAATTTTCAGAAATGGAGAGTACATCCACGGGCAGGGCGGTTTCAGAAATAGTAGTGTGTGTTGGGAATGATGCAGAGAACACTAACACTAGTGCAGAAAAGCCTAGCTATAGCGTGCCAAAAATAGCCTTTCTGGCATGGACACCTGACGCCACCAATATGGCGCCAATGTTAGGAAATAGTGGTGGAGTTGGAGCCAACGCCAGCTGTTAGAACATAATTTTCCCTAAGTGATTTTGGTGATTGATGACAATGCCCTTTGCGGACTAACGTGTGCATTTAGATTTTAGAGATTATAAGGTGGCACGAGACGGTTTATTTCCCCTCGGTGTTTAAAGAGAAGACGGTTATTTTCTGATGATTTAGTGTTGGTGGACTTGAGTCGTAGGAAATCCGTATTATCAACAAGGGGTCCGCTTTGGAAAGGTTTGGGTGGAATCATCACGTACACAGTCACTTTGCACCCCGCTTTTCCCCTGAGCATTTGGAGCTTCTTCCTTCCTTGCCTTAAACTGCCTAGAGTTTGATAAGCGGTAGTACCGCACTGACCAGCGGTAGTACTGCTCCAACGGTACTACTGTTGTTCAGTACTACCGCCACTTTCGCTTGTATTTGCTCTCTAGTGTTGACAACGGATATAGGGCGGTTGTTGTGAGCGGAAGTACCACTCCTGCGATACTACACTCACATCTCTGCCCCACTTCCTCTGCCCACACCTGCAGATCAGGTTTTAAGCGGAAGTACCACTCCTGCAGAGCGGTAGTACCGCTCCGGCGGTACTACTAGGATTTTCTTCTGCTGGAACCACCGCTTGTTTTTGCTCTCTGGTATGTTTGATTTTCCGAGTGGAAGTTGAGCGGTGATATGTCTCCAACGAATCGATAATTTATGAAGTATTCATGCCATATTCACCTATGTTTACAATACTTTTATATGGTTTTGATGCACTTTATATGATTTATTTAGAACTGACGCTGTTTTCAGCAGAACTACCGTGGTGTTGTTTTTGTGCAGAAAAAGAAAGTTCTCGGAATCGCCCGAAACTTTTTGATGATTTTTTGGAACAAAAGAGGCACTAGACGCTTCGTGGGAGGGCCAGACGAGCCACGAGGTGGGCACAACCCACCAAGGCGCGCCAGGCCCCCCTCGTCGCGCCCTAGTGTATCGTGCCCACCTCGTGGCCCATCTTGGCGTGAAACCGACGCCCAAAAATCCTATAAATATAGAAACCATCATAAATAACCCTAGACTCTCCGCTCCGCCACCGCAACTCTCTGTATCGACGAAAAACCAATCTGGAGATGTTTCGGTACCCTGCCGGAGAGGGGAATCCATCTCTGGTGGCCATCTTCATCATCCCGGCGGAGGCCATGACGAGGAGGGAGTAGTCCACCCTCGGGGCTGAGGGTATGTACCAGTAGCTATGTGTTCAATCTCTCTCTCTCTCTCTCTCTCGTGTTCTTGAGATGTCACGATCTTGATGTATCATGGGCTTTGTTAATATAGTCGGATCATATGATGTTTCCCTTGCTATCATGTTGTGATGAATTGAATCTTTCCCTTTGAGATATCGTTATGTTGGATTGAATATTGGATTTGAGAACACTTGATATATGTCTTGCATGTGGATACCCGTGGTGACAATGGGGTGTTCTATTGATTCACTTGATATATGTTTTGGTACTCAACTTGCGGATTCCCGCGGTGACATTGGGGTAATCTATGCATAGGGGTTGATACACGTTCTTGTCCTACATTCTCCGGTAGAAATCTTGGGGTGCTCCTTGAGGTTCTTGGTGTTGGATTGAGTATTATGAATCTGAAATTGTTTGATGCATATCGTATAATTAACTCATGGATACATGTGGTGACATTGGAGTATCTAGGTGACATTAGAGTTGGTTGATGCGTATCATATGGTGTTATTCTAGTACGAACTCTTAGATAGATTGAACGGAAAGGATAACTTGATGTTTTCTTAGTACGAACTCTTGAATAGATCGATCGGAAAGGATAACTTTAAGATGGTTTCGTACCCTACAAACAATTTCGTCTTATGTTCTCCGCTAGATAAGAACTTTGGAGTGATTCTTCGTTGCACATTGAGGGATGGTTATGTGATCCAATTATATTAGCATTGTTGAGAGATTGCACTAGCGAAAGTACAGACCCTAGGCCTTGTTTTCAAGCATTGCAATACCGTTTGTGCTCACTTTTGTTACTTGCTACCTTGCTGTTTTTATATTTTCAGATTACAAAAACCTATATCTACCATCCATATTGCACTTGTATCACCATCTCTTCGCCAAACTAGTGCACCTATACAATTTGCCATTGTATTGGGTGTGTTGGGGACACAAGAGATTTCTTGTATTTGATTGCAGGGTTGTTTGAGAGAGACCATCTTCATCCTACACCTCCCATGGATTGATAAACCTTAGGTCATCCACTTGAGGGAAAACTGCTACTGTCCTACAAAACTCTGCGCTTGGAGGCCCAACAAAGTCTACAAGAATAAAGTTGCATAGTAGACATCAAGCGGTCGTAGAGGGCGGTAGTACCGTTCCAAGCAGTACTACTGTGCTACCACACTCCACTACCGCTAGTTCTCCCGCTGGTGTAGCACTAAGCGGATATTCCGCTGGTGGGAGCGGTAGTACTGCTCTGGCGGCACTACCGCCTCCGTGAGCTTTTCAGTTATACTATGTGGGAGTAACTTCCATGCATATCTAGACAACCTATTTGTTGCTAAACCTAATTTGTTAAGAAAAGCTAAAAATTGCTAGTTGCCTATTCACCCCCCCCCCCTCTTCTAGTCAACCATATCGATCCTTTTAATTTTTATCAGAGTCTCGTCTCTTTATTAGGAACTTTACCACCCAAAGAGTATGGTTAACGACAGGGATAGGGTTGATGACTTACCCGAGGCCGAGGGAGTGAACACGGTCTCTTGTGAGGATTTAAATGAGGCAATTGCCTCACTTGAATCTTCTATGACAACCGAGGTCAAATCCTTGTTTAAAGAATTCCTTGATGGTTTCAAACTTTCTACCAATCCGTTGTGAGTGGTTAATCCCACTAACTCGGAGTCGGATGCCAACTCCGGTAAGGAGGGGTCAAGTAGTGATAAAGATAAGTTGCCTCAAGGAAATAATGGGACGGGAATCCATGCCTCGGTTCCCCCTCCCTCGGTCTATGGAGGACCGGTCCACACACCTCATATTAACAACCTAGGTCCTCCTCCTAAACTCATGAAAAATGATTTTGCTAATTGGTTTTTTCGTATCAAGTCTCATTTGAATCACAGCTCAACAAATCTTTGGCGAATCATTGAGCAAGGTTACTACCCACATAATCCAAACAATCTCACTCCAAGAGAAGAGGCGGACAATCAATACAATCACTCCGCCTTGTTCATCCTTCAAACCACAGTGCCTCCTGAAGATCTAGCTCACTTGTGTCCCTTCACTCGTGCAAAGGATTGTTGGGAACATGTTATCTCATTATATAAGGGAAGCTCGAGTATTCAACGGTCTAACTTTGAGGTGGTTCTTAATGAGGCCGATGAGTTCATGATGAATGAAGATGAGGATCCCCGTGAGCTCTACCAGAGATTGACTACTCTCGTGGTCTCTCTTCAAGATCATGGAAGTAAGGATACGGATGACAATTGGATCAAGCATAAGTTTCTCAAGGCCATCATGCCATTCAACAAGGCCATGTCCTCCGTGATCCGTCAAAGACCGGACTTTCACACCTTGTACTCAAGTGATGTGTTGGATGAATTTATTGCTATGAACATCTTTAACAAGACCGCCAACAACGCTCTAGCTAATGTCCAACGGTCAAAGAAAGCTTCACCCAACCTTGCCTTGAAGGCCAAGGCAATTCCGGAAGAAGAAGTAGAAGATGAAGAAGAGGAGGGTTGCCCCGAAGACACCAAATATGCGTACCACGAGCACATGGCTATTGCATCAAGGCAATTTTGGGGCAACAAGAGAAACTCAAGGCCCAACTTCTCCAAGAACAACTCAAGTAGCTCCAAAGGAAAGCAATGCTACTTCTTGAGCTTGCGTTGGTTATCCCTTGAAGAGGAAAGGGTGATGCAGCAAAGTAGATAAGTATTTCCCTCAGTTGTTGAGAACCAAGGTATCAATCCAGTAGGAGATACAAGCAAGTCCCCAATCTTCGCACCTACACAAACAATCAAACTCTTGCACCCAACGCTATAAAGAGGTTGTCAATCCCTTCACGGTTATTTGCAAGGATGAGATCTGATAGAGATAGATATAAAAGATTGCTAAAACAAAACGTAAAACAAAAGTAAAAAGATTGCAGTAAAGTAATTTTTGGTATTTTTGGTTTATAGATCTGAAAATATAATATGGAAAATAGACCCGGGGGGCATAGGTTTCACTAGAGGCTTCTCTCATGAAGGAAAATAATACGGTGGGTGAACAAATTACTGTCAAGCAATTGATAGAAAAGCGCATAGTTATGACGATATCCAAGGCAATGATTATGCATATAGGCATCACGTCCGTGTCAAGTAGACCAAAACGATTCTGCATCTACTACTATTACTCCACACATCGACCGACTCCTGCCTGCATCTAGAGTATTAAGTTCATGAAGAACAGAGTAACGCATTAGGTAAGATGAGATGATGTAGAGGGATAAACTCAAGCAATATGATGAAAACCCCATCTTTTTATCCTCGATGGCAACAATACAAATACGTGCCTCGCTACCCCTACTTTGTCACTGGGTGAGGACACCGCAAGATTGAACCCAAAACTAAGCACTTCTCCCATTGCAAGAATTACCAATCTAGTTGGCCAAACCAAACCAATAACTCGAAGAGACTTGCAAAGATATGAAATCATGCATATAAGAATTCAGAGAAGATTCAAATAATATTCATAGATAATCTGATCATAAACCCACAATTCATCGGATCTCGACAAAGACACCGCAAAAGAGTATTACATCGGATAGATCTCCATGAAGATCATGAAGAACATGGTATTGAAGAACAAAGAGAGAGAAAAAGACATCTAGCTACTAGCTATGGACCCGAAGGTCTGTGGTGAACTACTCACGCATCATCGGAGGGGCAATGGAGTTGATGTAGATGCCCTCCGTAATCGAATCCCCCTCCGGCAGATTACCGGAAAAGGCTCCAAGATGGGATCTCACGGGAACAGAGGCTTCCGGCGGCGGAAAAGTATTTTCATGGCTCTTTTTGGTATTGGGGGAATATTTAGGAATTTATTGGCCGAAGAATAGGGTTAGGAGGCCTGCTGGGGGGCCACAAGCCAGGGGGGTGCCCCCCCTAGGGGCGCGCCCTGGTGGCTTGTCGCCTCCCGGCAGGTCTCATGCCTTCATCTCCAAGTCTGGTAGGTTTCTTCTGGTCCAATAAAAATCATCGCGAAGAATTTATTCCGTTTGGACTCCATTTAATATTCCTTATCTACAATACTCAAAAACAAGGAAAAAACAGAAACTGGCACTAGGCTCTAGATTAATAGGTTAGTCCCAAAAATAATATAAAATAGCATATTAATGCATATAAAACATCCAAAACAGATAATATAATAGCATGGAACAATCAAAAATTATAGATACGTTGGAGACGTATCAAGCATCCCCAAGCTTAATTCCTGCTCGTCCTCGAGTAGGTAAATGATAAAAACAGAATTTTTGATGTGGAATGCTACCTAACATATTTATCCATGTAATATTCTTTATTGTGGCATGAATATTCAGATCTGCAAGATTCAAAACAAAAGTTTAATATTAACATAAAAACAATAATACTTCAAGCATACTAACAAGGCAACTGTGTCCTTTCGAAATAACATGGCCTCAGAAAGCTATCCCTACAAAATCATATGGTCTGGCTATGCTCCATCTTCCCCACACAAAGTATTTAAATCATGCACAACCCCGATGACAAGTCAAGCAATTGTTTCACACCTTTTATGTTCTCAAACCTTTTCAAGTCTTACACAATACATGAGCGTGAGCCATGGATATAGCACTATAGGTGGAATAGAATATGGTGGAGGTTGTGAGGAAAAAGGAGAAGATAGTCTCACATCAACTAGGCGTATCATCGAGCTATGGAGATGCCCATCAATAGATATCAATGTGAGTGAGTAGGGATTGCCATGCAACGGATGCACTAGAGCTATAAGTGTATGAAAGCTCAAAAAGAAACTAAGTGGTTGTGCATAATGATGAAAAATTCCACTAGCTATATGAAAATGACAAAATAGGAGACTCTCTATCATGAAGATCATGGTGCTACTTTGAAGCACAAGTGTGGAAAAAGATAGTAGCATTGTCCCTTCTCTCTTTCTCTCATTTTTTTTGGTGGGCATCTTTGGCCTCTTTTTTTTATTTGGGCTTCATTGGCCTCTTTTATTATTTGTAAAGTCCGGAGACTCATCCCAACTTGTGAGGGAATCATAGCTTCCATCATCCTTTTCTCTCACGGGACAATGCTCTAATAATGAAGATCATCACACTTTTATTTACTTACAACTCAAGAATTACAACTCGATACCTAGAACAAAATATGACTCTATATGAATGCTTCCAGTGGTGTTCCGGGATGTGCAACGATCTAGCCTTGCAAATGACATCAAAAAACGGACAAGCCATGAAAACATCATGCTAGCTATCTTACGATCATGCAAAGCAATATGAAAATGATGGTGCGTGTCATGAAAAATGGAACGGTGGGAGTTGCATGGCAATATATCTCGGAATGGCTATGGAAATTCCATAATAGGTAGGTATGGTGGCTGTTTTGAGGAAGGGTATATGGTGGGTATAATGCACCGGCGAAAGTTGCGCGGTACTAGAGAGGCTAGCAAAGGTGGAAGGGTGAGAGTGCGTATAATCCATGGACTCAACATTAGTCACAAAAAACTCACATACTTATTGCAAAAGTCTATTAGTTATCGAAGCAAAGTATTAGACGCATGCTCCTAGGGGAGAGGTTGGTAGGAGTTAACCATCGCACGCTCCCGACCCTCACACAAAGGATGACAATCATTAAACAAATCATGCTCCGACTTCGTTACATAACGGTTCACCATACATGCATGCTACGGGAATCACAAACTTTAACACAAGTATTTCTACCAATTCACAATTACTCACTAGCATGACTCTCATATCATCATCTTTATATCTCAAAATTATATGCAAGGAATCAAACTTCTCATAGTATTCAATGCACTTTATATGAAAGTTTTTATTATATCCCTCTTGGATGACCATTATATTAGGACTAAATTCATAACATAAAACAATTACCATGCTGTTTAAAGACTCTCAAAATAATATAAGTGAGGTACGAGAGTTCAATTATTTCTATAAAATAAAAAACACCACCGTGCTCTAAAAAGATATAAGTGAAGCACTAGTGCAACATTGCCTAGCTCAAAAGATATAAGTGAAGCACATAGAGTATTCTAATAAATTCACGATTAATGCGTGTCCCCCTCAAAAGATGTGTACAGCAAGGATGATTGTGGCAAACTAAAAAGCAAAGACTCATATCATACAAGACGCTCCAAGCAAAACACATATCATGTGGTGAATAAAAATATAGCCTCAAGTAAATTTACCGATGGATTGAAGACGAAAGAGGGGATGCCTTCCGGGGAATCCCCAAGCTTAGGATCTTTGGTATCCTTGAATATGGCTTGGGGTGCCTTGGGCATCCCCAAGCTTAGGCTCTTGCCACTCCTTATTCCATAGTCCATCAAATCTTTACCCAAAACTTGAAAACTTCACAACACAAAACTCAACAGAAAACTCGTGAGATCCGTTAGTATAAGAAAAATAAATCACCACTTTAGGTACTGTTGTGAACTCATTCTTTATTTATATTGGTGTAATATCTACTGTATTCCAACTTCTCCATGGTTCATACCCCCTGATACAACCCATAGATACATCAAAATAAGCAAACAACACAAAGAAAACAGAATCTGTCTAAAACAGAACAGTCTGTAGCAATCTATAGACTTCGAATACTTCTGTAAATCCAAAATTTCTGAAAAATTAGGAAAATCAGGGAAATTTGTATATAAATCTTGTGTAAAAATTTCAGACTCATTAGACGCTCTGGTGAATTTATAAAATTCCTGGACTGAGCGCAAAAGTTTCTGTTTTTCAGCAAAATCAAATCACAATCACCGTAGACCATCCCAAAGGTCTTACTTGGCTCAAACACTAATTAAAACAAGAAAACACAATTACTACAGAGGTAATAATGTGTAAAGCACTCAAAAACATAAGCAAAAACAAAAGCATAAAAATAAAATTGGGTTGCCTCCCAACAAGCGCTATTGTTTAACGCCCCTAGCTAGGCATAACGCAATAGATCTAGGTGTTGTCATCTTTGGTATTGGAAACTTTTGTGAGGGCCTTCTCAAATCCAGGGGCTCTTTCCTCTTCCCCAGATTTTTAGGGGAAGAAACCATCTTAATATCCAAAATATCCAAACGCTTATTGCAAAGGGTAATCAAAGTGTTCAAGCGATTGAGGTTCCCACTAATATGTTTAAGGGGTTCGTGATATTGTTGTAACTCGACCAAGTGCTTATGTAAGTCACTCAATTTGTCGAGAATTTGAACTCCCTCTTGTGAGAAAGCAAACCCCTTTTTTGGTGGAGGAACCCCCAAAATCCCCTCCAAAACATCTTAAGCAGCGTTCGTATCCAGTTCAATAAAATTCCCTTTTGAGGCGAAATCTAAAAGCTCTCTATGACGCAAAGCCAATCCAATGTAAAAATTTCTAAGCAAAACTTTTGCATCTCCTTTTAGATTGGAGATACGATAAGATTCCATTAGCCTATACCAGGCCTCTTTCAAATTTTCCCCTTGTTTTTGTTTCAAGTATAGAACTTCAAAATCTGGTGACAAAGGGGAAGTAGTAACGCTAGACATAGCAACAAATAAGAGATCCGGCAGGAAAGAGGCAAATGAAAAAGAGGGCGAAATAAAAAGGCAAATCTTTTTTTTTCTGAAAATCGTTTTAGAAGTGGGGGAGAGGAAAATGAGAGGCAAATGGCAAATAATGTAAATGCAAGAGATGAGTTTGTGATGGGTACTTGGTAGGCTTGATGTAGATCTCCCCGGCAACGGCGCCAGAAATCCTTCTTGCTACTTCTTGAGCTTGCGTTGGTTATCCCTTGAAGAGGAAAGGGTGATGCAGCAAAGTAGATAAGTATTTCCCTCAGTTGTTGAGAACCAAGGTATCAATCCAGTAGGAGATACAAGCAAGTCCCCAATCTTCGCACCTACACAAACAATCAAACTCTTGCACCCAACGCTATAAAGGGGTTGTCAATCCCTTCACGGTTATTTGCAAGGATGAGATCTGATAGAGATAGATATAAAAGATTGCTAAAATGAAATGTAAAACAAAAGTAAAAAGATTGCAGTAAAGTAATTTTTGGTATTTTTGGTTTATAGATCTGAAAATATAATATGGAAAATAGACCCGGGGGCCATAGGTTTCACTAGAGGCTTCTCTCATGAAGGAAAATAATACGGTGGATGAACAAATTACTGTCGAGCAATTGATAGAAAAGCGCATAGTTATGACGATATCCAAGGCAATGATTATGCATATAGGCATCACGTCTGTGTCAAGTAGACCGAAACGATTCTGCATCTACTACTATTACTCCACACATCGACCGACTCCTGCCTGCATCTAGAGTATTAAGTTCATGAAGAACAGAGTAACGCATTAGGTAAGATGAGATGATGTAGAGGGATAAACTCAAGCAATATGATGAAAACCCCATCTTTTTATCCTCGATGGCAACAATACAAATACGTGCCTCGCTACCCCTACTTTGTCACTGGGTGAGGACACCGCAAGATTGAACCCAAAACTAAGCACTTCTCCCATTGCAAGAATTACCAATCTAGTTGGCCAAACCAAACCAATAACTCGAAGAGACTTGCAAAGATATGAAATCATGCATATAAGAATTCAGAGAAGATTCAAATAATATTCATAGATAATCTGATCATAAACTCACAATTCATCGGATCTCGACGAACACACCGCAAAAGAGTATTACATCGGATAGATCTCCATGAAGATCATGAAGAACATGGTATTGAAGAACAAAGAGAGAGAAAAAGCCATCTAGCTACTAGCTATGGACCCGAAGGTCTGTGGTGAACTACTCACGCATCATCGGAGGGGCAATGGAGTTGATGTAGATGCCCTCCGTGATCGAATCCCCCTCCGGCAGATTACCGGAAAAGGCTCCAAGATGGGATCTCACGGGAACAGAGGCTTCCGACAGCGGAAAAGTATTTTCATGGCTCTTTTTGGTATTGGGGGAATATTTGGGAATTTATTGGCCAAAGAAATGGGTTAGGAGGCCTGCTGGGGGGCCACAAGCCAGGGGGGCGCCCCCCCCTAGGGGCGCGCCCTGGTGGCTTGTCACCTCCCGGTAAGTCTCCTGCCTTCATCTCCAAGTCTGGTAGGTTTCTTCTGGTCCAAGAAAAATCATCGCGAAGATTTTATTCCGTTTGGACTCCGTTTAATATTCCTTATCTGCAATACTCAAAAACAAGGAAAAAACAGAAACTGGCAGTAGGCTCTAGATTAATAGGTTAGTCCCAAAAATAATATAAAATAGCATATTAATGCATATAAAACATCCAAAACAGATAATATAATAGCATGGAACAATCAAAAATTATAGATACGTTGGAGACGTATCAAGCAACGTGTGAGGACATGCTATAATTGTGACAATGTGAGTCACTTCGTTGTGGATTGCCCGTATGAGAAGAGGGAAGACAATGATGGCAAGCTCATTCACAAAGACAAGTCCAAGTCCTTCCACAACAAGAACAACTTCATCAAGAAGGTGCCTCAAAAGATGTTGGTGGCACACGAAGAGTACATCTCCGATGATGATGATGAAGATGCAAGTGGTGAAGGAATGGCGATGGCCATGATGGCCATTGCAACCTCTTCCCCAACCAAGGTGTCTCTCTTCGATGCCCCCAACGAGAACCGCATTGTGAAGTGCCTCATGGCCAAAGGTATCAACAAGGTAACCTCCAACATCAAAACATCCATTACTACTACTCTTGCTTTGTTGGATTGTGTGGATGAACATGAGTAGGTCAAAGTTGATGAGAATGAGTTTGAAAAATTCATGGGTAAACTCAAAGGTGACACCAAGAAGCACTTTGTTGCTCTCTTGGAACAACTTGGTGAGGCAGTGATGTCATTGAGTCTCATGAGGAAACCATATCTAAGTTGGAGGGGCATAGTAGTGACTATGCCGATGAGATAGCGGATCTTTCCATTGCTCTTGAGGAAGAGCGAGATCTTCGTTTGACTCTTGAGGAGTCACACAACGATGACCTTGCTAAATTACAAAAAGATCATGATCATGCTCTTCTTCACTCGTCTGCTCAAATCCGAAAAGATTGCACTTGGGGTTGACCAAGATAGACTCAAGAAAGAGTTTGACACACTTGACAAGGCTCACAAGGCTTTGAAGAGTGCTCATGCTTCTCTTAAGGAGTCTCATGATCAAATCCAAGTAAAACTTACTAAGGAGATTGATACTTGTGATCTGCATTGGGTTTTCCGTGAAGAGGAACGGGTAATTGCAGCACAAAGCGGATCAGTATTTCCCTCAGTTATGAAACCAAGGTTTATCGAACCAATAGGAATATCAATCCTCAACCGTCTTCAGCGGCTACACACAAATGAACAAACGACTTGCACCCAACGCGGGCAAGAGGGTTGTCAATCCCCTTGATCTAATAAAGGCAGCGAGGTTATAATAGCGTTTGCAAATATATAAGTGAATAGACCCGGGGGCCATAGTGTTCTCTAGTGGCATCTCTCATGTAGGCAGCATACGGTGGGTAAACAAATTACTGTTGGGCAATTGATAGAAAAGTAGATAGTTATGTGATTTTCACGGCAATGATCATGTATATATAGGCATCACGTCCATAAGCAAATAGGCCGACTCCTGCCTGCACCTATTACTATTACTCCACTCATCGACCGCTATCCAGCATGCATCTAGAGAATTAAGTAAAATAGAGTAATGCTTGGAGAACGATTACATGATGTAGACAAAGTAAACTCAAACAATATGAATGAACCCCATCGTTTTATCCTTAGTAGCAACAACACAAAGACGCATCTTGTCCCCTACTTTGTCACTGGGATATAGAAACTCGCCAGGTTGAACCTACCACAGCGCACCACTCCCACCGAAGAAATATCAATCTACTTGGCCAAAGCACATCAATAGATCGGAGAGCATTACGATGCTATAATGATCATGCACATAAGAGATAATATAATTCATAGGCATCTCAAATACTTTTCATGAATAATCTGAACATAAACCCACAATTCATCGAATCCCAACAAACACACCGCACAATAGGATTACATCGGATAGATCAAAGCAAAGATGCGATGACCATTGTATTGAAGATCATAACAGAGAGAGATTGCCATCTCGGTACTAGCTATGGATCCGTAGGTCTGTGGTGAACTACTCACACGTCATCATGAGGGCAGCGAGGTTGATGAAGAGGCCCTCCGTGGTCGATCCCCCCTTCGGCAGGGTGCCGGAACGGAGCTCCAGATGGCCTCGCGACGGAACAGAGACTTGCGGTGGCGGAAAAAGGGTTTCGGGACTGCTTCTGGGTTTTTTAGGATTTTAGAGAATTTATAGGCCTTAGAGGGACGTCGGGAGGCGCCCGAGGGGGCCACCACATATCATGGCGCGACCCCCCCCCCAGGGCGCACCCTGATGTGTGGTGCGTCCCTCGTGCACACCTGGCTTCCTTCCGAAGCTTCTAGGTCTTCATATAGTCCAGAAAAAATCATCAAAAAAATTCGTGGCAATTGGACTTCGTTTGGTACAGTAAACCTGCAAAGGCAAAAACAAGCAAAAAACAGCAACTGGCACTGGGCACTGGGTCAATAGGTTAGTGCTCAAAAATATTATAAATTGGTAAATAATGACCCAAAAAGTATCCTAGAATGATAATATATCAGCATGGAACAATCACAAATTATAGATACGTTGGAGACATATCAAGCATCCCCAAGCTTAATTCCTGCTCGTCCTCGAGTAGGTAAATGATAGAAACAGAATTTTTGATGTGACATGCTATCCACTATGTAATCTTATTCAGGTATGCTCATTGAGAAAATATGAATCAACAAATATTAACATAGCAATATTCAAAGTGTAAGAAATAGAGTTGTTAATTCTTAAAAGTATACGATCCTTGAGAAATGTTTACCCCCCCCCCATTCATCTTATTGTATTAGCAAGGCATGGCTCCATCTTCACCACATTAATACAAATGTTAAGCACCACGGTGTCCAAGTCAGGCAATTGCTTCGTACTTTTTCAATATGCATCAACTTTTTATTCTTCACGCAATACATGAGCGTGAGCCATTGGACATAGCATTTAAATAGAATAGAGTTTGGTGGTAGATATCAAAGGGGTAGGAAGTGGAGAAGATAGTCTCACATCAACTAGGCGTACCAACGGGCTATGGAGATTCCCATCGATAGATGTCAATGCAAGGAGTAGGGATTGCCATGCAAACGATGCACTAGAGCTATAAGTGTATGAAAGCTCAAATGAAGCTAAGTGGGGTGTGCATCCAACTTGCTTGCTCATGAAGACCTTGGGCATTTGAGGAAGCCCGTCATAGGAATACACAAGCAAAGTTTGTAATAATGAATAGGTAAATCCCACTAGCATATGAAAGTGATATATCATGAGACTCTCTAGATGAGGAACATGGTGCCACTTTGAGGCACGGGTGTGGTAAAGGATAGTAGCAAAATCCCTTCTCTCATTTTCTATCAGTTTTTGAATGGATGGTGGGCTCATTTGGCCTCCCCCATCTTTATTTTCGTCCGGAGTCTCATCTCGACTTATGGGAGAATCATCGTCTCCATCATTCTTTCCTCACTAGGACAATGCTCTAATAATGATGATCATCGCACTTTTATTTACTTACAACTCATCATGGAGAACTGATATGAAGATATGACTCTGTATGAATGCCTCTGGCAGTGTACCAGGATGTGCAATGATCTAGCATGACATGTATCAAAAACATTATGACGGTGGCTTTGCCACAAATACTATGTCAGCTCTATATGATCATGCAAAGCAATATGACGATGAACAAACTAGTCGCGTGAAGTGACGATGGAATTTGCATGGCAATATATCTCGGAATGGCTATGGAAATTCCATGATAGGTAGGTATGGTGGCTGTTTTGAGGAAGATATAATAAGGCTTATGTGCAACAAAGCGTGTCATGTCACGGGGTTTGGATGCACCGGTGGAAGTTGCACCGATCCTCGAGGTGAAAACGGGCTATGCACGATACTAAAGAGGCTAGCAAATTTTGAGAAGGTTAGATTGCGTATGTCCATGGTTTCACATTAGTCATAAAGAACTCATATACTTATCGCAAAGTTTTATTAGTTTATCATAAATCAAAGCACTAATCGCATGCCCCGAGGGAAGAGGTTGGTAGGAGTTAACCATCGCGCGCTTCCGACCCGAAACAACACTAGGATTTCAACGAGGAATAGAAATGCTCACACATCATCACCATGCCTCTTTAATTTTTAGATGAACAAAAAGGTCAACCCCTCTTAATATCGACACTTCTACGGTTTAACAATTATGAACTCACGCCTATTTCATATTACTACATCAATATCATTAACCCACACTTTCTCTATATGTGCTACATGATGGTTTTGATTATCACTCTTTGAATACCTAATATTCTTGGACTAGTCTGTATGACCCATGCAAATTACCGTCACTATTTATTAACTCTCAAACAAATATAGGTGAAGAACGAGAGTGAAATCATTTCTATAAAATCTACACGCCACCGTGCTCAAAAAGATATAAGTGAAGCACATAGAGTATTCTAACAAATTGTGATGAAGGTGTGTCTCTCTTAAATAGGTGTGTCCAGCAAACAATGATTGTGGCAAACTGAAAGTAAAAGCAAACTAAAGCAAACGACGCTCCAAGCAAAACTCATATCATGTGACGAATAAAAATATAGCTCCAAGTGACATACCGATGGATTTGAGACGAAAGAGGGGATGCCTACCGGGCATCCCCAAGCTTAGACGCTTGATTCTCCTTTAAAATATTACCTTGGGGTGCCTTGGGCATCCCCAGGCTTAGGCTCTTGCTACTCCTTATTCCTTTGTCCATCAAGATAACACCCAAAACTTGAAAACTTCAATCAGACAAAACTCAACAAAACCTCATGAGATCCGTTAGTATAAGAAACATATTGCATACTCTAAGTACTGTTCTAAATTGATTCAAATTTCATAAATGCATAATAGGTAATGTATTCTAACTTCTCCATGGCTTATACCCCCCGATACAATCCATAGTTTAATCAAAATAAGCAACTATGTAAGCAAAAACAGAATCTGTCTAAAACAGAACAGTCTGTAGTAATCTGTAGAGACCCTATACTTCTGTAACTATAAAAATTCTGAAAAATTAGGAAAACCTCGAAAATTTGTATAGAAACACTGTGTAAAAATTTCAGATCATTATCACGCTCCAGTAAAAAAAATGAAAATTTATGTACTGGAGTCAAAAGTTTATGTTTTGTTTCAGCATCAATTCTACTCATCTTGTGAGTCATCCCAAAGGATTTACTTGGCACAAACACTAATTTAAACACAAAAACATAATCATTACAGAGTAAATAATCATTCTATTAAAAATAAACAGAAAGTTTAAAGCAAAAATTTAAAGATAACTATTGGGTTGCCTCCCAACAAGCGCTATTGTTTTATGCCCCTAGCTAGGCATAATGCATAGTTTCAAGTATTGTCATCTTTGACACTCCACCCATAAGTGGATCTCATTATTGATTCATAAGGCGGTTTAATTCTCTTCCTAGGGAAGTGTGCCATCCCTTTCTTTAATGGGAATTGGAATCTTATGTTTCCCTCTTTCATGTCAATGATTGCACCTATAGTTCGTAAGAAAGGTCTACCAAGTATTATGGGACAAGAAGGATTGCAATCAATATCAAGCACAATGAAATCTACAGGCACATAATTTTTATTTGAAATAATAAGCACATAATTAATTCTACCTAAAGGTTTCTTGATGGTAGAATCCGCAAGATGCAAGTTGAGGGAACAATCTTCAATATTAGTGAGACCGAGCACATCACAAAGAGTTTTAGGAATAGTTGAAACACTAGCACCAAGGTCACATAAAGCATTGCATTCATATTTATTGATATTAATTTTGATAGTAGGTTCCCACTCATCATGCAATTTTCTAGGAATAGAAACTTCAAGCTCAAGTTTCTCATCATAAGCTTTTATCATAGCTTCTACTATATGTTCGGTAAAAGCTTTGTTCTGTTCATAAGCATTGGGTGAGCTAATAACGGATTGCAACAAGGAAATACATTCTACTAAAGAGAAATTATCACAATTAAAGTCCTTGTAATCCAAGATAGTGGGCACATCACTAGTTAAAGTTTTGACCTCTCCAAACCCACATTTTTCAGTTTTAGCATCAAAATCATCACCCTCCAAGCAAACGGGACGCTTCTCTACTAAAGTTGACTCATCTCCAATCCCTTTATCATTTATATTCAGAGAGGTAAATAAAGATTCAATAGGAGAAACACCAATCATTTTAAGATCTTCATCATGATTGTGGTTGGGTAGAGATTCTGGTTTAGCGGCCATCCTATTAACTAGAGTGGTTTGCTTATCGGAAATCATTCTTAACAACTCTTCGGTGTGAGCAAATTGTGATTGGACATTAGATACTTCCTTATTAACCTCATCAAGTTGCTTACTAATAGCATCAAGCAGCGTTGAATGTTCCTTAATTTCATAAGCAAAGGATCTATTATGATCATATTGTGAAGTCATGAAAGTTTTCATAGAATTCTCTATTTCTGACATTCTTTGGTAAAAAGAGATATTGTGGAATCTATCTTTAGACATGGTGACCGAACAAGCAAAGCAACAAGCAAGACAAGTAAAGTAGCAAACGAAGAAGTAAACAAGTAACAAGCAAAGATAAAAAAAATGTATTTTTGATTTTTATGTGAAAAGCTAAATATAACAGCAAATAAAAAGAAGAACAAGTGAATGAAAATTTGTGTGAAGTTACTTGATAGTTGATGATGATATTCCCCGGCAACGGCGCCAGAAATCCTTCCTGATACTTGTGATTTGCGTTGGGTTTTCTGTGAAGAGGAACGGGTAATTGCATCACAAGGCGGATAAGTATTTCCATCAGTTATGAAACCAAGGTTTATCAAACCAATAGGAATATCAATCCTCAACCATCTTCAGCAGCTGCACACAAATGAACAAACGACTTGCACCCAACGCGGGCAAGAGGGTTGTCAATCCCCTTGATCTCATTATTTGCAAGAAAATGAGTTGTGTAGATAATTGTTGATAAAAGCAAAATAAATAAAAATTAAATAAAGGCAGCAAGGTAATAATAGCGTTTGCAAATATATATAATTGAGTAGACCCGGGGGCCATAGTGTTCTCTAGTGGCATCTCTCATATAGGCAGCATACGGTGGGTAAACAAATTACTGTTGGGCAATTGATAGAAAAGCGGATAGTTATGCGATTTTCACGGCAATGATCATGTATATGTAGGCATCACGTCCATAAGCAAATAGGACGACTCCTGCCTGCACCTATTACTATTACTCCACTCATCGACCGCTATCCAGCATGCATCTAGAGTATTAAGTAAAACAGAGTAATGCTTGGAGAACGATGACATAATTTAGACAAAGTATACTCAAACAATATGAATGAACCCCATCGTTTTATCCTTAGTAGCAACAACACAAAGCATCTTGTCCCCTACTTTGTCACTGGGATATAGAAACTCGCCAGGTTGAACCTACCAAAACGCACCACTCCCACTGAAGAAATATCAATCTACTTGGCCAAAGCACATCAATAGATCGGAGAGCATTACGAAGCAATAATTATCATGCACATAAGAGATAATATAATTCAGAGGCATCTCAAATACTTTTCATGAATAATTTGAACATAAACCCACAATTCATCTGATCCCAACAAACACACCGCACAATAGGATTACATCGGATAGATCAAAGCGAAGATGCGATGACCATTGTATTGAAGATCATAAGAGAGAGAGATTGCCATCTAGGTACTACCTATGGACCCGTAGGTCTGTGGTGAACTACTCACACATCATCATGAGGGCAGCGAGCTTGATGAAGAGGCCCTACGTGGTCGACCCCCCCCCCCTCCGACAGGGTGCCAAAACGGAGCTCCAGATGGCCTCGCGACGGAACAGAGACTTGCGGCGGCGGAAGAAGGGTTTCGGGACTTCTTCTGGGTTTTTTAGGATTTTAGAGAATTTATAGGCCGAAGAGGGATGTCGAGAGGCGCCCGAGGGGGCCACCACATATCATGGCGCCCCCCAGGGCGCACCCTGATGTGTGGTGTGGCCCTCGTGCACCCCCTGACTTCCTTCCGAAGCTTCTAGAAAAAATCATCAAAAAGTTTCGTGGCAATTGGACTTCGTTTGGTACAGTAAACCTACAAAGGCAAAAACAAGCAGAAAACAACAACTAGCACTGGGCACTGGGTCAATAGGTTAGTGCTCAAAAATATTATAAATTGGTAAATAATGAACCAAAAAGTATCCTAGAATGATAATATATCAGCATGGAACAATCAAAAATTATAGATACGTTGGAGACATATCAGAGATAGCCACGTGCCCTCCTTTTGTGTTAGTTGATAATGCCCATGCTACTAACCCTTCTTGTGAGCATGTGCACCTTGTGCTGGAGAATGCCAAGTTGAAAGAGCAACTTGAGAAAGGCCTTGTGACATGTATCCAAGGTGAAAAGAACATCAATGACCTTTTGAGCAATCAAAAGGAAGTTGTGGCAAAGGAAGGGATTGGGTTTGCACCCAAGTCTAAGAAGAAGAAGTTCAATACCAAGCAACCTCTCCCGCTCAAGGAAACCTTTTTCAAAGCGGGGGAGGATACTCACGAGAAGAAGAAGGACAAGGCTGGGGGTGGTAATGCCAAGAAGGGCAAGACCACCTCTTCCAACAAAGTCGGCGACTTTAACCCCTCTTATGTTTTATGTCGTGCTAGCGATGGGCATGTTTATGCCAAATATGCTGGTTCTTCTTATGAGTACATTGCATGGTCTATTTGGGTTCCTAAGACCCTTGTTACTAACATAAAAGGACCCATTAAAGAATGGGTACCTAAATCCAAGCATAGATCTCTTGTAGGAGTTTGCTTCCGGAGGAGGTTCATGGTTGCTTGATAGTGGACCAACAAATCATATGACCGGAAGCAAGGACTTGGTGGTGGACATTCAAACTAACTCATCCTTGGCCATGCTACTTCTTGAGCATGCGTTGGTTTTCCCTTGAAGAGGAAAGGGTGATGTAGCAAAGTAGATAAGTATTTCCCTCAGTTGTTGAGAACCAAGGTATCAATCCAGTAGGAGATACAAGCAAGTCCCCAATAGATGTACCTACACAAAGAATCAAACACTTGCACCCAACGCTATAAAGGGGTTGTCAATCCCTTCACGGTTACTTGCAAGGATGAGATCTGATAGAGATAGATGGAAAAGATTGCGGAAAGTAAAAGCACAAGTAAATATATCTGAAAATATAAGATGGAAAATAGACCCGGGGGCCATAGGTTTCACTAGAGGCTTCTCTCATGAAGGCAAATATTACGGTGGGTGAACAAATTACTGTCGAGCAATTGATAGAAAAGCGCATAGTTATATCCAAGGCAATGATTATGCATATAGGCATCATGTCCTTGTCAAGTAGACCGAAACGATTCTGCATCTACTACTATTACTCCACACATCGACCGACTCCTGCCTGCATCTAGAGTATTAAGTTCATGAAGAACAGAGTAACGCATTAGGTAAGATGACATGATGTAGAGGGATAAACTCAAGCAATATGATGAAAACCCCATCTTTTTATCCTCGATGGCAACAATACAATACGTGCCTAGCTACCCCTACTATGTCACTGGGTGAGGACACCGCAAGATTGAACCCAAAACTAAGCACTTCTCCCATTGCAAGAATTACCAATCTAGTTGGCCAAACCAAACCAATAACTCGAAGAGACTTGCAAAGATATGAAATCATGCATATAAGAATTCAGAAAAGACTCAAATAATATTCATAGATAATCTGATCATAAACCCACAATTCATCGGATCTGGACAAACACACCGCAAAAGAGTATTACATCGGATAGATCTCCATGAAGATCATGAAGAACATGGTATTGAAGAGCAAAGAGAGAGAAGAAGCCATCTAGCTACTAGCTATGGACCCGAAGGTCTGTGGTGGACTACTCACGCATCATCGGAGGGGCAATGGAGTTGATGTAGATGCCCTCCGTGATCGAATTCCCCTCCGGCAGATTACCGGAAAAGGTCCCCTGATGGGATCTCACGGGAACAGAGGCTCCTGGCGGCGGAAAAGTATTTTCGTGGCTCTCTTTCGTATCCAGGGAATATTTGGGAATTTATAGGCCGAAGAGTACGGTTAGGAGGGCTGCCGTGGGCCCACAAGCCAGGGGGCGCGCCCTACCCCCCTCGGCGCGCCCCTATGGCTTGTGGCCACACGGCGGCTCTCCTGCCTTGGTCTCCAAGCTTGGTAGGTTCCTTCTGGTCCAAGAAAAATCATTTCGAAGATTTTATTCCATTTGGACTCCGTTTAATATTCCTTATCTGCAATACTCAAAAACAAGGAAAAAATAGAAACTGACACTAGGCACTAGATTAATAGGTTAGTCCCAAAAATAATATAAAATAGCATATTAATGCATATAAAACATCCAAAACAGATAATATAATAGCATGGAACAATCAAAAATTATAGATACGTTGGAGACGTATCAGGCCACTCAAGTCCAATTTGGTGATTGATATGTCATCAATGCATGTTGATACGTCTCCAACGTATCGATAATTTATGAAGTATTCATGCCATATTTGCCTATGTTTACAATACTTTTATATGGTTTTGATGCACTTCATATGATTTATTTAGAACTAACCCGGACTGACGTTGTTTTCAGCAGAATTACCATGGTGTTGTTTTTGTGCAGAAAATAAAAGTTCTCAGAATCGCCCGAAACTTTTTTATGATTTTTTATGGAGAAAATAAGAAATACCAGAGCGAAGAACTACCGGAGGGGAGCCACCCGTGGGCCACAAGGCAACAGGGTGCACCCACCCTCCCTGGGTGTGCCCTGTTAGCCCGTGGGGCCCACGTGGCTTCGGCATACGTGATACCAACTTTGAAAAATCCTATATATACAGAAACCTTCAGAAATTAACCTAGAACTTCCGCTCCGCAGCCACAACTCTCTATATCGAAGAAAAACCCATCTGGAGCCTTTCTAGTACCTTGCTGGATGGGGAAAACCATCACCGGTGGCCATCTTCATCATCCCGGCGGAGGCCATGACGAGGAGGGAATAGTTCACCCTCGGGGCTGAGGGTATGTACTAGTAGCTATGTGTTTGATCTCTCTCTCTCTCTCTCTCTCTCTCTCTCTCGTGTTCTTGAGATGTCACGATCTTGATGTATCACGGGCTTTGTTAATATAGTTGGATCATATGGTGTTTGTCCCTTGCTATCTTGTTGTGATGAATTGAATCTTTCCCTTTGAGATTTTGTTATGTCTGATTGAATATTGGATTTGAGATCACTTGATGTATGTCTTGGTACTCAACTTGCGGATTCCCGTGGTGACAATGGGGTAATCTATGCATAGGGGGTTGATACACGTTCTTGTCCTACTTTCTCCGATAGAAATCTTGGGGTACTCTTTGAAGTTCTTTGTGTTAGATTGAATATGATGAATCTGAAATTGTTTGATGCATGTCGAATAATTAACCCACGGATACTTGAGGTGACATTGGAGTATCTAGGTGACATTAGGGTTGATTGATATGTATCATTGGGTTATTTTAGTACGAACTCTAGAGCTGTTTGTGACACCTATAGGAATAGCTCAATAGATTGATCAGAAAAGGTAACTTTGAGGTGGTTCTACTACCTACAACAATTTCATCTCATGTTCTCCGCAAGATATGAACTTTGGAGTGATTCTCTGTTGCACGTTGAGGGATGATCATATGATTCTATTATATTAGCATTGTTGAGAGATTGCACTAGTGAAAGTATGAACCCTAGGCCTTGTTTCCAAGTATTTATACAACGTTTTGCTTGCTGTTTGCCACTTGCTACCTTGCTGTTTTTATATTTTCAGATTACAAAAACCTATATCTACCATCCATATTGCACTTGTATCACCATCTCTTCGCCGAACTAGTGCACCTATACAATTTGCCATTATATTGGGCGTGTTGGGGACATAATAGATTTCTTGTATTTGATTGCAGGGTTGTTTGAGAGAGACTATGACGGGGTTATTACCCCTGGGTATGCCAAGGAGAGGGAGTTACAGCTTCTTTCCGAAAAAACTATACGGCTGGCTAGTCCACAGCCGGCTGGTCAGCGGCCGGCCGCTTCCCTGGCCGGCTGGCCACTGCCGGCTGGTCCGTAACCGGCAGGGAGGAGCCGGCTGACCCCCTGGCCGGCTGGCCCGCGGCCGGCTGAACAGGAGCCGGCCGTCTGGCCCCCGGCTAGGCGCGCCTGGCCGCTACGCGACTAGCTCGCCCGCTGACCTCTGGACGGGTGGGTATCCGTCCCTTCCTACTGCAGCCGGGTACGCTGACGGGACGCGACCCCCACGACGGACTCCGATGTAGCTACAGCGGCCACTGACGCACGGACGCGCATGGCTACAGTCCGGCAGACCGTACCACTGACCGAGGACTGATTTGGACCCGGCGGAGCCACAGTACCCCTGCGCCGCCGTCCACTCCGCTACCTGCCCCGGCGTGGCTACAGCGCTACCGTCCGTACCGCTGACTTCGGCCGGCGGGCGCAAGACGACGCCGGACGGGGCAGCCCGTGCCGCGGCAGGTGAGCACGGGCCCGCGCAGCCGGCGGGCCCTACGGGCGACAAGTCGACCCAGCCGGCGGCCCCCCTAGCCGGCTGGAGAGGCTGCCAGCCGGGTCCCCCCCCTTTGTAATATCTTGAGAATATTGTACGCCGGGGGGTTGGTCTATAAAGCCCCCCGAGGCCCCCATGCATCGGGTAAGGCACACACGCACGGAGGCGTTCATCCCTCTCTCACACCCACACGTAGCAGGGGAAGAGGAGCCGGCTGCTCCCTCTTCCACCTCCAGACAAACAGCTCAAGGAGCACCATTGTGACATCTCTCCCCATCCAACTAGACCAGCAGGACTAGGGGTATTACCTCCCACGGAGGGCCCTGAACCTGGGTACGTCGTGTGTCCATCACCGCTCGTGCCTAATCCCGCTCCCAGAGCCCGTCGGCGTCCTTCGGCCCCAACCACACTCGATAAGCCAACCTATGGCATCTGTCGTGAGAAAACGACGACAGTTGGCGCCCACCGTGGGGCCGAACGCAGCGTCGGCCGGAGTCACGCTCCGGGCGGGACCCTTCACCACCTCCCCTAGCCGCCCCGTGTCCGGGCGGAACCACAGGCTCGTGGGGCTTGCTCCTGCGAGGCGGAACCCCGCCTTCGCTCGCCCTGCGGGCAACACCGCCGGCCCCTCCGTTGAGCGGATCGGCAGCGACCCGCTGATCGACATCGCCATCCTCACCAAGCGCGTCGGCAGGCTAAGCCTCGCCGACGGGCCAGCTGTCGGCGAGTACCCTGGCCAGGTGCTCGACTGCCTCGACCCGCCCTCGTCCGTAGGCGCGCTCTCCTCGGGCGAGGTCGGCAACTCCCGCGTCCGCGCGGGGGTGATGGCTACCGTCTCCTCCACGACCTCCGGCCGTGCCCGGGCGGAGGCGGACGCGGCCACCGCGGCCGCTCGCGCCGGCACCTCCGACCCCCTCAGCGCCGCGCTTCGGGGCCTCAGCACCCCCGTCGCGCTGACGGCAAACCCAGCCACGGCTACGGCTGAGCTGGAAGTTGCTCGCCGGCTGCTGTTCGACGAGGCAACCATGCTCGCCGCCACCAAGCGTCGGATGGAGTCCGCCAGCGCGAGTATAACTCCGCCTATGGCCTCACCCCCGCCGGCAACGATCCCAGCCGGCGCGGTGACGTCCGCAACCGCGGCCGCGTGGTCGCGGAAATCCTCGGTGGCAGGCTTCCCACCTACGACACCCCGGCCGCCAACCTGCGAGCGGCCCACGTAGCCTACGCCGACCTCGTCGGCCTGGAGGGCGAAGAGCGAGAACTGTAGGAACGACACATCCAAGACCTCATCGCCACCGCCAACGCCCAGCAGGCTTGGCTCGACGGCATCAACGCCGTCTCCGAAATCCCCGTCCCTGAGGGGGACGCTCCGCCAACTACTAGCCAGCGCCGGGCGGTGCAGCAAGCCTCTTCCCCTCGCGGCTCCGGCCGGTGGGGCGCTGGGTCTCACAACGGACGCACCCGGCCGCGAGACGAGCAGCCGGCCGTCACCAGCCGGCACAACGATGCTCCGGCTGGCGGCAGCCGGCGCAGCCAGGACCATACCCCGTCTCCGCGGCGGGAACGTGCGCCGCTCGGCTCGGCCCGCGCGTCCTGCGGAGCGAGAATGACGCTCGGACCCGCATCGAGCGGCTAGCACAATCGGCCCTCCTCGAGGAGGAGGGCTCGATCGGCCCGGCGTGCTTCGGCCCCCGGATTCGCAACGAGCCGTTTCCGGCCGGCTTCACTCTCCCTCGTGACACCCCGAAGTACAACGGCTCCGCCAAGCCGGAGGACTGGCTGGTTGACTATACCACCGCAGTCGGCATCGCCAGGGGGAACAAACGCGTAGCCGTGCGCTACGCCCCCCTGATGTTGACCAGCTCGGCCCGGACCTGGCTTAACAGCCTGTCGGCCGGCAGCATCAACACCTGGACGGACTTCGAGGAAGCGTTCGTCCGCAACTTCACCGGCACCTACAAGCGGCTTGGCCGGCCCCGCGAGCTGGCCATGTGCGTCCAGGGGCCGGAGGAGTCCCTTCGTGACTACCTCACGCTCTGGACCGAACTTCGCAACTCCTGCGAGGGGTGCACGAGGTGCAGGCCATCCAGTATTTCATCGAGGGTTGCCGCGACGACACCCACCTCAAGCACAAGCTCTTGTGCTCCGAGCCGGCTACCCTGGCGGACCTGATGGCCAAGGCGGACAATTACGCCACAGCCGACTCCGCAATGTGGATGAAGGTCGCCACGCCAGCCAAGCCGGCTCCGCCGCCCGCCACGCCGCGGGCGGCCGCCGACAACCGGCAGCAGCAGAACAACAAACGCAAGTCCGACCAGCCGGATCCCCGCTACGGGAGCCGGCAGGTCGCCACCATCGAAGAGGAGCAGCCGGCTGCCCAGGCCCCCGGCCATTGCCAGCGCACCGGCAAGGCCGCCTGACAGCCCAAGTTCACCTTCGAGCAGATGCTCGACCTACCCTGCAAACATCACTCCGGGGCTAAGCCGGCCACCCATACGCTCCGGCAGTGCAACTTCTCCCAGTGGCTGGCCCAGGGCGAGGGCCTCCCGGCTCCTCCGCCTCCGGCTCCCCGTGAGCCGGCGCCGGCCCATGCCACGCCGCCGGCTCCGGCCCCGGCAGCCAATGATGGCCGCCTCCACGACCAGTTCCCTCGCCAGGACGGATCCTACGTCGTCTTCACCAATGAAGCAACCGACAAACACAGCGTGCGCCAGCGCCGGCACGAGGTGAACGCCGTCGCCCCCTCGGTCCCCCAGTTCATGCATTGGTCCGAAAAGCCGGTCACCTGGAGCCGGGCGGACCACTCGGCCGTAATGCCAAACCCGGGCAGTCATGCCCTCGTCCTCGATCCCACCATCGTCTCCGAGAGGCGTACCTGCCGCTTCTCGCGGGTGTTGGTCGACGGGGGCAGCAGCATCAACATCCTCTATCGCGACACAATGCTCAAGCTGGGGCTCAAGGAGAAAGACTTGCGCGCGAGCCGGACGGTTTTTCACGGCATTGTGCCAGGAAAGTCCCGCACCCCCATCGGCAAGATCGAGCTCGACGTCCTCTTCGGCGACCAGAGCCACTTCCGCCGCGAACCGATATGGTTCAAGATGGTGGACCTCGACAGTCCTTACCACGCGCTGCTCGGCCGACCGGCTCTCGTCAAGTTCATGGCGGTCCCCCATTATGCCTACCTCAAGCTCAAGATGCCGGGCCTTAAGGGCATCATCACCATCGCCGGCAACTACAAGATGTCGATCGAGTGCGCTCGTGACGGCAGCCGGCTGGCCGAGGCCCTGGAGATAGCGGAGGAGAAGCGGCAGCTCGACCGGCTCGTGGCTCACGCCTCCAACGAGCCGGCTGTGCCGGCTCCCCCGTCCCAGACTGCCGGCGAGGCGTCGTTCCAGCCGTCCAAAGACACCAGGCAGGTGCCGCTCGACCCGGCCAACCCCCAGTAGTGCGTCACCATCAGCGCCAACCTCAGCAACAAATGGGAAGGCGAGCTCGTCGACTTCCTCCGTGAGAATCGGGACATCTTTGCATGGTCTCCAAAAGACATGTCGGGTGTTCCGAGGAAGTTCGCCGAGCACAAACTTCATGTGCGGCCGGATGCAAAGCCGGTCAAGCAACCCCTGCGCCGTTTCTCCGAGGAGAAGCAGCGTACCATCGGAGAGGAGATCGCCCGGCTGCTCGCAGCTGGCTTCATCATGGAAGTGTTCCACCCGGACTGGCTGGCCAACCCAGTCCTGGTGCTGAAGAAAAACAAGACATGGCGCATGTGTATCGACTACACGAGCCTGAACAAGGCATGTCCCGAGGACCCGTTCGCCCTGCCGCGGATCGATCAAGTTATCGACTCCACGGCCGGCTGCGACCTGCTGTCTTTCCTGGACGCCTACTCAGGCTACCACCAGATCAAACTGGACCCGGCCGACCGGCTGAAGACCTCCTTCATCACCCCTTTCGGGGCCTACTGCTACATCACCATGTCCTTCGGCCTGAAGAATGCGGGCGCCACTTTCCAGCGCTGCATGCAGAAGTGCCTCCTGCCGCAGATCGGCAGGAACGTCCACGTCTACGTGGACGACATCGTCGTCAAGACTAAGAAGCATTTCAGCCTCCTCGACGATCTCCGGGAGACCTTCGCCAACTTGTGCGAATACAAGATCAAGCTAAACCCGGAGAAGTGCGTGTTTGGCGTGCCAGCCGGCCAGCTTCTGGGTTTCTTCGTGTCCGCCCGCGGCATCGAGGCTAACCCAGAGAAGATCAGGGCTATCGAGCGCATGCACAAGCCGGCCAAGCTCGTCGACATCCAGAAGTTCGCCGGCTGTCTCGCCTCTCTCAGCCGGTTCATCAGCCGGCTGGGCGAGAAGGCGCTGCCTCTTTACCAGCTCATGAGGAAGTCACCCAAGTTCGAGTGGACCGACCAGGCGGACGCGGCATTCCGCGACCTCAAGCGCGCGCTCTCCAGTGCCCCCATCTTGGCGGCGCCGGCTGAGAAGGAGCCGATGCTCGCGTACATCGCGGCCACCACCCGCGTGGTCAGCGTCGTGCTGGTGGTGGAGCGGCCAGAGGAGGGCAAAGCACCGCCGGTCCAGCGCCCCGTCTACTACCTCAGCGAGGTCCTGTCCGCCTCCAAGTAGAACTACCCCCATTACCAGAAGATGTGCTACGGCATATACTTTGCCGCCAAGAAGGTCAAGCAGTACTTCTAGGAGCACACCATCACCCAGGTGAGCACGGCCCCGCTCGGCGAGATCATGAGCGGCCGGGACGCTACCGGTCGGATCGCCAAATGGGCCATCGCCCTCGCCGACCACGAGATCCGGTACGAGCCGCGCACCGCCATCAAATCGCAAACCATGGCGGATTTCCTCGTCGACTGGGCTGAGACCCAGTTCGTGCCGCCTCCCCCGGACTCCACGCATTGGCGCATGCATTTCGACGGCTCGAAGATGCAAACCGGCTTGGGAGCCGGCATCGTCTTGTCGTCCCCTAAGGGGGGCCAGCTCAAGTACGCGCTCCAAATCCTCTTCGCCGCCTCCAACAACGTGGCCGAGTACGAGGCGCTCGTCCACGGCCTCCGGCTCGCCAAGGAGATCGGGATCCAGCGCATCATCTGCTTTGGCGACTCCGACCTGGTGGTACAGCAGGCCTCTGGCGAATGGGACGCCAGGGACGCCAACATGGCCAGCTATCGCTTCCTCGTCCAGCAGCTCACCGGCTCCTTCGAGGGCTGTGAGTTCCACCACGTCACCCGAGCGGACAACGAGGCGGCCGATACGTTGGCGAAAATCGGCTCCACCCGGCAGGCCATCCCAGCCGGCGTCTCCCTCGAATGGCTGCTCAAGCTCTCTATCAGGCCTTCCCCTGAATCGGAGTCTATCTTCGTACCAGCTGCTCCGGCAGCTCTGCCGGCCCTGCCGGCTCCGGCTGCCCTGCCAGCACCAACGGCCCCGCCAGCAACGCCAACGTCGCCGGCTCCGGCATCCGGCACCCCCGCGGCGGCTAGCTCCGACCCTACGGCCATCCTGACGGCGTTCGCCGCGCCCCCCGCTGTCCTAGTCCCGGGGACAGGCGAGCCGGTCCCGGGGGCTGGCGAGCCGGACCCGGGGACTGGCGGGCCGGACCCGGGGACAAATGGGCCGGCTCCGGCTGCCCCCGGCGCCCCACTCGAGCTCGAGCCGGCTCCCGTCTCGGCCCCCTCGTGGGCCCAGCCCATTCTGGCTTTTCTCTTGCGCAGAGAGCTACCCCCTGACGAAGACAAGGCTCGGCAAATCCAACACCGCGCCCCGGCCTATAGCATCATCAACTGCGAGCTCGTCCATCGCAGCACCACCGGCGTGTTCCAACGCTGCGTCGAGCCGGAGAAGGGGCAAGAAACCCTCCTCGACATCCACCAGGGCGAGTGCGGGCATCACGCCGCCTCTAGAACCCTGGTGGCCAAGGCCTTCCGCCACGGTTTCTACTGGCCGACGGCCTTGGAAGAGGCCAAGCGACTGGTCGACAAGTGCGAGGGGTGTCAACGCTTTAGCACGCAGAGCCACCTGCCGGCTACAGCCCTCCAGACCATCCCCCTTTTGTGGCCCTTTGCCGTCTGGGGGCTGGACATGGTGGGACCCTTCAAGACTGCCCGAGGTGGCATGACATATCTGCTGGTAGCTGTCGACAAGTTCACCAAGTGGATCGAAGCCAGACCCATCAAGAAACTGGACGGCCCCACAGCCGTCCGGTTCATCAAGGATGTCACGGTCCGCTACGGCGTTCCCCACAGCATCATCACCGACAACGGCACGAATTTCGCCAAAGGCGCGATGGCGTGTTTCTGCTCCCAGGAAGGCATCCGGCTCGACCTTGCATCGGTGGCCCACCCATAGTCCAACGGCCAGGCGGAGAGGGCAAATGGCTTGCTCCTGGCCGGCCTCAAGCCTCGGCTGGAGGCGCCCCTCGTATGGTCGGCCGGCTGCTGGGTCGATGAGCTGCCGGCCGTCCTCTGGAGCCTCAGGACCACGCCCAACCGGTCGACCGGCTACACCCCTTTCTTTCTCGTCTACGGGTCCAAGGCGATCATCCCCACTGACATCGAGTTCGATTCGCCTCGGGTCACCCTGTACACGGAGAAGGATGCGAAGGAAGCAAGAGAAGACGGCGTCGACCTACTCGAAGAAGAGCGCGAGCTGGCCCTGAGCCGGACGGCCATCTACCAGCAGAAGCTCCGGCACTACCACAGCAAGCGGATCTGGCCCCTTTCTTTCCGCGAGGGGGACCTGGTGCTCAGACGGATCCAGCGAACTGCCGGCCAGCACAAGCTGTCCTCCCCATGGGAGGGCCCATTCATCGTCAGCAAGGCGTTGCAAAACAATGCCTACTACCTGATAGATGCCCAGAAGTCGCAGAAGCGCAAAAGAGATGCCTCCGGCGAGGAAACGGAGCGCCCATGGAACGCGGCACTCCTCCGACCGTTCTACTGTTAAGAAAAAACCCATGTATGTATGTATCTTCCCTTCCGTCGGAACTTAATGAATGCAATGGGGGCCCCAAGCCGGCACTTGTGGCACTCCCCTTTTCAATTCCTTCGAAGGCATGTCATTTTTCTTAGGCAAGGCACCCGGGTCCGGCTCCCTGGCCCGGAGGCTCGCCGGCTCTCCTCCGGAGCTGGCAAGTAGCGTGGACAAGTAACCCTTTCCTGCCCTCTCTGCCCAGCCACAGACCGGCTCCCGGCTGTCCGGCTGGCGGAGCCACGGGGTAGAAAGGAACTTACCGCGCGAACACCACCTAAGGAGTAGCAGCCGGATAGGTCCAACCGGACCATGTTACCTCTGGAAACCAGCCTCTGCCGGTTCGACCTAACCCTAGCCGGACGACTCTAAAGCCCGCGCATTTTCCCTAAGGACGATGCCCCGTCCCTGTCCCAGACCGGCTCCCGGCTGGCTGACAGGCGGGGCGGAAGCCGGAAGGAACCCGTGCGTGAATTATGAGTCGAAAGGTAAAAGGGCAGGAGAAGAACCGGCACGCAAATACTTTAAACTTCAAACAGATCCATAAGCAAAAGGTCGCAGGCCAAGGATTCTTTACAATACACCCCCAGTGGGTGGAAATGCATATTAAACAAGTCTTGCAGCAAAGAGAGCTGATACAGCAAAAAGAAAAGGAGGGGCGCCTAGGCCTCCGGCGCATCGCCAGCCGGCTCTTCCTCCATGGCCTTGGTGTTGCTGCCGGTGCTGGAGTCGGTGCTCTCGTCGGCGACCTCATCGTCCTCAGGGCCCTGAGGGTTGCCGAAGGAGTCCTCGGCGCCCGGCTCGCCGTCTTCGCCCAGCGCCGGCAGAAGCTCATCCGAGTCGACGTACGACAACAGCTCGTTGGCTCGGCGGACCAGGGCGCCTTCGCAGGCAGCCCGCTCTGCCTCCGGAACCTCGCGCATCGTGACCAGCCGGTCCAGGTTGACGCCGGGGTACCACGAGGTGACAAACCGGAGGGCCATCTGCGCCCCGGAGCGGGCCGCCGATGCCTTCCACACCTCGATCCGGGCCGCCGCATTCTCTAGCCACAGCGCCACGCGGCCCTCCGGGGCCCCACGACCCGGCCAGAGGGCCGAAATCACCTCCTTGCCGGCCGTAAGGAGCCGCTCCATGCAGCGCTGGACATGGATCAGCCGGTTCTCGACGGCCAGCGCGAGCTCCGGCACGTCCCAGCCGGCGAGCTCCTCGACCTCCTGCCCACGCCGCCGCAGGCACTCCCGGTGCTCGGCGCAGCGCTGGGTCTCCGGGAACCGGTCTAGAGGGAAAGAGAGGGCGAGGAATCAACAAACAAGACAAAAAGCAAGTCGAAGCGGGTCGGCAAAGGAAGAAACTCGAAAACAGAACTTACGTTGGAAGGCCTCATCCATCTCAAGGGCGAACTGAAGGCCTGCGCTCTTCTCCCTCTCCAGCGCCTCCTCCGCCTGAGCAAGGGCGGCCCCGCGCGTCTCGAGCTCCCCCTTGAGGCGATCCACCTCAGCCTGAAGAGTGGTGGCCCGCTGGGTGGCATCGGCCGCCCGCTTGGCGGCGACCTCCCGGGCCGCTACCTCCCGCTGCAGCTCCGCGGTCAGACGCAACCCTCTCCGACGTGGCCGCTTGGAGCTCCTGCCCCAGCCGGCCCCGCTCCGACGTAACCGCCTGGAGCTCCTGCCCCAGCCAGACCCGCTCGGAGGCCAGTTCATCCCTCTTCTGCCGGATCGGGACCAGCTCCTCTGCATAAAAAAAAACCAAGCATAAGCCACTCCAACGCAGAAGACCCGGACCGGCTGCCGAGCAGCCGGCCCGACTCTCGGGGGCTACACCCAGTGGGTGCGCTCGCGTGCCCCCACTGGAACCAACATACCTTGCGCCTTCTTCAGCTCCTCGTGGACCCGGTAGTAGCCGAGCTTGCCGCGGTTGTGGATAAGGACCGCCTCATCGAAGAGCGCTTGCCGCGGTTGTGGATAAGGACCGCCTCATCGAAGAGCGCCTGCCGCCTGGCGTTCTCAACCTGCCCCGCGCCAAGAAACAACAAGTCAGACAAGCAAAAAGGGTTAGATCCGGCCCGGCTGCCACGCAACCGCGCAGTCGGCCCGAATCTCGGGGGCTACACCCAGTGGGTGCGCTCGCGTGCCCCCACTGGAAATTCAACACAAGGCAGAAGAATCTCACCTCCACCGCCGCCTCCACACGCCGAAAGTTGCTTTCGGCGGCCTCCGCGAACCTGACCAGCCCCTCACGGCAGTGCGCCATGATGCAGCCTGGCTCCCCAGGCGCAAGGGCCGGGACGCCGGCTGGAGGAGCCGGGTCAGCTGGGACGAGTGCCGGCGTCTCCCAGTCCCGGATCATGTCCAGCATGGTCCGCCTCGACCGGCTCGACCCGCCGCTCGACCCGGCGTCCACCACCGCAGCAGCCGGTGGAGGATTGGCGGTGGCCACCAAGGCTCGGGAGCTGGCCTCGGGCCCCTCCACGACCGGCGCCGCCGGATCCACCTCCTGCCGGGCCGGCCGGGCCGGCTCGCCCCTCCCGCCAGCCGGAGCCTCCGGTGCCGCCCCCGGCACGGCCGGGGCGACAGGCACGCCCGTAGCAGCCGGCTCGACGACAGAAGAGGTCACCACCACCTCCCCCCGCTGTGCCGTCTCCGGAGCCGGCTCGGGAACCGCTCCCGCCGGCCGGGTCACTTCCGCCGCGGACGGGGCCATGGCCGTCTCCACGACCGGCTCTAGCGGCTCACTCGACGCAGGCCTCGACCTCCACGTCGATTCCGCCGCAGAGTCCGTCGCGCGCTCCGGGTCGGCGGACCGCCTCTGCCTCCCGCCGCTCGAGGCCCCCGAATGCGAGGGCGCGCCTTTCGCCCCTGTCTTCGCGGCTCGCATCTCCGCGAGCCGCCTCTTCTCCTCCCACGCCGTAGCCGCGTGCTCCTGCGCCTGCAGGGTGGCGGCATCCACCGGGCCGGCAGCCGACTCCGTGTCGTGGAGCTCGATGGCCTCCCTAGAGCAGACAAAAGACGGGGTCTCAGGCGCTAGCCGGCTCGCAAACCTGAAAAAACCAGTAAGAATTCAGAGAAAGATGGTCACTCAGCGACGACGGGAAGGACCCGCCTGGTCCGGGCCGGCGGCTTCGCGGCAGCCGCTCGCGCTCTCTTGCGAGCCGGCGGCTGTGTCGACGGTAGCCCCGCGGCCGGCCTCTTCTCCCGGCGAGTGGCCTCGGCCGTCTGGCCGCGGGTCGGCCGCTCCTCGCTCCACCCGCGTTTCTCCCGCCGAGCTGCGGGGGGTGGCGCGTCCAAGATCCGAACATCATCATCGTCATCATCGTCGTCAGTCCAATCTTTGATGGAGGGTCCGGAGGGGAACTCACCAGCCACTCTGGACCCGCCGGCTCCCGGGTCGCCCATCACGTCGTCCGCCTCGACCTCTCCCAAGGAGTCGGCCCCCTCTTCGACACCGCCCCCCAGCTCAAAGTCCTCCGGGTCGGACTCGGCACGCTCCGCCTGGAATACCTGGGGGTGCGGGCCGTCCGGCGTGTTATGTCGCACGGAGTGCTGCGGTCAGCATGGTGTGTGAGCTGGGAAGGTCCGGCTGGAGAATCAAAGGGGGAGAGAATTACCGCAGCAGGGCGTACCAGGGTCGCCGGGTCGTGCCGGCTGTACGGCAGCTTGCCAAACCTCCAAGTCCCTGGCGCCAGCTTGAAATTAGTGATGGCATTCACCCGCCTCGCCACCTGGGACGACGACAGGTTGAAGGTGGACAGCCGGCAGGGGTCCCACCGGCCCGACATGTCGCAAATCCGGTGCGGCCTCTGCTGCAGAGGCAGCACCCGGCGGTCGATGAAGGCGGCCACCAAATCGGGCGCGACCAGCCCCTCTCCGGCTCTCATGGTCTTGAGCCGGCCCAGCTCTGCGAGGACATCCACGAACGGCCCGTCGCCCGTCCAGTTGATCCCGGAGGACGGGGCGTTGACGAAGGCCGGCAGCTGGATGTAGTCCCGCGCCGGGTCGACGTTCTTCACGTAGAAGAATGTCCGGTTCCACCTCTTGACAGATTCGATGAGGGTGATGCGGCGGAACAATGGGCCCCGGACGCATATCACCGCGCCCCCGCAGGCGTATGGCTCGTCCTCGTTCCTCAGGGCCTTGAGGTAGAAGAGTTTCCTCCATAACTCCACGAAGGGGAGCAGCCCGAGGTAGCCCTCGCAGAGCGTCACGAAGCTCGAGACCTGGAGAATGGAGTTGGGCCCAAGGTGGTGCGGTTGGAGGTCGAACGTATCCATGAAGAAGCGAAAGAATTGGCTCACCGGCAGACCGAAGCCGCGTGAGAAGTGCCACGCGAACACCACGAACTCCCCCTCCTGGGGTTCGGGTGCCACCTCGCTGCCCGGCAGACGGGCGGCAACGCGGTCCTCCGACGGCAACATCCGGGTGCGGCGGAGGTGCGCGATATCCTCCTCGGTGATGATGGATCCGCCCCAGCTGCCGGAGGGTCCGTCGGCCATCTTTGCGGCGAACGAGCGCGAGGAAGAAGATGGGCGGGGCAGCGATGCGAGCCGTGGCGAGCGAGCGTGAGGAAGAAGATGGGTGGCGCAGCGATGCGAGCTGAAACGACGAGCCACGCGCGAGAAGGAAGGCAAAGGGGGGAAGGGTGCGCGAGCTGCCTCCGCCCCTCCCTCTCCCCTTATAAACACGGGGCGGTGCCTTGGGGACGTGGGGATTAACTGCGCCCACTCCCCCGGGGAATCCGCGGGACATGGGCATCGTGCGCCGCGGCCGCTGGGGTCCAAGCACAGAGGATCCCGGCCTGCGGCCCGAGGCCTATCGGGCTAGGCCCGCGGCCTATCAGACTAGGCCCAGGAAGGCGTCCCGTCGAGCCACAGGCGCGGGACCCACGACATCATCATGCCCCGCGGTCCGGTACGGGGCCTGAAGCGGCGCGACAGGGCCCGAGGCGTCGGAGGCGGTGGCCGGCACGGCCGCCCGGCCGGTCCCGCACGACAGTCGGGCGTGGCCAGATGAAACCGCCGGTTGCCCCCCGTCAGGCGGACGCGGGCCCCCGCCGGCTTCGGGGACTACTGACGGGGTTATTACCCCTCGGTATGCCAAGGAGAGGGAGTTCCAGCTTCTTTCCAAAAAAACTATACGGCTGGCTGGCCCACAGCCGGCTGGTCAGCGGCCGGCCGCCTCCCTGGCCGGCTAGCCACTGCCGGCTGGTCCGTAACCGGTAGGGAGGGGCCGGCTGACCCCCTGGCCGGCTGGCCCGCGGCCGGCTGAACAGGAGCCGGCCGTCTGGCCCCCGGCTAGGCGCGCCTGGCCGCTACGCGACTAGCTCGCCCGCTGACCTCTGGACGGGTGGGTATCCGTCCCTTCCTACTGCGGCCGGTTACACTGACGGGACGCGACCCCCACGATGGACTCCGATGTAGCTACAGCGGCCGCTGACGCACGGACGCGCATGGCTACAGTCCGGCAGACCGTACCACTGACCGAGGATTGATTTGGACCCGGCGGAGCCACAGTACCCCTGCGCCGCCGTCCACTCCGCTACCTGCCCCGGCGTGGCTACAGCGCTACCGTCCGTACCGCTGACTTCGGCCGGTGGGCGCAAGACGACGCCAGACGGGGCAGCCCGTGCCGCGGCAGGTGAGCGCGGGCCAATAGAAGAACCGGCTGGCGGGCCCCAACTGGCGATGGGACCGCGCAGCCGGCGGGCCCCCTGGCCGGCTGGAGAGGCTGCCAGCCGGGTCCCGCCCCCTTTGTAATATCTTGAGAATACTGTACGCCGGGGGGTTGGCCTATAAAGCCCCCCGAGGCCCCCATGCATCGGGTAAGGCACACACGCACGGAGGCGTTCATCCCTCTCTCACACCCACACGTAGCAGGGGAAGAGGAGCCGGCTGCTCCCTCTTCCACCTCCAGACAAACAGCACAAGGAGCACCATTGTGACATCTCTCCCCATCCAACTAGACCAGCAGGACTAGGGGTATTACCTCCCACGGAGGGCCCTGAACCTGGGTACGTCGTGTGTCCATCACCGCTCGTGCCTAATCCCGCTCCCGGAGCCCGTCGGCGTCCTTCGGCCCCAACCACACTCGATAAGCCACCCTATGGCATCTGTCATGAAAAAACGACGACAGACTATCTTCATCCTACACCTCCCACGGATTGATAAACCTTAGGTCATCCACTTGAGGGAAAATTGCTATTGTCCTAAAAAACTCTGCGCTTGGAGGCCCAACAGAGTCTACAAGAATAAAGTTGCGTAGTAGACATCAAGCTATTTTCTGGCGCCGTTGCCGGGGAGGTGAGTGCTTGAAGTTATATCTTTAGATCTTGCAATTAAATATTTTAGTTTCTTGTTTATCACTAGTTTGGTTTATAAAAAAACTACAAAAAATGGAATTGATGTTGCATCAAGTTCTTTACCTTTATGATGTTTTTCTTGAAAATGATGGATCGGAAAATTATGCCAAAGTGTTAGAAGAAGAGTTCAATAAAATGTTTGCTATTAAATCCTTGAATGATGAGCATGATAGTAATATTGTTAGTATGAATTCTCTCAATATCCATGATTCTAATGATGATTGCACTAGTCATGATAAAAAGATTTCCTATAAGCATGTCAATTTTTGTGGAGTGAATAAAATTTGTGAAGACATGACATATAGGGATGATAGATTTTGTAAGAAGCATAAAAGTGATCAAACTAATTGGTGGCTTAAAGTGATAGACGAATTTGCCACAAGATTATGCTCCCTTCATCCCATTACTTGTGAACTTTGCAATAGGGTTGGTCATCTTAATTTCGAATGCATACACTTTCATGATCAAACCGTTTCCAAATATTGTGATAATTGGATCTCCGGCGAACTCTATAATTAATGAACTTTGTTTATTTTTGGGGTGTGAAGAATTGTCACATAAAAATGATTGGTTTGATATATCCCTTGTCACTAAAGATAATGAAGCTAACTGATACGTCTCCAACGTATCTATAATTTTTGCTTGTTCCATGTTGTTATATTATCATTCTTGGATATTTTGCAATCATTTTATAACAACTTTATATAATTTTTTGGGACTAACGTATTGACATAGTGCCAAAGTGACAGTTGCTGTTTTTGCTTGTTTTTTACTTCGCAGAATATCCATACCAAACAGAGTCCAATCGCGATGAAACTTTTTGGAGATTTTTTCTGGACCATAAGACACCCAGTGGGCCAAAAAAGAGCCAGGAAGGTGGGCTGTGGAGAGCACAACCCACCAGGGCGCGCCAGGGGGCCCCCGACGCGCCCTGATGGGTTGTGCCCTCCACGGGGCCCCTCTCCACCGCCTCTGATGCCTATAAATTCTCAAATATTCGGAAAACCCTAGGGGAGTCGACGAAACATAATTCCAGCCGCCGCAAGTTCCAGAACCGCGAGATCCAATCTAAACACCATCACGGAGGGGTTCATCCTCTTCATAGGTGCCTCTCCGATGATGCGTGAGTAGTCCACCATAGACCTACGGGTTCGTAGGCAGTAGCTAGATGGCTTCCTCTCTCTCTTTTGATTCTCAATACAATGGTCTCTTGGAGATCTATTTGATGTAAACTTTTGCGGTGTGTTTGTTGGGATCCGATGAATTTTGAGTTCATGATCAGTTTCTATCCATGAATATTATTTGAGTCTTCTTTGATCTCTTATATGCATGATTACTTATAGCCTCGTATTTCTTCTTTGAATCTTTGGTTTAGTTAGGCCGACTAGATCGATTTTTCTTGCCATGGGAAGAGGTGCTTTGTGATGGGTTCGATCTTGTGGTGTCCTTTCCCAGTGACAGAAGGGGCAACAAGGCACGCATGTATCGTTGCCATTTGGATAACAAGATGGGGTCCATTCCTACATGAATAGATCTTGTCTACATCATGTCATCGTTCTTATTGCATTACTCCATTTTTCCATGAACTTAATACACTAGATGCATGCTGGATAGCGGTCGATGTGTGGAGTAATAGTGGTAGATGCAGGCAGGAGTCGGTCTACTTATCTTGGACGTGATGCCTATATAATGATCATCGCCTTGGATATCGTCATGATTATTTGATCTTCTATCAATTGCCCAACAGTAATTTGTTCACCCACCGTGTGCAATACTCATGAGATAAGCCACTAGTGAATCCTACGGCCCCCGGGTCTACTTTTCAAACATATTGCTTTCCGATCTATCTTTTTGCCTCTTTGTTTTCAGATCTACAAAACCAAAAATCCAAAAACATATTGCTGCACTTTTTATTTGCTCTTCTTATTTTGTGTTCTTGAGAGATCTATCTTTCCTATCTATCACTACATAATCTATCTTTTTACCGTAGAGAGATTAACAACCTCTCTTTCATGTCGGGTTGCAAGTATTTGTTATTTGTGTGCAGGTGCTGCTTATTAGCTGGTGGTGATCCTCCTACTGGTTTGATAACCTTGGTTTCATAACTGAGGGAAATACTTACCGTCGATGTGCTGCATCATCCCTTCCTCTTTGGGGAAATACTGACATAGTCTCAAGCCACGTCAAAGGAATTTCTGGCGCCGTTGCCGGGGAGGAAGCGGTCTCTTCTACGTGCCACACTCAGGCGCCGAGGAGACTCCATCATCATCTACCAGGTTCCTAATCACAAATCTCATCTCCTTGCAATTACATTATTTGCCATTTGCCTCTCGTTTCCCTCTCCCCCACTTCACCAATTTGCCGTTTTATTCGCCCTCTTTTTCGTTTGCCTTTTTCTCGCCGGATCTCTTCCTTGCTTGCAATCTTGTTTGCGTAGTCACGATGACTCAAGAAAACACCAAGTTGTGTGATTTTTCCAATACTAATAACAATGATTTTATTAGTACTCCGATTGCTCCTCCCGCCACTAGTGCGGAGTCTTGTGATATTAATGCCGCTTTGTTGAATCTTGTCATGAAAGATCAATTTGCCGGTAATCCTAATGAAGATGCCGCGTCCCATCTAAACACGTTCGTAGAATTGTGTGATATGCAAAAGAAAAAATATGTGGACAATGATATAGTGAAGTTGAAATTATTTCCTTTTTCCTTGCGTGATCGTGCAAAAATTTGGTTTTCCTCTTTGCCTCGCAATAGTATCGATTCTTGGAATAAGTGCAAGGATGCTTTTATCACTAAGTATTTTCTGCCCGCGAAAATTATTTCCCTTAGGACACAAATCATGAATTTTAAGCAACTTGAGCATGAACATGTTGCACAATCTTGGGAAAGAATGAAGTTGATGCTAAGAAATTGTCCTACTCATGGTTTGAATCTTTGGATGATCATACAAAAAAATTATGCGGGATTGAATTTTGTCTCTAGAAATCTTTTAGATTCTGCCGCGGGTGGTACTTTTATGGAAATTACTTTGCCTGAAGCTACTAAATTGCTAGATAATATCATGGCAAATTATTCACAATGGCATACCGAAAGAGCACCTACTAGTAAAAAAGTTAATTCAGTTGAAGAAATTAGTACTTTGAGTGATAAAGTTGATGCTTTGATGAAATTGGTTGCTAGTAAAAATGCTACTGTTGATCTTAATGATGTGCCTTTGTCTACTTTGATTGAGCAAAATAGTGATTCCGTAGATGTGAACTTTGTCTCGCGAAACAATTTTAATAACAATGCTTATAGAGGTAATTTTAATCCTAGGCTTTTTCCTGGAAATTCCTATAATAATTATGGTAATTCCTATGGTAATTCCTCTTACAACAATAATAGGAACACCTCTGATCTTGAGAGTAATATTAAAGAATTTATCAATGCGCAAAAGGCTTTCAATACTACGATAGAAGAAAAGTTGAATAAGATTGATGATATGTCTAGAAGCATTGATAGAATTTCTCATGATGTTGAAAATCTCAAGTTGAAAGCTTTTGTGCCTAAGATTGATGAATCAATTGAAGCTTTATATATCTCTATGGATGAAAGTAAGAAAAGAACCACTATTCTTAGAGCTAAAAGTGAAATCTTAGAAAAATCGTTTTCTAGTGATTGCCTTCATAAAAAAGATGAAGATCTTAAAGTGGTTGGTGTTTCTACTATTGATTCCTTGTTTATTAAAATTAAAATTGATGATAAAGGGACTGAAGTAGAGTCAACTTTAGCTAGAAGGCATCCCAATAATTTGGAGGGTGAAAATCTTGATGAAAAATTTGTAAAAGTGGGTTTGAAGAGGTCAAAACTCTAACTAGTGATGTGCCCACTATTTTGGATTGCAAAGACTTTAATTATAATAGTTGCTCCTTGATTGAATGTATTTATTTGCTGCAATCCATGTTGAATTCACCCCACTCTTATGAGCAAAATAAAGCTTTTACTAAACATATCGTTGATGCCATGATGAAATCTTTTGAAGAAAAGTTGGAGTTGGAGATTTCTATTCCTAGAAAATTACATGATGAGTGGGAACCCACCATTAAGGTCAAGATTAAAAATTATGAGTGCTTTGCTTTATGTGATTTGGGTGCTAGTGTTTCCACGATTCCGAAATCTCTATATGATGTGCTTGGTCTTACCAATATTAAAGAATGTTCTCTTAATTTGCACTTGGCGGATTCTACTATTAAAAAACCTTTGGGAAGAATTAATGATGTTCTCATTCTTTCAAATAGGAATTATGTGCCCATAGATTTTATTGTGCTTGATATTGATTGCAATCCGTCTTGTCCCATTATACTTGGTAGACCGTTTTTACGCACTATAGGTGCCGTGATTGGTATGAAAGAAGGCAATATTCATTTTCAATTTCCACTAAGAAAGGGTATGGAACACTTCCCTAGAACAAGAATTAAGCCACCATATGAATCAATCATGAGGGCATTCTATGGATCCAAAACTAAAGATGACAATACTTGAATCTATGCGTTATGCCTAGCTAGGGGCGTAAAACGATAGCACTTGTTGGGAGGCAACCCAATGAATGAATTTATTTTTTGCTTTTACCTTTCTGTTTTTGAGTGTTGACACAATTATGCCTCTGTTATGATTGTGTTTTTATGGTTTATTTAGTGTTTGTGCCAAGTAGAGCCTTTAGGATGATTCATAAGATGAGTAGAAGCGATGCTGAATCTGAAACAGAAACTTTGCGTCCAGTATTTGAATTTTAATTGTTTTCTGGAACGTGATCTTGAGCTGAAATTTTAACACAGTGTTTCTATACAAATTCTTTACGTTGTCCTAATTTTTCAGAATTTTTATAGTTACAGAAGTATGGTTAGAGTACAAATTACTACAGACTGTTCTGTTTAAGACAGGTTCTGTTTTTGTTGCATTGTGTGCTTGTTTTAATGAATCTATGGGTTATATTGAAGGGTATGAGCCATGGTAAATTTAAAATACGGTATGTATAATTCAATAACAAAATATGAATGTGTTTGCAACAGCACCTAAAGTAGTGATTTGCTTTATTAGACTAACGGATCTCACGAAGATTTTGTTGAGTTTTGTGTGATTGAAGTTTTCAAGTTTTGGGTGAGATCGCGATGGATGAAGGAATAAGGAGTGATAAGAGCCTAAGCTTGGGGATGCTACCTCACCCCAAACATATATCCAAAGAGTAACAAGCAACTAAGCTTGGGGATGCCCCCGAGTGGCATCCCCTCTTTCTTCTAACGACCATCGGTATTTTACTTGGAGCTATATTTTTATTCGTCACATATCATGAGTTTTGCTTGGAGCGTCTTGTATCTTTGCTTGTTTTGCTTGTTATTTTTTCTTTTGTATCCTTTCTGTACACACCTATTTGGGAGAGCCAAAATTATGCTATGATTTGTTAGAATTGCTCTCTATGCTTCACTTAAACTTTTTGAGCTATAGAATTGCTCTAGTGCTTCACTTATATCTTTTTGAGCACGGTGTGCTTGGAAATTTTTGTAGAAATACTCTCATGCTTCACTTAGATTAATTTGAGAGTTATTAAATTTTGAAGAAATCCTCTCATGCTTCACTTATACATTTTTGAGAGATGAAATCTTTATGCTCATGTGCTTCACTTAGATTTGTTTGAGCTAGTCAAAAAGCAATGGCAATATATGAAACTAGTTCCAAAGTGATATATATCCAAGGAGGATATAATAAAAACTTTCATGAAGATCATTGGGCAAATTAAACTTGATTCCTTGTAATAGTTTTGAAACATGATGATAGTAATATGTCAGTCATGTTAGTGAGTAATTATGCTTTAGTAGGAATATTGGTGTTAAGGTTTGTGATTCCCTATGCAAGTACGAAAGTCAATAGTTATGCAATGAAATTACATCCTACTTGTGGTGCATTATTGGGTGTTAGTTATGCTCAATGCTCACTTATGTGAATTTTCGTTTCTTGGTTTGGTTGCTTCTCAATCTATTTGCTAGCCTCCATTTGTACTAAGTAGAAATACTACTTGTGCATCCAAAATCCTTAAACCAAGTTTTGCCTTATGAGTCCACCATACCTATCTATATGCGGTATTTCCATGCCATTCCAAGCAAATTTGTATGTGCCATCTCTAAATTTTCAGAATAAATTTTCTCTTTTGTGTGCTCATACCGCTCATGAAACGGTGGGGAGTGTCCAATATTTTTCCATGCTAGATGTGTTATTCTCAAGATGAGTGTTTATTCACTTGTCATTGCACGAGAGTGCGGTGGTAATAGGGATTCCCATTCCCGAAATGAAAAAGAAAAAAATATTTACTTTATGTTGTCAAATAATAAATTCCATGGAAAGTGTTGGTATGGAAGGCAACCGTGGATACGGCCCGCCTGGAATGTGAAAGTTTGGTGGAAAAAGGAATAAACTTTATTTTCTGTTTGGGAACCGCCTATGATATATCTAGCATGGAAAGTATTGTGATCTACTTTGTCGTTTTCGTTGACAGAAAAGCATGCCACCCAAAAAAAATTATCTCTCAATTTAAAACTTTGAGCTCTGGCACCTCTACAAATCCCTACTTCCCTCTGCGAAGGGCCTATCTATTTACTTTATGCAATTTTTATTTTTATTTTGAGTCTCCATCTTCTCTTATAAAGCACCAACTAGGGGGCACTATGATCGTACTTGAGCATTGGGTATAGCTAATATTTGAGTGTATGTAATGAATGGATCAATAATTGAGCATGATGGGCTAGGGATAACTTTCTTTAGTGTTGATATTTTGAAAGACATGGTTGCTTGTTGGCATGCTTGAGTATTGAAGTCATTATGTTAAAACTAGACTATTGCTTTGAATCACCTACAAGTCCAAATGTCCATGCTATACAAAAGAAAAGAATACGAAATGAACATGTTAGGCAGCATTCCACATCAAAAATTCTGTTTTTATCATTTACCTACTCGAGGACGAGTAGGAATTAAGCTTGGGGATGCTGATACGTCTCCAACGTATCTATAATTTTTGCTTGTTCCATGCTGTTATATTATCATTCTTGGATGTTTTACAATCATTTTATAACAACATTATATCATTTTTTGGGACTAACCTATTGACATAGTGCCAAAGCCAGTTGCCGTCTTTGCTTGTTTTTTTACTTCGCAGAATATCAGTACCAAACGGAGTCCAATCGTAACAAAACTTTTTGGAGATTTTTTCTGGACCAGAAGACACCCAGTGGGCCAAAAAATAGCCATGAAGGTGGGCTGTGGAGAGCACAACCCACCAGGGCGCGCCAGGGGGCCCCCGACGCGCCTTGATGGGCTGTGCCCTCCACGGGGCCCCTCTCCACTGCCTCTGATGCCTATAAATTCTCAAATATTCGGAAAACCCTAGGGGAGTTGACGAAACACAATTCCAGCCGTCGCAAGATCCAGAACCGCGAGATCCAATTTAAACACCATCACGGAGGGGTTCATCTTCTTCATAGGTGCATCTCCGATGATGCGTGAGTAGTCCACCATAGGCCTACGGGTCCATAGGCAGTAGCTAGATGGCTTCCTCTCTCTCTCTTTTGATTCTCAATACAATGGTCTCTTGGAGATCTATTTGATGTAAACTTTTGCGGTGTGTTTGTTGGGATCCGATGAATTTTGAGTTCATGATCAGTTTCTATCCATGAATATTATTTGAGTCTTCTTTGATCTCTTATATGCATGATTACTTATAGCCTCGTATTTCTTCTTCGAATCTTTGGTTTAGTTAGGCCGACTACATCGATTTTTCTTGCCATGGGAAGAGGTGCTTTGTGATGGGTTCGATCTTGCGGTGTCCTTTCCCAGTGACAGAAGGGGCAGCAAGGCACGCATGTATCGTTGCCATTAAGGATAACAAGATGGGGTCCATTCCTACATGAATAGATCTTGTCTACATCATGTCATCATTCTTATTGCATTACTCCATTTTTCCATGAACTTAATACACTAGATGCATGCTGGATAGCGGTCGATGTGTGGAGTAATAGTGGTAGATGCAGGCAGGAGTCGGTCTACTTATCTTGGACGTGATGCTTATATAATGATCATCGCCTTGGATATCGTCATGATTATTTGATCTTCTATCAATTTCCCAATAGTAATTTGTTCACCCACCGTGTGCTATACTCATGAGAGAAGCCACTAGTGAATCCTACGGCCCCCGGGTCTACTTTTCCAACATATTGCTCTCCGGTCTATCTTTTTGCCTCTTTGTTTTTAGATCTACAAAACCAAAAATCCAAAAACATATTGCTGCACTTTTTATTTGCTCTTCTTATTTTGTGTTCTTGAGAGATCTATCTCTCCTATCTATCACTACCTAATCTATCTTTTTACCGTCGAAAGATTGACAACCTCTCTTTCGCGTCGGGTTGCAAGTATTTGTTATTTGTGTGCAGGTGCTTCTTATTGGGTGGTGGTGATCCTCCTTCTGGTTCGATAACCTTGGTTTCATAACTGAGGGAAATACTTACCGTCGCTGTGCTGCATCATCCCTTCCTCTTTGGGGAAATACCGACGTAGTCTCAAGCCACGTCACTAACCTACAGGAAATCTATATGTTTTGCATAGTAAATTGTAGTGAGAATGCTTATATTGCCAACTATAGAAAGACGGGAAAACCAATAGAATATAAAAGAAATACTAATGAAAGGGTAAAGGTCTCCCAATACCCTCATGTTGTTTCTCGTAATGAAACAAGTGACAAGAAGGAGCTTCCTATCAAACCAATCTCTTCAGTAAGAATCTCGGAAAAATAACTTAAACCTACACATAAGGTGGTGAAGAAGAATAAACGAAGAAAAAGTAGAGGTAAAAAGGCATCTCTCCCAAATAATGTTGCTCCTATAATCGTTGAGAATGAATCCGAAAGTAGTATGGACGATGATACACTTGGTGATTATGTTGTTATGCCTACTACTTGTTGTGATGAGGATGATTGGGAAGATAATGATACTCCTTATAATATTGAAAATCTTTTTGGCACTAACTTGGACAACTATGATGACAATACACTACTGCAGGATGCTGCTAACGCGACACATCAATCAGAGACCCTTCGACGAAACTGTGTGCGATGCATGAATCGCAAACGGTATAGTTCAAGCTCCGTCGCTAATGGCACAAACTGTGTGCGAAGGCGGATCCATCAAATACGATTCAGAAAGTAGTTGCGTGTGCAATCTACGGCAGACAGTTTGTTCTTATGAACCGTTTGTGATTAGCGAAGATAACAGAAACGGTTACACAGATCCAGAGGTGTGCGATAGTGGGCACACAGTTCATCACTACAAACTGTGTGCGATAATATAGCAAAACACAAATGATTCAGTATAACAAGATGTGTGCGATATAGGGCACACAGTTCACTACATAAACTGCGTGCGATAATATAGCAGAACACAAACGATTCAGCATAACAAGATGTGTGCGTTAGAGGGCAAACAGGTCAGTAATCACAATCGTGTGTGAACACAAGAAATAACACAAATGATTGGTGTTAATAACATGTGTGTGTTGTGGGCAAACGGTTGCTGGTATACAATTTGTCAGCGATTGATGAAATCATCACCAACGGGTTTCGTAGTTTTGTCCGTGTGTATTGTGATTTTCTCTGTCTGCACAGCATCTATGCTGCCTACACAAACGGTTGCACAGATCAAGATGTGTGCGACATACGGCATACCGTGCGCTCGGATGAAATGTGCGAGCCAAAATAACACAAACAATTGGGCGTAACAATATGTGTGTGATGCCCAGCAAACAGGTCAGTAATCTAAATTGTGTGGAAAGACAGAAAATAACACAGACGATTCGTGGTAATAAGCATCTGATTCAGAAAGTGATAGCACAAATTATCATTCGCACTCCTACATAATCGACTAAAGAACATAATAGCGACATTACATATCAGCAAGGTTCAAAAAACAGCAAAATGGAAACATCTACTCGTCGTCGTTGTTGCGGGGCTGGCCTGTTGGTTCGGCAATGTAGAAATAGCTTCTGCACTCATGCAACATCCTCTCTATGGAAGTAGGATCCGCTTCCGGGTCGGCGATGACCATATTCTTGAACACTTCATAGGCCCGGACTTTCCTCTGCTCATACCCCATCACGATAGCTCCGGTCTCATGGAAAATCCCGTCCAAGGCCAAATGCCTGCGTACGGCCCACTTACGATGGAGATATTCAAAGCGGTCATAAACAACATAGTCAAGAGTTGCACGCTGTGCTAGAGCGGTAGGAGAATGCAGTAAGGAGGCTGCTGCCCTTATCGAGGCCAAATCCACGCGAGCCGGTAAGGCAACGGCGAACTGGTCGGCAGATGATGCCCTTTCGAAGGCCATAGCCGCGCGTTCCGCGTACAGAACCGCGCTTGCCCGCAACCGATCTGATGTAACCCTCATCTCTTCCGCTATTGCCGCCAAGGCCTCCGGACCCTCAGCAGCGCATACCGCCGCCAAGGCCTCCGAACCCTCAGTAGCGCGTACTGCCGCCAAGGCCTCCGAACCCTCAGCAGCGCGTACCTGCCTCAACCACGCTCTCCTCCACAGCGGGGTCCTCCGCGCGGATGACATGTCTAATGTTGAGGATTTTGTGGAGGCGAGGACAGTGGAGAGAAGAAGGACAGATTTGGGGGGTGCGAGAGGGGAAAGAGACGGTGGAGCAAAGAGTGGTGATATTTATTTATGACCCTATACACGATTGCAGACAGTGGCTATATGTGTTCCGTGTGCGATTATGTGTGCATGGAAAAGAACTCAAAGACTGTGAAAATGCTTCCCGCGCAAGCACACGCACCAGCCACAGCGGTAAATTATAAAATGATAAAATCCCCAACCCCCTTGGCAGCAGCTAGCTATAAATAACCACAGCGATGGCCGGCGGTGGTGAGTCAATGATCCCTTGGCTAGTTGCCACACACACCATCAAACCCCCAATGGCCGACGACAGGATAGAGTTGGGCGACGGTGGAATCGAGGCTGCGTGCGCGATGGTCGGCTTGAGGATCGACGGCCATGCCGCTACCTCTCCCGACGACGGCCAGAGGAGGCAGGAATCACGACATGAGGAAGCCAAGAAGTTAGCCAGGGTCGTCTTGAAAGCAGCTAGCGATCGCCAGCGGGCGATATTGCGGGCTCGACATAGAGTGCGCTGGATGGTGCGGGTGACGGAGCAGGAACCACGACGCCGCGAGGACAACTGCATCAGTGGCCGCCGCACGCGGCGCAGGCTTATGTCCCAGATGGAGGAGGACACAGCTCTAGACACCGGGGGAGGACTTGCGGCCGTTGCTGCAGAATTGGCGATGGTCAGGGTCTCGTCGGCCGCCGTCGTTGAGGCTGACCCTTCCTCGGTCGATCAAGGTGTAGGTCATCGACTTGGTGACCTCCTGTCCTCCTGAGCCAAGGAACGACACGATATCGATGGACGATGGCAGCTGTGCGTGCTGGGTCAGCGTTAGGGGCAGTAGCACTTGTGTGCGCGCGCAGTTCATATGTATTATATTGATGTAAAATTAATAGCGAGCTAATGTTTTGTAAATTACTCCGCCAACTATGCACTGTACCAATTTGAGCAGGTAAATGCTCGATTGAATTGCTAATGCCTGATTTGTGCTTGCACTGTGGACACTACGGTTGCATTCGTCGGCGGTAGCCGGTTGCGACATGCGTCGTCAAGCTCGAAGATTTGGTCGGGCCGAGGTCTAGAACGAGCAAGTATACAACAATGCGAATGAGGAAGAAGGGGGAGGGTCGGGGACTCAGGGTAGAGGGTCCGCGTTGGAAACGGTTCGTAAACATGAACCATGTGTGATTACTGCTATTAAAGTTTTTGTTGGGACCTTAATTTAGTGCATGTACGAACTAAAATCCCAACTACAGTATACGGGTGTGACGGGAGAAGTTTGGATTGCCGTTCGATCGCGGTGCATCCTACGGTGCGCATGGGCGATCCGTGTGGCTAGTGTTCTGGCCAATCAGAACACACCGCAGAATGGGGTGAACGCACACGGCATTCGCAAAGTAACTGTTTGCCCAAACAAATCACAAAGTTTCAAGGGAAACCCATATTTGCTTGGTCGTTTCTCCATTATTATTTTTCTACTATCAACATACCCACTAGAATGCAACGTGTCCAAAATTCACATTCTTTCAGGCTCGTTTACCATACTTAGTCTTTTTTGTGTACTTTTCTAGGCATTTACTGCTTATAATTTAAGTTCAAACGTTTTATTCATGAAAAGGTGTTCAAAACATGTTATCTCGTGTGGTGCCCCGGCATGACCTCAATACGATTCGGTAAAAATTTGAGGAGGTATATATGGATAATGTCGTGATAGACACTCTTCATATACCGGACCATCACCTATGGAGTTTCATGGATCCGAGAGCGAAAATCGCCATGTTTTCAAGGGGAACCCATATTTCCTTGGTCCTTTCAACTTGATTTATTTTCTACGATCAACATACCCACTAGAATGTACCATGTCCAAATTTCACAATTTTCAGGCTCATTTATCGTATTTGGTCCCTTTTGTGTACTTTCTAGGTCATTTGTGCTTATAATTCAGGTTAGAACGTTCTGTACATGAAAAGGCATTCAAAAAGGACTCGAAAATTTGTAATTGTGTCGTTGAATAAGTTTTCATGTATTTTATAGGAAACTAATACAATTTTAGAGGGTATGTGTGGGAAGAAGCAACCAGAGATGTTTCGTTTATTTATTTTGTAACTATAGGAAAAATGGAAAACATGCCTGAAGAACATGTTATCTCGTGTGGTGCCCGGGCATGACCTCAATATGATCCGGTAAAAATTTGAGGAGGTATGGATAATGTCATGATAGACACCTCTTCATAAACCGGACCATCACCTATGGAGTTTCATGGTTCGGGAAGCAAAAATCGTCATGTTTTCTAGGGGAACCCATATTTTCCTTGGTCCTTTCAACTAGATTTATTTTATACGATCAACATACCCACTAGAATGCACCATGTCCAAATTTCACAATTTTCAGGCTCGTTTATCGTATTTGGTCCCTTTTGTGTACTTTCTAGGTCCTTTATGCTTATAATTCAGGTTAGAACATTCTGTACATGAAAATGCGTTCAAAAAGGAGTCGAAAATTCGAAATTGTGTCGTTGAATAAGTTTTCATGTATTTTATAGGAAACTAATACAATTTTAAAGGATATGTGTGGGAAGAGGCAATCAGAGATGTGTCGTTTATTTATTTTTGTAACTCTAGAAAAATGGAAAACATGCTTGAAGAACATGTTATCTCGTGTGGTGCCCGGGCATGACCTCAATATGATTCGGTAAAAATTTGAGGAGGTATGGATAATGTCGTGATAGACACTCTACATAAACTGGACCATCACCTATGGAGTTTCATGGTTTGGGGAGCGAAAATCGCCATGTTTTCGAGGGGAACCCATATTTTTCCTTGGTCCTTTCAACTAGATTTATTTTATACGATCAACATGCCCACTAGAATGCACCATGTCCAAATTTCACAAATTTTAGGCTCGTTTATCGTATTTGGTCCTTTTGTGTACTTTCTAGGTCCTTTGTGCTTATAATTCAGGTTATAATGTTCTGTACATGAAAAGGCGTTCAAAAAGGACTAGAAAATTCATAATTGTGTCGTTGAATAAGTGTTCATGTATTTTATAGGAAACTAATGCAATTTTAAAGGATATATATTTGTGGGAAGAGGCAACCACAGATGTGTCGTTTATTTATTTTGTAACTCTAGAAAAATGGAAAACATGCTTGAAGAACATGTTATCTAGTGTGGAGCCCAGGCATGACCTCAATACGATTCGGTAAAAATTTGAGGAGGTATATATGGATAATGTCGTGATAGACACTCTTCATATACCAGACCATCACATATGGAGTTTCATGGCCCGGAGAGCGAAAATCGCCATGTTTTGAAGGGGAAGCCATATTTCCTTGGTCCTTTCAACTAGATTTATTTTTTACGATCAACATACCCACTAGAATGCACCATGTCCAGATTTCACAATTTCCAGGCTCGTTTATCGTATTTGGTCCCTTTTGTGTACTTTCTAGGTCCTTTGTGCTTATAATTCAGGTTAGAACGTTTTGTACATGAAAAGGCGTTCAAAAAGGACTCGAAAATTCGTAATTGTGTCGTTGAATAAGTTTTAATGTATTTTATAGGAAACTAATACAATTTTAAAGGATATGTGTGGGAAGAGGCAACCAGAGAAGTTTCGTTTATTTATTTTGTAAGTCTAGAAAAATGGAAAACATGCTTGAAGAACATGTTATCTCATGTGGTGCCCGGGCATGACCTCAATATGACTCGGTAAAAAATTGAGGAGGTATGGATAATGTCTTGATAGACACTATTCATAAACCGGACCATCACCTATGGAGTTTCATGGTTCGAGGAGCGAAAATCGCCATGTTATCAAGGGGAACCCATATTTCCTTGGTCCTTTCAACTTGATTTATTTGTACGATCAACATACCCACTAGAATGCACAATGTCCAAATTTCACAATTTTCAGGCTCGTTTATCGTATTTAGTCTTTTTTGTGTATTTTCTAGGCCTTTTGTGTTTATAATACATCTTTAATGGCAAACGTTTTCTTATAACAAACCGTTTGCAAAGCGTCCGATGGCACGAGAGAGAGAGAGAAGACTTGAATTTTTTCCGACGCGGGATCACCAATTTTCTCTTTTCTCGCACACGGGTATTTGATGCGCTTCGTCTGCGTTGCGTGTTCCCCCCCCCCCCCCCCCCGTAAGGATCGAGTTTCGCCGCCAAATTTTCAATAGGCGCGCGATTTCAGTAGTTATTCCTCCCACCCATCACATTTTCCCCCTATCCCCCCCGCCCCCCTCCCCCCCCCCCCGCTCTAACTGCAGCCCAAACCGTCACCGCCGCCGCAACCAAATCTACGTTCTGCACCAGTCTCGCTCGTCGATCTAGTGAGGTAACCTCCGATCGCCATCACCGCCCCGGCCCGATAGCTCAGATGGAGCATGCGAACCACCCTCACGCCTCCACATCCCCACCCCCTATCGCCGAGCATCCCCGCGTAAGCGCAACCACATATCACGCGGAGGTCGAGGAGCTGGTCATGGCGGTCGATGACATGGTGAACGCTATGCGCGCCGACCCGGAGGAACACCTCGCCGCCGACGCCTCCAACTGTGTGCGGGCTCTGGCCTTGATGAAATCCCCAAGCAACGACCCCCCGGGACTTACCAAGTATGAACTATCCAGTTCATTTTTACGAATACCAGTATAGCAATGTTTAACCGTGTCAACTTCAGTATCAACGGTACACGTTTAAATTGCCATGTTAGGTTGTCTGTACTCTGTAGTCAACATGTCCGTTGTTCATTTCAGTTATGCAGTGTGTTGTTCAAGTATGAACTGTCCAGTTCAATTTCACCAATACCAGATACAAACTTACAATGCCTATGTTAGGTTGCTGTTAAGCCTGCTGTAGTGAACTGTTATATCCATTATTTACGTTGTCCATTCGGTACTGTGCTACTCTTCGCAAAGAAGATATCACTGGAGATGATGTCCTTCAATTACCATTAGATATTTTTGGTGCACGTTAACCCTGTTGTAGTTGACATGCCTTTCCTTGTACTTACGCAGTTTCATAATGCACGACGATGTTGTTTACCGTCGAGGTTAGTCACATCCCAATATCTTATAGTATTTTACATCATTTGTTCAGCTGCAGTTTAGCTTCTAGCATTTACTTGTTGCTTGTAGGTACATATGTTAGCAGTACTGATCCACGCTGCGACCAGCAGGAACACCTAGCCACCGACTTTGTGCGGGCTCTGGCCGAGTTGAAGTACCCCAGCAACTACCCCTCAGGATTTACCAAGTATGAACTGGCTCGTGATGTTTAACTGTGTCAATTTCTATTTCACTGGTACAAGTTTTAATGACTATGTTAGGTTGTCTGAAATCTGAAGTTAACACATCCAGTTTAATTTCACCAATACATGTCCCTTTGTTACCGTGCTACTCCTCGCAATGAAAATATCACCGGAGATATTGTCGTTTAGTTAAGATTTGCTATTTTTGGTGGATGTTAACCCTGTTGTATTTAACACGCCTTTCTATGTGCTTATGTAGGGCTACGATGCGTGATGCTGTTGTTTACCATCGAGGTTAGTCACCTCCCATTTTGTTATAATATTTTACATCGTTTGTGCCATTGCAGCTTATGTTCTAACATTTATTTGTTGCTTGTAGGTACATATATCAGCGGTACTGATTCATGCTTCGACCCCCTTTGCATATGGGGCAATGAGATAAACATGAACAAGCATCAAGTGAGGAAACTAAGAAAAAATTGTTAGGCAGAAGAGACATCTGATTGGAATTAAACTCTTTATTTATACTTTATCTAAGACATCAGTGAACTTTAGGATGGTAAGTAATCTGTTGCCTTCTTTTCCAGTCCAGAACAAGTTACTCTATTAGACATGAATACCTGAAAGTTGTCTCTTTTCAGTGGTTTCCGAAGGAATTTAATCAAGATTACCTAGCAAACTACCTAACCGATGTGGAGGCAACGAAGGTTATAGTATATAATTCATGCTACCATGATAACGGTCTAGAAGTCTTCCTGAAGGCGGTGAAGGATGGACGGGCGATCATCACAAGGGGTTGGACAAAAGTTGTGCGCACCTTTGGCATGGAGGAGGGCACATTATGGGTATTCTGCTTCTTCAACACCATCGACAGCCAAAAGCATTTACAATTCTCTCTTCACCTTTACCGCCTCTAGTACTATATATTGTGGTTCATCATATTTAATCTTCTACCAAACTATGTAACCATGGAACATGTACTGAGCTTTTGATTTATGCATTGGCTGTTGAACCATTGTAATTAGGGTATGTATTGATGGATGTGAAATCCACATTCCATAACTAAAAATTTGAAATTTCCAATTCTAATAATAAATTAACGAAAATAAGCTATTAGGTAATAAATTACAGCGCATACGGCTAGAACGATTAAACCGTGTGCCATGGTGTCATATGTCACACACGATTGTTTGAATAATAGTGTGTGTGATTATCAGCTTTACAACGCACGGTCGCATATTTTGCGCGTGTGGGATGCGCGCACTGTCACACACGCGTTTGCACGCCGTAACTGTGTGCGCTTGCCGTTAATAGCACAAACGGTTACGAACCTGCGTGCGTGTGTAATGTAGGACGATCAAGAAACGGTTGACATACGTTTCGCGTGTGCGATCCGAATAAGTATCACACACGAATATATCTGTGCCATCGTCTCGGATGTGTGCTTGACCACAAACGTAGCATCAAAGTGTGGCGTGTGGGATAGGCTATGACTTCGCATACGTTTACGTTAGGCGAATCGTCGGCAGGCGCTCGCACCATCGCAGATGATGTTTCGATGTCGTGTGGGATGACCCCACCCCTATCGCCCACACATGCAAGGCGACGGTTCGGAATTACGTCGCGGAAAGGGGTTAAAAACCATTTGTATAGCACGTAACGGTACCCGTGATAATTGTTATACTATTGGTGACATTCATGCTATTGATGATTATGCTAATGATATGCAAACCCAAAAGCTTGGGGATGCAATGTTTGATGAAATGACATGTTTGAGAATTTATTTGCTGAAAATAATGTTTATCCTAAGCTTGGGGATGCAATGTTGTATGAAGATGATCTTTTTAGTTTTCCTACTTTCAATGATCAAATTTGTTATGATGATTGCATGCATCCTATTTATGATGATTGCAATTTTTATAAAAATGGGTTTGGAAGTGTCAACTTTAGATGATTATTATCTCACTATTTTGGAGGGTGTTGAATCTTATATGATAATAATAAAAGTAAGTTTGGAAAGGTCATGACTTTATTTTGTAATGATTCCACTATCTTGAAAGAGGTTTCAATTGATTATGATGAGAACCAAGTTGCTACTTATGATGATTACTAGTGACAGGGGCGCGCCTCCTCTGCGGTCCTTTGCGCACATATCCAGCTGTTTTATTTATGAACGTGCGTATGGAATCCAGATGCACGCCAGTTGTTCAAGAAAGAACACAATTAACAGAAATGCAGCAGCAGACCGATTAGTCGTCAGGCATATAGGAAGCATATGAAGCTAGTAGGTCTATATTAACACAGAGATCACATTCTTACAGAGTGGATTAGAAATACATCCAACAGGTAAAATGATAACAAGAGCGTCAACGGTACTGCTACCAGATACATAGCTCTCTACTGCCAACAAAATCAGAAGGATACATAGCATCTAAAACTGAATGCTAGCTACTACATCGATACTTCCTGTTAGGATTTCCAGTTTGCTCCTTTACGTTAGTAGCCCTGCCCAATGAAAATTTGAGACATGCCAACCACCAAGATCAGGAACAGGCAAATCACAGGGGAGATAAAGTGGGGTTGGGGAAGGAGGAGCTACAGCCCGTGAAGCAAGCCAGAAAATTTCCCCTTGGGGTAACCAAAGGCAAATAACTTCCAAAAGGCGAGCGATCTCCAAAAGAGAGCCATAGTTAGCAGAATAAGGGTTGTGTACATGTAACTTCGGCATCCTTCCCTAATTCAGCTGCACATCAAGAAGAAAATCCAGTCAAACAGAATGTTTAGAACTTCAGCATCATTTAATGTACTAAAAAGCAGCTAAATTTCATCGCTGATATCAGTAGTGGTAGAGGCAAACTTATGTAACTCTGTCTACTAATGTAAAAATGAGCACAACTAAAGAAAGTTTAGGTGTTCCTTTTCGATTCGTGCTTATTTACCCCTTATATCTGTGAGTTAAAAGAATTATACAGCAAGCTAGTTCTACAGGTTTTTGGATAGCAGAGACTAATGTTTGCGCAGAGAATCCTTTAAATCGGCTAATCCTGCCACCCAGAGGTCGAATTTGATGAACACATATGAAAAAATAAACTCAGATTGAACAAGGGACTATATACAGAAGGGAGTATAAAAGCAACCATCAGCCTACCAAGGTTAAGATAATGATACAAACTACTAACATCGAAACGCATGTCCCAAAGAAAAGAGAAAGAATGCGAGCCATAAACGGAATTACAAAGTTTGAGATGGAGAGGTGCAAAAACTAACCAGAGAATCTACTAATGATGATATAGCTCAAGTGAATCCCTAATGTTTGGTGGTGCTAGTATCGATTTGGAAGACCAAACGTTAACCTAGCTTAGCTAGTTGATTGCATGAAGAAGGAGCATCAATATGTGTATCTCAGAATTATTACGCATAAATTATTGGAAGCTACACCAGCAATATAAGGGTTCAACAGAATCAGTTTCTACCGAACGAACGAACAGATCTCGATTGAAACCGTCGAGCTTTCTGGCACCGAGCAGGGCAGAGCAGATCAGATCTCGGTCGTTCGCCAGAAACCAAGACGAAATCGTGCGCACACACGAGCGCACCTCGAATTGTAGACAATAGGATAAGGAGGCCCCCGGTTAGATCAAAACCGAATGGACGGCCCCTGCCGTTCTGCGGCGCGTTAACTCAGGGAGAGAGAGGTCGAATCCCCTCAGCGTCCGGACACATATATCACTATAGGAAGAGAAAGTGTGTTCTTGAATTCGAAATGCAACATTCAACTATTTACTACTGTCAGGGGAGACAATATAAGTATAACTAATAGCAATAAATGATTCCATTGAAGGAAATGCTAAGACTTAAATTTTGTATAGCTCCTGCAACATTTTGCACTTTGCTAAACAGTATATGATTGCTACATCGTCCAATGAAGTTTTAATTTCCTGAAGCTGTAGAACTTCTACCAATAGTCACTACACAAATGTTTGGGTCAGACTAATTCCAACAAAACTGAGTTGAACAACACAATGTTTCAGGAGAATAACCAACCTTTCGGTGCCTTCTTTGAACACTATAGTCTCGACTGTGCAGTGCTGCCACGTTGCCATGCTTGTCACAGAGCAACTGAACGTCTAGACGTCAGCTCTACAAAGAAAGAACAGAAAGGCAAGATTTTAGATAAATGAACTATATCAGTACAGAAGAAGCACTCGCTGAATACTGAACATGAGTAACACAAAGATACAACAGAAAATAAGGACTGTTATGGGTGTATCATGTATCACCTGAGATGCCACTTTCATAATAAATATCCGCGATCCAGGGACTTCGCCTTGCACTTGCTTAAACAAGGCTCTGACCTTATTGTCGTTGTGTACCTATAAATCCATTTGGATGACATAAAAATCATCTTTGGTTAATATAAAATATTTGCAGAAAAAGTTCATTTTGTATGGACAATGGACATTTCCATGTAACTGTTTGGAAGTAGAGCATTCCATATAACTGTGGTAGAGTTGAATTAAAAAGATTAAAAGAATATCAACCTTCCTTATTCCTTTACCACCCCCACCCCATGATAAATTTATGCCCAAAAACAAACATGTCATCGTTCTATTGTTAGTCTCAACTACGTACAGATTATTATACAAGATTTCCACTGCCCGGAACATTAGTACAAGAGCCCAAAATACAAATAAAGGACCTACATGTCCCTACAATTAAAACAAAATTACAAACTTACACCTAGCAGCAATATATCCTACTTATCCATACACAATTTACAACTTATCCAGTAGACCCGCAAGGGCAAGAGGTACTTTACTTATTGAACTGAAATTAAGAGAAAAATGAACCGAAGGTACAACAGAAATCTGATTTTATCAGATTAGTATGTAAGAAATGTAAAGCATATCTGCTCGAGTTGGATCAATGTCAAACTAAAAAAGCTCAAATCAAATGTATGTCTCTGAAACATCAGAACTGTCTCCAAATCATGTGAAATTCCTAGAAAAAGCTCATTACCCTGCAATTAGTGCTGCACTTGAGTTCATTCTTGAGTCGTACAGATTCCTAGTTTCCTACTACTACAATGCTGTGATAATCATTGGATGAGTGCAAGTAACATAAGTGTAACAATGTGTAGTGGATGCAAGGAGTGGGAGGGAGGTGCAGGGGGTACCTTCTTGCAGGTCAGCGGGGAGGCGAGGTAGTAGATGCAGTCGATGCTCAGGCCACGCCACAGCTCCTCCTCATCGGTGCTCCGGTGGTGCCGCAGCTCCTCCTTGTCAACCGGCGCATGCGGCGGCGGAATCCATCGCCGCGGTAGAGCGAGCGAGGCCGAGCAGCTGAATCAAGGGAAGCAACAGAGGAATGAAGCAGAATCAGTTCTCCTCGACCTGGATTTATTATTTCCACCATCAAGCCGAGCCCGCCGCCTCCCGCACGACAGATCAAACCACCACCAACACCTTCTCGCTTGCATAGGCGTGGAAATTTTGTTTTAATCCGAATAGTTTTTTGTCCCAATTCTTTTTTCACCAACACAGTAAATAGCTCGCCCATCTGGTGACGTGGCTATCGCGAGCGCGCCCCCTGCAGTTCGCTCCTGATGGATGTAAAGTGCAGAATAGAGCATTGAGAAGAGCAAATAAGTGGAAGAATAATTAAACCACTAATGATTACCAATCTTGTGATGTCACTCAGTCCTCTGCGTTGGTCGCTGATAGATCAAACAGACGCCGCTTTTGCTGGAGTTTGAAATCCATTGAACTTACAACATCCAAAGAAGGCTCGCCCTGGTCTGGCAAGACTTCACTCAGGCTAAACAAATCTGTAGATTGCCTTCTATTTATCTATAGCCTGCCCATGTTAAAGAAAGTTTACATGAGAACATTGTCACGAATGATTCTACAATAAATGAAGCAGTACGAGCTCAGTATACTCCACAAGGATACACATTCAAGATTCATGAGGACAAATACTTTAAGCCTACTGCAGAAAAAATATATTAAAGCGAAATCTTCCTCTTGGTATGCTAAATAAAAGAGGAGAAATAAGAGAACATAAGCTGGTGCTTATATGTGATCGCAAACTATTTTTTTGTAGTGTGATGTTGATCAGTTGATGACATCCCACCAAGATGAGTGATTATGTACTTTCCGTCGGCAACAGTCTAGAAGGCAACATTGTAGATCCGATCTTCTTGGTTGTTATGCAATATCATAACACTCAACATAGGAGTTGGGTTTGCAAGGTTATGCAAGCAATCAAATATCATTCTAGTCAAGTCAAAGATGAAGGAACAATCATACTAATGAAGATTCGGTCTAGAGACCATGAGACTAAGCCACAATAACATTTGGTTTCATACATACAAACATAATATAGTAAGCCAGAACTCACAAATTAAAATATCATGAAAGCTAGTGATATAAAGGAGTAAACATTTCAGGCCACTTTTAACTTGTCAAAGATATCAGGTTGAATATAAAGGAGTAAATATTTCAGACCACTTTCAACTTGTCAGAGACATCGGGCCGACACTGCTGCGCCGTCGAGCAACAGATCGATCATGCGCAACTGCACGCTCCTCACCAGAATCAATGAATTCATGTTGCTCTCAATGAATTACAAGGTCACGTACCAACAGTGACAACGACTATGCATGATTAACCCAGAGGAAAACCAACAAGTAAAACTCTGATCAAAGGAAAAGCAATTCACACCTGATTTGTAGATCGTAGCCACTTCGCATGGCCCATCGTGAACTAACCCAGAAGCGTGTGCAATCCGTACAAATCCTGATGAATTAAAAGACAATTTCAGAGTTGCTCATCGGTGGAGCATAAGCATGAACACGTGATGAGCGGCAATCCATTCACAAATAAACCGACCAAACAGAGCTCTCCAATCCCATTTACCTACACACCGGTCGGACGTCAGGCTCGACAAAATCAAGAGGAGCAGGAAACAATTCAGCCCTAACAGAAAGAACACAACAAAACAAAGGCAACGAGGAGGGCTTACATCGGTTTGATTTCCTCGTCGGTCCCTGCGGCAGCGCCCTGCGCGTCGCCATATCGTGGGTCCTGCCGGTCGTTGGAGGTGGACACGAAGCGATTTCGGCGCGGTGTCCTCTTCCTCGCCCGCCAATCGACGACCGCACTTGGGGTCGCCGCTAGCGGCACTAGAGGAAGAAGGAGAGGTCCTCCATCGCACCCAATCAGCTCCCAACAGAGCACGAAGAAGAGGAGAAGGGTGGGGGTTAACTGCGGGGTAAATCGGCGGCAGGGAGCCGAGGATGCGGGCGCCGGGGACGACCTCCTCCGGGCGCAGTTGTCCAAGGCAAGGAAGAAGAGAGAGAAGGTGCTGCGTGGGAAGGGGAGAGGAGGAGGAGGCTCGACAGAGGAGTTGCCTTCCCAGGGAAAGAGGCAATGGTGTATTGATACGCCTTGTTAATTTGGGGAGGTGTTACCTGGAGCTGGTATTTTTCTACGGATTTGCTATTTTACAGTCAGCTGTTTTACAATTCGCTGTCATTCAAATTCCTGTCCATCCGATCGCGCGCGGAGATTCACGCTGGAAGTTATCGTTTCGGGTTGGTTTTTTCATTGTCGGGCGCGGTTTTTTGTTTGCTATCTGAGCCCGTTACGGTCACCCCGGTTCTTGACCGGCTGGTTTTTCTTTTTTTTGAATTTTCTTTGTGCCCTTTTGCCATTTCATTCGGCGGCTCTGTTTTGGATAAGGCAGAGAGGAGAGAGCGAGGGAGTTCGAGCGGTGGCGGAGCGGTGGCGGAGGGGCGGCGATTCCGGTGGTTGATGTCGATTCCGAGATCCTCTTCCCCTCGAGCTTGAGTTCTCTTTCATTTCTCTTCGTTCCTCGGCGGCCGCGGTTGGTTGTTCTTGTCTCCCACTCTCTCTCCCCCAATCTGGCGTGATGTGGTTTCCGCCAGTGATGCTGCGAGATCTGTGATTTTGTGTAGTTGTTGTGTAGGTTTGGTGTATGTTGGTGCTCGTGTTTTGTTGTAGATTTCGGTGCTCTTGTAGATTTTCCCCATGTATGTCTCCCGTTGTGATTTTCCCCATGGCTCCCGATCTGTGAAATCGATGTGGTTGCTATTTTAGGTTTGATTCACCTCGTATGTGGCTGCTTGCAGGTGTTTTCGTCCTCTGTAGTTACTGATAGTTGTGCAGCTTCCTGTTAGATGTGATGTCGAGGTATCCCGAGGTATTCATGTGGTTACGGTTTCTGATTTTCCTCTGATTGTTGTCTCCGCACCGGTTCCTGTTGTTAGGGTTGGTAATTTTGCAGGTGTTTGTTGCTGTTGTTAGGGTGACATTTGAGCAGAAAATGCACTCATTAGTAGCAGAAAATGCTGTTGTACTAAAAAAGCATTTAACATAGCAAGCAAATGCACTCATTAGTAGCAGAAAATGGTACCCTCGGTAACATTTGAGCAGATCCTTCCAGGTAATAGGCCTTTTGCCCAACCTGGTCCATGTGCCTCATCATTGGGAGTATCCTTTTTGCTGTAGTGACTGTAATTGATGTAGTTGGTGTAGTGACTGTAATTTACCATGGCTCAGTGATTGTAATTGACCCAGATGTCCAATGTAAATCATTTGAATTTCATGCTTCATGACACTATCTATATACCATGACTGTAATCCCCTGATTGTTTTGTGTAATTACCATGCTTATTTACTGTATTTTTTGGATTACTGTATTTTTTGGATTATATCCAGAATTTTCTTTTGTAAGTTCATTGCTTCATTTTTGGTAACCATTGTTATGTTGTGATTCACATGATGTGTGGCTGTATTCAATCACAATTACTTCACCGTTAATGGTAGTTGTCTAGTTTTACCTTGTATTTTTGACCAAAATTTTGCTATGTAACCCCCCATGTTCTAGTCTGAGTTTTAGACTGTAGTCTCATAGGCTTGTATACGTCCCCTTTATTTTTACTATGTAAGCTGACATAGTTTTCTCATTGTAATCGCATGGGCTTGTATAGCATGTACAAGTTTCGCTGTAATTTGTTCGAGATGTGGAATGGAATTTTGACTGTAATTTGACATTATGTTCAAGTAGTTACACTGTAATTTGACTGAGATTTACAGTGGGTAATGACTGACTTTTACATTGTAATTTGGCCTTATTCTTGACTGTAATTTGGATGTTCAGTGTAATCTGATTGTGATTTACAGTGGATATTGTAGCCCTCTATTTTTTACAGTGTAATTTGTCTTCGAATTTGAGTGTACTTACTCTGTCCATCATTTCACTGTAATTTATCCAATATTTTCAATTGTAAGTACAGTGTCGACCAAGGGATTCTATTGTAATTTATGTTGTAATCTGAGTGTAATTGCAGTGTAATTTTTGTGTATATTTTGAGTGTAATTTACCCAGTAATCCTAGTGTAATTTAACCATTTTTCCATTGTAATTTCCCAGGCATTGTATTTTGTTTTCTAATTGTAATGCACTGTAATTTTCACAGGCACTGTATATGTAAGGTAATGATTTGTATTAAATTGGTTGGGAATTGGTTACTTATTTCTCCAGTATGGTTGTACACTGTAATTTCAGTGGCTTGCACTGTAATTTACCCATAGATTGTATGTTTGTAAATTGTTTGGTTTGAAGCTGACAGTTGTTTTTCCTGTGATTTTTCAGTGCAATTATGATAGTTTTTTAGTTATGTATTTCAGTGGCTACTTTTGCTTTCTTAGTGTATTTCTTCTGTTGCTTTTTATAGGTTTGAATGGGTAGGTTACGGAAAGCCTCTCATCGGGATGTGCCCTTAGCATCATCCCTTGAGAGTGCAGATTCTATTGGTGAGCCTTTTGTGCCTAATGATTTTGCGGAAGATGGTTCTTGTCCTATGTCTACGGTACCTATTTATTTCTTATTACCTACTTTTTATTTTTTTTATTTTTCATTGTCCTTGAGTTTATTCATTTATCTAACTATGCCTTTTTTTTGTTATTTTTTTGCAGGATCTGTCTGCTGATGATGGAGGTTTTGACAAAGCTCTTTTGAAGTTCTATCTAAATCAGGTGTGTTTTCTTTTTTGTTGTAACTTTTTTTATTTTTCTTTCGCATATTTTCTTTTGGCTGACTGTTGTGTTCGTTTTTCATTGTTCAGAAAGTTAAATGCTTGAAGAGGAAGTTATCATCTGCTTCCAGAAGGAATGTGGTTAGTCCCTGATAAATGTTTTAATTCCATCTTTTTGGAATGTGCAACAGATGCAAGAGTACTCTTATTCTTTCAGTCCAACTTGCACTAGGTACAGTCTTTTCCGCAGTTCCTTTAGAGGGTAGCTGTCAGCTTGGGAAACAATGTAGTATCTGTCTTTTTCTTGCTCATAGACATTCAACCTTGTTGTGTCTGCCATCTTGAACTGGAACTTTCTGAATATTCCAATGTTGTATAGCTCATGTGCTTGCCTTTCTATGCTGTACTTTGACCAAAATGCTTTTCGTGCAACCTTTTTGTTTCTAGAAACATGGTCACATTCTTCTTCCCTGTCATGTATAACATCAAGTATCCGGTCATACTCTCTTAAAAAGCTAGTAGCACTAAATTTAGCTCCAACCCCCTTTTTGAAAAGGGCATTTGTTCCCTCACTTCTTGCTGTAGTTTGTATGAATGGGAAGAATTTGTCCTTGAAATACACCGGTATGAACCTTTTCCTGTTTTCCCACATGTCACTAAAGTACTTTATGTGATGCACTTGATACTTTTCTATCATTTCCTGCCACTGTGTTTCAAATTCTTCCACAGTTAAAGAGTTGTCTACAATGTCCTGAAAATCTTCATATAGGCCTTGATTAGCTTGGAAACAGGGACCAGCTTTTTCCTCTGCTTTTTTCTTGATGTGAAAAAGGCAGCTCCTGTGGGTAGCATTAGGAAAGACTTTTTCTATTGCTCCTTGCATCGCCTTGTCTTGATCTGTAATGATTGATATAGGATGCTTTCCTCCCATAGCCATCAGGAATTGTTCAAACAACCAACTAAATGTGTCTTTTGTCTCGTTGATTATGAATGCACAAGCAAATAAGTATGTGTTGCCATGTGGGGATATTCCAATAAACGGAGCAAATGGCAGGTTATATTTGTTTGTTAGAAATGTTGTGTCAAAACTGATGCAATCACCACATATGTCATACATCATTCTCGACCTCACATCTGTCCAGAATAAGCTTCTCACTTTATTCTCCCCATCGAGCTCAAACGAGTAGCAAAACCCAGGATTTTCGGTTTGCTTCTTGTTGAACATTTGCACTACTTCCCTCATATCGGAGTTTGTGATGTCTCTGTTTATTGTTGCTGCATAGTTTGTGACATGCTTCTTTGTGTAGGGCAAGTGAGCCATTCCTCCTCTCAAGTATGCTAGGACAGCAACAATCCTTCTGGTTTCCAGGTTTGTATGTTTCAAAACCCTTATGAGGCACTTCTCTTCGTCTGACATGTATTTATGTGACCTGAAGAATCTACTGTTTGGTGTCAACTCATGGTTGTGTTCTAGTTGTTGCCTTGTAATTTCCCATATGCCTCCTTTCTCAGATATGACCATCACTACTTTACAGTCTGTTTTAGCAATGACTGTAGTTTTTCTCATGGGTACTATGCATTCTCTGTCAATTTCTTTTGTCTTGCCCCACTTGTTGCACTTCAGAGTGATCCTTGTCACTTCATTATTTCTCTTTTTGCTTGTTGTTCTTGAGGTTGCCACTGTAGCAACAGAAAACCCTACCACTTTGGAGTAGAAATTGAAATATTCCTGGGCTTCTTCTTTTGTTTTGAACTGCTTGCCCAGTTGCGGCTCGAAATTGCTGCTAGTGTTCATCAGGTTGCCCTCTGACGCGGCCTCTTCTTCATTTTGCAGGAACCTCTCAATGTCTTCTTCATCGAGGAACTCATTTTCTCCATCTTGTTCATGTGAGTGCTCTGGTTCTATACTTTCTCCTTCTTCATTTCTGTTGCAAGTGCTTGAGTTTGGTTTAGTTGTTGCTGCGCTGGGATCAATTTATGCAGGCTCCTGCATCAGAGAGCCTTTGTTTTAGTTTTATTCTCCTAGAATGTTTTCGGCTATCTATGTAGTGTTTTATATGTACCTAGTTTTCATTTTCTGAAATTGCGTTGTGCGTACCTGTTCAAGATTCATGTTGTTCATCTTGTCTGTGTCCCAGGGATTAGTTTCTGCTCTGTCATCTTCGTGTGTTGTCTCTTCGTGATGCAAAGCCGCTTCCCATGTCTGCAGAGTAAGTGAAATGTTTCTTAAGCTTGGCTATTCTTATAAGAATTATCGAACCATTTGCTTTCCTTACTTTGCTCCTGTAGTTTTCATCAACAGTCTCAGAAATGTTTGTAGCCCCATCTGCTGAATGTACCTGCAAGGATTATCCCAAGTTTATATTAAAATTGTTTTGTCTTACAGGCCCCATGTCTTGTATGCACATTTTATTGATTTTGCATTTTTACCTTGTATATAATGTCAGACTGTAGTAGCGCAGTGAATGAAAATGAGTCCTGCAACAAAAATTTTGTTAGGCATTTTTTTTGTATTGTTGACACCTTCCTAAAGTTTTTGCAACTATATCTCACATTTAGTATGAGCTCTTCCTATGAAAGTCTCAGTAGATCCTCTTCATTTACTGATGTCATCTTGCTCGTCATCTGGTATATATGAGAACATAAATGTTAGTGTTAGCATAAAAAGTATATTGTCTATTTTTATAGCGTAAGTTCATATGGTTTTACACTGTAATATCCCTAGTTTTTAAACTGTAATTTACTTGGGTTTTACAGTGTAATTTACATGGGTTTTACAGTGTAATTTGAACTGTACATGGGGTTACACTGTATTTTGCAACAATACTTCAGTTACACTTTATTTTTGCACTGTATTTCACCCAATTTTTACATTGTATTTTTTCACTGTCAATGCAAATTACATGGGATATACTATTTTGTATTGTTTTTAGAGGGGGGGTCTACCATGTAAATTACATCTGATTTCCACTGTAAATTGCAGTGTATATAGGGAATGTAAACTGTAATTTATGTCAGATTTACACTGTAAATTGCAGTGTAAATACTGTGATTCACAAACAGATTTCCAGTGTAAATTACAGTGTAAATACTGTAATTAAATACTGTAATTTACATCAGATTTCCATTGTTATTTGCAGTGTTTGCTAGGGAATGTAAAATGTAATTTACATCAGATTTCCACTGTAAATTACAGTGTAATTTGCAAGGGAATGTAAAATGTAATTTACATGAGATTTCCACTGTAAATTACAGTGTAATTTGCAAGGGAATGTAAAATGTAATTTACATGAGATTTCCACTGTAAATTACAGTGTAATTTGCAAGGTAATGTAAACTGTAATTTACATGATATTTCCACTCTAAATTACAGTGTAAATTGCAGTGTAATTTGCTAGGGGATCTACAGGATTTTCCACTGTAACTATCCAAGTTTTTTGTTCACATTTTGTATCTATTCATGTGATTCGTTTGTTTTTCAGATATTTCCATGTGTGAGGCTGGTGAAGCATTGAAGAAGGTGGTGGAGTAGAAGTGTTCCTGACCTGCTGATTTCCTTGGGATTGGTCCATTTGTCTGGTGAAGAATTGAAGCTGGTGAAGCTTTGCTTCTTGATCGTCTCCAGGTACACCCTCTTTTGTCTTGGCCTGCTGCCTGATTTGATCTGCTCTTTCTTCTTCTCCACTCCCCTCTGCCATGGCTGGATGCCTGGTTCGCTTTTGATCTGATATTTTCTCTTCTCCTCCTCCCTCTGCCATGGCCTGCTGCCTGATTTGATCTGCTCTTTCTTCTTCTCCACTCCCCTCTGCCATGGCTGGATGCCTGATTTGCTTTTGATCTGATCTTTTCTCTTCTCCTCCTCCCTCTGCCATGGCTGGATGCCTGATTTGTTTTTGTTTTGTTCTTTCTTCTTCTACAGACCCTTCTTCCATAGCCGCCGGCCTGATTTGTTTCTGTCTTGTGCTTTGTGTTAGGTGAGATCTCTGCTGCTAAGTAGAAGAAGGGTGGAGATTTTTCGGTGGAGGGCTTTGCTTTGCCCTTTTCGTGGGACGCAAGTAGATGGCCAGCTGTTAGCTGTGGTCCAGGAAGGTTTGTGGTGCCGGTTTAGCGGGTCACAGTTTGCCCGACCCGTTTATTCAGGAAAAGGAAACAACACAGTGGCCGGTGGTTGGTTTTGGGGCCAGACAGCTGTCATCTGTTGACTCGTCCATCGAACGTCATTCACGCGACCCTTATTGTGTTGGATTGTGACGATACTTATGTTATAAAAAGTAGTGATGACTATTATTATAATAAAACTTGTTACAATTATGAATACCCTTTTTCTGAACATTAGTCTTTAAATGTGGAAATAATTTATAGCATTCGAGTCTCCTATGATATTCCCATTATTATGTATGAGAAGTTTGCTTGTGGGGAGAATACTTTATGTGATAATTATATTGTTGAATTCCTTCATGATGCTACTGAAAATTATTATGAGGGAGAAACATATGCTTGTAGGAATTGCAATAATATCAAGTTTCCTCCCTATATGTTAAAAATCTTGAAGATATGCTTGTTTTGCCTTCCTATGCTAGTTGATTCTTGTTCCGATAAATTGTTTGCTCACAAAATCCCTTTGCATAGGAAGTGGGTTAAACTTAAATATGCTTGCCATATGATTCATGATGCTCTCTTGCACATTTCAATTACTATTCTTACGCGAGTATCATTGAAATCACCATGCCTAGCTAAAAGGCTTTAAAGAAAAGCGCTTGTTGGGAGACAACCCAACACTTATCCTTTCTGTTTTTGTGTGTACAATGATTAAGATACCGTAGTGATCATGTTTTGTGCCTTTTATTTCAATAATATGTCAAGTAAATCATTTGGGATAGTGTGGATACTTGTTAGTTTAATTCTGTGCAAAAACAGAAACTTTTATGTCCAGTGCAGAATTTCTCTGATTTTACTGGAGTCAAAAAATTCTGAAATTTTTACACAGTTTTTATATGCAAATTTTCTGCGTTTTACTAAATGTTCAGAATTTTTAGAGATAGGGAAATATGGATTTCATTCAGATCGTTGCAGACTGTTCTGTTTTTGACAGATTCTGTTTTGCCTGCATAATTTGCTTGTTTTAGTGTTTCCATAGCTTATGTTTAGTGGTATAAATTATGGGAATAATAGAATACAGTAGTTATTATGTGAGAAAATTATGAACCTTGTATTGACAGTACCTAAGTGAATGATCTATCTTTACTACACTAACCCGTCTCACGAAGTTTCGTTAAGTTTTGTGTGATTGAAGTTTTCAAGTTTTGAAGGAGAATAAGGAGTGGTAAGAACCTAAGCTTGGGGATGCCCAAGACACCCCAAGGTAATATCCAAGGAAGACTCAAGCGTCTAAGCTTGGGGGTGCCCCGGAAGGCATCCCCTCTTTCGCCTCCAACACTATCGGTATATCTTACTTGGAGCTATATTTTTATTCTTCACATAATATGAGTTTTGCTTGGAGCATCATTATATTTTGTTAAAGTTTTCTTGCTGTTATTTATAATCTTGTTTTTCAATAAAAAGTTCCAAGAATTGCCTTTTAGGATGCTTGAATTGCATGTTTGATGTGTGCTGTGTAAAAATAGAAACTTTTTCTGTAGTGTCTGAATTTTCATATTTTACAGGAACGTGGAAAGTTTCTGAAATTTTTACACAGTATTGTCATATAAATGTTTTATCATGTCCTAAATTTGAAAAAAATTGGAGTTACATAAGTGCACTTTGTAAATTAATTGCTACAGATTGTCCTGTTTAGACATATTGCTGTCATAGTTTTGTTATCTATTTATCCTAGAGTTTTCATGGATTATATTGGTATATATAAATTGTGGAAATGATAGTATACATTACCTAATGTTTGAAAATTATTATGCAACTTGTCTTGGAAGTATAAGAAGTGTGGATTTATTCTTATGTGTACTAACCTATCTCACGAGTTCTTTTCAAGTTTTGTCTGGATGAAGTTTTTGAGATTTAGGTGAAACCGTGATATGAGAGGAATTAAAGAGACACAAAAGCTCAAGCTTGGGGATGCCCAAGGCTCCCCAAGTCAATATTACAAGAAGTATCAAGCATCTAAGCTTGGGGATGCTACGCATCCCACCTCTCTTCGTCAACTACTATCGGTTAGCCTATGTTGAGCCTAAGTTTTTATTCGTCCACATGATATGTGCTATTATTGGAGTGCCATTTTTGTTTAGTTTGCTATTTTAAATAAATCTCAGATCTGAAGATATTTATTGAGAGAGAGAGAGAGAGTCCTCACATAGCTACTTGATTGTTTAACTACTCATTGTTCTTCACTTATATCTTTTGAGAGTAGTTTGATGTGCTTCACTTTTATCCTAAGAGTAAATTGTGAATGAATGAAATTTCATAAATCTGAAATTATCAATGTGCGTTATGCTTAGTAGTAGTTTCACATTTGGTTTAGAAAGTAAAATCTATTGAAGTTTGACAATCCTAATATTGGTCATACAAGCAATTCATGAAGTATTAGTATAAGAAAGAGAACTTTCACATACAAATATATTATCTTGGACATATTTTATGATTGTGAGTACCCGTTAATTATTTTCAAACTTGATCAAATAGTTGAATTTGGACAAGGAAGACAACGTAATGGTCATGTTTGCGTATATTTGCATAGAAGTTATATTGCTATGGATCCTCCAACATGTGGTGCTTGTTTATAACCTTTTGCTAGCCAAAACTTCGTACTAAGTAGAGATACTACTTGTGCATCCAAATTCTTGAGCCAAGTTTCTTCCATGGGAGTCCACCATACCTACATATATATGGTATTTCACTGCCATTCCAAGTAAATTTGCACGTGCCACATCTAAACATTCAAATAAACATCTATTTTGTGTACTCGTACCGCTCATGGAGCGATGGTGCAGTCATTATCTTCCATGCTAAGCGGGTTATTCTCAAGATGAGTGTTTATTCACTTGTCATTGCACGAGAGAGGCTGGTAAAAAGGGTGCCCAGTCCTGCATAATACAAAAATAAATGAACAAAAACTCCCCTAGAAAGTTGATTGTTTGGAAGGCAACCGTGGATTCGGCCAGCCATGGAATGTGTTTGAATGGTGGAGGGGGCGTAAAATTTCAATTCTGTTTGGGAACCGTCAACAATGTGTTTAGCATGGAAGATACTAAAAACTCTGTTGTGACGTTGACAGGAAAAGTATACCACTCAAAATTACATATTCATCTCTGTTTTAAAACAATGAGCTCTGGCATCTCTGCAAATCCCAGCTTCCCTCTGCGAAGGGACAATCCATTTATTTTCATGTTATTTACTTTTCATGTTGAGTCAACTTAATATTCCAACCTTAATCTATTAGTTGGCAAGCATCATGTGGTGGGGAAAGATCCAAACACATATACCCAGCCAAATATATTTGATCATGATTCGTTATTGTTGACAATTATCTTCATGATAAGTATGTTGGGAGGTGAAACATTAAGACCCTATCTTTCTCTGTGTTCGATGGATGCTGTTTGTTCTAAAAATATGCTCTGAGTATTAGCAATCATAGAAGACTATATGATAATTGAGTATATGGAGCTCTTACTTAGACTTGATCGTGCATTGAAATTATTTGACGACTAAGAATATATGTTGTTAAGTTTCAAGAGAATGCATTGTTTGAACCATGACATGTGAATTGATTGCTACTCTATCATGATGTCTTTTATGAGAAAAGTTTCTGGTTATGATGCTAGAAAAGTGACTAAAATTATCATTGATCAAGCCTATATACTATGCTAGCATTCACACTTCATAAATTATTTCTTTTATCATTTACCTACTCGGGGACGAGTAGGAATTAAGCTTGGGGATGTTGATACGTCTCCAACGTATCAAGAATTTATGAAGTATTCATGCCATATTTGCCTATGTTTATAATACTTTTATATGGTTTTGATGCACTTTATATGATTTATTTAGAACTAACCCAGACTGACGCTGTTTTTAGCAGAATTGCCGTGGTGTTGTTTTTGTGCAGAAAATAAAAGTTCTCGGAGTCGCCCGAAACATTTTTATGTTTTTTTTGGAGAAAATAAGACATAACGAAGCGAAGAACCACCGGTGGGGAGCCACCTGTGGGCCACAAGGCAACAGGGCGCGCCCACCCCCTTGGCGCGCCCTGTTAGCTTGTGGGGCCCACGTGGCTCCGGCTGGCGTGATTCCAACGCTGAAAAATCCTATATATACAGAAACCTTTAGAAATTAACCTATAACTTCCGCTCCGCAGCTGCAACTCTCCGTATCGAAGAAAAACCCATCTGGAGCCTTTCGAGTACCCTGCCTGAGGGGGAAACCATCACCAGTGGCTATCTGCATCATGCCGGCGGAGGCCATGATGAGGAGGGAGTAGTTCACCCTCGGGTCTGAGGGTATGTACCAGTAGCTATGTGTTTGATCTCTCTCTCTCGTGTTCTTGAGATGTCACAATGTTGATGTATCACGGGCTTTGTTAATATAGTTGGATCATATGGTGTTTGTCCCTTGTTATCTTGTTGTGATGAATTGAATCTTTCCCTTTGAGATTTTGTTATGTCTGATTGAATATTGGATTTGAGATCACTTGATGTATGTCTTGGTACTCAACTTGCGGATTGCCGTGGTGACAATGGGGTAATCTAAGCTGATACACGTTCTTGTCCTACTTTCTCCAATAGAAATCTTGGGGTACTCTTTGAAGTTCTTTGTGTTGGATTGAATATGATGAATCTGAAATTGTTTGATGCGTGTCGAATAATTAACCCACAGATACTTGAGGTGACATTGGAGTATCTAGGTGACATTAGGGTTGATTGATATGTATCATTGTTGTTATTTTAGTACAACTCTAGAGCTGTTTGTGACAGCTATAGGAATAGCTCAATAGATTGATCGAAAAAGATAACTTTGAGGTGGTTCTACTACCTACAACAATTTCATCTCATGTTCTCCGCTACATATGAACTTTGGAGTGATTCTTTACTGCACGTTGAGGTATGATCATATGATTCTATTATATTAGCATTGTTGAGAGATTGCACTAGTGAAAGTATGAACCCTAGGCCTTGTTTCCAAGTATTTATACAACGTTTTGCTTGTTGTTTTCCACTTGCTACCTTGCTGTTTTTATATTTTCAGATTACAAAAACCTACATCTACCATCCATATTGCACTTGTATCACCATCTCTTCGCCCAACTAGTGCACCTAGGGGAGTGGCCACGCCCTGTTAGCTTGTGGCCGCCCCCCTTGTCTCCCGACAGCCCTCTCTGGCCTATAAATTCTCATATATTCCAAAAACCCTAGGGGAGCTCCCGAAACACTTTTTCCGATGCCGCAGGTCTCTTTTCTGCCGTGTGCCCATCTGGAAACCTGTTCCGGTGCCCTGCTGGAGGGGGGATCGATCACGGAGGGCCTCTACATCAACCTTGCTGCTCCCATGGTGATGTGTGAGTAGTCTACCATAGACCTACGGGTCCATAGCTAGTACCTAGATGGATCTCTCTCTATGTTCTTCAATACAAAGTTCATCGCGTCTTTGCGATGATCTATTCAATGTAATTACTTTGTGCGGTGCGTTTGTTCGAATCCGATGAATTGTGGGTTTATGTTCAGATTATTCATGAAAAAGATTTGAGTCTCCTCTGAATTATATGATTCTTATTTGCATGATTACTATAGCTTTCGTAAATCTCTCCAATCTATTGATTTGGTTTGGCCAACTAGATTGATCTATATATCTTCGGTGAGAGGGGTGCGTTGTAGTGGGTTCAATCTGGCGGTGCTCTATATCCAAGTGACAGAAAGGGACAAGACTTGTATTTGTATTGTTGCCACTAAGGATAAAACGATGGGGTTAATTCATATTAATTGAGTTTACTTTGTCTGCATCATGTCATTGTTCTCCAAGCATTACTCTATTTTACCTAATACTCTAGATGTATGTTGGATAGCGGTCGATGGTGGAGTAATGGTAGTAGATGCAGGCAGGAGTCGGTCTACTTGCTTATGGACGTGATGCCTATATACACATGATCATTGACCTGAATAAATATTGCATAACTATACGCTTTTCTATCAATTGCCCAACAGTAATTTGTTTACCCACCGTATCCCTTCTTCGAGAGAGATGCCACTAGAGAACACTGGCCCCCGGGTCTATCCACATATAAATTTACAAGCGCTACTATTACCTTGCTGCCAGTATTTACTTTTTATTTATTTTGCAATTTATATTTATCCAACTATCATCTACACTACTTATCTGCTTGCAAGTAACGAGTTCAAGGGGCTTGACAACCCTCTTGCCCGCGTTGGGTGCAAGTGTTTGCTCTTTTGTGCGTAGGCGCTGAAGACGGGAGTTGTGTGGTCCTCCTATTGGTTCGATAACCTTGGTTCTCACTGAGGGAAATACTTATATATACTTTGTTGCATCATCCACTCCTCTTCACGGAAAAACTCAACGCAGATCACAAGTATCAGTGATGATACAATCTCAAAGGTATTGGGTCTTGGCAAGGTGGTGATCTCTCCAGATTTAACCATTGAGAAAGTCATGCTTGTTGATACCCTTGCATACAATTTTCTTTTCGTTCGTCAACTTGCACTCATGGGCTTTTCTACCTTCTTTGATGTTGATACCATGACCATTTTGTGGAGCAAGACTCTTAAAGTAGCCTTTGTTGGGCATGTCAAAAACGGTCTCTATGTGGTTAACTTTTCGGAGCGACCCACTAAGAACGTGACTTGCCTAATGGCTAGCGTTGATGTGGGATGCTTTGGCATCGCCGACTAGCCCATGTCAATATGAGATATTTGCGAAGTCTCCTCAAAGGGGATCACGTTCGTGGACTAACAAATGTGAGTTTTGCCAAAGATCGTGCTTGTAGTGTGAAAGGGCGTGGATGTCGCCTAGATGGAGGGTGAATAGGCACTTTAAAATAATTACGGTTTAGGCTTGAACAAATGCGGTATAAAACTAGCGTTTAATTTGTCAAGCACAAAACCTAAAACAACTAGGCTCACCTATGTGCACCAATAACTTATGCTAAGCAAGATAAGAAACTAAGTGATAGCAAGAAACATAGCATGAAATAATATGGCTATCACAAAGCAAAGTGCATAAGTAAAGGGCTCGGGTATGAGATAACCGAGGCGCGCGGAGACGATGATGTATCCCGAAGTTCACACCCTTGCGGATGGTAATCTCCGTTTGTACCGGCGTGGAGGCACAATGCTCCCCAAGAAGCCACTAGGGCCACCGTAATCTCCTCACGCCCTCGCACAATGCAAGATTTCGTGATTCCACTAAGGGACCCTTGAGGGCGGTCACCGAACCCATACAAATGGTAACCCTTGGGGGCGGTCACTGAACCCGTACACTTCGGTAACCCTTGGGGGCGGTCACCGAAAACCGTACAAATTGCTCGGGGCAATCACCACAACCTAATTGAAGACCCCGACGCTTGCCCGGAGCTTTACACCACAATGATTGAGCTCCGAGACACCACCAACCGTCTAGGGGGGCAATGCACCCCAAGAGGCACAAGCTCTAGGGTGCCCAAACACCCAAGAGTAATAAGCTTCTCAACTTTTCACTTCCACGTATCACTGTGGAGTATCACTGTGGAGAACTCAAACAGATGCAACTAATGCAATGGCAAGAACACACGAAGTGGTCAAGTCCCTCACACTCAAATCCCACCACAACAACAAAAGCTATGGAGGAATATGAGAGGAAGAACAAGGAGCTATGAGTTGATCACATGCGGTTGCGCTATGAGTTACGTGTGCTTTTCCTGTGGATCACAGGCGGTTGCGCTATGAGTTGCGTGTGCTTTCCGTTTTGAATCGCAGACGCTTAGTTGCTTGAACCGTGTGCGCTGAAAAAGTCAGCTTATTGTAAAATATCGTATTTGAATCACCCTGCAAATAGCAAATTCGCCACAATATGCAATCGACAAATAGTGTCACATGAAGAACATTCATCATAATTCGGCACAATATGCAATTGAATGAATAGTGTCCACAGAAAGAACATTCATCATAATTTGCGACAATATGCAATTGAGCAAATGTTAGCTAAATTCCACATATGTGAGACCGACATATGCAATACATAATCATGGTGTATGAAATACGAAGACATGATCACATGGAAAACAATGCATCCATGTGTATATGTTTAGCTGATAACACTATATGAATGCATACTTATTATTGGGGGATATGAATCCCGAAATCTTCGACGTCTGGACTGGGCTTGATATAGTGTTTCACAAATAAGGTGCTAATAAATTTCCTAACAGACAGCAATTCATCTGCGGCGAACGGTTCAGAGGTCATCGGTCCAAAGATCACCTGCAGGATTTTTAGAGCAGAACGTGACATACGTGTGGAGTAGAAGATAGTAATTAAGAAACAGACTTATTGGTTCTATTTTGTCAGCATCGGCACCACACTCAACATGTCTGCATAGATTCATCATGTGTGCGCAAACGTAGTATCCACATAGGTTGGTCCCTTGTTGTTGTTGAGGACACTGCAATTTTTTGTACAATATTAGTCATGTATTTGCCCTGTTAGGAACAACCTAACAGGTGTAAGTTGTTTCTTCTTTTTTCTTTGGAGAGAAATAGAAAGAGATTTACTTAGAAACTTGAATATCTGACTAGCATTTTCTGAAAATAACGGATTTCGTTGTCTCACCAGAGAAACGATCACGTGCTGTAAATGTAGTTGGGGGTCGAACCGTCTCCCTCCTAAAGTTATGTACCTTGACAATACACTGCAAATGAAGATGAATTTTCACATACTCAATTCTTGAACCAGATATGAACACAACATATTAACATCAAAGAATTCAATACCTATCCATGAAATCCTGAAGATGACTCAGATCTTGAGGCGCATTTGACTCTCTGAGAGAATCCAGGTAGTAAACTGTGTTGCGTTTTGGAACAATGATCACCAAGATCCAGTGATCTCTACAGTTTAAGAAAACCTTGAACTTACGAACTATGTCAAAAACTAAAAGACGATCAATGTATGCGTGGTTGTATATTTAACTTACCCTTCATGATACGGCCACATGAAGGGTCCTCCTATCTGTAACTCCCATAAGATTGTGGCGACATGCGAGATGGAAGCCTTGCTTGTGTCATTTCTACTTAGCAAAATGCCGTTTGCTAAATCAGGATCTATGAAATGCAAATGCACCCTTATCGATCTCTGCGCCGTCAATCCCCTGAGAGGAATACAATACATTTAGCTTTTTTTCATTTACAACCTTGTATGGAGAAGTTGATTAGAGTTTGTGAAGTACTCACAACATCAAGCATTTGACAAGAGTGGCAGCAAGCTTATCAAAGTTGAAGAAGAGATGAAAGTCCTCGAATTCCACACTGATGGTACCTACATCGTGAAAGAAATGCCTACGGTCGTAGTGCAATTCTACAATTTTATGATCTTCTCCTTTTGACATTATGTCCATGCAACATTTATGTAACTTGCGACAACAGGAACTGCGCTCCTCAAAGTATTCGCCAACGAGAAATGGCTGGCCATGCTTGTACTTGCGTGCTTCAAATGGGTCTACTTTCTGACTAGAAAGTAGCTTTTCAACTTCTGCTTCAGACAATTCGTCAGAACCGAGATTACATGGGTCTTCGTCGGCCATGCCATGGTTCTGCTCGAAGAGTCTTTGTAGTAGAATGCTCTGGTACTCATCCTTCCTCTATTTTTGTCATGTGTAATAACAAATTGCCAATTTTACCAGGAAGCTAAATATAAATGCAGCAGTCATTGTAGTACAGGATGCACATCGGCACTGTTTGAATGATATCAAATTAATAGTGACAGGTATGTACATTCTGCTATCAAACATTCCAATCCGTTAAAAACTACTGTTTTGCACCCTGTTTTTTCACTAAGTCTGAGAATCTGTTTATTTCATATTGCCATGTTGTGTTGATGCTAGCCATGTTTCTGTGCATAATTAGACCTTGCTTGTGCTTTCTACTTCTTGAGCTTGCGTTGGTTTTCCCTTGAAGAGGAAAGGGTGATGCAGCAAAGTAGATAAGTATTTCCCTCAGTTGTTGAGAACCAAGGTATCAATCTAGTAGGAGGTACAAGCAAGGCCCCAATCTTTGCACCTACACAAACAATCAAACACTTGCACCCAATGCTATAAAGGGGTTGTCAATCCCTTCACGGTTACTTGCAAGTATGAGATCTGATAGAGATAGATATAAAAGATTACTAAAACGAAAAGTAAAATAAAAGTAAATAGATCGCAGCAAAGTATTTTTGGTATTTTTGGTTTATAGATCTGAAAATATAATATGGAAAATAGACCCGGGGGCCATAGGTTTCACTAGAGGCTTCTCTCTTGAAGGAAAATAATACGGTGGGTGAACAAATTACTGTCGAGCAATTGATAGAAAAGCGCATAGTTATGACGATATCCAAGGCAATGATTATGCATATAGGCATCACGTCCGTATCAAGTAGACCGAAACGATTCTGCATCTACTAATATTACTCCACTCATCGACCGACTCCTGCCTGCATCTAGAGTATTAAGTTCATGAAGAACAGAGTAACGCATTAGGTAAGATGACATGATGTAGAGGGATAAACTCAAGCAATATGAGAAAAACACCATCTTTTTATCCTCGATGGCAACAATACAAATACGTACCTCGCTACCCCTACTTTGTCACTGGGTGAGGACACCGCAAGATTGAACCCAAAACCAAGCACTTCTCCCATTGCAAGAATTACCAATTTAGTTGGCCAAACCAAACCAATAACTCGAAGAGACTTGGAAAGATATGAAATCATGCATATAAGAATTCAGAGAAGATTCAAATAATATTCATAGATAATCTGATCATAAATCCACAATTCATCGGATCTCGACAAACACACCGCAAAAGAGTATTACATCGGATAGATCTCCATGAAGATCATGGAGAACATGGTATTGAAGATCATAGAGAGAGAAGAAGCCATCTAGCTACTAGCTATGGACCCGAAGGTCTGAGGTGAACTACTCACGCATCATCGGAGGGGCAATGGTGTTGATGTAGATGCCCTCCGTGATCGAATCCCCTTCCGGCAGATTACCGAAAAAGGCCCCAAGATGGGATCTCACGGGAACAGAGGCTTGCGGCGGCGGAAAAGTATTATCGTGGCTCTCTTTGGTATTAGGGGAATATTTCCGAATTTATAGGCAGAGAATTAGGATTGGAGGAGCTACGGGGGGCCCACAAGCCAGGGGGCGCCCCCCCCAGGGGCGCGCCCAGGTGGCTTGTGGCCCACCCGTGGGTCTTCTGGCCTCTTCTCCAAGTCTCCTGGGTTCCTTCTGGTCCAAGAAAAATCATCGTAGAATTTTATTCCGTTTGGACTCCGTTTGATATTCCTTTTCTGCAATACTCAAAAACAAGGAAAAAACAGATACTGGCACTGGGCACTAGGTTAATAGGTTAGTCCCAAAAATAATATAAAATAGCATATTAATGCATATAAAACATCCAAAATAGATAATATAATAGCATGGTACAATCAAAAATTATAGATACGTTGGAGACGTATCAAGCATCCCCAAGCTTAATTCCTGCTCGTCCTCGAGTAGGTAAATGATAAAAACATAATTTTTGATGTGGAATGCTACCTAACATATTTATCCATGTAATATTCTTTATTGTGGCATGAATGTTCAGATCCATAAGATTCAAAACAAAAGTTTAATATTGACATAAAAACAATAATACTGCAAGCATACTAACAAAGCAATCGTGTCCTTTCAAAATAACATGGCCAAAGAAAGTTATCCCTACAAAATCATATGGTCTGGCTATGCTCCATCTTCCCCACACAAAGTATTTAAATCATGCACAACCCCGATGACAAGTCAAGCAATTGTTTCACACCTTTTATGTTCTCAAACCTTTTCAACTTTCACGCAATACATGAGCGTGAGCCATGGATATAGCACTATAGGTGGAATAGAATATGGTGGAGGTTGTGAGGAAAAGGAGAAGATAGTCTCACATCAACTAGGCGTATCAACGGGCTATGGAGATGCCCATCAATAGATATCAATGTGAGTGAGTAGGGATTGCCATGCAACGGATGCACTAGAGCTATAAGTGTATGAAAGCTCAAAAAGAAACTAAGTGGGTGTGCATTATAATGAAAAATTCCCACTAGTATATGAAAGTGACAAAATAGGAGACTCTCTATCATGAAGATCATGGTGCTACTTTGAAGCACAAGTGTGGAAAAAAAGATAGTAGCATTGTCCCTTCTCTCTTTTCTCTCATTTTTTTTGGTGGGCATCTTTGGCCTCTTTTTTTTATTTGGGCTTCATTGGCCTCTTTTATTATTTGTAAAGTCCGGAGACTCATCCCAACTTGTGAGGGAATCATAGCTTCCATCATCCTTTCCTCTCATGGGACAATGCTCTAATAATGATGATCATCACACTTTTATTTACTTACAACTCAAGAATTAGAACTCGATACCTAGAACAAAATATGACTCTATATGAATGCTTCCGGCGGTGTACCGGGATGTGCAACGATCTAGCATAGCAAATAACATCAAAAAATGGACAAGCCATGAAAACATCATGCTAGCTATCTTACGATCATGCAAAGCAATATGAAAATGATGGTGCGTGTCATAATAAACCGAACGGTGGAAGTTGCTTGGCAATATATCTCGGAATGGCTATGGAAATGCCATAATAGGTAGGTATGGTGGCTGTTTTGAGGAAGGGAATATGGTGGGTTTAATGCACCGGCGAAAGTTGCGCGGTACTAGAGAGGCTAGCAATGGTGGAAGGGTGAGAGTGCGTATAATCCATGGACTCACATTAGTCATAAAGAACTCACATACTTATTGCAAAAGTCTATTAGTTATCGAAGCAAAGTATTAGACGCATGCTCCTAGGGGAGAGGTTGGTAGGAGTTAACCATCGCGCGCTCCCGACCCTCACACAAAGGATGACAATGAATAAACAAATCATGCTCCGACTTCATTACATAACGGTTCACCATGCGTGCATGCTACGGGAATCACAAACTTTTAACACAAGTATTTCTACCAATCCACAATTACTCACTAGCATGACTCTAATATCACCATCTTTATATCTCAAAACTATATGCAAGGAATCAAACTTCTCATAGTATTCAATGCACTTTATATGAAAGTTTTTATTATATCCCTCTTGGATGCCCATTATATTAGGACTAAATTCATAACCTAAACCAATTACCATGCTGTTTAAAGACTCTAAAAATAATATAAGTGAGGTACGAGAGTTCAATTAATTCTATAAAATAAAAAACACCACCGTGCTCTAAAAAGATATAAGTGAAGCACTAGAGCAAAATTGCTTAGCTCAAAAGATATAAGTGAAGCACATAGAGTATTCTAATAAATTCATAATTCATGTGTGTACCTGTCAAAAGATGTGTTCAGCAAGGATGATTATGGCAAACTAAAAAGCAAAGACTCATATCATACAAGACACTCCAAGCAAAACACATATCATGTGGTGAATAAAAATATAGCCTCAAGTAAATTTACCGATGGATTGAAGACGAAAGAGGGGATGCCTTCCGGGGCATCCCCAAGCTTAGGCTCTTTGGTATCATTGAATATTCCTTGGGGTGCCTTGGGCATCCCCAATCTTAGGCTCTTGCCACTCCTTATTCCATAGTCCATCAAATCTTTACCCAAAACTTGAAAACTTAACAACACAAAACTCAACAGAAAACTCGTGAGATCCGTTAGTATAAGAAAAATAAATCACCACTTTAGGTACTGTTGTGAACTCATTCTTTATTTATATTGGTGTAATATCTACTGTATTCCAACTTCTCCATGGTTCATACCCCCCAATACAACCCATAGATACATCAAAATAAGCGAACAACACAAAGAAAACAGAATCTGTCAAAAACAGAACAGTCTGTAGCAATCTGTAAACTTAGAATACTTATGTAACTCAAAAAATTCTGAAAAATTAGGAAAATCTGGAAAATTTGTATATCAATCTTGTGTAAAACTTTCAGACTCATTCGAAGCTCTGGTGAATTTGTAAAATTCCTGGACTGAGCGCAAAAGTTTCTGTTTTTCAGCAAAATCAAATCAACAATCATCGTAGACCATCCCAAAGGTCTTACTTGGCTCAAACACTAATTAAAAAAATAAAACACAATTACTACAGAGGTAATAATGTGTAAAGCACTCAATAAGAGAAACAAAAACAAAAAAAACAAAAAAAATTGGGTTGCCTCCCAACAAGCGCTATCGTTTAACGCCCCTAGCTAGGCATAACGCAATAGATCTAGGTATTGTCATCTTTGGTATGCAATCCATAAGTAGCTCTCATAATAGATTCATAAGGTAATTTAATTTTATTTCTAGGAAGGTGTTCCATGCCTTTCCTTAATGGAAATTGGAATCTAATGTTTCCTTCTTTCATATCAATAATTGCACCTATTGTTCTAAGGAAAGGTCTACCAAGAATAATAGGACATGTAGGATTGCAATCTATATCAAGAACAATGAAATATACGGGCACATAATTCCTATTTGCAACAATAAGAACATCATTAATCCTTCCCATAGGTTTCTTAATAGTGGAATCCGCTAGATGCAAATTTAAAGAGCAATCATCAAGTTCATGGAAACCTAGCACATCACATAAAGTTTTCGGAATCTTGGAAACGCTAGCACCCAAATCACACAAAGCATGGCACTCATAATCTTTAATTTTAATATTAATAGTAGGTTCCCACTCATCATAAAGCTTTCTAGGTATAGACACTTCCAACTCAAGTTTTTCTTCAAAAGATTTCATCATAGCATCAACGATATGTTTAGACAAAGCTTTATTTTGATCATAAGCATGCGAAGAATTCAACATGGATTGCAACAACGAAATATAATCAATAAAATAACAACTATCATAATTAAAGTCCTTGAAATCCAAAAGAGTGGGTTCATTGCTATTTAAAGTTTTGACCTCTTCAATCCCACTTTTATCAATTTTAGCATTAAGATCTATAAACTCCGAATCATTGGGACGACTTTTAACTAAAGTTGACTTATCTCCAGTCCCATCTTTATCAAGATTTGTATTAGAAAACAAAGATTCAATAGGAGTCACATTAATCACTTTAAGATCTTCATCATTATTATCACGAGAACACACTTTTTCAAGCCATTCATGCTTAGCACGCATTCTAGCGGTTCTTTCCTTACACTCATCAATAGAAGTTCTCATAGCTTTTAAAGACTCATTAATATCACGCTTGGGTGGAGTAGATCTAATTTTCAAAGAATCAATCTCAAGCGAAATTCTATCAACGTTCCTAGCCAAATCGTCAATCTTGAGCAATTTTTCTTCAATCGTAGCATTGAAAACCTTTTGCGAACTAATAAATTCTTTAATATTATTCTCAAGATCAAAGGGCATCTTATTATAATTTCCATAAGGATTGTTGTAGGAATTACCATAATTATTAGGGGAATTACTAGGAAACGGCCTAGGGTTGAAATTACCTCTATACGCGTTATTACCAAAATTGTTCCTACCAACAAAATTCACATCCATAGATTCATTATTATTTCCAATCGAAGAAGACAAATGTATATCATTAGGATCAATAGGAGCACTCTTACTAGCAAACAATTTCATTAATTCATCCATCTCTTCACTCAAAAGTATTTATTTCTTCAATAGCTTGCACATTTTTACTAGTAGGAGATCTTTCGGTATGCCATTGAGAGCAATTTGCCATAATATTATCTAGGAGTTTAGTAGCTTCTCCTAATGTGATTTCCATAAAAGTACCACCCACGGCGGAATCTAAAAGATTTCTAGAAGCAAAATTCAATCCCGCATAAAAAAATTGTATAATCATCCATAAACTCAAACCATGTGCGGGGCAATTTCTAATCATTAGTTTCATCCTCTCCCAAGATTGTGCAACATGCTCATGATCAAGTTGCTTAAAATTCATTATATAGTTCCTAAGGGAGATGATCTTAGCGGGCGGAAAGTACTTGGAAATAAAAGCATCTTTACACTTATTCCATGAATCAATACTATTTTTAGGCAAAGATGAAAACCAAGTTTTAGCATGATCTCGTAGTGAGAACGGAAATAGCTTCAATTTAACAATATCATTATCCACGTCTTTCTTCTTTTGCATATCACACAACTCAATGAAAGTATTTAGATGGGATGCGGCATCTTCACTAGGAAGGCCGGAAAATTGTTCTTTCATAACAAGATTAAGCAAAGCGGCATTAATTTCATAAGATTCCGCACTAGTGGCGGGAGCAATCGGAGTACTAATAAAATCATTATTATTAGTATTAGAGAAGTCACACAATTTGGTATTCTCAAACATCGTGACAAAGCAAGCAATCTAGCACACAAGCAAACAAAAAGCAAACGAAAAGACGAATGGAAGAGGGGCGAATAAAAAGGCAAATCTTTTTGGTTTTTTCTGAAAATTGTTTTAGAAGTGGGGGAGAGGAAAACGAGAGGCAAATGGCAAATAATGTAAATGCAAGAGATGAGTTTGTGATGGGTACTTGGTAGGCTTGATGTCTTGACTTGCTATGTATCCTCCCCGGCAACGGCGCCAGAAATCCTTCTTGCTACTTCTTGAGCTTGCGTTGGTTTTCCCTTGAAGAGGAAAGGGTGATGCAGCAAAGTAGATAAGTATTTCCCCCAGTTGTTGAGAACCAAGGTATCAATCCAGTAGGAGGTACAAGCAAGGCCCCAATCTTTGCACCTACACAAACAATCAAACACTTGCACCCAACACTATAAAGGGGTTGTCAATCCCTTCACGGTTACTTGCAAGGATGAGATCTGATAGAGATAGATATAAAAGATTACTAAAACGAAAAGTAAAATAAAAGTAAATAGATTGCAGCAAAGTATTTTTGGTTTATAGATCTGAAAATATAATATGGAAAATAGACCCGGGGGCCATAGGTTTCACTAGAGGCTTCTCTCTTGAAGGAAAATAATACGGTGGGTGAACAAATTACTATCGAGCAATTGATAGAAAAGCGCATAGTTATGACGATATCCAAGGCAATGATTATGCATATAGGCATCACGTCCGTATCAAGTAGACCGAAACGATTCTGCATCTACTAATATTACTCCACACATCGACCGACTCCTGCCTGCATCTAGAGTATTAAGTTCATGAAGAACAGAGTAACGCATTAGGTAAGATGACATGATGTAGCGGGATAAACTCAAGCAATATGATGAAAACCCCATCTTTTTATCCTTGATGGCAACAATACAAATACGTGCCTCGCTACCCCTACTTTGTCACTGGGTGAGGACACCGCAAGATTGAACCCAAAACCAAGCACTTCTCCCATTGCAAGAATTACCAATCTAGTTGGTCAAACCAAACCAATAACTCGAAGAGACTTGCAAAGATATGAAATCATGCATATAAGAATTCAGAGAAGATTCAAATAATATTCATAGATAATCTGATCATAAATCCACAATTCATCGGATCTCGACAAACACACCGCAAAAGAGTATTACATCGGATAGATCTCCATGAAGATCATGGAGAACATGGTATTGAAGATCATAGAGAGAGAAGAAGCCATCTAGCTACTAGCTATGGACCCGAAGGTCTGAGGTGAACTACTCACGCATCATCGGAGGGGCAATGGTGTTGATGTAGATGCCCTCCGTGATCGAATCCCCCTCCGGCAGATTACCGGAAAAGGCCCCAAGATGGGATCTCACGGGAACAGATGCTTGCGGCGGCGGAAAAGTATTATCGTGGCTCTCTTTGGTATTGGGGGAATATTTCTGAATTTATAGGCAGAGAATTAGGGTTGGAGGAGCTACGGGGGGCCCACAAGCCAGGGGCGCCCCCCCAGGGGCGCGCCCAGATGGCTTGTGGCCCACCCGTGGGTCTTCTGGCCTCTTCTCCAAGTCTCCTGGGTTCCTTCTGGTCCAAGAAAAATCATCGTAGAATTTTATTCCGTTTGGACTCCGTTTGATATTCCTCTTCTGCAATACTCAAAAACAAGGAAAAAACAGAAACTGGCACTGGGCACTAGGTTAATAGGTTAGTCCTAAAAATAATATAAAATAGCATATTAATGCATATAAAACATCCAAAATAGATAATATAATAGCATGGAACAATAAAAAATTATAGATACGTTGGAGACGTATCAGTGCTGAATGAAATGAAGTGCATCATGTCTATTACCTTGTTGTAATTTTCATGCAATGATAACTCATGTAGCATATAGTTTTCTTGCTGTCAATATGCCTTCAGGTTAAAACTATGATAATGTCTTAATCACATCCAGAATCAAATAGCACACGGGAAGTGTCTGAATCACACCTAATATAACAAATGATTTCTAACAACGAGAGTTAGTCTTACCTTCTTTGCACGTCCCAGAAACTTCCTCCCGCTGTACCCAGATTCAAAAGCTCGTAACTTCACGAATGGAAATTGATGTTGACCATGAACAGGCAGGTCTTCAGCTACCCCTTTCCATTCCTTGGAAGTCCTAGGGAGCTAAAAAGAGAAAGAAGTGGCACAAATCGGCCTGCCGCTTTAAAATCCCCAATTCCAAAACAAAACCCTAATCCTAGTTGAGCCAGAGAGAATAGAGACGAATACCTGGCTGGTGAGAGATTCGTCATCGTCGGAGATACCATGGCGTGTCCACGGCGATCGGATGCTATAGGGAGAGATGTGGGCGGCGGCGCGCGGGGGGAGGGGGGGGAGGGGGTGTTGCAGGGGAAATTTGGCCCTTGGGGGGGAGGCAGATATTTCGGCGGTCGGCGAAATTTGTCGCTCATTGCAGGGAAACTTGGCGCGCAAAGATTCATCAGACACGGTGTTTCTGCTTTTATCGTGTGCGATGATATAGAACATACAAAATTTCGCCCCTCCCCACGTATTCCCTGGTTATAGTGCACATCCACGTCATTGCATAATTTAACATCAACTGCTAACTTGGGTATACAAATTAGCGGACACACATAGCTCACAGTTACTAAACCGAGCAAGTTCACTAAATAATCAAGCTGCTTGAACTAGACATAGCTCTTACAAAAGACCGGCTCTCTGAACAAAGGCTATTAGTAATACGCATAATTTTAACAAAGACACCGACAAGCCGCTTCCCTATGCCTCGCTGCTGTTCGATGAGATGTTGACGACTTGTCCGGGCGACATTCCGCCGGTGCTGGACTCCGCGTCCCCGAGACTGGCTTCAACCACGGCGATGCCCTCGTCATCGGCGTCGCCCTCGTCATCGGCGTCGCCCTCATCTTTGTAGTACTCGTAGTAGTGGCGCCGCCATAGCTCGCGTTGGTACTCCACCATCGATTCCTCGATGGACAGGCGCTTCTCGACCTCCTCCTGAGCCACGCGTAACTCCTCCCAGCACTCAGCGCTCTCATAAGGCTCCCGCATCTCCAGCTCTCGCTCGGAGATCTCGTGCAGAAGGGACTCCATGGCCTCCGCCGCCGCATCGTCAGCATGCATCTCGGCATCCACAGCAGCCGCCTCTTCGGACGTGTGGTGCATGCTGGATTCCGAGGAAGCCTAGAGTATCTTGTCGTGGGCGTTCTCGATATTGGCCTGGATGGCCTCGACCCGGGCCAGGGCAACATCTGCGGCACGGTACGCTGCTCGAACGCTCTTGGCGATTGCAGCCGCCGTCGCAGCAGCTGCAGCTGCCGTCTCCGCGGCTATAGATGCCCTTTTGGTCACCGCAGATGCCCTTTCGGCGGATGCGGCTGCGCTCTCGGCCGAGGCGGCCGCGTTCTTGGCAGAGGCGGGAGCGCTCGGGGCTGAGGGGGCGGTCGTACGCACCCTTACGAAGCGTTCCCACGGCGTCATTCTTTGCAGAAAGGGTTTGTTGGGGGAATGGGGATCGAGGGTGAATGGAATCCGAGCTAGACGAAGCCGACGAAGCTTCCCTCGTAAGACATAAATAGATCCGTGAATTTTCATCGCAAACGGTTCCTATATGGAACCGTGGGTATGCAGTTCACTTTTTGTATTGAATTGTAAAACTATTTTGGGGTACAGCGGTAACGGATATTGTTTTAATTGTAAGAAAAAGATCCCTGCCGTGAAAATCCACTAACAGCTTCCTAAAATTAGGAAATATTTGGGGTTCAATTGGCATTTTTATACATTAAGTTAGTTTCTAGAAATTTTACGGCCATAATTCAAAACTGAAACACACGAACATGCAAGATGAAACAAAAACTGCTGGAAAAATCATATTTATGTACTACTTGCTTCCCTATATATGCCGCTTGCAATAAATTTTGAGTTCCAAACATCTTGGGTAACGGTTTGGACACACGTGCACGCATTGGGAATCTAGGTTTTAAAATTCAAAAAATGAAAAAAATGCTCTGAAGTACATGATAATAATCTGCATGATTTCCCGACAGGGGGCCAAGATGTCGTGGTCAAAGTAATGGCTTGTTCGAGATAAGCTTTGACACATGCCTCTCACAAAACGGAGCATGACACGAAGGGTCGTGGTTCCGAGAGGGAACATGAGCCTTGTTTGATGATGAACCGCTAGTCGTTGTCTCATTTGGCCTAGCTTTTTTTTAGCGTTACAATGCACGAATACGTCCGGCATCCTGAAATTTGGACATTTTCAGGGTTCAATGAGCATTTTTATACATGAAGTTAGTTTCTAGATATCTAATGGCCATAATTCAAAACTAAAACACATGGACATGTGCAAGATGAAGCAAAAACTGCAGGAAAAATCATATTTATGTACTAGTGCTTCCGTTTATATGCCACGTGCAATAAATTTGAAGGAGTTCTAAACATCTTGAGTAACGGTTTGGACACAAGCATTGAGAATCTAGGTTTTTAAATTCAAAAAAATAAAAAAATGCTCTAAAATACATGAAAATCTGCATGATCTTTCGCCATGGGGCCAAGATGTCGTGCTCAAAGTAACGACTTGTTCGAGATAAGCTTTGACACATGCCTCTCACAAACTGGAGCATCACATGCGGGCTCGTAGTTCCGAGAGGGAACGTGGGCGTTGTGTGATGACGAACTGCCAATCGCTGCCTCATTCGGCCTAGTTTTTTTTCATCGTTACAATGTACGAATACGACCGTCATCCTAAAATTTGAAAATTTTTGGAGTTCAATTGGCATTTTTATACATTAAGTTAGTTTCCAGAAATTTAATGGCCATAGTTCAAAACTGAAACACATGAACAAGCAAGATGAAGCAAAAACCGCTGGAAAAACATATTTATGTACTACTTGCTTCCGTACATATATATGCCAGGTGCAATAAATTTGAAGGAGTTCAAACATCTTGAGTGACGGTTTGGACACAAAAGCATTGGGAATCTAGGTTTTTAAAATAAAAATTAAAAAAATGCGCCGAAGTACATGAAAATATGCATGATTTCCCGACATGGGGCCAAGATGTCGTGATCAAAGTAACGGCTTGTTCGAGATAAGCTTTGACACATGTCAAACTGGCAATGGTTAACTGTTACTCGCGTCCCCATGGATAATTACTCTATTAGGGCACGAGTGCCAGCTTGAATGCCCATCGGGAAGTTGGTGGATCAAATACCTTACTGAGCATGCAGGACGGGGATGGGGATGGGATAGCATTACTCGCCTTATCCATGAATTAATGTACTTACATGTGGCTCTGAAATTAGTAGACCCCACATAATTTGTGGCCTCGGTCACCCAAATTTACACACATCCCACCCATTTGGCCCAAAATTCCCTATGAAATCCCAAACCTAGCCACAACATATTGATTATTGCATTGAAATACTATTTTTTCTACTGAAATACACGAAGGTTGTTCTTAAATGCATGTGTGGGTTTCCCCACGTTGATAAAGAACCCGGTGGGGACGTGGATGGGAAATTTTTTATCCCCGCGCACAGGTATGTAGATGGGGACGGGGATGGGAGGGCGGTGATGGGGACGGAGATGGGACTCCAATACCCGCCTGAGTAATCCCCAGCTTGAGACACTTGTCTCTCACAAACCGAAGCATCACACGAAGGCGCGTGGTTCCGAGAGGGAACGTGGGGCCATGTGTGATGACGAACCGCCAATCGTTGTCTCATTCAACCTAGTTTTTTTTCATCGTTACAATGCACAAATACGACCGGCATCCTATTTTTTAAAAAAAATTGGCGTTCAATTGGCATTTTTATACATTAAGTTAGTTTCTAGAAATTTAATGGCCATAGTTCAAAACTGAAACACATGAACAAGGCAGATGAAGCAAAAACCGCTGAAAAATCATATTTATGTACTACTTGCTTACGTATATATGCCACGTGCAATAAATTTGAAGGAGTTCCAAACATCTTGAGTGACGGTTTGGACACAAAAGCATTGAGAATCTAGGTTTCTAAATTCAAAAAAATGAAAAAAATGCTCTGAAGTACATGAAAATCTGCATGATTTCCCGCCATGGGGCCAAGATGTCATGGTTACTACTCTCGGACTTGCTTCCTCAACACAAATGGCACACATGCATTACATTTGGATAGAAAATGTAAATATTTGGCAAGACAAATGGGTCCCACATGACTGGTACTCTGTTTCGCGTTTTGGAAGCCAATTTTCGCGGGCTATTAATCACACACGGTCATGCATTGGGAACCGTCGGTGATGTTAAGTCACACACGACTGTTGACTAGGAAATCATGTGCAATTGAATTCGGGCGACCGACTCATCCGTTACAGTCTCCCCCCCCCCCCCCGTTTTTTTTGCTAGCGTCGATCAAGATTCCAGCCACCTATAAATGCTGCCCCTCGAGACGTCATCTCGCTTGCATTCTCTCGTCTTTCTATCCCACACCTCGCACAAAACTCTGCCATGGCGCGGCCGGTCTATGCACAAGCAGAGGAGGAGGCGCCACCCCGTGAGGACAGGGCGAAATGCAGCGACGAGGAGCACCCCTTCGCGCCCCCAAATGAGGTTGCGCCAGACCCCCCAAATGAAGATTGGTTTTGGGGCCAGTACAATCTGGCTTTGCGGAAGGTGCTACCACCGACAGAGAGAGCCATATAGGTGGCGTTCAAGAAGGAGCAGACTCAGGAGCACGCCAGGGACCTCGTGGCCTGGAATTCCCTTAGTGTCGCATCAGAAAAGAAGGAGCTGAAGCTTTGGCGGCGGGCGCGTCGACGAGCGGTGGAGGTGTACGAAGACGGCCGGTACCACACAATGAAACAAAGAGGCGCTAGGCGCCTCACCGCTGCGTGGGCATGGGCCAATAAGCTCGAGCATGCCACTGCCAAAGAGCTCCGGTGGGCGCCCAGTGAAATGTTCTGCATGGTCGTGCGCCTCCGCCAGCAAGAGGCCGATCGACATGTCGAGCGCTGCGAGGCGGAGGATGCGGCGAATTCCCTCCGCGTTGGGAAGCCACCGCGTACCAGGGAGCTGCTGGCGAGAGGCTGCCGCTTTACTGCTCCCCGCTCAAGGAGGGGTTATTATTAGTTTAATTTTTATTCATTGTACGTATTAGTTAAGTACTATCATCACGTATATGTATGTATCATGTCTGCAATGAGATATTGAACAATTAATATATATTATTAGTTTCACATTTCTATCTGTTTTCGTACTAATTTTCTGTCTCTAGACTCTAGCTGTTACAGATATTGAAACATAACAATAGAACATAAATCATTCACACATCGAAACATATCAATATTACGATTGTTGTCCAGACATTGGGATCGACATCGAAATGATTCAACAAAATAAAACGCATCCATGACTACCACACTAACCTACGGAAGCTCTTGGCTCTGCTTGAATTCGGTCAGGCGTTCGTCCATGCGGTTTACACGCTCGCGGTACAGCTGGAGCGCGATCTCGAGCTCCAAGCTAGCTATTTCGTCGGAGATAACCATCTCGAGGATGCGACGGCCATTTTCCTCTACTGCTCACCGCTGGACACCTGGTCCAAGGAGGCGCTAGAGCCTACCGACCAGCCCGTCGATAGCAAGGGGGCCGCGGACAAGGCGAACGGTGAGACCCATGCAAACGGCGCGGCAGGCGTCCGGTGCAAGTACGGTGGGCCGGGCTCTGGTGCAAGTACCGAGCAGACAGCCGCTGCCCATTCTTGGCGAGAAATCGGGCTACTGACGTGTCGTGGACATAGCTGCAACGTCATGTCGGGTCGGATAGCAGGCAAACGGGGATCGAACCGCTCTTGCTCTACCGCACGCCGCGCCTCTCGCTTTGCGCCCCTCCATCGTTCTTGCCGTGCTACGCGCCTTGCCCTCTTGGCGCGGACGCACATGTTTTGCTCTACTGAGCACCACCGATGATCTTCTTGTGCGGCGTGCTGCAGCCTCTCGACGGTGTGGCGGCTATGTTGCTCGGTGGCGCTGCCGCGCCCCGCGCCAAGGGTCTGCTCAACCCTTGCGATGACGCACAACACAACGTTGTCCGGCTCATGGCCGGGCACGCCATCGGCCTTGACATGGCATTCCTCCTGTACCGGATCGTTTTCGTCGTCGCGGAGGTTGATGGCAGGGGTGGTGCTTGGTCGGGTTGGCCTGCTTGGTAGACGGGCTAGGCTGCACTAGGTGTGCATCCGCATGTGTCGCACACCGGCTTTTATGCTCATTCGCTTCTGGCAGGAAACCGATGTGGAAGCTTGCGCGGGAACATGCGCGGTTGTGCGTGGCAACGTGGCCAAAAGAAACGCCTGTGCGGTGCCGAAGCGTGCAGTACTGGAATCCTCAGGAAAAAACGCGGTGACAAAACGTGAGAGAGGAAGAATGGGGTGATGCGCTGGCAGACGGGTAATAATAATAAAAATGTCTGTGATATTAATATGGGAAAACGACAATTCCCTACGTAGCATCGGTAACGATTTCATCAATCGCTGACAATTAAAATACACTAACCGTCAGCCCACAACACACACGCCTTCGTATGCTAACCCGTTTGTGTTGTGCTGGATTAGCGCAAACAGTTTATCCGAGTGAACTGTATGCCGTACTTCGCACACGTATGTAGTTATGATAACCGTTTCTGTTATCTTCGCTAATCACAAACAGTTCATAAGAACAAACTGTCTGCCGTAGATCGCACACGTAACTATTTTCTGAATCGTATTTGATGGATCCACCATCGCACACAGTTCGTGTCATTAGGGACGGAGCTTGAACTATACCGTTTGCGATTCATGCATCGCACACAGTTTCATCGAAGGGTCTCTGATTGTTGTGTCATCTTTGGACCTTCCTGCAGTAGTGTCACATAGAGAAGAAAGTGATTGGTGGAAATGTGGATCTAGATCTCCTCTCTCTTTTTCCTCAAAAAGGAGCAAGAATCATTGGAGGGATTAAGAGTTACAAGCTCGAAGAAGGTCAACAATGGGGGAAGAACACGAGCTCAAGAGATAGGGGAGCAATGGAGAAGAAGACCCCCTTTTATAGGCCACCCCAAATCCAACCGTTATGTACATTGGTCGTGCACAAGCGATACTACCGCTCGGCTGAGCGGTACTATCGCTTAGCGTAGTAGTTCCAAGAAAAGCGTGCAAATGGCAGAAACCTCGACGCGGTAGTGCTGTCGGAGCGGTACTACCGGACGACCCAATAGTACTACCGCTAGGGATGCAAAACCAAGGTAAGCGGTAGTAGAGAGAGAGCAGGGCGATAGTATCGTTCCCTATTGCCGCCCTACTACGGCTGAGACGAATAAGAGACCAGTACCACAAAATAAATAGTAGTAGCAGCGATACTAGAGAGCAGTAGTACCACGGGTGGTACTACCGCCCTACTACCATGCTACTGCCGTGAGAGAAGAGCAGACCAACAGAACCATCAAAATAAGTGGAAGTACCGCCTAAGCGGTACTACCGTGGTTGTCGGTGTCAAAACCGGCAGATCTCGGGTAGGGGGTCCCGAACTATGGATCTTGGATTGATGGGTTACAGGAGACTAGGGAGACAATGTTTACCCAGGTTCGAGCCCTCTTAATAGAGGTAAAACCCTACGTCCTGCTTTGATTGTATTGAGTATGGAGTATCAAGTACAAAGTTGATCTACCTCGAGATCGTATGACGTGGTCTAAACCCTAAGAGCAATGAGCTTAACCTTTAATGATCTGATATGCCTAATGTCTAGCCTGGCCTCGGCTTATATAACACACCGGAGGCCTAGGATAACAAGAGTCCTAGTCGGCTACGTTGGTGGAGAGGAGTCCTTGTCTTGATCACCAAGTCTTGTGGAATCTTCCTTGCATATGTCACCGGCTGCCCGAAGTGGCCCATGAGTCCGGTCCATAGAGATAGGCCAGCCGCCCGAGGACCCCTTAGTCTCGGACTCCCTCAGTAGCCCCCTGAACTGGTCTACAAGTTAGGGACGCTCCTCGGTTCTTCCGAACAGTTCTTTGTCTTCGGCCGTCGGTCTTGAAAACTGGTTCAATAAGTCTTCCCATCACTGATCTTGAGGATCGCCGAGGTGAATCCGAAGAGTTCACAAGTCGAGCATCCAAAGAGCCCCTTTAAGTTATCGGCCTTTATTAATGCCTCATTATTTTTACGCCATAACTCGGGTTTGAAGTGTTTCTCGTGTGGCGGTGTCCTATTGCATCCGAACTCCAACGCCAAACTGCATCCGAGGTGTCTTTTGCAGCCAAGCGCCAAAGCCGAACTGCATCCAGAGTGTTATAGATTACCTCAGTCTTGAAAAAGTTGAAGGAGTTTATCCGAGCTTAATGTCGGAAATAAACCTTAATGGAGCCAGCCATTCGCATCTGAGCTTTATGCCGGACTGCTTCCGAGGTGTCTCCGATCTTGAGATTTATGCCGGACTGCTTCCGAGCTCCAACGCCGGACTGCATCCGAGCTCCAACGATGATCAGCGTCCGAGGTGTCATAAATTACCTCGGTCTTTAAAAAATTGAAGGAATTCAGCTGAGCTTAATGCCGAAAATGCCCTCTATGGATCCAGCCACTTAAGACGGAGCATTATGCCGGACTGCTTCCGAGGTGGTGCACCACCCGGACCGTGGGCTGATTTTTTGTGGATATTTTCGATTGGTGCAATTTATTCTCTGCCGAGATATATAGCCAGTAGCCCTCAAGGTGCGTGTCGGTCTAAAACCCGGGATGCACCTGAAGGATAAAATAAAACCACTAATCCCAGTAGCCCCTGAGACTCAGGTCGATTCGCGAAATCGGCCTGAGGATCAATTCCTTGCTCGGCAGCATACTTTAGGAATTAAAATGCGTTGTGCAGTCGAGGGAGTCCTGGATTAAGGGGTCCTCGGGAGGCCGACCTATTTCCTATGGGCCGGACTGTATGGGCCGTTCGCTGGACACTGGATGGATCTAGGGTCTTGTCTCCAGGATGGAAGCCTCAAGGATCGTGGCGTGTCCTCCAAGTTTAAAGTAGTGAATAGGCGTGTTTATCCCTTCGACGTGTAACCGACCATGTGTAAACCCTAGGTACCCTCGGCGTCTATATAAGCCGAAGGGTTTTAGGTTGTAGGCCAACAGAACTCATCTAGGGTTTTAGTCGTACGATCTCGTGGTAGATCAACTTTGTAATCCTCATACCATCAATATAATCAAGCAGGGCGTAGGGTATTACCTCCATAGGCGGGCCCGAACCTGGGTAAAACCTTGTCCCCTTCGTCTCTTGTTACCATCGATCCAAGTCTCACAGCTCGGGACCCCCTACCCGAGATCCGCCGGTTTTGACACCGACATTGGTGCTTTCATTGAGAGTTCCGCTGTGATCGCCAGAAGGAATCGATGGCTCGTCTTGTCATCAACGAAGAGGTTCGCAACCCAGGCACTTTTGTCCCTGGACAGATCTTCGCTTTCGGCAGCATAGTGCTGCACGCCGACCCGACCGGCCATCTAGGCCGCGTCGGAAATTTCGCCCCTGATCAAGAGGTCAGATTCGGGAACTTAGAGTTCTCCGTAGACTCTCGAGGCGATCTATCACTAACCGGGCTCGCAGTCTCGCCTGCCACGCCCGGAGACTCTGAGGCTTTAACCTAAGATCCTTCTTTCGGATCTGCCCACAGGATCAACCCCGGCAAGGGCCTGACTTTCGGTCCGGATCCGGTCATAGTACCCAACGTACGGACATCTGTTCTTGCCGAACACTCTTCCTGCGCGGGCGTATCGGAGGTTCACTCCAGAAGCTCTGGGCAGACCGGCCCGATCGAGCTCTCGATACTCGACGAGGCTCTAGATCGGATCTCGTCGATGACTATTACCGACGACCCAACCCCGATCTACTCTCATATCGGGCATCAGACGGGTTAGGACGGATTTTTCGTCCCACCCACCACCCACTTGATAGCCATTGTCGAGGATTTAACCGACATGCTAGACTATGCTTCCGAGGAGGCAAAGCACATGGATGAGAAGGATCACGTCCTCACTCCCGCTAAAACCGGGCAGTGGACTGCCACCTCCACATACGACGTCTACATGGTGGACACTCCGAAAAACGACGGTGACAAATCGGATGACGCGCCATCAAGGCGCCGAAAGCCGCATAAACGGTCAAAAGGAAAAAAGGGAAGAAAAGTTGCCGAGGGCACCGGGGACAGAGATACCCCGGAAGACCTCGGTGATCCCGAAAACCCCGAACACCCATTAGAGGGTCAGGAGAGACCGGAAGACCGGCGCGACCCCGATGATCTAGATGATCCCGAGGACGACGAATACCTCCGCTCTATCGAGGGGGAGGATAATGCGGAAGCCGATGACTTCGCCATCCCCGACAATCCTGCAGATCAGGAACTATTCAGGCAACAGCTTATAGCCACAGCCCCCAGCCTGAAAGCAAAAGAACGGCAACTTAAGGCCGAACAAGACAACCTCAACGATCGATGGACGAGAGTCCTCTCGGCTGAGGAGGGATACGGCACCGGTCTATTGGACTAGCCTAAGAGTTATCCACGCAGAAGGCTGCTGCCACAGTTCGACGACGAGCTCTCTGGTACGCCGTCCCCCAAACATACCCCATACGATAAACCAGACCGCCCTCCTCGAGGACGAGACAGGACGGCTGACAACACCGGCTATAGGCCGACGATACCCCATACACGGGGAAAGGAGCCACTAGAGCCCGATGACATGTTTGACCTGCGACACAACTTAGACGACCGAGCAGGTCGTACGCGATCCATCTACGGATCCAGAGGATACTCACCCGACAGACGGGAAGGGTACCGGCCTTGGTTCGACCGCGACAATGAAGGTCGGGAACGAAACCGAGCTAGGCCAGACGCCGATCACCGGCGCAACATAGCTCGGGTTAGAGGCGCTGCCCACCCACTGTGCTTCACGGACGAGGTGATGCGGCATCAGTTCCCGGAGGGGTTTAAACCCGTCAACATAGAGCAATACGATGGGACAACTGACCCAACCATATGGATCGAGGATTTCCTCCTCCACATCCACATGGCGCGAGGAGACGACCTCCACGCCATTAAGTACTTACCCCTGAAGCTCAAGGGGCCAGCTCGGCACTGGTTAAACAGCCTCCCTGAAAACTCTATTGGGTGCTGGGAAGACCTAGAAGAGGCATTCCGATCTAACTTCCAGGGCACTTATGTTCGGCCGTCGGACTCCTCCGATCTAAGCAACGTCATTCAGAAGCCAGGAGAGTCCGCGCGGCTATTCTGGAATCGTTTCCTGACCAAGAAAAACCAGATCGTAGACTGCCCAGACGCCAAAGCTATAGCCTCCTTCAGGCATAATATTCGGGATGAATGGCTGGCTCGACAGCTCGGCCAAGACAAACCAAGGACAATGTCCACCCTCACATCACTCATGACCCGCTTTTGCGCGGGCGAGGATAACTGGCTAGCTAGACGTAGCCATAACCCCGAAGACCCCGGAACCTCCGAAGTTCGGGATGGAAACGGGAAACCGAAGCGTAACAAGAACAAGCGCCGGCACAATAATAGCGATGCCGATGACACGGCTGTTAATGCCGGCTTCCGCAATTCCCAGCCTGGGCAGCGGAAGAAGCCTCCTAAAGGCAAACACGACGGACCCACCCCGCTGGACAAGATCCTAGAGAGGCCTTGCCAGATCCACGGCACTCAAGAGAAGCCCGCCAATCACACCAACCATAACTGTTGGGTCTTCAAACAGGCCGGCAAGCTCGTATCCGAGGACCAAGGCAAGAAACCACGCAGCGAGGACGAGGACGAGCCTCGTGGTCCGATCGGTGGCGGTCAAAAGAAATTCCCTCCAGAGGTAAAGACAGTAAACATGATCTACGCCACTCATATACCCAAAAAGGAGAGGAAGCGCGCCCTTCGCGATGTCTACGCCATAGAGCCTGTAGCCCCGAAGTATAACCCATGGTCGGCATACCCGATCACCTTCGATCGACGTGACCATCCGACCAGTATCCGTCATGGGGGTTCGGTCGCACTCGTCCTAGACCCGATCATAGACGGGTACCACCTCACTAAAGTCCTGATGGACGGTGGAAGTAGCCTCAATCTGATTTACTCAGATACGGTGAAAAAGATGGGCATAGATCCGTCAAGGATCAAGCCCAGTAACACTACCTTCAAAGGAGTGATACCAGGCGTTGAAGCCCGGTGCACAGGCTCTGTAAGCCTGGAAGTAGTGTTCGGCTCGCCCGATAACTTTCGAAGTGAGGACTTGATCTTCGACATCGTACCTTTCCGCAGCGGCTATCACGCCCTGCTCGGCCGTACAACGTTCGCTCGCTTTAACGCCGTTCCGCACTACTCATACCTAAAGCTCAAGATGCCCGACCCTAGGGGGGTTATTACAGTGAATGGCAACACAGAGCGCTCCCTCCGAACTGAGGAACATGCGTTGGCCCTGGCGGCCGAATTCCATTATACCGATGATTGGCAAGCGCCGACATCTGCCGTAAAGGCACCCAAGGCTGGGAAGCGAGCTCGGTCTCAATCCGAAGTACCAGAACCTTCCTCTCCCCACAAATAGGGATTCGCCCCGCATCGCACGGCCTCAGAACCGACAAAGTATGTGCCGAGGAGGCACAACTTTGCGCTCAAAATTCCATGGGCAACGGTGGGGAAAGACTATTAAAGGGTAAAGTGTTCGTCTAGACCGAACTATCACCATCAACATGTCTTTGGACACTACGGGTACCATAAAGTACCTGCTACGGCGTAAAGCTCATTCACATTTCGGCGACTTCTCAAGACTTTTTCTTCAGAGCCCACTCGCCGAACATTACACCCATAACGGTGTACAACTCTTCGGGAGACGCAGGAGCAGACAAGCAACAGGGCATATCGAGGACGTCAGATCACCTATCGAAGACCCTTGGTACAACCCCTCCTGTAAGGTTTATATTTCATATACCAAATACCTGTAAACAGTTGCATCGACGATTTGAATAATAAGAGTTGTTGAGTAAAATACAGATACATCTTCTATTGTCTCTTTGTTTTTTCCTTCTCGGAACACTCTCTATTTTCTCCCTCTTCTCGCGAACCTGTTTGGTACACTTTGCGATGCAACCGGCTAATAGACCGGGGCCTCGACCTTAAAAATCGCCCTACGCACATACCGATTTCAGTGTTCGGCGTCTTGGAATTCCGCTTTATATGCATTGGTTCCGAACTATGTCTTTGGTCAATAGTTGGGTTGCCCGGCTCCTATGCTTGCCCCTTTATGTTTCGCTCGTTCGGCTAAAAGGGCAAAGGGAGCACCGCTGCGATTGTGCTTCCGGCTAGCCTGGTTAAGCGCCTCAGCGGAGAAAGCCAAAAACTGACTGTCATGGAATGCGAGAACCGGTCTGCGAATCCGAGCTTAACTAAATCTTGTCAGAGGTTATTCCGTGTCATATGATGGGTTTGGTGTTAGTACAAACCAGGTGATATAGGCTTTGGCCGCGGTTCGTCCGAACATCACAAACACCTAGGGGCTAGTCATTAGCTCCCGCACTCCTTTCTCGCGCCCCTACGGCTAAGTGAAAGCAATAAAGTATTATGGTCTGATTGCCTAGTCCGCCTCACACTACCGCCTTCGGGTACCGATAGCTCGGCTAAGGGTTATAGTGCGATGGGCAGAGACACTCCGCGTAGTATCTACATGGGGGCTGAAGCCGACGACTCGCAGCTTTCAGTTTCAATGGCCACACAGGAGTTATAAAGGATGCGAAACATAAAAGACATGATAAACCATGCAGCTTTAAATACAAGCGCGTTCAAAGGTCTTCGGACATATTACATAAGCGTTTACTCATACACATTCTCTCGCAAACACTGCGCCTCTATTGCTCGAGCACCCTCCATTACGCCGGAGAAGTACAGCTCGGGGCGCCTATGCTCTTTCCCGGTAGGCGGAGGAGCGGTGGCGATCTTCATCGGATCCAGCCCCGGCCAGTGCACCTTGGCCTTCGCAAAGGTCATCCGAGCTCCCTCGATACTGGAAGATCGCCTTAGCGCATCGACCCGGGGCGAGGCGTCGCTCAGCTTCTGCACCAGGCCGAAGTAGCTGCCCGGCAGTGGCTCGTTGGGCCATAGCCGGATGAAGAGATCCTTCATGGCCGGCTCCGCCATCTGGTGTAGCTCCATCAGCTGTTTCAGCTGCTCGATAAGGAGAAGAGAGCGCTCGGGGGCTTCGAACTGTGCCCAGAATAGCCGAGCTTCATCTCCTTCTCCCCGCGAAGCATAGAACTGCTTCGCGTCCGCCATGCTCTTCTGGAGGTCCGAGCAGGCGCCTGGGGAACGCCATACTTGGGTAAGCAACTCGAACTTGCTATCCCCGAAGATACACTGCAATAAATATGGCTTACCATCCATGATAGCCTTGGCCTGGCCGATCTCCTCTTCATAGGACCGCCTATCCACCCGCTCCTTTTGGAGATCGGTTTTTAGGGTGGATAGTTCGGCGGCCTGCTCCTTCCCTTTCTGCTCAAGGACCTCGCACTTTTGGCCAGCGTCCTTGAGCTCCTGTTGAATTTCTTCCACCTGAGTCTCATGCTTGTCGCTAGTAGCTCTCAGGGCGGATAGCGCGGTAGCCGCTTCTTTGGATGCCGCCTTCTCAACCAAAGCTTCCTGCTTCGCTTTCTCAAGCTCGGCTTTGAGCTTCTCAATCTCTTTCGCCGAGGCTGCACAAGCATAGACTTATATCAAGAAAACCGTGTCGATAGTATGGTAAAGAAGAGTTTTGATACTCTCATATGGCTTACCTTGCGCCTCGTCGAATCTCTTGTTCAGAGCGTCAAGCTCGTCTTCGGAGCTTTTGAGCTTTCGATTTAGCTCGTCCAGCTCGGCAGCGTTAGAAGCCGCTGCCGTCGACGAAGCCTATAACAAACAAAATCATATAACGTTACAGGGGTTTACGACTTCCGAACTGTCACTAAAACGATCCTGTGACCGGTCCTCTTAAGGGCTGATAGAACGATCCGAACGCATATTGTCCTGTGCATAGTTCGGATAAGGATCTATGTTTGACCCCCAGGTAAGTTTTTCAAACTCACCTAGGGCTCGGGGGCTGCCGTGTATATAATCATAACTCAAAGAAATCAATATTTCACAAAATAGAGCATTACATGGCTTACCTGAAAGCCCGTCAGGAGACCGTTGAAAGCCTCCTTCAGTCCGATATCCACGGACCGAATGCTCTGCAGTACCGCACCCATAAGAGTGCGTTGCTCCCCGGAGATGGAGGCGCTTGATAGAGCCTCCCCCATAGCCGGCCACCCATTGGCCGATGGCGCCGGCGGGGATCGGTTGGCCCGATCTCCAATCGGAGATTGAACCGGTGCCTCTGGAGGCATGGAGCGCTCCGGAGACCGCCTTGGAGGTGACTGGACATCTTCTCGTCCGATCTCCTCAGTATCCGGGAGAGGCCTCTCTCCCGGGTCTTCAGCGGCCGAGGTGTTGGCCTTGGACATAACGTCGTCACCCCCGCCTCCAGTGTCCGGCTCCAAAGGAGCCTGTTGGGAGGACACCTCCGCGGCGTCCTTCGCGGCGCCCGGAGGAGAGGGGTGCGACGCGGTCCCGCTCTCCGCTAGTTTGGCGGGTGGGGTCTCCCCATCCGAAGACTGATCGGTGGGGAGAACTTGTGGTAGGCTGCAAGTCACAAAGGCGCTCACATGATTAATCATATTCAAAACTTAGCACTAATAGATCGGAAAGATCTTCGAATCTGTACCTTCGAGGTGGGGGCTTGACCCTGAGGTTCCTTCGCGGAACCCTCTCGAAGTCCTCGGACTTAGTATCCGAGTCCGAACTGTCGTTGGACAGGACCACCTGTGTCCGATGCGCTTTCTTCGGGGCGGGAGGATCTAAGTCCTCCGGGGCGTCCGATGACGCCACCCTCTTTCCTGCGAGGGGGGAATCGCCTCCCTCCTCACCTTCGTGCTCCTCCTCTTGGTTCGAGGAGGCGTGGGTTTCTTCGGACGCAGCCTCTGGCTGGTCCTTGATGCGCATGCCTGTTCGGCCTGGTTTCTTCTTCTCCTTCTTCTCCGGCGCCTTGTAAGGTGCCACGACGAGCATCTCCGACAGCAGCTGAGACCTGGTGTCTTTGGGCTGTGGAGCCGGACACTTAATTCCCGTGGCTTTGCTCAGCCATTCCTGCAGAAGTGATCGGAAAGCACTTAGATTTTCTTCGGGAAGATAAAAGCCGATCTACTAAGACTGTGTCATACCTCAGAAGGGAGCTTATCGGCGCGTAGGCCCTGATCCTCCCTCTTGGCCGGCCAGTTCTCCTGCGCCTTGAACATCGCCTTCCATAGCTTCTCGCGTGTGGTGCGGAAGAGTTGACGAATCGTAGGCTCGTCGTCAGTCCGGTAATTCCACATGGGGGAGCTTCGGCGCTGGCAGGGGAGGATGCGCCGCCGGAGCATAACTTGGACCACGTTGGTCAGCCCGACTCCCTCCTTGATCATGGAGGCGATGCCCCTCTGCAGGTCATCCACCTCTGTGTCCGATCCCCAGCCGAGGCCCTTTCGGACCCATGAGGTCAATCTGGCCGGGGGGCCGGACCTGAATTCGGCAGGAACAGTTCCGCCCTCCTCATTTGGCTCGGTGATGTAAAACCACTCTTTTTGCCAAGTCTTGATGGTGTCGATGAAGGTGCCGGACGGCCAGACTGCACGCGGGAGCTTGCCGATGACCACCCCGCCGCAGTCTGCATGTGCGCCGGCGACACACTTCGGCTTGATGTTGAAGATCTTGAGCCACAGTCCGAAGTGTGGTTCGACCCGCAAGAAAGCCTCGTAGACGATGATGAAGGCCGATATATGCATGAAGGAGTTCGGCGGGAGGTCGTGGAAGTCGAGGCCGTAGAAGAACATGAGGCCCCTCACGAAGGGGTGGAGCGGGAAGCTCAATCCTCGGATGAAGTGGGGAAGGAAGACCGCCCTCTCACCAGGTTTGGGGGTGGGAATCACCTGGCCCTCCTCCGCAGCGCGGTTGGCGGGGAGGTAACCGGCGTCCTTGAGATCCCGGATGTCCTGGTCTGTGACCGTGGATGCCTCCCACTTGCCGTTGGATCCGGAGCTGGCCATGGCTAAGCTCGGAGGAGGAAGAATGTAAAACCTAGATCTGGGCTCTGGAAGCTCGGAAGATTGGGGAAGCAGGCATGCGAATGGGAAGTGCGGATAAGCCTTGGGATTTTCTTTCCCTTTTGTTGAGCTTACTGCTGGTTAGCCTCCCTTCATGGCGCCGTGAATCTCTCCGCTTCCCGAGGCGTGCGTGCCATTATACGCGCATGATTAAACATATCCTGTGTAAAATGGGGCACAATCTGTGCATTAATGGATCGTGCTGATGGAAACGTCCTCGAACCGCGAATCGAGTCTTTACGACTGGTTTAGTGGTCGTGGTGGGCCATGACCTTTCGTCTGAAAGGTTGTCAGAAATCACTATTCACTCCCTGATGTTTGGCCTTCAGGGCCGGTTACTTATGATGTTCGGACGATCTATGATTGGAGAAATTACACGTAGTCGGGGGCCGAACTATCTTGGCCGATCACTATTTGGAGGAAGGAACTCGCCTCGCAAGCCGAAGACTTTTGATCACATGAAGCAGCTGAAGCTAGGACTCTTGGCGTTGGAGGCTAGTTCGGGGGCTACTAAGGGAGTCCTGGATTAAGGGGTCCTCGGGAGGCCGACCTATTTCCTATGGGCCGGACTATATGGGCCGTTCGCCGGACACTGGATGGATCGAGGGTCTTGTCTCCAGGATGGAAGCCTCAAGGATCGTGGCGTGTCCTCCAAGTTTAAAGTAGTGAATAGGCGTGTTTATCCCTTCGAGGTGTAACCGACCATGTGTAAACCCTAGGTACCCTCAGCGTCTATATAAGCCGAAGGGTTTTAGGTTGTTGGCCAACATAACTCATCTAGGGTTTTAGTCGTACGATCTCGTGGTAGATCAACTCTGTAATCCTCATACCATCAATATAATCAAGCAGGACGTAGGGTATTACCTCCATAGGAGGGCCAGAACCTGGGTAAAACCTTGTCCCCTTCGTCTCTTGTTACCATCGATCCAAGTCTCACAGCTCGGGACTCCTACCCGAGATTCGCCGGTTTTGACACCGACAGCAGTAGCCCCCGAGACTCAGGTTGGGTGCGGCCGACCAACCTAAGGATCCTAATCTCCTCGGAAACGGTATTGCACTTTGAAATTTACTGCATTGAATCAATCAATGCAGTAGCCCCCGAGACTTGCGTTTGGCAACATGACCGAGGTGTAGCTCGGCAGGGAAGATGCCGAACTGTGGGTCGGAACAGATTTTCTGAGCAGAACCATCACGCAGAACACCTCGAACAAGAGGATGTCCTGCCTCCTGAAAGAAAAACATAAAAATAGGTTAAAGGTGCCATAACCTCGGAAAACCAAAAACTTTAACAAAAACTTTATGTCCGAACTAAATCTAGTTTCTTGGTGCCAATCTGAAAATTGGTCTTAAAATTAATATGTGCTTTGGTCGTGCTTTAACATGATACATCCGATCTCCAGACTTCAAGCGGGTCAGCCTTCGGCTTCAACCTCCTATCCCGAAGGCGGAGTGCTTCTCACGCCAGTTTAGGGAACTAAACTTGAGCAGCTTTAGAGAGAAACCAGGCTACCCAACTATTGACCAAACACTCACGTCAGAAAAAGAAGTAGTAGAAAAAGACTTTGCAACGACCAAGAAGAAACATTTATTATAAAACGACTCATATAAATTTAAGAGCCCCCAGTTAACGTGGGTAAAGGAAGTGTTTTCAACAAACAACGCTATTAACGAGCTAAGTTTTTAACAAGCAACTTTTTTGTTTAACACAAATATAATGCTTGGTTGAACTACATAGAAATTAAAAATTGAAAAAAAGTGAGCATGAAAGCGACTTAGCTAGTTAATGTGCTCGGTATTGATGACGTGGGCCGAGCTTGCAGCGGGTCGAGGTCCCAACCCCCAAGCTGGTCCTGAAGTGCCCGAGCGAAGAGCTCGGCTTGACGAAGGTGGCGACGCAGCACGGTCGATGTGGCGAGGTGAAGCCCCCGGTCCAGCTAACATATCGAAGCTGGTCGGCTGGTGACGCCGAAGTCCCCGGAGCAGGTTGATGAAGGTATGGCGAAGCCCCCACGCCAGCCGACGTGTCGAAACAGGTCAGCGTGGTGGATGTCGGCTTGAAGAAGCGACGGCGCGGCGATGCCGACGCAGGTCCGATTTGGTGACGCGGTCAATGTTGGCTTGATGAATCAACGGCGTGCACGACCCGTGCAACCCGCGGATGTTGAGGTTCTCTTGATAATTATTCGGCCCTCGCGATGCCAAACTCTTGGTCGGCTGACCGAGATGATGAGAAAATTTCCTCCAAAAAAGGACATCCATCAACCCGTTCATGAAAAAGATGAACTCGGGTCGGATTCGTTTTCACGTAGAAAATAGATCCAAAATTTGGTGTACTCATCGGGCGTTTCCCAGAGTTTGGACGGTCGGATCAAGCTGAAAATTTGAGGGGTGGTCGATATAGGAATTCTGCAGCCGATGAATTGTGGGATTGTGCGAACTATGTCCGAGCTGGATGCTGGACTCCTCGCCCTAAACTCATCCAGATTCCCGTCTAGATTCGACATAGCTTTGGTAAATCGGAGTTTGCCGGAGATTCCTCCATCGGAATGCGATGAAACTTTATAGGGTTGTTCTAGACTCAATTCTGCACAATTCCACTGAAGCAATAGTTAAAGCGACGCTCAAGGAAGCGGGCACGACGAACATGATCCTACTGTCTAGAAAAAGCTGCAATATGCAGACGAGCCATCAATCCTTTGGCGATCTCACGGCGAAACTCTCAATAAAAGCACCAATGTCGGTGTCAAAACCGGCAGATCTCGGGTAGGGGGTCCTGAACTATGGATCTTGGATTGATGGGTTATAGGAGACTAGGGAGACAAAGTTTATCTAGGTTCGGGCCCTCTTAATGGAGGTAAAACCCTACGTCCTGCTTTGATTGTATTGAGTATGGAGTATCAAGTACAGAGTTGGTCTACCTCGAGATCGTATGACATGGTCTAAACCCTAAGAGTAATGAGCTTAACCTTTGATGATTTGATATGTCTAATTCAAAGAAGAAAGAAGAAGGATTGGGGCCCGACAAGAGATAAGAATAGATAGAGTGTAATCAAAGCAAGGGTGTCTAGCCTGGCCTCGGCTTATATAACACACCGGAGGCCTAGGATAACAAGTGTCCTAGTTGGCTACGTCGGTGGAGAGGAGTCCTTGTCTTGATCACCAAGTCTTGTGTAATCTTCCTTGCATATGTCATAGGCTGCCCGAAGTGGCCCATGAGTCCGGCTCATAGAGACAGGACAGCCGCCCGAGGACCCCTTAGTCCCGGACTCCCCCAGTGGTACCGAGCGGTACTACCCCCTGAGCACTGAAAACTATCCTAAGAAATGAAACTGCCATAACTTTCGCATACGAGCTCCGAATTGAGCAAACTCAAGCTTGTTGGATTGCTGACGACAAGTACTATCCAAACCTCTATGAATGAAGAACCAACAAAAGCTCCAACATCGAAAACATCATAGATGATGCATATGAACTCCGTTTTCGATGAACTCGAGCTTGTCATGAAGATTACCATAAGCTCCAAACCTCACATAGCGAAAAGCCAAACAAGAACCAAGAAAGATGATGATGTCAAGAATGAAATGGTTTGAGCTCTCTTCGAATGATACGATCATGCTACTCACTCGAGAGTCCGCCATGATAGTACAGCTATCGATCTTATAACCCGGTCTCCCAACTACCACCATGAGACCAGTAAAATAGAAAACCTATCAAGGCCAAACCTTTGCCTTGCGCATAGTCCACTTGAGCTAGATGATGACAATCTTGTCCTCCTCAAGATGGACCACCTTTCTTGATTGCGTCGACTCGATGAAGACTAGTAGATTGCTCCTCCATACTCCACTATGGGTGAGCCTCTCTTCAGCACATCTTCACAAGTCCATTGTCACCACAATGGACGGCAAGCTTCAAGCATGATCTCTTCGTGATGCTCCACTTGAACTTGCACGCTGCAATCTTGATGACGATCACCACTTGATGTCATCCTCCATGGGTTGTATGAGATCTTCCTCTTGACGCAAGCCCATGGAAACACACCTAACCCCACATAGAACTCTCACGTAGACCATGGGTTAGTACACCAAGCATAATGGAGTATGCTTACCATACCATGGGATCACTTGATCCCTCTCGGTACATCTTGTATATGTTTGTGTTGATCAATTTGATTCACTCTTTGACTTAGTCTTGATCAACCTTGTATCTTATCTTCTCATTTCATAAAGATGTTGTCTTGAAGATAAACATGAATGTTCACACAATCTTCTTCGTCAAAACATGCTTGCAATAAGCTCAACTGTCACTTGACCAATCTTTGGATAAAACCTTGAATACCACCTTGGTCACCATATAAACTCCTTGAAACCAACAGATGGACTTCAAGAAGTGCCTATGGACAAATCCTTCGAATATAACTCAAGGCAACCATTAGTCTATAGGAATTGTCATCAATTACCAAAACCACACATGGAGAAATATGCTCTAACACAGTGCTTGTATCGAAGTAAAGCTACATGAGATGGCTCACCGACCCACGACTACCATCTACTCGAAGAGGCCCTTGGAGCTCCTTCACATGGATCTCTTCGGTCCTCCATCCTTCGATATTCTTGGGGGAAGAAAATATTGCTTGGTGATTGTGGATGATTACTCAAGATATACTTGTGTATACTTCTTCAAGAAGAAGAGTGAGACCCAACAAACCATCATCGACTTTGCAAATGAAGCTCAACATCAACATTAAGCAAAGATAATGATGATTAGAAGTGACAACGGCACATAGTTCAAAAACTACACCTTGGATGAGTTTCTTAGTGATGAGGGGATCAAGCATGCACCATATACCCCTCAACAAAATGGTGTTGCAGAGAGGAAGAACCGGACGTTGATGGATGCGGCAAGAACCATGATGGCGAAATTCAAATCTCCGTACAACTTTTGGGCCAAAAGCCATCAACACCGCATGTCAGGCATCTAATCAGCTCTACCTTCGCAAAGGCTTGAACAAAACTCCATATGAGATACTTACCGGTGATGAAATTCCTCCCCAAGCCATAAGAAGAATGGGTGTGGGACACTTCCTACCCATTGAGGAATCCCTTGTGCCCGAAGGAGAAGGACAATGTTCTACGCAAGTGGAACCATTACCAACGCAAGACCCACGCGCTTCCGGAGAACAAAGTGAAGGCCCTCAACCAAGCGAACAAGATCAAGGGCAAGATCAACCTCATGATGATGGTGATTCACTAAGAGATGCCCAAGAACAAGTTCATACCCCCGAGCAAGCTCGAGATCAAGAGCAAGCTCAAGATCAAGATCAAGCTCATGACGGTGCTCAAGATTGTCAAGATGGTGCTCCTCAACCTTCCATGGAGGAGATATTAGAACGACGAGCCGCCAAGTTCGCTTCCAAGCTTAAACATCAACAACATGTTTTGGAGAACATCTACAGAAGCTTGAGTAAAGGGGTAACCACTCGTAAACAATTAACAAACTTTTGTGAGCATCATGCGTTTGTTTCTTGTATTGAACCCCTAAAGGTACAAGAGGCGCTTGAGGACACGGATTGGCTTGAAGCCATGCATGATGAACTCAGCAACTTCGAGCGCAACAAGGTGTGGCAATTGGTGCCAAGACCAAAGGAGAATCACAATGTCATTGGAACCAAATGGATCTTCAATAACAAGGAAGATGTGAACGGTGTTGTCACTCGCAACAAGGCAAGATTGGTAGCACAAGGCTACTCCCAAGTCGAGGGTATCGACTACGGTGAAACCTTTGGTCCTGTTGCTCGCCTTGAATCTATTGACATGTTGCTTGCATATGCATCTCATCATGATTTGAAAATTGCAACAAATGGATGTGAAGAGTGCATTTCTTAATGGTCCTCTTAAGGAGTTGGTATATGTCAAGCAACCCCCAGGGTTCGACGATCCCAAGTTCCCCAATCATGTATACAAGCTCGATAAAGCACTCTATGGCCTTAAACAAGCCCCACGTGCGCGATATGAGCACCTTACCGAGTTATTGCAAGATCGTGGGCTTGAAATTGCTCAAATTGATCCCACTCTATTCACGAAGAGGGTTAAAGGGGACTTGTTCATATGCCAACTATATGTTGATGATATTATCTTTGATTCTCCTAACAAAACTTTCAATGATGAGTTTGCCACACTAATGACCGAAAAGTTTGAGATGTCTATGATGGGAGAGTTGAAGTTCTTTCTTGGATTCAAAGTCAAACAACAAAGACAAGGAACCTTCATCAACCAAGCAAAATACACTCAAGACATGCTCAAGAGGTTCAAGTTGGATGATGTCAAGCCGGCCAAGACCCCCATGCAACTCAAGTGCCATCTTGACATTGATCCCAATGGTAAAGCCGTGGATCAAAAGGTATATCGCTCCATGATTGGATCCTTGCTTTACCTTTGTGCATCTAGATCGGATATTATGTTGAGTGTGGGAATTGTGCATGATTTCAAGCCGCACCTAAGGAAAGCCACTTTGTGGCGGTCAAGCGAATATTTCGATATTTGGCTCATACCCCAAACTTTGGCCTATGGTACCCCCAAAGGGGCTTCATTTGATCTCATGGGATATTCGGACTCGGATTGGGCGGGAGACCGTGTGGATAGGAAGTCAACTTCCGGAGGGTGCCAATTCATTGGTCGCTCTTTGGTAAGTTGGTCTTCAAAGAAACAAAACTGTGTTTCTGTCTCTACCACCGAGACCAAGTATGTAGTCACCGCAAGTTGTTGTGCATAGTTACTTTGGATGAGGCAAACTTTAAAGGATAACAGTGTCAATTGTGACAAAGTGCCTCTTTACCGTGACAATGAAAGTGCCATCAAGATCTCCAACAACCCGGTTCAACATTGCAAGACGAAGCACATTGAGATTCGTCATCACTTCATCCGGGAGCATATGAAGCGTGGGGAGATTGACCTTATTTATCTCAATACTCATGAACAACTTGCAAATATTTTCACGAAGCCTTTGGATGAAGCAAGATTTCGCGAGTTAAGGCATGAGCTAAATATCATTGATTCGAGCAATGTGGCTTGAAGTATTGCACACCCCACCACACTCATCATTGTGTCTTGTTTAGATGTAGGCATGGATATAGGGGGAGTGTTGTTCTCTCAATGACCTCTCCCTCCCCCCATTATGCATAAATCAATCAAGTCTTTCACATTAGCCATATTTTGATGGTACTTGTGCTTCAAAGACGAGTTTTGGTCATGGGCCCAAGGTTAAAATCTTCGCGGTGACATACCAATTGACTCAAACAAAGGTGGCTACGGCCACCGCCCCCTCCTAGTGAGGCATTTGCTTCTTGAGATTGTTTATGATTTGGGTCACTCCGACTTTGCTCTTCTTTCTACTTGTTATTTTGAACTTGGAGTGTCCCTTCCCATTTGTTGGTTTTAGTGTCTCCAACCCAAGCCATTGCTATCTATCAAACCTCCTCATCATAATTGCATAATCCCTATATTCAAAAATTGATCTTGGCATTTTTTTGGTTGCAAGCGGTACTACCGCTGGTCGTAGACGGTACTACCGCGCAAGAGGAAGTACCGTGCTTACCACCGGTACTACCACTGGGAGCAGTGGAGCTGGCCCTCTGTCGCTTCACTAGGGTAGTACTACCGCTGGCTGGTGACCGGTACTACTGCGCAAGCGGTACTACCGTTGCCTCCCACGGTACTACCGCTTCGAGAATTCCTGGATGGGTTAAGTGGTGGGCACGGGGAGTTCTAACTCCCCCATACCCATTCACTCCTTCCTCCCCTGAGTTCTCTCTCTCAGGCGCCCAAGAACTGCCCCGGAGGCCGGCCTCGGCTCTCCGATTCCGTGTCGTCTTCCGCGTTTCCGTCCGGTAGGATCGTTCCCCACCTCTCCCTCATGCCATGGACACCGGTATTGTCCTTGTTCTTCGTCTCTATGGTTCTATTTTTTGAATCTTGGATCTAGGGAAATGCATGTGCTTTCCTAGATTTTTGGCTAAATCTTAGCATGAGTAGGACGTGGAATGACCGCTAGATAGGAGAATAGTTGATGCTTACCGAATGTTTAGATTTCGACGTCGCCGGTACTACCGGATCCATGCCACAGAAGTGTTCCCGCAGGTTGGGCGGTACTACTGCTGGAACCCTAACAGTACTATCGCTTCTGGCGGTACTACCGCTCATGTTCCGCGGTACTACCGCTTAGCCCTCGGTGGTACTACCTCTGCCGGGCACGGTACTACCGCATGTGACCCAGAAATCCAATCCTTCTGTTTTCTTTTGCATCTTCTATTATCACTTTTTGTTTCCTTTGGCTTATGCAATGACTTTACACCTGCTTTCCCTCATCTCTTATTTGTGGGTTCCAGGTGATGGTAGCTCCGCTCATCAAGCTCGCCGCAAAAATACATGCCGTCAAGGTGGTTCCAAGCATTTCCGTACCACAGATGAAGTTGAGGCAAGTTCTAGTGCCCAACCCAGGAGGAATGTCAAGAAGACTGCCAGCAAGCCCAAGACTATTACTCCTCCTAATGAGATGCCTGCATAGAAGTTTCTTGCTTTTCTTCAATGCAATCCATATCGCAATCCTCAGGATGATGTTCTTGCGAGTTATCCCTTCTGGACCAAGGAGCAATCTCTCATCTATGTTGACATTTTGAAGGCCAAGAAAAACCTATTTGTGGAGGTCAAGTCAATCGACACGGAGCACATGTGCAACCCCACTCAGAATGATTACTTTGGTGAAGCTTCAAGCTATGTGCCAGCAATGGGTCTGTTTCCCATCATGGGATTCAGCAAGGATTTTGACGATGAGATTGTAGCTCGGTTTTATGCCACTTTGCACTTTCATGCCGATGAAGAGATGAACATGACTTGGATGACTGGTGGAAGAGTGTTGAAGTCCAATTGGAAGACTTTCATGAACTCCTTGGGGTATGTTGATCAGGGGCTGGATGAACCTCTTGGCCTCAGGCGTCACACGTACACTGCACCGATTCACAAGTCCAAGTTGATTCGCCACTCCAGACAGGTGCAGATTGGCAATGGTATTCGCACTGAGCTCATCCCCTTCCTGGATATTATGCATCATATCTTTCGCAACACTCTCTTCCCTCGCATTGGGAACAAGGATTAGGTACACTCATATCTTGTGAATCAGCTGCTGTTATGCATTAAGGAGAAGGGCAAGGACTCTACTTTGGATGTCTCCCACATTATGTGGCGCGAGCTTCGTTCTACTGTGTGATACATCTCCAATGTATCTACTTTTCCAAACACTTTTTCTCTTGTTTTGGACTCTAATTTGCATGATTTGAATGAAACTAACCCGAACTGACGCTGTTTTCAGTAGAACTACCTTAGTGTTATTTTTGTGCAGAAATAAAAGTTCTTAGAATTGGACGAAACTTTTTGGGATTTTTTTCTGGAATATATAATGAATTATGGAGCGAAGAACTACCAGAGAAGGGCTGCCAGGGGGGCACAAGGCAACAGGGTGCGGCCCAGCCCCTGGTCGCACCCTGTTGTGTGGTGGGTCCCAGGCAGCTCCTCCGACCCTAATTCCAGTCCTATAAATTTACATCTTTGGAGAAAAAATAGGAGAGAAGATTTCATCGCGTTTTACGAGACGGAGCCGCCGCCACCTCCTGTTCTTCCTCGGGAGGGCTGATCTCGAGTCCGTTTGGGGCTCCGGAGAGGGGGATCGTCGTCGTCGTCATCACCAACCCTTCTTCATCAACACCGCCATGATGCTCACCACCAGGAGAGTAATTCCTTTGTAGGCTTGGTAGACGGTGATGGGATTGGATGAGATTGATCATGTAATCGAGTTAAGTTTGATAAGGCTTGATCCCTAGTGTCCACTATGTTCTGAGATTGATGTTGCTATGAATTTGCTATGCTTAATGCTTGTCACTAGGGCTCGAGTGCCATGATTTCAGATCTGAACCTATTATGTTTTCATGAATATAAGAGTGATTTGGATCCTATCTTGCAAGTTGTATGCACCTATTACGTGTTATGATCTGCATACCCCAAGGTGACAATAATTGGGATTCTTTCCGGTGATCGCCGTAGTTTGAGGAATTCATGTATTCACCATGTTTTAATGCTTTGTTTCGGTTCTCTATTAAAAGGAGGCCTTAATATCCCTTAGTTTCCAATAGGACCCCGCTGCCATGGGAGGGTAGGACAAAAGATGTCATTCAAGTTCTGATCGCAAGCACGTATGACTATGTACGGAATACATGCCTACATTATATTGATGAATTGGAGCTAGTTCTGTGTCGCCCTAGTGTGTAACTGTTACATGATTGATGTGAAATCACAACTTCTCCCTAGGTGGTTTTGGTAATTAATAACAACATATATTTCATTGGATTAATGTTTCCACCAAGTGTATTTCAGGAAAGTTCAATGAATGGATTGGCAAAAGGATTGTGAGGAGATCCCCTAGATGCAAGGAAAATCTATTGGCAACAAGCTTGAAGACTCTACATTTTACATTTTGTGAGAAATCACTTTTGAGTCCATAGGAAAGCTAATACTATTAAAAGGGGATGAGGTGCCTATGATGATCTGGTTGCTCAAGTGCTTAGAGATTAGCCACCAAAAATACACATGAAATTCTCCCACAAATATTCTATCCAAAATAAAATATCCAAAATCGGTGCCACCAACAATTTCCATTCGGCCTTACCGAGTTTCTCTTAGACAGATTCCCATGCCAAACCCTAGCATCTCGGTACCACCAAGATTTGAGAATCGGACCAACCGAGTTTTGGACCAACATACTAGTATCCTATTTTCAAGAATCAGAATTTCCGAGTTTTGAGAATCGGTCTCACCGAGTTTTGGACCAACTCTCTGGTTAGCTATTTGCAAGAATCGGTACCACCGGGATTTATATATCGGTCTCACAGAAACGCCAAAAGTTGCCACATTTTGCACTAGTCAGTACAACCGAGTTTCTACTTCGGTTTCACCGAGTTGGGCAATAATGTTGCAACGGTTGGATTTTTGGAGATGCCTATATATACCCCTCCACCACCTCTCATTCGCAGAGGAAGCACTCAGAACACACTTACACTGGCCCTATCCATTTTTCTAAGAGAGAACCACCTACTCATGTCTTGAGATCAAGACCTTCCACTCCAACCATATGAATTTTTATTTCTAGCCTCCCCAAGTTACTTTCCACCCAATCAACCTCTTCTACCAAGCCAAATCTGTGAGGGAGTGATTGTGTGTCGAGGAGACTATCTTTTGAAGCACAAGAGCAAGGAGTTCATCATTGTTACCACATCTATTACCTTTTGGAGGGTGGTGCCTCCTAGATTGGTTAGGTGTCGCTTGGCAGCCTCCTTCTTCGTGTTGTGAAGTTGAACCAAGAAGTTTGTATGGGCAAGGAGATGCCTACTTCATGAAGATCTACCCATAGTGAGGCTAGTCCTTCGTGGACGAAAGCCGTGATGGAATAGACGAGGTTGCTACTTTGTGGATCCTAACGGGTGGAGCCCTCCGTGGACTCTCGCGACCACTACCCTCCGTGGGTTCAAGTCTCCATCAGCGTGGACATACGATAGCACCACCTATCGGAACCACGGGAAAAATCTTCATGTCATCAATTGCGTTTGATTCTCCTCTCCCTACCTTTACTTTCATGTGCATGTCTTTATTTTCCACTGCTATACTCTTAGACTTGCATGTGTAGGGTGTACTTGACTTGCTACAATTGCTAAAACTTGCGAACATTTAAAATTGGGAAGCTAGATTTTTATTTGGTCAAATAGTCTAATCACCCCCCCTCTAGACATACTTCGGATCCTAAAATTGGTATCAGAGCTTTGGTCTCCATTGCATTGGTCTCACAACCTAGGAGAGTATGGCGTCTGGTGAGGGAAGTTATCATCGTAGAGGTCCATATTTTGATGGTACAAACCTTGCTAGTTGGAAGCACAAAATGAAAATGCATATTATTGGTCATAACCCCGCCATATGGGCTGTTGTTCGTGTTGGCTTGCAAGGTGAATTCTTTGGATATGGAAAGGAACCGGATCATGAAGCGTCCGCGAAAGAATTGAAGGTGTTGCAATACAACGCTCAAGCATGTGACATTCTATTCAACTGCTTATGCCCCGAAGAGTTCAACAAGATAAGTCGGCTTGAGAATGCAAAGGAAATTTGGGATACTTTGGTTGATATGCACGAAGGTACCGAATCCATCAGGGAATCTAAGTTGGATGTGCTGCACAGACAACTTGACAAGTTCATGATGAAGGATGGTGAAGTAGTCGCGGAAATGTACTCTAGGCTTGCTCTCATCACCAATGAGATTGCCGGCTTAGGAAATGAAGAGATGACCGACAAATTCATCATCAAGAAGATCCTTAGAGCCTTGGATGGAAAGTATGACACCGTGTGCACATTGATCCAAATGATGCCAAACTACAAAGATCTCAAGCCTACGGAAGTCATTGGAAGGATTGTTGCTCATGAGATGTCACTCAAGGACAAAGAAGAACTTCACACCAAGTCAAGCGGTGCATACAAAGCTACAAGTGACACTCCCGCTACTTCAAGTGACAACATTGTTACCAATGAAGAAATAAGCCTCATGGTCAAGAAATTCAACAAGTTCTACAAGAGTAGAGGCAAAGAGAGAAGCTCCAATTCAAGATATGAAGAGAAGCGTTCCTCTAGTCGTGACCGGAATTGTTACAATTGTGGAAGGCCCGAACACTATTCCAATGAGTGCACATCCCCCCACAAAAGGAGAGAAGAGTCACCTAGAAGACGAAGCTCAAGAGATGAATCACCTCGTAGAGAGAGAAGGAGCAGAGAAGATCGCTATGAACAAAGACCCTCCAGGAGAAGCAAGGACTCGGAGAAGAAGGACAAGTACACCAAGAGATACACAAGAAGAAGACATTAAGCTCATGTTAGTGAATGGGTTTCTGGCTCCGATTCCAACAACCAATCTGAGAGAAGCTACCACTCCAACTCCGACTATAGTCAAGATGAAGGTGTTGCCGGATTAGCACTCGTAACCTCCAACTCCTATGACATTTGATTCACCAAATGAAGGAAGTAGAAGTTGCTTCATGGCTAAAGGCCCCAAGGTATCACACCCCGAATACATTGACTTCAATAGTGATGAGGATGATTTACTAGGAGATGATGACTTGCTCTTTGATAAAACTAGTGATGTTAGTCAAATTGAACTTGGTAATAATCATGCTAGTCAAGACAAATCGTGTGATGATGATAAGAAGGAGATTGAGCATCTAACTAAAGAACTAAACACTCTTAAGTCAGCTAATGAATCTACTCAAGAAGATCATAGAGAGCTTTTAGGAACTCATGAGAAGCTAAGCTTCAAGAAACTAAACTTAGAGCAAGAACAACTATCAATGATGATCTTCGGAAGAAGAGTTCTTCTTATCTTGCCAAACGATTACTCTTGTCCACATTTGTTCCCCAAGTTAAATCTAAGCAAACTAGTAACAAAGGCAAGAAAGGTTCTTCATCTAGTAGCGACAATACTAATGGTAAATCCAATAATGTTGCTTCTAGTAGATCTATTGATTCCACTAAAGATTCTCTTAGCCAAGCTACACTTGAGCAAGAAAACAATTTATTGAAAGGAATTATAGAGAAAGGTGTCTACAAAAGTCTTGTCGGATGTAAGTAATTTGAGGAGATTGTACGCAAGCATGGAGGATACCGAAAGAACCAAGGCATTTGCTACTTCAACGCCAATGGAGTTGAATGGGAAGAAGGTCAATACCCCAAGCCTAAGTTTGTTCCTCAAAAGGAGAAGTATGAACTTACTCTTCCCAAGGGAACAGAAGCTCAAGATGACCTTCCACCACAAGACCACAAGTTCAAGGTCAAGGAAAAGATTCAAGAATATATTGACACATTTGAAGATGAATCCCAAGCCATGGTCAAGTGGGTTCCCAAGGCTACTACAAGCTCTACTTCAACAAGTGCTACTTCAACTCCAAGGATCCCCATCAAGTTGATGTGGGTTCCAAAGAAGAAGAACTAGAGAAGTTCTTGAGGGGTGACTCCGCCAATGAAATTCACTCACATTCATTTTTGGCAAGGACTATTTGCAATCAACTCCAACCTTATGCAATAGTTCAAGGAGTCACACATTCCCTCAAAGGTAAGCAAAGGACAAGGTAATTAAAGAATCAATGTACATCATCTAAATGTGATTCACTCCATGTCCATAGATATCCTTGTATTTGTTCCTTGTGTGGGACTAACCCATGTAGGTGAGAAGAGTACCAAACAACAATGATTGCTCCCAACTCAAGATGATCTTCATCAATAATGAGCATCCACCACTACATCACCTACATGAAGTCTTCATCGACAAAACCCAAGGTTAGTTTATCCCTCTTGGGGGGGATGTCACATCAAGGGGGAGCTTTACTCCGAGACTTGAGTTTAAGCATCTCATAAGATGTGATGACATTAAGTGCTTTATGTAAAAGTGGTAACCCCACTTGTGCTTAAACGTTGAGTATGACCTATGATCAAGTATTCTTACTTGGATCCTAAGTCAATATACTCATATATAGATGACTCCATCATCGCCAAAGTGCTTGGTAGATACTAGAGTAGTTGTGCATGCTTGCCATGATTTCTATTGACATCTTATTGTGTGATCATGTTGGTATGCATATCTTTTATCATTCGAGGATATCCAATTGTTGTTATTTGGCTTTTATTTTCTTTGGCCAATTAGATATACAAGAATGCCTAAGTACCCTCCTCTAGGTATCTATGCTTTGTCGTCTCAAATTCTATTCATGCTTCATCACAAAATGTGAGCAAGCACTTTTCGAACCCTCTGTATGAGGAACACTCAGAGTTCAGTTTCGACAAGAGCTGACTTCCAAAACCTCCCATGTGCAACTCGGTGTAACCAGTTCCACAATCTCGGTTCCACCGAACCACTAGGGTTGATTTGTTTTTTGTCCTCGGTACCACCGATTTCTCCATCTCAGTCTCACCGAGTTTCACTGTCGCCTGGCAGTTAAGAAACTCAATGGCACCGAAATGTTTCAATCGGTGTCACCGATAGTAAGGGGATATATATCTAGCGGACCCGATTTTTGAAATTCAATCTTCAAACGTCGTCCTCCGCAAACCCCTGCTGCCACGCTCGAGTCTCCGGACGTCCCCCTCGTCTCCCGTGCGCCCTCGCCGCGGGAGTCCTTCGCCGTCGACGGGAATCTTCTTCGCCGTCGCCGCCGTAGGAGATCTTCACCAAGTTAGGGTAAAGATCTCACCCCTTTTGCGCTCATTGATTCCGATTCTTGCACATTAGGTTTCGCCCATTATCTTTCCACGGATTGCACTGTCTCCATCCTCTAAACAAATCCCATAGATTAGCAGAACGAGAAAATTTAGGTTTAGGGTTCCGCTACTTGCATTTTGGTATCACTGAGTGGAAAGAATCGGTACGACCGATTTGTTTTTAGGGCTCTGAGAACTGTCTCGGTGTGACCGAGTCATTCTTTTTGGTGAAACCGAAAAGGTGACCAAGTCACTGTGTAAGAGGGAGTCTGTCTCGGTAGCTCCAAAAATTGAAACTCGGTGGAACAGAATTACATGTTGCAGAATTCTGAAACTACATTTTTGAGTTCAAACTTTCGAAAACTTCTGAATTTTGTGATGCTTATCCCTTCTGCTCATCCATATCTGTTCAGAGGGTCAGTATGTCAGGCTCAGAGCACAGTGACAATGATTTCAGAGAGAAGTGTATTGATTTGGATGCTGGCACTAGCCCAGAAGCTAGTTCTTCATCTTCAGAGGATCCAGGCACCCCTAGTTCTCATGAGTTGCCCAAGATTTCCACAAGGGCCAGGAAGAAGCTTAACTCAAATGAAGAGGACTCAGATTTTGTGCCAGAAGAGGTTCTAGCCAAAAAGCAGCAAGAAAAGAAAGAAAAAGTTGCTAGGAAATCTACAAATGAGGCCACTTCTGCTGAGAGGCCAGTCAGGAAGGAGTATGCCAGTTCTGAAGCTGCAGGAGCACCACGGAGTGCTAGGGCTTCTATGACTTCAAAGCCCATGCCCAAGAAGACAGGCCAGAAGAGAGTGAGAAAGAAGACTGTTCATGTTGTTGTTCTCCCCTCCACTCTAGAATATCTTGATAATGAAGAGGAAGAGGAAGAGGAAGAACCAGTTGCACAACCTCCTCCCCTCCAAGAAGAAGAAGCAGATGGCTGATGCAATCACCAGTCAGGCTACATCCAAGGCCAATCTATCTGCTCCAAAGAAGACTGCCACCAAGCCTGAGAGGACAACCAAAGACATCCCTCTTGCTAAGAAGAACAAGAGATCTTCCACCATGGAAGAAGAGGAAGATGTTGCTGTGCTGAGGAAGCTGAGACCCCATTTGCCTGAACACAATGATGATCACCCAGTTGCTGAGGACATGAAGACGAGAAATGATAGTGGACTGAGGAAATGGAGAGCTGATGATCCATATGCCATAAGGAGGAGAACTACTGTAGATGCTCGCTTCCACAACAAGGAGCAACAAGATTTTTATGAGACTGTCTTGTTAGACAAGAGTCCTGCAGTTAGTGACATGAGATATGTTGACTAGAAGTACATTAAGGACAATGAAGACTATTTTCCTCATGTGCTAGAGAACTTGAAGGCCATTGACATAGATGCATTTGTTGGCAAAGAGTTCACTGCATGGAATGATGAGATGATTATGCAGTTTTACTCTATAGCTCATTTGTATCCAGATGGAAGGATAGTTTGGATGGCTGAAGGCACTAGGTACCAAGCTACAGTTGATGAGTGGGCTACCATCTTAGGAGCCCCATAGGTACAAGAGGGAGATCTTGATGTCTATTCTGAGGCAAAGATGAATCACAACACCATGGCCAATATGTACAATCCTATCCCCACTACCTATGTGGAGACACACAAGTTTGGCTCTGTCTACTTTCAGCAAGCTGGATTACCCACTACCAATACCATCATGAGATATACTTTGACACCCACACAAGATTTCGAGTGATGGATTTGATTGTTGAGACAATCAAGAGAACATCTGCTGATCAGAATAGATCATGTGGATATGCTCCATACATTCAGATGCTTATCAATTCCAAAGTTGGAAAGAGCTTATATGCACTTGATCGTCCACACCTGCCACTATTGCCAGAGTTCGAGGACAACATTGTGTGATGGATCCTTCTCATCCCACTTCAGCTACTGCACAGGCAGAGGCAGAGGCAGCTAGAGCCACTAGTGCTCAGGTTCCAAGGACGAAGAGCGATCAAATGTCCTTTATCATTAACTCTCTCCAAGGGATCGAAAAGAATGTGGCTGAGATCTTCAAGAACCAGAAGAGTCTTGAGAGGATAGTGGAGATAAAATTTCATGCTCTAGACAACAAGGTTGATGAGCTGACAGTGACTGTCAATGAGATAAAATAGGAAGTGGATGTAGTGCCCAATCCCCACTCCAGTGATGATGATAGTACTCCTCTCCGGCCCAACACTCAGTTCAAGAGACAAGCCAGAACATCTATCATTCCTGCTCCAGAGTTGAGGCCTTCCTCGTCAGCACTAGCTACTGCTCCTTCAGCTCCTTCTGCACCCTTGGCGTCTACTCCACCACCCCAGAGGACTTCAGCAGAAGCATTCGCCGACACCCTTCTTTCGACTCCTTCAACTGCTACCGGAGGAGATCAAGCCCAGAGAAACGATTAGTTCTACATACTTTGAACTTTTTGGTAACTTGTTGCCAAAGGGGGAGATGTGTATAGATCATAGGGCTTCGAGAGAGAGTGCCTTGCATTTTGGTGACTCTCTTTGTGTTAAAAACATTTGGTTTATCACTTGGCTGTTCTTCAAACTTCGTTGTGTTTGATCATACACTTGCTTCATGATGCTACTATTTCCTATCCATGTGATGTTAATATTATGATCATTCACTCATATTTGGTATTATGTGCATTGTAATCCATTCACATCATTTATGTGCACCACCAAGTTGTATGTGACATGAAAGAGTTACCCACACTCCTAATCGATTGTGCATTTCCATTCAAACGCAAATTTTAAATAATGCACAAATTTAGGGGGAGCTCTTGCTTATCACATACTTCTCAAAGAGACGATGCTACTCATTGTTTTATCCCTATCGAAGCTTTGATCTATTTGTTGTCATCAATTACCAAAAAGGGGGAGATTGAAAGCACAACTTCTCCCTAGGTGGTTTTGGTAATTAATAACAACATATAGTTCATTGGACTAATGTTTCCACCAAGTATATTTCAGGAAAGTTCAATGAATGGATTGGCAAAAGGATTGTGAGGAGATCCCCTAGATGCAAGGAACATCTATTGGCAACAAGCTTGAAGACTCTACATTTTACATTTTGTGAGAAATCACTTTTGAGTCCATAGGAAAGCCAATACTATTAAAAGGGGATGAGGTGCCTATGATGATCTGGTTGCTCAAGTGCTTAGGGATTAGCCACCAAAAATACACATGAAATTCTCCCACAAATATTCTGTCCAAAACCAAATATCCAAAATCGGTACCACCAACAATTTCCATTCGGCCTTACCGAGTTTCTCTTAGATAGATTCCCATGCCCAACCCTAGCATCTCGGTACCACCAAGTTTTGAGAATCGGACCAACCGAGTTTTGGACCAACTCACTGGTATCCTATTTTCAAGAATCGGAATTTCTGAGTTTTGAGAATCGGTCTCACCGAGTTTTGGAGAACCTCTCTGGTTAGCTGTTTGCAAGAATCGGTACCACCGAGATTTATATATCGGTCTCACCGAAATGCCAAAAGTTGCCACATTTTGCACTAGTCGGTACAACCGAGTTTCTACTTCGGTTTCACCGAGTTGGGCAATAATGTTGTAATGGTTGGATTTTTGGAGATGCCTATATATACCCCTCCATCACCTCTCATTCGTAGACGAAGCACTCAAAACACACTTACACTTGCCCTATCCATTTTTTTGAGAGAGAACCACTTACTCATGTGTTGAGATCAAGACCTTCCACTCCAACCATATGAATCTTGATTTCTAGCCTCCCCAAGTTGCTTTCCCCCCAATCAAGCTCTTCTACCAAGCCAAATCTGTGAGAGAGTGATTGTGTGTTGAGGAGACTATCTTTTGAAGCACAAGAGCAAGGAGTACATCATTGTTACCACATCTATTACCTTTTGGAGGGTGGTGCCTCCTAGATTGGTTAGGTGTCGCTTGGGAGCCTCCTTCTTCGTGTTGTGGAGTTGAACTAAGAAGTTTGTACGGGCAAGGAGATTGCCTACTTCATGAAGATCTACCCATAGTGAGGCTAGTCCTTCGTGGATGGAAGCCGTGATGGAATAGATAAGGTTGCTACTTTGTGGACCCTAACGGGTGGAGCCCTGATACGTCTCCAACGTATCTACTTTTCCAAACTCTTTTGCCCTTGTTTTGGACTCTAATTTGCATGATTTGAATGGAACTAACCCGGACTGACGCTGTTTTCAGCAGAATTGCCTTGGTGTTATTTTTGTGCAGAAATAAAAGTTCTCGGATTGACCTGAAAATTTATGGAGAATATTTTTGGAATTAATAAAAAATATTGGTGAAAGAATCAACCGGAGAGGGGCCACCACCTGGTCACAAGCCAGGGGGGCGCGCCCCCCCTAGGGCGCGCCCCCCTGTCTTGTGCCCCCCCCTGAAGCTCCTCCGACCTCGTTTCCACTTCTATATATTCCTATTCAGGGAGAAATAATCGAGGAGAAGAGTTCATCGCGTTTTACGATACGGAGCCGCCGCCACCTCCTGTTCTTCCTCGGGAGGGCAGATCTGGAGTCTGATTTGGGCTCCGGAGAGGGGAAATCGACGTCGTCATCATCACCAACCATCCTTCATCACCAATTTCATGATGCTCTCCGCCATTTCGTGAGTAATTCCATCGTAGGCTTGCTGGACTATGATGGGTTGGATGAGATTTACCATGTAATCGAGTTAGTTTTGTTAGGGTTTGATCCCTAGTATCCACTATGTTCTGAGATTGATGTTGCTATGACTTTGCTATGCTTAATGCTTGTCACTAGGGCCTGAGCGCCATGATTTCAGATCTGAACCTTTTATGTTTTCATGAATATATATGTGTTCTTGATACTATCTTGCAAGTTATAGACACCTATTACGAGTTATGATCCACATCCCCCAGGGTGACAATAACTGGGATTCTTTCCGGTGATTACCGTAGTTTGAGGAGTTCATGTATTCACTAAGTGCTAATGCTTTGGTCCGGTTCTCTATTAAAAGGAGGCCTTAATATCCCTTAGTTTCCATTAGGACCCTGCTGCCACAGGAGGGTAGGACAAAAGATGTCATGCAAGTTCTTTTCCATAAGCACGTATGACTATATATGGAATACATGCCTACATTACATTGATGAATTGTAGCTAGTTCTGTGTCACCCTATGTTATAACTGTTGCATGATGAATGCCATCCGACATAATTATCCATCACTGATCCATTGCCTACGAGCTTTTCACATATTGATCTTTGCTAAGTTACTTTTCCGTTGCTACTGTTACAATCACTACTACACTGCTACTGTCACTTTGCCATTGTTACCGTTACTTCCATACTACTTTGCTACTGAATACTTTGCTGCAGATACTAATTCTTTCAAGTGTGGTTGAATTGACAACGCAGCTGCTAATACTCGAGGATATTCTTTGGCTCCCCTTGTGTCGAATCAATAAATTTGGGTTGAATACTCTACCCTTGAAAACTGTTGCGATCCCCTATACTTGTGGGTTATCAAGGCCTTTTTCTGGCGCCGTTGCCGGGGACCATAGCTCTATTCTCTGAGTCACTTGGGATTTATATCTGTTGATCACTATGAAGAATTTGAAAGATGCTAAAACTAAGATCTACTCGTCAACTACGAGGACAGGTAAGGAACTGCCATCTAGCTCTGCACTTGATTCACCTTCTGTTATGAGTAAATTTGCGACACCACCACCTGCTATTGAATCTGATATGTCGCAAGTAATTGATGATGCTACCTCTTCTATGCATGATGCTTATGATGATACTTTGCTTGATACTACTGTGCCACTGGGTGAATTTCTTGATGAACAAATTGCAAGAGTCAATGCTGCCACTGATGATGTTTCTGAAACTAATGAAATTATTGAAACTGAACACTATGAGACACCTGCTAGACCTACCTCTCCTAGATATGAATTGCCTAATATACCTAAGGGTTATGTTATGGAAGGAGAGGTAGCTAGGGACTTTCTTGCTTGTAAGGATAGAGATGATCTTAAGAAATTACTATGCAAGTGGAAAGAAAAATCTCTGAATGCTAGAATGCAATATGATCCCAAGTTTGCTACTTCACCTATCTTTGTTACAGATAAGGATTATGAATTCTCTGTCGATCCCGAGTTAATTACTTTGGTTGAATCTGGTCCTTTCCATGGTTATGAATCTGAAACTGTTGTGGCACATCTTACTAAATTGAATGATATAGCCACCCTATTTACCCATGAGGAAAAAATTCGTTATTACTATATTCTTAAGTTGTTTCCTTTCTCGTTAAAGGGTGATGCTAAGATATGGTTTAATTCTCTTGCTCCTGGTTGTGTGCGTAGTCCCCAGGGTATGATATATTACTTCTCTGAAAAATATTTTCCTGCCCATAAGAAACAAGCTGCCTTGCAGGAAATATTTAACTTTGTGCAAATTGAAGCAGAGAGTCTCCCACAAGCTTGGGGGAGGCTTCTCCAGTTACTTAATTCTTTGCTTGATCACCCTCTCAAGAAAAATGAAATACTTGATATCTTTTATAATGGACTAACCGATGCTTCTAGGGATCACCTAGATAGTTGTGCTGGTTGTGTTTTCAGGGAATGAACTGTTGAACAAGTTGAACTACTATTGAATAAAATATTGAGCAATGATAATGATTGGACTATTCCCGAACCACCTCCAAAGCCAACTCCGAAGAAAAGAGGTATTCTATTTCTCAGTCCTGAAGATATGCAAGAGGCAAAGAAATCTATGAAAGAAAAAGGTATTAAAGCTGAAGATGTTAAGAATCTACCACCTATTGAAGAAATACATGGTCTTGATACCCCGACACAGGTAGTAGAGGTAAATTCTCTCCGTAGATTTGATGAAGGTGATATTCCTTATAATAAGTCTGCTAGCCAATGCCTGGATGAGTTTGATAACTTTATTGTTAAGCAAGAAAACTTCAATGCTTATGTTAGTAGACAACTGAAACATAATGCTTACATGCTTGATCGCTTAGGCGATTATATGAGTAAAACTGTTAATGATCTTAAGCTTATTAGTAAACATGCTTCCATGATAACTACTCAAGTAGAACAAGTACGTAAGGCTCAGAATGATTTGCTTAGTGAGATGATTAGTAAGAACAATGATCATTCTGTTAGAGTTGTGACTAGAGGTGGTAGAATGACTCAGGAACCTTTGTATCCTGAGGGCCATCCTAAGAGAATTGAGCAAGATTCTCAGAGAATTAATACTGATGCACCTGGTCATTCTAATAGAAGGAAAAAGAATGACGATAGGACTTTGCATGCTGCTAGTGAACCTGTTATAGATTCACATGAAAACCCAAATGATATTTCTATTTCTGATGCTGAGACACAATCTGGTAATGAACATGAGCCTAGTGATAATGTTAATGATGATGTTCATGCTGATGCTCAACCTAGTAATGATAATGATGTGGAGATTGAACCTGTTGTTGATCTTGATAACCCACAACCTAAGAATAGAAGATATGATAAAAGAGACTTTGTTGCTAGGAAGCATGGTAGAGAAAGAGAACCTTGGGTTTAGAAACCCATGCCTTTTCCTCCTAAGCCATCCAAGAAAAAGGATGATGAGGATTTTGAGCGCTTTGTTGAAATGCTTAGACTTGTCTTTTTGCGTATGCGCTTGGCTGATATTCTGAAAATGTCTCCTTATGCCAAGTATATGAAAGATATTGTGACAAATAAAAGAAAGATACCGGAAGCTGAGATTTCCACCATGCTTGCTAATTATACTTTTAAGGGTGGAATACCAAAGAAACTAGGAGATCCCGGAGTACCTACGATACCATGCTCTATTAAAGGAAACTATGTTAAAACTGCTTTAAGTGACCTTGGAGCTGGTGTTAGTGTTATGCCTTTCTCTTTATATCGTAGACTTGATTTGATTAAGTTGACACCTACCGAAATCTCCTTGCAAATGGCTGATAAATCAACTGCTTTACCCATTGGTATTTGTGAGGATGTACCTGTCGTAGTTGCAAACGTTACTATCTTAACGGACTTTGTTATTCTTGATATTCCCGAGGACGACAGTATGTCGATCATCCTTGGTAGACCCTTTTTGAATACTGCAGGGGCTGTTATTGATTGCAACAAGGGAAATGTCACTTTTCATGTCAATGGTAATGAGCATACGGTACACTTTCCGAAGAAACAACCTCAAGTTCATAGTATCAACTCCATTGAAAAAATTTCAACGATTATTATTGGAGACTTTGAATTCCCTCTTCCTACTGCCAAAAAGAAATGTGATATACTTATTGTTGGGGACATGCATATCCCCATTGAGGTAACCTAGTGTTATTCGAAAATTCTCCGGTTCCTTGTCATTCGAAAAAAGTTTGTCAATAAGACTTGATCAACCTTATTGAGGGATTCTTTTTGATGAGCATGAGATGGATGAATTTAGAAAGCACAACCTTCTGTACCCAACTTTTACTTTCTGTTATTTTGATTTAATAAAGTAAAAATGCTATTATTTTTCTGTTTTATCCGTGCAATAGAAAAATGACCTAAAAAATAAAAGTTCTCAGAATGCCCTGCAAATTTAGTATGATTTTCTCTGGAATATTTAAGAATTTTTGGCACTGAGAACACATCAGGGGGCTGCACCAGTGGGCCACAAGCCTGCAGGATGAGCCCACCCCCCTGGGCGCGCCCACTGGCTTGTGGGTCCCACGTGGGGCCCCCTCACTTATTCCAGCACCCATCCACTTCGTCTTCCTCCAGAAAAAAATCCCACCATTGCTCAAACCCGTGTTCTAGCTCATCTTGCTGCCATTTTCGATCTCCTTGCTCAAAGCTCCATTTGCAAAACTGTTTTAGGGGATTGTTCATCGGTATGTGACTCCTCCAATGGTCCAATTAGTTTTTGTTCTAGTGCTTTATATATTGCAAAATTTTGCTGCTGTGGTGACCTTGTTCTTGAGCTTGCATGTCAAATTAGTATGGTCCCAAGTAGTGTTGATACATGATATAGCCTCTAGGCACTTGTGGGAGTAGTTGCTATAAGTTTTGTTGAGCTTTGTTCACTTTTATTGTGAGTCACTAAAAATTTCAGAATTATTTTTCAGAGAAAGAAAAATGTTAAGGAGAATATACCAAGGTGGATCCTCGAGCAGGAATACCCCGAGACTCGCGATACGTGAGCCCGACTTTGAACCACCGAGGGAAGCTCAAGTGCGGCCTTGTGAATGGCCGTCGAATCAATTTATGGCTCAAGCCGGTTTCAAGGAAGAGTTTTACGCGTACATACGAAATGCTGGCCTTGAAGATTTCATTTCAGACCAATGCAAGCAATATTACCAACTCACTGATTCCTTCGTGCGGAGGTTTGAATTTACATCCAGACGCAATAATCATTCTGTTCTATTTAACCTTTATGATGAATCATATACCATGGACCTGGAAGATTTTAATGATGCTTGCAAAATTCCACAATGGGGCAGCCATAGTGATAACTGAATATAATGATTTTCTTACTAGTATCACTGTGGGAGAAACTAGAAACATTACACAGGCTACCTTGGGGAGCATTCACTTTCCTGCTATACATTATTTTGCTCTCTTCATAGGTAGATGTATTAACGGTAAACATGATCATAGCGACCTTTGTGTACCTGATCTTAGTATTCTTAAGAGTGCGGTAATGGGAGATAGACGATATAACTTGGGGGCTATTATTGCTAGGAGGCTACATAAAAATGCTAAGGAAGGAGATTTCTTTGGCGGAATTTATGCCACCCGGGTCGCTAATTATCTTGGGGTACCCATAAGGGGGAATGATATTGAGTTATCACCTGCCTTTCTTGATTATGAGGCTATGGTGCGCTACCAGTTTCTTGAGAGAAACGAACAACCCCTCCTGTACCGACTAATTTTTGACAGACAGCGTGCTGTCCATATTACCCTTCCTGCTCCTGCCTTCTTTAACTTTCAGGAAAAACGGAGATACTTTATAACCAGAGAGGAGGCAAACGAGTACGAGAGAGAGGCGTAAGCCGTCCGCCTCCGCGCTGCAGCCGCTCAGGCAGTAGCTGCCGCAGCCCAGTTTAACCCCAACTATGACTTTGGATACTATCCGGGCCAGCCATGGCCCTAGACCAACTTAGGCCAAAAGCCTAAGCTTGGGGGAGTATGTATTTCTCACCGACATTACATTCATGTTCACACACTCATTCTAGTTGTCGGTGTTCATACTTTTTCATTGTACCATCCATGGTAGTTTATTTCTTCTTTTTGCTTTCTTCTTGTGTGTTTAATTAACCTTGAGAAAATCCAAAAAAATTAGTTCTAGCTTTACCTTCTAGTTTGTTTAGTTGTAGTATTAAAAGAAAACCCAAAAAGATTTCTCGTTCTTCTTTTGCTTGTTGGGAGCTTTCTCGTGTAAATAGTTTTCCCTTCTTCTTTGGGTTGTAAGGAGAAGACCACGATGACATGTTGAGTGGTTCTCATTTGCATTATTGTTTATCTTACATAGAGCCCATATTACCTTGCCTTCTCCTTTGAATCATTGCTTGCAGATTCCAGCTTAGTCCAATGCACGTGCACTCTTATTATTATTCACATCGTTCGGTCGTGCAAGTGAAAGGCAATAATGACGATATATGATGAAGTGACTGAGATGGAGAAAAGCTGATATGAACTCGACCTATTTTGTTTTTGTAAATATGATTAGCTCATCGTTCTGGATTCAACTCGTTATGGATTGAACATGTTTGCAATGACAATTAGAGATTATAGTTACTCATGCCATGCTAAATTAGCTAAGAGTGTATAATGGTTTGTCTTGAGTGCCAACATGCATTTTAAAATGGTTGTGATGTAGTATGATAGAATGGTATCCTCCTCTGAATGATTTGAGTGACTTGACTTGGCACATGTTCACGCATGTAGTTGAAACAAAACCAACATAGCCTCCACGATGTTTATGTTCATGGTGATTTATATCCTACTCATGCTTGCATTCAATGTTGGTTAATCTCAAAGCATGTTTATCACTGTTGTCACTCTCTAGTTGGTCGCTTCCCAGTCTTCTGCTAGCCTTCACTTGTACTAAGTGGGAATACTGCTTGTGCATCCATTTCCATAAACCCAAAGTTTTTCCATATGAGTCCACCATACCTACCTATATGCGGTATTCACCTGCCGTTCCAAGTAAATTTGCATGTGCCAAACTCTAAACCTTCAAATAATACCCTGTTTTGTATGCCCGAATCGCTCATGTAGTGACTAGGGGCTGTCAGTATCTTCCATGCTAGGTGGGTTATTCTCACGATATGTGTTGATTCACTATCATTCACGAGAAAGTGGCTGGTATTCGGGATGCCCAGTTCCATGCTCAAAAATCAAATCAAATATAATGAAACAAAACTCCCCCAGGATTGTTGTTTGTATGGACGGTACCCGTGGATTCGGCCCGCCATGGAGTGTGATCAATTGGTGGAGGGGGAGTAAAAACTTTACTATTCTGTTTGGGAACCGCCTATAATGTATCTAGCATGGAAGATATCGAGATCTCTTAGTTGTTATGTTGACATTGAAAGCATATCTCTCAAAATCATTATTCATCCATGTTTTAAAAGCTCGAGCTCTGGCACCTCTGTAAATCAATGCTTCCCTCTGCGAAGGGCCTATCTATTTTATTTACTGTTGAGTCATCCTCCTCTTATAAAGAGCACCAGTTAGAGAGCACCTCCATCATTTGTATGCTTTGTTATTAATTGATATTGAGTATGAGTGTGACTGGATCTCTTTTACCATGAATTACAATGTCTAGTCAGTCCTTGTTCTTCAGAGGTGCTCTGCATTTATGTTTTGCGGTCTCAGAAAGGGCTAGCGAGATACCATTATATCATATTGTATCATGATTGTTTTGGTAAAATTGTTGTCATCCGAGACTTATTTTTATTGCTTGCTAGTTGATTATGTCATTGATATGAGTAAATGTGAGACCTAAATCTTATTGTGAATATGGTTAGTCTATAATCTTTGCTGAAAACCTAAACATCAGTTTGACATATTTACAACAGCAAGATCAAACAGAGTTTGTAAAAGTTTTTCTTTATCACTTTCAGTTTATCAACTGAATTGCTTGAGGACAAGCAAAGGTTTAAGCTTGGGGGAGTTGATATGTCTCCAACGTATCTACTTTTCCAAACTCTTTTGCCCTTGTTTTGGACTCTAATTTGCATGATTTGAATGGAACTAACCCGGACTGACGCTGTTTTCAGCAAAATTGCCTTGGTGTTATTTTTGTGCAGGAATAAAAGTTCTCGGATTGACCTGAAAATTTACGGAGAATATTTTTGGAATTAATAAAAAATATTGGCGAAAGAATCAACCGGAGAGGGGCCACCACCTGGTCACAAGCCAGGGGGTGCCCCCCCTAGGGCGCGCCCCCCTGTCTTGTGGGACCCTGAAGCTCCTCTGACATCGGTTCCACTTCTATATATTCCTATTCGGGGAGAAAAAAATCAAGGAGAAGAGTTCATCGTGTTTTACGATACGGAGCCGCCGCCACCTCCTGTTCTTCCTCGGGAGGGCAGATCTGGAGTCTGATTTGGGCTCCGGAGAGGGGAAATCGACGCCGTCGTCATCACCAACCATCCTTCATCACCAATTTCATGATGCTCTCCGCCGTTCGTGAGTAATTCCATCGTAGGCTTGCTGGACGGTGATGGGTTGGATGAGATTTACCATGTAATCGAGTTAGTTTTGTTAGGGTTTGATCCCTAGTATCCACTATGTTCTGAGATTGATGTTGCTATGACTTTGCTATGCTTAATGCTTGTCACTAGGGCCTGAGTGCCATGATTTCAGATCTGAACCTATTATGTTTTCATGAATATATATGTGTTCTTGATCCTATCTTGCAAGTTATAGACACCTATTACGAGTTATGATCCGCATCCCCCAGGGTGACAATAACTGGGATTCTTTCTGGTGATTACCGTAGTTTGAGGAGTTCATGTATTCACTAAGTGCTAATGCTTTGGTCCGGTTCTCTATTAAAAGGAGGCCTTAATATCCCTTAGTTTCCATTAGGACCCCGCTACCACGGGAGGGTAGGACAAAAGATGTCATGCAAGTTCTTTTCCATAAGCACGTATGACTATATATGGAATACATGCCTACATTACATTGATGAATTGGAGCTAGTTCTGTGTCACCCTATGTTATAACTGTTGCATGATGAATGCCATCCGACATAATTATCCATCACTGATCCATTGCCTACGAGCTTTTCACATATTGATCTTTGCTAAGTTACTTTTCCGTTGCTACTGTTACAATCACTACAACACTGCTACTGTCACTTTGCCATTGTTACCGTTACTTCCATACTACTTTGCTACTGAATACTTTGCTGCAGATGCTAATTCTTTCAGGTGTGGTTGAATTGACAACTCAGCTGCTAATACTCGAGGATATTCTTTGGCTCCCCTTGTGTCGAATCAATAAATTTGGGTTGAATACTCTACCCTCGAAAACTGTTGCGATCCCCTATACTTGTGGGTTATCAAGAAGCCCTCCGTGGACTCTCGCGACCGCTACCCTCCGTGGGTTGAAGTCTCCATCAGCGTGGACGTACGATAGCACCACCTATCGAAACCACGGGAAAATTCTTCGTTTCATCAAATTGTGTTTGATTATCCTCTCCCTACCTTTACTTTCATGTGCATGTCTTTACTTTCCGCTTCTATACTCTTAGACTTGCATGTGTAGGGTGTACTTGACTTGCTACAATTGATAAAACTTGCCAACATTTAAATTTGGGAAAAGGCTAGATTTTTATTTGGTCAAGTAGTCTAATCACCCCCCTCTAGACATACTTCGAATCCTACATGATGTCATCTAAATCATTATCCATCACTGATCCACGTGCCTACGCTTTTCACATATTGAATCTTGCTAAGTTACTACTGTCGCTACTACTGCCACAACTGCTACATAATTGCTGCTATTACTGTTACTGTTACTATTGCTACTATTATTTGCTGTGCTACTAAATCTTTGCTGCAGAGAGATATCCCAGGTTTGGTTGAATTGACAACTCAACTGCTAAGGACGAGAAATATTCTTTGGCTCCCCTTGTGTCGAATCAATAAATCAAGGTGAAATACTACCCGCGGAGACTATTGCAGTCCCCTATACTTGTGGGTTATCATTGTGTTTGACAGGATGGTGCCCATCTATGGCCCCTATCTCTTTAAGCTGATTGAGGATACCTAGGCTGTTGAGTTTCCTGGTGTCACAAAGCACATGGTGAATCATGGTGTGTGTGAAGGAGAATTAGGGCATTGCACCGGTTGTTCCTGAGCTTGCCCCCACCGACTCTGATGAGGAGGAGGAGCTAGATTACACGTATGCTCCACCGTCTGAGACTGAACCTTCATGGGCTACCAAGCTAAAGACCAAGATGAAGAAGCTTCTCTGTTTCCAGGCTTAGGGTCAGTACAAGGCTCATGTGGAGCTCAAGAAGGCTCGCAGCAGGAACAAGAATATTATGAGGCCGGTTGGCCTGGAGGTTCGTAGTGATTCTGAGGAGCGGAACACTGACGAGGAGGAGTGGATCAAGAAGAACTGCCCACAGTCAGAGTCAGATGAGGAGTTGCCTGCTGCTTCTGATGAGGATTTTGATTAACACTCCGAGTATGGATGGGGAGCATGGCCATCACCTTGTATCGTCTTCGTCCTCTCTGCCTTTTTGGTGTCTCAATGCCAAAGGGGGAGAGAGTGTTTAGGTATTTGCCGAGTCACGAGTGTGTCTTATTTGTCATTGCGTTTTCTCTCTCGTGAACTCTTTTATCGCTTGGTTTGGTTTATGGTTTCAGAACTTGTGAGTACTTCTATATGGTGTAAGACATATGCTACCCCATACTTATCTTTATGTCTACATTATTAGTTTGTGAGATTATATTCCTAGTGCTTGACGTGGCTTGAGACTTGGTCGGTATTTCCCCAAAGAGGAAGGATGATGCAGCACATCGATGGTAAGTATTTCCCCGAGTTATGAAACCAAGGTTATCGAACCAGTAGGAGGATCACCACCACCCAATAAGCAGCACCTGCACACAAACAACAAATACTTGCAACCCGACGCGAAAGAGAGGTTGTCAATCTCTCTACGGTAATAAGACAGATTAGGTAGTGATAGATAGGAGAGATAGATCTCTCAAGAACACAAATAAAAAGAGTAAATATGCAGCAATATGTTTTTGGGTTTTTGGTTTTGTAGATCTGAAAACAAAGATTGCAAAAAAGTAGACCAGAATGCAATATGTTGGAAAAGTAGACCCGGGGGCCGTAGGGTTCACTAGTGGCTTCTCTCATGAGTATAGCGCACGGTGGGTGAACAAAATATTGTTGGGCAATTGATAGAAAATCGAATAGTCATGACGATATCCAAGGCGATGATCATTATATAGGCATCACGTCCAAGATAGATAGACCGACTCCTGTCTGCATCTACCTCTATTACTCCACACATCGACCGCTATCCAGCATGCATCTAGTGTATTAAGTTCATGGAAAAACTGAGTAATGCAATAAGAACGATGACATGATGTAGACAAGATCTATTCATGTAGGAATAGACCCCATCTTGTTATCCTTAGTAGCAACGATACATGCATGTCTTGCTGCCCCTTCTGTAACTGGAAAAGAACACCGCAAGATCGAACTCATCACAAAGCACCTCTTCCCATGGCAAGCAAAATCGATCTAGTCGGCCTAACCAAACCAAAGATTCGGAGAAGATATACGAGGCTATAAGTAATCATGCATATAAGAGATCAAAGAAGACTCAAATAATATTCATGGATAGAAACTGATCATGAACTCAAAATTCATCGGATCCCAACAAACACACCGCAAAAGTTTACATCAAATAGATCTCCAAGAGACCATTGTATTGAGAATCATAAGAGAGAGAGAGAGAGAAGAAGCCATCTAGCTACTGCCTACGGACCCGTAGGTCTATGGTGGACTACTCACGTATCATCGGAGTGGCGCCTATGAGGAACATGAACCCCTCGGTGATGGTGTTTAGATTGGATCTCGAGGTTCTGGAACTTGCGGCGGCTGGAATTGTGTTTCGTCGACTCCCCTAGGGTTTTTGGAATATTTGGGAATTTATAGGCATCAGAAGCGGTGAAGAGGGGCCCCGAGGAGGGCACAACCCATCAGGGCGCACCGGGGCCCCCCTGGCGCGCCCTGGTGGGTTGTGGTCTCCTCGGCCCACTCCCTCGGTACTTCTTTGGCCCACTGGGTGTCTTCTGGTCCAGAAAAAATCTCCAAAAAGTTTCGTCGTGATTGGACTCCGTTTGGTATTGATTTTCTGTGAAGTAAAAAAACAAGCAAAAACAGCAACTGGCACTTTGGCACTATGTCAATAGGTTAGTCCCAAAAAATGATATAAAGTTGTTATAAAATGATTGTAAAACATCCAAGAATGATAATATAACATCATGGAACAAGCAAAAATTATAGATACGTTGGAGACGTATCAGCATCCCCAAGCTTAATTCCTACTCGTCCTCGAGTAGGTAAATGATAAAAACAGAATTTTTGATGTGGAATGCTGCCTAACATGTTCATCACATTCTTTTCTTTTGTATAGCATGGACATTTGGACTTATAGATGGTTCAAAGCAATAGTCTAGTTTTAACATAATGACTTCAATACTCAAGCATGTCAACAAGCAACCAAGTCTTTCAAAATATCAACACTAAAGAAAGTTATCCCTAGCCCATCATGCTCAATCATTGTTCCATTCATGAAACACACTCAAACATTAGCTATACCCAATGCTCAAGTACGATCATAGTGACCCATAGTAGGTGCTTATAAGAGAAGATGGAGACTCAAAGTAAAAATAAAAATTGCATAAAGTAAATAGATAGGCCCTTCGCAGAGGGAAGTAGGGATTTGTAGGGGTGCTAGAGCTCAAAGTTTTAAATTGAGAGACAAAATATTTTGGGTGGCATGCTTTTCCTGTCAACGAAAACGACAAAGTAGTTCACAATACTTTCCATGCTAGATATATCATAGGCGGTTCCCAAACAGAAAATAAAGTTTATTCCTTTTTCCACCAAACTTAAACTTTCCATGGCGGGCCGTATCCACGGTTGCCTTCCATACCAACACTTTCCAAGGAATTTATTATTTGACAACATAAAGTAAATATTTTTTTCTTTTTCATTTCGGGAATGGGCATCCCTATTACCGCCGCACTCTCATGCAATGACAAGTGAATAAACACTCATCTTGAGAATAACACATCTAGCATGGAAAAATATTGGACACTCCCCACCGTTTCATGAGCGGTACGGGCACACAAAAGAGAAAATTTATTTTGAAAATTTAGAAATGGCACATACAAATTTGCTTGGAACGGCATGAAAATACCACATATAGGTAGGTATGGTGGACTCATAAGGCAAAACTTGTTTTAAGGATTTTGGATGCATAAGTAGTATTTCTACTTAGTACAAATGGAGGCTAGCAAATAGATTGGGAAGCAACCAAACCAAGAAACGAAAATTCACATAAGTGAGCATTGAACATAACTAACACCGAATAATGCACCACAAGTAGGATGTAACTTCATTGCATAACTATTGACTTTCGTGCATGCATAGGGAATCACAAACCTTAACACCAATATTCCTACTAAACATAATTACTCACTAACATGACTCACATATTACTATCATCATGTTTCAAAACTATTACAAAAAATCAAGTTTAATTTGTCCAATGATCTTCATGAAAGTTTTTATTATATCCTCCTTAGATATCTATCACTTTGGGACTAGTTTCATATATTGCCATTGATTTTTGGCAAGCTCAAACAAATTTAAGTGAAGCACATGAGCATAAAGATTTCATCTCTCAAAAAGGTATAAGTGAAGCATGAGAGGATTTCTTCAAAATTTATCAACTCTCAAATTAATCTAAGTGAAGCATGAGAGTGTTTCTACAAAAATTTCCAAGCACACCATGCTCAAAAAGATATAAGTGAGGCACTAGAGCAAATCTATAGCTCAAAAAGTTTAAGTGAAGCACATAGAGCAATTCTAAAAAATCATAGCATGATTTTGTCTTTCTCAAATAGGTGTGTCCAGCAAGGATACAAAGGAAAAACTAACAAACAAAGCAAGCAAAGATACAAGACGCTCCAAGCAAAACTCATGATATGTGACGAATAAAATATAGCTCCAAGTAAAATACCGATGGTCGTTAGAAGAAAGAGGGGATGCCACTCAGGGGCATCCCCAAGCTTAGTTGCTTGTTTATCTTTGGATATATCTTGGGGGTGCGGTAGCATCCCCAAGCTTAGGCTTTTGATCACTCCTTATTCCTTCATCCATTGTGATCTCACCCAAAACTTGAAAACTTCAATCACACAAAACTCAATAAAATCTTCGTGAGATCCATTAGTATAATAAAGCAAATCACTACTTTAGGTACTGTTGCAAACCCATTCATATTTTATTACTGCATTATACCTACTGTATTTTAACTTTACCATGGCTCATACCCTTCAATATAACCCATAGATTCATCAAAACAGGCACACAATGCAACGAAAACAGAATATGTCTTAAACAGAACAGTCTGTAGTAATCTGTACTCTAACCATACTTCTGTAACTCTAACAATTCTGAAAAATTAGGACAACGTAAGGAATTTGTATAGCAACACTGTGTTAAAATTTCAGCTCAAGATCACATTCTAGCAAAAAAGTAAAATTCATATACTGGACGCAAAGTTTCTGTTTCAGATTCAGCATCACTTCTGCTCATCCTATGAATCATACTAAAGGCTTTACTTGGCACAAACACTAAATAACCATAAAAACACAATCATAACAGAGGCATAATTGTGTCAACACTCAAAAACAGCAAGGAAAAAGCAAAAATTTATTTATTCATTGGGTTGCCTCCCAACAAGCGCTATCGTTTTACGCCCCTAGCTAGGCATAATGGATAGATTCAAGTATTGTCATCTTAGGTTTTGGCCACTTTTGTGAGGGCCTTCTCGAATCCGGGGGGCTCTTTCCGCTTCCCCCAAAACCATCTTAAGATCCAAAATATCCAAACGCTTATTGCAAAGGGTAATCAAAGTGTTCAAGCGATTGAGGTTCCCACTAATATGTTTGAGGGGTTCGTGATATTTTTGTAACTCGACCAAGTGCTTATGTAAGTCACCCAATTTGTCGAGAATTTGAATTCCCTCTTGTGAAAAAGCAAGCCCTTTTTTGGTGGAGGAACCCCTAAAATCCCTTCCAAAACTTCATAAGCGGCGTTTGCATCAAGTTCAATAAAATTACCCCTTGAGGCGAAATCCAAAAGCTCTCTATGATGCAAAGCTAATCCAATATAAAAATTTCTAACCAAGACTTTTGTGTCTCCTTTTAGATTGGAAATACGATAGGATTCCATAAGTCTATACCAGGCATCTTTCAAATTTTCCCCTTGATTTTGTTTGAATTATAGAAATTCAAAATCTGGTGACAAAGGGGGGGTAGTAACGCTAGCCATAGAAACAAGCAAGAGATCTGACGAAACAAAGGCAAACGAAGAAGAGGGCGAATAAAACGGCAAATAGGTGAAGTGGGGGAGAGGAAAACGAGAGGCAAATGGCAAAAAATTTATTGCAAGGAGATGAGATTTGTGATTAGGAACCTGGTAGATGATGGTGGAGTCCCCTCGGCGCCTACGATAGGCACGTAGAAGAGACCGCTTCCTCCCCGGCAACGGCGCCAGAAATTCCTTTGACGTGGCTTGAGACTGCGTCGGTATTTCCCCAAAGAGGAAGGGATGATGTAGCACAGCGACGGTAAGTATTTCCCTCAGTTATGAAACCAAGGTTATCGAACCAGTAGGAGGATCACCACCACTCAATAAGCAGCACCTGCACACAAACAACAAATACTTGCAACCCGACGTGAAAGAGAGGTTGTCAATCTCTGTACGGTAATAAGATAGATTAGGTAGTGATAGATAGGAGAGATAGATCTCTCAAGAACACAAATAAAAAGAGTAAATATGCAGCAATATGTTTTTGGGTTTTTAGTTTTGTAGATCTGAAAACAAAGATTGCAAAAAAGTAGACCGGAAAGCAATATGTTGGAAAAGTAGACCCGGGGGCCGTAGGGTTCACTAGTGGCTTCTCTCATGAGTATAGCGCACGGTGGGTGCACAAATTACTGTTGGGCAATTGATAGAAAATTGAATAGTCATGACGATATCCAAAGCGATGATCATTATATAGGCATCACGTCCAAGATAGATAGACCGACTCCTGCCTGCATCTACCTCTATTACTCCACACATCGACCGCTATCCAGCATGCATCTAGTGTATTAAGTTCATGGAAAAACTGAGTAATGCAATAAGAACGATGACATGATGTAGACAAGATCTATTCATGTAGGAATAGACCCCATCTTGTTATCCTTAATAGCAACGATACATGCATGTCTTGCTGCCCCTTCTGTCACTGGAAAAGAACACCGCAAGATCGAACCCATCACAAAGCACCTCTTCCCATGGCAAGAAAAATCGATCTAGTCGGCCTAACGAAACCAAAGATTCGGAGAAGAAATACGAGGCTATAAGTAATCATGCATATAAGAGATCAAAGAAGACTCAAATAATATTCATGGATAGAAACTGATCATGAACTCAAAATTCATCGGATCCCAACAAACACACCGCAAAAGTTTACATCAAATAGATCTCCAAGAGACCATTGTATTGAGAATCATAAGAGAGAGAGAAGAAGCCATCTAGCTACTGCCTATGGACCCGTAGGTCTATGGTGGACTACTCACGCATCATCGGAGAGGCACCTATGAGGAAGATGAACCCCTCCGTGATGGTGTTTAGATTGGATCTCGAGGTTCTGGAACTTGCGGCGGCTGGAATTGTGTTTTGTCGACTCCCCTAGGGTCTTTGGAATATTTGGGAATTTATAGGCATCAAAGGCGATGGAGAGTGGCCCCGAGAAGGATCAGGGCGCGCCGGGTCCCCCCTGGCGCGCCATGGTGGGTTGTGGTCTCCTCGGCCCACTCCCCCGGCACTTCTTTGGCCCACTGGGTGTCTTCTGGTCCAGAAAAAATTTCCAAAAAGTTTCGTCGCGATTGGAATCCGTTTGGTATTGATTTTCTGCGAAGTAAAAAACAAGCAAAAACAACAACTGGCACTTTGGCACTATTCCAATAAGTTAGTCCCAAAAAATGATATAAAGTTGTGATAAAATGATTGCAAAACATCCGAGAATGATAATATAAGAGCATGGAACAAGCAAAAATTATAGATACGTTGGAGACTGATGTCTACTACGCAACTTTATTCTTGTAGACTTTGTTGGGCCTCAAAGCGCAGAGTTTTGTAGGACAGTAGCAATTTTCCCTCAAGTGGATGACCTAAGGTTTATCAATCCGTGGGAGGTGTAGGATGAAGATGGTCTCTCTCAAACAACCCTGCAATCAAATACAAGAAATCTCTTGTGTCCCCAACACACCCAATACAATGGCAAATTGTATAGGTGCACTAGTTCGGCGAAGAGATGTTGATACAAGTGCAATATGGATGATAGATATAGGTTTTTGTAATCTGAAAATATAAAAACAGCAAGGTAGCAAGTAACAAAAGTGAGCACAAACGGAATTGCAATGCTTGAAACAAGGCCTAGGGTTCATACTTTCACTAGTGCAAGTTCTCTCAACAATACTGACATAGTTGAATCATATGTAAATCCCTCACGTGCGACAAAGAGTTCACTCCAAAGTCACAAATAGCGGAGAACAAACGAAGAAATTATTGTAGGGTACGAAACCACCTCAAAGTTATCTTTTCCGATCAATCTTATGAGCTATCCCTATAAGTGTCACGAACAGCCCTAGAGTTCGTACTAAAATAACACCTTAAGATACACATCAACCAAAACCCTAATGTCACCTAGATACTCCAATGTCACCACGAGTACCCATGGGCTTGATTATACGATATGCATCACACAATTTCAGATTCATCATGTTCAATCCAACACAAAGAACTTCAAAGAGTGCCCCAAAGTTTCTACCGGGGAGTCAAGACGAAAACATGTGCCAACCCCTATGCATAGATTCCCAAGGTCACGGAACCCGCAAGTTGATCACCAAAACATACATCAAGTGGATCAATAGAACATCCCATTGTCACCATGGATATCCCATCGCAAGACATACATCAAGTGTTCTCAAATCCTTAAAGACTCAATCCGATAAGAAAACTTCAAAGGGAAAACTCAATTCATCACAAGAAGATAGAGAGGGGAAAACTCCATATGATTCATCTATATTAATAAAGCTCGCGGTACATTAAGATTGTGTCATCTCAAGAACACGAGAGAGAGAGAGAGAGAGAGAGAGAGAGAGAGATCAAACACATAGCTACTGGTACATACCCTCAGCCCCGAGGGTGAACTACTCCCTCCTCGTCATGGAGACCGCCGGGATGATGAAGATGGCCTCCGGTGATGGTTTCCCCATCCGGCAGGGTGCCGGAACGGGCTCCCGATTGGTTTTTCGTGGCTATAGAGGCTTGCGGCGGCGGAACTCCCGATCTAGGTTTCTTTCTGGGGGTTTTGGTATTTATAGGAATTTTTGGCGTCGGTCTCACGTCAAGGGGGTTCCCTAGGGGCCCACAAGCCAGGGGGCGCGCCCTAGGGGGGGCGCCCCCTAGGCTTGTGGCTGCCTCGGGACTCCTCTCCGGTATCTTTTTGCTCCAGTATTTTTTATATTTTCCAAAAATATTCTCCGTAAATTTTCGGCCCATTCCGAGAACTTTTATTTCTGCACAAAAAACGACACCATGGTAGTTCTGCTGAAAACTGCGTCAGTCCGGGTTAGTTCTAATAAAATCATATAAAATTATTGTAAACATGGCATGAATACTTCATAAATTATAGATACATTGGAGATGTATCAGCATCCCCAAGCTTAATTCCTGCTCGTCCTCGAGTAGGTAAATGATAAAAGAAATAATTTATGAAGTGTGAATGCTAGCAAGTGCACAAGTTTGATCAATGATAATTCCAATCACCTTTTCTAGCATCAATATAAACCATAAACAGTAGCTCATCTCATAAAACTTCTCATGATCAAGTAACAAACTATTCACATGTTAAAGTATAGACCAGAAAGTTTCTTGAAAACTAACAAACCATATTCCTAGTCATCGAACAATTGCAATTCATCTTATTTTCAGGAAGGGTCTATGTAAGAGCTTTGATTTAGCAAATTCCACATATTCAACTATCATATAGTCTTCCATGATTATTGTCACTCAAAGCATATTTTTAGAACAAATAGCATCCATCGAACACAGAGAAAGATAGGGGCTTAATATTTCACCTCCCAACTTATTTATCATATAGATAATTGTCAACAATAATAATTCATGATCAAATATATTTGTGTGGATATATATGTCTAGATCATTCCCCAACACATGACGCTTGCCAAGAGAAAAAGGCGAAATATAGGAAGTGGTGAAGATCACCATGACTTTTGCATAAAGGTAAGTACTAGAAAGTAAAAGATAGGCCCTTCGCAGAGGGAAGCATTGATTTGCAAAGGTGCCAGAGCTCGATCTTTTAAAACAGAGATGAATAATAATTTTGAGCGGTATGCTTTCATTGTCAACATAACAACCGAGAGATCTCGATATCTTCCATGCTAGATACATTATAGGCGGTTTCCAAACAGAATGGTAAAGTTTTTACTCCCCCTCCACCAATCAATCACACTCCACGGCGAGCCGAATCCACGGGTACCGTCCATACAAACAACAATCTTGGGGGAGTTTTGTTTCATTATATTTTGATTTGATTTTTGAGCATGGAACTGGGCATCCCGAATACCAGCCACTTTCTCGTGAATGATAGTGAATCAACACATATCGTGAGAATAACCCACCTAGCATGGAAGATATTGACAACCCCTAGTCACTATATGTGCGATTCGGGCATACAAAACAGAATATTATTTGAAGGTTTAGAGTTTGGCACATGCAAATTTACTTGGAACGGCAGGTAAATACCGCATATAGGTAGGTATGGTGGACCCATATGGAACAACTTTGGGTTTAAGGGTGTTTGGATGCACAAGTAGTATTTCTACTTGGTGCGGAAGTTTTGGCTAGTATGAGGTGGAAGCAAGCACCACATGTTGGAGGATCCATAACAATATAACTTCTATACAAATATACCCAAACATAACTCATTAAGTTGTCTTCCTTGTCCAATTTTAACTAATTTGCTCGAGTTTGAAAATAATTAATGAGCTCACAATCATAGAAGATGCCCAAGATAGTATATTTATATGTGGAATCTCTCTTCCTTCAATATTCTTTCATGAATTGTTCAAGTGACCAATGCGGTGTTTGCTAACTTTCAATAAATTTTACCACCTATACTTATTATGTGTGAAGTCATTACTCCCCATGGGATAAGTATATGAAGCATATTTAATTTCAGATTTATGATATTCAATTCATTCAACCATTTACTCATAGGATATAAGTGAAGCACGAGAGTGAATGACAAACTACTCCAAAAAGATATAAGTGAAGATCAATGCGTAGTCAACAATTAAATAACTATGTGAAGACTCTCTCATCTAAGAATTTCAGATCTTAAGTATTTTATTAAACAGCAAGCAAAATAAAAATAGCACTCCAAGAATAGCACGCATCATGTGAACGAATAAAAATTTAGGCTCAACATAGGCTAACCGATAATTGTTGATGAAGAGAGGTGGGATGCGTAGCATCCCCAAGCTTAGATGCTTGAGACTTCTTGAAATATTTACTTGGGGTGCCTTGGGCATCCCCAAGCTTGAGTTTTTGTATCTCATTCAATCCTCTCATATCCCGGTTTCACCTATTCTCAAAAACTTCATCCACACAAAACTTGAAAAGAACTCGTGAGATAGGTTAGTGCACATAATAATAAATCAACTCTTTATGTACTGCCAAGACAAGTTGCACAATAATTTTCAAACATCATCTACTGTTTACTATCGTTTCCACAATTTATATCTACCAATATAGGCTATGGAAACTAAAGGATAAATAGATAACAAAACTATGACAGCAATCTGTCCAAACAGAACAGTCTGTAGCAATTTATGAAAACAGTGTACTTCCGTAACTCAAACAATTATGAAAATTTAGTACATGCTAAATAATTTATATGAAAATACTGTGTAAAAACTTCAGAAACGTTCCACGTTCCAGTAAAATATGAAAATTGAAACACTACAGCAAAAGTTTCTGTTTTTACACAGCACACATCAAACATGCAATGCAAGCATCCTAAGGCAATTCATGGAACTTTTTATTGAAAAACAAGATTATAAATAACACCTAACAGAGAACAACAAAATAAATGACGCTCCAAGCAAAACTCATATTATGTGACGAATAAAAATATAGCTCCAAGTAAGATATACCGATAGTGTTGAAGACGAAAGAGGGGATGCCTTCCGGGGAATCCCCACGCTTAGGCGCTTGAGTCTTCCTTGGATATTACCTTGGGGGTGCCTTGGGCATCCCCAAGCTTAGGTTCTTGTGACTCCTTATTCTCCTCATATCGGTGTCTCGCCCAAAACTTGAAAACTTCAATCACAAAAAACTTAACGGAACTTCGTGAGAAGGGTTAGTATAATAAATAAAGATAACTCACTTAGGTACTGTCAAGACAAGATTCATAATTGTTCCCACATGATACCTACTGTATTCTATCATTCCCATAATTTATACCGCTAAATATAAGCTATGGAAACACTAAAACAAGCAAACTATGCATGCAAAACAGAATCTGTCAAATACAGAACAGTCTGTGAAGATCTGTAGTGTAACCATACTTCCCTGTCTCTAAAAATTATTAAAAATTAGGAAAACCTGAATAATTTGCATATCAAGACTTTGTAAAAATTTCAGATCATTATCATACTCCAGTAAAAAATTAATATTCATGTACTGGAGTCAAAAGTTTCTGTTTTGGTTCAGCATCAATTCTACTCATCTTGTGAGTCATCCCAAAGGCTTTACTTGGCACTTTATTGAAACAAAAGCTATAAAACATGATTATAAAGTAGCTTAATCATGTGTAAACACAAAAACAGAAAGGAAAAGTGTTGGGTTGCCTCCCAACAAGCGCTTTTCTTTAATGCCTTTTAGCTAGACATGATGATTTCAATGATGCTCACATATGAATAATAATTGAAACATGCAAAAGAGCATCATGAATCTCCTGACAAGCACATTTAAGTCTAACCCACTTCCTATGCATAGGGATTTTGTGAGGAAAAAATTTATGGGAGCAATAATCAACTAGCATAGGAAGGCAAAACAAGCATAACTTCAAAACTTTGAGCACATAGAGAGGAAACTTGATATTATTGCAATTCCTACAAGCATATGTTCCTCCCTCATAATAATTTTCAGTAGCATCATGAAGGAATTTCACAATATAACCAGCACATAAAGCATTCTTTTCATGATCCACAAGCATAGAAAATTTGTCACTCTCCACATAAGCAATTTTCTTCTCATTCATAATAGTGGGAGCAAACTCAACAAAATAACTATCATGGGATACTTGATTGACATAACCACTTAGAATATTGAAATCATGATGACAAGTTTCATGGTTACTATCACTCTTTATAGCATACATGTCATCACAATAATCATCATAGATAGGAGGCATGCCATCATCATAATAGTTTTGCTCATCAAAACTTGGGGGACTAAAAATATCATATTCATCAAACATAGCATCCCCAAGCTTGTGGCTTTGCATATCATTAGCATCATGAATATTCAAGGAATTCATACTAACAACATTGTAATCATGCTCATCATATAAAGATTTAGTGCCAAACATTTTATTGACTTCTTCTTCTAACACTTTGGCACAATTTTCCTTTCCATCATTTTCACGAAAGACATTATAAAGATGAAGTATATGAGGCAACCTCAACTCCATTTTTTTAGTTTTCTTTTATAAAACCAAACTAGTGAAAAACAAGAAACTAAAATATTTAATTGCAAGATCTAAATATATACCTTCAAGCACTCACCTCCCCGGCAACGGCGCCAGAAAAGAGCTTGATGTCTACTACGCAACTTTATTCTTGTCGACTTTGTTGGGCCTCCAAGCGCAGAGTTTTGTAGGACAGTAGCAATTTTCCCTCAAGTGGATGACCTAAGGTTTATCAATCCATGGGAGGTGTAGGATGAAGATGGTCTCTCTCAAACAACCCTGCAATCAAATACAAGAAATCTCTTGTGTCCCCAACACACCCAATACAATGGCAAATTGTATAGGTGCACTAGTTCGGCGAAGAGATGTTGATACAAGTGCAATATGGATGATAGATATAGGTTTTTGTAATCTGAAAATATAAAAACAGCAAGGTAGCAAGTAACAAAAGTGAGCACAAACGGAATTGCAATGCTTGAAACAAGGCCTAGGGTTCATACTTTCACTAGTGCAAGTTCTCTCAACAATAGTGACATAGTTGAATCATATGTAAATCCCTCACGTGCGACAAAGAGTTCACTCCAAAGTCCCAAATAGCGGAGAACAAACGAAGAAATTATTGTAGGGTACGAAACCACCTCAAAGTTATCTTTTCCGATCAACCTTATGAGCTATCCCTATAAGTGTCACGAACAGCCCTAGAGTTCGTACTAAAATAACACCTTAAGATACACATCAACCAAAACCCTAATGTCACCTAGATACTCCAATGTCACCACGAGTACCCATGGGCTTGATTATACGATATGCATCACACAATTTCAGATTCATCATGTTCAATCCAACACAAAGAACTTCAAAGAGTGCCCCAAAGTTTCTACCGGGGAGTCAAGACGAAAACATGTGCCAACCCCTATGCATAGATTCCCAAGGTCACGGAACCCGCAAGTTGATCACCAAAACATACATCAAGTGGATCAATAGAACATCCCATTGTCACCACGGATATCCCATCGCAAGACATACATCAAGTGTTCTCAAATCCTTAAAGACTCAATCCGATAAGAAAACTTCAAAGGGAAAACTCAATTCATCACAAGAAGATAGAGAGGGGAAAACTCCATATGATTCATCTATATTAATAAAGCTCGCAGTACATCAAGATCGTGTCATCTCAAGAACACAAGAGAGAGAGATCAAACACATAGCTACTGGTACATACCCTCAGCCCCGAGGGTGAACTACTCCCTCCTCGTCATGGAGACCGCCGGGATGATGAAGATGGCCTCCGGTGATGGTTTCCCCCTCCGGCAGGGTGCCGGAACGGGCTCACGATTGGTTTTTCGTGGCTACAGTGGCTTGCGGCAGCGAAACTCCCGATCTAGGTTTCTTTCTGGGGGTTTTGGTATTTATAGGAATTTTTGGCGTCGGTCTCACGTCAAGGGGGTTCCCGAGGGGCCCACAAGCCAGGGGGGCACGCCCTAGGGGGGGGGGGCCTTGGCTTGTGGCTGCCTCGGGACTCCTCTCCGGTATCTTTTTGCTCCAGTATTTTTTATATTTTCCAAAAATATTCTCCGTAAATTTTCAGCCCATTCCGAGAACTTTTATTTCTGCACAAAAAGCGACACCATGGTAGTTGTGCTGAAAACAGCGTCAGTCCGGGTTAGTTCTAATAAAATCATACCAAAATCATATAAAATTATTGTAAACATGGCATGAATACTTCATAAATTATAGATACGTTGGAGACGTATCAGTGCTCTATCTCTATGCTCACGTACTATCTCTTGCATTCATGCTTATCTCTCATATTATGTGGATTGCAAGATTGTTGCCTTGTCTATAAAATATAGGGGGAGTGTTGATCCTAGTTTGTGCTCTTTGCATTCCAAAGGCATATTAAGATAGAGCACACATCTAGGGGTGAGCCCATCTATATTTTGTAGATGTTGGGATTGCTTAAGCATAGGTGTTTATCTTATTGTTAAACCCGTGTTGTCATCAACCCACCAAAAATGGGGAGATTGTTAGAACATAATTTTCCATAAGTGGTTTTGATGAATGATGACAATACCCTTTGCGTACTAATTGTGTGCATTTAGATTTCAAAGATTATCAGGTGGCACGAGATGATTTAATTCCCCTCGGTGTTTAAAGAGAAGACGGTTATTTTCTAATGATTTAGTGTTGGTGGACTTAAGGCGTAGGAAATCCATACTATCAAGAGGGGGTCCGCTTCGAAAAGCTTTAGGTGGAATCATCACGTACACAGTCACTTTGCACCCCGCCTTTCTCCTCGGCATTTGGAGCTTCTTCCATCTTGCCTTAAACTGCCTAGAGTTTGATAAGTGGTAGTAGCGCACCGACCAACGGTAGTACCGCTCCAGCGGTACTAGTGTTGTTCAATACTACCGCCACTTCTGCTTGTATCTCCTCTCTGGTGTTGACAGCGCAAGTAAATCGATTGTTGTGAGCGGAAGTACCGCTCCTGCGATACTGCACTCACATCACTGCCCCACTTCCTCTGCCCACACCTCCAGATCAGGTTTTAAGCGGAAGTACCGCTCCAGCAGAGCGGTAGTACCGCTCCGACGCTACTACCCGGATTTTCTTCCGCTAGAAACTACCGCTTGTTTTTACTCTCTGGTATGTTTGATTTTCTAAGAGGAAGTTGAGCAGCCGTAGAGGGCGGTAGTACTGCTCCAAGCAGTACAACCGTGCTACCCCACTCCACTACCGCTAGTTCTCCCGCTGGTGTAGCACTAAGCGGAAGTTCCGCTGGTGGGAGCGGTAATACCGCTCTGGCAGCACTATCGCCTCCCTGAGTTTTTCAGTTACACTATGTGGGAGTAACTTCCGTGCAAGCAGAAGTATCACTCACCAGAGCGGTACTACCGCTTATGCACGGGCAGAATGACATGACGGTTGGATTCTTCTTCCCACTATATAAGTGGGTCTTCTTCCTCAAATGGACTCACCTCTTTTCCCCCAAAAGCTCCATTGTTGCTCCTAAGCTCATTTTCACCCGATCTCCCTCCCTAGCCATCGAATCTTGTTGATGCTCTAGGGTTTGGAGGAGGAGGCCTCGATCTACACTTCCACCAAGAGAAATTTGATTCCTGATGACCCACATGTATAGGGGATCAATCATAGTCCTTTCGATAAGTAAGAGTGTCGAACCCAACGAGGAGCAGAAGGAAATAACAAGCAGTTTTTAGCAAGGTAATTTTTGCAAGCACTGAAATTGTAGGTAACAGATAGTTTGATAGCAAGATAATTGGTAGAGAGCAAGTAACAGTAAGAGTAAATAAAGTGAAGCAAGGTAGCCCAATCCTTTTGTGGCAAAGGACAGGACAGAAGAGTTTCAAGTAATAGGCAAAGTATTCTTGAGGATACACGGGAATTTCATCTAATCACTTTTATCATGTTGGTTTGATTCGTGTTTGCTACTTTGATAATTTGATATGTGGGTGGACCGGCGCTTGGGTGTTGTTCTTACTTGAACAACCTCCCACTTATGATTAACCCCCTCGCAAGCATCCGCAACTATGAGAAAAGTATTAAGATAAAATCTAGCCATAGCATTAAACGTTTGGATCCAAATCAGCCCTTTACGAAGTAGCGCATAAACTAGGGTTTAAGCTTCTGTCACTCTAGCAACCCATCATCTAATAACTACTCCACAATGCATTCCCTTAGGCCCAAGGATGGTGAAGTGTCATGTAGTCGACGTTCACATGACACCACTAAGGGAATCACAACATACATATCATCAAAATATCGAACACTATCAAATTCACATGATTACTTGCGACATGACTTCTCCCATGACCTCAAGAACAAAGGTAACTACTCACAAATAATACTCATGCTCAAGATCAGAGGGGTATTAAATAGCATAATGGATCTGAACATATAATCTTCCACCAAATAAACCATATAGTAATCAACTACAAGATGTAATCAACACTACTAGTCACCCACAGGTACCAATCTGAGGTTCCTGTACAAAGATTGAACACAAGAGATGAACTAGGGTTTGAGAGGATATGGTGCTGTTAAAGATGTTGATGAAGATTGGCCTCCCAAAGATGAGAGGGGTGTTGGTGATGACAATGGCTTCGATTTCCCCCTCCGGGAGGGAAGTTCCCCCGACGGAATCGCTCCGTCGGAGGGCAAAAGTGCTCCTGCCCAAGTTTCGCCTCGAGACTGTGGCGCTCCGTCCCGAAAGTCCTCTCTCATTTTTTTCTAGGTCAAAAGACCCTATATACCAGAAGATGGGCACCGGAGGTGGGCCGAGGAGGGCACAACCCACCAGGGCGCGCCTGGGGGGCATGGCGCGCCCTGGTGTCTTGTGCCCACCAGGGTGGCCCCCTCCGATAGTTCTTTGCTCCAGTATTTTTCATATATTCCAAAAATAGTCTCCGTAAAATTTCAGCTTCTTTGGAGTTGTGCAGAATAGGTATCTCTGATGTGCTTTTTCAGGTCCAGAATTCCAGCTGCCGGTATTCTCCCTCTTCATGTAAACTTTGCATATTATGAGAGAAAAGACATTAGGATCACTCCCTAAAGCATTATTATTCAACAAAACATAATAAATAACAGTAGGAAATCATGATGCAAAATGGACGTATCAACTCCCCCAAGCTTAGACCTCGCTTGTCCTCAAGCGAAAAGCCGATATTGAAAAGCATGTCCACATGGTTTGAGAGACATGTGTCGATAAAAACAAAATACGGACATAGTAGCATCATGCTTATTATCATAACAGCAACAAACTCTAGCATAAAACTTATTCATATACTTTCATCATATAACTTCTCATGGACAAGTAACGATTCATCACAACATAGAAGTATAAAGCATAAACCTTATTGAAAACCAACAACCTATGTTCTCAGTCAACTTTGCAACTACAATTCATCATATTTGCAGGAAGGGTCTCATGTCGGAGCCTTTTGGCAAGTCCACATACTCAACCATCATTTAGTATTCTATGATTGCTAACACTCACTGCATACCCATGAGAAAAAAGTTTCAACCGGACACATAGAAAGATAGGGGCTTATGGTTTCGCCTCCCAACATATTCACCTCAAGGGTGATGTCAACAATAATAACTCATGCTCACTGACATCCAACTGGATATATGTGCCTAGATCTTTCCTCACCACATGATGCTTGCAAAAAGAGAAAAGTAAAAGGAATAGGGAAGAATACTTTGACTCTTGCATAAAAGTAAATACATAAAAGTAAAAGATAGTCCCTTCGCAGAGGAAAGCAGAGGTTGCCATGCGCTTTATGATTTGTATGCCCAATCCCTTAATGTAAAAGAACGTCACGCTATATTGCCCCCTATGATAGCAACCTTTATTATGCAGTCTGTCGCTTTTATTACTTTGCCATCATAAGTTCGTATAGCGCTCAATTTTTTCTTACACTAATTGATCAAAACACGTTTAGAAGCAATTTTTATTGCCTTATTGCATCGATGAAAACTTACTTGAAGGATCTTACTCGATCCGTAGGTAGGTATGGTGGACTCTCAAAGAATGAATTTGGGTTTTGGGTTTTTGGATGCACAAGTAGTATCCCTACTTAGTGCGGAATTTTTGGCTAGCAAAGATATTGAGCAAGCACCACATGTTGAAGGATCTATGATAATATAACTTCTATGTGGATATGAACAAACATAAATCATTACGTTGTTTTCCTTGTCCAACGTCAACCATTTTGACATATAATATTTAATGGGGGCTCACAATCATAAAAGATGTCCAAGATAGTGTATTTGCATGTGAATCTTCTCTTCCCTTATTAATTCTTTCATGAATTGCATCATTGACCAATGCTATGTTTGACAATCTCCAATAAATTTTACTACTTATACTTTTCCTTATGTGATGTCATTACTCACCATAAGATTAGCATATGATTCTTTTCATTTATTTCTCTTTCCCTTATTTTGATTGCAGCAAGAAAGTAGAGAGGCAAAAACTCAAACTAAACTTTATTATATAACTCTCACTCGATTACATAGATAGATAGACCACGAAACTAACACACGAAAATAGATCATGCTAAACTTTTATTCAACTAAATCAAAATGGAACTAAAGATCGAACTAGAATAGGTAAAGGTGAATAAAAGTGATGGTGATATGATACCGGGGCACCTCCCCCAAGCTTGGCTCAAGCCAAGGGGAGTGCCCATACCCGTGTGCTCAAGTCTCCTTTGGTGGTGGTGATGAAGTAGGTGCTGGTGATGATGTATCACACTTTAGACTCAATAGGTACTCCAATTTGCGGATGACTCTTCGAAGGTCATTGATGTGCTCCTCTAGAAAAATATTTTCATGAGTGAGATATTTATTCTGAACACGGACCGCTTCGAAAGCCCTAAAAGCTTCGATTTCAATAGGGGTGAGATGGCTGTAATAAGGTTGAAGGATATCTTCTCCTCCCCCCTCCTCTGTTGGCATGGATTGCCCTCCTTCTAGGGCCTGATCACTCATAGCCTCCTTGCCCTTGTCCTCCTCGTTGACTTCTTTTGGCTCCTCACTCTTCAGCTCCATCTTCATTAGCCAGGCATGTTCTTCTAAGTTATTGGAGGAGGGAGAAGACATGATGCCTGGCCTGGTAGATCTGATAGGAAAACAGCACGAAACAAGAACATAGGATTTTCTGCGATGCGGTCGTCAAAATAGTAGGGGGTATATATAGAGAATTTTTATTCTTGGAAAGCAAGCATATGGAAGGAAAACGGAGTCGGAAAGGTGTCCGAGGTGGGCACAACCCACCAGGGCGCGCCTGGCAGGGCTGGCGCGCCCTGGTGTATCATGCTCACCTCGGTTGCCTTCCGGTTTATTTCTTATTTTACAAAATTTTCTAATATTCCAAAACTGACAAAAAATATTTTTGCGGATTTTTCAGGGTCCGTTTACTTACCGTATCATGTACCTCCTATTTTTCAGAATTCTGGAGTGTTCCGGAAGGTTTCTTTTATGTGTTCCTCCGGTGTCATGGTTTGGATGACATTGCTTTCAACATTAATAGGCGTACCTAAGATATAGTGCTTAATTCTTTGTCCATTGGCCACCTTCAGGTTAGTACCTTCGGCATTATTAATGCTGGTAGCTCCAGAACGATAAACCTCTTCGATAATATAAGGTCCTTCCCATTTGGAGAGAAGCTTACCTGCAAAAAATCTTAAACGAGAGTTGAACAAAAGAACATAGTCTCCTATTTTGAGTTCCCGCTTTTGGATTCTTTTGTCATGCCATCTTTTTACTTTTTCTTTGAATAGTTTGGCATTTTCATAGGCTCGGGTTCTCTATTCATCTAGTGAGCTAATATCAAATAGCCTCTTCTCACCGGCAAGTTTGAAATCATAGTTGAGTTCTTTAATTGCCCAAAATGCTTTATGTTCTAACTCTAGAGGCAAATGACAAGCTTTACCATATACCATTTTGTATGGGGACATACCCATAGGATTTTTATAAGTTGTTCTATAGGCCCAAAGTGCATCATCTAGTTTCTTAGACCAATTCTTTCGAGACCTATTGACAGTTTTTTGTAATATCAATTTTATTTCTCTATTGCTAAGTTCAACTTGACCACTAGATTGAGGATGATAGGGTGATGCAATTCTATGGTTAACATCATATTTAGCAAGCATCTTACGAAAAGCACCATGAATAAAGTGTGAACCACCATCAGTCATTAAGTATCTAGGGACTCCAAACCTCAGGAAGATAACCTCTTTAAGCATTTTAATGGAGGTGTGGTGATTAGCACTACTAGTTGGAATAGCTTCTACCCACTTAGTGACATAATCAACAGCAACCAAAATATGAGTGTACCCGTTAGAGGAAGGAAAAGGTCCCATGTAATCAAAACCCCAAACATTAAATGGCTCAACAACAAGTGAATAATTCATAGGCATTTCCTGACGCTTACCGATATTACCAATTCTTTGACATTCATCACAAGACAAGACAAACTTTCGGGCATCCTTGAAGAGAGTAGGCCAATAAAAACCAGATTGCAATACCTTGTGAGCAGTTCTATCTCCCGCATGATGTCCTCCATAAGCTTCGGAATGACATTTCCGTAGGATTTGTTCCTGTTCATGCTCAGGTACACAACGTCTAATAATACCATCAACTCCTTCTTTATTAAGATGTGGGTCATCCCAAAAGTAATGTCTTAAATCATAGAAGATTTTTTTCTTTTGTTGGTATGTGAAGCTAGGTGGTATATATTTAGCAACAATGTAATTAGCATAATCAGCATACCAAGGAGTGTTTTGAGAAACATTTATTGCATCTAACTGTTCATCAGGAAAGCTATCATCAATAGGTAGTGGGTCATCAAGAATATTTTCCAACCTAGACAAGTTATCAGCTACGGGGTTCTCAGCTCCCTTCCTATCAACGATATGTAAGTCAAATTCTTGAAGCAAGAGAACCCACCTAATGAGTCTAGGTTTCGCATCTTTATTTTCCATAAGATATTTTATAGCAGCATGATCGGTGTGAACAATAACTTTGGAGTTGATAACCCACAAGTATAGGGGCTCGCAACAGTTTTCGAGGGTAGAGTATTCAACCCAAATTTATTGATTCGACACAAGGGGAGCCAAAGAATATCCTCGAGTATTAGCAGCTGAGTTGTCAATTCAACCACACCTGAAAGAATTAGTATCTGCAGCAAAGTATTCAGTAGCAAAGTAGTATGGAAGTAACGGTAACAATGGCAAAGTGACAGTAGCGGTGTTGTAGTGATTGTAACAGTAGCAATGGAAAAGTAACTTAGCAAAGATCAATATGTGAAAAGCTCATAGGCAATGGATCAGTGATGGATAATTATGTTGGATGGCATTCATCATGCAACAGTTATAACATAGGGTGACACAGAACTAGCTCCAATTCATCAATGTAATGTAGGCATGTATTCCATATATAGTCATACGTGCTTATGGAAAAGAACTTGCATGACATCTTTTGTCCTACCCTCCCATGGCAGCGGGGTCCTAATGGAAACTAAGGGATATTAAGGCCTCCTTTTAATAGAGAACCGGACCAAAGCATTAGCACTTAGTGAATACATGAACTCCTCAAACTACGGTAATCACCGGAAAGAAACCCAGTTATTGTCACCCTGGGGGATGCGGATCATAACTCGTAATAGGTGTCTATAACTTGCAAGATAGGATCAAGAACACATATATATTCATCAAAACATAATAGGTTCAGATCTCAAATCATGGCACTCGGGCCCTAGTGACAAGCATTAAGCATAGCAAAGTCATAGCAACATCAATCTCAGAACATAGTGGATACTAGGGATCAAACCCTAACAAAACTAACTCGATTACATGGTAAATCTCATCCAACCCATCACCGTCTAGCAAGTCTACGATGGAATTACTCACGAACGGCGGAGAGCATCATGAAATTGGTGATGAAGGATGGTTGGTGATGACGACGGCGTCGATTTCTCCTCTCCGGAGCCCAAATCAGACTCCAGATCTGCCCTCCCGAGGAAGAACAGGAGGTGGCGGCGGCTCCGTATCGTAAAACGCGATGAACTCTTCTCCTTGATTTTTTTCTCCCCGAATAGGAATATATAGAAGTGGAAACGAGGTCGGAGGAGCTTCAGGGGCCCACAAGACAGGGGGCGCGCCCTAGGGGGGGGCGCCCCCCTGGCTTGTGACCAGGTGGTGGCCCCGCTCCGGTTGATTCTTTCGCCAATATTTTATATTAATTCCAAAAATATTCTCCGTAAATTTTCAGGTCAATCCGAGAACTTTTATTCCTGCACAAAAATAACACCAAGGCAATTCTGCTGAAAACAGCGCCAGTCCGGGTTAGTTCCATTCAAATCATGCAAATTAGAGTCCAAAACAAGGACAAAAGAGTTTGGAAAAGTAGATACGTTGGAGACGTATCAACTCCCCCAAGCTTAAACCTTTGCTTGTCCTCAAGCAATTTAGTTGATAAACTGAAAGTGATAAAGAAAAACTTTTACAAACTCTGTTTGATCTTGCTGTTGTAAATATGTCTAACTGATGTTCAGGTTTTCAGCAAAGATTATAGACTAACCATATTCACAATAAGATTTAGGTCTCACATTTACTCATATCAATGACATAATCAACTAGCGAGCAATAATAATAAGTCTCGGATGACAACAATTTTACCAAAACAATCATGATACAATATGATATAATGGTATCTCGCTAGCCCTTTCTGAGACCGCAAAACATAAATGCAGAGCACCTCTGAAGAACAAGGACTGACTAGACATTGTAATTCATGGTAAAAGAGATCCAGTCACACTCTTACTCAATATCAATTAATAACAAAGCATACAAATGACGGAGGTGCTCTCTAACTGGTGCTCTTTATAAGAGGAGGATGACTCAACAGTAAATAAAATAGATAGGCCCTTCGCAGAGGGAAGCATTGATTTACAGAGGTGCCAGAGCTCGAGCTTTTAAAACAGGGATGAATAATGATTTTGAGAGATATGCTTTCAATGTCAACATAACAACTAAGAGATCTCGATATCTTCCATGCTAGATACATTATAGGCGGTTCCCAAACAGAATAGTAAAGTTTTTACTCCCCCTCCACCAATCGATCACACTCCACGGCAGGCCGAATCCATGGGTACTGTCCATACAAACAACAATCCAGGGGGAGTTTTGTTTCATTATATTTGATTTGATTTTTGAGCATGGAACTGGGCATCCCGAATACCAGCCACTTTCTCATGAATGATAGTGAATCAACACATATCGTGAGAATAACCCACCTAGCATGGAAGATACTGATAGCCCCTAGTCACTACATGAGCGATTCGGGCATACAAAACAGGGTATTATTTGAAGGTTTAGAGTTTGGCACATGCAAATTTACTTGGAACGGCAGGTGAATACCGCATATAGGTAGGTATGGTGGACTCATATGGAAAAACTTTGGGTTTATGGAAATGGATGCACAAGCAGTATTCCCGCTTAGTACAAGTGAAGGCTAGCAGAAGACTGGGAAGCGACCAACTAGAGAGCGACAACAGTCATAAACATGCTTTGAGATTAACCAACATTGAATGCAAGCATGAGTAGGATATAAATCACCATGAACATAAACATCGTGGAGGCTATGTTGGTTTTGTTTCAACTACATGCGTGAACATGTGCCAAGTCTAGCCACTCGAATCATTCAGAGGAGGATACCATTCTATCATACTACATCACAACCATTTTAAAATGCATGTTGGCACTCAAGACAAACCATTATACACTCTTAGCTAATTAAGCATGGCATGAGTAACTATAATCTCTAATTGTCATTGCAAACATGTTCAATCCATAACGAGCTGAATCCAGAACGATGAGCTAATCATATTTACAAAAACAAAATACGTCGAGTTCATACCAGCTTTTCTCTATCTCAGTCACTTCATCATATATCGTCATTATTGCCTTTCACTTGCACGACCGAACGATGTGAATAATAATAAGAGTGCACGTGCATTGGACTAAGCTGGAATCTGCAAGCAATGATTCAAAGGAGAAGGCAAGGTAATATGGGCTCTATGTAAGATAAACAATAATGCAAATGAGAACCACTCAACATGTCATCGTGGTCTTCTCCTTACGACCCAAAGAAGAAGGGAAACCTATTTACACGGGAAAGCTCCCAACAAGCAAAAGAAGAATGAGAAATCTTTTTGGGTTTTCTTTTAATACTACAACTAAACAAACTAGAAGGTAAAGCTAGAACTAATTTTTTTGGATTTTCTCAAGGTTAATTAAACACACAAGAAGAAAGCAAAAAGAAGAAATAAACTACCATGGATGGTACAATGAAAAAGTATGAACACCGACAACTAGAATGAGTGTGTGAACATGAATGTAATGTCGGTGAGAAATACGTACTCCCCCAAGCTTAGGCTTTTGGCCTAAGTTGGTCTAGGGCGATGGCTGGCCTGGATAGTATCCAAAGTCATAGTTGGGGTTAAACTGGGCTGCGGCAGCTACTGCCTGAGCGGCTGCAGCGCGGAGGCGGACGGCTTCCGCCTCTCTCTCGTACTCGTTTGCCTCCTCTCTGGTTATAAAGTATCTCCGTTTTTCCTGAAAGTTAAAGAAGGCAGGAGTAGGAAGGGTAATATGGACAACACGCTGTCTGTCAAAAATTAGTCGGTACAGGAGGGGTTGTTTGTTTCTCTCAAGAAACTGGTAGCGCACCATAGCCTCATAATCAAGAAAAGCAGGTGGTAACTCAATATCATTCCCCCTTATGGGTACTCCAAGATAATTAGCGACCCGGGTGGCATAAATTCCGCCAAAGAAATCTCCTTCCATAGCATTTTTATGTAGCCTCCTAGCAATAATAGCCCCCAAGTTATATCATCTATCTCCCATTACCGCACTCTTAAGAATACTAAGATCAGGTACACAAAGGTGGCTATGATCATGTTTACCGTTAATACATCTACCTATGAAGAGAGCAAAATAATGTATAGCAGGAAAGTGAATGCTCCCCAAGGTAGCCTGTGTAATGTTTCTAGTTTCTCCCACAGTGATACTAGTTAGAAAATCATTATATTCAGTTTTGTGAGGATCACTATGGCTGCCCCATTGTGGAATTTTGCAAGCATCATTAAAATCTTCCAGGTCCATGGTATATGATTCATCATAAAGGTTAAATAGAACAGAATGATTATTGCGCCTGGATGTAAATTCAAACCTCCGCACGAAGGAATCAGTGAGTTGGTAATATTGCTTGCATTGGTCTGAAATGAAATCTTCAAGGCCAGAATTTCGTATGTACGCGTAAAACTCTACCCTGAAACCGGCTTGAGCCATAAATTGATTCGACGGCCATTCACAAGGCCGCACTTGAGCTCCCCTCGGTGGTTCAAAGTCGGGCTCACGTATCGCGAGTCTCGGGGTATTCCTGCTCGAGGAACCACCTTGGTATATTCTCCTTAACATTTTTCTTTCTCTGAAAAATAATTCTGAAATTTTTAGTGACTCACAATAAAAGTGAACAAAGCTCAACAAAGCTTATAGCAACTACTCCCACAAGTGCCTAGAGGCTATATCATGTATCAACACTACTTGGGACCATACTAATTTGACATGCAAGCTCAAGAACAAGGTCACCACAGCAGCAAAAATTTGCAATATATAAAGCACTAGAACAAAAACTAATTGGACCATTGGAGGAGTCACATACCGATGAACAATCCCCTAAAACAGTTTTGCAAATGGAGCTTTGAGCAAGGAGATCGAAAATGGCAGCAAGATGAGCTAGAACACAGGTTTGAGCAATGGTGGGATTTTTTTCTGGAGGAAGACGAAGTGGATGGGTGCTGGAATAAGTGAGGGGGCCCCATGTGGGACCCACAAGCCAGGGGGCGCGCCCAGGGGGTGGGCGCGCCCTGCAGGCTTGTGGCCCACTGGTGCAGCCCCCTGATGTGTTCTCAGTGCCAAAAATTCTTAAATATTCCAGAGAAAATCATACTAAATTTTCAGGGCATTCTGAGAACTTTTATTTTCAGGTCATTTTTCTATTGCATGGATAAAACAGAAAAATAATAGCATTTTTACTTTATTAAATCTAAATAACAGAAAGTAAAAGTTGGGTACAGAAGGTTGTGCTTTCTAAATTCATCCATCTCATGCTCATCAAAAAGAATCCCTCAATAAGGTTGATCAAGTCTTATTGACAATCTTTTTTCGAATGACACGGAACCGGAGAATTTTCGAATAACACTAGGTCACCTCAATAGGGATATGCATGTCCCCAACAATAAGTATATCATATTTCTTTTTGTCAGTAGGAAGAGGGAATTCAAAGTCTCCAATAATAATCGTTGAAATTTTTTCAATGGAGTTGATACTATGAACTTGAGGTTGTTTCTTCGGAAAGTGTACCGTATGCTCATTACCATTGACATGAAAAGTGACATTGCCCTTGTTGCAATCAATAACAGCCCCTGCAGTATTCAAAAAGGGTCTACCAAGGATGATCGACATACTGTCGTCCTCGGGAATATCAAGAATAACAAAGTCCGTTAAGATAGTAACGTTTGCAACTACGACAGGTACATCCTCACAAATGCCAATGGGTAAAGCAGTTGATTTATCAGCCATTTGCAAGGAGATTTCGGTAGGTGTCAACTTATTCAAATCAAGTCTACGATATAAAGAGAAAGGCATAACACTAACACCAGCTCCAAGGTCACATAAAGCAGTTTTAACATAGTTTCCTTTAATAGAGCATGGTATAGTAGGTACTCCGGGATCTCCTAGTTTCTTTGGTATTCCACCCTTAAAAGTATAATTAGAAAGCATGGTGGAAATCTCAGCTTTCGGTATCTTTCTTTTATTTGTCACAATATCTTTCATATACTTGGCATAAGGAGACATTTTCAGAATATCAGTCAAGCGCATACGCAAAAAGACAAGTCTAAGCATTTCAACAAAGCGCTCAAAATCCTCATCATCCTTTTTCTTGGATGGCATAGGAGGAAAAGGCATGGGTTTCTGAACCCAAGGTTCTATTTCTCTACCATGCTTCCTAGCAACAAAGTCTCCTTTATCATATCTTCTATTCTTAGGTTGTGGGCTATCAAGATCAACAGCAGGTTCAATCTCCACATCATTATCATTACTAGGTTGAGCATCAGCATGAACATCATCATTAACATTATCACTAGGCTCATGTGCATTACCAGATTGTGTCTCAGCATCAGAAATAGAAATATCATTTGGGTTTTCATGTGAATCTATAATAGGTTCACTAGCAGCATGCAAAGTCCTATCGTCATTATTTTTCCTTCAATTAGAATCTTGCTCAATTCTCTTAGGATGGCCCTCAGGATACAAAGTTTCCTGAGTCATTCTACCACCTCTAGTCACAACTCTAACAGAATGATCATTGTTCTTACTAATCATCTCATTAAGCAAATCATTCTGAGCCTTAAGTACTTTTTATACTTGAGTAGTTATCATGGAAGCATGTTTACTAATAAGCTTAAGATCATTAACAGTTCTACTCATATAATCGCCTAAGCGATCTAGCACGTAAGCATTATGTTTCAGTTGTCTACTAACATAAGCATTGAAGTTTTCTTGCTTAACAATAAAGTTATCAAACTCATCCAGGCATTGGCTAACAGACTTATTATAAGGAATATCACCTTCATCAAATCTACGGAGAGAATTTACCTCTACTACCTATGTCGGGGTATCAAGACCATGTATTTCTTCAATAGGTGGTAGATTCTTAACATCTTCAGCTTTAATACCTTTTTCTTTCATAGATTTCTTTGCCTCTTGCATATCTTCAGGACTGAGAAATAGAATACCTCTTTTCTTCGGAGTTGGCTTTGGAGGTGGTTCAGGAATAGTCCAATCATTATCATTGCTCAATATTTTATTCAATAGTAGTTCAGCTTGTTCAACAGTTCGTTCCCTAAAAACACAACCAGCACAACTATCTAGGTGGTCCCTAGAAGCATCGGTTAGTTCATTATAAAAGATATCAAGTATTTCATTTTTCTTGAGAGGGTGATCAGGCAAAGCATTAAGTAACTAGAGAAGCCTCCCCCAAGCTTGTGGGAGACTCTCTGCTTCAATTTGCACAAAGTTAAATATTTCCTGCAAGGCAGCTTGTTTCTTATGGGCAGGAAAATATTTTTCAGAGAAGTAATATATCATATCCTGGGGACTACGCACACAACCAGGAGCAAGAGAATTTAACCATATCTTAGCATGAAACAACTTAAGAATATAGTAATAACGAATTTTTTCCTCATGGGTAAATAGGGTGGCTATATCATTCAATTTAGTAAGATGTGCCACAACAGTTTCAGATTCATAACCATGGAAAGGACCAGATTCAACCAAAGTAATTAACTCGGGATCGACAGAGAATTCATAATCCTTATCTGTAACAAAGATAGGTGAAGTAGCAAACTTGGGATCATATTGCATTCTAGCATTCAGAGATTTTTCTTTCCACTTGCATAGTAATTTCTTAAGATCATCTCTATCCTTACAAGCAAGAAAGTCCCTAGCTACCTCCCCTTCCATAACATAACCCTTAGGTATATTAGGCAATTCATATCTAGGAGAGCTAGGTCTAGCAGGTGTCTCATAGTGTTCAGTTTCAATAATTTCATCAGTTTCAGAAACATCATCAGTGGCAGCATTGACTCTAGCAATTTGTTCATCAAGAAATTCACCCAGTGGCACAGTAGTATGAAGCAAAGTATCATCATAAGCATCATGCATAGAAGAGGTAGCATCATCAATTACTTGCGACATATCAGATTCAATAGCAGGTGGTGGTGTCGCAAATTTACTCATAACAGCAGGTGAATCAAGTGCAGAGCTAGATGGCAGTTCCTTACATGTCCTCGTAGTTGAGGGGTAGATCTTAGTTTTAGCATCTTTCAAATTCTTCATAGTGATCAACAGATATAAATCCGAAGTGACTCAGAGAATAGAGCTATGGTCCCCGACAATGGCGCCAGAAAAAGGTCTTGATAACCCACAAGTATAGGGGATCGCAACAGTTTTCGAGGGTAGAGTATTCAACCCAAATTTATTGATTCGACACAAGGGGAGCCAAAGATTATCCTCGAGTATTAGCAGCTGAGTTGTCAATTCAACCACACCTGAAAGAATTAGTATCTGCAGCAAAGTATTCAGTAGCAAAGTAGTATGGAAGTAACGGTAACAATGGCAAAGTGACAGTAGCAGTGTTGTAGTGATTGTAACAGTAGCAACGGAAAAGTAACTTAGCAAAGATCAATATGTGAAAAGCTCGTAGGCAATGGATCAGTGATGGATAATTATGTCGGATGGCATTCATCATGCAACAGTTATAACATAGGGTGACACAGAACTAGCTCCAATTCATCAATGTAATGTAGGAATGTATTCCATATATAGTCATACGTGCTTATGGAAAAGAACTTGCATGACATCTTTTGTCTTACCCTCCCGTGGCAGCGGGGTCCTAATGGAAACTAAGGGATATTAAGGCCTCCTTTTAATAGAGAACCGGACCAAAGCATTAGCACTTAGTGAATACATGAACTCCTCAAACTACGGTAATCACCGGAAAGAATGCCAGTTATTGTCACCCTGGGGGATGCGGATCATAAATCGTAATAGGTGTCTATAACTTGCAAGATAGGATCAAGAACACATATATATTCATGAAAACATAATAGGTTCAGATCCGAAATCATGGCACTCGGGCCCTAGTGACAAGCATTAAGCATAGCAAAGTCATAGCAACATCAATCTCAGAACATAGTGGATACTAGGGATCAAACCCTAACAAAACTAACTCGATTACATGGTAAATCTCATCCAACCCATCACCGTCCAGCAAGCCTACGATGGAATTACACACAAACGGTGGAGAGCATCATGAAATTGGTGATGAAGGATGGTTGGTGATGACGACGGCGTCGATTTCCCCTCTCCGGAGCCCAAATCAGACTCCAGATCTGCCCTCCCGAGGAAGAACAGGAGGTGGCGGCGGCTCCGTATCATAAAATGCGATGAACTCTTCTCCTTGATTTTTTTCTCCCCGAATAGGAATATATAGAAGTGGAAACGAGGTCGGAAGAGCTTCAGGGGGCCCACAAGACAGGGGGCACGCCCTAGGGGGGCGCGCCCCCCTGGCTTGTGACCAGGTGGTGGCCCCTCTTCGGTTGATTCTTTCGCCAATATTTTTTATTAATTCCAAAAATATTCTCCGTAAATTTTCAGGTCAATCCGAGAACTTTTATTTCTTCACAAAAATAACACCAAGGCAATTCTGCTGAAAACAGCGTCAGTCCGGGTTAGTTCCATTCAAATCATGCAAATTAGAGTCCAAAACAAGGGCAAAAGAGTTTGGAAAAGTAGATACATTGGAGACGTATCAGGAGTCAACAATGTAGGATCTAAATTTATCACAAGCAAACACAACTGCTAAAAATTCTTTTTCAGTAGTAGCGTAATTTCGTTGGGCACTGTTTAGAGTTTTGCTAGCATAATGGATAACATTCAATTTCTTATCAACTCTTTGTCCTAGAACAACACCAACAGTATAATCACTAGCATCACACATAATTTCAAAAGGCAAGTTCCAGTCAGGTGGTTGAACGATAGGTGCAGAGGTTAAGGCTTTCTTGAGTGTTTCAAAGGCTTCTACACAATAAACAGACTCTAGGCCCGTAAGGGTTTGAATTTTCTGGTTTATTTTATTTTATTTTTTGCCCTCTGTGGATTTGACGCGTGTCCAGCAAATTATACAGATGACCACTAGCATGTGCACTTAGGTGTAGCTTGCCGTGTTTGTTTTGTTTACTGAATTATTTTATAGACTAGCTGATAATCGGTGCTGCCTTCTTCTTATGTGTCCCTTCTAGAGTTGTCCAGATCCCATGCATGGCCATGCATGTTGCCACGTAAGCCTGCTTCATTAATTTTTGTTGGACACGGTGACATCTGATTTGTTTGCAATACATTGAGTGTTCAATTTTGCTTCCGTCTGTTCTTTGGTCCTCGTCGTTGTGCTTTCTGTTTCTTTAAAAAAAGGAAGAGGCCCGACGTCTCCCTGCTTCTATATAAAGGAGGCCCATCCTCCTGCCTTCTTGCATCCGATTGCTTAGAGTTCCAAAAAGCGTCATGACCAGTAATTTAGATGATATGGTTTCGTCGAGTTCTGGTAGTCATGCGTCTGCTGATCGGGTTGCTTTGGGTTCTTCTCTTCTGCTATTAGTGTTGGCGGAGTGTTGACTTCGCAATTTTCCTTGGGTTATGCCGCGCGTCCTTCTGGTGTTTTTTTTTTGTGCTAGCGTACTATTTTTGTTCCATTGTTTGTTTCTCCCTGTCGTACTTTTTTTGTGCAGCGTACCGTTTTTTGTTCCATTGTTTGTTTTTCCATGTCGTATTAATTGCTTTTCGGTTTAGTCCAACTTGTTGACGATGATCGGAGGCGGCTGGTGCAGACCTCTGATGAGGCCCGTAGGCGGCGGATGGAGAAATGCCGTGGCAAGTGTCCTTTGGATTCATCATCTAGTGAGTAGTTGCCCGGTTATTGTTTTGCTTCCATTGGTTTCAACTTGTTTAGATTTGTTTTTATTCCGATGTTCGTGATGTTCATGATTTTTGCAATGATTTGTTGAGCTCTACAGCTCAGAGGGTTGGCCCTTTGATTGATCCTTATCTTGCTTCCGTTAGGGATGCTTCTGATGTGGAAGTAATTTGCCATCCATATTTTACTATTGGTTGGTGTTCTGGTTCTTCGCATGGTCCAATGCCCTCTGGTAATTTTCCCTTTGATCGTATGTATTTTCTTCATGTGTTCCGTTTGTTGTTTTGTTGTTTAATTTGTTTTCAAGTTTACTTTGTAGACCTGCCTACACCTGTTGTTAGTCGTGTCGACTCCGCTTGAAATCGTCGAAAACGAAAGATTATTCGGAATTACGTGTCGGAAGAATGCAAGGTATGTTTTTCTTGCCGTCTGTTTCTTTTGTTTATGTTTTCTTAATTTTGTGTGCGCCTTGTAAACAGACTACTCTAGAGACCGAAGGCTTTGAATTTCCTGGGTTTTTTGGACTTTTTTATGCCTCTTAGTGTTTTAACGCGTGTCATCTGAAAAGAAAAACAGGCCGGCAAATTAAAACATCTTGATTTGTCCTCTTAAAATATATTATCTTTAAAACAGGTGAGTTAAAATATATTATCTTCAAAACAGGTGACTAAAATATATTATCTGCAGAACAGGTGAGTTAAAATATATTATCTTCAAAACAGGTGACTTCGTCCTCGATTTGTTCTCCTAATATAGATTATGTTAGCAAATTCATTCGTGCTTTGTTCTTTTAAAATATATTATCTTCAAAACAAATGAGTAAGTTACCCTCCTAAAATATATTATCTTCGGAATAGGTGAGTTAAAATATATTATCTGCAAAACAGGTGAGTTTGTCCTCGATTTGTTCTTCTAATATATATTATCTTAGGAAATACATTCTTGCTTTGTTCTTCTAAAATATATTATCTTCAAAACAGATGAGCAAGACGTGTTTGGGTTCTCCTTCCTTCATTTTGGATATAAAAGGAGGCTTGCCCTTTCATTGCTGCTTAGTGACGCGTGGGGGTGTGCAATATATATTATATTAGACGAGCAAGTTCGCCTTTGATATCTAGGGAGACGAATGGGATAGCCCACAATGTAGCTCATCAGATTCTGACCAGATCAACAAGACCTATATTCATATGTTTTAGTTCAGTTCATTCTCACTCAACTTGCCTTGTCATCTCCACTGTGTCTACTTCTAATATTCAGAGAGTCGTGATTCATGTTCTACACTGCTAATGAGTAGAATGAAGTTGGCGCCATGGGCGACTTTTCCCATTAAAAAGCACAATTTTCATATAATTACATGAGTTGTTTTCAGCGATAAGTATTGCACATGTGTGCTTCATTGATATTTCAAGTGTACTGTCTGCTACTTTGGAACGAATATATTGCTTCTTAACATGATTTCTATTGCACTACAATGTTGTAGGTATTGCTATTCTTTAGATTACTCACCTAGCAAACAGGAAGAGGCATGATTCGGTGGATCGACTTGTATAGATTGGTTGGTGATAATATGTCCATTAGGACCCGCAGCGGTGGTTTGATTCAGATGTGAATTTCATTAGCACGACATCACATAGCCAAACCCAGCTCAAGGATCTCAGGTCTAAGAAGAGAACAAGAGCTTCAAAATTCTGCATCCAGTACCCATTATCACTACATGTTGTAGATCACTTATGTATTTACTATCACTACATACCTTATATAAACTACTTTATCATGCATCAATTCTTGGGACGACTTACCGAATGTTATAAAAAAGCTAATCAGTATATCAATCCATATTGGCGCGGCGTGCCGCCGCGCGCTACCAGCTAGTCATCATCAAAAACAAAAGGGATGTCCTTTTGCAAAAGACTAGTAAGAGGCCTAGAAATTTTAGAGAAGTCTTTAATGAACCTCCTATAGAAACCAGCATGACCAAGGAAACTTCGAATACCTTTAATATCTTTAGGACATGGCATTTTCTCAATTGCATCAACTTTAGCTTTATCCACCTCAATACGTCGTTCAGATATTTTATGCCCCAAGACAATACCTTCATTAACCATAAAGTGGCACATCTCCCAATTCAAGACAAGATTAGTTTGTTCACATCTCTGCAAAACTCGATCAAGGTTGCTTAAGCAATCATCAAAAGAAGTCCCATAAACGGAAAAATCATCCATGAAAACCTCCACAATATTTTCACAAAAATCAGAGAATATAGCAGTCATACATCTTTGAAAGGTAGTAGGTGCATTGCATAAACCAAAAGGCATACGTCTATAAGCATAGGTTCCAAAAGGGCAAGTAAAGGTGGTTTTCTCTTGATCAGATTGTGACACAGGTATTTGAGAGAAACCAGAATATCCGTCCAGAAAACAAAAGTGTGTGTGCTTAGATAATCTTTCTAGCATCTGATCAATGAAAGGCAGAGGGTAATGATCTTTTCTAGTAGCTTTATTTAATTCCATAAAATCAATTACCATTCTATAGACAGTGACAATTCTTTGTGGAATGAGTTCATTCTTATCATTAGGAACAGCGGTAATATCTCCCTTCTTAGGGACACAATGAACAGGACTTAACCATCTACTATCAGCTATGGGATAGATTATACCTGCTTCAAGAAGCTTTAATATTTTAGTTCTTACCACTTCTTTCATCTTAGGATTCAATCGCCGTTGGTGATCAACAACGGGTTTAGCATCAGATTCCATATTAATCTTGTGTTGACATAGAGTGGGACTAATGCCCTTAAGATCATCAAGAGTATATCCAATAGCAGCCCGGTGCTTCCTTAGAACTTTTAATAATCTTTCTTCTTCATGTTCTGAAAGGTTAGCACTAATAATAACAGGATATATCTTTTTCTCATCAAGATAAGCATACTTCAAAGCATCAGGCAATTGCTTTAATTCAAACACAGGATCACCTTTAGGTGGAGGAGGACCTCCAAGAGTTTCGATAGGAAAATTGTGGTTCAGGAGAGGTTGTTGTTCAAATAAATTTTTATCTATTTCATTTCTTTCACGCAGGTGCATATCATTTTCATGGTCAAGCAAATATTGTTCTAATGGATCAGTAGGAGGCACGGCAATAGAAGCAAGACCAATTATTTCATCCTTACTAGATAATGCTCTATCACGGGGTTGTCTACTAAACTTGGAAAAATTAAAACCATGAGACACATCACCAAAACTAACACCGACAGTTTGTTTTTCGCAATCTATCTTAGCATTGACGGTGTTCAAGAAAGGTCTACCAAAGATAATGAGACAAAAGTCATCTTGTGGGGAAACAAGAACTAGAAAATCAATAGGATATTTTACTTTCCCACACAAGACTTCAACATCTCTAACAATCCCAAGTGGTGTGATGGTGTATCTATTAGCAAGTTTAATAGTAACATCAATGTCTTCTATTTCAGCTGGTGCTATTTCATTCATAATTTCTTGGTATAGGGTAAAAGGGATAGCACTCACACTAGCACCCAAATCACATAAACCATGATGGCAATGATCTCCTATCCTGACTGAGACAACATGCATGCCCACTACGGGTCTATGTTTATCTTTTTCATCAGGTTTGGCAATTCTAGTAGCTTCATCACAAAAGTAGATAACATGCCCATCAATATTTTCTACCAAGAGATCTTTAACCATAGCAACACTAGGTTATACTTTAATTTGATTAGGGGGCTTAGGTGCTCTAATATTACTCTTGTGATCCACAGTTGATACATTAGCATGTTCCTTTATCCTAACAGGGAAAGGTGGGTTTTCAATGTAAGCGGTAGGCACAACTGGATCAACATTGTAAATGATGGTTTCATCTTTCGCTAAGACCGGTTCTTTAATTTCTTATTTAATAGGGGGATGATATTTAAACGACTTCTCTTTAGGGAGATCAACATGAGTAGCAAATGCTTCACAAAAAGAGGCTACTATCTCAGAGTCAAGTCCATATTTAGTGCTAAACTTGTGAAAAGCATCGGTATTCATAAAAGATTTAACACAATCAAACTTAAGCTTTATACCTGACTCATTACCTTCGTCGAGTTCCCAATCTTCAGAGTTGCATTTAATTCTTTCTAAGAGATCCCACTTGAATTCAATAGTCTTCTTCATAAAAGAACCAGCACAGGAAGTATCGAGCATGGATTGATCATTATGAGAAAGCCGAGCATAAAAATTCTGAATAATAACTTCTCTCGGGATATCATGATTGGGGCATGAATATAACATTGACTTAAGCCTCCCCCAAGCTAGAGCGACGCTTTCTCCTTCACGAGGCCAAAAATTATATATATAATTCCAATCACGATGAACTAGATGCATGGGATAAAACTTTTGGTGGAATTCCAATTGCAAACGATTGCAGTTCCATGATCCAATATCATCACATAGCCTATACCATGTCAATGCTTTTCCCTTCAAAGATAAAGGGAAAACCTTCTTATTAGCTTCATCTCTGGGTAGACCTGCAAGCTTAAATAATCCACAAATTTCGTTCACATATAAGAGGTGCATATCAGGATGTTCAGTCCCGTCTCCTGCATAAGGTTTAGCAAGTAGTTGTTCTACCATACCCGAAGGAATTTCATAACCAATATTTTCAGTAGGTGCAGTAGGTTGAGGGGCAACTAATTGTGGTTCCGGTCGAGGTGAAGATACCCCAAACAAACCCCTCAAAGGATTGTTTTCCATAGTAACAAGTAACAATAAATTTCAGCACGTAGTATAAGTTTTTTCTTACCGATTTCCACTTACCAAGAGCGCTTCACTCCCAGGCAACGACGCCTGAAAAGAGTCTTGATGACCCACAAGTATAGGGGATCAATCGTAGTCCTTTCGATAAGTAAGAGTGTCAAACCCAACGAGGAGCAGAAGGAAATGACAAGCGGTTTTCAGCAAGGTAATTTCTGCAAGCACTGAAATTGTAGGTAACAGATAGTTTGATAGCAAGATAATTGGTAGCGAGCAAGTAATGGTAACGGTAAATAAAGTGCAGCAAGGTAGCCCAATCCTTTTGTGGCAAAGGACAGGCCAAAGCAATTTCTAGTAATAGGCAAAGTGTTCTTGAGGATACACGGGAATTTCATCTAGTCACTTTTATCATGTTGGTTTCATTCGTGTTTGCTACTTTGATAATTTGATATGTGGGTGGACCGGTGCTTGGGTGATGTTCTAAATTGAACAACTTCCCACTTATGATTAACCCCCTCGCAAGCATCCGCAACTACGAGAAAAGTATTAAGATAAAATCTGACCATGGCATTAAACGTTTGGATCCAAATCAGCCCCTTACGAAGTAGCGCATAAACTAGGGTTTAAGCTTCTGTCACTCTAGCAACCCATCATCTAATAACTACTCCACAATGCATTCCCTTAGGCCCAAGGATGGTGAAGTGTCATGTAGTCGACATTCACATGACACCACTAAGGGAATCACAACATACATATCATCAAAATATCGAACACATATCAAATTCACATGATTACTTGCGACATGACTTCTCCCGTGACCTCAAGAACAAAGGTAACTACTCACAAATAATACTCATGCTCAAGATCAGAGGGGTATTGAATAGCATAATGGATCTGAACATATAATCTTCCACCAAATAAACCATATAGTAATCAACTACAAGATGTAATCAACACTACTAGTCACCCACAGGTACCAATCTGAGGTTCCGGTACAAAGATTGAACACAAGAGATGAACTAGGGTTTGAGAGGAGATGGTGTTGTTAAAGATGTTGATGAATATTGGCCTCCCAAAGATGAGAGGGGTGTTGGTGATGACGATGGCTTCGATTTCCCCCTCCGGGAGGGAAGTTCCCCCGGCGGAATCGCTCCGCCGGAGGGCAAAAGTGCTCCTGCCCAAGTTCCGCCTCGAAACGGCGGCGCTCCGTCCTGAAAGTCCTCTCTCATTTTTTTCTAGGTTAAGAAGACCCTATATACCAGAAGATGGGCACCGGAGGTGGGACGAGGAGGGCACAACCCACCAGGGCGCGCCTGGGGGGCCTGGCGCGCCCTGGTGTCTTGTGCCCACCAGGGTGGCCCCCTCCGGTAGTTCTTTGCTCCAGTATTTTTCATATATTCCAAAAATATTCTCCGTAAAATTTCAGATTCTTTGGAGTTGTGCAGAATAGGTATCTCTGATGTGCTTTTTCAGGTCCAGAATTCCAGCTGCCGGTATTCTCCCTCTTCATGTAAACCTTGCATATTATGAGAGAAAAGACATTAGAATCACTCCCTAAAGCATTATTATTCAACAAAACATAATAAATAGCAGTAGGAAATCATGATGCAAAATGGACGTATCAATTCCCCCCACTAATCCCTTGCGGATCTTGTTACTCTTAGGTGTTTGAGCACCCTAGACAGAAGAGGTCACCTCGAAGCCACAATCCATTATGGAGAAGCTTCATGGTGTTGTTGGGAGCCTCCAATTAAGCTGTGGAGATTGCCCCAACCTTGTTTGTAAAGGTTTGTTCGCCGCCTTCAAGGGCACCACTTGTGAATCATAGCATCTCGCATTGTGTGAGGGCATGAGGAGAATACAGTGGCCTAAGTGGCTTCTTGGGGAGCATTGTGCCTCCACACCGCTCGAACGGAGACGTACTTTCCCTTAAAGGGAAGGAACTTCGGTAACACATCCTCGTCTCCACCGGCTCCACTTGTGGTTATTTCTTACCTTTACTTTGTGCAAGCTTTACTTGTCTGTTATCCTTTGCTTGCTTGCTTGTGTTGTTGTTGTTAGCATCATATAGGTTTTTCACCTAGTTGCATATCTAGACAACCTATTTGTTGCTAAACCTAATTTGTTAAGAAAAGCTGAAAATTGGTAGTTGCCTATTCACCCCCCTCTAGTCAACCATATCAATCCTTTCACCAACACTATTTTAGATACCTATGGCGTGGGCTATATCTCCACGACGGCAATATCATACATATCTATGGCGTGCGATCTTTCCCAGCATTAGAAACTAGAGAGATCATTACGGGTGTCGTACCTTTTTCCGCATGCCATTACTAATTGACAAAACGCAGCAAAAAAACGCTGCCACGGCAGCGATTTTTTTGTATCAATATATACATAAAGACGTTTGCGTCCCACATTGATTCCGGTAAGATATTATGACACGTACAACATAATTAATACCGCGGTACACATCATTTTTATATATATGCATACATTAAAAACTAGCTAGCTTATTGTCAATGGTGCATACTATATATATATCAACCATCGTATACTAGTACGGTACTCCTCTCCTTTAGGAACAATCTTGAAGAACAGGAAAACCCTGCATCGCCATGGTGGAGCACTGAGATCCACCGATCTCCAATCTTCAAGTTGCAGTCACTTAGTAGTTGCCTCCATTCATTTATTTTGAGTTGTCCATCTGGTGCAATCAAGTATGTACCTCTGAAATAGATCTTGTCGGCGGAAATAATTGTCATATCACCCTGGTGGTCATCCATCACCGGAGGCACAACACATCTTGGGAGCTTCTGTCCTTGAACAAAATAGTAACATAGTAAGCAATATAGTAACCCACACTTGACTTGTGTAAGAAGAATGTATATATGTGAAAGACATGCGATAGTCGAAACTCTTACCATGCATTTTCTACAAATGTTGCCTTTGTTCAAGGTATGGACTAGTGGCAGGTATCGTGCATCATTTGGACCAGCTCCATAAATGCCCTTAAGGGACTCAATGTTAGCAACAAAGAACACGAGGTAACATTTTTCCTGCCAAGTAAGCATACTACGGGCAGTGTAGTAGGTGTCGTCTACTATGTTCCGTGTGTTTCTTGGAGATAGAAAATAAGTTGTCAATTTTAAATATAGAATATAAGTTATGGTTGAATAACATCTATTCGGAGTGTAATCAAAATGTTATTTAACAAGTCTATTTACGAAACTTACACGGAGGAAGAATGAGCATCAAGTCTAAATCCACCCATATGTCTTCATCACTTAGAGAATAAGTGCCAATATCAAATGTTATTTTCATACCAGGCTGAAATCCGTAAGCTTTGGTCAATCCTTTCCAATTAATACAACCAAAATATGTGTGATCTACCTCATTATAGATCGTACATTTGAAATTGAAACCATCCTTCGTCTTGAGGTAAGCAGTCATCTGAGCCACTGATACGTCTCCAACGTATCTATAATTTTTGTTTATTCCATGCTGTTATATTATCATTCTTGGATGTTTTACAATCATTTTATAACAACTTTATATCATTTTTTGGGACTAACCTATTGACATAGTGCCAAAGTGCCAGTTGCTGTTTTTGCTTGTTTTTTTACTTCACAGAAAATCAATACCAAACGGAGTCCAATCACGACGAAACTTTTTGGAGATTTTTTCTGGACCAGAAGACACCCAGTGGGCCAAAGAAGTACCGGATAAGTGGTCGAGGAGACCACAACCGACCAGGGCGCGCCAGGGGGCCCCGGCGCGCCCTGATGGGTTGTGCCCTCCACGGGACCCCTCTGCACCGCCTCTGATGCCTATAAATTCCCAAATATTACAAAAAACCTAGGGGAGTCGACAAAACACAATTCTAGCCGCCGCAAGTTCCAGAACCGCGAGATCCAATCTAAACACCATCACGGAGGGGTTCATCTTCCTCATAGGTGCCTCTCCGATGATGCGTGAGTAGTCCACCATAGACCTACGGGTCCGTAGGCAGTAGCTAGATGGCTTCCTCTCTCTCTCTCTCTTATGATTCTCAATACAATGGTCTCTTGGAGATCTATTTGATGTAAACTTTTGCGGTGTGTTTGTTGGGATCCGATGAATTTTGAGTTCATGATCAGTTTCTATCCATGAATATTATTTGAGTCTTCTTTGATCTCTTATATGCATGATTACTTATAGCCTCGTATTTCTTGTTCAAATCTTTGGTTTAGTTAGGCCAACTAGATCGATTTTTCTTGCCATGGGAAGAGGTGCTTTGTGATGGGTTCGATCTTGCGGTGTTCTTTCCCAGTGACAGAAGGGGCAGCAAGACACGCATGTATCGTTGCTATTAAGGATAACAAGATGGGGTCTATTCCTACATGAATAGATCTTGTCTACATCATGTCATCATTCTTATTGCATTACTCCGTTTTTCCATGAACTTAATACACTAGATGCATGCTGGATAGCGGTCGATGTGTGGAGTAATAGTGGTAGATGCAGGCAGGAGTCGGTCTACTTATCTTGGACGTGATGCCTATATAATGATCATCGCCTTGGATATCGTCATGACTATTCGATTTTCTATCAATTGCCCAACAGTAATTTGTTCACCCACCGTGCGCTATACTCATGAGAGAAGCCACTAGTGAACCCTACAGCCCCCCGGGTCTACTTTTCCAACATATTGCTTTCAGATTTATCTTTTTGCATCTTTGTTTTCAGATCTACAAAACCAAAAACCCAAAAATATATTGCTGCATATTTTATTTGCCTTTTCTATTTTGTGTTCTTGAGAGATCTATCTCTCCTATCTATCATTACCTAATCTATCTTTTTACCGTGGAGAGATTGACAACCTCTCTGTCGCGTCGAGTTGCAAGTATTTGTTATTTGTGTGCAGGTGCTGCTTATTGGGTGGTGGTGATCCTCCTACTGGTTTGATAACCTTGGTTTCATAACTGAGGGAAATACTTATCATCGCTATGCTGCATCGTCCCTTCCTCTTTGGGGAAATACCGACGCAGTGTCAAGCCACGTCAAAGAAATTTCTGGCGCCGTTGCCGGGGAGGAAGCGGTCTCTTTTACGTGCCAATCGCTGGCGCCGAGGAGACACCATCATCATCTACTAGGTTCCTAATCACAAATCTCATCTCCTTGCAATTACATTATTTTCCATTTGCCTCTCGTTTTCCTCTCCCCCACTTCACCCAATTTGCCGTTTTATTCGCCCTCTTTCTCGTTCGCCTTTTTCTCGCCGGATCTCTTCTTGTTTGCTTGTTTGCTATCTTTGCTTGTGTTGCCATGTGCCTTCTATATGCTTGCATCTTCGCTTGCTAAAAATATATTGATATGGATCCTCATCCACTTGCTAATCTTTTCAAAAGACCAAATTATGATGAACCAAATGCTAGTGAGTTGAGTGCACTTGATTATCTCTATGATGTTTTGCTTGAAAATCATGAATCTGAAAATTTTGATGAAGTGTTGAAAGAAGAAATTTATAAGGTGATTCATGATAGCTCCTTGATTGAAAAGCATGATTGCAATGATGTTACTATAAATTCTATTAATGTCAATTATGATAATGATATGCAAAGCCACATGCTTGGGGATGCTATGTTTGATGAAGATGATATTTTTAGTCCCCCATGTTTTGATGAGCAAATTTATTATGATGATTACATGCCTCCTATTCATGATGATGGTGATGACACGTATGCTATAATGAGTAATGATAACCATGAAACTTATCATCATGGTTTTAATTTGCAATGTGGTTATGTCAATCAAGTGTCTCATGATAGTTATTTTGTTGAGTTTGCTCCCACTACCATAGATGAAAAGGAATTTGCTTATGTGGAGAGTAATGAAAATTCTATGCTTGTGCATCATAAAAAGAATGATTTATGTGATAGTTATATTGTTGAATTCCTTCATGATGCTACTGAAATTTATTATGAAGGAGGACCATATGCTTGTAGGAATTGCAATAATATCAAGTTTCCTCTCTATGTGTTCAAAGTTTTGAAGTTATGCTTGTTTTGCCTTCCTATGCTAGTTGATTCTTGTCCCCATAAATTGTTTGCTCACAAAATCCCTATGCATAGGAAGTGGGTTAGACTTAAATATGCTTGTCATGAGATTCATTATGCTCTCTTGCATATTTCAATTACTACTTTTTATGTGAGCATCATTGAAATCATCATGCCTAGCTAGGGGCGTAAAACGATAGCGCTTGTTGGGAGGCAACCCAATGAATAAATTTTATTTTGCTTTTTCCTTTATGTTTTTGAGTGTTAACACAATTATGCCTCTGTTATGATTGTGTTTTTATGGTTTATTTAGTGTTTGTGCCAAGTAGAGCCTTTAGGATGATTGATAAGATGAGTAGAAGCGATGCTGAATCTGAAACAGAAACTTTGCCTCCAGTATTTGAATTTTCATTTTTTTCTTGAACTTGATCTTGAGCTGAAATTTTAACACAGTGTTTCTATACAAATTAGTTACGTTTTCCTAAGTTTTCAGAATTTTTAGAGTTACAGAAGTATGGTTAGAGTACAGATTACTACAGACTGTTCTGTTTAAGACAGGTTCTGTTTTCGTTGCATTGTGTGCTTGTTTTTATGAATCTATGGGTTATATTGAAGGGTATGAGCCATGGTAAGGTTAAAATACAGTAGGTATAATGCAATAACAAAATATGAATGGGTTTGCAACAGTACCTAAAGTAGTGATTTGCTTTATTATACTAACGGATCTCACGAAGATTTTGTTGAGTTTTGTGTGATTGAAGTTTTCAAGTTTTGGGTGAGATCACGATGGATGAAGGAATAAGGAGCGATAAGAGCCTAAGCTTGGGGATGCTACCGCACCCCCAAGATATATCCAAAGAGAAACAAGCAACTAAGCTTGGGGATGCTCGCGAGTGGCATCCCCTCTTTCTTCTAACAACCATCGGTATTTTACTTGGAGCTATATTTTTATTCGTCACATATCATGAGTTTTGCTTGGAGCGTCTTGTATCTTTGTTTGCTTTGCTTGTTAGTTTTTCATTTGTAACCTTTCTGTACACACCTATTTGGGAGAGCCAAAATTATGCTATGATTTTTTAGAATTGCTCTCTATGCTTCACTTAAACTTTTTGACCTATAGAATTGCTCTAGTGCTTCACTTATATCTTTTTGAGCACGGTGTGCTTGGAAACTTTTGTAGAAATACTCTCATGCTTCACTTAGATTAATTTGAGAGTTAGTAAATTTTGAAGAAATCCTCTCATGCTTCACTTATATCTTTTTGAGAGATGAAATCTTTATGCTCTTGTGCTTCACTTAAATTTGTTTGAGCTTGTCAAAAAAGCAATGGCAATATATGAAACTAGTCCCAGAGTGATAGATATCCAAGGAGGATATAATAAAAACTTTCATGAAGATCATTGGGAAAATTAAACTTGATTCCTTGTAATAGTTTTGAAACATGATGATAGTAATATGTGAGTCATGTTAGTGAGTAATTATGCTTGAGTAGGAATATTGGTGTTAAGGTTTGTGATTCCCTATGCATGCACGAAAGTCAATAGTTATGCAATGAAGTTATATCCTACTTGTGGTGCATTATTCGGTGTTAGTTATGCTCAATGCTCACTTATGTGAATTTTCGTTTCTTGGTTTGGTTGCTTCTCAATCTATTTGCTAGCCTCCATTTGTACTAAGTAGAAATACTACTTGTGCATCCAAAATCTTTAAACCAAGTTTTGCCTTATGAGTCCACCATACCTACCTATATGCGGTATTTCCATGCCGTTCCAAGCAAATTTGTATGTGCCATCTCTAAATTTTCAAAATAAATTTTCTCTTTTGTGTGCTCGTACCGCTCATGAAACGGTGGGGGTGTCCAATATTTTTCCATGCTAGATGTGTTATTCTCAAGATGAGTGTTTATTCACTTGTCATTGCACGAGAGTGTGGCAGTAATAGGGATGCCCATTCCCGAAATGAAAAAGAAAAAATATTTACTTTATGTTGTCAAATAATAAATTCCTTGGAAAGTGTTGGTATGGAAGGCAACCATGGATACGGCCCGCCATGGAAAGTGAAAGTTTGGTGGAAAAAGGAATAAACTTTATTTTTTGTTTGGGAACCACCTATGATATATCTAGCATGGAAAGTATTGTGAGCTACTTTGTCGTTTTCGTTGACAGGAAAAGCATGCCACCCAAAATATTTTTCTCTCTCAATTTAAAACTTTGAGCTCTACGAAGGGCCTATCTATTTACTTTATGCAATTTTTATTTTTATCTTGAGTCTCCATCTTCTCTTATAAGCACCAACTAGGGGGCACTATGATCATACTTGAGCATTGGGTATAGCTAATATTTGAGTGTGTGTCATGAATGGATCAATGATTGAGCATGATGGGCTAGGGATAACTTTCTTTAGTGTTGATATTTTGAAACACATGGTTGCTTGTTGACATGCTTGAGTATTGAAGTCATTATGTTAAAACTAGACTATTTATTTGAATCATTTATAAGTCCAAATGTCCATGCTATAGAAAAGAAAAGAATATGATGAACATGTTACGCAGCATTCCACATCAAAAATTCTGTTTTTATCATTTACCTACTCGAGGACGAGTAGGAATTAAGCTTGGGGATGCTGATACGTCTCCAACGTATCTATAATTTTTGCTTGTTCCATGCTGTTATATTATCATTCTTGGATGTTTTACAATCATTTTATAACAAATTTATATCATTTTTTGGGACTAACCTATTGACATAGTGCCAAAGTGCCAGTTGCTATTTTTGCTTGTTTTTTTAATTCGTAGAAAATCAATACCAAACGGAGTCCAATCGTGACAAAACTTTTTGGAGAGTTTTTCTGGACCAGAAGACACCCAGTGGGCCAAAGAAGTACCGGAGAAGTGGGCCGAGGAGACCACAACCCACCAGGGCGCGCCAGAGGGGCCCCGACGCTCCTTGATGGGTTGTGCCCTCCACGGGCCCCCTCTGCACCGCCACTGATGCCTATAAATTCCCAAATATTCCAAAAACCCTAGGGGAGTCAATGAAACACAATTCCAGCCGCCGCAAGTTCCAGAACCGCGAGATCCAATCTAAACACCATCACGGAGAGGTTCATCTTCCTCATAGGTGCCTCTCCGATGTTGCGTGAGCAGTCCACCATAGACCTACGGGTCCATAGGCAGTAGCTAGATGGCTTCCTCTCTCTCTCTCTTATGATTCTCAATACAATGGTCTCTTGGAGATCTATTTGATGTAAACTTTTGCGGTGTGTTTGTTGGGATCTGATGTCTACTACGCAACTTTATTCTTGTAGACTTTGTTGGGCCTCCAAGCGCAGAGTTTTGTAGGACAGTAGCAATTTTCCCTCAAGTGGATGACCTAAGGTTTATCAATCCGTGGGAGGTGTAGGATGAAGATGGTCTCTCTCAAACAACCCTGCAATCAAATACAAGAAATCTCTTGTGTCCCCAACACACCTAATACAATGGCAAATTGTATAGGTGCACTAGTTCGGCGAAGAGATGGTGATACAAGTGCAATATGGATGATAGATATAGGTTTTTGTAATCTGAAAATATAAAAACAGCAAGGTAGCAAGTAACAAAAGTGAGCACAAACGGTATTGCAATGCTTGAAAACAAGGCCTAGGGTTCATACTTTCACTAGTGCAAGTTCTCTCAACAATACTGACATAGTTGAATCATATGTAAATCCCTCACATGCGACAAAGAGTTCACTCCAAAGTCACAAATAGTGGAGAACAAACGAAGAAATTATTGTAGGGAATGAAACCACCTCAAAGTTATCTTTTCCGATCAATCGTATGAGCTATCCCTATAAGTGTCACGAATAGCCCTAGAGTTCGTACTAAAATAACACCTTAAGATACACATCAACCAAAACCCTAATGTCACCTAGATACTCCAATGTCACCACGAGTACCCATGGGCTTGATTATACGATATGCATCACACAATTTCAGATTCATCATGTTCAATCCAATACAAAGAACTTCAAAGAGTGCCCCAAAGTTTCTACCGGGGAGTCAAGACGAAAACATGTGCCAACCCCTATGCATAGATTCCCAAGGTCATGGAACCCGCAAGTTGATCACCAAAACATACATCAAGTGGATCAATAGAACATCCCATTGTCACCACGGATATCCCATCGCAAGACATACATCAAGTGTTCTCAAATCCTTTAAAGACTCAATTCGATAAGAAAACTTCAAAGTGAAAACTCAATTCATCACAAGAAGATAGAGAGGGGAAAACTCCATATGATTCATCTATATTAATAAAGCTCGCGGTACATTAAGATTGTGTCATCTCAAGAACACGAGAGAGAGAGAGAGAGAGAGATCAAACACATAGCTACTGGTACATACCCTCAGCCCCGAGGGTGAACTACTCCCCCCTCGTCATGGAGACCGCCGGGATGATGAAGATGGCCTCCGGTGATGGTTTCCCCCTCCGGCAGGGTGCCGGAACGGGCTCCCGATTGGTTTTTCGTGGCTACAGAGGCTTGCGGCGGCAGAACTCCCGATCTATGTTTCTTTCTGGGGTTTTCGGTATTTATAGGAATTTTTGGCGTTGGAATCAAGTCAGGGGGACTCCCGAGGAGCCCACAAGCCAGGGGGCGCGCCCTAGGGGGGGCGCCCCCTAGGCTTGTGGCTGCCTTGGGACTCCTCTCCGGTATCTTTTTGCTCCAGTATTTTTTATATTTTCCAAACATATTCTCCGTAAAGTTTCAGCCCATTCCGAGAACTTTTATTTCAACACAAAAAACAACACCATGGTAGTTCTGCTGAAAACAGCGTCAGTCCGAGTTAGTTCTAATAAAATCATACCAAAATCATATAAAATTATTGTAAACATGGCATGAATACTTCATAAATTATAGATACGTTGGAGACGTATCAGGATCCGATGAATTTTGAGTTCATGATCAGTTTCTATCCATGAATATTATTTGAGTCTTCTTTGATCTCTTATATGCATGATTACTTATCGCCTCGTATTTCTTCTTCGAATCTTTGGTTTAGTTAGGCCAACTAGATCGATTTTTCTTGCCATGGGAAGAGGTGCTTTGTGATGGGTTCGATCTTGCGGTGTTCTTTCCCAGTGACAGAAGGGGAAACAAGACACGCATGTATCGTTGCTATGAAGGATAACAAGATGGGGTCTATTCCTACATGAATAGATCTTGTCTACATCATGTCATCGTTCTTATTGCATTATTCTGTTTTTTCATGAACTTAATACACTAGATGCATGCTGGATAGTGGTCGATGTGTGGAGTAATAGTGGTAGATGCATGCAGGAGTCGGTCTACTTATCTTGGACGTGATGCCTATATAATGATCATCGCCTTGGATATCGTCATGACTATTCGATTTTCTATCAATTGCCCAACAGTAATTTGTTCACCCACTGTGTGCTATACTCATGAGAGAAGCCACTAGTGAACCCTACGACCCCCCGGGTCTACTTTTCCAACACATTGCTTTCAGATCTATCTTTTTGCATCTTTGTTTTCAGATCTACAAAACCAAAAACCCAAAAATATATTGCTGCATATTTTATTTGCCTTTTCTATTTTGTGTTCTTGAGAGATCTATCTCTCCTATCTATCATTACCTAATCTATCTTTTTACCGTGGAGAGATTGACAACCTCTCTTTCGCGTCGAGTTGTAAGTATTTGTTATTTGTGTGCAGGTGCTACTTATTGGGTGGTGGTGATCCTCCTACTGGTTCGATAACCTTGGTTTCATAACTGAGGGAAATATTTACCGTCGCTATGCTGCATCATTGATACGTCTCCAACGTATCTATAATTTTGGATTGTTCCATGCTATTATATTATCTGTTTTGGATGTTTTATATGCATTAATATGCTATTTTATATTATTTTTGGGACTAACCTATTAACCTAGTGCCCAGTGCCAGTTTCTGTTTTTTCCTTGTTTTTGAGTATTGTAGAAAAGGAATATCAAACGGAGTCCAAACGGAATAAAATTCTACGCTGATTTTTCTTGGACCAGAAGGAACCCAGGAGGCTTGGAGAAGAGGCCAGAAGACCTACGGGTGGGCCACAAGCCGCCAGGGTGCGCCCCTGGGAGGGGTGGCTTGTGGGCCCCCCGTAGCTCCTCCAACCCTAACTCTTCGCCTATAAATTCAGAAATATTCCCCCAATACCAGAGAGAGCCACGAAAATACTTTTCCGCCGCTGCAACCTTCTGTTCCCGTGAGATCCCATCTTGGGGCCTTTTCCGGTAATCTGCCGGAGGGGGATTCGATCACGGAGGGCTTCTACATCAACTCCATTGCCCTTCTGATGATGCGTGAGTAGTTTACCTCAGACCTTCGGGTCCATAGCTAGTAGCTAGATGGCTTCTTCTCTCTCTATATTCTTCAATACCATGTTATGCATGATCTTCATGGAGATCTATCCGATGTAATACTCTTTTGCGGTGTGTTTGTCGAGATCCGATGAATTGTGGGTTTATGATCAGATTATCTATGAATATTATTTGAATCTTCTCTGAATTCTTATATGCATGATTTCATATCTTTGTAAGTCTCTTCGAGTTATTGGTTTGGTTTGGCCAAATAGATTGGTAATTCTTGCAATGGGAGAAGTGCTTAGTTTTGGGTTCAATCTTGCGGTGTCCTCACCCAGTGACAAAGTAGGGGTAGCGAGGCACGTATTTGTATTGTTGCCATCAAGGATAAAAAGATGGGGTTTTCATCATATTGCTTGAGTTTATCCCTCTACATCATGTCATCTTACTTAATGCGTTACTCTGTTCTTCATGAACTTAATACTGTAGATGCAGGCAGGAGTCGGTCGATGTTTGGAGTAATAGTAGTAGATGCAGAATCGTTTCGGTCTACTTGATACGAACGTGATGCCTATATGCATAATCATTGCCTTGGATATCGTCATAACTATGCGCTTTTCTATCAATTGATCGACAGTAATTTGTTCACCCACCGTATTATTTTCCTTCAAGACAGAAGCCTCTAGTGAAACCTATGGCCCCCGGGTCTATTTTCCATATTATATTTTCAGATCTATAAACTAAAAACACAAAAATACTTTGCTGCAATTTATTTACTTTTATTTTAATTATCGTTTTAGTAATCTTTTATATCTATCTCTATCAGATCTCATCCTTGCAAGTGACCGTGAAGGGATTGACAACCCCTTTATAGCGTTGGGTGCAAGTGTTTGATTGTTTGTGCAGGTGCATAGATTGGGGCCTTGCTTGTACCTCCTACTGGATTGATACCTTGGTTCTCAAAAACTGAGGGAAATACTTATCTACTTTGCTGCATCACCCTTTCCTCTTCAAGGGAAAACCAACGCAAGCTCAAGAAGTAGCAAGAAGGATTTCTGGCGCCGTTGCCGGGGAGGATACATAGCAAGTCAAGATAAGAACTCTCCCGTCAACTTGCCAATTTGTGGTGTGGTTGCCGGAGAGATCTACATCAAGATTACCAAGTACCCATCACAAACTCATCTCTTGCATTTACATTATTTTCCATTTGCCTCTCGTTTTCCTCTCCCCCACTTCTAAAACGATTTTCAGAAAAAACCAAAAAGATTTGCCTTTTTATTCGCCCATCTTCCGTTCGTCTTTTCGTTTGCCTGTTGTTTGCTTGTGTGCTAGATTGCTTGCTTTGTCACAATGACTCAAGAGAATACCAAGTTGTGTGACTTCTCCAATACTAATAATAATGACTTTATTAGTACTTCGATTGCTCCCGCCACTAGTGCGGAATCTTATGAAATTAATGCCACTTTGCTGAATCTTGTTATGAAAGAACAATTTTCCGGCCTTCCTAGTGAAGATGCCGCATCCCATCTAAATACTTTCGTTGAGTTGTGTGATATGCAAAAGAAGAAAGATGTGGATAATGATATTGTTAAATTGAAGCTATTTCCGTTCTCACTACGAGATCGTGCTAAAACTTGGTTTACATCTTTGCCTAAAAATAGTATTGATTCATGGAATAAGTGTAAAGATGCTTTTATTTCCAAGTACTTTCCGCCCGCTAAGATCATCTCCCTTAGGAACGATATAATGATTTTTTAGCAACTTGATCATGAGCATGTTGCACAATCTTGGGAGAGGATGAAATTAATGATTAGAAATTGCCCCGCACATGGTTTGAGTTTATGGATGATTATACAAATTTTTTATGGGGATTGAATTTTGCATCTAGAAATCTTTTAGATTCCGCCGCGGGTGGTACTTTTATGGAAATAACATTAGGAGAAGCTACTAAACTCCTAGATAATATTATGGCAAATTACTCTCAATGGCATACCGAAAGATCTCCTACTAGTAAAAAAGTGCATGCTATTGAAGAAATAAATACTTTGAGTGAAAAGATGGATGAATTAATGAAATTGTTTGCTAGTAAGAGTGCTCCTATTGATCCTAATGATTTGCCTTTGTCTTCTTTGATTGGAAATAATAATGAATCTATGGATGTGAATTTTGTTGGTAGGAACAATTTTGGTAATAACGCGTATAGAAGTAATTTCAACCCTAGGCCGTTTCCTAGTAATTCCTCTAATAATTATGGTAATTCCTACAACAATCCTTATGGAAATTATAATAAGATGCCCTCTGATCTTGAGAATAATATTAAAGAATTTATTAGTTCGCAAAAGGTTTTCAATGCTACGATTGAAGAAAAATTGCTCAAGATTGATGATTTGGCTAGGAACATTGATAGAATTTCGCTTGAGATTGATTCTTTGAAAATTAGATCTACTCCACCCAAGCGTGATATTAATGAGTCTTTAAAAGCTATGAGAACTTCTATTGATGAGTGTAAGGAAAGAACCGCTAGAATGCGTGCTAAGCGTGAATGGCTTGAAAAAGTGTGTTCCCGTGATAATAATGATGAAGATCTTAAAGTGATTGATGTGACTCCTATTGAATCTTTGTTTTGTAATATAAATCTTGATAAATATGGGGCTGGAGATAAGTCAACTTTAGTTAAAAGTTGTCTCAATGATTCAGAGTTTATAGATCTTAATGCTAAAATTGATAAAAGTGAGATTGAAGAGGTCAAAACTTTAAATAGCAATGAACCCACTCTTTTGGATTTCAAGGACTTTAATTATGATAGTTGTTCTTTGATTGATTGTATTTCCTTGTTGCAATCCATGTTGAATTCTCCGCATGCTTATAATCAAAATAAAGCTTTTACTAAACATATTGTTGATGCTATGATGAAATCCTTTGAAGAAAAACTTGAGTTGGAAGTTTCTATACCTAGAAAGCTTTATGATGAGTGGGAACCTACTATTAAGATTAAAATTAAAGATTATGAGTGCCATGCTTTGTGTGATTTGGGTGCTAGCGTTTCCACGATTCCTAAAACTTTATGTGATGTGCTAGGTTTCCATGAACTTGATGATTGCTCTTTAAATTTCTATCTAGCGGATTCCACTATTAAGAAACCTATGGGAAGGATTAATGATGTTCTTATTGTTGCAAATAGGAATTATGTGCCCGTAGATTTCATTGTTCTTGATATAGATTGCAATCCTACATGTCCTATTATTCTTGGTAGACCTTTCCTTAGAACGATCGGTGCAATTATTGATATGAAAGAAGGAAACATTAGATTCCAATTTCCCTTAAGGAAAGGCAAGGAACACTTTCCTAGAAAGAAAATTAAATTACCTTATGAATCTATTATGAGAGCTACTTATGGATTGCATACCAAAGATGACAATACCTAGATCTATTGCGTTATGCCTAGCTAGGGGCGTTAAACAATAGCGCTTGTTGGGAGGCAACCCAATTTTATTTTATGTTTTTGTTTTAGTTTATGTTATTGAGTGATTTACACATTATTACCTCTGTAGTAATTGTGTTTTTAGTTTTTTAATTAGTGTTTGATCCAAATAAGACATTTGGGATGGTTTACGGTGATTGTTGATTTGATCTTGCTGAAAAACAGAAACTTTGACGCCCAGTCCAGGAATTTTATAAATTCACCAGAGCATCGAATGAGTCTTAAATTTTAACAAAAGATTGATATACAAATTTCCCAGAATTTCCTAATTTTTAAGAATTTTTAGAGTTACAGAAGTATTCGAAGTTTACAGATTACTACAGACTGTTCTGTTTTAGACAGATTCTGTTTTTCTACGTGTTGTTTGCTTATTTTGATGAATCTATGGGTAGTATCGGGGGGTATGAACCATGGAGAAGTTGGAATACAGTAGATATTACACCAATATAAATAAAGAATGAGTTCACAACAGTACCTAAAGTGGTGATTTTATTTTCTTATACTAACGGATCTCACGAGTTTTGTGTTGAGTTTTGTGTTGTGAAGTTTTCAAGTTTTGGGTAAAGATTTGATGGACTATGGAATAAGGAGTGGCAAGAGCCTAAGCTTGGGGATGCCCAAGGCACCCCAAGGTAATATTCAAGGACAACCAAGAGCCTAAGCTTGGGGATGCCCCGGAAGGCATCCCCTCTTTCGTCTTCAATCCATCGGTAAATTTACTTGAGGCTATATTTTTATTCACCACATGATATGTGTTTTGCTTGGAGCGTCTTGTATGATACGAGTCTTTGCTTTTTAGTTTGCCACAATCATCCTTGCTGTACACACTTTTTTAGAGGGACATGCATGAATCGTGAATTTATTAGAATACTCTATGTGCTTCACTTATATCTTTTGAGCTAGGCAATATGCTCTAGTGCTTCACTTATATCTTTTTAGAGCACGACGGTGGCTTTATTTTATAGAAATTATTGAACTCTCTTGCTTCACTTATATTATTTTGAGAGTCTCTAAACAGCATGGTAATTTGTTTAGGTTATGAATTTAGTCCTAATATGATGGGCATCCAAGAGAGATATAATAAAAACTTTCATATAAAAGTGCATTGAATACTATGAGAAGTTTGATTCCTTATGATTGTTTTGAGATATAAAGATTGTAATATTAGAGACATGCTAGTGAGTAATTGTGGATTGGTAGAAATACTTGTGTTAAAGTTTGTGATTCCCGTACCATGCACGTATGGTGAACCGTTATGTGACGAAGTCGTAGCATGATTTATTTATTGATTGCCTTCCTTTGTGTGGAGGTCGGGATCGCGCGATGGTTAACTCCTGCCAACCCTTCCCCTAGGAGCATGCGTGTAGTACTTTGTTTTGATGACTAATAGACTTTTGCAATAAGTATGTGAGTTCTTTATGACTAATGTTGAGTTCATGGATTATACGCACTCTCACCCTTCCACCTTTGCTAGCCTCTCTAGTACCGCGCAACTTTCGCCGGTGCATTAAACCCACCTTCCTCAAAACAGCCACCATATACCTTCCTCAAAACAGCCACCATACCTACCTATTATGGCATTTCCATAGCCATTCCGAGATATATTGCCATGCAACTTCCACCGTTCCGTTTATTATGACACGCACCATCATTGTCATATTGCTTAGCATGATCGTAAGATAGCTAGCATGATGATGACATTGCTACGCTAGATCATTGCATATCCCGGTACATCGCCGGAGGCATTCATATAGAGTCATATCTTGTTCTAGTATCGAGTTGTAAATTTTGAGTTGTAAGTAAATAAAAGTGTGATGATCATCATTATAGAGCATTGTCCCATGTGAGGAAAGGATGATGGAAACTATGATTCCCCCACAAGTCGGGATGAGTCTCCGGACTTTATGAAAAATAAAAGAGGCCAGAGAAGCCCAAATAAAAAAAAGAGGCCAAAGAAGCCCGCCAAAAGAAAAAAAGGGAAAATAAAAAAAATGAGAGAAAAGAGAGAAGGGGCAATGCTACTATCCTTTTCCACACTTGTGCTTCAAAGTAGCACCATGATCTTCATGATAGAGAGTCTCCTATATTGACACTTTCATATACTAGTGGGAATTTTTCATTATAGAACTTGGCTTGTATATTCCAATGATGGGCTTCCTCAAATTGCCCTAGGTCTTTGTGAGCAAGCGAGTTGGATGCACACCCACTTAGTTTCTTTTTTGAGCTTTCATACACTTATAGCTCTAGTGCATCTGTTGCATGGCAATCCCTACTCACTCACATTGATATCTATTGATGGGCATCTCCATAGCCTGTTGATACGCCTAGTTGGTGTGAGACTATCTCCTTCTTTTGTCTTCTCCACAACCACCATATTCTATTCCACCTATAGTGCTATGTCCATGGCTCACGCTCATGTATTGCGTAAGAGTTGAAAAAGTTTGAAAATACTAAAGTATGAAACAATTGCTTGGCTAAAACTGGGGTTGTGCGTGATTTAATACTTTGTGTGATGAAGATGGAGCATAGCCAGACTATATGATTTTGTAGGGATAGCTTTCTTTGGCCATGTTATTTTGAGAAGACACGATTGCTTTATTAGTATGCTTGAAGTATTATTGTTTTTATGTCAACATTAAACTTTTGTTTTGAATCTTATGGATCTGAATATTCATGCCACAATAAAGAAAATTACATGGATAAATATGTTAGGTGGCATTCCACATCAAAAATTCTGTTTTTATCATTTACCTACTCGAGGACGAGCAGGAATTAAGCTTGGGGATGCTTGATACGTCTCCAACGTATCTATAATTTTTGATTGTTCCATGCTATTATATTATCTGTTTTGGATGTTTTATATGCATTAATATGCTATTTTATATTATTTTTGGGACTAACCTATTAACCTAGAGCCCAGTGCCAGTTTCTGTTTTTTCCCTGTTTTTGAGTTTTACAGAAAAGGAATATCAAACGGAGTCCAAACGGAATAAAACTTTCGCAATGATTTTTCTTGGACCAGAAGACATCTAGAAGACCTGGAGAGGAGGTCAGAAGACCTGGCAGCAGATGACAAGCCGCCAGGGCGCGCCCCCCTGGCTTGTGGGCCCCCTGGAGGCCTTCTAACCCTAACTCTTCGCCTATATATTCCCATATATTCAGAAACCATCAGGGGGAGCCACAAAAATACTTTTCCGCCGCTGCAACCTTCTGTTCCCGTGAGATCCCATCTTGGGGCCTTTTCCGGTAATCTGCCGAGGGGGATTCAATCACAGAGGGCTTCTACATCAACTCCATTGCTCCTCCGATGAAGCGTGAGTAGTCTACCTCAGACCTATGGGTCCATAGCTAGTAGCTAGATGGCTTTTTCTCTCTCTCCGATCCTCAATACCATGTTCTCCTCGATGTTCTTGGAGATCTATCCGATGTAATCTTCTTTTGCGGTGTGTTTGTCGAGATCCGATGAATTGTGGATTTATGATCAGATTATCTATGAATATTATTTGAATCTTCTCTGAATTCTTATATGCATGATTTCATATATTTGTATTTCTCTTCGAGTTATTGGTTTGGTTTGGCCAACTAGATCGGTAGTTCTTGCAATGGGAGAGGTGTTTAGTTTTGGGTTCAATCTTGCGGTGTCCTCACCCAGTGACAAAGTAGGGGTAGCGAGGCACGTATTTGTATTGTTGCCATCAAGGATAAAAAGGTTGGGTTTTCATCATATTGCTTGAGTTTATCCCTCTACATCATGTCATCTTACTTAAGGCGTTACTCTGTTCTTTATGAACTTAATACTCTAGATGCAGGCAGGAGTCGGTCGATGTGTGGAGTAATAGTAGTAGATGCAGAATCGTTTCGGTCTACTTGACATGGACATGATGCCTATATGCATAATCATTGCCTTGGATATCGTCATAACTTTGCGCTTTTCTATCAATTGCTCAACAGTAATTTGTTCACCCACCGTATTATTTTCCTTCAAGAGAGAAGCCTCTAGTGAAACCTATGGCCCCCGGGTCTATTTTCCATTATATATTTTCAGATCTATAAACCAAAAATACCAAAAATACCTTGCTGAAATTTTATTTACTTTTATTTAGTTTTACTTTTATTAATCTTTTATATCTATCTCTATCAGATCTCATCCTTGCAAGTGACCGTGAAGGGATTGACAACCCCTTTATAGCGTTGGGTGCAAGTGTTTGATTGTTTGTGCAGGTGCATAGATTGGGGCCTTGCTTGTACCTCCTACTGGATTGATACCTTGGTTCTCAAAACTGAGGGAAATACTTATCTCTACTTTGCTGCATCACCCTTTCCTCTTCAAGGCAAAAACCAACGCAAGCTCAAGAAGTAGAAAGGAGGAACCACATGAGCCGGAGGAGGAGGCGTCGCCGCAGGAGCCGGAGGAGGAGGCGCCGCCGGAGGAGCCGGAGGAGGAGGCGCCGACGGTCGTGGATCTGTGGCCCGAGCAGCTGGCCATCCTCAACCCCATCCGCTCGGAGTCAGCTGCGGAGGCCCGACGTTTTTGTCAGTAGCAGATGGAGGCAGCGCGGGCGGCGCAGGCGGATCTAGCTCCGGCGCAGGAGGATCAGGCCATCTCCGACGACGAAGATGCGTAGTGCACTAGGTAGTACGTAGGATATTTATTGCATGCTTTTGTATGGAACTATGGATATAAGGGACGATATATATTGCATGCTTTTGTATGGACAAAATGGATGGAGGGAGTGACATTTTTCTAAACGAGCATGACCTGCGGCGGCAGTCCTTCTTCGGTCTATGGCAGTTGGTAGCCGTAGTGACATTCATCCCCATAAAAGAAGCAAGCATAACATAGATGGAGGGACCGAGGGAGTGACATTTTTCTAGATGGAGGGAGTGACATTCATCCCCATAAAAGAAGCAAGCATAACATAGATATATGGGTGGGTAAATAAGGTGGGTGAAGCCCGCACGTAGTACTGCACCCTCGCCTCGGTCTATGGCACCTGGAAGGTGGAGACGCGTGCGAGAAGAGAGGAACCAGTGGCAACGACTGTCACTGCGTCTGTGGCGGCGCGCATCGGCGCATGCAGGCAGGCTAGCTGGATCACGTGGCATGCATAGCAGGCTTCTGTATCGTGGCGGCGCGCATCGGCGCATGCAACGGCCCAACAGTCCAACGAAACCAGGGCCCAACGGTCCAACCAGTGCCACCGTCCAACGCGACCCCACTTGTCAGGTCCAACGGGCGACACATTTCAGTGTGGCCCCACTCGTCGGCAGTTAACGGTCAAACCATTGACCCGACGGCATCCTCCGCTGTGATCATTTTTGAGGGTTTTGGACAAGAGAGTGGGGAAAAGTGAGCAATCGTTAAGAGCATGGGGGTGAGTGGGTACAGCTAAGGAACCAGGGGCACAGGAATAGAAATCCCTATAATATTTGTAGTCACATTGTAGCGTGATGGAGAAGCATTTATTGTTGTCAAGGTGAAGATCGTTGCACATACCCCCTGTGTCGAAACAATACGGGCATTCTTCCATTTTTTGTGGCATTCATAGAATAAAAAATCAACAGAAAAAATCGACATGACCGTTGGTAAAATATGGACATATTGAGTGCCAGAAATTCGATGAAACAGAAATGAATCCTTGTTTAGCCAAAACATTGGCAACTCTCTCGACATTCCCTGCAAAAAGAAACATAGCGCGAGACAATTCGCAAGAACACACGATGCAACCCATATATAATGCATTTCATCAATTCACAAATAAACATATAATGCATTTCATCAAATGGTTAGAGGAAATTTTGTACCGTCCGGATCGAGAGGGGGGCAGCTGTCAAGAGGGCGGGAGAGGGGGCGCCCATGAAGGCTGCGCGATGAGGTGGGGGTGCGGGGCGGACGGGGCGGCCGGACAGGACGACAGAGGGAGAGATTGGCCGAAGATGACAAGGGCGAGCTCGCCGGTCGGAGAGGCTCTTCGATGAGCGGGTGGGCCGGGGGAACGGCTGGGCAGCGCGGGGGCACGACTAGCGTAGGGTGGGGACATGGTTGGGTGGGGAACGACGAGGAACGACGAATTCAGGAGAATAGTGTCCGGTGGCGGGGGAGAAGGGGGACGGAGGAGGAGGCTGAAAACGAGTGGTTCTCACAGCAGTATAGCTAAAGTGCTTGTTGGTTGTTAGTGCTAGCGCCAATGACGTGGCCAACGCAAGCAGTACTTGGTGTTGTGTTAGGGCTGCTCTACTTGACAGATGGCGTGTGAAAATGCATATTACATAAAAAGTGTGGATCAAAATATATAATGATACAATTTAGGAGGTACACAAATGTGTGAAGTATTACACGATGAAAAGTACACAAAAAGTACACGAATAATGAAGTACACAAATCAAGTACGACGTCGTTTGACAATCCTCTCAATGACAGTTTGGGTCTTTTTAATCTTGCTTGAATACTTCCGGCCCGCATTATGACTCTTTCGTAAGAAGGGACGTCCTGTCTCAGGCAACGTAGTTCTTCTCCTTCTGGTGGTGTAATTTTCATCGTCATCATAGTTCTCCTCTTCTTTTGGGTCCACGCCAAACTGATCATAGTCATCCTCATTGGCCACTCCGTCCATCCCGACGATGTACTTCTTGGATCTCCTGTCGACAACATGACTCGAATTTGCTGGGTCAGTTATGTAGAAGCATTGTGACACGTCCTTAGCGAATACCCAAGACTCATACTTGGCGGTAATTCCTTTCACACCCTTTGCACCAGCAGGTTGTGCTTCGGGCAGAGACATGGTAATGACACCACGTTCTTCCTTCTCGACATTCTTCGCCCATCTGACCTGGAACAGTGGCACCGTGTGATCTTCGGCGTACTCAAGTTCCCATATCTCTTCGATCCTTCAGTAGTATCTGTTATTTTCATTCTCGGTGAAGGCAATTATTGTGACGCCTGAGTTCTTGTAATCAGAGTTTTTGTCTTTTGCCTCAGTATAGAATGTGTATCCATTGATATCATATGATTGGAAGGTGTCGACAGTGCATGCGGGGCCTCCTGCTAATGCATAGATGAGATTTGCATTGGCAATACCCATTGGCACTGGTTTCTCCCGAATTCGCTCTTTTAACCAAGATGCAAATTTGGAGTTGTGCTCTCTAATGATCTGGGATTCGGTCCTCTGCCTCCCTGCCATTGCATGCTCTCTCTTTAAAGTGTCCTTGTGAGTCTACTGCCAAGGAGTGATTATATCTGCTTGTTGTAACACCACAGTGTGCGCTTTGTCAAAGTCGTCTCGATGGTTTTGTATATCCACATTTAAATCATGCTTCAACTGTGAGTGACCTACTACTTCGAGCCTATCGACATGCTTCCTCGTGGGCAAACCAAGAGATTGATCATCATCTATATAATTATTGCAGAATGATATGCACTCTTCGGTCAGATAGGCCTGGACGATGCTTCCATCCGGACGGGCCCAGTTACGAACGTAACCCTTCACAGTTCCATTCATCCGTTCAAATGGGAACATGGTATGCAAGAATGTCGGTCCAAGGTCTTTAACCTCATAAACAATATGAAATAGGAGATGCACCATCACATCAAAGAATGACAGTCAGAAATATATATCAAGCTCACATAGTATTGCGATGTTCTCCTCTTGTAGTCGCCTAAGATGTCGCACACTGATCAACTTTCGATAGAGAACATAAAAAATGTTGCAGAAGTCAAGAAGTGTGTTGCGGACGTGATCATCCATTATCCCTCTGCGAGCTATCGGAAGTAATTGTGTCATCATCACATGACAATCATGGGACTTCATGTTGCTAAACATTTACTTTTTTGTGTCAAGATATATGTGTATGAGCCCCGAGTAACTAGAAGGAACTTTGATGCCGTCAAGGCACTTGAAAAGTTGATGAAGCTCATCCTAGTCGAGCGTGAAGCAAGCTCTAGGGGGCAATAATCATCTATGGTTTTTGACACGGTTTTGCCCTTCTTTGTCTCGTCGGCTATGGCGATGTTTTTGCCCTTGGCCGTCTCCTTGGTTCTTTTAAGGGATGCGGGTTGGAGATCTCCCCTAATACCAATATCTTTCAAGTCTTGTCTTGCCCTAGGACCATATTTACCTTTTTCTGGCATGTCAAACAGTGTTCCAAGCAAACTCTCGCACACATTTTTTGTGATATGCATCATATCAAGAGAATGTGGCGTACTGAGTAGTTCCCAATACTTCAAGCCCCAGAAAACATACTTTATTTTCCATACTTTTAGCAGCATTTTCTCAGAGGCCTTCTTTATCTTCCTTCCTGGCTCCGGGCAATCTTTCCAATTCTTTAACATCTCATGGATTTCTTCTCCACTCCTCTTACGTGGTGGCCCTCGGGCCTCACCCGTGTTGTCAAACAGATCTCCACGAGTTCTCCACTCATCATCTTTGTCAAGCCAGCTTGATGGCCCATGAACACGGTTTTGCAAATGCCCTTTTTTGATAGATGGCGAAAAGATGTGTCATCCATACATTTAACACATCAGCAATGTCCATGACACGCTTGTGCAGCAATATATCCGTAACCTAGATAGTCATGAACGGTCGTGAGCAATGTTGTTCTCATTGGAAAATAGTTTCCAGTGCTAGCGTCCCATGTTTTGACCCCTTCATCCTTCCATAATATGTCTAACTCCTCCTTCAATAGCTCAAGATATGTGTTGATATCGTTGCCTGGTTGGACCGGCCCTTGAATTAGCATTACCATGTTTGTGTACTTTTGTTTCATGCAGAGCCAAGGCGGGATGTTGTACATCCAAACAAACATGGGTCGTGTACTATGTGTGCTACTCTGGTTACCACATGGATTTAGTCCATCACTACTGACACCCAAGCTGGGATTTCTTGCTTCTGCTGCGAATTCTGGTTCTATTCAGTCGAGTGCTTTCCACTGACAACCATCTGCAATATGTCTCAGAATGCCATCATTTTTGGATGTCCTGGTCTTGTGCCAAGTCATTTTCTTTGCTTCCTTCACGTCAACGAAATAACACTGCAGGCGTGGAATCAACGGAATGTACTAAACAACCTTTCGAGGCTCCTTCTTTCCAGGCTTGTATAGGGATTCCTTGCAAGTTGGACACTCTGTTTTGTGCTCATGCTCATTACGATATAAGATGCACTCATTTACGCATGCGTGATATCTTACATGCGGCAAATCAAGAGGGCACACGATCTTTTTCGCCTCATCGACACTCTTAGTAAAAAAATTCCCCTTGGGCAAAACTTTATGTAAATATTCCAATGTAGCGTCCAGACTTGCGTCTGTGCTCTTGAATCTTGCTTTGATGTCTAGAAGTTTGAGCGTGGCGTGCAAGCGGGTGTGCTCAGGATCGCAACCTTCATACAGTGGAGCTTTCGCGTCTAACTCCAATTGCGCCAACTTGAGAGACTCTTTAATAGCAGATCTCTCACTTGTCGTCTTCTTCTGCAGCAATTCTTTAACATGGGGATCCTGCAGCATTTCAGCCAACGACATATCCTGGGTGACATGATCCTCTTCATGTTTGGGTGGTGTTTCATCATTTCCCCCTCCAAGCGCATGGTCATTATTGTTTCCTCCTTCTGGCGGCCCTGCTAATTCATCGAAAGGGTTTTCCGCTTCCATATCCGCCGCTCCGTCGTCATCACGAACATCCTCATTCTCCTCACCATTCTTTGTCCATCATGTATAACCTTCAACGAAACCACGACGAAGCAAGTGCGCGAGGATTCTACCATCGACCGGGTTATGGAAAATTCCATTTTTGCATATCTTACATGGACATAATATCTGCGTTTCACACTTTTGTATCATATTCGTTACCGCAAAATTGAGAAAGACCTTCACACTTCGATCCATATTGAATCTTTCGACAGATCAAAGTAGCATGTAAAGGGAAATACAAAAAGAATTACATATATATTAACAACGAGGGCATACAAAATTTCGGCATGACCTTTGCGAAAAAATGAACATATTGAGTGTCAGAAATTTGACGAAACGGAAATGAATCAACGTTTCGCCAAAACATTGGCAACTCTCTCTACAAATTTCCCATCCATGCATGTTTCGTCATATATATATAGCAATCACAAACACATAATTAAATAACGAGAAAGTGTTTGTGTTAATTACCTTAAAGAGAAGAGACACGAGTCGAGCTAGTCCTCAATCGATCACACGAGAAGTCGGTCGACAGTACGTAGGTTGGAGGGAGCCATTAATGGAGAGTGAAGGAAAATTTAATGCAAGTGGGTGGAGGAGAGAGCTAGCTAGCTATTCCCCCCATCCGGGTTTATTAGGCCCCCTCTTATTTTGGGCTAAAGTTTGACCTATAAATTCAACTAACAAAATGTAAATTACAAGTCATAAAAATTATATTGTTGGAAAGCTCTTTCAAATACAAATCAAACAATATAATGTTTCATAGCATATACTTTACATTTTAGTAGTTTATGGATGGTTAAAGTATGACACAAAATACAAAAGGGCCCAATAAACCGGGACAGAGGTAGTAGCTTAGAGAGTGGGTGTGTGGAGGCTAGCAAACTTAATTAATGCATCACCTAGCTAGATCTAACTACCTAATTAAGAATCATGATAACATAATTGGGTTTCTCAAGATGAAGAGGAGAGAGAGAGAGGAGGAATCAGAAGAGCAAAAGGAAGAAGAAGGGAATATACTAGGTGGATACACAAGGGTTATCACGTGGGAATAGTGTTGCGACTTTATTACTCGTGTTGCTAAACAACGCAACACCAGCACTAATATGTATATTCCTGGCGTGCCATAGTACGCTACGCCGATGTTATGTGGGCCCCAAAGTGGATCGACAAAAATGGACCCACACAATATACTGTTGGCGTCCGGACGAAAGCAACGCATAGATATAGGAAATATTGCCGGCGTGGTATAAATCTACTACGCCAATAGTAAGTTACACCTGCACACAACATTGGAGGCCACATACAAGTGGTGTTCCACGTACGTTCAACGCCAGCACTAAGTAACTAGCTATATCATACGAAAATGGCCGACACCAGCGCTATTTGAAAAATATAGTGCTGGCGTTGGTTGGAAACGGCGCGCCACCAACAAGAGTTGTGGCTAGCCATTTCTCCACTAGTTAAGGAAGCACCAACAGAAACAGTAATGTGCGCTCTTCACAGGATAACACCTTGATAGCGGCTACTCCGGCTGCCACGTTTCCTTATGAGACGGAAGCCAGTAGCGTTGTTTTTGTGTTGGGGAAGACAACTCTTGGGGTACCTCCTTTACCTCTTGTTTACGTCTCACCAAGAAAGAACCACATCTTTTTTGGACATCTCATAGTTTTGTCGTTGACGACAAAACCACATCTACTTTGGACATCTCATAGTTTTGTCGTCGATGATGTATGACAAAACTATCTCTACTTTGTTTCAGCACATTGTCGACGTCGTCGACGACAAAACTACATCTACTTTGGACATCACAACCATCATCTACTTTGCATCCATCCACACCAGCATCTACATTGCACATCTCAACTTGAACTACAAATTGATATCAAACAACATGACATTTTCATCTTGAACTACAAAAATGCATCATCATATTCAAATACATCATAGTAGGTTGTAGCATTCTGTCAACAAACATAAACTGCTTCAACTACAACACAAACAACACTACAACACAAATTCCTACAAACAACAATGCTAAAACAAGCAACATCTCATCTCTCTCTCTCTCTCTCTCTCTCTCTCTCTCAAAACCAGATTCTTCCTTGACAGCTCCACGTTTTCCTTCTACAAATTATGACTTTTGATACATCTCCGTTCTACCTCTGCGTGAAGGTCTTCAAAAGCAAGGGCAACACGCAATGGAGGAGGAGGATCAACCCAAACCACCCATTGACACTCCTGTGGTAACTAATTGCACATCACATTAACCAAAAATTAGAGGTTGCATAAACAACAACTAAAATATGCTCAAATTCACAAAATCTTACATCTAAAGGACACCCTAAAAAATGGCGGCCATTGCTAGCCCCTCCCCAGGAAACACGACGGGCAGGAACAAGGCCGTGACCAAGGCAGCGATGCTTTGAAGATTCTACAATCCGCAATATGTGTCGCCGGGAAGATAGAACTCTGAGACGTGTTGCACAATCCCGACCCCGTCAACCTAAACCAAAAGGGAAGGTCAAAATTTTCCCCATATATCACAAACCCTAGCTAGAAACCCTAGAACGAGTTTGGGTTGGAGGAAGATGCGGCCGGGGAAGTACTTACCTCTCTAGCCGCCGGCGAGAAGTTGGACGAGCCCGAGCTCGCCATGCGGAGCCGCTCCTTCCTCTTCCATGCCACGCCTTGCCTCCCAATCTTTTTGCCTCACCGGCATTGTTCTTTTGTTTTTTGTGCAAGCTCACTAAGGACAAAGGGGTACTTAGTGTACCACCAACAGGGGCAAAAATGTCCAGAATCTAGCACCGGTTGCGGTCAAACGGCACAGATTGGACGGAACCGTGCCAGAAGGGCAAAAACATAAGACGACGAAAGTGGGTTGGGCAGGACCGCGTGTTTTCAGAAATTAGGGACAAACCTGTGGAGTGTGACACAACTAAGGGTATAAAACCAATTAACCCTTTCATTAAACTTAATACATTGAGATGCATATTGGATAGCAGTTTTGGGGTGGAATAATAGCAGTAGATGCAATTGGATTACAATCTACTTATCATGGACGTGATCCCTATACAAAATTATGTCATGAATGATCATAGTTATGATTCTTTTCTGTTAATTGCTCAACAATAATTTGGTTACCATGCTATTACTTGCTTTTGAGAGAGTTGCCACTAGTGAACCTATGTCCCCCGTGTCCATTCTCTATTAATACTTGTGTTACATTATTGCTCTTTTATTTACTTCATTGTTTTTCCGTTTTGCCATATCACTATCTATCACTATTTGATTTTAACCTTGCAACTAGAAAGAGAGGGGATTGACAACCCCTTTGCCAAGTTGGGTGCAAGCATTTATTTTGTTTGTGTGCATGTGCTGCTCATCTTGTTAGCTTGTAGAGACCTATTGGTTCGATTGAACCTTGGTTCTTAACTGAGAGAAATACTTTCTCAACTGTGTTGCGTCACCCTTTCTCTTCGAAAAAATCCAACAACTCCTACGGGAGTAGAGGAACGCACACACTAGGCGGGCTGGTAGCACGAGCGGCAAAGAAAGTCTGCCACTAAACGTCGTTCTTGTCCCAGAACCACGTGTCCTAGATAGGTGAATCGACGGCGTCCTAGCGTCACGGAGGAGATCCAGAGGCACTAGGGCTCACCAGTGGTTGATCTCCAAAAGGCGCGCGCGACCGCTCGTCGAGATGGGCGGCACATGCACCTGATCCGGGCTGAGATGCCACCCGTTTGGCAGGTGCGTATCGGGCCACGGTGGTGGCCATGTCCCAGTAGCGCTGACACACCCCCACTTTCACGTAGGGCCTATGAAGCGGCATGGCGACGAGCGGCGAGATTTGAGAAGCCGACAACACTCCTCAACACCAATGAGCCAGACGACGACCCCGCTTCGTGGTCGTGCTTTTCCGGACTTCCTCGGGATCCACTTCCATTTCCCCATTATGGCCGGCGGGGGAGCATGGCCAACGCTGCCTAGGGCTTGTCAGGCGCCTGGGGGGCACATAAGTGTGTGGAAGTGGACTGGCCGGTCCACGCGCACAAGCTAGGCATTAAAAAGGACCCGGATGGGGCGGCATGGTGGCTAACATGCGGGCCTTTACGCGCATTTGAATTAAGTGGGGCTGGTGGGAGGTGGTTGGTTGGCTGACACGCAGGCCCGAGGGTAGACACCGAGAGAACACACGCACATCCATCCAGTGTCCCTCTGAACGCAAATCCGGTCCAAATTTGCGTTTGAAATAGGTCCACACGGACATGAGGTGGACAGATTTTACGCCCGAGGCAACGCGTTGGGCCGTCGTATTTACCCGTCTCGACCCAAATAAACAAGACCAAACGCATCCTTGCATGGAGTTGGCCTAACCAACCACATAGAGGAGGCACAAATTACAAATCTATACATAACAATAAAGGACGATGTGTTTTTCTAAATTTTTTTGTCTGTCCACCTACCCCACCCACAAAGTTGAAGTAAATTACGCACAATGCCACCTAAAAAGTGAAAAAAAACTCTTCGTTAATTGTTTCTCTTATTTTTTTCGTCTGTCATTGAAACTACCCTTAAAGTCGAAGTAAATTATCCACCCGCCTGCCATAAGTAAAGAAAAAATCTTCATTATTTTTTTCTCTGAATTTTTCGTCTTTCATAGAAACTGCCCTAAATTTAAAGTAAATTACTCACCCCATCATCCATAAAAGTGAAAAAAAATGAGTTTCCTCGGAATTATTTGTACATCTTAGAGCCCTCCAGTTTTTCATTCATCATGGGGCTGACCTTTTCTAATTAACGATTATTTGTTCATGGGGAATTATTTGTACATCAACGATTTTATTAACCCGTTTCAACATACGGACCCTTTTGCTAGTACAACTAATCAAGGTTATTATTTGTACATCAACGATTTTATTAACGCGTTTCAACATACGGACCCTTTTGCTAGTACAACTAATCAAGGTTATTATACTCCCTCCGTTTCTAATATAATATAAGTCTTTTTAGAAATTTCACTACAAATACATAGTATGTAGTCCGTAATGAAATCTCTAAAACGACTTATATTTAAGAAAGGAGGAAGTATAATGTAAGAAAATAATAACGAAAGAAAAGAAAAAAGAATGAAACATCAGTAGAAGCGATGTCCGTTTCCGTTCTAAAAAAAAGTCCGTTTCCAGGCTCTCGCGCAAAACGGAGCAACGCGACGGCGAGCTTTGCGAGCTTGAACGCGTCGTCGTCCTCCGCCGTCAGAGGCGAAGCCACTTTGCTCTTCTCGAACCCGGCTTCACACTCCTTCGCCGCGGCCGCGGCCTTCTCCAGGATCGCTGTTGCCTCGCCGAACCTCCCGCCCTTGACCGCGGCGGTGCACGCAGGCCCGTTGTCCACTATGCCGCCGTACAACGACTGGCACGACCGGAGGCACCGCGCCAGGGCGACGTCATCCGCCTTGACCTTCACGCCGCTGCCCCCAAGCAGGCGGTTGATCTTGGCCTCCGTGCTGGTGGCGTTGGTCGCGAGGAGGTCCACGACGACGTCCGCGAGATCTTGGTAGTCATCGGCGTCGCCGGCGGAGCCGAGGGCATCCAAACAGAACGTGACGTCGAAGTAGGTGCCCCCGCCACCGACGGTCTTGCATGCGGCAAGTATCATGTTGGCACTCGCCGGCGGCGCAGGCGCACACGCCTCAGCCGCCGAAAGGAGGACGGGAAAGATCAGCAAGATGACGCCCACCACGTCCATCACGCTATGTGTCGAAGATGGCAGATGAAATGTGAGGTGTTGGAAGATTGATTGCATATATTATTTTTTTTCAGTTTGATTCTGTATTTGCCCACCACGCTCATCACGCGAGCATCAATGGACTGTTCTTCATGCTCATACTAATATCATGGGTACTTTTGGATTTACATTATGGCATTAAAATTGCCCCGGTATTTCAGAGAAATGGCACTGGCAAAGAGACTTGTCGAACACGTGGCTGGCAGCCTAGCACCACAGAACACGAACTGCCAAACTTGTACGCGCCGGTGCAAATGAGTCACGCTATCGTGCCATAGTGGTTTCCTTTTAAGCTTTTTTGAGACCAACATAACTAGCCAGTGAGCCATCGTAGCAAGCAATCGACCTGTCACTTATAGCTAGCCTTTCTAAGTTTCATCATCGGTGTGTGTATCCATCTCATCACGGTGCATGTCACGACACACATTATTGCTCCACACTCTACCACCTACAAATGGCTATATTCGTTTTCCTTTATTGTGATTTGAGGAAATATTCCGGCCTGCAAATCAGAATACTATGCATGCAGTTGTATATACAAAGAAGTGCTCCGAGATGTGATAATAATGAGACTCGAAATACAGGTGATGATAATCGAGGCAAGATGCCAACCAAAGGGATGCAATTATGAGCGGGCCACGATATTGCTTGTCCGTTTATTTCTTACGAAAAGGGAATGAAATAAGACACAAGCAACGTGGCGTGGGGCTTTCCGTACAAGTCAGGCAATAGAGAGAGACTGTGGTCCAGAAGCTTCCTCACTCTACCACATACAAATGGTTATATTCATTTTCCATTGTGTGATTTATGGAAATATTCCGGCCTGCAAATCGAGTGTGAGACAGAATACTATGCACGCAATTGTATACACAAAGAAGTGCTCCAAAAGGTGATAATAACGAGACTTGAAAAACAAGTGATGAAACCAAAGAGGTGCTATTATGAGTGGGCCGCGACATTTCTTGTCCGTCTATTTCTTACGAAAAAGGAATAAAAATAAGACACAAGCAACATGGCGTGGGGCTTTCCATACAAATCAGGTCATAGAGAGAGACTACGGCCTAGAAGCAAAACCTCCATGTGGATGGACGTAATCATTGACAAATGATGTCTCCTATAAAATGAAACTTATAAGCATGGGACACCTATCAACCCTTTAACTTTTGCAAAAATGCTCTCGTCAATGCGTTTGCTTAATAAGCATGAGTAAACCTCTATGAGTTCCTTTGATTATTTCCTTATTTGAGAGTTCGAGATTAAGAATGTTGCGGCTACACACGTCTGCTCAATATGTTGTGTCGTAGGGCATCTTTGTATGTTGAAATTGAATTGGGTCAACTGAGTTAGGTAAGCGATTCAGTGGTAGGGTCCCCATCTCTTTTGTTTTGATTTCTTTGAAATTTGAAAAACAAATTCAGTTTCAAATTTTTATAAGATGATATTCGTAAAAGTTGTCTTCTCCCTCATGGCTACGAGTCTTCACTCGATCCAATCATATCTGGCCTAGACCGGGAAGCAAAGACCGAAGGTGAGCCTTGCCCATCGCCACGTGCTTACTGCCCGATCAACATCGAACGGCTGATATGCGCAAGGATGCTGGCTCCCGGCTCCACATGGCACGCGGTCCCACGGGACCCGCCAAACCCACCCACCTCTCTTCTCATCCTCGTTCGTAGTCGTAGGTTCTCAGCAGCTACTTAAACTGGTAGGCTCTCAACACTCAGCAGTAAAGCAGTGGCACTTCCTCTTCCTCCCCGAGCTCTCCACCAACACCATCGCGGTATCACAGTTCACGCGCGCTTGGTCCTCGAGTGTTGGCAGGAGGTGAGCAGTTCCATGATCCGATCTTGTTCGTTACGGCGACCCCCTCTCTGTCTGCGTCATTTTCTCCCTACTCCGATCACCACTGTTGATACGCATCATGGCTGAGAGGTTGATGTGTTTGATGGAATGCCTAAGACAGGAGGTCCACTTGGTTTCCCTTGTGTTTTATGTTTTCTTCCCGCTAAATTCTACTCCTACTTACTTACTACTAGTATTCTACCCAAGCTAATTCCACTCCACTTGTTTGCCACTTGGTTTTTCTTTTCTTTCCTTCATCCGCGCCCCCAAATTATTTGGTTTTCTTGTGGAAATAATTCTAATGTTTGCTGCCATTGTACATGCTCGATCGATCCACGAACTGAGTTGACGATCTTTATCTGCAGGCTGGAGTAAGGGGAGGATGGGTACCAAGGATGCGGCAACTTTGCATGCCATCCTCTGCTCCTTGCTTCTTCTCTCGTTGAGCTGCGTGTGCCTGGCAGCAGAGTCGGAGGGGGCTCAGACGGCACTGCTAGAGGTCGATACATCATGGAAGGCCGCCAGAAAGATCCCTCAAACCCTATTTGGGTTGTTCTTTGAGGTGCATGTCATCTTTTGGTTAACACTTATTGCCTTCAAATTCCATCACAAAACTCTTCTGAGTGTTCTTGTTTTTTCACAATATTCCTCCACTGAATATTCATTCAAGGAAATCAACCACGCTGGAGCTGGTGGATTGTGGGCGGAGCTTGTTAGTAACAGAGGTACTGCTGTTACGTACTATCAGTATCAGCGGTTATATGTACTGACTGCCTCTTGGGAACATGTTATCTGAAAGTTCTAGATGCACTTGACTACGTTACAGACAAATGTGCTTGATACATAGCTCCAAAAACCATACTTACAAGGCAGTGATACACCTAGTTGCATTTTCTGGAACTCTGAAATTTTTCACTGACCTAGATCCTAATTTCCCTTTATAACAAGGATTCATATATGCTGAATGGTCAGTTTATGAAATAAAAGAGTACAGTGCCCTTTTTGCGCAACTGGATAATACGAAATTTTGTACAAAGAACAATTACAGAACAGATTTCTGTTACTCTTATATTTATTCCCGTTCCATATTGACAGCTCGCATCCCTTCCTGCTGATTGTTTTCTGTTCCCTAGGTAGTTCTGCAATCACGGCAGAACAAAACAAATCGTTATTACTACCAATACAATAGAGAAAAATTGTTGGCCTTTGCTTTTTATAAACTATCGATAAAATTGCATGTTTGGCTGTGTACTGACTGTTGCAGAATTATGCTTTAGGTTTTGAAGCTGGAGGGCCTCACACTCCTTCAAACATAGATCCATGGTCTATCATTGGGGACGAATCCTCCATATACGTGAAGACTGAAAGAGCATCTTGTTTCAGTAGAAATATCGTTGCTCTAAGGATGGAAATTCTTTGTGCCAAGTGTCCAGCTGGCGGTGTTGGTATTTACAACCCGGGATTCTGGGGCATGGTACGTTTTATTCATCAATATACTAAGTGGATAGGAACATCAGCCTGAAAATATAAATCATAAAAAAAAAGACGGTCAACAGTTTACAACAGTATTGCTAGTTGGAAAATGATAGCAAATGTTTTTCTTCCCAAAAGTGAAAGTGAAACATAATTTCATCTGTTCTAATCCACATCCATATTTTCCTTGGATAATTTTAGCTCTCCATTTAATGCTGTGCTTTCGCTTCCTTGGGATGCATCCTTTTTCTCAGAAGCATTTACACTTTTTCCCTCTGGTTTTGTGCTGCACCTGACCATTTCTACTTCCAGAACATAGAAGAAGGGAAGAGCTATAATCTGGTAATGTATATCAGATCACTAGAATCCGTGGAGTTGACTGCTTCACTCACATGTTCAGATGGACTGCAAAATATAGCAACAGCTGTCATAGTGTATACACCTTCCCTAGCACTGAGATAAGATGATTTTTCAATTTGTTATTTTTTTCACTACGACTGAAAGGATTAAATACGGTGTGGTTACAGAGATGCAGATGTGTCAGATTGGAAAAAGATAGAGATGCAATTATTTGCTAAAGGAACGTGCAGAACTTCAAGACTTGAGTTAACAACTTCCAAAAGGGGAGTCATATGGATAGATCAAGTGTCACTCATACCTTCAGATACATACAAGGTGAATTGCACTTTTATCCTGTCTTGCTATCGGGTACTGACAATCCCAAACGCATGATGTGATCTGGAATAACAATAACAACAATAATAATAATAATAATAATAATAATAATAATAATAGTTTGCATTTATTTTTTAGAAACTTGAATAGTAATGATGATGATGATAATTTAATCAATCTTATCTAATGCTTCAAAGTATGAGTTTACAAGAGACCTTAATCGTTATTTGGTTCTACATATACAGGGCCATGGCTTTCGCAAGGAACTCATAGACATGCTTATGGATTTAAGACCACGGTTCCTACGATTTCCTGGTATTTCATATGTTTTTAAAATTAAGATCAACTAATAAATGCTGCGCATTTATGTTCTAAACTTCTAGCATGTTTATGATACTGTTTATACCCAATGATTCTCGCAAACTTTTGATTGGTATTCCTTTGTATTTTTTAGATCATATTCAGCCATTAGGATTTGGCAGGAACTAATTAAGCAACCCATATCAAACCGGAATATGCCTAGAATGACAATCATAAACTTTACTACATCTGCCAAAGGAACTACTAATGACTGAAGCACAAAACTTAGAAGTACACTGTAGTCTCCTTTGTACTGCATAGCCTCCTTTTTTCCTGTAGAATGCTTTACGAGTGAAAACTGACAAGGTTTGCTGTGCAAGATAGAGTAACACTCTATTGTACTATGTACTGTGTTTATATATGCCCCATTAGGCCATGTCAACAGCTGACCTTATTAGATAACAGTGTTGAACGTATCTGATCAAATAGATCCTTGATGTTCTCTTATGAATCAAGTTGGCTGACCCAAAAAACAGATCTTGCAGCTGGTGTACCCACTCAGCAGACAATTTTTATCTTGTGGTATTTTTTTATGCATAAAGGAAGATTTTATTACCCCGGCCTCTGCATCATAAGATTCATACACACAAATTTATCTTGTGGTATAGTCCAAGATATGGATAACACAAAAATCTAAAACTGCTTTACCAGAACAAACTGTAATTGAGCACAAAGTTCTTATTATTTTAGTGTCCTATGCAACGTTCTTTTTTACATAATCATTCTGTTTAGGTTGATTTGAGATGATATGTACATCATTGCCTTTTTAAAACTGTACAACTTATTATCTTCCTAGTCCAGGTTAGCGTGATGATGCTAATTTACTTGACATTGTATGCTTAGCACATAAATTTGAAGAATGACTAGAGGCTTCAAATTTGACGACAAGTTAATCCAGAATGCAAGTTAAACTGAAAATGACTATCTTACCCCTGACGTGATATGTTGCCATATTTCTCTGTACTTTTCATATGGATGACGTATTTCTCTGTATTCTTTTCATATGGATGCCATAGTGGGTACTTTATTCTAGAAAGAAATGAAATTTTGTAGCCAGATTTTTAACAATTCTTCAATCATACATATATTGATATTTCACACCATTTTTTATAGGTGGTACCTTTGTTGAAGGCAATTTGTTAAGAAATGCTTTCAGATGGAGGGAAACTATCGGTCCATGGGAAGAGAGACCTGGGCACTATGGAGACGTTTGGAATTACTGGACAGATGATGGTCTTGGGTATTATGAGCTTCTCCAGGTATGCTGATTAATCTCATATGAATTTTCTAGGTGTAGCCATATCTAAACTCGTACATTGAGTGTGAGATGTCTATGAAAGCTTGCGGAAGACCTGGACGCCGAGCCAATCTGGGTTTTTAACGCTGGTAAGTAGTAATGTCGCTATTTTTTTCATTAATCCTACTTTAACATATCATGAATAATCACTTGCGTACCGATTAATTTCTTGAAATTTTTTCTCTTGAATTTTAGGGATCAGCCGGAATGATCAAGTTGATATCACTGCCATCGCACCTTTTGTAAAGGTATATTTTTATGGAATAGATCTTTCGCTGTATGGATCACTCTTAGTGCAGTACAGTTTTTGTTCTTTTTTTTTATGGGTGCATATACAAAAAGAACATATGGCGTCTCTTTTCAGAACATGTTTATGAGCATATTAGATCCAGGTAAGTTAGGTGGTCTTGAAAATAACAGCTGTACACACTAGTTTACTGGCATGGTATCTGAATGACAACAACATATAGACATATAGTGTGTATACTCAATTGAACATTGCTCAAAGGGAAGATAGTTAGCATAATGAGAAGCCAAACTGGCACAATGGGACATAGTGTGTCACCTATGTTACTGTCAATGTTCTTCAAAAAAAGTTATCCCATCTGTTTTTTCCCTCATAGCAGATGCTATGGATCTAACAAGAGCTCTTTTAAAATTGTACTGGTATATTTATGTACTTGTGAAAAGGCATCAATATCATTAGAAAGGTTAAAGTGGCCTCTTATCCTCTACAAGGTAATATATCATCCTAGCCATTATATCAACAGAAATGGACGATCCAGAACAATTTGGGAGCATCTTAAAATTTCTCATCTAACAAATATTTAGGTGGTAGAAACTAGGGTTCTACCGGGTCTAGGGCGGAGGTTGTAGGGGAAGGAGATGGGTTGGCGAGGGCTCGAGCGCGGCGGCCGGCGGCGGGGCGCCGTGGCGCGCGTGAGAAGAGGCGGCGGCGGTGGAAGGCGGTGACTAGGGTTAGGGTTCCGGCTCCTCTGGGAGCCGGGCAATAGAGTTATGACTTATTGCTTGATTTCTAAAAGAGGTCTTACGACTGTTTATATAATCTCGATGCTAGGGAAAATAAAATAACTTGGGCTAAGCCCTTAACTAAACTGGGCTAAGCCCCTAACTAAACTTGCCCATTGGGCCTCCTCCTGTGATATGAGACGCCGGTCATAACATATCTCCCCGCCTGCGCAAACAGCTCGTCCTCGAGCTGGAAGTCTGGATAGTGTTGGCGGAACTCGTCGCGCTGCTCCCAAGTAGCGTCTTCCTCAGGAAGGCCTTCCCACTGGATCAACACGAACCACACCCCGCGACGTAGCTGGGCCTGCAACACCTTTGCTGGCCCGGGAAGGAGGCGCCCGTCGGAGGTCGGCGGAAGCGCCGGTGTGGCCGCCGGCGGCTCCCCACGGAAAGGCTTCAACAGCCCCACATGGAAGACGTCGTGGATGCGAGCACCGGCCGGAAGCTGAAGGCGGTAGGCCACCTTTCCGATGCGCTCCAGCACGGAAAATGGCCCGGCGTAGCGAGGGCCCAGCTTGCGCCTCGCGCGCGGGTCAAGGGACTGCGTAGAGCGGTGAAGAAGGCGCAGCCACACCCAGTCGCCCACCGCGAACTCTGCCTCACGGTGGTGGCCATCGTAGTAGTGTTTGGCCAGCTGCTGGGCCTGAATGAGGCGTTGCCGCACCTCAGCAAGCATCTCGTCCCGGCTGCGAAGAAGATCGCCCGCCGCCTCCGTCCTAGCCGTCTCCGGATCCACCGGCAGGATGGGCGGGGGCGGTCGGCCATAGACGACCTCGAACGGCGTGGCGCACAGGGCGGAGTGATAAGAGGTGTTGTAGCAGTACTCCGCCACGCAAGCCAGTCCACCCATTCACGAGGACGATCACCTGTAACACAACGCAAATACATGGCAATCACCTTGTTGACCACCTCGGATTGGCCGTCCGTCTGGGGATGGAAGGCCGTGCTGAGGCGGAGCTTCACGCCTGCCATCCGGAAGAGATCGCGCCAGACATGCCCCGTGAACACCGGGTCCCGGTCGCTGACGATCGAAGAGGGGAACCCGTGTAGGCGGACTATGCCGTCGAAGAAGGCACGAGCCACGGAGGCGGCGGTGTAGGGATGGCCGAGCGCGATGAAGTGTGCGTACTTGGAGAAGCGGTCGACCACCGTGAGGATGACGGACTTGCCGCCCACCTTGGGGAGGCCCTCGATGAAGTCCATGGAGATATCGGCCCAGACCTGAGAGGGTACCTCCAAGGGCTGTAGCAGCCCAGCCGGCCGCAGTGTCTCGGTCTTGTTACGCTGGCATGTAACACAAGACCACATCCAGTCTCGGACCAGGGCCCGATCGCCGGGGATGTAGAAGTCGGCGCGAAGACGGTGGAGGGTCTTCTGCACACCCTCGTGACCGGCCGAGTGTGCCAGCAACAGCACCTGGTGACGGAGGTCGCCGTGATCCGGTACGAAGAGGCGGCGCCCATGCAGGAGCAAGCCATCCGCCAAACGCCACGGCTCCTCCAAGTCGCCGGCATCCAGGCGCTGCCGAAGGAGCTGAGCGTCGGGCGCGTCCGCGATGGCCCTGCGGATGTCGTCAAAGAAGGGAAGGAGGGCCCCGAGCGGATGCAGAGGGCCGCCCCGGCGGAGTGGCCAGCGTCGGCGTCGTGGTCGGCGTCGCGGCGGGACAGGGCGTCGGCCACGGTGTTAAGGCGGCCCGGACGATATTCGACGGTGAAGTCGAAGCCAAAGAGCTTGCTGATCCACTGATGTTGCGGCACGGTAGACAGCCTCTGGTCCAATAAGAACTTGAGGCTGTAGTGATCCGTGCGAATCCGGAACGACCGCCCCCAAAGATATGGCCGCCAGTGGCGCACGGCCTGCACCAAACCAATGAGCTCCCTCTCATAGGCCGCGAGCTTATGATGGCGCGCGGCGAAGGGCCTGCTGAAGAACGCAAGCGGCCCGTCGCCCTGATGAAGGACAGCGCCGAACCCCACACCGGAGGCGTCGCAGTCCACCATGAACGGCCGGTCGAAGTCGGGCATCTGGAGGACGGGGCCCGTCGTGAGGGCCTGCTTGAGGGCCTCGAACGCCACCGTTGCCTCTGCATCCCAGGCGAAGGCGTCGCGGCGCAACAGGCGCGTGAGCGGAGACGCGATGAGGCCGAATTCCCGGATAAATTTCCGGTAGTACCCCGCGAGGCCCAGGAAGCCGCGGAGAGCCCGCGGTGAGTGCGGCGTCGGCCAGGCCGCGACAGCCGCGACCTTGTCAGCGTCCATAGCAACACCCTCGGCCGAGATGACATGGCTGAGGTAGGCGACTGAAGGCGTGCCGAACGAGCACTTCGAGCGCTTAAGATGAAGATGATGCGCCCGAAGCTCGTTGAAGACGATGGCGACGTGCTGAAGGTGCTCCGCCCAAGAGGCGCTGTAGATAAGAATGTCATCAAAGAAAACGAGCACAAACCGACGCAAGTAGGGGCGGAGGACGTCGTTCATCAAGGCCTGAAAGGTCGCCGGAGCGTTGGAGAGGCCAAAAGGCATCACCAAGAACTCGAAGTGGCCGTGATGAGTCCGAAACGCCGTCTTCGCGACATCGTCCGGGTGCATCCCCACCTGGTGGTAGCCCGAACGGAGGTCGAGCTTGGTGAAGAAGCGTGCCCCATGTAGCTCGTCCAAGAGCTCGTCGACGACCGGGATAGGAAATTTGTCCTTGAGCGTCTGGGCGTTCAGGGCACGGTAGTCGATGCAGAAGCGCCACGTGCCGTCCGACTTGCGGACGAGGAGGACCGGCGCCGAAAACGGGGATGTGGAGATCCGTATGATGCCCAAGGCGAGCATGAGCGCGCACTGTCGCTCCAGCTCGTCCTTCTGCAGCTGGGGGTAGCGGTAGGGGCGCACCGCAACCGGCGCCGTGCCCGGCAGAAGATGAATGCGGTGATCATACACCCGGGCTGGCGGAAGGCCCTGAGGCTCGTCGAAGAGGTCGCGGTGCTGCTGCAGAAGAGGCTCCAACAGAGGATGCTCGGGCCCGGCCGCCGTCGCGGCCAGCTGCAGCTGTGGCGTCGCGGGTGAGGCACCGCCCATGCCCTCCCACCGGACGCGGTGACCCAGGCGCAAGAAGGTCATCGTCATGGCGTCGAAGTCCCAAAGGATTGGACCGAGGGTCCGCAAGAAGTCGACGCCGAGGATGAAGTCGAAGCAGCCCAAGTCGATGCCGGCGCACGTGATGGTGAAGTGCTCGTCGCCGATGGTGATGGGCACGTCCCGCGCCAGCCCATGGCACCGGAGGCGGTCGCCGTTAGCCACGGTGACCCGGAGGTGCTCCCCGCCCGTCGGCTGGAGCGCTAAGCGGCGCATGGTCGCCTCGGGCAGGAAGTTATGCGTGGAGCCCGTATCCAGGAGGGCGACCAGGCGCTCGCCAAGGATCATCACCGGCAAGAGCATAGTCCGCTCGTCTCGGATGCCCGCGAGCGCGTGTAGGGAGACCACGAGAGCCGTCGCCGGAGGGGGCGCTGGTGCGACCTCCGCAGCAACTGGGGCGGGCAAGTCGCCGAGCCCGTCGGCGGTCGTGTCCTCCTTGACATAGTCGGCCGCCTCCAAGTAGAAGAGGCGCGGGCATACGTGGCCTGGCACGTAGGGCTCGTCGCAGTTAAAGCAAAGCCCCTGGCGACGGCGCTCGAGCTGCTCGGCCGGGGTGAGCCGGCGGAAGGGCCGCGTCACAGCCGGGGCGGTAGTCGCTGGAACTACTGGGGGCGGGCGGCCCGGAGGCGGTCTGGCTGGCTGGCGGGCGACGGTGCCGCCTGCTGCAAGGCCTGCGCGCGACGCTCGAAGGCGCGAGCGTAGTACATGGCCGTCTAGAGGTCCTGGGGTCCCCGAAGCTCCACATCCACGCGGATGTGATCCGGCAGACCGCCGATGAAGAGCTCGGCCCGCTGCTGGGCCGTCACGCCCGGTGCGTGGCATGCCAGGGCCTGGAAGCGGTCGGCGAAGTCCTGCACCGTGGTGGTGAAGGGGAGGCGGCCGAGCTCCGCCAGCCGACTCCCGCGGATCGGTGGCCCAAAGCGAAGGAGGCAAAGCTCGCGAAAACGCTCCCATGGGGGCATTCCGCCCTCGTCCTGCTCGAGGGCGTAATACCACGTCTGTGCGGCGCCCCGGAGATGATAGGACGCGAGCCAGGTGCGGTCCGACGCGAGCGTGCGTTGCCCCCGGAAGAACTGCTCGCACTGGTTGAGCCAGTTGAGGGGGTCCTCGGTGCCGTCGTAGGTGGCGAAGTCGATTTTAGCGAACCGTGGCGGCGTCTGAGTCTGACCGCCGGGGCCGTACGGCTCGGCGGTGCGGAGCAGCGGGGGAACCGGTGCCGGGTCGGAGGACCCCGGGTAGGAGCCCGCGGAGCCGGAAGGACCGCCGTACTGCAGGGAGGGCGTCGGCTGTTCCGGGGCCGTGGTGTAGACCGGCGGTGGCGAGGACCCGGCCACCCAGGCCGGCAGTGGCGACGGGGAGGGCGGGAACCGGACCTGGTGTATCGGCAGGCCGGCCGGCGAGGTCGGTGGCGGCCCGGAGCTGAGCGGCGGCGGCGCCTGCAGCTGCAATTGCTGTTGTGTAGGGGCGACGGGCGCGGCGGAGGCCGTGATGGCCGGCGGCGGCCACTGCGGCCAGAGAGTGGTGGCGGCGGGGGGCGGCTGCAGCTGCAACAGCGACTGGAGCGGCCCGGTGATCGCCGTGGGGGCCGCCGGGTGCGGCGGCTGCCATGGAAGAAGCAGCGGCCCGGTGGCCGCGGCGGCGGCCCGTAGGGCCCGGCCAAGTAAAGGCGGATCCCTTGGACCGCGGTGGCGAGATCGCGGAGGGCGCCCGTGACCTCCTCCGGAGTGAAGACGGCGGGAGCCGGCGCGGCGGCGCTGACGGGCAGCGGTGGTGGAGGCGCGCCGGCCATGGTGGGAGGCGGGGCGGTGGGCAGCGGGCCGGTGGTGGCGGTGGACAGCGGAAGGGTTGGGGTGGGTTGCGGCGACGACATGATCGAACCGGAGCTAGCTGATACCAAAGTGGTAGAAACTAGGGTTCTACCGGGTCTAGGGCGGAGGTTGTAGGGGAAGGAGATGGGTTGGCGAGGGTTCGAGCGCGGCGGCCGGCGGCGGGGCGCCGTGGCGCGCATGAGAAGAGGCGGCGGCGGTGGAAGGCGGCGACTAGGGTTAGGGTTCCGGCTCCTCTGGGAGCCGGGCAATAGAGTTATGACTTATTGCTTGATTTCTAAAAGAGGTCTTACAACTGTTTATATAATCTCGATGCTAGGGAAAATAAAATAACTTGGGCTAATCCCTTAACTAAACTGGGCTAAGCCCCTAACTAAACTTGCCCATTGGGCCTCCTCCTGTGATATGAGACGCCGGTCATAACATTAGGCCTATGCATTTCTCATGATTTGAAGTTCTTTGTTTTTTTTGCCTTGCTATAGGATGTATTGGACAGCATTGAGTTCGCTAGGGAAAGTGCAAAATCAACATGGGGATCCGTTAGAGCTGCAATGGGGCATCCTGAACGATTTCCACTGAAGTATGTCGCGGTTGGGAATGAAGATTGTGAAAACACCAAACCATTTTACCAGGGTAAATTTTTATTGGTAATTAACATGCGTAAACTGTAAAGGTAATGTTTGCCATTGAATACCTTAGTAGTATGAAGTGATGTGATGGCCATTGGCCAAGTCTAATCGACAATTCCTCGGCATGACTTTTTTTGTCAAGCATATCTAAAACCACATTTTACTTCTTCATTTCCCCTTTTTAGCCATAATTGAATTGTGGAATTGATTATGATCATAGCAATGCCATGACAAAAATGGAAGAAAAATTGAGCCGTCCACTAGACCACTAACATTGGATTTGCACATAAATTAAACTTTCCATCATATCTTACAGAATTACAGTGGCCTTCACTTGTTTTGCTGGAATACTAAAGAGTGAAGAGCTAGCTTAGAATTTCCCATGTTGCACATGATGTCCTTAAATTCTATTTAACAGGACATTACCTCAAGTTCTACAATGCCATACGAGAGGCCTATCCAGATATTCAAATTATTTCAAACTGTGACGGCTCATCTAAGCCACTTGACCATCCTGCGGATTTATATGATTTCCATGTGAGTTTATTGCTTGCAAATTAGTTTGTCATTTCTCCCTGTTTAACTTTCATCAGATATTTTAGTAGTTATTTTATCAACGGTTTCTTAAAATACTCTGCCTTTGTTTCTGTAGACATATAACGATGCAAATAATATTTTTCTCATGAAAGATACGTTTAGCAGGACATCACGTACCGGGCCTAAGGTATGGCTTAGTTTCTAAAGGCGTATGGAGTGGTTTATATTGGTAATAGATGTTTCATGGACCTAGTTTCTTACTTTCTAGGGAGTTCCGAGGTCACTGTTTCTTACGCTTATTGTGCAACTGAAATCTATTGAAATCGTCATATTAGATTTTTTCAATTCCCATACAGTTTTCTTAGATTCTTGGAAGAAAGATCTTACTGATCCATAGTGATAAGCGCCACACTGTTACCATGTTCTAGAATTGTGTGTTCTGTAGACTGAAGGTGTCTTATAACTATCCTAAGATCTTATTTCAGGTATTCGTTAGTGAGTATGCTGTTCATGTTAATGGGGATACCAGCAAGGGAAGCCTTCTAGCTTCATTGGCAGAGGCTGCATTCCTCATTGGATTAGAAGTGAATAGGTAATGTCTTGCCTTCCTTCTTTTCTTGAGGTTTAGGGAAACACCACTATCATAAGTTATCTTTCTGTATAAGTTTTCCTGGGTGTAAATGCTCTTTGATACCTGTTCATATGGTAAGAAACTACGAGATATATATGTTGAACAGTGAATAAAATATTTATTTAACAATAATGCCTCACTATGAGTTATTGAGATGGTTTTGCGTTATTCTCCTGTGCAGTGATATCGTCCACATGGCGAGCTATGCTCCACTCTTCGTAAATGAAAACGACCGCCAGTTAGCACTGACAGCTTTCTGTGTGTGTTTTCGTACTAGCATTCCTATTTATGACGGTTTCAGTAATTATGTCTTAATATAATGATCAGATGGACCCCAGATGCGATAGTCTTCAACTCCTGGCAACAGTATGGAACTCCTAGTTATTGGATGCAGACATTTTTCCGTGAATCAAGTGGTGCTGTGATCCATTCAGTGAGACTCAATTCCAGCTACTCTGGTTCATTGGCAGCATCTGCAATTACCTGGCAAGACAATGAGGACATCTTCCTGAGGATAAAGGTAAACTCGGTTTTCCCAGTTTCCTCCCAGCCTGCATGACATTGCTTCGCTTCATTAGACAAAGGGTAGTAAACTACCTTATTGTTTGAAATGTCCCAACCCACATACGACAATACAGGATTATTTGAACATTTACATACTTGCATAAAGACTCACAGACATGGTTTCTACTGCTGGAGTAACATGTCTAGCTTTTAGGAATTAGAACTCTGTACCGATCTTCATGTGATCTTCTGCAGATTGTGAACTTTGGGTCAAACGCCGTGAACCTCACCTTATCAGCAACCGGACTGCAAGCTGGTGTCAATAAGGCAAGATCAGCTGTCACCGTTCTCACATCCGACGATCCGTTGGATGAGAACACGTTCGATGACCCACGTAACGTAAGATGGCGCCTTTGCTTTGCTTATGGATTTTTTCCTTTCATACATCACGCGCTAGGAAGGGGAGCCTTGGCGCAGTGGTAAAGATGTTGCCTTGTGACCATGAGGTCATGGGTTCAAGTCCTGGAAACAGTCTCTTACAGAAATGTAGGGAAAGGCTGCGTACTATTGACCCAAAGTGGTCGGACCCTTTCCCGGACCCTACCCAAGCGGGAGCTACATGCACCGGGCTGCCCTTTTTATACATTACGCGCTAGAATTTTTCGTGTAACATGTATCTTGCAAATGGTGCAGGTTGTGCCAGAAAGAAGTGACCTACCCAGCGCTGCAGAAGAGATGCAGGCCATGCTGGTTCCTCACTCTTTTACTTCATTTGATCTGGCTCTGGATCAGTACGGCGAGCTCGTAGCTGAGATGTGAAGAAGCAATGGCGGGAGGTTTAGGCGAGGTGGAAACAAGATGATTTACATGAGGCGTCGATCAGGTCGGGTGCATAGATTCCAGAAAGCAAGCGAAATGTGAAGTTGTCTTCCCTGGTTCATTGGAAGTATAGATAAATAAATATAGGTTTGTTTTTCTGGTATTTGCTTATGAGGCCTCATGTGATCGGTCCTGGTATCCATGACACTACTTGTTGACCTGCCACAAGCATATATTATAAAAAAATGAAAGAGGTTCCCACGATTATATCTTTGTTAATTTGCTTTCGCTTGTTGATCTGTCGTCCCAAATTACTTATCGCTCAAATGGATGTATCTAGCACTAAAAATAGTGCGACATACATTTTTTTAAGCGACAAGTAATTCGGGACGAAGGGAGTAATTGCCGATGCCTGGAAAATAATCAGGACTAATCTGGAAGCACAATTTAGTTTACCGATGATGCCTGGAAAATAATCAGGAATGGTGTGTGTCTTGGTGACGAAACAAGCTGTAAAATGATACGCCCACCATCCAAACACTGGCTAGCAATGAAGCCGAAAATGGTAGCCATGATGTGAAGACCGGCGAGTTAAACGTTTTGCAATAGCATCTTACATGATGGGACGGAGGGAGCAGATGTTATGATCAAACCTTTGGAGTAGAAAAAATTCAGGTTCAGATGTCTCACATCGCTGGACCTGGAAGGGAGGAGGAGCCTGTTAGATGTGTATAGTCCTCTTTCGGTATATCCCCATTGTATAAGGGGTTTCTTGCACTTTACCACACATGTATATGTATGGCCTTTGGCCCTCAGTGAATGTAAGTTGCTCACTTCTCTAACATGCACTACTGGAAACAGGGAATTTGCCATCAGTCAGATCTTTGCCGTCTGCCAGCGGATGGCAAAGAACGTCTTTGCCATCAGCATAGAAAAAACAGACGGCAAAGAACTGACAGACGGCAAATAATCTGGTTGCCATCAGCCAATTCTTTGCCATCTGCCAGCACATGGCAAAGAATCTTTGCCGTCCGCTGGCAGACGGCAAAGAGGTGGGTGGGGGTCCAGTGGACGCCGGTGCTGTAACGGCCTATCAACCCCACCTCTTTGCCATCTGCCAGCAGATGGCAAAGAATCTTTTCCGTCTGCTGGCAGACGGCAAAGAGGTGGGTGGGGTTCAGTGGACGACGGCGCTGTAACGGCCCACTAGCCTCACCTCTTTGCCATCTGCCAGCAGACGGCAAAGAGGTGGGGCTTTGCCATCCGCTGGCTGATGGCAAAGAGGTGGGGCTTTGCCATCCGCTGGCTGATGGCAAAGAGGTGGGGCTATCTCCTCCCCTCTCTCACTGTCGCATAACGAAATAGACGCGCGTAGCGAAAATCGACCGCCAAAGAAATTTTCCCCCAAAACCGAGCCGCGCCCCCTGTTTCTTCCCCGCAGCTTCGCGCCGGCCCCATCTCCTCCCCGCGCCGCCCCCTCCTCCCCGAGCCGCCCTCTCCTCCCTAGCTGGCCGCCGCTGCCACCGCCGGCTGCCTCCTCCCTGGCCGCTGCCGGCTGCCTCCTCCCTGGCCGCTGCTGGCTACCTCCTTCCTGGCCGCTGCCGCCGGCCCTCTTCTCCCTGGCCGCCGTCGGGGCCCCTCCTCTCTGCCCGTCTGGCTGCCTCCGCCGGCCCACGCCACCTCCTCCACCGGTCGCCTCTCCTCTGCCCCGCGCCCCGCCGCCCCCGCGCTCGCCCGCGCCCAGCCGCCGCCGCCCCGCGCTCGCCCGCTTGGCCGAGGCCTCCCTGACCGATCCCCAATCGCCGGGGGGGGGGGGGGGGCTGCCTCGTGAGCGCCTGCCCGATTCCGCATCGGGGGGCTGCCTAGTGAGCGCCTGCCCGATCCAGATCGGGTTCTTGGGTTGACTTCCAAAAAAAAAAGCGGAAGAGGAAGAGAGAGCTCCTCATGTCTTCTTCGGGCTATGTTGCTATTCCTAGGTGCTCGGTGATCTTCGATGGCACCAACTATGCCGAGTTCGTGGGTTTCATGCGCATCCATATTCGCGGCCTTCTTCTGTGGGGCGTTCTTTCTGGCGAGGTCCCCTGTCCGCCGTGTCCTGTTGCTCCAGTGGCTCCTACACCACCGGTGCCGCCGGTTCTTGCTGCTGACGCTTCCCAGGCTGATCGGGATGCAGCTAAGGCTCTTGATGATGCTGCGGTTGACACTTATGATCAGCAGGTATCAGCTTACTCAGATGCTCTTTCAGTCTACCGCGATGATCTGTCTGCTTACACTCAGTGGTGCAATGATGATGCTCGGGCTGCTGTTGTTCTCACTGCGAGTGTTCTCCCTCAGTTTGCTTCGGAGTTCATGGGTCTCGTCACAGTTGCAGCAATGTGGTCGTATCTCTGTCAGCGCTATCAGCCCTCTGGTGATGCTCTATATTTGTCTGTGGTGCGTCAGGAGCACGCTCTTCAGCAGGGTGACTCTTCTGTTGACGAGTTCTACACTCAGTGTTCTGCCATCTGGCGTCAGCTTGACTCTCTTCGAATAGTTGTTTGTGGAGCTTGCCGTTGCTGCCAGACTACGAGGTCCGACTTGGAGTTCCAGCGTGTCCATGAGTTCTTATCTCGCCTCCGTTCCGAGTTTGAGCCTCGACGTGCTCACTTACTTGCTCGTGGTCGTGTTCCTATCTCAGAGGTGCTTGCTGAGCTTCGTGCTGAGGAGACCCGCCTTCGTTCTGCTGGGTTGCTTGTGGTTCCTTCTGTGTTGGCTGTCAGGGCTCCTGTGTCGACTGCTCGTCTCACCGCTCCACCGCTCTTGCCCACACCTTCAGGGGGGTGGGTCGCCCTCCTTATGCTGAGAAGGGTCGGTCGCGTCGTGACACCTTCTGTGGCTACTGCTCCCGGCAAGGTCACCCAGAGTCTGATTGTCGCCAGAAGCAGCGAGACCAGAGGCGCTCCTCTTCCAGTGGGACTCATGCGTCTTCCTCGACCCCGTCACTCACTGATCAGGACATTGTGAGGCTCAAGCACCTACTGGCTTCCCTTGGCTCTTCATCGACTGGTTCTGCTGCTGCTGTGACTGCTGCCACCCCTCCATCACCACCGGCACCTACACCGTCAGGTACATCTTCGTGGGTTCTGGATTCTGGAGCTTCTTTTCATATGTCTTCTGATTCTTCCGTTTTGTCTTCTCTTCGACCTCTTGATTCTCCTATTAATGTTCTTACTGCCGATGGCACATCCCTTCCTGTTGCTAGTCGTGGCACTCTCTCTACTCCGTCTTTTTCAGTTCCTAGTGTTTCCCATGTTCCATGTCTTACCATGAATCTTTTTTCCGCTGCCCAACTTACTGATTCTGGTTGTCGTGTCATTCTTGATCCCGACTCTTGTTCTGTTCAGGATCTCCGCACCAAGGCCCTGGTTGGTTCTGGCCCTCGGCGCCGTGACTCAGAGGGCCTTTGGGAAGTTGACTGGCTTCATGTTCCTTCCGCTGCCACCACCTCTGCCAGTTCACATGCTCTCGCTGCCTCCTCTTCTGCGTCCTTCCAGCAGTGGCATCATCGACTTGGTCACATTTGTGGCTTCCGCTTATCGTCGTTGGTGCGTCAGGGTGTCTTAGGGTCTGTCTCTGGAGATGTTTCTTTACACTGTGATGGTTGTAGACTTGGAAAACAGACCCGGTTACCTTATCCTCATAGTGAGTCGGTGTCTCAGTGTCCGTTTGACTTAGTCCACTCTGATGTATGGGGTCGTGCTCCCTTTGATTCGAAAGGTGGTCATCGCTACTATGTTCTGTTTATTGATGATTTCTCCCGCTACACTTGGCTCTACTTTATGAAATCTCGCAGTGAGGTTCTCTCCATATACAAGCGGTTTGCTGCCATGGTTCGCACCCAGTTTTCCACGCCTATTCGTACTTTTTGTGCTGACTCTGCTGGAGAGTTTATCTCCCAGATGTTGCGTGGTTTTCTTGCGGAACAGGGTACTCTTGCCCAGTTCTCCTGTCCTGGTGCCCATGCTCAGAATGGCGTTGCAGAACGTAAGCATCGTTATCTGCTCGAGACGGCTCGCGCGCTGATGATCGGTGCTTCCCTCCCACCTCATTTTTGGGCCGAGGCTGTTTCTGCATCCACCTATCTTATCAACATTCAACCATCGACTGCTGACGGTGTCCTGGACTAGGGGGTACTCACCACGTCGTCTCCCGACCAGTGGGTCGGATCGAGGACCCCAGGGCGATTCACTAATGGGCCAGTTCGGAGAGCCCATGATGCATACAAGGGAGATTCCACAAGACTTGGCGCACAAGACAAGGACTCCTTTAAACCCTAGGCCTACGGTGTATTATATAAACCGAAGCCAGGCTAGTCAATAGACAATCTCAATCTCATATTCATTATAACAATCTCGTGGTAGATACATGTACTATGTACTATCCCCATATCAATATAATCAAAAGCAGGACGTAGGGTATTATCTCCTTGAGAGAGCCCGAACCTGGGTAAAATCCTGTGTCCATGTTACCATCGCTCCAAGACGCCTAGCTTAGGACCCCTACTACGAGATATGCTGGATTCAGAACCGACATTGGTGCTTTCATTGAGAGCCTGCTGGGTAGTCACCGCGGTGCGATGGGAATTCAGATCGGCTCCATCGCAATCTACGCGTCGGAACCGAGCTACATCGTCAACGTCGGCATCTTCGTCGTCGGCTTGACTGGTCACCTCGGCTAGGCCGAGGACTGCGCGCCACGTCGGATCATCTCGATCGAACGGGTGTCTTCATCAACATCAACTCCAATCTCAACCAATATCATGGAAGAATCCTCCATGGTGCTCGGGGGCTCAACGTCAACATTGCCCTCGCGCGATCATGCAGTTTTTCTGGACAGCGAATTCGTGTTCGTCGTCCCCGCCTCCTCGAGTGTCGCTTTGACGATTGCTTCAGTGGAATTGTGCGGAATTGAGTCTAGAACAACCCAGCAAAATTTCGTCGCGTTTCGGTGGAGGAATCTCCGGCGATCTACAATATACCAGAGCCCTGTCAAATCTGGACATGAATCTAGACGACTTTAGGGCGAGGAGTCTAGCGCCCAGCTCGTTCATCCTTTGGAAGATCCAACCGTTGATCCGCTGCGGAATTCCTACATCGACAACCCCTCAAAATTTTAGCTCGATCCGACCGTTCAAACTACGAGAACGGCCCGATAAGTGCGTCAATTTTCGGATCTGTTTCCTGCGCGAAAACGAATCCGACCCGAATTCATCTTTCTTCATGAACGGGATATTGGACATCCTTCTTAAAGGAATTTTTTCTAGGGTATTGTGTTGTTCTCAAACACGTGCCCACAAATTTTAAGTCTTTTTTGAGGCGATTTTCACCGTCGTGCCAATGTCAAACCGGTCCGACAACATTGCTCCACGGCTGCCGACCTGCGCTAGATCGTCGCTTCGTCGAGCCGAGGTCAGCCTCTTCAGATTCAACACCTCGGCAAGCCAACCAAAAGTTTGGCAACCCAACCAAGAGTTCGGCAACCCGACCAAGAGTTCGGCATCGTCGCCCCATGGATTGCACGGGGCTGGCACACCAGAATCGCCGCGCGGTCACTTCATCAAGCTGGCATCGACCGCGTCACAAATTTTGACCTGCGTTAGCACCGACATGCCGCCTTTTCTTCAAGCCAATAACCACCACGCCGACCTGCTTTAACACGTCGGCTGACATGGAGGCTCCAGCATCTCTCTGCCGATCTGCTCCAACATCCCGGCTAGACCGGGGGCTTCTCCATTTCTTCATCAAGCTGCTCTGGGGACTTCGGCGTCACCAGCCGACCACTTTCGTCTCCTCGGCTGAACCTCGGGCTTTGCGTCATCACATCGACCGTGTTGCATCGCCACTTCATCAAGCCGAGCTTTCCGCCCGGGCACCTCGGGACCGGCTTGGGGGCTGGGACCATGACCCGCCGCAAGCTCGGACCACGTCATCAACACCCAGCACATTAATCAGCTAAGTCGCTTTCATGCTCAACTTTTTTCAATTTTCAATTTTTGTTCGGTTCGACCAAGCATTATATTTATGTTAAATAAAAAAGTTTGTTTGTTAAAAACACTTCCTTTTCCCATGATAACTGGGGGCTTCGCCGTCACGCTGCCGAACTACTCTGTCTCCTCGGCTGGACCGGGGGCTTCGCCTCGTCGCAGCAACCGTGTTGCATCGCCACGTCTCAACCGGAGCTCTTCGCTCGATTACCTCAGGCTTGGGGGCTGGGACCTCGGCCAGGCCGAGGACTACGTCTCCATCCCGCCACAACCCCGGACTGCACTGAGCACATTAACAAACTAAGTCGTTTTCGTGCTCAGCTCTCTTTGAAATTTTATTTTTTGTTCGGTTCAACCAAACATTATATTTTTTATTAAACAACAAAAAAATGTTTGTTAAAAACTTTGTTTGTTCAAAATTTCTTTACCCGATTTAACCGGGGGCTCTTTAATTTGTATGAGTTGTTTTATAATAAATGTGTTTTCTTCTTGGTCGTTGCAAAGTCTTTTTCTACTACTCCTTTTTCCGACACTAGTGTGTGGTCAATAGCCGGATAGCCTGGTTTCTTTCTAAAGCCGCTCGAGTTTAGTTCGCTAAACAGGTCTCGGAAAAACACTCCGCCTTCGGGATATGGAGGTTGAAGCCAAAGGCTGGCCCGCTTGGAGCCCGGAGATCGGATGTATCATGTTAAAGCACGACCGAAGCACATATTAATTTTAAGACCAGTTTCGGATTGACACAATTTTCTTTTATCTAAACATAAAGTTTTTTGCATAAATTTTTGTTTTTTCCGAGCATAACTCTCGCAGTACACTTTTAAAGCATCGGCAATATCAACGGGGGGCTGCGACTAGAGCCGAACCCACCGAAAGCCAAGGCACTCCGAGGAGTCCTCGGCAAAACGTTCTCGGATATTGCTTTATATGCACCAGTTTCGAATTGTGTCTTCGGTCAATAGTTGGGTTGCCCGGCTCCTGTGCTTGCCTCCTACGTTCCGCTTTGTTCGGCTAGGAGTGCAAAGGGAGAACCACTGCAATTGTACTTCCGGTTTAGCTGGTCAAGTACCTCAGTAGAGAAAGCCGAAAACTGACTGTCACAATGAGCATAAACTGGTCGGCGATCCGATGAACGTATTAAACAACGGGCCTTTCATAAAATTGGCCGGAGTGTTAACGACTTGACCTCGGCTAACGCCGAACACTAACCGGGGGCTAGTAACTGGCCTCCCAAACTTTAAGCTCCCATGACCAAGTGAAAGTTATAAAGCCTAGATATCTGATTGCCTCGTTTCCGCTAACACAACCGCCTCCGGGCACCGAGACGTCGGCTAAGGGTTGTCTTGTTACTGCGAAAACACCCTGCATAGCATCTACAAAGGGGTAGAAGCCGACGATGGGCTGATACGTCTCCAACGTATCTATAATTTTTGATTGTTCCATGCTATTATATTATCTATTTTGGATGGTTTATATGCATTAATATGCTATTTTATATTATTTTTGGGACTAACCTATTAATCTAGAGCCTAGTGCCAGTTTCTGTATTTTCCTTGTTTTTGAGTATTGCAGATAAGGAATATTAAACGGAGTCCAAACGGAATAAAATCTTCGGAATGATTTTTCTTGGACCAGAAGAAACCCAGAAGACTTGGAGATGAAGGTAGGAGACCTGCCGTGGCATCACAAGCCACCAGGGCGCGCCCTAGGGGGGGCGCCCCCTGGCTTGTGGCCCCACGGCAGCCCTCTTAACCCTCTTAACCCCTGGCTTGTGCCTTGCTTGAGTTTATCCCTCTACATCATGTCATCTTACCTAATGCGTTACTCTGTTCTTCATGAACTTAATACTCTAGATGCAGGCAGGAGTCGGTCGATGTGTGGAGTAATAGTAGTAGATGCAGAATCGTTTCGGTCTACTTGACACGGACGTGATGCCTATATGCATAATCATTGCCTTGGATATCGTCATAATTATTCGCTTTTCTATCAATTGCTCGACAGTAATTTGTTCACCCACCGTATTATTTTCCTTCATGAGAGAAGCCTCTAGTGAAACCTATGGCCCCCGGGTCTATTTTCCATATTATACTTTCAGATCTATAAACCAAAAATACCAAAAATACCTCGCTGCATTATTTTTACTTTTGTTTTACTTTACGTTCTAGCAATCTTTCATATCTATCTCTATCAGATCTCATCCTTGTAAGTAACCGTGAAGGGATTGACAACCCCTTTATAGCGTTGGGTGCAAGTGTTTAATTATTTGTGTAGGTACATCTATTGGGGACTTGCTTGTATCTCCTACTGGATTGATACCTTGGTTCTCAACAACTGTGGGAAATACTTATCTACTTTGCTGCATCACCCTTTCCTCTTCAAGGGAAAACAACCGCATGCTCAAGAAGTAGCAAGAAGGATTTCTGGCGCCGTTGCCGGGGAGATCTACATCAAGCCTACCAAGTACCCATCACAAACTCATCTCTTGCATTTACATTATTTGCCATTTGCCTCTCGTTTTCCTCTCCCCCACTTCTAAAACGATTTTCAGAAAAAACCACAAAGATTTGCCTTTTTATTCGCCCTTCTTCCGTTCGTCTTTCCGTTTGCCTTTTGTTTGCTTGTGTGTTAGATTGCTTAAACTTATGGCTAGTCTTGCCACTATCGCTAGTACTCCTGAGAGTGAAGTTCTTAATTTTAAACAAAGGGAGGGAGAAAACTTGAAAGATGCTTGGTATAGAATTTGCAATGCTCAAAATAGATCTACTCGTAAGCAATCTACTACCGTTCTCCTTCGCAATTTTTATGTGGGTGTCTCTCCTTGGAATAGATATGTTTTGGATACCATTACGGGAGGATATTTCTTGGGTAGCCATACCTTTGATTCTTATAATGCTATGACAAATTTGGTAGGTTCACCCCCTCTCATGGTTAATGAAACAATCTTAACTTTGGAACATGTGATGCGAAGGCTTGATATTATTGAAAATAAAGTTGCTACTATTGAGCTCATTGAAAACTTGGATAAAAAGATTCATAATCATATTACTCAATATGGATCTAAGGTAGGAGTTACTTTAAAAAACCTAAGGGAAAAAGAACCCATAGTTAATGAAAAATTGGATCAAGATTCTTCTAGAATTGGAAAGCTAGAGGACATTATTACCAACTTGGGTTCCGCTTTTGCCTCTGTTCAAACCACTCCAAAATTTTCTCCTTCTAAGACTGTCAAGTTTGTTTATGTTCCTAAAAATAAGGGTGAATCCTCTAGTAAAGGGGATGAAGATCTTAAGATGATAAGTGTTCACCCCAGCTTTATCAATATTGTTAGGGAACCTATTACCACAAGTGAATCTCTTGACATCTTGCTTAGGGGCATTATTATTGATATGAGCAAAGAACCTCCTAGGGTTCATAAGTGTGCAATTTAGGAATTGCATACCAAATATGACAATACCTAGATCTATTGCGTTATGCCTAGCTAGGGGCGTTAAACAATAGCGCTTGTTGGGAGGCAACCCAATTTTTTTTTATGCTTTTGTTTTTGCTTCTGTTTTTGAGTGTTTTACACATTATTACCTCTGTAGTAATTGTGTTTTATTTTTTAAATTAGTGTTTGAGCCAAGTAAGACCTTTGGGATGGTCTACGGTGTTTGTGATTTGATTTTGCTGAAAAACAGAAACTTTTGCTCTCAGTCCAGGAATTTTGTAAATTCACTGGAACGTGCTTTTGATCTGAAATTTTTACACAAGATTGATATACAAATTTCCCTGATTTTCCTAATTTTTAAGAATTTCTGGAGTTACATAAGTATTCGAAGTCTATAGATTTCTACAGACTGTTCTGTTTTAGACAGATTCTGTTTTCTTTGTGTTGTTTGCTTATTTTGATGTATCTATGGGTTGTATCGGGGGGTATGAACCATGGAGAAGTTGGAATACAGTAGATATTACACCAATATAAATAAAGAATGAGTTCACAACAGTACCTAAAGTGGTGATTTATTTTTCTTATACTAACGGATCTCATGAGTTTTCTGTTGAGTTTTGTGTTGTGAAGTTTTCAAGTTTTGGGTAAAGATTTGATGGACTATGGAATAAGGAGTGGCAAGAGCCTAAGCTTGGGGATGCCCAAGGCACCCCAAGCCATATTCAAGGATACCAAAAAGCCTAAGCTTGGGGATGCCCCGAAAGGCATCCCCTCTTTCGTCTTCAATCCATCGGTAAATTTACTTGAGGCTATATTTTTATTCACCACATGATATGTGTTTTGCTTGGAGCATCTTGTATGATATGAGTCTTTGCTTTTTAGTTTGCCACAATCATCCTTGTTGCACACATCTTTTGAGGGGGACACGCATTAATCGTGAATTTATTAGAATACTCTATGTGCTTCACTTATATCTTTTGAGCTAGGCAATGTTGCTCTAGTACTTCACTTATATCTTTTTAGAGCATGGTGGTGTTTTATTTTATAGAAATTATTGAACTCTCGTACCTCACTTATATTATTTTGAGAGTCTTTAAACAGCATGGTAATTGGTTTAGGTTATGAATTTAGTCCTAATATAATGGGCATCCAAGAGGGATATAATAAAAACTTTCATATTAAGAGCATTGAAGACTATGAGAAGTTTGATTCCTTGCATATAGTTTTGAGATATGAAGATGGTAATATGAGAGTCATGCTAGTGAGTAATTGTGAATTGGAAGAAATACTTGTGTTAAAGTTTGTGATTCCCGTAGCATGCACGTATGGTGAACCGTTATGTAACGAAGTCGGAGCATGATTTGTTTAATGATTGTCAACCTTTGTGTGAGGGTCGGGAGCGCGCGATGGTTAACTCCTACCAACCTCTCCCCTAGGAGCATGCGTCTAATGCTTTGTTTCGATAACTAATAGACTTTTGCAATAAGTATGTGAGTTCTTTATGACTAATGTTGAGTCCATGGATTATATGCACTCTCACCCTTACACCTTTGCTAGCCTCTCTAGTACCGCGCAACTTTCGCCGGTGCATCAAACCTACCTTCCTCAAAACAACCACCATATACTTTCCTCAAAACAGCCACCATACCTACCTATTATGGCATTTCCATAGCCATTCCGAGATATATTGCCATGCAACTTCCAGCGTTCCGTTTTTCATGACACGCACCATCACTTTCATATTGCATATAGAGTCATATTTTGTTTTAGGTATCGAGTTGTAATTCTTGAGTTGTAAGTAAATAAAAGTGTGATGATCTTCATTATTAGAGCATTGTCCCGTGAGAGAAAAGGATGATGGAAGCTATGACTCCCTCACAAGTTGGGATGAGTCTCCGGACTTTACAAATAATAAAAGAGGCCAGCGAAGCCCAAATAAAAAAAAAGAGAGGCCAAAGATGCCCACCAAAAAAAAGAAAAAAATGAGAGAAAGAGAGAAGGGACAATGCTACTATCTTTTTCCACACTTGTGCTTCAAAGTAGCACCATGATCTTCATGATAGAGAGTCTCCTATTTTGTCACTTTCATATAACTAGTGGAATTTTTCATCATATGCACAACCACTTAGTTTTCTTTTTGAGCTTTCATACACTTATAGCTCTAGTGCATTTGTTGCATGGCAATCCCTACTCACTCACATTGATATCTATTGATGGGCATCTCCATAGCCCGTTGATACGCCTAGTTGATGTGAGACTATCTTCTCCTTTTTCCTTGCAACCTCCATCATATTCTATTCCACCTATAGTGCTATATCCATGGCTCACGCTCATATATTGTGTGAGAGTTGAAAAGGTTTGAGAACATAAAAAGTGTGAAACAATTGCTTGACTTGTCATCGGGGTTGTGCATGATTTAGATACTTTGTGTGGGGAAGATGGAGCATAGCCAGACCATATGATTTTGTAGGGATAACTTTCTAAGGCCATGTTATTTCGAAAGGACGCAATTGCCTTGTTAGTATGCTTGAAGTATTACTGTTTTTATGTCAATATTAGACTTTTGTTCTGAATCTTATGGATCTGAATATTCATGCCACAATAAAGAATATTACATGGATAAATATGTTAGGTAGCATTCCACATCAAAAATTCTGTTTTTATCATTTACTTACTCGAGGACGAGTAGGAATTAAGCTTGGGGATGCTTGATACGTCTCCAACGTATCTATAATTTTTTATTGTTCCATGCTATTATATTATCTGTTTTGGATGTTTTATATGCATTAATATGCTATTTTATATTATTTTTGGGACTAACCTATTAATCTAGAGCCTAGTGCCAGTTTCTGTTTTTTCCTTGTTTTTGAGTATTGCAGATAAGGAATATTAAACAGAGTCCAAACGGAATAAAATCTTCGGAATGATTTTTCTTGGACCAGAAGAAACCCAGAAGACTTGGAGATGAAGGCAGGAGACCTGCCGTGGCGTCACAAGCCACCAGGGCGCGCCCTAGGGGGGGGGGCGCCCCCTGGCTTGTGGCCCCACGGCAGCCCTCCCAACCCTATTCTTCGGCCTATAAATTCCCAAATATTCCCTGGATATCAAAAAGAGCCACGAAAATACTTTTCCGCCGCCGGAAGCCTCTGTTCCCGTGAGATCCAATCTTGGAGCCTTTTCCGGTAATCTGCCGGAGGGGGATTCGATCACGGAGGGCATCTACATCAACTCCATTGCCCCTCCGATGATGCGTGAGTAGTTTACCATAGACCTTCGGGTCTATAGCTAGTAGCTAGATGGCTTCTTCTCTCTCTTTGTTCTTCAATACCATGTTCTTCATGATCTTCATGGAGATCTATCCGATGTAATACTCTTTTGCGGTGTGTTTGTCGAGATCCAATGAATTGTGGGTTTATGATCAGCTTATCTATGAATATTATTTGAATCTTCTCTGAATTCTTATATGCATGATTTCATATCTTTGCAAGTCTCTTCGAGTTATTGGTTTGGTTTGGCCAACTAGATTGGTAATTCTTGCAATGGGAGAAGTGCTTAGTTTTGGGTTCAATCTTGCGGTGTCCTCACCCAGTGACAAAGTAGGGGTAGCGAGGCACATATTTGTATTGTTGCCATCGAGGATAAAAATATGGGGTTTTCATCATATTGCTTGAGTTTATCCCTCTACATCATGTCATCTTACCTAATGCGTTACTCTGTTCTTCATGAACTTAATACTCTAGATGCAGGCAGGAGTCGGTCGATGTGTGGAGTAATAGTAGTAGATGCAGAATCGTTTCGGTCTACTTGACACGGACGTGATGCCTATATGCATAATCATTGCCTTGGATATCTTCATAATTATTCGCTTTTCTATCAATTGCTCGACAGTAATTTGTTCACCCACCGTATTATTTTCCTTCATGAGAGAAGCCTCTAGTGAAACCTATGCCCCCGGGGTCTATTTTCCATATTATACTTTCAGATCTATAAACCAAAAATACCAAAAATACCTCGCTGCATTATTTTTACTTTTGTTTTACTTTATGTTCTAGCAATCTTTCATATCTCTCTCTATCAGATCTCATCCTTGCAAGTAACCGTGAAGGGACTGACAACCCCTTTATAGCGTTGGGTGCAAGTGTTTGATTATTTGTGTAGGTACATCTATTGGGGACTTGCTTGTATCTCCTACTGGATTGATACCTTGGTTCTCAACAACTGAGGGAAATACTTATCTACTTTGCTGCATCACCCTTTCCTCTTCAAGGGAAAACCAAGGCATGCTCAAGAAGTAGCATGGGCCACTCTCAAATGATAAACGGTCACAAAGGAGTCAAAATAACATATAGCATAAAAGCATTTGTATTCAATATACGAGTGCTGCCTTCCGTAATCATCGTTATAAAGCCGTAAATATGCATCAATTTGACTTAAGATTTTGGTCAAGCTGGGTTGCCTGGCTCCTGTGCTTATCCCCTACGTTCCCGATTGTTCGGCTAGGGGGTAAAGGGAGCACCTCTGCGATTGTTACTTCCGGGTCATCCGTGTTAGTACCTCAGACTGGGTGAAGCCGAAAGCTAGCCATCTTAAGAATATAATTGGTCGGCAACGACGGAAGTGAAAATTTAGGTTCACTAAGGACCACAGAGTTCGAAAACTTTCCCCGAACTAAATCCTCAATATTTTCCTCCCACATTGATCGGAGTTGAGGTTTCACGATCATGGTCAACATGATAGCCTGGGAAAAGGAACTTATAAAGGCATTATTTTTCCCAGAAGATGTTTCTTACGTTAAATAGTAATATAACATATCTCTCCGCGTACCGTTGTTTATAAAACCATATGGCCGGATTGCCTTGTTTGCCGTAAATCTTTGCCCTCATAAAGGCTTTATAAAGTAGGACAAACACTCCTCGGCTACTGGCCGAGGAGGTTGAAGCCGATGGTCGGTCAACAAAGTCTTGTACAATGCGGATCCGAGCATTAATGATGTAAAGTACTTGGATACATAGAATCATTACACATAAATTGTGTCAAACGTAACAAAGTTTGTGTCACATAAATATCGATCCTTAATTCGACCACCCGTGCCCAAATTAAGGCTCGGGGGCTACTGCACTGCCTATTCAATGCAGCAAATTCAAAGTGCAATACTGTTTCCATAGAGAATCGATCCTCGGGTTGGTCGGCCGCACCCAACCTGAGTCTGGGAAACTAGGCGCATCGCGTTTCTGTTCCTAAGTATGCTGCCGAGCAAGGACTTGATCCTTAGGCCAATTTTGCAAATCGACCTAAGTCTCAGGGGCTACTGGGATTAGTGGTTTTCTTTTATCCTTCAGGTGCATCATGGGTTTTAGACCGACACGCACCTTGCGGGCTTCTGGCTATATATCTCGGCAGAGAATAAATTGCACCAATCGAAAATATCCACAAAAAATCAGCCTACGGTCGGGGTGGTGCACCACCTCGGAAGCAGTCCGACATAAAGCTCGGGCGCAAGTGGCTGGCTCCATAGAGGGCATTTCCGGCATTAAGCTCAACTGAATTCCTTCATTTTTTAAAAAGACCGAGGTAATTTATGAGACCTCGGACCCTGATCATCGTTGGAGCTCGAATGCAGTCCGGCGTTGAAGCTCGAATGCAGTCCGACGTTGGAGCTCGGAAGCAGTCCGACATAAAGCTCGGATGCGAATGGCTGGCTCCATAAAATTCTATTCTAGCATTTAAGCTCGGATTGACTCCTTCAAATTTTCAGAGACCGAGGTAATCTATGACACCTCGGATGCCGACCAGCGTTGGAGCTCGGACACAAGAGGACACCGCCACACGGGAAGCACTTAAAACCCGAGATGTGGCATAAAAAATAACAGGGCATTGATAATGGCCGAGAACTTAAAGGGGCTCCTCGGATGCCCGACGTGTGAACTCTTCAGATACACCTCGGCGATCCTCAAGATCGGAGATGGGAAGATTTGTTGAACCAGTTTTCAAGACCGACGGCTGAAGATGAAGAACAGTTCGGAAGAACCGAGGAGCGTCCCCAACTTGAAGACTAGTTCAGGGGGCTACTGACGGTGTCCTGGACTAGGGGGGTACTCACCACGTCGTCTCCCGACCAGTGGGTCGGGCCGAGGACCCCCAGGGCGATTCACTAATGGGCCAGTTCGGAGAGCCCATGATGCATACAAGGGAGATTCCACAAGACTTGACGCACAAGACAAGGACTCCTTTAAACCCTAGGCCTACGGTGTATTATATAAACCGAAGCCAGGCTAGTCAATAGACAATCTCAATCTCATATTCATTACAACAATCTCGTGGTAGATACCTGTACTATGTACTATCCCCATATCAATATAATCAAAAGCAGGACGTAGGGTATTATCTCCTTGAGAGAGCCCGAACCTGGGTAAAATCCTGTGTCCATGTTACCATCGCTCCAAGACGCCTAGCTTAGGACCCCTACTACGAGATATGCCGAATTCAGAACCGACAACTGCCTTGCAGGGTGGTATTCCTATGGCGCGTCTCACTGGTCGTTCTCCCGACTACTCCGCTCTTCGAATGTTTGGGTGTGTGTGCTATGTTCTTCTTGCTCCACGAGAACGCACCAAATTGACTGCTCAATCGGTTGAGTGTGTTTTTCTTGGCTACAGTGACGAGCACAAGGGCTATCGATGTTGGGATCCTGTTGGTCGTCGGCTGCACATTTCGCGTGATGTGACTTTTGATGAGTCCCGTTCTTACTACCCGCGTCCTTCCTCCTCGAGTTTCTCTGTGGATGATATTTCTTTTCTTCTTCTTTCCGATACACTTTCCCCTGTGCCTCATGTTTCCTCCCTTCCTCCGGCACATCTCACTCTTCTTCCTCCACCACCGTCACCACAGCCAACACCTTCACCTCCATCCACCTCTCCCCCATCCTTTCTAGTCCGTTGTCCTCTCTCTCCTTTTCGTCTTCACTACACTCGTCGTGCTCGTTTTGAGGATGATTCTACTGACGCTCCCTCTACTTACGGAGCCACTCCTTCCACGCCTCCCCCGGTTCATAACCTCCGTGCTCGGCCTCGCCCCACACCTGATCGCTACTCTCCTGACCGGTATGGTCTCTCTGTTGTTGCCGAGCCCACCTCCTATCGGACTGCCATGACTCAGCCTGAATGGCAGCTTGCGATGGCCGAGGAGCTTGCTGCTCTTGAGCGCTCTGGAACATGGGATCTGGTTTCCCTTCCTTCCGGTGTTCGTCCCATCACCTGCAAGTGGGTCTATAAGATTAAGACTCGCTCCGATGGCTCTCTTGAGCGCTACAAAGCCCGCCTTGTGGCTCGTGGCTTTCAACAGGAGCAGGGACGTGATTATGATGAGACCTTCGCTCCTGTGGCCCATATGACCACTGTCCGCACTCTCCTTGTTGTTGCCTCTGTTCGTCATTGGTTTGTGTCTCAGCTTGACGTCCAGAACGCTTTTCTAAATGGTGAGTTGCGTGAGGAGGTTTATATGCAGCCACCACCAGGGTACTATGCTCCTGATGGCATGGTATGTCGCCTTCGCCGTTCCCTCTATGGCCTTAAACAAGCTCCTCGCGCCTGGTTCGAGCGTTTTGCCTCTGTGGTCACTGCTGCCGGCTTCTCGCCCAGTGACCATGATCCCGCGTTGTTTGTTCACACGTCTCCTCGTGGTCGGACTCTTCTCCTTCTATATGTTGATGACATGATCATCACTTGTGACGACTCTGACTACATTGCCTTTGTTAAGGCTCGCCTTCGTGACCAGTTCCTCATGACTGATCTTGGTCCTCTTCGCTATATTCTTGGGATTGAGGTTTCTTCGACCTCTGATGGCTTTTTCATCTTCCAGGAAAAATATATTCAGGATCTTCTTGATCGAGCTGCTCTTGGCGATGAGCGCACTGTTGTGACTCCTATGGAGCTCAACGTTCAACTTCGTGCTTCTGATGGTGATCCTCTTCCCAATCCCACTCGCTATCGCCACCTCGTTGGGAGCCTTGTCTATCTTGCTGTCACGCGCCCTGACATCTCCTATCCTGTCCATATCCTCAGTCAGTTTGTTTCAGCCCTCACCTCTGTCCACTATAGCCATCTTCTCCGTGTTCTACGATATCTTCGTGGCACGATCTCTCATCGCCTTTTCTTTCCCCGCTCCAGCTCTCTCGAGCTCCAGGCCTACTCTGATGCTACCTGGGCTAGTGATCCCTCTGATCGACGCTCGCTGTCTGCTTACTGTGTTTTTCTTGGTGGCTTTCTTATTGTCTGGAAGACAAAGAAACAGACTACAATTTCTCGCTCGAGTACAGAGGTTGGGTTGCGAGCAATGGCTATGCTGACGGCTGAAGTGATCTGGTTACGGTGGTTACTTGAGGATTTTGGTGTGTCTACTACTACCTCGACTCCCTTACTGTCAGACAGTACCGGTGCTATCAGTATTGCACGTGACCCGGTGAAGCATGAGCTCACCAAGCACATCGGTGTGGATGCCCACTTTGTGTGTGCTGCTTTACAGGATCAAACTCTTGCTCTTCACTATGTGCCCTCTGAGTTACAGTTGGCGGACTTCTTCACGAAGGCACAAACTCGAGCGCAGCATGGCTTTTTCCTTTCCAAACTCAGTGTTGTTGATCCACCATGAGTTTGAGTGGGGTGTTAGATGTGTATAGTCCTCTTTCGGTATATCCCCATTGTATAAGGGGTTTTTTGCATTTTACCACACATGTAGATGTATGGCCTTTGGCCCTCAGTGAATGTAAGTTGCTCACTTCTCTAACGGAGCCTTCGCTTGGAGGAACGATGGACGCCGATCGAGGTTGATGCCCTCAGGCTCAGCCAGCACGACGTTTGGAGCAGGAGGCTCAGGGTTCGCCATGTTGGGTTGGCGACAGGGATTAGCAGAGCACGGATGGATGGCCACAACAGGCGGAGGCCGCCGCTCCTCCGGGGAGAAAAAGGAAAGGAACGAGGCGACCGGTCGGGGAGAAAAAGGTAGGGTGGCGGGAGGGGCGGACGGACGGTGCGGATCTCCCCTTCCTGCTAATCTAGCGGCGACCGAGAGATAGAGACGGCTGACCGAACGAAAGCAGCCATTTGGGTCTCACCTCCGCACGCATCGCTCTACTCACTGCCCCTTTCCCGCGCCGATACCACGAGTCCACCACCACCGCCGGCGGCCGCCGCTACCCCTGGTCGCGCCCTCGCCCTCGCCCTCGTCCTCTGCTGCCACCTATCCTCATGCTCTCCTTCCTTCCTTCCGCGCGCAAGCGACCACTCCCCCATTCAGACCTCGCTCCTATCCACCTAGAGCGCGTCCTGTTCGACGAAATGCCCACCTCGCAGTCTTCCCATTTTTCTCCAGTCCCATGCGCAGCTGCACACATGATAAATGCGTGCGTGTTGTTCCACTAGGAGTTGGCATTGCTACTTTCTCCACAGATTCAGTTTTTCCTCTCAGCTGGGCAAGGATTCTGTCTGTTAGCACACAAGCGACATCAATGGCATCCAAGCTATTCAGTCCAAAAAATCTGCGCGTGTTCTCCCCGAGGCCGCAGATGCTGGACGAGGCGTTTTGCTACGGCCCGTTCAACCGTAGCATGCAGAGGAGGTGGAAGAAGCCGGTGGACTCAGCGCGAACCCGCCTGGAGGGCAGAACAAGGGACCACAGGCTGGACAAGCTGATGATCCAACTCAAGAACCTGAGGCTGGCCTTGGACTTGCACGCCGTGATCTCCCAGCAGAGGAACGGCTATGCGTCTCTCCAGCTCCTTCTGAGGTGGAGGCGTGAGATCGGCCTCAACACCGAGATCGGCGCTTTCCTCAAGAAATACCCCCACATTTTCGAGATCTACGTGCACCCTGTCAAAAGGAACCATTGCTGCAGGATCACCCGAAAGATGTCTGACTTGATTGCGGAAGAAGATGCTGTCCTCAGGGAAAACGAGCCCGCCGTGGTTCAGCGGCTCAAGAAGCTTCTCATGATGTCTACGGATGGAACTCTGAATATGCATGCGTTATGGCTCATAAGGAAGGAGCTTGGTCTGCCCGATGACTACAGGTCTTCCATGCTGCCAAACCATCAATCTCATTTTTCTCTTGAAACCCCTGATACTCTGGCATTGATCGCCAGGGATGAGAATCTAGCTGTCGCTAGTGTCGAAGAATGGAGGGACAAGGAGTATACAGAAAAATGGTTAGCAGAATATGAGACCAAATATGCTTTTCCAGTAAACTTCCCTACCGGCTTTAAGATTGAGAAAGGTTTTAGGGAGAAGCTTAAGAATTGGCAGAGGCTTCCCTACACCAAACCTTACGAGAAGAATGATTTGCATCCAATCACCAATGCTGAGAGGCTTGAGAAACGTATTGTTGGTATTCTTCATGAACTCTTAAGCTCGACAGTCGAAAAGATGGTGCCACTTGAGAGGTTGTCACACTTCAGGAGACCATTTTCGATGGAGGTAAACTTGCGGGAACTTCTTCTTAAGCACCCTGGCATTTTCTACATCTCGACTAAAGGAAGCACACAAACCGTTCTTCTTAGAGAGAGTTATAGTAAAGGATGCTTGCTTGAGCCTAACCCTGTTTATAGTGTGCGAAGGAAAATGCTAGATCTGATTTTGGCCGGATGTCGTGGCATTGTTCAGACTGAAAATGCTATCTCACTTGTTGAGGAGGATAGCCAGGGAAGCAGCCATGGGTCACAGAATCACACATGCCAGGTGGATAACATGAATTCCATGTCACAGTCTGAAAGTGACTCCTCTGTAGAGTCATTTTCTTGAGGAGTCTTGCTGTGACTCAAGCAAAAATAGGATTCGATGAAATATTGCAGGAATGGGAGAACCTGAAGCGTTCAGCAGGCAACAAACAAGCTTTTGGTGCTCTCTTAAGTACAAGTAGCCAGGCAGGGTTCCTAAATTTGGTAGTGAAGAAACTCCATCTGATTTTCTTCTTGTATTCATATGCATGGCTTTTCTAGGATAATGCATCCTTTCCACTGAAGTTTCTTTCTTTGAGACTATTCAACGAAGCTCGTTGCTGACAGAGAAGTGCATTAGCTAGACTACTTAATTTCTTGTAGTGTTTTTGTGTAAAATTTAAATGATGCATATGTTGTAGCTGGCATTCATGCTGAATTTAAAAAAAAAATCGGTGATACATTTCTAGCTGATTTCATTGCCTGCTTTCTCTTCTGCTGCTGAGCTTATTATAAACGTCTTCTAATTTACTTTATTCAAGTATTTATCTGGTAGAGTTCTAGTTTAAAAACACTGCAGTAGTGTGAACATGGCAACAGAGATAAAAAGAACTAAGCAGATAACACCCACTTTTATGATACTATTTACATTGATAGAACTAGGTTCAGTCTGCAGATGTCGTGATAGACGATACAAAAGTAAATTACAGCCTTCTGTCTTTCCTTCGTTTCTTCATTGATCTGAGTTGTCTTACAGCAAATGCTCAGGCGTTCGTCCACTGCTCTGAAGCAATGTAACCTGTAAAAATATCTCACCTTCAGAAGATAAACATGGGAAACTTTGATTGTAAGGTCAAACGAAAGCATGTAAATTAACCCTTCTAACTAGCGAAATTAGCACCTGCGCGCAATCCATTGACACATTTTTCTGTAACAGCAACCCACTTCTTCAAACTGATCATGGATTTCTGCTTGGCTGTAAATTTATCGCAGATACTGTGGACGCTTGCTTCTTTCACCATCTCGCAGCAGGTTCTTTCTAGGCTTGGGTTAACTGGATCCCAGCCTCTGTGGACAGTGTCTATTGCGCTGTAGTCGTGTTTCTCTGCTCTTGAAGAATAGGAGGCCTGGCTGTAGTGCGTAGAGATTAGCGCCTGACTGTAGTGCGTAGAGATTAGCGGGCAGAATATGCATCCACTTGGCATCTTGTCATGAATGATGCTCCTGTTTTTTTTGTTTTTTTTTGCAAACTTGCATGTTCTTGCTACTCATTATTCACCGATTTGGATATTGGTAATGGGTTGATGACATCTCAAGTGTTTGGCTGAGATCAGCAATATCTCACATTTGTGAACACTAAACAATATTTACTTTGAACAGGCTTAGACTAGGATACACCTTGATTCAATTTTGGATGTGCTATTTGACCGGCTTTCTTGTTCGTGCGATATTTCATTGACTGTGAAAGTTGCAGCACATGGAGGGTTGGTGAGCAGGGTACAGGGGGTTGAAAAGAAATTAGATGCTGCCACCTTGCTGGACAGCGACCGCCCCTGTTTAAAGCTGACCTGATCCTCAATATTCTTGAGATGTCACTATCAAGCGTCGCCATGCGGCTCTATGTTCATTGATGAGTCTCAAGCTCAGACAGATAAACTGTTGTGTTGGACAAGATGCATCTCTCAGCATGTTGACTTTTAATCTATTTCAGGTAACAAAGTCCAATTAGTAGTCCCTCCTCTCTTCTGCAATATATCGTTTTTACAAGTCTCAAACTTGCATGCAGACAAGAAGTATTACAATTTACAACCGTGGTTACCAGTGGATTTGACAAAAGACAATGGGAGTCTTGCTGTGACTCACGCAAAAATAGATAGTAATCGATGAAATAAAGATGCAGTAATGGGAGAACCTGAAGCGTTCAGCAGACAACAAACAAGCTTCTGGTGCTCTCTGAAGTACAAGTAGTCGGGCAAGGGCTCCTAAATTTGGTACTGAAGAAACTCCATCAGTTTTTTCTTCTTGTATTCATATGCATGGCTTTTCAAGGATAATGCATTCTTTCTGCTGAAGTTTCTTTCTTTGAGACTATTCAACGAAGCTCGTTGCTGACAGAAAAGTGCATTAGCTAGGCTACTTAATTGCCTGTTGTGTTTTTGTGTAAAATTTAAACGTTGCATATGTTGTAGTAGCTGATACTCATGCTGAATTAAAATTTTAACCTTCTGTCCTTCTGAATTAAAAACTTAAGCACCGCATATGTTACTATGCAAAATGTAAAAAATGTAAATTACAGCCTTCTATCCTTCCTTCATTTCTCCATTGATCAGAGGTCTTACAATAAATGCTCAGGCATAGGCCGCTGCTCCGAAGCAAATATTGCACCTTTCGGGCTTGTTCGGTTAATCCTTCCCAGAAGGGGATTGGAGAGGATTGGATTGAGGTGGATTTTGACTTGTAGGGGATTTAATCCCTCTTAATCCCATCCAAACCCCTTCAAATCTGAAGGAACCGAACAAGGCCTTCAGAAGATAAACAGGGGAAACTTTCATTGAACCGTCGAACCAAAGCATGTGATTTTTTATATTCTAACTAGCGAATTAGTTAGCCCCTGTGGGCAATCCATTGACACATTTTGCTGTGATAGCAACCCACTTCTTCAGGCCTATCATGGATTTCTGCTTGGCTGTGAATTTGTCGCAGATACAGAGGACGTTTGCTTCTTTTACCATCTTGCAGAATGTTCCGCCTAGGCCCCGGTTATTGTGGACCGCGTCTATTGCGCTGTAACAGTATTCCTCTGTTCTTGAAGAAGGGGAGGTGTTGTAAGTTGTAACAGTATGGAATTACAAGTTATTGATACACTTTAACAACAAGCCTGATAATGGTTTTATTCCACATGAGCCGTCTAAACACCTTTTACATGCTTGCTTCTCGGAGTGTTTATGCTTTCTCAGGTACTGTATGTTCCTGAACAGAGCAAGTAACGGCAAGGCTCTGGTTAATGCATCCTCAGGCTTCACTTTCTCAAGAATACTGAGGAGAGAGACTTCCCACCTGAATATTTCCATTGATCGTCCAAGTTGCAGCACACAGAAGGGTTGGTGAGCAGGGGTACAAAAGGGTTGGAAAGAAGTTAGATGCTGCCAGCCTGCCACCTTGCTGTACAGCGACCGCCGCCTGTTTAAAGCTGACCCGATCCTTAATATTCTGGAGATGTCACAATCAAGTGCCGCCATGTGGCTCTATGTTCATTGATGAGTCTCAAGCTTAGACAGATGAACCACTGCGTTAGGCAAGATGCATCCCTCAGCTTATGGACTTTTAATCCATTTCAGGTAACCAAGTCCAATTAGTAGTCCTTCTCTTCCAAGGATTTTGATTTTACAAGTCCCAACCTGCATGCAGACAAGAAGCATTCCAACCATGGATTTGACCAAGACAATGGGGAGCATCTGGAACTTCATCGCCTACTCAACTCATCCTCATCCCGGCCCTGCAGGCTGCAGCTCAGATAATCTCTGCAACCAACCATGGCTACCCCCTTCCTCCTCACGCTGCTCCTATCTTTGCTTGTTCTACCAACCCTTGGTGCTGGTGGCGCGGCACCTCCCGGCGGCGACGTCCTAGCGCTGAAATCCTCCCTCGCCGTTGAGGATCATGAGACGGTACGTTCTCCTGCGGCTTCCACAGCATCTACAGCGGCGCCTTCACCTTCTCCATCTGGTACTCCGACACACCTGGCCAAACCGTTGTCTGGAGTGCCAACCGCGGCCGCCCCGTGCACTCCAGGAGGTCAGCCGTCACCCTGCGCAAGGACGGCAACATGGTCCTCACCGACCACGACGGCACTACCGTGTGGCAAACTGAGGGTGACCTCCCAAATGTCCAGTATGCTCAGCTTCTTGGCACCGGGAACCTCGTCCTCAAGAACACAAGCGGCAACATTGTTTGGCAGAGCTTCGATTCGCCAACAGACACCTTCCTACCCACCCAGCGAATCCCTGCCACGGCGAAGATAGTCTCTACCAGCCGGCTGCATGTTCCTGGTCACTACACCTTCCGTTTGAGCGACCAATCCATGCTGTCTCTCTTCTATGATGACACCAATGTTTCTGACATATACTGGCCTGATCCTGATTACCAGTACTATGAGAATAACAGGAACCTCTATAACAGTACTAGGATGGGGAGCCTTGATGATTACGGGGAGTTTTTCGCCAGTGATTTCGCGTGGCACCGGCCTCTTGTTGCCTCCGATAGAGGCTATGGGATTAAGAGAAGACTTACCCTTGATTCTGATGGTAATCTTAGGATATACAGCTTGAGCAATGGATCAGATTCAAACAGGACATGGACAGTTTCATGGGTGGCTGTGTCTCAGCCATGCATGATACATGGCCTGTGTGGTCCATATGGGATCTGCCACTACTCCCCTGCACCAACATGTTCTTGCCCACCTGGTTATGCAATGAGGAATCCTGGCAACTGGACACAGGGATGCGAGCTTACCGTAGATACCATCGGATGCGGGGAAAGTGAACAGAATGTGCAATTTTTGCAGCTTCCAAACACAGATTTTTGGGGATCTGATCAGCAGCGCATCAGCAAAGTATCCTTGGAGCATTGTAGGAACGTATGCTTGAGTGATTGCACATGCAAGGGTTTTCAGTACCAACAAGGAAATGGCACCTGCTATCCGAAGAATCTTCTTTTCAATGGAAGGAGTTTCCCAACACCCACTGTGCGAACAATGTACATCAAGCTCCACACAAGTGTCAATGTTTCAAATACCCTAGTTCCACAGTCCAATGTGCTAAACACTGAAATGCATCGTCTTGAATGTGATCATGTGAGCAAAACAACCATAGAACTATTGCCAGACGTGGTTCGAGAAGATGGGAGTGATGATCCAAAATGGTTCTATCTATATGGGTTCATTGCTGCATTGTTTGTCATTGAGGTTTTCTTCTTCGCGTTTGCATGGTTCTTCGTTCTACGGAGAGAGTTTAGGTCATCGCAATTATGGGCGGCCGAGGAAGGCTACAAGGTGATGACTAGCCATTTCCGGATGTATAGTTACAGAGAGCTGGCCAAGGCGACTGAAAAGTTTAAACATGAGCTTGGATGGGGAGGTTCAGGTATTGCCTACAAGGGAACCTTGGATGATGAGCGAGAGGTGGTCATAAAAAGGCTGGAAAATGTAACACGGAACAGGGCAGAGTTCCAGGATGAGTTGCATGTCATTGCAAGGATTAACCATATGAATCTGGCAAGAATATGGGGGGTTTGCTCAGAGAGATCCCATAGAATGTTGGTCTTGGAGTATTTTGAGAACGGCTCATTGGCTAACATACTGTTCAGCAACAAAATCTTGCTGCAGTGGGATCAGAGGTTCAACATTGCTTTAGGTGTTGCAAAGGGGCTGGCCTATCTTCACCATGAGTGCCTAGAGTGGGTCATACACTGCAACCTGAAGCCAGAGAACATTCTGCTGGATCAGGATCTAGAGCCTAAGATCACCGACTTTGGGTTCGCAAAGCTGCTCAGCAGAACAGGGTCTAATCAGAATGTGTCGCGGGCGCGAGGGACCTTGGGCTACATGGCTCCGGAGTGGGTCACTGGTTTACCGATAACAGCGAAGGTTGACGTGTACAGCTATGGAATCGTGCTTCTTGAGCTGGTATCAGGAACAAGAATTCTCGACTTTGTTGTTGATTTGGAGGAGGATGTCCATGCGGTGCTCAAGAAGTTTGTTAAGATGCTTTCTTACAGGTTGGACGGGGATGAACTGTTGTGGTTAACGGAGTTTGTAGATGACAGACTGGATGGCGATTTCAACTACCCTCAAGCGAAAGAGTTGATCAGGATAGCCGTTTCATGCCTGGAGGAGGACAGGAAGAACAGGCCAACAATGGAATCAATAGTTGAGAGCCTCCTCTCAGTTGAAGAAGCTTCAGTTTGAACTTTGAAGATAGTAGTGCGTTGATTCGTAAGCATCACACTATGGTGCATACAGTTTTATGTATACCTGTGCATAGGTATTCCAATGTCATGTACTAGTAATTGAGCAATAATGGTAACGTATGTACTAGCTGTTCCTGTATTGTACTCGTTGTTCCTGTATATATTCAGCCTTTCTGTTTCTGAAATTGCTTAGGCCCTCCTAGTAGTTATGAAAGCATATTGTAAATCTGAGAATGGTAAAACCAATGAGGTTGTCACATATCAGGCCTGTGGTATCATCTGGTAACTGCTTGCCAAAATGTACTTTTCCGCTGATATAGGTGCTCTGTATCAAAGGTTTTTCATCTGGCAACTCGAGGAAATGCAGCAGGACTGCACATATATCCTGATCCAGTTGACAATCTAAGTGCTGTCCTAAATCAGCTATGGTAGGACTGTCAATCTAAGTGCAGCTTGGCCAACATTTACAGCAGCTAAACTTCTAAATTTCTGCCATCATGCATTTACAAATACATAATTTGCGGGTTCTAATGTCTACAAGAACGTATATAATTTGATGTGACAAAGATTGTTTCACACTAACACATGACCAAAATGAACTGAATCAGATTTCTGGATATTCGTGATCTCTGGACTCATCATCTGCAGAGATGAGCATCAGCACAACACTCTTCATACCGGGCCTTTTGTTTCTATCTTCCTCTAAACATGAGACAGCCAACTGGGCAATTATTCTAGCTTGCGCATGATTAAATTCGTCATCCAGCCGTTCATCCACCAGGTCCACAACCCATCCCCCATCGCCATGCTTCGATCGGTCGACGATCATCTTCGCCACGGTTCTGACATCAGTTTCAAGCCCCTCTTTCCCATCCACCACCCAATCTGAAACCCTCTTCCCTTTCATCAGTTCCAGGAGCACCACGCCGTAGCTGTACACGTCGACCTTCTCGGTGATGGGGAGGCTGGAGACCCACTCGGGCGCCATGTACCCCCTTGTTCCTCGGATCCGCGACAGGCCCGAGTCGGACCCGTCTCTGTTGAGCAGCTTGGCCAGCCCGAAGTCGGTGATCTTGGGCTCCATTTCATCGTCCAGCAGTATGTTCTCCGGCTTCATGTCGCAGTGGATGATCCACTCTAGGCACTCGTTGTGAAGATATGCCAGCCCTTTGGCCACGCCGACGGCGATGTTGAACCTCTGCTTCCACCCCAGCAGCCTGCCGGAATTTCCGGTGCTTTGGAACAGCACATTTGCCAATGATCCGTTGTGGACGTACTCGTAGACCAGAATCCGGTGCGCGCCTTCCGAGCAGAACCCCCACATCCTCACCAAGTTCATATGGTAGATCCTGCCGATCGCGCTCAGCTCGGCCTGGAACACCTCCTCGCTCTGGCTCACGTCCTGCAGCACCTTCACGGCCACCGTCCTGTCGTCGTCCAGGACCCTCTTGTACACGGTGCCCGAACCGCCATGCCCGATCTCGGCGCGGAACTTCCTGGTCGCCCTCTGCAGCTCTGAGTAGCTGTATGCCCGGAAATGGCTGGTGATCATCCTGTACCCTTCCTCCACGGCCAGCAGCTCCGATGGCCTGGACAGTATCCCTTTCTTGGAGAAGAGCCAGCACCCAAACGCAATGACAAACACCTCGATGACGAAGAAGGCGGACAAGAATCCGTAGAAGTAGAACCATAGCGACCAGGGCCGGCCCTGGTGTATGGCCGGAGGGGCGACGGCCCAGGGCCCAGGCCGGAGGGGGGCCCATGATGTAGTATACACATATAGTATAGCCCAGCAAAGTATACATACGAATTTTTTTTACGAGAAATAGGCCCATTAGGTACAGGAGTTAGGTGGCGATTAGCGAAGCGTCGCGCCGGACGCAACTCGCAAGGCAGGGCTGCTCGTTTCGCTTGTGAAACAAATCAATCTGAAGATCTCAATCTCATCGTTTCGCTTGCCTTTGCCTGCGACTCTTCGTCCTCTCGTCGACCGTCGCCCATCGGCCTGTCGCTCGGCGCCTCGGCCGCCGTCGCCGCTGCGGCTGCGCGCGGCAGTCCGGCAACCCGGCCATCCGGCATCCGGCAATACGTTATACGTATGTGAGCGCAGGACGGTATGTATCCATGTTCCTGATCCATCCCTCAATTTCAGTAGTTTCTTTTATTCGTTAGTACGTATTCAACAATTCATTCATGATCCATCCTCCAATTGCAGTGTGCACGAAGTTTCAAATTTTTAATGTATAATTTTCTAATTCAATCTTTCACAGTATGTATTTAACCATCCTATTTTTTTGTCATTTTGTGTACATGTCTAGGGTTTCAATCATCCGATGTATAAATTGCTAATTTTTTGTATCCTCTTTTCTTCATAATTTTAGGACATTAGCCTGCCATGTTGCCTAAGAAACATTTGTCGGGTGCTGAAAAATGGAGAAAAAAGAAACGCCCGAAAAAACTTTATTTGAAGCACTAAAGTATTATTGTTGTCGATGGAGTCAGCCGCATTTGGTTCTTATTTGAGGTAAACATGTCATGTTAGTTTTATTTTGCTATCTTTTTAGTATTTCTCTCGTAATATGGCATTGTCCAACAATTATTATAGTCAATGTATCACACACACGCATACATATATATGGTCTTAGGACATAGGGGCCATGTCGTCGAGTTCGCCAAGGGCCTCCCGAAACACAGGGCCGGCCCTGATAGCGACTTGCCCTGGTTGCTGCTCATCTTCGCCGTGCTGGAGACGTTGAGCAGGACCTCTGGTACTGTGGCATCGCATCCGGCAATGTCCTCTTGGATGGCAAGGCCATCATCGGTCTGCCATTGATGGACGCGCAGCTCCGGCAGTTTGAAGTCGGCGGGGACCTTGAGGTAGGCCGTGCCTGGCAGGCCGGGGAACGTCCTGCCGTTGAACATGAGGCTCTTGGGGTAGCACTCCCCTTTGCCCTGCTTGTACTGGAACACCACGCACGACGGCTCGCCGGTGCACTGCGCCTCGCACGCGTCCAGCGACAGGAACTCGCTGTTGTTGAGGTCGAAGCCCCAGAAGTCAGTGTGCGGCAGCGCCACGAACTTCACCTGCTCGTCGTGCCCAAGGGTGAAGTTGCTGAACGTCGGCCGGCAGCCCCTGCTCCAGTCGCTCCGGTCGGCGCGCTCGTGCCCGGGGGCGCAGACGCACGCCGGCGAAGGCGTGTAGAGGCACACCGCGTTGATGCCGCACACGCCGTGGATGATGCAGGGGTTGGAGAACGCCATCCACGACACGGTCCAGGTCTGACCGCCGGCGTCCAAGCTGTACAGCCGGAGGTTGCCGTCGGTGTCCATCGTTAGCCTCCTCTTGACCCCGGCGCCGCCCAGATCGGCGGCATCGAACGTCGCGTTGTCGCTGGCAAGGAAATGCCCCGAGGAATCCAACTCGGCCTCGCGGCTGAAATTGTAGATCTTGCGGCTGTTCTGCCAGTAGCTGAAGTAGGGGTTGGGCCAGTAGATGCTGGACACCTCGCCGCCGTCGTCGTACACCATTGAGAGCATGGCGTAGTCGCTGAACCGGAAGCCGTAGTGCCCAGCCGCGAGGAGCCTGCTGGTGGAGACGAGGCCGCTCCCGGCGGCGCCGCCGACGCGCTGGGCGGGGAGCAGGGTGTCGGTGGGGTGGTCGAAGCTCTGCCACAGGACGCTCCCCCGGGCGTCCTCGACGGCGAGGTTGCCGGTGTCGCGGAGCCGCGCCCGCGCGGCGCCGTCGTGGGCGGTGGAGTTCCAGACGACCTCTCCGTCGTAGTCGGTGAGGACGAGCGCGCCGCGGCGGCGGTCGAGCGCGAGGCGGGAGCCCTGGCTGTGCACGGCGCGGCGCGCCGTGCCGCTGGCGGCGGCCGTCCAGACGACGGCGCGGTCGGCGGAGCGCGCGAACCAGACGGAGAAGGTGAAGACGGTGGGGGAGACGGCGTAGAAGCCGCAGGCGAACGCGCCGTCCGGGGAGACGAGGAGGTCGGACGCGTGGTCCTCGACGGCGATCGAGGCGCCACGCGGCAAGCTGCTGCCGCGCTCGCGCTGCGCCCCCGCACGCCCGGTGCCCTGGAGCGCGAGGGCGAAGAGCAGAAGCAGAGTAAAGCCGCTAGCCTCGGTCATGGCCGTGCTGAGCTGAGCTTGGTCGGTGATCAGGCCGGGACAAAAAAAATCGTTAGTGCTGGAGCTGCCTGCCACTACGGAAAGAATTGTTTGGATAGAGAAGTTGGCGGCGGCACGTAATCAAGCTCGACGCCGATCGCCGGAGTTTCTAATATTTTATGCAGGGGCACGAGGACGAGGACGACAAATGCCCCACTTATTTCGGTAATGGGATGCGACGCCACCGTTTTTTCCACACGCACATGTGCAAGTAAATACGTACACTAATAGTAAAAAAAAAAAAAAACACTTCACGCTGTTGGTGTTGGATCACACATTCAGACGCAAAGTCTAGCTCCTACTGTAGCTGGTTCTAGTTCATTAGGGTGGAAAGCGAGGATCATTGAAAAAATCTACTCCTATCTTGGATCATACTACTACTAGTTCTCTGCCCTTGGTCGTAAGAGGCACAGTGGCGTCCTGACCGAGCAAAACTCTCTAGAATCGAGGAGGGCATCTGCTTCCTCGGTCTCAAATGGACGATGATATAGACATTTGATACGATCTCCAGCATTATACTTTTTGGTATTTTTATAAGATTATATGCTCTCCTTGTTTTTATTTACTCCGCTAGGTATGAATAAAGTCAAACTTTAAATAATCAGTTTATAGAAAAAAATAATAACATATACAACATCAAATCAATATCATTAGATTCATCATTGCATATTGTCGTGGGAGTAATACCGACAGTAGTACGGGGGTACGTACGAGTGAGGGCGAAGCCTAGCGACGACGTAAGTGTAACACTCGGAATTTACGAGTTTCTAATATTTTATGCACGGGCACGAGGACGAGGACGACAAATGCCCCACTTATTTCGGTAATGGATGCGACGTCACCGTTTTTTCCACACGCACATGTGCAAGTAAATACGTACACTAATAGTAAAAAAAAAAGAACACTTCACGCTGTTGGTGTTGGATCACACATTCAGACGCAAAGTCTAGGTTAGCTGGTTCTGGTTCATGGAAAGCGAGGATCATTGAAAAAATATACTCCAATATTGGATCATACTACTACTAGTTCTCTGTCCTTGGTCGTAAGAGGCACAGTGGCATCCTGACCGGGCAAAACTCTCTACTCCATTTGTTCCTAAATATTTATCTTTTTAGAGATTTCACTACGGACTACATACGAATGTATATAGACATAATTTAGAGTGTAGATTTGCTCGTTTTGCTCTGTATGTAGTCTGTAGTTAAATCTCTAAAAAGACAAATATTTAGGAACTGAGGGAGTAGAATCGAGGAGGGCATGTGCTTCCTCGGTCTCAAATGGACTATGATATAGACATTTGATACGATCTCCAGCATTATATTTTGTGATATTTTTATGAGATTATATGCTCTATTTGTTTTTATTTACCCCGCTAGGTATGTATAAAGTCAAACCTTAAATACTTTTAATCAGTTTCTATAAAAATATATTAACTTATGCACCATCAAATCAATACCATTTGATACATTATTGCATATATTTTCACATCATATAAATTTATCACTGTAAATGTTCATATTGTTTTCTACAATAAAAACAAAGGGAATATTAGACTATGTCATGTGCTATTTTGTCAGACTATCGTCATACTCCCTCTTTTCTGGTTAAAGGACTCGAATCTGAAATCAAGTTAGACTGTGAGTAGATGACACGAGTTTTGTTGATACAAAACTACCCAATGAAATATCTCTCATATATTCAATTCTCGAAGCAATAAGTGCAGCAGCATCCCTCTCAGGCTGGTCACAATGGGAAGTATCCTATACTAGTACCTTCACTATGCATTGTATCACACCTCAATAAAAGTGCATAGTTGGCACGCATGATACTACATATGATACTTTCAGTGTGACCGTCATCATTGGACTTGCATGGTACATGTAGAATAAGATGCATGCATGATCACTAATTTCCTCTCTTATTTCTATGAATTAAATGTGGCGTGAGACTCAAGGCACTTTAACTCAATTGGACACAAAGTGAGCCTAATATAATGGAAATCTATTTTTTAGATGAGCCCTTTGAACCGGAAAGAAGGGAGTAATAAAGATGTTAATTGAAACACACTAATCTCTTATTCCAGCTTTTACTAGTAATTATGTACGCAAACCAATCAAGGACAGTGGTATCCTATTCCACTAAGGGTCAAGTCCTATACTTCACCAATGCTTGTATTTTTCTGAATTTATTTCAGATCTTCCGGTGATGTTCTTCAATGGGAGAAGACGTTCTTGTCGACGACGAAGTTGTCTGTGGAGATTTCATGAATTTTAAAATGATGTGCCGGCTAAGTCTCTCGAAAGTGCTCATAGAGATAGAGTGTGCATGCGTGTGTTCAAAGGATGAGTGAATGTGTGTATGTATAAGTGTGTGTATATGTATTGTGTTCCAAAAAAAGTGCACGTGCAAGTTAATAGCAGGCAAGATATAAAGTGCACAAAACGAGATGGATGTAATTACTTGGTTAATGCTACATTGATATTAGAGACAACTTACTCTTTTCATATTAGTATAGATTGATCGAGCTCAAGAATAATGGGCTTGTGTCTTTAACTTGTTGAAGTTGGCCCTTGGGAGCAACTAATTAGGCATACCCCTTAGAGAGTTCCCACAAAGGTCATTTAATTTACCTCGGAGCGCGCCAAGTTTTGCACCCATCAACAATCACGTATCGCATGCCGGGGCATTTACGAGATTTTTCTTTTGCACGTGTTTTCAAGTTTTATTTCATCCTTTAAGTCTTTCGGATTTGCTTGGCTTCCCCTAGGATTTGGCGGAAAAATGGTTTTCTTAAGCGGTGCTTCCATCTTCTTGAAAAGGGAAAACCACAACTTGTGCTTCCACAAGAAGCACAATTGTGCTTCCCGAAAAGAATAAAATCACAGCATGTGCTTCCACGAGAAGTGATGGGATACCTACCATGGGGTAGGCCCACGATGGTTCAACTTCATAGAAGCCCATGACGCTTAATCCCGCATCTTAAAGATACCAAAACATCGTCCGAAATAGAAGGGGCTTTGATCACTCGGACGACGTCATGGCATAGATCTACTCAAAGGATATACTTGTGAACACTCGGATGAATGATCATTCGGGCAGGAGAAGCACAATAGCCATGGACATTAACTAAGCGTTCTCATGTTAGTGGAGGCGTACGTTACTAGCATTTAAGATGTCTGTTACTTTCTATAATGGACATGAATAATGATCATCATGATTCCCTTATAACGTCTTAGATGGGGGGAAACAACACACTCTTTATAAGCCACCCTCCATCACTTTGTAACATCCCAAATGGGAATGTTATGATAATAGTCAAGCATCATATTTGCATTTTTGTGTGCTTTAAACTTTTTCATTTGAAGTCCTTTCAACTTTTCTTTTGAAGACTTTTAGTTTTCCTTTGAATCCCTTTCTATTTTTGAGTTTAAACTTTTTCAAAATCCTCTGATCAAAGAAAGAATGACAATGGAGGAACATGATCCTTCATATCAGAGGCAATATTTGGAAAACATTTGAAATGGAAAACAAAAAACATTTGTGAAAGATTTAAAAATCAAATTTCAACTATATTTGGAATTTTCAAAATATATTTTTAAGTATTTTATTTGACTCTAAAAAATAGTTCATATTTTTCTATGGAAAATTCTAAGAAGTTTGATATATTATATGTCTATAACATTTTTTCTTTTTTTCTTTTACCTATTTACTCCTCTATTTTGTTTTAAAAAGAAAAGATTTTTTAATCAACGAAGCCCTGCGACCGACAACGCCAGCATAGCCCACCAGCGCGCAACCCCTCCCGAATACCTTCGGATCGGCCACCGATCCCCTTCCCGTTTCTTCTCCCTCCGTGACCCGCGGGACCCACCGACCGTCTGAACTCTTCTTTCCTTTCTTTCTTCCAGTTTCCTTTCTCACCGGAATCCGACTCCGACAACGAATCCCAACGCCGATTCGCTGTCATCATGGGCCCGACCCCTCCTCCACGCATCGTACCCCATATAAGCCAAGCCCCGTTCTACTTCTTGAGCTTGCATTGGTTTTCCCTTGAAGAGGAAAGGGCGATGCAGCAGAGTAGATAAGTATTTCCCTCAGTTGTTGAGAACCAAGGTATCAATCCAGTAGGAGACACAAGCAAGTCACCAATAGATGCACCTACACAAATAATCAAACACTTGCACCCAACACTATAAAGGGGTTGTCAATCCCTTCACGGTTACTTGCAAGGATGAGATCCAATAGAGATAGATGGAAAAGAATACTAAAACGAAAAGTAAAACGGAAAATAGATCTGAAAATATAATATGGAAAATAGACCCGGGGGCCATAGGTTTCACTAGAGGCTTCTCTCTTGAAGGCAAATAATACGGTGGGTGAACAAATTACTGTCGAGCAATTGATAGAAAAGCGCATAGTTATGACGATATCCAAGGCAATGATTATGCATATAGGCATCACGTCCGTGTCAAGTAGACCGAAACGATTCTGCATCTACTACTATTACTCCACACATCGACTGACTCCTGCCTGCATCTAGAGTATTAAGTTCATGAAGAACAGAGTAACGCATTAGGTAAGATGACATGATGTAGAGGGATAAACTCAAGCAATATGATGAAAACCCCATCTTTTTATCCTCGATGGCAACAATACAAATACGTGCCTCGCTACCCCTACTTTGTCACTGGGTGAGGACACCGCAAGATTGAACCCAAAACTAAGCACTTCTCCCATTGCAAGAATTACCAATCTAGTTGGCCAAACCAAACCAATAACTCGAAGAGACTTGCAAAGATATGAAATCATGCATATAAGAATTCAGAAAAGACTCAAATAATATTCATAGATAATCTGATCATAAACCCACAATTCATCGGATCTCGACAAACACACCGCAAAAGAGTATTACATCGGATAGATCTCCATGAAGATCATGGAGAACATGGTACTGAAGATCATAGAGAGAGAAGAAGCCATCTAGCCACTAGCTATGGACCCGAAGGTCTGTGGTGGACTACTCACGCATCATCGGAGGGGCAATGGAGTTGATGTAGATGCCCTCCGTGATCGAATCCCCCTCCGGCAGATTACCGGAAAAGGCCCCAAGATGGGATCTCACGGGAACAGAGGCTTCCGGCGGCGGAAAAGTATTTTCGTGGCTTATTCTGGTATTGGGGGAATATTTGGGAATTTATAGGCCGAAGAATAGGGTTAGGAGGTCTGCCGTGGGGTCACAAGCCAGGGGGCGCGCCCTCCTAGGGCGCGCCCCTGTGGCTTGTGATCACCCGGCAGGTCTCCTGCCTTGGTCTCCAAGTCTGGTATGTTTCTTCTGGTCCAAGAAAAATCATTCCGAAGATTTTATTCCATTTGGACTCCGTTTGATATTCCTTATCTGCAATACTCAAAAACAAGGAAAAAACAGAAACTGGCACTGGGCACTGGGTTAATAGGTTAGTCCCAGAAATAATATAAAATAGCATATTAATGCATATAAAACATCCAAAACAGGTAATATAATAGCATGGAACAATAAAAAATTATAGATACGTTGCAGACATATCAAGCATCCCCAAGCTTAATTCCTGCTCGTCCTCGAGTAGGTAAATGATAAAAACAGAATTTTTGATGTGGAATGCTACCTAACATATTTATCCATGTAATATTCTTTATTGTGGCATGAATATTCAGATCCATAAGATTCAAAACAAAAGCTTAATATTGACATAGAAACAATAATACTTCAAGCATACTAATAAGGCAATTGTGTCCTTTCAAAATAACATGGCCAAAGAAAGTTATCCCTACAAAATCATATAGTCTGGCTATGCTCCATCTTCCCCACACATAGTATTCAAATCATGCACACCCCCGATGACAAGTCAAGCAATTGTTTCACACTTTTTATGTTCTCAAACCTTTTCAACTCTCACGCAATACATGAGCGTGAGCCATGGATATAGCACTATAGGTGGAATAGAATATGGTGGAGGTTGTGAGGAAAAAGGGGAAGATAGTCTCACATCAACTAGGCGTATCAACGGGCTATGGAGATGCCCATCAATAGATATCAATGTGAGTGAGTAGGGATTGCCATGCAACGGATGCACTAGAGCTATAAGTGTATGAAAGCTCAAAAACAAACTAAGTGGGTGTGCATCCAACTCGCTTGCTCACGAAGACCTAGGGCACTTTGAGGAAGCCCATCATTGGAATATACAAGCCAAGTTATATAATGAAAAATTCCCACTAGTATATGAAAGTGACAAAATAGGAGACTCTCTATCATGAAGACCATGGTGCTACTCGAAGCACAAGTGTGGAAAAGGATAGTAGCATTGTCCCTTCTCTCTTTTCTCTCATTTTTTATTTATTTTGGTGGGCATCTTTGGCCTCTTTTTTTTATTTGGGCTTCACTGGCCTCTTTTATTATTTGTAAATTCCGGAGACTCATCCCATCTTGTGAGGGAATCATAGCTTCCATCATCCTTTCCTCTCATGGGACAATGCTCTAATAATGATCATCACACTTTTATTTACTTACAACTCAAAATTTAGAACAAAATATGACTCTATATGAATGCCTCCGGCGGTGTACCGGGATGTGCTACGATCTAGCATAGCAAATGACATTGAAAACATCATGCTAGCTGTCTTACGATCATGCAAAGCAATATGACAATGATGGTGCGTGTCATAATAAACGGAACGGTGGAAGTTGCATGGCAATATATCTCGGAATGGCTATGGAAATGCCATAATAGGTAGGTATGGTGGCTGTTTTGAGGAAGGTATATGGTGACTGTTTTGAGGAAGGTGGGTTTAATGCACCGACGAAAGTTGCGTGGTACTAGAGAGGCTAGCAAAGGTGGAAGGGTGAGAGTGCGTATAATCCATGGACTCACATTAGTCATAAAGAACTCACATACTTATTGCAAAAGTCTATTAGTTATCGAAGCAAAGTATTAGACGCATGCTTCTAGGGGAGAGGTTGGTAGGAGTTAACCATCGCGCGCTCCCGACCCTCACACAAAGGATGACAATCATTAAACAAATCATGCTCCGATTTCGTTACATAACGGTTCACCATACGTGCATGCTACGGGAATCACAAACCTCAACACAAGTACTTCTACCATTCCACAATTACTCACTAGCATGACTCTTAATATCACCATCTCTATATCTCAAAACTATATGCAAGGAATTGAACTTCTCATAGTATTCAATGCACTTAATATGAAAGTTTTTATTATATCCCTCTTGGATGCCTATTATATTAGGACCAAATTCATAACCTAAACCAATTACCACGCTATTTAAAGACTCCCAAAATAATATAAGTGAGGTACGAGAGTTCAATTATTTCTATAAATAAAACACCACCGTGCTCTAAAAAGATATAAGTGAAGCACTAGAGCAAAATTGCCTAGCTCAAAAGATATAAGTGAAGCACATAGAGTATTCTAATAAATTCACGATTCAGCGTGTCCCTCTCAAAAAGATGTGTGCAGCAAGGATGATTGTGGCAAACTAAAAAGCAAAGACTCATATCATACAAGACGCTCCAAGCAAAACACATATCATGTGGTGAATAAAAATATAGCCTCAAGTAAATTTACCGATGGATTGAAGACGAAAGAGGGGATGCCTTCCGGGGCATCCCCAAGCTTAGGCTCTTTGGTATCCTTGAATATGGCTTGGGGTGCCTTGGGCATCCCCAAGCTTAGGCTCTTGCCACTCCTTATTCCATAGTCCATCAAATCTTTACCCAAAACTTGAAAACTTCACAACACAAAACTCAACAGAAAACTCGTGAGATCCGTTAGTATAAGAAAAATAAATCACCACTTTAGGTACTGTTGTGAACTCATTATTTATTTATATTGGTGTAATATCTACTGTATTCCAACTTCTCCATGGTTCATACCCCCCGATACAACCCATAGATTCATCAAAATAAGCAAACAACACATAGAAAACAGAATCTGTCAAAAACAGAACAGTCTGTAGCAATCTGTAGACTTCGAATACTTCTGTAACTCCAAAAGTTCTGAAAAATTATTAAAATCAGGGAAATTTGTATATTAATCTTGTGTAAAAATTTCAGACTCATTTGACGCTCTTGTGAATTTATAAAATTCCTGGACTGAGCGCAAAAGTTTCTGTTTTTCAGCAAAATCAAATCAACAATCACCGTAGACCATCCCAAAGGTCTTACTTGGCTCAAACACTAATTAAAACACCAAAACACAATTACTACAGAGGTAATAATGTGTAAAACACACAAAAACAGAAAGGAAAAAGCAAAAATTTATTTATTCATTGGGTTGCCTCCCAACAAGCGCTATCGTTTTACGCCCCTAGCTAGGCATAACGATTTCACTGATGCTCACATAAAAAGTAGTAATTGAAATATGCAAAAGAGCATCATGAATCTCATGAAAAACACGTTTAATTCTAACCCACTTCCTATGCATAGGGATTTTGTGAGCAAACAATTCATGGGAACAAGAATCAATTAGCATAGGAAGGCAAAACAAGCATAACTTCAAAACTTTGAACACATAGAGAGGAAACTTGATATTATTGCAATTCCTACAAGCATATGTTCCTCCCTCATAATAAATTTCAGTAGCATCTAGAAGGAATTCAACAATATAACTATCACATAAATCATTCTTTTCATGATACACGAACATGCAATCATCATAATGAATTTGCTCATCAAAACTTGGGGGACAAAAAATATCATCTTCATCAAACATAGCATCCCCAAGCTTGTGGCTTTGCATATCATTAGCATAATTGAAATTAATTGAATTTATAGTAACATCATTGCAATCATGCTTTTCAATCAAGGAGCTATCATGAATCACCTTATAAATTTCTTCTTTCAACAATTCATCAAAATTTTCAGATTCATGATTTTCAAACAAAACTTCATAGTGATAATCAAATGCACTCAACTCACTAGCAATTGGTTCATCATAATTTGGCCTTTTGAAAATATTAACAAGTGGATGAGGATCCATATCAATAGATTTTTAGCAAGCGAAGATGCAAGCAAATAGAAGGCACATGGCAACACAAGCAAACAAAAAGCAAACGAAAAGACGAACGGAAGAAGGGCGAATAAAAAGGCAAATCTTTTTGGTTTTTTCTGAAAATCGTTTTAAAAGTGGGGGAGAGGAAAACGAGAGGCAAATGGCAAATAATGTAAATGCAAGAGATGATTTTGTGATGGGTACTTGGTAGGCTTGATGTAGATCTCCTCGGCAACGGCGCCAGAAATCCTTCTTGCTACTTCTTGAGCTTGCGTTGGTTTTCCCTTGAAAAGGAAAGGGTGATGCAGCAGAGTAGATAAGTATTTCCCTCAGTTGTTTAGAGCCAAGGTATCAATCCAGTAGGAGACACAAGCAAGTCACCAATAGATGCACCTACACAAATAATCAAACACTTGCACCCAACGCTATAAAGGGGTTGTCAATCCCTTCACGGTTACTTGCAAGGATGAGATCCAATAGAGATAGATGGAAAAGAATACTAAAACGAAAAGTAAAACGGAAAATAGATCTGAAAATATAATATGGAAAATAGACCCGGGGGCCATAGGTTTCACTAGAGGCTTCTCTCTTGAAGGCAAATAATACGGTGGGTGAACAAATTACTGTCGAGCAATTGATAGAAAAGCGCATAGTTATGACGATATCCAAGGCAATGATTATGCATATAGGCATCACGTCCGTGTCAAGTAGACCGAAACAATTCTGCATCTACTACTATTACTCCACACATCGACCGACTCCTGCCTGCATCTAGAGTATTAAGTTCATGAAGAACAGAGTAACGCATTAGGTAAGATGACATGATGTAGAGGGATAAACTCAAGCAATATGATGAAAACCCCATCTTTTTATCCTCGATGGCAACAATACAAATACGTGCCTCGCTACCCCTACTTTGTCACTGGGTGAGGACACCGCAAGATTGAACCCAAAACTAAGCACTTCTCCCATTGCAAGAATTACCAATCTAGTTGGCCAAACCAAACCAATAACTCGAAGAGACTTGCAAAGATATGAAATCATGCATATAAGAATTCAGAAAAGACTCAAATAATATTCATAGATAATCTGATCATAAACCCACAATTCATCGGATCTCGACAAACACACCGCAAAAGAGTATTACATCGGATAGATCTCCATGAAGATCATGGAGAACATGGTATTGAAGATCATAGAGAGAGAAGAAGCCATCTAGCTACTAGCTATGGACCCGAAGGTCTGTGGTGGACTACTCACGCATCATCGGAGGGGCAATGGAGTTGATGTAGATGCCCTCCGTGATCGAATCCCCCTCCGGCAGATTACTGGAAAAGGCCCCAAGATGGGATCTCATGGGAACAGAGGCTTCCGGCGGCGGAAAAGTATTTTCGTGGCTTATTCTGGTATTGGGGGAATATTTGGGAATTTATAGGCCGAAGAATAGGGTTAGGAGGTCTGCCGTGGGGTCACAAGCCAGGGGGGCGCCCCCCCTAGGGCGCGCCCCTGTGGCTTGTGATCTCCCGACAGGTCTCCTGCCTTGGTCTCCAAGTCTGGTACGTTTCTTCTGGTCCAAGAAAAATCATTCCGAAGATTTTATTCCGTTTGGACTCCGTTTGATATTCCTAATCTGCAATACTCAAAAACAAGGAAAAAACAGAAACTGGCACTGGGCACTGGGTTAATAGGTTAGTCCCAAAAATAATATAAAATAGCATATTAATGCATATAAAACATCCAAAACAGATAATATAATAGCATGGAACAATAAAAATTATAGATACGTTGGAGACGTATCACCCCGCGTCTCATTTTTCGCAAAAACACAATCAGAGCTCCTCTACGTTGCCTACACGCACTCGTCAGAGTTGCTGAACCTTGCTGCAGCCATTGTTGTCCCTCCGCTCGCTCAGTCGCCCCCGACCCCTACCGTCACCACCATCATCTTTGCCATCCACCCCCGCATCGCGCGGACCTTCTCACCATCACCAGAAGCCCCCGGAGACGCCAGAATCGTCGACCTCGACTCCCTGCCGCCGCGATCGATCTTGCCGGAGACCGTCGCCCCTCTTAGATTTAAGAGTAACAACCGAGATTAGATCGAATTAATTTTTATGAGGTCAAACCCTTTTTCGTTAAGTTTTGACCGTTCGCTCGTTAAGCTCTCCCGCGGACACCAACTAGCTAGTCACAACGTGCACGTGTCCCTAGGCCATCCTGAAGCGTTTAGTTTCTTTTTAGTGTCTATTTTGATTTTAATCCAATTTGAGCGATTCAAATTGCTATAGTTTCACAAAAATATGTGGATTACAGTAGATTCAAAAGTTTTCATGTTTGAAGATTTTAAATTTGAATTTGAATAGATTTACTTTAAACCCTAATTTGCTTATAACTTTTGTTTAAAAATAGGTTTTTAATTATTCTTTTTGCTATTGTTTTGTATTAAGTTTGTTTAACCAGAGAAACAATAAAATATAATTATTTTAGTTTTGTTTAGATCAGATTCAAATCTGACCCATTTTATGTTGGTTTTATTAAAAATAAAAGTATTTTCTTTTAACCTTTAGCAGTTCCTTTTATCACTTTCTTCTAATTAAATTAAAGTTCTGTTAGTTATGAGAAACAAAATTTTATAAATAATTTATTTTTTTAGTTTAGATTTAAGTTGTATTTTGTTTAGGCCATAAATCTGGATCTACAAAAGCATTTCAATTGATTCTTTTTGCTAATGAAAGATTTACTAAAATAATTTCTGTTAATACAAAACTTTTATATTGTCTTTTCTGCTAAAATTTTATTTTGATCAGAGAAGTTATTCTATTTTGTTTGTTAAAGAACTTGAGTTTTTCTTTCTTTTGGATTTTCTTTAGATTACTTTATGTTTTATTTATAGTTTTACTTGTTGATTTCTCTAGGATTGTAGTATGATTGCTTATCTATCTTATTGTTTGCTTTCTTAGATCATACAAAGTGTGAATCTTGCTACTACGAGTCTTTAGAGTTTCAAGGCCACTAAGGCAAGTCACTTTGACCATGTTTTTGCAATACCCATGATTTTTATTGCATTAGATTCAATCTTTCCACCATGCATTAAAGTAGGTAATATTGAAATTTATTCTTGAGTAGTATAATGAGGTAGGAACTCACAACCCTTGTTACTATGCCCCGGGAATGATGCATTTATTTTGATGCTACGCTTGAGTAGATGGGGATTGGTCGAGTGATACATGGAAGTTGTGAGAGTAAAGATTTTGATCAAGACTACCACCTCAAGATTTCAAGACTTCAAGACAAGATTTCAATGTACCTCTGGGTGGAATGGTTGAAAGGCACCTTGGAGTACCAGTGGATTTTCCTAGTGAGCTGGAGTAGGCCAGTTATCATGAGGAAAGCTCCACCGAGGCTCAAAGGGACGGATGGATACTTCAAGAATGGAATCTTACGTGTGCAACCACAAGTCAATATTGGCTTTGGCTTGGTTGATCTTTGATGTAACTCTGACAGGACATTGCTACGGGGTGTAGAAGAATGATAGGATTGGATGGGCACTGGCACTAGTTAAGAGGAACTCTTTGAAAGACCATGTTTTAGTTATCCTGTTCTCAAACACCGGGCAGTGCGAGGGCATAAAAGGAGGGATCGAATCTTGTGGGGAAAGTGCGCAAACCTCTGTAGACTGTCAAACTAATCGATTAGTCGTGTCCCCGGTTACGGACAACTTGAGCCTCTGGAATTCGAACTATCAAGAACTCTTGCACAGTCACTATAAATGAATTGGGTTTAAGTGTAACCTTAGGTTATGAGAATTTGGTTGGCGGAACCATCTCATTAATATGATCAACTCTGTAGTAATAAATTTGTTATCCTTTGATGTAGGGAAAATCAGCTTTTATGCAAGAACTTAAACTTAGAGCCATCGTTAGCCATATTGCATATATTGATAGTATTGTTTTTATCTGTTCTCTCAGTGACTTTGCCGGCATATTCAATATGCTGATGTACACGGCTGCAACTTATCATGTTGCAGAGATATTTTCCGGCGAGGAGTAAGGTCTATGTTCTATGCTCGGTGTTGCCCTTGGAGTCGGATGGACTCATCTACCACGTCGCTTTCAGAGTAGTTTTTATCTCATGAGTTGGCCTTCAACCAATTTATTATGATTGTAATAAAGACTCGGTATGAGATTTTTGATCTAATAAAGCATGTGATTGAACTTTTATATATACATTGATGTACAATGTGTACTAGCACGATCCAGGATAGCACAGATACACAGAGACTTGACCGTTTTGGGCCGGGTCGCTACACATCACTTAGGCAAGGGTTTAGATCCTTTGTGTTGGGAAGCGTAGTAGAAAAAAGCGCCCTACGATCACCCAGGAACAATATGAAGGTGCATTACCGGTTTGGATATCAATTGTTACCGACTCTGAGTTGTAGTGGAAGAAGAAGTGTCGGTGTAGATCGTACTTGGAGTCCCTCAAACCGTAGATGAACGATCCCATGAATAGTCCCTTGAACGGAAGATCGAAAGCACAGCCTATACGGCAGCGCTTCGCCGTCCGGAGCTAATTGTCGCCGGGAATTTGAGGGAGGAAATTATAACCATAATGGACTTCTAATTATGAGGATTAGAGGATCTACGTCAAGTTATAATTGATCAACTAGGACCAACTAGAACTAGAACTAGAGAACTAGAGGAGGCTCCAAAACTTGTGTGCCTGAAAGGTGCAAAAGCCTCTAGTATATATAGGTTGGTGGGGACAGAAGGGGCGCCACACAAGGGGGGGAAAGGGTTCCCCCTTTGGGCTGCCAAGAGGGGGAGGAGGAGGGCGCCACCCCTTTTGGGCCCTTGTGGCCTAAGTTGCCTTCCACCTCTTGGCCTTTTAAGGCCCGTTGATATTTAATTAATTATAAAAGCCTCCTAACAATTACTAGAGCCTTTTATATTAATTTAACATCTCCGAAAACATTTTCCACCTATATATTATTAATCGATAATACCCGGTATTGTCCGATAAGCTCTGAAACCCTTCCGTTGACACCGAAACGCTTCTGGTTCCTCTTGAAACTATTTCGAATATTAATGAAACAATTGCACAAATAAATGCTCGATACTCTTGTCCTACTAACACTCAGCAAATCGTTATTACCTGAAGCTTGTGTCCCTACAGGTTCGGTAAAGCATAGACATGAACGAAATCCCTTCGTTCAATGACCGATAGCAGAACCGTAGACGTCCATATTGATCCCTTTGATTACACGAATGATATTCGAGTGAACCTTTGGTTGTCATGTGCTATTCTCTTTGCTTCGTGATACTTTACAAAACCAGAGGTGAGATGTGTCGGTATCCTCTTGAGTCATACACATGCTCATTGTATCATTATCCTCGTTACTGATTTTGTTCTTCTTTCTCGTTGAAATGTTCCGGCATCCCCGTGACATAGTCACTTGTGTCTAGCCATACGATGATGGGTGTCGTCTGAAAGCATCAATATGGTCGACTACGGGGGTGAATAGGTGACTAACAATTTTTTCTCCTTTTTAACAAATTAGGCTCAAGAATAAAATAGGTTGTCTAGATATGCAACTAGGTGGACAACCTATATGATGAGCTCAATCAAAACAATAATAACAAGCACAAGATACAAACATAACAAAGCTTGCACAAAGTAAAGGTAAGAAAAAACCACAAGTGGAGTGGATGGAGACGAGGATGTGTTACTGAAGTTCCCTCCCTTTGAGGGGAGGAACGTCTCCTTTGGAGCGGTGTGGAGGCACAATGCTCCCCAAGAAGCCACTAGGGCCACCGTTCCTCATGCCCTTGCACAATGCAAGATGTCGTGATTCCACTAGTGGTGCCCTTGAAGGCAGCGACCGAACCTTTACAAAACAAAGTTGGGGCAATCTCCACAACTTAATTGGAGGCTCCCAACACCACAACGAAGCTTCACCACAATGGAATGTGGCTTCGAGGTGACCTCTTCCGTCTAGGGTGCCCAAACACCCAAGAGTAACAAGATCCGCAAGGGATTAGTGGGGGGAATCAAATATCTTTTTGTGGAAGTGTAGATCGGGCCCTCTCCTCCAAACCCTAGAAGATCAACAAGTTTTGATGGCTTGAGAGAGAGAGATCGGGTCAAAATGAGCTTTGGGGCAATAATGGAGCTTGGGGGGGGGATAAGAGGTAGGTATTCTTGGGGAAGAAGACCCCCTTTATATAGGGGGATGAAATCCAACCGTTTTCTACCCTGTGCTCGCAGCTAAGCGGTACTACCGCTCCTAGGAGCGATGCTACCGCTTAGGCAGTACTACCAGTTCTAGCCCAGTACTCCACATAGTGTAGGGGCGGTAGTGCTGCCGGAGCGGTACTACCGTCCACCCTAGCGGTACTACCGCTTAGGGCCATAGGGACAGGGGAGGCAGTAGTAGTAGAGGGGGCCAGGGAGGCAGTACCGCTGCATGATCGATATGGTTGAATAGAGGGGGGGGGTGAATAGGCAACTACCACTTTTTAAGCTTTTCTTAGCAAATTAGGTTTAGCGACAAATAGGTTGTCTAGATATGCAACTAGGTGAACAACCTATATGATGCTAGCTACTATAACAACAATATATAAGCTTGAACAAGGTAAAGGTAAGAAGTAACCACAAGTGGAACCGTTGGAGACGAGGATGTGTTATCGAAGTTCCTTCCTTTTGAGGGGAAGTACGTCTCCGTTGGAGAGGTGTGGAGGCACAATGCTCCCCAAGAAGCCACTAGGGCCATCGTATTCTCCTCACACCCTCACACAATGCGAGATGTCGTGATTCCACTAGTGGTGCACTTGAAGGCGGCAAACATACCTTTACAAACAAGGTTGGGGCCCTCTCCACAACTTAATTGGAGGCTCCCAAAGAAACCACGAAGCTTCACCACAATGGAATATGGCTTCGAGGTGACCTCTTCCGTCTAGGGTGCTCAAACACCCAAGAGTAACAAAATCCACACAAGAAAGTAAGGGGGGGGGGTCGATTTTCCTTTGGTGGAAGTGTAGATCTAGGTCTCCTCCTTCAATCCCTAGCAAATCAACAAGTTTGAGTGGCTAGAGAGAGAGATCGGGCAAGAAAGCTTGGAGGGCATCAATGGTGGAGAGAGAGAGAGAGAGGTAAGAGATAAGATGGAGGTGGAAGAACCACCCCTTTATATAGGGCCTCCATTTTCCAACTGTTACAACCATTTTACATGGTAGTGGTACAACCGGTACAACCGCCCCACCACCGGCCAACCACCGCATCAAAACAGAAGCTGAGGCGGTGGTTCCTCCCCGGTGCAACCGCTCGACTCAAGAGCTGGACTCGGTAAAGTCCCGAGCGGTACAACCGCTTGAGACACCGGTAGTAGCGGGCTATAAAAATATAGCGGTACAACCATCCCACGTCCGCCCAACAACCGCAGCTCAACAGAGCCGCGTCCGGTTGAAGCCCGGTGCTCGACCGGTACAACCGCCCAGAGATGCCACCCAGGGTCACCCTGCTGATGGCGGTACAACCGCCCGGGGGCAGCGGTACAACCGCTGGGGACCACTTAGTGGCAATACCCCCAGGGTATCACCCCTGGAGTGGTGGTTGTGCCGGATGCCACGAGCGAGCGGTACAACCACCGGGGCCAGCGGTACAACCGGCTTACAGGGAAGGAAAGCAGGGCCTCTCTCTTTGATGGAAGGGTATGAGGTGAGTGCTGAGGATGTGTGTGTGAATTGATTCACCCCAAGAACTTCCAATGAGGATTCCCTCTTAATAGTACGGGATCCCTACGACCAAAGAAAATAAACACGTAGAGAACACCATCTTCGTTCTTTTCCGTCCGAAGGGAATGCCTAACCGTCTTGTGTCTCACACATAGTACCTGAATAAATTGACACACGGTTAGATAACATAGTGAGGTGTCATCATCACTAAAACACAAAGGCAAGAGAATGCCCTTACAATCTCCCCCTTTTTGGTGGATGATGACAATAACACGATTTGCACTGATGATCTAGAAAATAAAAGCGGAGCTCCCCCTCAATGTGTGCAACAGATGAGATTTGTGTAAACATTGGAGCTCCCCCTCGATTTTACAGACCAACCAATGGGTACAAATGAAGGATTAACATTAAAGAGCATTTGTACGGGATAATAGGTAGAGTTTAATAACAAGGCCAACAATAATTTCAGGCTGTACTTAAGCGCAAGGAGTCTTCACATAAGATAGGTTCATAACTGACTAAAAGCAAATAAGAGTTCAACTGGGAAGACGCAAAACGAAAGACAACCGTAACACCCACACCGATGCAAATCCCGTCATAATATAACTCTCTCCCCCTTTGGCATCGAGACACCAAAAAGGAAAAGAGCGATGCTAACGCCCCAGAACTCAGTAGACCTCGTCAGAACCGTCGGTCTCCTCGGAATCATCACTGTCAGACCCATCACCATCAGCCTCATCATCATCCTCCATAATGTCATCATCAGCAGCGGTAGCAGAGGAGGAAGCAGCAGGCTGACCAGAGATCTCAACATCAGTCCAAGTGCTATGCTCGGAGATCCACTTCTCCTCAAGAGTGATGATCTTCTGAGAACCAATGTCTACCGGAAGATGAAGAGCCCGCATAATCTGAAGCTGTCTGCGTCTGGCAAGCTTCTCATTGACATGGGCTTCATAGAGCTTCTTCTGAACATGAGTCTGGAGGCAGAAGGTCTTCTTAATCTTGGCAGTGAGCTTAGTGACCCAAGATGGCTTGGCCCCTGCTAGAAGCTCAAAATCACTGTCACTGGAAGTAGCAAAGACATCCTTAGGGGAGTCAACGGGAAAGCGAGGCTCAGCATGCTTCTTCTTCAGGAGTTGCTTGATCTGATGCTCGACGAGGTTGTCCGGAGAAGTGAGAGGCTCCCCAGGCCTACGAACTGCCCACACTGAGTTGAGGAAACACATGATGAATGGAGGATATGTGGGGACTTTCCTGTAGAAGACCGTGTTGTACAACTCCTCCCACAACCACTTGGAAGCATCAAACGTAGCACCAGAGCCAACTTCAGTCATCATGGAAACAAGTAGATCAACAAAGTATCCATGAATCTCATCTTGATTTCCAACCTTGGGCAGAAGAACATTCCAGAAAACACGGTGTAAGATATCATAGACCTGCTGCAGGTCCTTAGAGGCTCCAAGAATGCCACGCCCGGGAATGTACAGGGGGGCTAACTCCTTCTTATCCATGGGAGTAGCCCGGTCATGAGGACGGATGCCGCCATTCCCAGTGAGGCCAGTATCCTCATAACCAAGAGCATTGCAGAAGGCACGCCACGAAACCTGGAATAATTCATCACGGCACATGAAGGAAAGGGTACGAGCCTCATCAGTGCCGAAGTGGACAGTGGCATAGAACTGGTGACTGAGCTGCACATCATAGGGACAGTTGATAGTCATGAGCTTGATCAAGTCAAACTCCTCGCACAGTGCCAAAGCCTCTCCAAAGTAATCCATGTTGTTCCTCCAGTACTCAAGGTCAATAGTCCATTGCTTGGCAAACTTGTTCTTGTGATGGTCATAAAGCTCGTGCACAATCCGCATTTGCAACTCATTCCAGAACTGAGGGGTGGACCACCTGGGAGCAACGGGGATCTCATATGGATTTTGAAAGCGAACCCTCTCCCAATCAACTTGCTTCCAGGAGTGCACAAGCTTGGCAGATTTTTTCATGGCGGCCAAATACTTCTCGTGGCGAGTGGGCTTGGTGGGGATCACAACTTCCTCTGGCTCAGACTCATCAAGAAGCCCACAACTGCGAGCTCGTTTCTTGGACTTCTTCCGAGGAGTAGAATGAGAACTAGAGCCACCTGCAGACACACACAAGAGGAGCACACAAGAGAAACCCAGACAAGATGAGAGGATTGTACGCAAGAATAGGAATATATTAGGTGTGAAGTAGAGAAACTGAAACAATGGGACAGGATTCAGAGAAGCCGGTTGAACCAGTCAGCACAGCGGTTGTAACGCTGCAGCGGTTGAACCGCAAGTGTAAGCGTTTGTACCGCTATCGGGGAACCGGTGCATCCAGATTTGAATAATGCACCACTATCTTAGGCTCTAAGCATCACAACTAATTGGAGATGAATATATGATCTCTTCCCTCCAACAGTTTGACTAAAAACGCGGGAAACCGAGCTATGCCCTAACAATGGAGGATCCAAAAGAGAGAATCCAAGAACAAGAGAAACGGGGCATTACCGGCGTCAATGGGACGAGATAGGGGAGGGGAAGGGCCTCCACGGAGCAGATCCGAGAGGAGGCCGTAGATCCGGGGAGCCGGAGGCACTCCGGGGCGGTGGTGACGGCGGCCGGCGGCTAGGGCAGCAGAGGGGGAGTCGGGCACGAAGGGGAAACTGAATACCCCTTCGGCCCATCCCTCCCTTTTAAGTGCCCAAAGACGCGACTGGTTGTACCGCCCGTCCAAGCGGTTGTACCGACCCTGGCATAGACCTGGGAATTAGCGGTTGTACCGCGTAACTCCACCGGTTGTACCGCTGGGGCGGGACAACAGGATGGCCAGCGGTTGTACCGCTTGGACCATCGGTTGTACCGCCCGGCCACATCCACCACCAACATGTTGTCAAAGCGTACAATTGGACTAGAGGGTTTCGAGATGAGGAGAGCTTGGGATAGAGACAAGGCACAAGTGTATGGTGGGTTAAGCTCCATGGGTGCAAAAACAAAAATGCAAAAAGTCAAACCATGGAGGATGCCCACACCTAGGACCTAAAAACTCTAGCAATATCAAATAGAAGCCAAGAAACACATACTAAACAAAAACGATGCCAAATGCCTCACTCGGAGGGGGCGGTGGCCGAGGCCACCTATGTTTGAGTCAATTGGTATGGCACCGCGAAGATTTTAACCTTGGGTCCATGACCAAAACTCGTCTTTGAAGCACAAGTGTCATCAAAAAATGACTAATGTGAAAGATGAGATGGATTTGTGCATAATAAGGAAAGAGAGAGTTCATTGAGAGAACAACACTTCCCTTATGTTCATGCCTACATCTAAGCAAGATAGTATGATGAGTGTGGTGGGGTGTGTAAGTTTTCAATCCACATTGCTCGAATCAATGATATTTAGCTCATGCCTTAACTCATGAAATTTTGCTTCATCCAAAGGCTTCGTGAAGATATCGGCAAGTTGCTCATTAGTGTTGAGATGAATAAGTTTAATCTCCCCGCGCTTGATGTGCTCCTGGATGAAGTGATGATGAATCTCAATGTGCTTCATCTTGCAATGTTGAACCGGGTTGTTGGAGATACTGATTGCACTTTCATTGTCATAGTAAAGAGGCATTTTGTCACAATTGACACCATAATCCTTTAAAGTTTGCCTCATCCAAAGAATTTGTGCACAACAACTTGCGGCGGCTACATACTCGGCCTCGGTGGACGAGAGAGAAACACAGTTTTGTTTCTTTGAAGACAAACTTACCAAAGATCGACCAAGGAATTGGCAACCTCCAGAAGTTGACTTCCTCTTGACACGGTCTCCCGCCCAATCTGAGTCGGTATAACCTATGAGATCAAATTATGCACCTTTGGGGGTACCGTAAGCCAAAGTTTGGGGTATGAGCCAAGTATCAAAAGATTCGCTTGACCGCCACAAAGTGGCTTTCCTTAGGTGCGGATTGAAAACATGCACAAATTCCCACACTTAACATAATATCCGGCCTAGATGCATAAAGGTAAAGCAAGGATCCAATCATGGAGCGATATACCTTTTGATCCACGGCTTTACCATTGGGATCACTGTCAAGATAGCATTTAAGAGGCATAGGAGTGTTGGCCTTGGGCGGATTGAGCTCATCCATCTTGAATCTTTTGAGCATGTCTTGAGTATATTTAGCTTGGTTGATGAAGGTTCCTTGACTTCGTTGCTTAACTTTGAATCCAAGGAAGTACTTCAACTCTCCCATCATTGACATCTCAAACTCTTTGGTCATTAGTGCGGAAAACTCATCATTGAAAGCTTTGTTAGGAGAACCAAATATAATATCATCAACATATAGTTGGCATATGAACAAGTTCCCTTTAACCCTCTTTGTGAAAAGAGTGGGATCGATTTTTCCAATTTCAAACCCACGGTCTTGCAACATCTCGGTAAGGTGCTCATACCACACACGTGGGGCTTGTTTAAGGCCATAGAGAGCCTTATCGAGAACGTATACATGATTGGGGAACTTGGGATCCTTGAACCCCGGGGGTTGCTTAACATATACCAACTCCTTTAGAGGACCATTAAGAAATGCACTCTTCACATCCATTTGATATAATTTAAAATCATGATGAGAAGCATATGCAAGCAACATGCGAATAGATTCAAGGCTAGCGTCAGGAGCAAAGGTTTCACCGTAGTTGATACCCTCGACTTGGGAGTAGCCTTGTGCCACCAATCTTGCCTTGTTGCGAATGACGACACCGCTCGCATCTTGCTTGTTCTTGAAGATCCATTTGGTTCCAATGACATTGTGGTTCTCCTTTGGTCTTGGCACCAACCGCCACACTTTGTTGCGCTCGAAGTTGTTGAGTTCATAGTGCATGGCTTCAACCCATTCCATGTCCTCGAGCGCATCTTGTACCTTGAGGGGTTCAATGCAAGAAACAAACGCGTGATGTTCACAAAAGTTTGTTAATTGTTTACGAGTGGTTACCCTTCTTTTCAAGCTGCCGTAGACGTTCTCCAACAAATGTTGTTTATGTTCAAGCTTGGCAGCATTCTTGGCGGCTCGTCTCTCTAAGATCTCCTCCATGGAAAGTTGAGGGACAACATCCCGAGGAGCATCTTCTTGATGATCTTGAGCGCCTTCATGAGCTTGCTCTTGATCTTGAATAAGGTCTTGATCTTGAGCTTGCTCGTGGATGTGGACTTGATCTTGGGCATCACTTGGTGAGACACCATCATCATGAGATTGACCTTGCCCTTGATCTTGTCCACGAGGTTGAGGGCCTTCATCTTGTTCTTCGGAAGCGTGTGGGTCTTGTGTTGGTGATGGTTCCACTTGAGTGGAACATTGTCCTTCTCCTTCGGCCACAAGGAGTTCCTCAACGGGTAGGAAGTGTCCCACACCCATTATTCTTATGGCTTGGGGAGGAATTTCATCACCTACGTCACAAAGACCACTTTGCTCCACTTGGGAGCCATTATTTTCATCAAACTCCATGTTACACGTCTCCTCAATGAGCCCATTGGACTTGTTGAGGACACAGTAAGTGCGAGAGTTTGTAGCATAACCAACAAATATGCCCTCTTGAGATCTAGGTTCAAATTTAGACAAACAAACACCTTTCTTGAGAATGAAACATTTACACCCGAAAACCCTAAAGTACTTGAGGTTGGGCTTGTTACCGATAAGAATTTCATAAGGAGTCTTGTTCAAGCCTTTGCGGAGATAGAGCCGATTAGATGCATGACATGTTGTGTTGATGGCTTCGGCCCAGAAGTTGTATGGAGATTTGAATTCCGCCATCATGGTCCTTGCCGCATCCATCAACGTCCGGTTCTTTATTTCCGCAACACCATTTTGTTGAGGGGTATAAGGTGTGGAATATTGGTGCTTGATCCCCTCATCACTAAGAAACTCATTCAAGGTGTAGTTCTTGAACTCGGTGCCATTGTCACTTCTTATCATCAGAATCTTTGCCTCATGTTGTCGTTGAGCTTCATTGGCAATGTCAATGACCGTTTGTTGAGTCTCACTCTTCCTCTTGAAAAAGTATACCCAAGTGTATCTTGAGTAGTCATCCACGATCACCAAACAATAGTTTCTTCCCCCAAGACTATCGAAAGATGGAGGACCAAAGAGATCCATCTGAAGGAGCTCCAAGGGCCTCTTCGAATAGATGGTAGTCGTGGGTCGGTGAGCCGTCTCATGTAGCTTTCCTTCAATACACGCACTGCAAGCACGATCTTTGACAAAACTTACATTTTTAGTCCAAGAACGTGATCCCCTTTGTGGAGACTTTGCAAAGATCTCATATTGACATGGGCTAGCCGGCGATGCCAAAGCCATCCCACATCAACTTTAGCCATTAGGCAAGTCGCGGTCTTAGCGGGTCGCTCCGAGAAGTTAACCTCATAGAGACCGTTCTCGACATGCCCAACAAAGGCTACTTTAAGAGTCTTGCTCCACAAGAGGGCCACAGTGTCAACACCAAAGAAGGTACAAAAACCCATGAGTGCCAGTTGACGAACGGAAAGTAAATTATATGCAAGAGTCTCAACAAGCATGACATTCTCAATGGACAAGTCCGGAGAGATTACCACCTTGCCAAGACCCAATACCTTTGAACTTGTATCATCACCAAAGGAGACTTGAGTGGCCAAAGATGGATTGTATGAACGTCCACCACCAAGTCCTTGCTTCCGGTCATATGATTTGTTGCTCCACTGTCAAGCAACCATGCCACTCCTCCGGAAGCAAACTCCTACAATAGATCAATGCTTGGATTTAGGTACCCATTCTTTAATGGGTCCTTTCATGTTAGTAACAAGGGTCTTAGGAACTCAAATAGACCATTCAATGTATTCATAAGAGGAACCAACATATTTGGCATAAACATGCCCATCACTAGCATGGCATAAAACATAAGAGGGGTTAAAATCGCCGGCCTTGTTGGAGTGGATGGTCTTGCCCTTCTTGGCATCACCATCCACAACCTTGTTCTTCTTCTTCTCATGAGAACCATTCCCCGCTTTGACAAAGGTTTCCTTTAGAGGGGGGACTTTCTTGGACTTCACTTTCTTCTTCTTCTCCTTGGTTTTGGGTGCAAACCCAACAACTTCCTTTGCTACAACTTCCTTTTGATTGCTCACAAGGTCATTGAGATTCTTCTCACCTTGAATACATGTCACACGACCTTTCTCAGGTTGCTCTTTCAACTTAGCATTCTCCTCCACAAGATGCGCTTGCTCACAACAAGGGTTAGTAGCATTGGGACTATCAATTAACATAAAGGGAGGACATGTAGCTATTTCCTTAGTAAGTTTTACTTGGAGTTGATCATGAGACTCTTTGAGAGAGGCAAGAGCACTCTTCAATGCCTTGTGAGCATTGTCTAGAGTGTCAAACTCTTCCTTGAGTCTACCATGGTCAACCCCAAGAGTATTCTTCTCAGATTTAAGCATACGATTAAGAACAATAGCATGATCATGATCTTTACGTAATTTTGCTATGTCAACATTGTGTGACTCCTCAAGAGTCAAACGAAGACTTCGCTCTTCCTCAAGAGCAATGTAAAGATCCGCTATCTCATCGGCATAGTCACGACAATGCCCCCTCAGCTCCTCGAGAGATTCCTCTTGAGACTCAATGACATCATTGGCCTCACCAAGTTGTTCCAAGAGAGCAACAAAGTGCTTCTTGGATTCACCTTTGAGTTTACACAAGAATTTGTCAAACTCATTTTAATCCTCTTTCGCCACCTCATGTTCATCCACACAATCCAACAAAGACGGAGTGGTAGAAATAGAAGTTGTAATGTTAGAGGTTTTGACGTTGGAGGTTTCCTTGGTGATACCTTTGGCCATAAGGCACCTAGCAATGTGGTTCTCGTTGGGGGCATCGAAGAGAGACACCTTAGTTGGGGTTGAAGATGCAATTGCCACTGTAGCCATTGCCATCCCTTCACCACTTGAATCTTTGTTATCGACATCATCATCAAAGGGATACTCTTCTTGAGCAACCAACACCTTTTGTGGCACTTTCTTTGGGAAATTGTTCTTGTTGGGGAACGACTTGGCTTTGTCTTTGCAGATGAGCTTGCCACCATTGTCTTCCCTCTTCTCATACGGACAATCCACCACAAAGTGACTCACATTGCCACAATTATAGCAAGTCCTCACACGTTGCTTGCCCTTTGACCCACTTGAGTTGCTCTTGGAGAAGTTGGGTTTGGAGTTTCTCTTGTTGCCCCAAAATTGCCTAGACGCAAGAGCCATGTGCTCATGATAAGCATATTTGGTGTCTTAGGGCAACACTCCTCTTCTTCCTCTTATTCTTCTTCTTGAATGACCTTGGCCTTCAAGGCAAGATTGGGTGAAGACTTCTTTGACCGTTGAACATGATATAGAGCGTTGTCGGTGGTCTTGTTCAAGATGTTCATTGCAATGAATTCATCTAACACATCACCCAAGGACAGGGAGTGGAAATCCGACCTTTCACGGATGACGGAGGACATGGACTTGTTGAATGGCATGATGGCCTTGAGAAACTTCCGCTTGTTCCAATTGTCATCCACATCCTTGCTTGCATGATCTTTAAGAGCAACATCAAGAGTTGTCACTCTTCGATAGAGCTCACGAGGTTCTTCGTCATCGAGCATTACAAATTCATCGCACTCATCAAGAACCACTTCAAAGTTGGACCGTTGAATGCTTGAGCTACTCTTGTATATGGATACAATGTGTTCCCAACAATCCTTAGCATTAGTGAAAGGACGCAAGTGAGCAAGATCTTCAACGAGGACATCTGCTTGAAGGATGAACAAGGCGGAATGATTGAGTTGATTGTCGGCCTCTTCTCTTGGACTGAGGTTTCTTGGATCATGTGGGTAGTACCCTTGCTCAATGATTCTCCAAAGTTGTGTTGAGCTGTGATTCAAATGAGACTTGATACGAAAAATCCAATTAGCGAAATCATTCTTAACAAGCTTAGGAGGAGGACCAAGATTAACTATATGAGGTGGGTGCACCGGTCCTCCATAGACCACGGGAGGAGGTACCGAGGCAAAGGTACCCATCCCACTAGTTCCTTGAGGAAGTTTGTTCTTCTCAGTGCTAGCCCCCTCCTTTTCGGAGTGGACATCCGATGACGAGTTAGTGGGATTAACCACTAGCAACAGATCGGTAGAAAGTTTGAGGCCCTCAAGGAATTCTTTAAACATGGATTTGACCTCGGTCGTCATGGAGGATTTAAGTGAGGACATAGACTCATTCAAATCCTCACAAGAGACTGTGTTCACACCAACGGCCTAGGGGAGTTCATCTGGCCGCACCTCATCGTCAGCCATACTCTTCGGGTGGTGAAATCCTTAATAAAGAGACGAGGCTCTGATACCAATTGAAATGATCGATATGGTTGACTAAGGGGGGGGGGGTGAATAGGCAACTTCCACTTTTAAGCTTTTCTTAGCAAATTAGGTTTAGGAACAAATAGGTTGTCTAGATATGCAACTAGGTGAACAACCTATATGATGCTAGCTACTATAACAACAAGATATAAGCTTGAACAAGGTAAAGGTAAGAAGTAACCACAAGTGGAACCGTTGGAGACGAGGATGTGTTATCGAAGTTCCTTCCTTTTGAGGGGAAGTACGTCTCCATTGGAGAGGTGTGGAGGCACAATGCTCCCCAAGAAGCCACTAGGGCCACCGTATTCTCCTCACGCCCTCACACAATGATGGGGGAATAACCCCGGGGTAGCCTCAGTTGGGTCTTTACTCCAGCTTTTTGAAAAACGACTACAGGACGAGACGCCTCCCCCTGTAGTCCGGCTCCGCGCGGCCGGCTGCGACCAGCCGGCCGGCTAGAGGTGGAGGCGCCTGGCCTTCTAGCCGGCGGATCAGCTCCCGTCCCATCGCCATGCCTCACGGGATGACGGCCTGACGCATGGCGTGTCTGGAGTGCCCCAGGTACCGCGGTCAGGGCACGCATGGCTACAGTGGTCCCCGTCGCGTCGGAGGTCAGCGCCCGCATGGCCACAGTGGAGGCAACAGTGCCTCTAACCCCGGCCGACTACGACCGGGCGGACGGCACAGTGCCGGCACGCCCTCAACCACTCCATTACCTGCCCCAGCATGGCTACAGCGCGGCTGGCTACTGCAAGACGATGCCCCACCGGACGACCCGTGCCGCGATGTGACAAGCATAGGAGACTGCCAGGCGGGCCCCCTCCGGCTCCCGACGGGACCCTGCAGCCGGCTGGCCCTACCCTCGACAAGACTCCTCAGCCGGGGGCCCCATGGCCGGCTAGAGAGACCGCCAGCTGGGGCCCTCCGGCGCCTTCCACACATATTGTAATCCAGGGGGTTGGCCTATAAACCCCCCCGGAGCTCCCCATGCATGGGGGCGATCGATTCCTTCACACACACACTCACGTAGAGAGGCAAGGAGGGCAGGCTAGCTCCTTCTTCTTCCTCTACCCAGACAGCTTGTAGCCCCTTTTGGTTCATCAACCAGACTAGCAGGACTAGGGGTGTTACCTCCCACGGAGGGCCCCGAACCTGGGTACATCGCGTGTCTCGCACCACTTGTTCCCGATCACGCTCCCGGAGTCCGCCGGCGCTCTTCGGCCCCAACCACACTCGATAAGCCACCCCATGGCATCTGTCGTGAGAAAACGACGACAGTTGGCGCCCACCGTGGGGCCGTCTGTGGCGCCGGCCGGAGTCATACTCCGGGCGGGACCCTTCGCCCACTCCACCGGGCGTCTCGCGTCCGGGCTGATCAGCATGCCCGTGGGGCCCGCTCTTGCGAAAGCTCCCGTGGCGCCAGGCCACGCTCGCGGGCGGAACCATCGTCTCCTTCCCCAAGCAGAGCCGCGTAGGCGCCCCGCTCGACGCCGACGACCTCTGCACGCCCTTCGTCGGGCTGCATCTCGACGACGCGTCGGCGCTGGACGAGTACCCCAGCATGGTGCTCGACTGCTACGACCTGCCCCCGTGCATGGGCGGAACCACCGTGGGCGGTGCGCGTGACTTTCGCGTCATCGCGGAGGTATTGACCATCAGCTCCTCCACATCCTCCGGTCGCGCCAGGGCGGACGCGCTGGTGTCCGTCGCTGCCACCGGTGCTGGCGTCTCCGACCCCATCGGCTCTACCCTTCGGGGCCTGAGCACCCTCATCGCGCCGACGACCAACCTAGCTACGGCTACGTCCGAGTTGGAAGCGGCGCGCCAACTGCTGTTCGCGGAGGCTACATCCCTCGCTACCACCAAGCATCAGATGGAATCCGGGCAGCGCGAGTACAACTCCGCCTACTGCTTCACCCCCGCCGGCAACGAGCCCAGCCGGCGGAACGACGTCCGCGGCCGCGGCCGTGTGGTCGCGGAAATCCTTGGTTGCCGGCTGCCCACCTACGATACGCCGGCGGCCAACATGAGGGCCGCCCAGGTGGCCTGTGCCGACCTGGCCGGTCTGGAAGGCGAGGAGCGTGCGCAGCAGGACCAGCACATCCAGGACCTCATCAACACCGCCAACGCGCAGCAGGCTCGGCTCGGCCACATCAACCTCGGCTCCGAGGTCCCGCCTCCCAAAGGAGATGGCACGCCGGCTGCCGGCTAGCGTCGGCCGGCCCAACAGGCCTCTTCCCCCCGCGGCTCCGCCCGGCGCGGCAGAGGCTCCCGCGGCGCGCGTTCTCAGCACGCGAACTAGCCGCCGGCTGTCACCAACCGGCGCACCGACGGGCCGGAGGAGGACGGCTGGCGCCCGTGCGCCCACACCCCACCTCCGCGACGGGAGCGCTCGCACTCGCCCGCCCCGTCGGTTCGTCCCAAGCTCGCGGCTCGCCTTGGCCCGCGCATCCCCCGGAGCGAGAACGATGCCCGGACCCGCATCGACCGGCTGGCGTAGTCGGCCCTCCTGGAGGAGGAGGGCTCGATCGGCCCGGCGTGTTTCGGCCCCCGGATCCTCAATGAGCTGTTCCCAACCGGCTTCACACTCCCTCGCGACACCCCAAAGTACAACAGCGCCGCCAAGTCGGAGGACTGGCTGATCGACTACACCACCGCAGACGACATCGCCAGGGGAAACAAGCGCGTAGCCATGCGCTACGCCCCCCTCATGTTGATCGGCTCGTCCCGGACCTGGCTTAACAGCCTGTCGGCCGGCAGCATCAACTCATGGACGGACTTCGAAGAGGCGTTCCTCCGCAACTTCACCGGCACCTACAAGCGGCCCGGCCGGCCCCGCGATCTGGCCATGTGTGTCCAGGGGCTGGACGAGTCCCTCCGCGACTACCTCACGCGCTGGACCGAGCTCCGCAACTCCTGCGAGGGGGTACACGAGGTGCAGGCCATCTAGTACTTCATCGAGGGCTGCCGTGACGACAACCACCTCAAGCACAAGCTCCCGTGCTCTGAGCCGGCGACCCTGGCGGATCTAATGGCCAAGGCAGACAAGTACGCCACGGCCGACTCCGCGATGCGTATCAAGGTCACCACGCTTGCCAAACCGACCCCGCCGCCTGCCGCGCCGCGGGCGGCTACCGACAATGGCAGCAATTTCGCCAAGGGCGCGGTGGCGCGCTTCTGCGCCAAACTAGGCATCCGGCTCGACCTTGCATCGGTCGCCCACCCGCAATCGAACGGCCAAGCAGAGAGAGCAAATGGTTTGATCTTGGCCGGCATCAAGCCCCGGCTCATGGCACCGCTCGTTCGGTCAGCCGGCTGCTGGATCGAAGAGCTGCCGGCCGTCCCGTGGAGCCTCAGAACCACGCCCAACCGCTCAACCGGCTTCACGCCCTTCTTCCTCATGTACGGGTCCGAGGCAGTCATCCCCACGGACATCGAGTTCGACTCGCCTCACGTCACCCTGTACACGGAGACGGATGCAAAGGAGGTGAGGGAAGACGGCGTCGACCTCCTCGAAGAGACCCGCGAGCTAGCACTGAGCCGAACGGCTATCTACCAACAGATGCTCCGGCACTACCACAACAAGCGGATCTGGCCCCTCTCCTTCCGCGAAGGGGACCTGGTGCTCAGGAGGATCCACTGAACCGCTGGCCAGCACAAGCTGTCCTCCCCATGGAAGGGCCCGTTCATCGTCAGCAAGGCGCTGCACAACAATGCGTACTATCTAATAGATGCCCAGAAGCCGTAGAAGCGCAAGAGAGATGCCTCCCGCGAGGAGACGGAGCGCCCATGGAACGCGGCGCTCCTCCGTCCGTTTTACTGCTAAGAAGGACCAGTGTATGTATGTATCCTCCCTTTTGGGCTCATGAATGCAACGGGTGCCCCGAGCCAGCTCTTGGGGCACACCTCTTTCGTTTCCTTCCAAAGCAGTTTGCCCCACACACCGGCTCCCGGACCCGGTCCCACGGTCCCGGGGGCTCGCCGGCTAGCCTTGGCATCGCTCCCCAAATCCGGTCAAGTAATGTGAACTAAGGAAACACCCTCCCACCCCTCCCAGCTACAGACCGGCTCCCGGCTGTCCGGCTGATGGGTTCTCGGGACGAAAAACTTTGCGCACACGAAAAATAGTCATAAGGGGGTCGCCGGCTAGGGCTAGCCGAATCACTTTTCTTGGCCTCTGTCAAACTCACCTTGGCCAAAACGTCCTCGCGGCTCCCAAACTCACGACCGACTCCCCTGAGGCGGATGCCCTGTCCCAGCTACAGACCAGCTCCCGGCTGTCTGGCTGGCGGGGCCGAAGCCGAAGGGGACAAGGTTTTGGGAAGAAGGAGTCAAAAAGACAAAAAGCTAAGGCCGAGTCGGCACGCACAAAAAACATCAGCAAAACCAAAGCATCAACTTATATACAAAAGCATAACGGCCCACGGCCACATGTTCATTACATTTTACACCCCTAGTGGGTGGAACTGCAGTCTAACAAAAAAAAGCAGGAAAACAAAAGAATCAAAGCTAGTGATGGCGCCGTCTCCTCCCCCGGCACTCTCCGCGATGGCTGAGGTAGAAGCCCCGTCCTTGGCCACGGCACACTCCGTGTCGGCCCCCGCTTCCAAGTCCTGAGCCGGCTCGGAGTCGGCATAGTCGACGGTGCTGGACCCAGCATCTTCATCGCCCGTGTCGCCGGCACTACCCTCCGGGTCATCAAGGGCAAGCGTGAACTGGTCCTCCGGGATCACCTTGCCGTCCGCCGTGCGCTTCGAGACGTACTCGTCCCACGCAACAAAGGATGCGAGATCACTGGCCCGCACGCCCAGCGCATCGGCAACCGCCTCCAGCTCTGCATCGGTGTCGGCGTGCTGGGCCGTAAGCCGCCCCAAGTCCAGCTCGGGGTACCATGACCTCGCGATGCGAAGCGCCATGGCCGCTCCGGCGCGCGCGGCGGAAGCCCTCCAGGCGTTCACCCGCGCGGACCCGAATTCCAGCCACCTCGACAGCCGGCTCATGGAGCTCGCCTCCACCGCGTCCGGCCAAAGGGTGCGAACCAGCGCCAAGCCGGCTGACTGGAGCTGCTTCATGGCCCGGACCACCTCGGTCAGGCGCACCTTGGCAGCAACCCCCACCTCATCCAGGGTCCAGGCGGCAAGCTTCCCGACGGGGATTCCCTGCGCCTGCTGATCCTCGCGGTGGGCCTCCACGGCTGCTTCCGCGACCTCCTGCATACCTGGGAAAAGCCCTAAGGGAGAACGGGATGCAGGATGAACGACGAAGGAAACTTTGGCCTTAAACCAGCATACGAAGACAAGCAAGACAACAAAACTTACCGGCCAGAAGCCGATCCACCTCATGCCGCTGCTCCTGCAGCGTGGCCTCCCTGGCCGACCACTCCTAGAGCCGGCGCTCGTGCTCAGCCTGGGCCGCCTGCGCATCCTCGGCCGCCTTCGCCAGCGAGGCGTCCTTGGCCTCCAGCTCCTGGCGGTGGGCCGTCTCCCGCTCCTCCAACTCCCGGCGGAGGGCCGTCTCCTGCTCGTCCAGCTCTCGGCGGTGGGCCGCCTCGCGCTCGTCCTTCTCCGCCTGCGCCCGATCCGCCTCCTGGCGGAGCCGGTCGCACTCCGCGGACAGGAGGTCCTGCCGTTCGCCAAGCTGCAACACCTGGCGACGGAGGCAGACCGTCTCGGCATGGGTGGCTGTCCGGGACGAAGATGCCTCTGTCAAAAAGCAAACAAAGAAAGGGATTCAGCCCGCCTTCGGAGTAGCCGGCCTGAATCCCGGGGGCTACACCCAGTGGGTGCGCTCGCGCGCCCCCACTGGAAATTCGTAAGACCCATACCTTGCAGATCCGCGGACATGACGGCCAGCTGTAGGATCGAAAGTAGGTCTAGAGGGGGGTGATTAGACTACTTGACCAAATAAAAATCTACTTTTTCCCAATTTTAAGTGTTGGCAGATTTTAGCAATTGTAGCAAGTCAAGCACACCCTACACACGCATGTCTACGAGTATAGCAGCGGAAAGTAAAGACAAGCATGAGTAGTAAAGGAAGGGTAGGAAGATCAAACGCAATTTGGAGACACGAAGATTTTTCCCGTGGTTCCGATAGGTGGTGCTATCATATGTCCACGTTTATGGAGTCTTCAACCCACGGATGGTAACGGTCGCGAGAGTCCACGGAGGGCTCTACCCACGGAGGATTCCACGAAGAAGCAACCTTGACTATACCATGATGGCCTACGTCCACGGAGTACTAGCCTAACTTGGGTAGATCTTCACGAAGTAGGCGATCTCCTTGCCCTTACAAACTTCTTGGTTCACTCCACAACACGAAGTAGGAGGCTCCCAAGTGACACCTAACCAATCTAGGAGGCACCACCCTCCAAAAGGTAATAGGCTCGATAATGTCGATGAACTCCTTGCTCTTGTGCTTCAAGATGATAGACTCCTCAACACACAATCACTCTCTCACAGATTTGGCTTTGGTGGAAGAGATTGATTGGGTGGAAAGCAACTTGGGGAGGCTAGAGATCAAGATTCATATGGTTGGAATGGAATGGCATGATCTCAACACATGAGTAGGTGGCTCTGTCTCAGAAAATCAGTTGGGATAAGTGGGGATCTGTTCTGACTTCTGAGTGCTTCTCTTGCGAGTAGGTGGTGGTGAAGGGGTATATATAGGCATCTCCAAAAAACCAACCGCTACACCTTAAGTGACCAACTCGGTGACACCGATGTGTGAATCTCGGTGGTACCGAGTTGCTCCAAAGGTAGCAACTTTTGAATCTCGGTGAGACCGATATATAATTCTCGGTGGTACCGATTAGGTGTCCAACGGTCAGAAACTACATCTCGGTGACACCGATCCAAAAAGTCGGAAATTCCAATTTTATGAATCGAGGCAACAGAGAGTTGGCAGCCTGAACTCGATGGCACCGATACAGAATCGGTTGCACTGAATGGCTAGGGTTTGGCATGGGTCTGTCTAGGGTTTGAATCTCGGTGAGACCGAATAGGAATTGTTGGTCTTACCGATTTGAGTGGTAGGGTTCTAGACAGAGTATTTGTGGAAGAGTTGTGGGTGTTTTTGGTGACTATCACTTGTGCACGTTTGAGCATCTTGTTCACCAACAATACCTTACCCCCTTTTAATAGTATTGGCTTTCCTATGGACTCAAAGTGATTTCTCACAAAGTAAAATGTAGAGTCCTCTTGCTTGAAGCTTTGCCAATCCATTTCCTTGCATCTTGGGGTTTCTCCACAATCCTTTTGCCATCCCTATCATTGAACTTTTCCTTAAATATGCTTAGTGGAAACATTAGTTCAATGACATATATGTTGTTATTAATTACCAAAACCACCAAGGGAGCAAATGTGCTTTCAATCTCCCCCTTTTTGGTAATTGATGACAACATATAGATCAAAGCTTCGACATATGATATAATCAATGAATGTAATCATCTCTTTGAGAAGTATGTGATAAGCAAGAGCTCCCCCTAAATTTGTGCATTATTTTAAATTTGCGTTTGAATGCAAATGCACAATCGATTAGGTACATGTTGCACTCTTTCATGTCACATACAACTTGGTGGTGTGCGAGAAGAATAATAATGAACATCATGGCACAACACAATCAAGCAAAGTGAATGATCATCTCATAAGCATCATAAGGATAGGAAATAGTAGCAACACACATCAAGTGTATGATCAAACACCGACAAAGTTTAACACATCCAAACCAAAAGATAGCAAATGTTTTTGAAAAAGTAATAAAAACCAACGCGCTCTCTCTCTCGAAGCCCTAATGATCTATACAACTTCTCCCCCTTTGGCAACAAGTTACCAAAAAGTTCAAAGGTATAGAGCTAATCGTTCTCCTGGGGCTGATCTCCTCCGGTGGTCGATGAAGGAGTCGAGAGAACTGCGTCGGCGAAGATGTCGGCAGACGTCATGGACGGAGTTGGTGTAGCATCGGGAGGAACTGGAGGAGCTGATGGAGCTGAAGAGGCTGTAGCAGGTGCTGATGAAGAAGGCCTCAACTCTGGAGCTAGCACTGTGGCTGATCTGGCCTGGGTAGTGAACTGAGTGCCTGGCCTGAGAGGAGAGTCATCCTCATCATCATTAGAAGTGTCGGGACTGGGCACGCTATCAACTTCCTTATTGAGCTCGTTCACGGTCTTGGTCAGCCCATCCACCTTGTCATTGAGGGTCTTGAACCTATTATCCATGATCCTCACAAGACTATGCTGATTCTCCAATATGTTCTTGATGTCCTTCTGCATGCCCTGAATGGTAGTGATCAAAAGATCCATTTGCTCGTTCCTGGATCTAGGGACTTGAGCACTAGTGGCTCTAACTGCCTCTGCCTCTGCCTGTGCTGCAGCTGATGTGGGATGATCTGGGTCCATCAACACAACGCTGTCCTCAAGATCTGGCTGTAGGGGCAAGTGTGGCCTGTCAAGAGCAAAAATGTGCTTCTCCAGCTTGGAGTTGATAAGCATCTGAATGTAGGGTGCATAGCAGCATGAGCGCTTCTGATCAGCAACAACCCTCTTCACAGTCTCCACAATCAGATCCATCACTCTGAATCTCGTATGCTGGTCTATAAGAAGCAGTAAGTTGATGGAGTAGCCTCGGATCATCTTCTCATCTCCTGACTTAGGCATCAAAGTGTGCCTCAGAATGGTGTTGATAGTGCGAAGACCTGCCTGGAGGTAATAGATTGATCCTAGCTTATGAGAATTCAGATGTGCAGCAGGGATTGCATTGTACATGTCCTTCATGGCATTGTGGCTTGCCTTGGGCTCAGAGTACACACAGATATCTCCATCTTCCACCTCTGGGACTCCTAAGATGGCAGCCCATTCATCAACAGTGGATTCATACCTTGCACCTTCAGTCATCCATACAATTCTACCATCTCCATAGAAGTGAGCAGTGGAGTAGAATTGCATGATCATCTCATCGTTCCATGCAGTGAACTCTTTGCCAACAAATTCATCTAGGCCAATGCAATGAAAGTTGTCTTGAACACTCGGGAAGTAGTCTTCATTCTCCTTGATATACTTCCAATCCACATACCTCATATCACCGACTACTGGACTCTTATCAAGCAATACAGTCTCATAGAAATCTTGTTGCTCCTTGGTATAAAACCTGTAGTCCGCAGTTGTTTTCCTCCTTTGAGAGTAAGGATCAATTGCTCTCCATTCCCTCAGTCCTGAATCCTTCTTCTTCTTCATGTCCTCAGCAACCAAGTGACTGGCATTGTGCTCTGGAAGGTGTGGTCTAAGTTTCATCAATGCAGACATGGCATCCTCCTCAGCATCTCTGGAGGTAGATCCCTTGTTCTTAGAAGCTGGAATCTGTCTGGATGTCCTCTTGGACTGGGGAGCTGAAGGCTTCTTGGGAGCATCTGGCTTGCTCTTGGATGGAGCTTGCTTTGGCATAGCATCTGCCATAAGCTTCTTATGCTTCTTCTTGGGAGGAGCCTTTGCAGCTGGCTCTTCCTCCTCATCCTCAGCAGCAGCAGCCTCTTCTGGGTCCTCATACATAGAGGTAGGCCTGCCAACAACATAAACAATCCTCTTCCTGGCTTTCTTCTCACCAGCCTTCTTAGGCATAGACTTCTTGGGAGGCTCAGCAGTCATGGTGCCTCTAGAGCTCCCAGGTGCTCTCATAGATTCAGAGGGGGCATATTCCTTCCTGACAGTCTTTTTAGTCTTGGAAGAAGTGGCAGCAGCAGTGTTCTTGGCAGACTTGTCCTACTTTGACTTGGGAGGCACTTCATCAGGTATGAAGTCCTCATCTTCCTCATCAGAATTGAGGTTCCTCCTTGCCCTAGTAGCAGCTCTGGGCAGATCAGGTGAGCTGGGAATACCAACATCTGAAGAGGATGAGCTATTGTCTGGACTAGTGCCAGAGCTCATGTCAACATTTTGTTCCTGCAAATTCCGACTATCCTCTGAAGTAGACATCTCTAACCCTGTGAATAGAATATAGAAGAGTAGAAGGGTTGAGTCATCACAAAATGCAGAAGTTTTCAAAGTTTGAACAAAAAATTTCACAAGGTTTGCATTCTGCCAGATGAATATCGGTACAACTGAGGCAAAATTCTTGGACCCACCGAGACAGACAACCTCTATTCCAGGAACTTGGCACCGCTTTCGGTCACACCGAAAACTGGCACTCGGTTCCACCGAGGTGTTCTCAGTTGGTCAGAAAAAGTGAATCGGTGCTACCGATTCGTATGCTTCGGTTCCACCGAGATTCAGGTTGCGGACGGCAAACCCTAGAAAATCTTCCGTTCGCTATTCTACGGGAATTTTGTGTGGATGGATCAATCTCAAAGAGTGGCTTATCGATGGAAAGTCCTAATGCGCAAGATTCGTAGATGGGAGCGCACGAGGGGGTGAAAATCGTACCCTAGCTTGGCGACGACTTCTCTACGGCGGCGACAGGGGTGGAGATTCCGTCGACGGCGTGGACTTCCATCGGCGGAGGCGCTCGGGAAGACAATGGCGATGACCAGGGGCCTCTGTTCGGCAGCTAGGGGTTTTGAGGGGATGACGTTTGAGAGAATAATTTCAAAAGTCTGGTCCGCCTCTATATATACCCGTGGCTGTCGGTGACACCGATTCTAACTTTTCGGTGTCACCGAGTTCCTCAACTGTCTGCTGACAGGGAAACTCGGTGTAACCGAGAAGATGGAATCGGTGGTACCGAGATGAAAAACTAGATCAACCCTAGGCATTCAGTGAGACCGAGATTTTGGGTTGGTTCGACCGAGATGCACTTGGGAGGTTTTAATGGCCAGTCCTTTGTCGATGCGGAACTCCGAGTGCTCCTCACATAGAGAGATCGAAAATTACTTGTTCAAATTTTGTGATGAAGCATGAATAGAACTTGAGATGAGAAAGCATAGATAGCTAGAGGAGGGTCCTAGGCATTCTTGTCCATCCAATTGGCAAAAGTAAAAACAAAGTTAAAATAGCTACAATTGGATGTCCTCGAATGGATAAAGAAATGCAGACCAATATGCTCACACAATAAGATGTCAAATGAAATCATGGCAAACATGCACATACATACTAGCATCTATGAAGCACTTTGGCAATGATGTAGTCATCTATATATGAGTATATTGACTTAGGAGCCAAGTAAGAATACTTGATCATAGGTCATACTCATCGTTTAAGCACGAGTGGGGTTACCACTTTTACATAAATCATTTAATGTTGTCACATACTATGAGATGCTTTGACTCAAGTCTTAGAGTAAAGCTCCCCCTTGATGTGACATCCCCCATAGGAGTGTGACGCCCCTGACTTAATCGTGCACTAATCATACACGCAAATGCACACGATCAAGCCTAGGGACTCACGGGAAGATATCACAACACAACTCTAGACACAAATTAAAATAATACAAGCTTTATATTACAAGCCAGGGGCCTCGAGGGCTCGAATACATAAGCTCGATGTCATACAAACATCAGCGGAAGCAAAAGTATCTGAGTACAGACACAAGGTTAAACAAGATGCCTTAAGAAGGCAAAAACAAACAACAGCTCTGATCGAAAGAGGCAAGGCCTCCTGCCTGGGAGCCTCCTAAACTACTCCTGGTCATCGGGGATCTCCACGTCGTAGTAGACTCCTCCGGGGATCTCCTGCTCCTGGGCTTCGACGTCTGATGTATCATCAAATGGGTATGGAGAAAAGAATAGCAGAGCAACCGTGAGTACTCATCCAAAGTACTCGCAAGACTGACATCAGATCTATGCTAATTATGCATTGGTATCAAGTGGAGAGGCTGTATCTGTGGACTATATAGCAGCAAAGCCAGAATAGAGAGAAAGGCCTAGCCTATCGAAGACTAGCATCTTCAGGGTCTTGCAGCATAAGAAGAGTACAGGTTATCATATTATTAATTAACAAACATGTGGAAGCAAAGCCTAGAGATCCTTCCTCGACTCCCTGCGAGAAAGCGATCCCGAAGCTTATAATTATTTAACATGTATCCAGTTCAAGTAATAATAGATCGGGATACAACACTGAGCGTCCTGTTACCGTGGACACGGCTATTCGAATAGATAACTTCCCTGCAGGGGTGCACTACTGTTACCCAACACGCTCGATTAGCTCTGGCCGGACACACTTTCCTGGGTCATGCCCGGCCTCGGCCGATCGACACACCGCAGCCCGACCTAGAGCTAAGCAGAGAGGTCCCCGCCGGTCTACATCCTAAGTGCTCAGGGGTCCTGGGCCCGTCGCCCTTTGCACTCCGGGTCGTTGTGCGCAGGGTTAGATCCAGGCACCACCTCTGTCATGGATGGCGCTGATCCTGCCGTGCCACAAGTCTGAACTGGACGTCTGACAAAGCTTTTGGCTGATACATACGGCGTAGAGGGTCCCATAACCATTATCCCACGTGGTGGTAGTGCGTATAGGGCACGACGACCCACTCAGATCAATACCCAAATCCGTTAGCGCATTATTAGGAGCTCGCGGTGACGATCAGTACTCCTGTCGTCCCGTCTCGAGGAAGTGCAACAAGGGCCAGGCCCATCCCTCTCTAGGGTGGTCTCTGCCTGCCCGGCCGCGCCTCGTATTTATCTCGCGGGTACCCTCCAGGTCAACCCGACTTCACAACTCTCGCGGGTACCCCTCGGGGTCGACCCGACTTTACCCGGGGACTGTAGTAAAAGTAAAGTATCCGTGTGTTCATCACACCAGAGGGGAATCCGAGGAATCACCCTCGATGGATTCCTACTCGATGTATCCGACAAGGTGAACCCGGAGGAATCACCCTCGATGGCATTCACACTTGCGGGGTTGCACGACAGAAGCTTCTCCGGAGGTGGAGGGAGAGGAATCACCCTCGGTAATCCACGTCCGACTAGCTATACTACAGAGGCATCATCGGGAGTGAGTTAAGAGGTATCACCCTCGTCACTCGATATTAGCTCTGCAGAGTCGAGCAACTTAGGGGGTGTGTGTAGTGCGGTGCTGGTCTCAGCCCGTTCGATCACATCGATTGGGGGACAGATACTAAACCGGGGCAACTACAGCAAGGAAGAGGGGCCACAGATGGTTTACCATCCAACCTATACTAAGCATTTTGGATAACAGGCAGGTATCAATAACAGTTACAAGGACAGGCTATGCATCAGAATAGGATAAAGCAAAGTAGCAGCAATTTTCTAATGCAAGCAGGAGGGAGAAAGAGTAGGTGATATAGGCATGCTCAAGGGGGTTTGCTTGCCTGATTGCTCTGCTGAAAAGGACGGGTCGTCGGGGACGTAGTCGATCACAGCGGCAGCATCGGTCTCGGAGTCTACCGGAGAGAAGAGGGGGAAGAAACAGTAAATACAAAGCAGACAAATGCACACAGATGCTTGGCATGACAATAGGCTGTGCTAGGGTGCCCTAACGTAGTGCTACACGTGGCAGATGAAGCGGGGAATTTAACTGGAACGTTTTCCCTGTTTCGAACGTCTGTCAGACAGATGAACCGGAGGGGATGGTTCCATGTTTAGGTAGTTAGGGACAAGTGACAGATGAACGGAGGGCATATTCGGAATCGTCATATTTTTCTGATTGTTTTACATATATAAATTATTTTAATCCGAGTTACGGTTTAAAAGATATGATTTTATAAAGTTTTTATTAATTTCTGGAATTATTTAAATTATTTAAATTATCATTATCCGAAATAGTGCAATGCTGATGTCAGCATGACGTCACTGTGACGTCAGCAGTGAACAGTACCAGTGGGTCCCACCTGTCAGCGTCTAATTAAATTAATTAGGGTTTAATTAGACTAATTACAGATTAATTAGGTTAATCAAATAATTAGTTTAATTAAACAAGATTAATTAAGTTAATTAATTAGTTAGCTAATTAGTTAATTAACTACTAATTATTTATTTATTTTAATTATATATATATATATATATTTTAACAGAGGTGGGGCCGTGTGGTCAGTGGGCAGGGGCGGACATGTCCGCGTCCTTGCCCCCTTTCGGGGCCGGACATGTCCGGTGGCCCAATGCGGGCGTGGGCACATATCGGCCGGACTTGTCCGGCTCGGCGCGTGTGTGCGGCCGCGGGCGAAGGCGGCCGGAGCTTGGAGAATTAGTGCCATCAAAGTACGGACCTCTACGGTGATAATTTCCCTCACTAGACGCCATACTCTCCTAGGTTGTGAAACCAATGCAATGGAGAGCAAAGCTCTGATACCACTTGTAGGCCCGCGAGCTAGCGCTGAGCCGAACGGCTATCTACCAGCAGATGCTCCGGCACTACCACAACAAGCGGATCCGGCCCCTCTCCTTCCGCGAAGGGGACCTGGTGCTCAGGCGGATCAAGCAAACCGCTGGCCAGCACAAGCTGTCCGCCCCATGGGAGGGCCCGTTCATCGTTAGCAAGGCGCTGCACAACAATGCGTACTATCTAATAGACGCCCAGAAGCCGCAGAAGCGCAAGAGAGATGCCTCCGGCGAGGAGACGGAGCGCCCGTGGAACGCGATGCTCCTCCGTCCGTTTTACTGCTAAGAAGGACCAGTGCATGTATGTATCCTCCCTTTTGGGCTCATGAATGCAACGGGTGCCCCGAGCCAGCTCTTGGGGCACACCTCTTTCGTTTCCTTCCAAAGCAGTTCGCCCCACACATCGGCTCCCGGACCCGGTTCCACGGTCCCGGGGGCTCGCCGGCTAGCCTTGGCATCGCTCCCCAAATCCGGTCAAGTAATGTGAACTAAGGAAACACCCTCCCACCCCTCCCAGCTACAGACCGGCTCCCGGCTGTCCGGCTGATGGGTTCTCAGGACGGAAAACTTAGCGCACACGAAAAACGGTCATAAGGGGGTCGCCGGCTAGGGCTAGCCGAATCACTTTTCTTGGCCTCTGTCAAACTCACCTTGGCCAAAACATCCTCGCGGCTCCCAAACTCACGACCGACTCCCCCAAGGCGGATGCCCCGTCCCAGCTACAGACTGGCTCCCGGCTGTCCGGCTGGCGGGGACGAAGCCGAAGGGGACAAGGTTTTGGGCAGAAGGAGTCAAAAAGACAAAAAGCTAAGGCAGAGTCGGCACGCACAAAAAACTTCAGCAAAACAAAAGCATCAACTTATATACAAAAGCATAACGGCCCACGGTCACATTTCATTACATTTGACACCCCTAGTGGGTGGAACTCCAGTCTAACAAAAAAAAGCAGGAAAACAAAAGAATCCTAGCTAGTGGAGGCGCCGTCTCCTCCCCCGGCACCCTCTGCGACGGCTGAGCTAGAAGCCCCATCCTTGGCCACAACACGCTCCGTGTCGGCCCCCGCGTCCAAGTCCTGAGCCGGCTCGGAGTCGGCGTAGTCGTCGGTGCTGGACCCGGCATCTTCATCGCCCGTCTCGCCGGTACTACCCTCTGGGTCGTCAAGGGCAAGCGTGTACTGGTCCTCCAGGATCACCTCGCCGTCCGCCGTGCGCTCCGGGACGTACTCATCCCACGCAGCAAAGGACGCAAGATCACTGGCCCACACGGCCAGCGCATCGGCAATTGCCGCCAGCTCCGCATCGGTGCCGGCGCGCTGGGCCGTAAGTAGCCCCAAGTCCAGCTCGGGGTACCAAGTCCAGGCGTTCACCTGCGTGGACCCGAATTCCAGCCACCTCGACAGCCGGCTCATGGAGCTCGCCTCCACCGCGTCCGGCCAAAGGGTGTGAACCAGCGCCGAGCCGGCCGCCTGGAGCCGCTTCATGGCCCGGACCACCTCGGCCAGGCGCACCTTGGCAGCAATCCCCACCTCATCCAGGGTCCAGGCGGCAAGCTGCCCGACGGGGATTCCATGCGCCCGCTGATCCTCGCGGTGGGCCTCCACGGCCGCTTCCGCGACCTCCTGCGTACCTGGGAAAATCCCTAAGGGAGAAAGGGATGCAGGATGAATGATGAAGGAAACTTTGGCCTTAAACCAGCATACGAAGACAAGCAAGACAACAAAACTTACCGGCCAGAAGCCGATCCACCTCATGCCCCTGCTCCTGCAGCGCGGCCTCCCTGGCCGACCACTCCTGGAGCCAGCGCTCGTGCTCAGCCTGGGCCGCCTGCGCATCCTCGGCCGCCTTCGCCAGCGAGGCGTCCTTGGCCTCCAGCTCCTGGCGGTGGGCCGTCTCCCGCTCCTCCAACTCCCGGAGGAGGGCCGTCTCCTGCTCCTCCAGTTCTCGGCGGTGGGCCGCCTTGCGCTCGTCCTTTTCCGCCTGCGCCCGATCCGCCTCCTGGCGGAGCCGGTCGCACTCTGCGGATAGGAGGTCCCGCCGTTCGCCAAGCTGCACCACCTGGCGACGGAGGCAGACCATTTTGGCATGGGTGGCTTTCTGGGACGAAGATGCCTCTGTCAGAAAGCAAACAAAGAAAGGGATTCAGCCCGCCTTCGGAGTAGCCGTCCTGAATCCCGGGGGCTACACCCAGTGGGTGCGCTCGCGCGCCCCCACTGGAAATTCGCAAGACCCATACCTTGCAGATCCGCGGACATGACGGCCAGCTGTAGGATCGAAAGTAGGTCTAGAGGGGGGTGATTAGACTACTTGACCAAATAAAAATCTACTTTTTTCCCAATTTTAAGTGTTGGCAAATTTTAGCAATTGTAGCAAGTCAAGCACACCCTACACCTGCATGTCTACGAGTATAGCAGCGGAAAGTAAAGACAAGCATGAGTAGTAAAGGAAGGGTAGGAAGATCAAACGCAATTTGGAGACACGAAGAATTTTCCCGTGGTTCCGATAGGTGGTGCTATCGTACGTCCACGTTTATGGAATCTTCAACCCACGGAGGGTAACGGTCGCGAGAGTCCACGGAAATCTCTACCCACGGAGGGTTCCATGAAGAAGCAACCTTGACTATACCATGATGGCCTATGTCCACAGAGGACTAGCCTAACTCGGGTAGATCTTCACGAAGTAGGCGATCTCCTTGCCCTTACAAACTTTCACTCCACAACACGAAGTAGGAGGCTCCCAAGCGACACCTAACCAATCTAGGAGGCACCACCCTCCAAAAGGTAATAGGCTCGATAATCTCGATGAACTCCTTGCTCTTGTGCTTCAAGATGATAGACTCCTCAACACACAATCACTCTCTCACAGATTTGGCTTTGGTGGAAGAGATTGATTGGGTGGAAAGCAACTTGGGGAGGCTAGAGATCAAGATTCATATGGTTGGAATGGAATGGCATGATCTCAACACCTGAGTAGGTGGCTCTCTCTCAGAAAATCAGTTGGGATAAGTGGGGATCTGTTCTGACTTCTAAGTGCTTATCTTGCGAGTAGGTGGTGGTGAAGGGGTATATATAGGCATCTCCAATAATCCAACCGTTACACCTTAAGTGACCAACTCGGTGACACCGATGTGTGAATCTCGGTGGTACCGAGTTGCTCCAAAGGTAGCAACTTTTGAATCTCGGTGAGACCGATATATAATTCTCGGTGGTACCGATTAGGTGTCCAACGGTCAGAAACTACATCTCGGTGACACCGATCCAAAAACTCGGAAATTCCGATTTTATGAATCGAGGCAACAGAGAGTTGGCAGCCTGAACTCGGTTGCACCGATGCAGAATCAGTTGCACCGAATGGCTACAGTTTGGCATGGGTCTGTCTAGGGTTTGAATCTCGGTGAGACCGAATAGGAATTGTTGGTCTTACCGATTTGAGTGTTAGGGTTCTAGACAAAGTATTTGTGGAAGAGTTGTGGGTGTCTTTGGTGACTATCACTTGTGCACGTTTGAGCATCTTGTTCACCAACAATACCTTACCCCCTTTTAATAGTATTGGCTTTCCTATGGACTCAAAGTGATTTCTCACAAAGTAAAATGTAGAGTCCTCTTGCTTGAAGCTTTGCCAATCTATTTCCTTGCATCTTGGGGTTTCTCCACAATCCTTTTGCCATCCCTATCATTGAACTTTTCCTTAAATATGCTTAGTGGAAACATTAGTTCAATGACATATATGTTGTTATTAATTACCAAAACCACCAAGGGAGCAAATGTGCTTTCACCAGCCGGCCCTCGGCTCCACGATACAGGCCTAGCAGTGCGTTGTACGCGGCCACCCGGCGGTCGTGGACAGCCTGCGAAGAACAAAAACAAAAATGCAATGCGGTTAGACTCGACCCGCCTGCGTCCCAGCCGGCCCGAGTCTCGGGGGCTACACCCAGTGGGTGCGCTGGCGCGCCCCCACTGGAAAAAACCAAAGCAAAAAGACAAGACCTCGAGCCCTCATCGCGACGGACTGCTCGAGGTGCACCAGCCGGTTGCTGGCGGCCTGGGCCTCCTGCGCTGTCTGGGTGCGGCAGACGGCAAACTCGGCGACGACCGCGGGCACCACAGCTCCAAGGGCGCTCGACGCGTCGTTTATGGGCGTGCCGCCAGCCGCGGCCCAGGTCTCCTGCGGCCGGCCTCCGTCGGCGGGCCCGGGCGGACCCCGCGTCATGACAACCATGGTACCCGCCCTTCCCGGTGCCTCGGCTCCAAACGCCCCGGCAGACGAGCCGGTAACGGTCGCCCCTCCGGGTGCCGCGGCCTCGATCTCCGGCACGCCGCCCCCGGCGGCGCCTCCTCGGCTCACTTCCGGAGCTGGGACCTCCAGCTCCAACACGACGACCTCCGGGGGCTCGTCAGCGCCCGGCGGCACGTCATCTGCGCCCGACGGAGCGGCGTTGCGGTCCGGCTCCGTCCCTTCGGCGGCGTCCGCCGCGTGCGCCTCCTCCTCGGCCCGCACGTCCTTGGATCACCTCTCCCGGCCAAGGGGAAAGGGCTCCCATGACTGGCCGGCCGCCTCCACGTTAGCCTTTCCTGGCGGCTGCTTCCGTGCCGCCTCCTCCCACGGGCGGTGCTCCTCCTCGAGCCGCTCTCGCTCGGCCGCCTCGAGGTCCCGCTACGCCTCGCGCTCCCTTTCATCGGCGGCGGTCGACGGCGCAGTCCTCGCCGTCTCGACGGTCGTGGCCCTCCCCAGGGCACGCGGCTCCCTGGATAAACAAAATAAGAAAAGAAGGCCGACTAGAAACCAAGCAGGCACTTAGAAGAAACTTACCTGATGGTAACGGGGACCGCCCGTCTGAAGGGGCCCGTCCGGGCGACCCGCGGCTTCTTCCCACCGCCTCCGTGGCTACTGCCTGGCTACCTGTTGGCCGCTCGTTTGGGAGCCGACCTGGAGCTGGCCGGCTGCTTCCCCCTTTCGCCCGCGACCGCGTCGCGTCGACTAGGCTCGCGGTCGGCCCAGCGAACGTGCTTCCTCGGCGCGGTGGTGTCGTCTCCCGAAGCTTCGGGGTCCTCCGAGGCCGCTGCATTGCACACCTCCTCCGGTTCAGCGTCGTCGTCGGACCAGTCCCGCAAAAGAGACTGGGGGAGGAACTCACCCGCTGACTCAGTCGCCTCCGCCTCCGTCCTGCCGGTTCCGAACGCGTCGGCTCGCTCCGACTCGGCCGGCTCCACGTCGTCAGCGTCTTCGATCTCCTCGGGGTCCGACTCTGCCACGTCGGCAGCCGGCGCCCCGTAATTCTGCAGCTGAGGAAAGACCTACACGCAAGAGAAGCCCCTCCATCGTCAGGATGGGGGGAACACCAGCTTCAGATAAAAAAAAGGGGGTAGGGGACGGCTCGTCACGTACCCACGGAGCCGGATGGTCCCAGCTGTACGGGGCCTTCCCACATCTCCATTCGCCCTCGTCCATTGTAACAGCCCAAATGCAATCTCTTGTCCTTGTGTCATCCATGTGCTTGTGTTTGAGTTGTATCATGTCATGTGAGACTTATATTGGATGTTTGCAATGCTATCATGAGTTGAGTTCTACTTGCCTCTTGTCATTTCATGCATCATGGCATCATGATCATCATACCAAGTGCATAATATTCATTGCCATGTTTGAGCTATGATTGTTGTGATAATGTGTGGTGTTGAGGTTGAGTGTGTGCTTGTGTCATGGATGTGGTGGTGCTTAGTTTGAGTTCTTCTTCAATTTTTCCCATAAGCAAACTATCCCCATTTCTCTCTTATTCAAAATATTCTACATGTTAATATTTTACTTGCTGTTTTCCTATATCAAAAATGTTGATCATTTTTACAAATATTCCAATATGAATTCTAAACCAGCTCCTGATCATGTTTGAAATTCATCCATCCTCATTCTTCAAAACAGCTTGCTATTTTAATTAAAATATGCATTTATTTTTGTTGCTCTAACAATGCCAAGTTCATTTTTATAAAATAGGGCATGTTTTACTGATTGCAAAACATATTTTGTCTTCTCTCTATCTCTTCTCTAACCTGCCTAGATTTATTTTGTTTTCTGGCTTTTAAAAAAAATAAAGGAACTCTTTGTTCCCTGAGAGAGAGAGAGTCCAGCCTACCTAGGCCTCCTTGCCCCCGCAGTGGCCCAGTAGCAGCAGTAGCGCAGCCCAGCCGGCCTCCTCGCGCTCGCGCGTTCGTCCTCCTCTGTACGGCAATCATCCAGAGCGCCACGTCCCCGGCATCGATGATTTGACGGCCGTCGGTGACCCCTAGCCCCTTTATATTGCGCCCCCCGCGTAACCCTAGCTCCCCGCGTCCCATTCCTCCCCTCCTCTAGCATCGCCGCCGCTCAGGTAGGTCGCCCCGCGCACGCCATAGCCCTGCCCGCCATGCTCCGGCCGAGCGAGAGCTCGAGCTCGGGGTAGCTTCTCAGCCTCGTCTCCGGCCTCCCTGTCCGCGTGGGTCGAAGCCCGGGAGTCCCTGCGTCTTCTTCCTCTACGCACGCGACGCCAGCGACGCCGAAGCTTCATCCCCGTCACCATCTTCTTCTCTGTGCTCGGATCCGAGGTGCACCGGAGTTCCGAGGGCTCTCGCATCATCTCCGTTCCGTCTCCGCCCGTATCTCCATGTCATAGGTAGTTGAGGTAGTTCCTTCCCCCTCCCTGATCATCCTCGTAGGCAGTAGCGTCATGTGCATGCCGCTAGGTCATCGCTGTTCGCGCGCTCCCGTTGCTCTGTCCAGGAAGGCGCAGTTTTGTTCTCTGAGTAGGAGTGGTTAGTAGGAGGGGCTCAAGTGCTCGGCTCAGACCCCTCAGTGCATGCCCCACGTGCGCCCCAGCCTTCCCGCAGCCCCGTGCAGCCTCGCTTCACTCCTGATGCGAGACATGGCTCCCGCCATGAGCTGAGAGCTCGAGCTCTTCCTGCCTCGCGTGTGCTCACCCCTAGCTCCGCGTAGATGTTGGAATGGGTTCCCCGTGTGTATCCGCAGCTCCGCCGTCGTTCGCCAGCTTCGGTGGTCGTCGGAGGGCTCGCCGGCGCCATCGCTGGCTTCTCTGTCTCCAGGCAGAGGAAGCAGGGGCCTTTTGTGTATATCTCAGCCGAGCCCCCTCTCTGAGCAGACGCCCGCGCCTAGCGCAGTGGTAGCGAGCCGGGGCAACGACCAGCAGGTCGTGGGTTCGATCCTCCCTGCCCCCTTTTATTTCTTTTGATGTGATGTGCGTGTGTGGATCAGGTGTGTTCCTGTGTGTGACAGGTGGGCCAGTGGGTCCACCCTGTCATACTCAGGAGGGGCCTGGTGTCTATGCCAGTGGGACCCCTCCCTTTTTTTCTTTATTTGTTTGTTTTGTCTCGCTGTTTGTTTTTTTCCCTGTTTTGGAAGTGCTGCCAAATTAGGACATTGCCATTTTTTGGTCATGTCCAAATAGGGAAGGTTTTGACTTATAAGTGATTGTATGTATTTTCAAGCTAGGTTTTGGGCAATTTACAAATGCAAATACATGAGTATGATATATGATTTTGGGGTAGAATTTCCCAAGGAATCCAGTGGTGCAATTTGTTTGGTCATTTGAGCAAGTTTGCAAAATGTTATTTTTGTCCCAACATGCCATTTTGTCTTTTTCATATGTATTAACCTATGCAACATATGTGAAACTTGCCAACATGAATATGCTAGTGTTTTGTGGGTACTAGGCCCTGGTATTTTTGTTTGGCATGATAAGCTTGTGGATAAGTGGGTTTCTTGCTGTTAACATGCTAAGAAAATAACACTGGTTGCATGCCTCAGATTTTGCTAAGTGTTAGAAGCTGTTATTTTCTTGCTATGTTCAGATGATGGTTCCCATGGATGTGTTGTTCCTCTGAGTTAGGAGCCTTAACATGTTTTGTTGTGCTCATCATACTCTACTAAATTGTGCTAAGAACTTGAGAATTAAGCCTTTGCATCATAGTTTAAACCTGCTGTCAAGTTGCTATTCTGTTAACATGTGCCCAGTTTTGCCCTTGCTAATTTGTCTAGTCTGAGAATTTGTGTTATTTTTATGCCATGTTTAGAGGGTGCTACCATGTGATCTGTGATGTTTTAGCTCATGCTCAGTGCTAGTGTTTTGTTGTAGGTATTGCCCTCTATCACCCTGCTAATTTTTATACCATGATATGCCCTCTAGCATATATAAATAGTGCTGTCAATATGCCATCTGGTTAACTCAGATTCCAGAAAACTGGAATTTTCTCCAAGTCCCTAAAAACTGATTCAACATGCCATTTTGTGAGCTTCATTGCTATTGATCCATGCTTCCTTTCATGTTACTATAGATAGATGATTTGTTAAGCATGTTGTGTACTTCATGCCCATGCCTTGGTTTTGATTTAAAACTTTCTGTAGCTCTTGTTATGTGAGTTGCAAGATGCCATGTTGCTGTTTGTGGACAGATTGTGTGTTTGAATGTTTGGTGACTTGTGGGAGTTATACTCCATAGTTTTGCTTGATATTTAGCTCTATTATTGCTAGATTTTCATTTACTATCCAGTGGCATCCTTGGAATACCAAGGAATAGCCCATAGCCTCCCTCATCTTGTGTTTTGTCTCCGTTAACGTTCGTACCTTGCCGGGAGTGTACCGTGAGCTACGTTACTCCGTTTGCGACGTTCTACATATGCATTTGCATCGATTTTGTATGAAGCATTCATATTTGCCAAGACCATGCATGTCAAATAATTAAACTTGGGATTCTGTCCAGAATACTAAAGAACTTGATAAATGCATGAGAAACATGACTAGCATAGGATTGCATGCTAGATAATTCAAATTGGTCATGCATCATCTTGTTTGTGCATTGCACCTTGTTTGTATGTTTATTGGTGCTGTTTCTCTTGGGTAGACGCGAGCGTTGAGCCTGAGTACGAGGAACCCGGAGAGTACAACTACGAGGACCCAGCTCTTTGTTCCTCTGAAGAACCAACAGGCAAGATGATCATACCCGGATCCCGACACTATTTTTGCCTTGCTAGTTGTCTCGCTTTACCGTTATGTTCCGTTACCTACCACTTAAACTGTTAGCCTCCTAAATTGCCATGAAATCCTCTAACCCCTTCACCACCTAGCAAACATTGATTGGCTATGTTACCGCTGCTCAGCCCTTGTCTTATAGCGTTGCTAGTTGCAGGTGCAAGCTTTCCATGTGTCAACATGGATTTTTTTTATATCACTCTATTTACTACTATTTAATTAATGCACATATATATCTGGCAACGGTGGAAGGCTTGGCCTTTTGCTCAGTGTTTTGTTCCGCTTTTGCCGCACTAGTTCCGAGTACCGGTGTTATATTCCATATTTTGCGCTCCTAACATGCTCGGGGTTGTTATGGGGACCCCCTTGACCTTCGTTTTAGATTAAAACTTGTCTGGCAAGACCCATCTTTGGTACTACATTTGCTAAACAACTTAATAAAATTGCATAGGGCATAGCTACCCTGTGGATAATTAATCAACAACCCGGGCCAGTGCTCCTCATGAGTGTTGGTCCAAACCGGGCGATGTCCGGCGCCCCCTGGTCCTCCGGGGTTTCAGCCAAACCGACATCTTGCCCATCTGGTAGTGCCCTGAGAAAGAGATACGCGCGGCTCCTATTGGTATCTGGCCTGCCGGGCGGTCTTGCTGGACTTGTTTTACCTTTCTCGAATGTCTTGCGCGAGGAATTCCGATTTTTCTTCGGGCTATCTCGAGGTTGCGGTTTTCCAGTGGAATTGCCTAGGAAGATCACGAGATTCGTGGTCGAGGTTATTCCCGCGGCGTGTGGTTAGTTTGTGATGGATGAGTTGGAGCACCCCTGCAGGGTTTAATCTTTTCGGAAAGCCGTGCCCGCGGTTACGTGGCAACTTGGAGATTTGTTTAACACCCGGTTATAGTAAACTTGAAGTAAACTCAAATAAAATACATGAACTATGTGTGTATCCGTGACTGTCTCTGCTCGTGAACATGAACCGAGAGAGAACACGGTGGGGTTATGATTGACGTAAGTAGGTGTTCAGGATCACTTAGTGATCATGCTAGTTCACGACCGTCTCTCGTAGGCCACCATATTTACATTCATGTTCTCGTAAGTTAGCCACCAAATATATGCTTAGCGCTTGCGGCAGCCTCACCACTTAACCAATTCCTTACCCAATGGCTTGCATAGTTTCGGTACCCGGGTTATGAGATTGCCGAGTCCCTGTGGCTCACAGATTACAACAATACAGGTACAGGTGTTGATGAGAACATGCCAGATGATGTGACTCAGCTCCAGTGGGAGTACGATGAAGAACGTGGTCGGATGTATGTTACGTATCCAGACGAGTAGGGAGCTTCATGGTGGTGATCCTGGGATAGCAAGACAGTTTTACATTTGCTTCTTTTATCGTTTGATTTCGTCTGTAGCCGGACCCTGCCTTCTGAATGATGTATGAATAATTTGTGTGAACTTGTAAGATAACTTTTGGCGAGTGTAAGCCAACTCATATACTCATCTCTTCCTACATGTATTGCAATGTATTACTGTACTTGCAAATGACGAGATGCGCACTATCCCCGTCGAGGCCACAAGCCTTAATAGGGATAGGACCGCATCTTGGGCGTGACATCCATCTTGGCGCCCGAGATGGAGTTTACCCTCCTCTCCACCTGCACCGATTTCAGCTCCTTGGTGGAGAGCCGACAAGGGTCATGCCACCCTCCCATCTGGCAAATGAGGTGCGGCCGGCGCTGCAGCGGCTGCACCCGGCGCGCCACCATCGTGGCCAGGAGATCCACGACCGTGAGCCCCTCCACCTTGGTCATCACCACCAGCCGCTCGCAAAGCCGGTCCGCCGTCTCGAGCGTTTGGGGCGGAGGCGTCCTCCAGTTCTGCATCGCGACCGGCGGCTGGTCGACGAAGTCGGGGAGGTTGATGTAGTCCTCCTCCGGCTTCATGTTCTTCACATAGAAGAACCCCTTCTGCCAACTCTTCACCGAGTCTTGCAGGGGAAGCTACGGGAATCCGACTCCGGGGCGGTAATGCACCAAAGCGGCTACGCAGGCGGTCATGACCGTCTGGCCGGTGACCTGGATCTTCACCGTCTGGCGCTTCAGGTAGAAGAGCCGGCACCAGAGGTCAAGGCGCGGTTCCACCCCCAGAAAGCCCTCGCAGAGGGTGACGAACGCCGCCAGCTACAGGATGGCGTTGGCGCTGAGATGGTGCGGCTGCAGCCCAAACGCGAGAGGAAGCGCCGGAAGAACGTGCTCGCCGGCAAGCCGAGCCCGCGGGCAAAGTGCTCGGCGAAGACCACCACCTCGCCCTCTCGCGGGGCAGGCGCATTCTCCGCCTCAGCGATGTGCGCTTCCAAGTGCTCCACCGACGGCAGCTTGCGGCGGTGGCAGAGGTGCTCGATGTAGGCCTCATCAACGTCACTGCCGTCCCAGGCCCCCTTGCCCGCCATTCGCCTCAGGGGTGTCTTGGACGCGGCGGCGGGGCGCGTGGGCTCGATCGCATCACGGCTCCCGACGGCGGCGGACGGTGGTGCAGAGGGCGCGCGGCCCCTGCTCTCTCTCTCTCTCTCTCTCTCTCTCTCTCTCTCTCTCGATGCGGGGAGGGGGAGGGGCGACGAAGACGATGTGCGGGGGCAGAGGAGCGAATGCCCCGTTCCGCTCCTGTCCCCTCCCATTTAAACCCCGCGCGGGGTAGTGGGGAGCGGATCCGTCGCGCACGATCCCCACTACTTCTGCCACGCGCGGGAAGGGCGTTAATGCATTTCGGGAACGCCAACCGGCGGCCCGGGACACAGAAGATCCATGCGCGCGGGCCGAGGCCGCGGCCGAAGTGGGCCCCGCCTCATGGCCCGGTCTTGTCCTCCGCGTGGCATGTCAGGCCGCGGCCCGCTGCGCTCCCCACGTGGCGCGCTTCCTCTGTCCCTCGGGGTGGTCGAATAGTCCGGCGAGGCGTCGGCCGGCTGCGGAGCCGGCCACCGCACTCCCACACCTTACGGCTCCGGGACTTCGCACGGTGCTAAAACGCGAGACTCAGGCCAGCGAGGTCCGCCGCGGCCCATCGACGGGCCTCCCCTGCTTCGGGGACTACTGACGGGGGGATAACCCCGGGGTAGCCTCAGCTGGGTCTTTACTCCAGCTTTTCGAAAAACGACTACAGGACGAACCGCCTCCCCCTGTAGTCCGGCTCCGCGCGGCCGGCTGTGACCAGCCGGCCGGCTAGAGGTGGAGGCACCTGGCCTTCTAGCCGGCGGATCAACTACCGTACCGTCGCCACACCTCACGGGATGACGGTCTGACGCATGGCGTGTCTGCAGTGCCCCAGGTACCGTGGTCAGGGCCCGCGTGGCTACAGTGGCCCCCGTCGCGTCGGAGGTCAGCGCCCGCATGGCTACAGTGGAGGCAACAATGCCTCTGACCCCGGCCGACTGCGACCGGGCGGACGGCACAGTGCCGGCACGCCCTCAACCACTCCAGTACCTGCCCCAGCATGGCTACAGCGCGGCCGGCCGTACCGCTGACCGCGGCCGGCTACCGCAAGACGACGCCCCACTGGACGACCCGTGCCGCAATGTGACAAGCATAAGAGCCTGCCAGGCATGCCCCCTCCGGCTCCCGACGGGACCCTGCAGCCGGCAGGCCCTACCCTCGACAAGACTCCTCAGCCGGGGGCCCCATGGCCGGCTAGAGAGACCGCCAGCTGGGGCCCTCCGGCACCTTCCACACATATTGTAATCCAGGGGGTTGGCCTATAAAACCCCCCGGAACTCCCCCATGCACGGGGGCGATCGATTTCTTCACACGCACACTCACGTAGAGAGGCAAGGAGGGCAGGCTAGCTCCTTCTTCTTCCTCTACCAAGACAGCTCAAGGAGCACCATTGTAGCCCCTTTTGGTTCATCAACCAGACTAGCAAGACTAGGGGTGTTACCTCCCACGGAGGGCCCCGAACCTGGGTACATCGCGTGTCCTGCACCACCTATTCCCGATCCCGCTCCCGCAGTCCGCCGGCGCTCTTCGGCCCCAACCACACTCGATAAGCCACCCCATGGCATCTGTCGTGAGAAAACGACGACACACAATGCGAGATGTCGTGATTCCACTAGTGGTGCACTTGAAGGCGGCAACTGGACCTTTACAAACAAGGTTGGGGCCCTCTCCACAACTTAATTAGAGGCTCCCAACGAAACCACGAAGCTTCACCACAATGGAATATGGCTTCGAGGTGACCTCTTCCGTCTAGGGTGCTCAAACACCCAAGAGTAACAAAATCCACACAAGAAAGTAAGGGGGAATCAATTTTCCTTTGGTGGAAGTGTAGATCTAGGTCTGCTCCTTCAATCCCTACAAAATCAACAAGTTTGAGTGGCTAGAGAGAGAGATCTGGCAAGAAAGCTTGAAGGGCATCAATGGTGGAGAGAGAGAGGTAAGAGATAAGATGGAGGTGGAAGAACCACCCCTTTATATAGGGCCCCCACTTTCCAACCGTTACAACCATTTTAGATGGCAGCAGTACAACCGGTGATGCGGGCGGTAGAACCGGTACGACTGGTACAACCGCCCCACCACCGGCCAACCACCGCATCAAAACAGAAGCTGAGACAGTGGTTCCTCCCCGGTGCAACCGCTCGACTCAAGAGCTGGACTCGGTAAATTCCCGAGCGGTACAACCGCTTGAGACACCGGTAGTACCGGGCTATAAAAATATAGCGGTACAACCGTCCCATGTCCGCCCAACAACCGCAGCTCAACAGAGTCGCGTCTGGTTGAAGCCCGGTGCTGGGCCGATACAACCGCCCAGAGCTGCCACCCACGGTCACCCAGCTGATGGTGGTACAACCGCCCGGGTGCATCGATACAACCGCTGGGGACCACTTAGTGGCAGCACCCCCAGGATATCACCCCTAGGGTGGTGGTTATGCCGGATGCCACGAGCGAGCGGTACAACCGCCAGGGGCAGCGGTACAACCGGCCTGAAGGGAAGGAAAGCAGGGCCTCTCTCTCTTTGATGGAAGGGTATGAGGTGGGTGCTGAGGATGTGTGTGTGAATTGATTCACCCCAAGACCTTCCAATGAGGACTCCGTCTTAATAGTACGAGATCCCTACGACCAAAGAAAATAAACACGTAGAGAACACCGTCTTCGTAATTTTCCGTCAGAAGGGAATGCCTAACCGTCTTGCGTCTCACACATAGTACCTGAATAACTTGACACACTGTTAGATAACATAGTGAGGTGTCATCATCACCAAAAAACAAAGGCAAGAGAATGCCCTTACAACCGCCCCAAGCGGTACCACCATTCTAGTGCCGCTCTACTACCGCTTAGGCAAATATGGAAATAGAAAGTTGTACGCAACGATTCCCCTAAGTGGTACTGGCAACTGTAGTAGAAGAAGAAGAAGTACGGCCTAAGCGGTACTACCGCGCTACTACTGTAGCGACCCGACATCATTGGCCTCACCAAGTTGTTCCAAGAGAGCAACAAAGTGCTTCTTCGATTCACCTTTGAGTTTACACAAGAATTTGTCAAACTCATTTTAATCCTCTTTTGCCACCTCATGTTCATCCACACAATCCAACAAAGATGGAGTGGTAGAAATAGAAGTTGTAATGTTAGAGGTTTTGACGTTGGAGGTTACCTTGGTGATACCTTTCGCCGTAAGGCACCTAGCAATGTGGTTCTCGTTGGGGGCATCGAAGAGAGACACCTTAGTTGGGGTTGAAGATGCAATTGCCACTGTAGCCATTGCCATCCCTTCACCACTTGAATCTTTGTTATCGACATCATCATCGGAGGGATACTCTTCTTGAGCCACCAACACCTTTTGTGGCACTTTCTTTGGGAAATTGTTCTTGTTGGGGAACGACTTGGCTTTGTCTTTGCGGATGAGCTTGCCACCATTGTCTTCCCTCTTCTCATACGGACAATCCACCACAAAGTGACACACATTGCCACAATTATAGCAAGTCCTCACACGTTGCTTGCCCTTCGACCCACTTGAGTTGCTCTTGGAGAAGTTGGGTTTGGAGTCTCTCTTGTTGCCCCAAAAATGCCTAGACGCAAGAGCCATGTGCTCATGATAAGCATATTTGGTGTCTTCGGGGCAACACTCCTCTTCTTCCTATTATTCTTCTTCTTGAATGACCTTGGCCTTCAAGGCAAGGTTGGGTGAAGACTTCTTTGACCGTTGAACACGATATAGAGCGTTGTCGACGGTCTTGTTCAAGATGTTCATTGCAATGAATTCATCCAACACATCACCCGAGGACAAGGAGTGGAATCTGGCCTTTGACGGATGACGGGAGACATGGACTTGTTGAATGGCATGATGGCCTTGAGAAACTTCCGCTTGATCCAATTGTCATCCACATCCTTGCTTGCATGATCTTTAAGAGCAACAGCAAGAGTTGTCACTCTCCGATAGAGCTCACGAGGTTCTTCATCATCGAGCATTACAAATTCATCACACTCATCAAGAACCACTTCAAAGTTGGACCGTTGAATGCTCGAGCTACCCTTGTACATGGATACAATGTGTTCCCAACAATCCTTAGCACGAGTGAAAGGACGCAAGTGAGCAAGATCTTCAACGGGGACAGCTGCTTGAAGGATGAACATGGCGGAATGATTGAGTTGATTGTCGACCTCTTCTCTTGGAGTGAGGTTTCTTGGATCATGTGGGTAGTACCCTTGCTCAATGATTCTCCAAAGTTGTGTTGATCTGTGATTCAAATGAGACTTGATACGAAAAATTCAATTAGCAAAATCATTCTTAACAAGCTTAGGAGGAGGACCAAGATTAACTATATGAGGTGGGTGCACCGGTCCTCCATAGACCACGGGAGGGGGTACCGAGGCAAAGGTACCCATCCCACTAGTTCCTTGAGGAAGCTTGTTCTTCTCAGTGCTAGCCCCCTCCTTTTCGGAGTGGACATCCGATGACGAGTTAGTGGGATTAACCACTAGCAACGGATCGGTAGAAAGTTTGAGGCCCTCAAGGAATTCTTTAAACATGGATTTGACCTCGGTCGTCATGGAGGATTTAAGTGAGGACATAGCCTCATTCAAATCCTCAAGAGAGACCGTGTTCACACCCACGGCCTAGGGGAGTTCATCCAGTCGCACCTCATCGTCGGTCATACTCTTCGGGTGGTGAAACCCTTAATAAAGAGACGAGGCTCTGATACCGATTGAAAGGATCGATATGGTTGACTAGGGGGGTGAATAGGCAACTACCACTTTTTAAGCAATTCTTAGCAAATTAGGTTTAGCAACAAATAGGTTGTCTAGATATGCAACTAGGTGAACAACCTATATGATGCTAGCTACTATAACAACAAGATATAAGCTTGAACAAGGTAAAGGTAAGAAGTAACCACAAGTGGAACCGTTGGAGACGAGGATGTGTTACCGAAGTTCCTTCCTTTTGAGGGGACGTACGTCTCCATTGGAGCGGTGTGGAGGCACAATGCTCCCCAAGAAGCCACTAGGGCCACTGTATTCTCCTCACGCCCTCACACAATGCGAGATGTCGTGATTCCACTAGTGGTGGACTTGAAGGCGGCAACTGGACCTTTACAAACAAGGTTGGGGCCCTCTCCACAACTTAATTGGAGGCTCCCAACGAAACCACGAAGCTTCACCACAATAGAATATGGCTTCGAGGTGACCTCTTCCGTCTAGGGTGCTCAAACACCCAAGAGTAACAAAATCCACACAAGAAAGTAAGGGGGAATCAATTTTCCTTTGGTGGAAGTGTAGATCTAGGTCTCCTCCTTCAATCCCTAGAAGATCAACAAGTTTGAGTGGCTAGAGAGAGATCGGGAAAGAAAGCTTGAAGGGCATCAATGGTGGAGAGAGAGAGGTAAGAGATAAGATGGAGGTGGAAGAACCACCCCTTTAGATAGGGCCCCCACTTTCCAACCGTTACAACCATTTTACATGGCAGCGGTACAACCGGTGATGCGGACGGTAGAACCGGTACGACCGGTACAACCTCCCCACCACCGGCCAACCACCGCATCAAAACAGAAGCTGAGACAGTGGTTCCTCCCCGGAGCAACTGCTCGACTCAAGAGTTAGACTCGGTAAAGTCCCGAGCGGTACAACCGCTTGAGACACCGGTAGTACCGGGCTATAAAAATATAGCGGTACAACCGTCCCATGTCTGCCCAACAACCGCAGCTCAACAGAGCCGCGTCCGGTTGAAGCCCGGTGCTGGGCCGGTACAACCGCCCAGAGCTACCACCCAGGGTCACCCAGCTGATGGCGGTACAATCGCCCGGGTGCATCGGTACAACCGCTGGGGACCACTTAGTGGTAGCACCCCCAGGATATCACCCCTGGGGTGGTGGTTATGCCGGATGCCACGAGCGAGCGGTACAACCGCCAGGGCCAGTGGTACAACTGGCCTATAGGGAAGGAAAGCAGGGCCTCTCTCTCTTTGATGGAAGGGTATGATGTGGGTGCCGAGGATGTGTGTGTGAATTGATTCACTCCAAGACCTTCCAATGAGGATTCCCTCTTAATAGTACAGGATCCCTACGACCAAAGAAAATAAACACGTAGAGAACACCGTCTTCGTTCTTTTCCGTCCGAAGGGAATGCCTAACCATCTTGCGTCTCACACATAGTACCTGAATAACTTGACACACTGTTATAGATAACATAGTGAGGTGTCATCATCACCAAAACACAAAGGCAAGAGAATGCCCTTACAACCGCCCCAAGCGGTACCACCATTCTAGTGCCGCTCTACTACCGCTTAGGCAAATATGGAAATAGAAAGTTGCACGCAAGGATTCCCCTAAGCAGTACTGGCAACGGTAGTAGAAGCAGAAGTACGACCTAAGCGGTACTATCGCGCTACTACTGTAGCGACCCGACTCAAAACTAGTCAAGCCTCTATGTAACTATGCCATCCCTGGATCAGTATGCTGGCACACACAGTACATCAATGTATATATCAAAGTGCAATCACATGTAAATAACATAAAACAGATATATACCTCAAAATCTCAGCGGAAACAGTCAACGGGAATGGAGTCCCAATAAACACCGACGGCAGGTTGAGTGTAGACCGTAACCCTATGTTGTACACTTACTCGTCGTAAGAAATATACCTGCAACATGATACGTTGCAGCCGTGTAGGTCAATACATTGAATGTACCAGGAAGATCACAATAAGAGAAAACATATGATGAGACTATTCTATATGCAATAAAGCTTTATGGCTCTGGGTCTGAGTTTTTGCATAAAAGCTGGTTTTATTTCTTTTTCCTACAACAACGGAGATATCAGGAGTTTACACTGGAGTTATCTATCATGACATGGTTCCGCCAACCGATGTCTCATAGCCCAAAATCATCAATCATCATAAGTTTCCCACGAATTACTTATCAGTCTAGTGTTGAGAGTTTAGAGATAGATCCAATTCTAGAGGTTCAAATTGTCCGTAAACGGGGACACGGCTAATCAATTAGGTTTTAACTCTACAAAGTGTTGTGTACTTTACCCACAAGATTCATTCCTTCCTTGTAAGTCCTCACACTGCCAGTTGTTTGAGAACATGACGAATTAAAACATGGTCTTCCAAAGAGTTCCTCTGACCAACTGTCCGGGCCCATCCAACCTACCGTAGTTCTACATCTGATAGCACCGTCCTGGCCAGAGTCACAACTAAAGTTAACCAAGCCAGAGCCCATAATGACTTGTGGTTACATAGGTGAGCTTCCGGGCATGAAGTATTCTTCCGTCTCTTTGAGTCTGGGTGAGGCTTTCCGCAAGATGTCATGGCGCTTCTCCATGCATCATGGCCATCCACTAGTTTCTCCAGGGTGCCCAATCAACAATCCCTCACCTAGTTGTGTGTATTGAAAGAAAATCTTGTCTCGAGTCTCGAAGTCTTGAGGTCTTGAAGATGCAGGCCTTGAAGATGTCATCATGTGGTTGTCGTCATTGACGTAGAGTCCTTCTTCTCACACCACTCCCGAACACTCATACCAACCCCGTCTACTTTAGCGTAGCATTAAAACAAATAACGTTCTCGGGGCTTCAGTAACAAGGAGTGGGTTCCTACCTCATGCATTCTACTCAACTACAAGAATTTGATAACACTACTGGAGGGAGTTGTAGGTTGATGTCACTAAATGCAATAAAACATCGCTCTCAGAAAAACTTGATAGAACTATTCATCACTCTCCGATGAAAATCTATATAGTCAAACATTGCATTCCCATAAGCAATCACATCTAGCAAGCAATACTAGCAATCAAAATAACAACCAACAAAGAAAAGCAACAAAGAAAACCAAATAAAAACTATAGACTTAACAACTAGGAAAAAGTAGTCTCTATCCTAATTAAAGTTTTAAAAGATAAGAAAATACTAAAATAATTAATAAACAAAAATCATTTTACCTAAAGTTTTATTAGCAAAAAGAATCGATTAAAAACCTTTTGTAAAACTCAAGTTATGAAGAAAATAAGATTTAACTCAAAACTGAGTAATTTTTTTAATAAACTATAAAATTTTGTTCCTAACTACTAACAGAAACTTTAATTAAAATTAAAATAAAACGGTAAAAGAAATTAATTTTTAAAAATAAAAGAAAACAATTTCTTCCAACAAAACTAGGCCTAATAGGTACTGTTTTTGAATCTGTTTTAAACAGATCTAAATAAGTTTTAAAATTAAATTTTGTTTAGCTCCTGGATAAACAATTCCACTAGAAAACAGCAGCAAAAAGAATCAACTAAAAAGCTATTTTTAAATAAAAGTTATTAGCAATCTAGTGTTTGAAACAAATCTGTTTGAATTCGAAATTTAAAAAGTTCAAAAATATTTGTCGTTGGTTTCTCTGGATAGATACGATTTTTGTGAATCCGTATCAAAAAGAATCATCAAAATCGGAGTTGTAGAACTAAAGATACAATAAAAACAAAATTGGATATAAATCTGAAAACGGATTTTTTTTCTAAAACCGTTAAATTATGACCAGATGCCACGTGGCGATCTGCTATTTCCTGGAATTGTGCGCTGCATGGGCTAAGAGGTGAACGGCCTAATCCTAATGCTTTCGTAAGTTGGTGGTTTAATAATTAAAGGGAAAAAAAGCGGACCGCCGGTTTGATCTCTGAAAGAAACCGATTGAATCTAAGTTAAGTAACGCTTCGATCTAGAAAAATAATGAGCAGAGGAGGTCCTAGTGAGGCTTACAGAGAGGTTGGGGCGCTGGTCACGGAAGGGTAGGACGCGGTGGCAGCCGTCTCCGGTCGTCGGCGGGGTTGGCCGAGGTGTCTCGCGGGTGCGGCACTTCGAGGGGGGTCCGTTTTCGGTGTTGGTGGTGCGAGAAGACGTCGGGGTAGAGTGGGGCGTTGGCGTGAAGCTCCCGTGCTCTGCGTTAACTCCGGTGGTGTGCAAGCTCGATGAGGTTGGTCCGGTGCTCCCTGGATGGCGAGGTCATGTCAATCGCGTGCGCAAAGTCGAGGGGAAAAAGACTCTGGAAGGAGGGGTCTCGAAAAGCTCACCGGCGGACGAAGTTGCACAATGAACTTTGTTCATCCTGCCTAGATTGGGATGGCGACAGTGGTTGATACGTGAGGTTTTGGTGAGAGATTTCGAGGGGAATCGGACGAGGTCATGTGTGGGTATTTATGGGACGAGTTCGTGCGCAAGGGGAAAGGCTGGTGACGCGCTCCCGAGAGATACGGGATTCGGCAGCGGCTCGTGCAGGAACAAATGTTCGTAGATGTGAGGAAGAAGAAGATTTGTGGGTCCCAAATGTCAAAAAAAAGAAAAAAAGAAAGAGATAGATGTGAGAGAGAAAGGTACATGATGACGAGAGAGATGTACGTTAGGGATTGCTGGCGGCGTCCCCTCCGAGTTGCTCCCGAGCGAGTGTGTGCATGAGTGCTCTAGCCCTAGCGCTAGCGGCTGGGCTGGGCCGGCCGGCGCGCTTGGGCCGGCCTGGCCTGGTCTGGCGTCCCCTTTTTTTCGAAGTGTTTGTTTTTGAGAAAAAACATAGAAATAAAATGAATAAAAGTAATATAAAGGAAAATCGTATATAGTCATCTTCTCTCAATGATTTACATTGGATGAATTTGAATTCAAAACAAAGGAGGAAGTCATTTTATTCCCTCTCATTCAAAAGTTTTAAAAGTTCCAAAATTTCACTCAAATTCAATCACTCAATCAAACAATCAAACATTTATTTAATTAATATAACGTTCCAAAATTTGGGACGTTACAACTACCGACTAAGGAAATTTGGCAACAGAAAGTTGCACAACAAGGAACCCTAAGCGGCAGTATAATGGTAGTGCCCAGCGATACTACCGTAGGAGCGGTACTACCGCTTGTGTGAAACAAAACTGCACATAGAAAACAAAGAGCCAACTTCATGTTGCAGAAGGGGAATATGGGTGCATATGAGGTTGTGTACGTGTTGGTTCCACCCATACCTTTCCAATGCTGACCTGCTCTTAATAGCATAGTTTTCCTACGACTCAAAAACCACTGATAACTAAAATCGTCAGGAACAACCGTCTTCACTCTTCACCACCGAGGGGTACAACCTGTCTTGTGCGAAGACATGACATTTGAAATTCTCAAGCACACGGTTAGTCCACAATTTGCATTGTCATCAATCACCAAAACCACTAAGGGAGAAATATGCCCTAACAATCTCCCCCTTTTTGGTGGATTGATTACAACAGCGGATTTGCACAAAGATAACAAGGAATAATATGCAAACCCAAAGTCATACAAAATATAGATGGTCTCCCTCTAGATGTGTGCACTGTTTTAATATATTTTTTGAATGCAAAGCCCACACACTATGATCAACACTCCCCCTATATTTTATAGACGAGGCAATACTTGCAATAAACGCAATATTTTGCTAAGCACGATTGCAAGAAAGAGCCTGTGAGCAAATGAGTAGGGCACAATATAAACAAACCATCACATACTAATAAAACATGACATATTAAGATAATGGGATAAAGTATGTCTTACACCATACTAGCATAGTCTCCAAGTCTCACAAAGCAAATCAAATAAGATAAAAGAGTCCACAAGCAATTAAACCAAGGCAACTGAAAACGAACTTGTGACACAACAACACCCTAAGATAGCAAATCCCCGATCCTAACCTCTCCCCCCTTTGGCATCGAGAGACCAAAATGGCAAAGAGTGACACTACACGTCATCAGGTGATAGCTATAGTCTCCACCCATGGTCTCATCGGAGCCCTCATCGTCGTCGTTAGAGCCAATTTCCTTCAAGTCCTCGTGATCCTCGGACTCCTCCAGGATCTCCTCCTTCGGAGTAGGTGCATACGTGCCAGTGTTGGAATCATCTTACTCAGTCCAACGGGTGTGAAGAGAGACCTACCTGTCCTCAGAAGTGATGCGGTACTTAGAGCCGCTCTGAATAGGAATATCCAGCTTCCTCATGATTGCTTTCCTCCGCCGATGAGCCGTCATGGCATTCACATGAGCCAAGTACATCTTGTGTTGAGTATCTGCCTATAAACAAAAGAGCTTCACTAGTGCAGGCGCCTGCTATACAAATGGTTTTAACCCCTTTCCGTGACGTAGTCTCAAACCGTCGCCTTGCATGTGTGGGTGATAGGGGGGGCTATCCCACACGACACGGAAAACCCGTCGGCGATGCCTGTGCCCGGTCACACACGATGGGCAAAAATATATCGTGTGCAATTGGAAGGGCCATCACAAACAGATATATATTGGGGAAGTCATGTTAGATGTGTTTAGCATTCCACACAGTGAATCCCAAACGTACGTTTCTGTTCGTATTGTACATCACACACAATATTCTGCATAACATCGTTTGTGTTAGGGGTGGCCATCACGCACGGTGCCTAGAAGAAACTGTTTGGCATATGGCTGTCCATCACACACACGTTTTATGTGAAAACGTTTGTGAATGGGTGTTCTAACGCACACAGTTGTCGACCAGAAGTCGTGTGTGATTTTTCACTGACCCAACACGCCAACTTTCCAGAAACCGTGTGGGTTTGTTGAGGTCATCGCTCACGGTGTTCTATGACAAACCGTCTGCAATAGGAAACCCCAATAATCAGGCTAATTGCTCTATTATTTGTAATCCAGCTAGTAATTAGATTGACACTTCATATCAAGCACACAATATATTTCATTTCGTAATATGACAACCAGGATTTCATAATTGAAATACATCAGAGTCCATCATCATATAGGCATATACTACCTAGCTACCCAATTACACGACATGACCAAGTTTCACATGCAACATCTAAAACCTTTGGAAAGTAGCACCATATACGGTAAATAGACAGATGAATCTCGTCCAGAAAACTGTTGAAGCGGATGGCAAATATTGAGCCTTCACTGATGTCGAAGGTCCTTGCAACTTTATGCCAGTGCCAGTGGATGGTTGCCCGCCCATCCTTCATCCTCTTGAGGAAGACTTCAAGATTATACCGTGGGTGCTATATGAATACCTTCCTCGCCTCTTGAGCATACTGGTGGTTTGAGACGTACTCATCGATGAATTGCTTTGGAAAGGACTGGAAACAAAGATATGCATAAATTTCGTTTCGAAAAATTGAAAAGTCGCAAAAGGAAAAAAAGACAAGGTAAAAGAGATAGTACCATACTATAGTTGACTGATGTCTTCTTCATTGTGCAAACAAATAACTTGTTGTTTTTCGTCGCTAGTTTCTTTATCTTAACGATCTTTTTGAGTTTCTTGACTTGACTGATATTCATGAACACATCATTTCCCCACATGTAAAATGGGTCGAAAAGTGGGTCTAAACCTCTTACAGTAGGACCTACATGTGCAAGACCAAATTATTAGAAACCTAAATATTAGAATGGTTCCTGCAATTGCAAAATAATGTGCTATAAGCTAAAGGATCATGAAAGTGCAAACCTCGATGGTAAACTTCAGTGTCTCCCATTGTTCCCCTCTGTAACGTATTTAAGATATATATTGATCAGGTTATAAGTGAGATTTGGCATGCTATTAGTAAAATATGTTAATGAAAAATAAACGCATTGCAAATCCAACATATTAATTCAAGCCACATGGAAAAGCCAAGCGTGCTAAGAACTATGAGGTGTAGCAATTGTATGTTTCACATACATAACAATACAAAATTTTACCAACAACAATCGAACACCACATTGCAAATGATCACCAAAACAAATGAACCAAACAGTTAACTGAGCATCACATTGCACAACTGAACATGCTAGAAGGTCAGATTGCATAGTAGCATTACATTTCATATTTCACTAGAATTTCTTAAGGAAAGGTAGGAGCAGCACATGCTACAGGTAAAGCAAACATGCTTAACACGCGTAGCTAGCTGAACACGGGTCATTAGTAATTAAGTTAAAAAAACAAGTTATTCCTCGTCGACGGAGATATCGATAATGATGGTCTTGGACAAATGCGAGGCCTCCACATCGTGGGTGCCATCCTCATCGTGGTGAGTGGCCTCAGCCTATCCAGGCACCAACCTGCCGGCTCTGGAGTTGATGAAAGCACGGGCACATTGAGAAAACAACTTATAGTCGTCATCGAAGGCACCAGCGGAGCCCTCGAGAAAACACAACGAGTTGTTGTCTAAAGCAGCCAACTACATGGCGGTGTCCGCGCGCGAGGCGTCGATGGTGGCCTCGACGGCGAGGTGCTGCTCCAAGATCTGGGGGTCGGCACGCATGGCATCCATCGCGGCCTCATCCACGCGTGCGGTCGCGATTTGCTTCCCCACTGCCAGATGCTCCTTGAGATCCTGGCTATACTGCATGCACCATGTCTTTCGGCGACGATTATGTGGAGGTGGGCCATAGATTTTGGTGGAAGGTGTCGCGCCGGCAGTCGGGGCATGTGGAATGGAGGAGGAGGGGGTGTAGGGGGAGGGGGTATGGGGAAGGTGTGGATTACCTGACTAAATGGAGGATCCCGAGCAGCAGGAAGGAGGGTCGCCGGCGAGGAGGCGGCGCTGCAAGCAAGTAGTGAAGGTTTAAACTTAGGAAAGGAAGGGGGAGCAGGGGAAAATGTGGCATTTGGTTGGTACGAGCTCGAGGGGCGGGGGAGGTAGATATTTGTGTGGCAGCCCAAAATTTCGTTCGGTGCGGCGAAAAACTAGTGCCCACAGTCACATCGGACACAGTCCCTTTACCATAACTGTGTGCGATATCCAACAACACAAATGAATCCTATAGTTTATCTCGTGTGTGATTATTCTGAACGTGGAAATTTTTGTCTCCAAGCTTCCGGCGTAAGATACCGGATACTACATTGCACACGATACTTGCATTTCATTTTCATTTGGAAGAGAAAGTGGGGATACGGCGGCAAATTTTGGTCCGAATTTCCCTCGTTACATTGGTCATCGATGTCATTGCTTAATTTAACAACACTTGCAAATTTGACTACTACACAAAAGAGCCTATAGCACTGCCCGCACTTACTTAATCGAGCAACTAAACATTAGTTAGTTGACCTAAACATTACTCTAACAAAAGACTATCGCTCTAAACAAAGACTAATATTCCGCCTACCATTCGTCGATCTCCGCCGCCTCCTCGATGACCAGCTCCCGCTCGACAACCTCCGGGGTAAGGAGATCCATGGCATCCATCGCCACATACTCCACCAGCATCTCGCAGTCCTTGTCCACCATCTCTATGGATAAGGCCGCCATGAGCCGGGCATGGGCGGCCTTGGTACGGCCATGGACGACCACAATCTTGGCTAGGGAGGCCGCCGACGAACGGACGCATGCTCGAGCACACTCAGCGATTACCAACTCATCAAACGTGGGTTGTCGACCGATGTCGGAGAATATAGATGTGATTTGTGCAGTGATCGACACGAGATGGGCGTGGGCGGCCTCGATATGGGATTGGGCGTCAACCATCAGGGCTATGGCGACCGCCGAGAAACTGACAGCTGATGTGCCATTCTCACCATTTGCCATCCCCGTCGTGGTTGTTGCTGCTGCCTTCTCAGCTACAGCGGCTACACTTTCGGTTGCTGCAGCCGCCCTATCGGAGGTAGTGACCGCGTTCAAGCATGTTGAGAGCGCGCTCATGCCTGATGCGGCCGCGCTCGGGCCGGAGTGGGTTGCCGAAGTTGCCCTCATGACGGGGATCCACATCCCCATCTTTCACCGGTGACGATTCAACAGTAAAATGGATTGAGGAGTTAGTGCGGTAAACTGGCATGTGGTGGACTGTAGCCGACGAAGCTTCCAGCCTGAGCCATGCATGTATGAGGATTGGCACAAGATATTCTGTACTGCATCACACACGATTCGTGATCATGAACTGTTTGCGAAAGATTTGATTTTCAAAATGTTTTTAAAACAAAAAATGAGGTTACTTCGACAAAGGACGGTGTTTGGATTACAGTAAGATTTATCTGTAGTGAACACTGACCAATAGCAGTGTCGTGCAAAAATATGGAATTATTCAGGGTTCGTTTGGCATTTTTATACATTAATTGAGTTTTCTAGACATTTAATGTGTATAATTCAAATTTGAACTATCGTCCCAATGTCCGGTGCATCAAAATGGGTTGAAAAATCATATTAGAGTCCATGGCTTCATCTTTAGGTCACGGGCAAGAAATGGGAATGAATTTCAAACATCTCGTCATCTTGGCTCGGCCACAAACGTTGAGAAACTTGGTTTTTAAATTACTATAAATCCAAAACGCGTCAGAAATTCAAAAAACTTGGCATGTTGTCATGACATGGCACATATGTGCCATGGTAAAAAAACTGTCCAATTTGGGACAAGTTTAGGCACAAGTCCCTTAGGAACCGGAGCTTCTCACGACAAGCTTTGTTGTTCCGATAGGGAACACGTCACCTTACATGGGCAAAACGACATCCGCTCATCTTCTCGCCTTGAACTTTTTTTAGAGGCAACATAGACCTCTAGGAGTGTATTGCTAAAATATGGAATTATTCAGGGTTCTTTTTGTAGTTTGCATACATTAATTGAGTTTTCTAGGCATTTAATGTGGATAATTAAAATATGAACTAAAATCACAAGGTCCGGTGCATTAAAATGGGTTGAAAAATCATATAAATGTCCATTAAATGTCTAGAAAATAATATAAATTGCAAGGAGATGAGATTTGTGATTAGAAACCTCGTAGATGAGATTGCTTCCTCCCCGACAACGGCGCCAGAAATTCCTTTGACGTGGCTTGAGACTGCGTCGGTATTTCCCCAAAGAGGAAGGGATGATGCAGCACATCGACGGTAAGTATTTCCCTCAGTTTATGAAACCAAGGTATCAATCCATAGAGGAGGATCACACACCCATGTAAACAACACCTGCACACAAATAACAAATACTTGCAACCCGACGCGGAAGAGAGGCTGTCACGCTCTCTACGGTAATAAGATAGATTAGGTAATGATAGTTTTGGCAAATAGATCTCGCAAGAACACAAAGTAAAATAAATAAACAAAAAGTGCAGCAAGGTATTTTTCAGTTTTTTGGATTAATAGATCTAAAAATAAAAGATGCAAATAGTAGATCGGAAAGCAATATGTTGGAAAAGTAGACCCGGGGGCCGTAGGTTTCACTACTGGCTTCTCTCATGAGTATAGCACACGGTGGGTGAACAAATTACTGTTGGGCAATTGATAGAAGATCAAATAATCATGACGATATCCAGGCAATGATCATTATATAGGCATCACGTCCAAGATAAGTAGACCGAAATGATTCTGCATCTACTTCTATTACTCCACACATCGACCGCTATCCAGCATGCATCTAGTGTATTAAGTTCATGGGAAAACGGAGTAATGCAATAAGAATGGTGACATGATGTAGACAAGATCTATTCATGTAGGAATAGACCCCATCTTGTTATCCTTAATGGCAACGATACATGCGTGTCTTGCTGCCCTTTCTGTCACTGGGAAAGAACACCGCAAGATCGAACCCATCACAAAGCACCTCTTCCCATGGCAAGAAAAATCGATCTAGTTGGCCTAACTAAACCAAAGATTCGAAGAAGAAATACGAGCCTATAAGTAATCATGCAAATAAGATATCAAATAAGACTCAAATCATATTCATGGATAGAAACTGATCATGAACTCAAAATTCATCGGAACCCAACAAACACACCGCAAAAGTCATTACATCAAATAGATCTCCAAGAGACCATTGTATTGAGAAACATAGAGAGAGAGGAACCATTTAGCTACTGCCTATGGACCCATAGGTCTATGGTGGACTACTCACGCATCATCGGAGAGGCACCTATGAAGAAGATGAACCCCTCCGTGATGGTGTTAGATTGGATCTTGAGATTCTGGAACTTGCGGCGGCTGGAATTGTGTTTCGTCGACTCCCTTGGGGTTTTTGGATTTTCTGGAAATTTATAGGCTCGATAGTCGGTTGAGGGGGTGCCCGAGGTGCCCACCCTCTACCAGGCCGCGCTAGGGGCCTCTAACGCACCCTGGTGGAGGGTGGCCACCCTGGGCCCCTTCTTCTGGTGTTGTTTGGCCCATATGCTTCCTTCTGGTCCATAAAAAATCCACAAAAATCCCCGCAACGTTTGGGCTCCGTTTGGTACTGATTTTCTGCGAAGTAAAAAACAAGCAAAAATAGCAACTAGCACTTTGGCACTATGTCAATAGGTTAGTCCCAAAAAATGATATAAAGTTGCTATAAAATGATTGTAAAACATCCAAGATTGATAATAAAACAACATAGAACAAGCAAAAATTATAGATACGTTGGAGACGTATCAACGATGGCTTCGATTTCCCCCTCTGGGAGGGAAGTTCCACCGGCAGAATCTCTCCGCCGGAGGGCACAAGTGCTCCTGCCCAAGTTCCGCCTCGAGACGACGGCGTTCCGTACGGAAAGTCCTCTCTTGATTTTTTCTAGGGCAAACCACGATATATACCAGAAGATGGGCTCCGGAGGTGGGCCTTGGTGAGCACCACCCACCAGGCCGCACCCAGGGGGTGGCGCACCCTGGTGGGTGTTGCCCACCCTGGCCCCCTTCTCTGGTGGTTTTTGGCTCCAATATTCCTCAAATATTCTATAAAAATTCTCCGTAAAGTTTCAGCTTATTTGGGGATGTGCATAATAGGTATCTCGGAGATGCTTTTTTAGGTCCAGATTTCCAGCTGCCGGTATTCTCCCTCTTTGTGCAAACCTTGCAAATTATGAGAGAAAAGGCATTTGAATTACTCCCCAAAGCATTATTATGCATAAAAACATTATAAGTAACAGTAAGACAACATGATGCAAAATGGACGTATCAACTCCCCCAAGCTTAGACCTCACTTGTCCTCAAGCGAAAGCCGATATCGAAGAACATGTCCACATGGTTTTGAGAGAGAGGTGTCGATAAAAACAAAGTACGGACATGGTAGCATCATGCTTATTATCATAACAGCAACAAACTTTAACATAAAACTCTTTCATATAAGTTTTATTTCAGAACAACATCATATAACTTCTTATGAGCAAGTAACAATTCATCACAACGTAGAACTATAAAGCATAAACCTTATTGGAAACCAACAAACTATGTTCTCAGTCAACTTTGCAACTACAATTCATCATATTTTCAGGAAAAATCTCATGTCGGAGCCTTTTGGCAAGTCCACATACTCAACCATCATTTAGTCTTCTATGATTGCTAACACTCACCGCATACCCTCAAGGGTGATGTCAACAATAATAACTCATGCTCACTCATACCCAACTGGTTATATGTGCCTAGATCTTTCCTCACCACATGATGCTTGCAAAAAGAGAAAATAAAAAGGAATAGGGAAGAATACTTTGACTCTTGCATGAAAGTAAATACATAAAGGTAAAAGATAGGCCCTTCGCAGAGGGAAGCAGAGGTTGTCATGCGCTTTTTAATTTATATGCCCAATCCCTTAATGTAAAAGAACGTCACGCTATATTGCCCCCTATGATAGCAACCTTTATTATGCAGTCCGTCTCTTTTATTACTTTGCCATCATAAGTTCGTATAACACTCAATTTTCTATTACACTAATTGATCAAACACATTTAGAAGCAATTTTTATTGCCTTAGTGCACCGATGACAACTTACTTGAAGGATATTATTCAATCCATAGGTAGGTATGGTGGACTCTCAGAACATGAGTTTGGTTTTGCTATTTTTGGATGCACAAGTAGTATCTCTACTTAGTGCGAAATTTTTGGCTAGCAAGGATATTGAGCAAGCACCACATGTTAAAGGATCTATGACAATATAACTTCTATGTGAATATGAACAAGCATAAATCATTACGTTGTCTTCCTTGTCCAACGTCAACAATTTTGGTATATAATATTTAATGGGGGCTCACAATCATAAAAATATCCAAGATAGTATATTTGCATGTGAATCTTCCCTTCCCTAATTAATTCTTTAATGAGTTGCATCATTGACTAATGCTATGTTTGCCAATCTCCAATAAATTTTACCACTTACACTTTTCTTTATGTGATGTCATTATTCACCATAAGATTGCATATTATCTTTTCTCATTTATTTTCTTTTATTATAATTGCAACATGAAGGTAAAGAATCAAAGGCTCAAACTAAACTTTATTATATAACTCTCACTCGATTACATAGAGAGTAGATCACGAAACTAGCACTCGAAAATAGATCATACTAAACTTTTATTCAACTAAACTTCGAAAAAGCTAAAGATCGAAAATAAAAAGGTGAAGGTAAAAAGTGATGGTGATACGATACCGGGGCATCTCCCCCAAGCTTGGCTCAAGCCAAGGGGAGTGCCCATACCCGGGTTCTCAAGTCTCCTTTGGTGGTGAAGATGATGAAGGTGATGGTGATGAAGCGTCACACTTTAGCTCCAGTAAATAATTCAATTTACGGATGACTCTCCGAAGGGTGATGATGTGCTCCTCTAGCAAAATATTTTTGCGAGTGAGGAATTTATTCTAACATGAACCGCTTCGAAAGCCCTAAAAGCTTTGATTTCAATAGGGGTGAGATGACGGTAATAAAGCCGAATGAAATCTTCTTCTTCCTCCTCTTCTGTGAGCATGGGTTGCCCTCCTTCGGGAGCTTGATCCTTCATAGCTTCCTTGCCCTTGTCTTCATTATTAGCTTCTTTTGGCTTTTCTCTCTTCAGCTCCATCTTCATCAACCAAGCATCCTCTTCTACGTTATTGGGGGAGGAAGAAGACATGATGCCTGGCTTGATAGATCTGCTAGGAAAACAGCACGAAACAAGAACAGAGAATATTTCCGCGATGCGGTGGTCAAAACAATCGACGATATATATAGATAATTTTTATTCTTGGAAATCAAGCAAACGGAAGGAAAACGGAGTCGGGAAGGCTCCTGAGGTGGGCACCACCCACCAGGGCGCGCCAAGCAGGGCAGGCGCGCCCTTGTGTATCGTGCTCACCTCGGTTGCTTTCCTGTTTATTTCTTATTTCCCAAAATTTTGTAATATTCCAAAACCAACAAAAAATATTTTTGCGGTTTTTTTGGAGTCTGTTTACTTACCGTATAATGTACCTCTTCTTTTTCACGATTCTGGAGTGTTCTGGAAGGTTTCTCTTATGTGTTCCTCCGGTGTCATGGTTTGGATAACATTGCTTTCAACACTAATAGTCATACCTGAGATATAGTGTTTAATCCTTTGTCCATTGACCACCTTCGGGTTAGTACCTTCGGCATTATTAATCTTGATAGCTCCGGAACGATAAACCTCTTCGATAACATATGCTCCTTCCCATTTGGAGAGAAGTTTTCCTGCAAAAAATCTGAAACGAGAATTGTACAAAAGAACATATTCTCCAACTTTGAATTCTTGCTTTTGGATTCTTTTGTCATGCCATCTTTTAACTTTTTCTTTAAATAGCTTGGCATTTTCATAAGCTTGGGTTCTGCATTCATCTAGTGAGCTAATATCAAATAACCTCATTCCACTGGCAAGTTTGAAGTCATAGTTGAGTTCTTTGATTGCCCAAAATGATTTATGTTCTAACTCTAGAGGCAGATGACAAGATTTTCCATATACCATCTTGTATGGAGACATACCCATAGGATTTTTATAAGTTGTTCTATAGGCCCAAAGTGCATCATCTAGTTTCTTAGACCAATTCTTTCGGGACCTATTGACAGTTTTTTGTAATGTCAATTTTATTTCTCTATTGCAAAGTTCAACTTGACCACTAGATTGAGGGTGATAGGGTGATGCAATTCTATGGTTAACATCATATTTAGCAAGAATTTTACGGAAAGCACCATGGATAAAATGTGAACCACCATCAGTCATTAGATATCTAGGGACTCCAAACCTCGGGGAAATAATTTCTTTAAGCATTTTAACGGAAGTGTTATGATCCGCACTACTAGTTGGAATAGCTTCTACCCACTTAGTGACATAACCAACAGCAACCAAAATATGAGTGTATCCATTAGAGGAAGGAAAAGGTCCCATATAATCAAAACCCCAAACATGAAATGGTTCAACAACAAGTGAATAATTCATAGGCATTTCCTGACGCTTACCGATATTACCAATTCTTTGGCATTCATCACAAGATAAGACAAACTTACGGGCATCCTTGAAGAGAGTAGGCCAATAAAAACCAGATTGTAATACCTTATGAGCAGTTCTATCCCAGCATGATGTCCTCCATAAGCTTCGGAATGACATTTCCGTAAGATTTGTTCCTTTTCATGCTCAGGTACACAACGTCTAATAATACCATCTACTCCTTCTTTATAAAGATGTGGGTCATCCCAAAAGTAGTGTCTTAAATCATAGAGGAATTTTTTTCTTTTGTTGGTATGTGAAGCTAGGTGGTATATATTTAGCAACAATGTAATTACCATAATCAGCATACCATGGAGTGTTTTGAGAAACATTTATTGCAGCTAATTGTTCATCAGGGAAACTATCATCAATAGGTAGTGGGTCATCAAGAATATTTTCTAACCTAGACAAGTTATCAGCTACGGGGTTCTCAACTCCTTTCCTATCAGTGATATGTAAATCAAATTCTTGAAGGAGGAGAACCCACCTAATGAGTCCAGGTTTAGCATCTTTCTTTTCCATAAGATATTTTATAGCAGCATGATCAGTGTGAACAATAACTTTGGAATCAACAATATAAGATCTAAATTTATCACAAGCAAACACAACTGCTAAAAACTCTTTTTCAGTAGTAGCATAATTTCTTTGGGCACTGCCTAGAGTTTTGCTAGCATAATGGATAACATTTAATTTCTTATCAACTCTTTGTCCTAGAACAGCACCAACATCATAATCACTAGCATCACACATAATTTCAAAAGGCAAGTTCCAATCAGGTGGTTGAACAATAGGTGCAGTGGTTAAGGCTTTCTTAAGTGTTGCAAAGGCTTCCACACAATCATCATCCAAAACAAAGGGAATATCCTTTTGTAAAAGATTAGTAAGAGGCCTAGAAATTTTTGAGAAGTCTTTAATAAACCTCCTATAGAAACCAGCATGACCAAGGAAACTTCGAATAGCTTTAACATCTTTAGGACATGGCATTTTCTCAATTGCATCAACTTTAGCTTGAGCCACCTCAATACCTCGTTCGGAAATTTTATGTCCCAAGACAATGCCTTCATTAACCATAAAGTGGCGCTTCTCCCAATTCAAGACGAGATTAGTTTGTTCACATCTCTGCAAAACTCGATCAAGGTTGCTTTAGCAATCATCAAAAGAAGTTCCGTAAACGGAAAAATCATCCATGGAAACCTCCACAATCTTTTCACAAAAATCAGAGAATATAGCAGTCATACATCTTTGAAAGGTAGAAGGTGCATTGCATAAACCAAAAGGCATATGTCTATAAGCATAGGTTCCAAAAGGACAATTAAAGGTTTTTTCTCTTGATCAGATTGTGACACAGGTAGTTGAGAGAAACCAGAATATCCATCCAGAAAACAAAAGTGTGTGTGCTTAGACAGTCTTTCTAGCATTTGATCAAGGAAAGGCAGAGGGCAATGATCTTTTCTAGTAGCTTTATTTAGTTTTCTAAAATCAATTACCATTCTATAGCTAGTGACAATTCTTTGTGGGATCAGTTCATTTTTATCATTAGGAACAACAGTAATACCTCCTTTCTTAGGGACACAATGAATGGGACTTACCCATCTACTATCAGATATGGGATAGATTATACATGCTTCCAGAAGCTTTGATATTTCAGTTCTTACCACTTCTTTCATCTTGGGATTCAATCGTCGTTGATGATCAACAACGGGTTTAACATCAGGTTCCATATTCATCTTGTGCTGACATAGAGTGGGACTAATGCCCTTAAGATCATCAAGAGTATATCCAATAGCAGCCCGGTGCTTCCTCAGAATTTTTAATAATCTTTCTTCTTCATGTTCTGAAAGGTTAGCACTAATAATAACAGGATATATCTTTTTCTCATCAAGATAAGCATACTTCAAAGTGTCAGACAATTGTTTTAATTCAACCACAGGATCACCTTTAGGTGGAGGACGACCTCCCAGAGTTTCAATAGGCAAATTGTGTTTTAGTAGAGGTTGTTGTTCAAAGAAAATTTTATCTATTTCATTTCTTTCACGCAAGTGCATATCATTTTCATGGTCTAGCAAATATTGTTCTAGTGGATTGGTAGGAGGAACGGCAATAGAAGCAAGACCAATTATTTCATCCTTACTAGGTAATTCTTTATCACGGGGTTATCTACTAAACTTGGAAAAATTAAACTCATGAGACACATCACCAAACTTAACACTGACGGTTTCCTTTCTACAATCTATCTTAGCATTAACAGTGTTCAAGAAAGGTCTACCAAAGATAATGGGACATAAGTCATCTTGTGGGGAACCAAGAACTAGAAAATCAGCAGGGTATTTTATTTTCCCACCCAAGACTTCAACATCTCTAACAATCCCAAGTGGTGTGATGGTGTCTCTATTAGCAAGTTTAATAGTAACATCAATTTCTTCTATTTCAGCAGGTGCTATGTCATTCATAATTTCTTGGTATAAATTAAAAGGAATAGCAGTCACACTAGTACCCAAATCACATAAGCCATGATAAGAATGATCTCCTATTTTAACTAAGACAACAGGCGTGCCAACTATGGGTTATGTTTATCTTTTTCATCGGGTTTAGCAATTCTAGCAGCTTCATCATAGAAGTAAATAACATGCCCATCGATATTTTCTACCAAGAGATCTTTAACCATAGCAACACTAGGCTCTACTTTAATTTGTACAGAGGGCTTAGGTGCTCTAATATTACTCTTGCGAACCACAGTTGATACCTTAGCATGTTCCTTTATCCTAACAGGGAAAGGTGGTTTTGCAATATAAGCAGTAGGCACAACTGGATCAACATTGTAAATGATAGTTTCTTCTTTAGCTATGACCGGTTCTTTAATTTCTTTTTTAATAGGGGGAAGATATTTAAACCACTTCTCCTTAGGGAGATCAACATGAGCAGCAAATGATTCACAAAAAGAGGCTACTATCTCAGACTCAAGTCCATATTTAGTGCTAAACTTGTGAAAAGCATCGGTATTCATAAAATATTTAACACAATCAAATTCAAGCTTAATACCTAACTCATTACCTTTGTCGAGTTCCCAATCTTCAGAGTTGCGTTTAATTCTTTCTAAGAGATCCCACCTTAATTCAATAGTCTTCTTCATAAAAGAACCAGTACAAGAAGTATCGAGCATGGATCGATCATTATGAGAAAGCCGAGCATAAATTTTTTGAATAATAACTTCTCTCGAGAGGTCATGATTGGAGCATGAATATAACATTGATTTAAGCCTCCCCTAAGCTAGAGCGATGCTTTCTCCTTCACGAGGCCAAAAATTATATATATAATTCCGATCATGATGAACTAGATGCATAGGATAAAACATTTGGTGGAATTCCAATTTCAATCGATTCCAGTTCCATGATCCAATATCATCACATAGCCTATACCATGTCAATGCTTTTCCCTTCAAAGATAAAGGGAAAACATTCTTCTTAACTTCATCTCCGGATAAACCTGCAAGCCTAAATAATCCACAAATTCCATCCATATGTATTAGGTGCATATCGGGATGTTTAGTTCCGTCTCCTGCATAAAGATTAGCTAGCAATTGTTCTAACATACCCGAAGGAATTTCATAAGTTGTTCTAACATACCCGAAGGAATTTCATAACCAACATTTTCAGTAGGTGCTGTAGGTTGAGGGGCAACTAATTGTGGTTCCGTTCGAGGTGAAGATACCCCGAATAAACCCCTCAAAGGATTGCTTTCCATAGAAACAAGTGACAGTAAATTTCAGCACGTAGTATAAGTTTTTTCTTACCGATTTCCACTTACCAAGAGCGCTTCACTCCCCGGCAACGGCGCCAGAAAAGAGTCTTGATGACCCACAAGTATAGGGGATCAATCTTAGTCCTTTCGATAAGTAAGAGTGTCGAACCCAATGAGGAGCAGAAGGAAATGATAAGCGGTTTTCAGCAAGGTAATTTCTGCAAGCACTGAAATTGCAAGTAGCAAGTAGTTTGATAGCAAGGTAATTTGTAACAAGCAAGTAACGGTAATGGTAAATAAGGTGCAGAAAGGTAGCCCAATACTTTTGAGGCAAAGGACATGCCAAAACGATCTCTTATAATAAGAAAAGTGTTCTTGAGGGTACACGAGAATTTCATCTAGTCACTTTCATCATGTTGGTTTGATTCGTGTTCGCTACTTTGATAATTTGATATGTGGGTGGACCGGTGCTTGGGTGATGTTCTTACTTGAACAACTTCCCACTTATGATTAAACCCCTCGCAAGCATCCGCAACTACGAGATAAGTATTAAGATAACATCTAACCATAGCATTAAACATGTGGATCCAAATCAGCCCCTTACGAAGTAGCGCATAAACTAGGGTTTAAACTTCTGTCACTCTAGAAACGCATCATATAATAACTACTCCGCAATGCATTCCCTTAGGACCAAGTATGGTGAAGCATGTAGTCGACGTTCACATGACACCACTAAGGGAATCACAACATACATAACATCAAAATATCAAACACATATCAAATTCACATGATTACTTGCAACATGACTTCTCCCGTGACCTCAAGAACAAAGGTCACTACTCACAAATAATATTCATGCTCAAGATCAGAGGGGTATTGAATAGCATAATGGATATGAACATATAATGTTCCACCAAATAAACCATATAGCAATCAACTATACAAGGTAATCAACAGTACTAGTCACCCACAGGTACCAATCTGAGGTTCTGGTACAAAGATTGAACACAAGAGATGAACTAGGGTTTGAGAGGAGATGGTGCTGTTGAAGATGTTGATGAAGAATGGCCTCCCAAAGATGAGAGGGTTGTTGGTGATGACGATGGCTTCGATTTCCCCCTTCGGGAGGGAAGTTCCCCCGGCGGAATCGCTCCGCCGGAGGGCAAAAGTGCTCCTGCCCAAGTTCCACCTCGAGACGGCGGCGTTCGGTCCCGAAAGTCCTCTCTTGATTTTTTTCTAGGGCAAACCACGATATATACCAGAAGATGGGCGCCTGAGGTGGGCCTGCGTGAGCACCACCCACTAGGCCACGCCCAGGGGGGCTGGCGCGCCCTGGTGGGTGTTGCCCACCCTGGCCCCCTTCTCTGGTGGTTTTCGGATCCAATATTCCTCAAATATTCTATAAAAATTCTCCGGAAAGTTTCAGCTTATTTGGGGATGTGCAGAATAGGTATCTCTGAGATGGTTTTTCAGGTCCTTATTTCCAACTGCCGGTATTCTCCCTCTTTGTGCAAACCTTGCAAATTATGAGAGAAAAGGCATTAGAATTCCTCCCAAAGCATTATTATGCATAAAGACATTATAAATAACAGTAAGAAAACATGATGCAAAATGGACATATCAACAACATATACCAAAATGAGTGTCGTGCCAAAATATGAAATTATACATGGTTCGTTTGGCCCCTTTATACATTAATTGACTTTTATATGCATTATTTAACGTGCATAATTCTAATTTGAACTACAGTCACAAGGTCCTGTGCACCAAAATGGGTTGAAAAATCATATAAGTGTACATGCATCTTTAGGTCCCATGCAAGATATGGGAATGAATTTCAAACATCTCGGGGTCTTGGCTCAGCCACACAAACATTGAGAAACTTGCACTACTGCAGGATGGTCCAAAGATGACACATCAATCAGAGACCCTTCGACGAAATTGAGTGCGATGCACGAATCGCAAACGGTGTAGTTCAAGCTCCGTCGCCAATAACGCGAACTGTGTGCGATGGCAGACCCATCAAATACGATTCATAAAATAGTTGCGTGTGCGATCTACGACAGACAATTTGTTCTTATGAACCATTTGTGATTAGCGAAGATAACAGAAACGGTTACACAGAACCAGATGTGTGCGATAGTGGGCACACATTTCACTACTATAAACTGTGTGTGATGATATAGCAAAACACAAACGATTCCGTATAACAAGATGTGTGCGATATAGGGCACATAGTTCACTACATAAACTATGTGCGATGATATAGCAGAACTCAAACGATTTAGCATAACAAGATGTGTGCTATAAAGGGCAAACAAGTGAGTAATCAGAATCGTGTGCGAACACAAGAAATAACACAAATGATTGGTGTTAATAACCTGCGTGTGTTGTGGGGAAACGCTTGCTGGTATACAATTTGTCAGCGATTGATGAAATCATAACCGACGGGTTTCATAGTTTTGTCCGTGTGTACTGTGATTTGCTCTGTCTGCACAACATCTATGTTGCCTATAGGTCACTCGGGTGAACTATTTGCGATGCGCCAAAATAACACAAACGGTTGCACAGATCAAGATGTGTGCGACAGAAGGCATACCGTGCGCTCAGATGAAATGTGCGAGCCAAAATAACACAAACAATTGGGCATAACAAGATGTGTGTGATGCCCAGCAAACATGTCAGTAATCTAAATTGTGTGGAAAGACAGAAAATAACACAGACAGATAATAACACAGACAATTCCTGATAATAAGCACCTGATTCAGAAAGTGATAACACAAATTATCGTTCGAACTCCTACATAATTGACTAAACAACATAATAGCGACATTACATATCAGCAAGGTTCAGAAAATAGCAAAATGGAAACAGCTTCTCGTCTGCGTTGTTGCGGTGCTGGCCTGTTAGTTCGCCAATGTTGAAATATCGTCTGCACTCATGCAACATCCTCTCCATGGAAGAAGGATCCACTTTTGGGTCGGCGATGACCATGTTCTTCAACGCTTCATAGGCCCGACCTTTCCTCTGCTCCTTCTCCATCACAGTAGCTCCGGTCTCATGGAAAATCCCGTTCACGGTCAAATGCGTGCGAGCGACCCTCTTACGACGGAGATATTCAAAGCGGTCGTAAACAAGAAATTCAAGAGCTACACCCTGTGCTAGAGCGGTAGCAAACTCTAAGGAGGTTGATGCCCTTACCGCGGCCAAATCCACGCGAGTCGCCAAGGCAACGATGAACTGATCGACGCATGATGCCCTTTCGAAGGCCATAGCCGCGCGTTCTACGTACAGAACCGCGCTTTCCCGCAACCGATCTGATGTCACCATTAGCTTTTCCGTTCTTGCCACCAAGGCCTCCGGACCCTCAGCAGCGCGTACAGCCCAGGTCTCCGGATCCTCAGCAGCGCGTACCACCGCCAAGGCCTCTGGACCCTCAGCAGCACGTACTGCCGCCGCCGCCGCGGGCTCCTCCGCGCATAAGATCTGCCTCAACCGCACGCTGCTCTGCGCGTATGACATGTCTAATATTGAGGTTATTGTGGAGGCGAGGACAGTGGGGAGAAGAAGGCCAGATTTGGGTCGTGCGAGAGGGGAAAGAGATGGTGGAGAGCGAAGAGTGGTGATATTTATTTATGACCCTATACACGATTGCAGACAGTTGCTATATGTGTTCCGTGTGCGATTATGTGTGCATCGAAAAGAACTCAAAAACTGTGAAAATGCTTCTCGCGCACGAGCAAGCGCCAGTCACAGTGGTAAATTATAAAATTTCCAACCCCCCTGGCAGCAGCTAGGTATAAATAACAACAGCGATGGCCGGCGGCGGCGAGTCAACGATCCTCTGGCTAGTTGCCACACACACCATCAAACCCCCAATGGCCGAGGACGGGATGGAGTTGGGCGACGGCAGAATCGAGGCTGCCGGCACGATGGTCGATTTGAGGATCGACGGCCATGTCGCTACCTCTCCCGACGACAGCCAGAGGAGGCAGGAATCACGACATGAGCAAGCCAAGAGGTTAGCCAGGGTCGTCTTGAAACCATCTAGGGATTGCCTGCGGGCGATATTGCGGGCTCGGCGCAGAGTGCCCCGAATGGTGCTGGCGGCGGAGTAGGAACCGCGACGCCGCACGGACAACTGCGTCAGTGGCCGCCGCACGAGGCGCGGGCTTATGTCCCAAATGGAGGAGGGCACAGCTCCGGACGTCGGGGGAGGAATTGCGGCCTTTGCTGCAGCATTGGCGATGGCCAGGGTCTCGTCGGCCGCCGGGACGATGTACCTACCGGCGGACGCCGCAGTCCTGGTGAGAGTCATGTCTGAGGCAGTAGTGGCGATAACCAATGTCGAGGCTGGCCCTTCCTCGGTCGGTCAAGGTGTAGGTCATCGACTTGGCAACCTCCTGTCCTCCTGAGCCAAGGAACGACACGATATCGATGGATGATGGTAGCTGTGCGTGCTGGGTCAGCGTTAGGGGCAGTTGCACTTATGTGCGCGTGTAGTTCATATGTATTATATTGATGTAAAATGGCGAGATAATATTTTGTAAATTACTCCGCCAACTATGCACTGTACCAATTTGAGCATGTAAATGCTCGATTGAATTGCCCATGCCTGATTTGTGCTTGCACTGTGGACACTACGATGGCGTTCGTCGGCGGCAGCCGGCTGCGACAGGCGTCGTCAAGCTCGAAGATTTGGGCGGGCCAAGGTCGAGAACGAGCAACTATACAACAATGCGAATGAGGACAAAGGGGGAGAGGGCCGGAGCAGAGGGTCCGCGTAGGAAACGGTTCATAAACATGAACCGTGTGTGATTAATACCATTAATGTTTTGTTGGTAGCTTAATTTAGTGCATGTACGAACTAAAATCCCAACTACAGTATACGGGTGTGACGAGAGAAGTGTGGATTGTCGTTCGATCGCGGTGCATCCTACGGTGCGCATGCCCGATCCGTGTTGCTGGGTTTCTCACCAATCCGAACACAGCGCAGAATGGGGTGAACGCACACGGCATTCGCAAAGTAACTATTTGCCCCAACAAATCACAAAGTTTCAAGGGAAACCCATATTTCCTTGGTCGTTTCACCATTATTATTTTTCTACTATCAACATACCCAGTAGAATGCACCGTGTCCAAATTTCACATTCTTTCAGGCACGTTTACCATATTTAGTATTTTTGTGTACTTTTCTAGGCATTTACTGCTTATAATTCAAGTTCGAACGTTTTGTACATGAAAAGGTGTTCAAAACATGTTACCTCGTGTGGTGCCCAGGCATCACCTCAATATGATGCGGTAAATATATGAGGACGTATGGATAATGTTGTGATACACACTCTTCATAAACCTGACGATCACCTATGGAGTTTCATGGTTCGGGGAGCGAAATCGCCATGTTTTGAAGGGGAACCCATGTTCCCTTGGTCCTTTCAACTTGATTTATTTTCTACGATCAACATACCGACTAGAATGCACCGTGTCCAAATTTCACAATTTTCAGGCTCATTTACTGTATTTAGTCCTTTTTGTGTACTTTCCAGGCCTTTTGTGCTTATAATTCAAGTTCGAACGTTCTGTACATCAAATGGTGTTCAAAAAGGACTCAAAAATTCATGATTGTGCTGTTGAATAACTTTTCATGTATTTTACAGGAAATTAATACAATTTTAAAGGATATGTGTGGGAAGAGGCAACCACAGATGTGTCGTTTATTTGTTTTGTAACTCTAGAAAAATGGAAAACATGCCTGAAAAACATGTTACCTCGTGTGGTGCCTAGGCATGACCTCAATATGATGCGGTAAATATTTGAGGAAGTATGGATAATGTCGTGATACGCACTCTTCATATACCGGACCATCACCTATGGAGTTTCATGGTTCGGGGAGTGAAATCGCCATGTTTTGAAGGGGAACCCATATTTCCTTGGTCCTTTCAACTTGATTTATTTTCTACGATCATAACACCCACTAGAATGCACCCTGTCCAAAATTTGACATTTTTAGGCTCATTTACCGTATTTAGTCCTTTTGTGTACTTTCTTGGCCTTTTGTGCTTATAATTCAAGTTCGAACGTTCTGTACATGAAAAGGTGTTCAAAAAGGAGTCAAAAATTCGTAATTGTGCCGTTGAATAACTTTTCATGTATTTTACAGGAAATTAGTACAATTTTAAAGGATATGTGTGGGAAGAGGCAACCACAGATGTGCCGTTTATTTGTTTTGTAACTCTAGAAAAATGGAAAACATGCCTGAAAAACATGTTACCTCGTGTGGTGCCTAGGCATGACCTCAATATGATGCGGTTAATATTTGAGGAGGTATCGATAGTGTCGTGATACGCACTCTTCATATACCGGACCATCACCTATAGAGTTTCATGGTTCGGGGAGCGAAATTGCCATGTTTTGAAGAGAAACCCATATTTCCTTGGTCCTTTCAACTTGATTTATTTGCTATGATCATCACACCCACTAGAAGGCCCTCTGTCCAAAATTTGACATTTTTTCACGCTCGTTTACCGTATTTAGTCCTTTTTGTGTATTTTCTAGGCCTTTTGTGCTTATAATACAACTTTAACGGCAAAGGTTTTCTTACAACAAACCGTTTGCAAAACCTCCGATGGCACAAGAGAGAGAGAAGACTTTAATTTTTTCCGACGCGGGATCACCAAATTTCTCTTTTCTCGCACATGGGTATTTGATGCGCTTCGTCTGCATTGCATGCCCCCCCCCCGTAAGGTTCGAGTTTCGCCGCCAGATTTTAAATAGGCGCGCGATTTCAGAAGTTATTCCTCCCACCCCATACCCACCCATCACATTCCCCCCTATCCCCACCGCCCCCTCAAACTATAGCCCAAGCCCCCACCGCCGCAACCAAATCTATGTTCTGCCCCAGTCTCGCTCGTCAATCTAGTGTTGTAACCTCCAATCTCAATCACCGCCCAGACCCGATTGCTCAGATGGAGCCTGCGAACCACCCACATGCCTCCGCATCCCCACCCCCTATCGTCGAGCATCCCCGCATAAGCCCAACCACATATCATGCAGAGGTCGAGGAGCTGATCATGGCGGTCGATGGCGCGGTGAACACTATGCACGCCGACCCGGAGGAACACCTTGCCGCCGACGCCGCCAACTTGGTGCGGGCTCTGGCCGAGATGAAATGCCCAAGCAACTACCACTCGGGACTTACCAACTATGAAGTGTCCAATTCATTTTTACGAATACAAGTATAGTAATGTTTAACCGTGTCAATTTCAGTTTCAACGATACACGTTTAAATTGCCATGTTAGGTTGTCTGTACTATGTAGTTAACACGTACGTTGTTCATTTCAATTATGCGCACTGTGTTGTTCAAGTATGAACTGTCCAGTTCAATTTCACCAATACCAGTTACAAACTTACAATGCCTATGCTAGGTTGTTGTTAAGCCTGCTATAGTGAATAGTTATATTCATTTTTTACACTGTCCATTCGGTACCGTGCTACTCTTCGCAAAGAAGATATCACTGGAGATGATGTCCTTCAATTACCATTAGATATTTTTGGTGGATGTTAACCCTGTTGTAATTGACATGCCTTTCCATGTACTTACGCAGTGTCAAAATGCACGATGATGTTGTTTACCGTCGAGGTTAGTCACATCCCTATATCTTATACTCCCTCCGTCCCAAAATAATTGTCTCAACTTTGTACTAACTCTAGTACAAAGTTGTACTAAGGTTGAGACACTTATTTTGGGACGGAGGGATAGTATTTTACATCATTTGTTCAGTTTGCAGTTTAGCTTCTAACATTTACTTGTTGCTTGTAGGTACATATGTTAGCGGTACTGATCCATGCTGCGACCAGCAGGAACACCTAGCCACCGACTTTGTGCGGGCTCTAGCCGAGTTGAAGTACCCCAGCAACTACCCCTCAGGATTTACCAAGTATGAACTGGCTCGTGATGTTTAACCGTGTCAATTTATGTTTCACTGGTACAAGTTTTAATGACTATGTTAGGTTGTCTGTACTCTGAAGTTAACACATCCAGTTTAATTTCACCAATACCGGTCCCTTTGTTACCGTGCTACTCCTCGCAATGAAAATATCACCGGAGATACTGTCATTTAATTAAAATTTGCTATTTTTGGTGGATGTTAACCCTATTGTATTTAACACGCCTTTCTATGTGCTTATGTAGGGCTACGATGCGCGATGCTGTTGTTTACCATCGAGGTTAGTCACGTGCCATTTTCTTATAATATTTTACATCATTTGTGGAATTGCATCTTAGGTTCTTACATTTATTTGTTGCTTGTAGGTGCATATGTCAGCGGTACTGATTCACGCTTCGACCCCCTTTGCATATGGGGCAATGAGATAAACATGAACAAGCATCAAGTGAGGAAACTAAGAAAAATTGTTAGGCAGAAGAGACATCTGATTGGAATTAAACTCTTTATTTATACTTTATCCAAGACATCAGTGAACTTTAGGATGGTAAGTAATCTGTTGCCTTCTTTTCCAGCCCAGAACAAGTTACTCTATTAGACATGAATACCTGAAAGTTGTCTCTTTTTAGTGGTTTCCGAAGGAATTTACTCAAGATTACCCAGCAAACTACCTGAAAGATGTGGAGGGAACGAAGGTTGTAGTATATAATTCATGCTACCATGATAATGGTCTAGAAGTCTTCCTAAAGGCGGTGAAGGATGGACGGGCGATCATCACAAGGGGTTGGACAAAAGTTGTGCGCACCTTTGGCATGGAGGAGGGCACATTATGGGTATTCTGCTTCTTCAACACCATCGACAGCCAAAAGCATTTACAATTCTCTCTTCACCTTTACCACCTCTAGTACTATATATTGTGGTTCATCATATTTAATCTTCTACCGACCTATGTAACCATGGAACATGTACTGAGCTTTTGATTTATGCATTGGCTATTGAACCATTGTAATTAGGCTATGTATTTATGAATGTGAAATCCACATTTCATAATTAAAATTTTGAAATTTCCAGTTCTAAAAATAAATTAATGAAAATAAGCTATTAGGTAATAAATTATAGCGCACACGGTTAGAACGATTAAACCGTGTGTGATGGTATCATATATCACACACGATTGTTTGAAGAATAGTGTGTGTGATTATCAGCTTTACAACACACGGTCACATATTTTGCGTGTGTGGGATGTGCGCACTGTCACACACGTGTTTGCTCGTCGTAACTCTGTGCGCTTGCCGTCAATAGCACAAACGGTTCCAAACCTGCATGCGTGTGTAATGTAGGACGACCAGAAGACGGTTGACATACGTTTCGTGTGTGCGATCCGAATAACTATCGCAAACGAATATATCCGTGCCATCGTCTCGGATGTGTGCTTGATCACAAGCGTAACGTCAAAGTGTGGCGTGTGGGATAGGCTACGACTTTGCATACGTTTACATTAGGCGAATCGTCAGCAGGCGCTCGCACCATTGCAGACGATGTTTCGGTGTCGTGTGGGATGACCCCCCTATCACCCACACAGGCAAGATGACGGTTGGGAACTACGTCGCGGAAAGGGGTTAAAAATCGTTTGTATAGCACCTAACGGTACCAGTGTTGGGTTTTAAATCATGTATAAATCAAAAACTCGTCAGAAATTCATGAAACTTGGCATGGTGTCATGACATGGCTCATATGTGCCCTGGTAAATAAATGTCCAATTTGGGACAAGTTTTGGCACAAGCCCCTCACAAACTGGAGCTTCTCACGGAAGTTTTGTGGTTTCAATATGGAACACATCACTTTACATGGGCGAATCAACAACCGGTGCCTTTTCTCGTCTTGAACTATTTCTAGAGGCAACATATACCAAAATGAGAGTGTTGTGCCAAAATATGAAATTATACATGGTTCGTTTGGCCTTTTTATACATCAATTGACTTTTACATGCATTATTTAATGTGCATAATTCAAATTTGAACGACGATCACAAGGTTCGGTGCATCTGATGATTGGTTGAAAAATCATATAAGTATACATGCCTCTTTAGGTCCCATGCAAGATATGAGAATGAATTTCAAACATCCCGGGGTCTTGGCTCGGCCACACGAACATTAAGAAACTCGGGATTTAAATCTTTTAAATCGAAAACTCGTTAGAAGATTCATGAAACTTGGCATGGTGTCAAGAACATGGCACATATGTGTCGTGGTAAAAAAATTGACCAATTTGGGACAAGTATTGGCACAAGCCCCTTACAAACCGGAGTTTCTTACGGGAAGCTTTGTGGTTGCGATACGAAACACGTCACCTTATGTGCGTGAAATGACATCCGCTGCCTCTTCTCACCTAAACCAATTCTAGAGGCAACATAAACCAATATGAGTGTCATGCTAAAATATGGAATTATTAAAGATTTGTTGGCCCTTTTTATATACTAATTAATGGAACTCGGCATGGTGTCATTACATGGCACATAAAGGCGTCATATCATTTTGTTTTCCTATTTGAGACTCATTTTGAATATATATTTTCTTCTAGATCCAACATTGAGAATATTACTTTAAATTATAGTAAATCTAGAACTCACACAAAATTCAAGAAATTGGACATGGCGTCATGATATGCCACAAATATGTTGTGGTATTTTTCGTGTCCACTTTGGGAAAAGGCGCACACATTAATAGCGAACAAAAGCCTTTTGGAACAAAGAACTATCATGTTTCCGTGCAAACGGTTGCATCATTTTCAAACCGTGGGCGTTCTATTGCCCTTACATGATGCCAAGGGTCGCACTCTTTTATTGGCTAGGGCCTAGGTGGTGTTGTGCGAGCAGCTGCTTGAGTTTACGGGAGGCGTGCAAGCTGGCCTCTACTGCGCAGGCTAACCGGAAGGCGTGTGGACAGTATGCCGCAGGCTCACGGGGAAGCGATCCCTTTGACCTCCATATCTGCCTCCTTGCTTCCAACCTATCTATCAATGGCGCCCGAGCCGTTGTTTGATAGGCGACTTTACTGCCCACTCACTCACAATCGTCTATATATCTTCGCCTCCCGTTCCCCTCCATCAGACCTCCACGGTGACCTATGCCATGGCGCACAAGGATCATACGCCACTAGTCTTTCGGTTTGGTGAAGTCGACACCGAGCCGGAGGAGATAGAACATAAAGACGAATGGGACGCCATGGACATGGCCCTGGAAGAGTTGCATGCCACGGCGGATGCTGCCACGACGCACTCGCCAACAACCATCCCCGCGCCCTCGCTAGCAACCATCCCCATGGCATTGACGGGCTGGTCGCCGAGCATCATCGCAGTGCTGGAAATTGCGGGTGTCAGGGAGGTCCCCGTGGACCCGCGCGAGCTCGTGTACGTGCAAGCGCCAGTGCCTCCTCCTGCGTCCGTGCTCGTGCGCGCCCCTGCACACGCCGCGCCAGTCCCCGTGCACGTGCCCGCACCCATGGTGCCCGTTCCTGTGCGCGCGCCTGCACCCACCACGCCCGTGCCCGTGTGTGCCTGCACCCGTCATGGCCCCCTCAACGGATTGGGCCGCCACCGTCGACAGCTTCTTCGCAGCGCCGCTAGTCGCCGCCCCCCGCCCCCTCGCCCGTCGATCGCGCGATGACCGGATCTTAGATTGGGAAGTCCACAACATTTTGGTCTCATTTGAAGAACTGAACAACTTCGCCCCGAAGCACGACAACGTTGGCGCAGGACACCGTCGCCGCCACCGCCACAACTAGTTTTCTTTATATTGTATCTCGATCGTATGGAAGTAAAGTCAGAGCTTGACTGAGTGAAATCTATGGTTTGATGAACTAAGTATTTATCTCTGAATTCACATAGTAAACAAAAACCATCATTGTTTTCTCTGAATAAACACTCATCACAAACAGTTCAGGTTGAATATCCGTTTGCAGATCGACAACTATCTTTCCTTCACCCGTAAGCTAAGTGGAAAATTGGCGCCAAGGATTGGTGGAATGCGTCATCACAAACGTTTCTCTATTATCACCCGTGTGGCTAGTATAGACAATCCGGGAAGATTTGCATCTATCATATTGGATAAATTGCCATTTATCAAATCGGAAACATTGGCATTTGTTGATCTAGTGACATTGGCATTTGTCAACATTGTAGCACTGGCATTTGTCAAATTTTGCAGGAACAAAATCACAATTAGGGTGCAATTTTGCAACTGAAATTCACTAAACATGGATTTCATTCATACATTAAGCAATGGTCTTTGTACAAAACAGTTCAACTCGACAGCTGAACCAAACAAACTTTTCCCCAATTGTTGCCAACCACGTACTAAAATAGCTAGTTCAACTATATATACTAGTTAATTTAAAGTACGTGGTACAGTTCAACCATATCTATAGTTAGATGAACTGAACAAAATAGCCACTAAATACTAGTACTATGGAGGGGCTTTGTACTACTTCCAGCAGAATCGAGCGCTCAGTTAGAGCCAGTGGAGGAGGAGCCTGCCTACGAGTTGGTGGAGTTGTGTCTGTTGCCTGCTAGTGCTGCCGCCTGGTGCTCAAGACGCCCCTCCTCGAAGTGACGGGACTCGGCGTAGATCTCTGCATCCCGCGCCGCCGCGGCTTCTACTGCGGCCACGGCGTTAGTGAGCTTCTTCGCATGCGCGACCTGATGCTCCACCTCCTTCTCTAGGAAGTAGATGTAGCGCGCAAGGTTTGCGACACAGAAACTCGGCGGCGGGCCTTTGGCGGACTCCACCTCCCGCATTCGGGCCACGGTGGCGGAGCGGGTGATGACCCTGCCACCTGACGGCGGGGTCGTGGCCAAGACGGATGACAGTGTGGTGGCAGCCCCGGCGGCTACCGGCGTGGTGGCGGCGATGACGGCCACCGGCAGCAGCTGACTTCGGGCAGCCGTGGTGGAGCATGTAGTTGGTGGCGTGCACACCCCCATCAGGGATGCCACGTGCACTACACGCTTCAGAGGACTGCCACGCCAACACGGTGAAGCCTCCCAGCTAAAGTTGTCCTCTGGCGGAGTGGCTGAGCGACGACGAACGGCCAGTGCCATTGGCGATTGGGGGAGAATCAATCTAGACAAGCTACGGGGAGGGAGGGGATGAAGGCAATGTGGAGTTGCCGGCCGTGAGGGTTTATATAGTAAGCCGGCAAGCATTGGGGATTTGGGGATTTTGCCGAGCCGAGCGGGAAGCTAGAGCCGTAGCATGATTTTTTGCGCGGGAATCTGCGCGTTTGTGCGTGGGAATGGGCTCATCGAGCCGACGCGTTGCCAAAAACAGTGCCGAAGCATGCACTGGAATCCTCGGGCGGCAACGCGGTGACAAGACTTGAGAGAGGAGGACGGGGTGACGCGCAGGCAGACGGGTCATAATAATAAAACATTTGCGATATTAATACAGGAAAACGACACTGCCCAATGTAGGGTCGGTAATGATTTCATCCATCTCTGACAATTGTTTGGCAGCAATCGTCTGCCCACAGCACACACAACTTGTCAATATGAATCGTTTGGGTTAATAGTGGTCTTCCCACACAATTCTGGTGAATGAACTGTTTGTCGGGTACCACACAACCTTGTAATGGTAACTCGTTTGTGTTCTAGTTGTATCAATGCAATCAGTTTGTCCGAGCAAACTGTATGCCATACTTCGCACACATATGTATTTTGTGAACCGTTTGTGTTATCTTGCCTAATTGCAAACAGTTCATAAGCACCAACTGTATGCCCTGCATCACACATGCTAGTCTAATCTCAAACGTGCCTGATGGACCAGTCATTGCACACAGTTTTCTTTATTGGCGACGGAGCTATAACTATACCGTTTGCGATGGCTTGATCGCACACAGTTTGGGCGAAGGGTCTCTGATTGATGTGTCGTCTTTGGACCTTCCTGCAGTAGTGCTTCTTCACCTTCTTCTTCAGCTTGGCAGCCCATCCCGACTGACCAGAGGAGTGCTCAGGCTCTCGCACATAGTTAGGCTCATCCTCCTCCTCAGAAGTCGGTGGAATCACAACCTCCGGCTTACGGGTAGGAGCCCAATGCTCTTTCTAATGCAAGTTGACCACCTCTTGAGAAGTTAGCTCACCGGTCTCAAGTGGCCCCCAGGGAACGTGGAGTTCCAAGTGCTCTCAATGAACTTGAAGACAAAAGGGGCATATATTGGCACATGATATCTATAGGTAGCATTGAAAATCTCCCCACACATCACATGCAAGACTTCCAGAATAGTCCCCTTGCCCTTCTCCGCGTGGCACAACAGTAGCATGTCAACTAAGAACCCATGAACCATATCCAAGGTCCCAACTCGAGGGCAGAGAGTGTGCCTGAAGATGCGATGCATAATGTCAAAGAATGTCTTGAGATCCTTCTTGGTACCCTTGTCCATCTAAGTGATGATCATGTGGGGTAGCAAGTGGTGCTTGTTAGTAGGTCCGCCCGAACGATGAGGACGAAGACCAAGAGGCTTGTTCATCCCCTCATCATGATAGCCCAGAAGTCCCGTGAAGTTTCCCCAAGGAGCACACAACTAACGACCATGAGTCATCCAGATCAGAGTCCTCTCATCGCTGGTCCCATACCAGACAGTGGCAAAGAACTGAGCAACCAACTCAGCGTCGAAGTCATAGTTGAACTGCATGATAGTCAACATGTTGAACTGCATACAGAGGTCAAGAGCCTCTACAAAGTATGCACGGTCCTTCTCCATATGCTCAAGGTTGATGGACTTGGTCTTGACAACCATATTGTTATTCTTCTTGATCTTGTCAAAGTACAAGATGGCTTGATCCTTGATCTAGAAGGGATGACTCATAAGAGAAGCATCTTGAGGATGACAGTAAGGGTTCTTCTCACGATATTCCCAGTACTCATTATGCTTCAACTCAGCGGCAGACTTGATAGGAGCTTTAGGTTTGCGAGCCACTGACGTGACATTTTCCTTGCCCTTGCCCTTGTCCTTGGTTCGTTCATATTGTCGACGAGCAGGTGGTGGAGTTGGTGCAACCTCTTCTTCTTCATTAGAATAGTTAGTCCTTGCATAATAGGTGCAACCATGCTTGGAATGGGGGTTCACATTCTTGCAACGAGCCTTGGAGCCACTACCACCTGAATCATACACAAAGCAACAAGGGAAAGCAGGTATAAACATGTTGCATAAGCCAAGAGGAAACAAAATTGAGAAAGGTACTGTTAGTGAGTAATTCTGGAATTTAGGACCTGGGCGGTAGTACCGCTTAAGCGGTAGTAACGCTTTGGCAAGAGCGGTAGTACCGCCCGGAACCCTGACACACAACAGTGCTCAGATCCAGTAGTACTGGAGGCCCCAATTCAAAAATAATCCGGTAAAACGTCAATCCTCCTATCTAGCAGCCATTCCACGTCCTACTCTTTCTCCGATTTGGCCAAAAATCGCGAAACCACCATGGTTGCCCTAGAACCTAGATTCAAGAAATAGAACCATAGGAGAGATGGACGGGGGCAATACCAGGTTCCATGGAGAGAGGAGGTGGTGGGGATCGATCCCACCGGACGAAATCGCGGAAGACGACAAGGAATCGGCCACCCCCAACGTGGGCCGGGGTTGTCCAAGGTCGCATGAGAAAGAGAGGTGTGGGGAGGGAGAGAGTGAATGGTTATGGGGGAGTTGGAACTCTCCCTGCCTGACACTTAACCCACCGGACATGTCAATAAGCGGCAGTATCGCTCGGGAGGGCGGTAGGGCAGGAGGCCCAATAGTACAATTCTAGAGGTAGTACCGGTGACAGGAGCAGTAGTATCGCTCGAGCGATACTACCGCTCATGTCACCAGTACTACCGCTAGAATGGTACTATGGGGCAGGAGCGGTAGTACCGTTCCTACCAGCGGTAGTACCACCTACAGGTGACTGAACATCCTAGATCAATTGAGAGAGAGGGTGGCTTATGAAATGACTAGGGTTTTGATAATCCCCAAGTGCACGGAATCATCGTATCACTTTCCAAAGATGGAAGTGGTAAGTATGGAGTGTCGAACCCACAAGGAGCTAAAGGTTAGATCAATATTCTCTCAAGTCCTATCTGCCATCGATATGACTATACATACACCGAATGTTTGCTTCTATCTAGTAACGAGAAATAAAACTGCATTGTGGGTATAAAGATGATAGCTTTGCATGATATTGGAGAACTAAAATAGGAAAAATAGTTGCTGCACTAAATAGAGTTAGAATATATCACAATATATTACAAATGGCGAGTGTGGAATAATAATGGTATGGTGTGCGAAATCATCCTAGGCAATTGATAACAAGATCGGTAATCATTCTTGCAATTTTATATGAGGGAGAGGCATGAGCTAACATACTTTCCGTACTTGGATCATATGAAATTATGATTGGATCTCTAGCAAGCATCCGCAAATACTATAAATCATTAAGGTAAACCCAACCATAGCATTAAACATCAAGTCCCCTCTACTCCCATACGTAAACAACCCCCTTACTCGGGTGTAAGCTTCTGTCACTCTAGCCACCCACTATAAGCGAATAATGAACATATTGCAGCACCCTCCAGCGTGGATCCTTCACGTGTGCGCCTCATGGAAGGCACCTTAGGACAGCACCAAAATAAAACATACACTAAAACCAATCAAGATCATCAATCAACCCAAAGGACAACATAGATCTACTCAAACATCATAGGATGGCAACACATCATTGATTAATAATATGTGGCATGAAACACCATGTTCAAGTAGGGGATTATAGCAGGGTGCGGGAGACTGTACCACTAAAAAGAGATGAGGAAGGTGATGAAGACAGTGATGTTGATGAAGACAATCATCGCGGCGATGGCTCCCCCGGCGGCACTCCGGCGCGATCAGAAGAGAGGGGGAGAGAGTCTCCCCCCTTAGGCTTCCTCCTCCATGGCCTCTCCCCATATAGGGAGAGGTTCTCCCTCTAGTCCTTGGCCTCCATGGCTCTCGGAGGGGTGAGAGCCCCTCCGAGATTGGATCTCTCTCCATGTTTCTCTCCTGTTTTCGCTGCTGTTTTCTGACCCTTCACCATTTCTTAAATATCCGGAGATCCGTAACTCCGATCGGGCTGAAATTTTGAGGGGATTGTTATTCGAAAAATATCTTTTTTGCGGCAAAAGAAGGGCCCCAACCGACTTAAGTGGTGGCCACAAGCCATCAGGTAGCGGCCACCCGCCTGGCCATGCCCTGTTGGCTTGTGAGAGCCTCAGTCATCGTGTGGTGTTGATTCTTCTTCCCAAAATTCACATATATTCAAAAAAAATCTCCATAAATTTTTATCGTGTTTGGAGTCCGTTTGATATGGATTTTCTGTGAAACAAAAAACACACAAAAAATAGGAACTGGCACTGGGCACTGGATAAGTAAGTTAGTCCCAAAAAATAATATAAAATGTTGCCAAAAGTATATGAAAGTTGTAGAATATTGTCATGAATACTTCATAAATTATCGATACGTTGAAGACGTATCAGGTTTTAGGATAGAAAGGCTTGGGTTGGAGACTCGAAAACACAACCAAGGGAAGGAATACTCCAAGTTCAAATGACAAGGAAATAAAGAGAAAATTTGGAGCAAACCAAATCACAAAAGCGAACCGGGAACCAAACCTCTTCAAAGGAAAGAGGGGCGGTGGCTGGAGTCATCTATGTTTGAGTCAATTGGTATGGCACCATGAAGATATTAACCTTGGGCCCATGACCAAAACTCATCTTTGAAGCACAAGTACCATAATAATGGCTAATTTGAAAGATTGTTTTCACTTATGCATAATAAGAGGAGTGTGGTTCATGACAGGAATAACACTCCCCCTTTGTCCATGCCTACATCTAAAACAAGATAGAATGATGAGTGTGGTGGCATATGCATTGCGTCAAGCCACATTGCGCAAATCAATGATATGAGCTCATGCCTTAACTTGCAAAATCTTGCTTCATCCAATGGCTTCATGAAAATATCCGCTAGTTGCTCATGAGTGTTGACATATATAAGATCAATCTCTCCATGCTTGATATGATCCCGGATGAAATGATGACGAATCTCAATATGCTTTGTCTTGGTATGTTGCACCGGATTGTAGGAGATCTTGATAGCACTTTCATTGTCACATAGAAGAGGCACTTTGTCACAAGTGACACCGTAATCCTTTAAAGTTTGCCTCACCCATAGCAATTGTGCACAACAACTTGCGGCGGCTATATACTTGGCTTCGATGGACGAGAGAGAAACACAATTTTGTTTCTTGGAAGACCAACTCACCAAAGACCAAACAAGAAATTGGCACCCTACGGAAGTGGACTTCCTTTCCACACAATCTCCCACCCAATCCAAATCCAAATATCCCATGAGATCAAAGGTTGCTCTTTTGGGGTACCATAAGCCAAATTTTGGTGTATGAGCCAAATATCGAAAGATTCGCTTGACCGCTGATAACCCAGAAGTATAGGGGATCATTTGTAGCATTTTTCGATAATTAAGAGTGTCGAACCTAACGAGGAGATAAAGGTATAACTAATATGCTCTCAAGTTCTATCGACCACTGACACAACTCTACATGGAACAATGTTGACTATACCTAGTACAAGAAATAAACTACTTTGCGGGAATAAAACTAGAAGTACTTTGTAGGTGTAAGAAAATAGTTTTGCAAGATAATAAAGAAAATGGAAATAAAAATTAGGTGTTGTTTTAATAAAAGAACAACTAAGTAAATATAGAGAGTGTGGAAAAGTGGTGGTAGGATTTGCGAGATTGTCCTAGGCAATCGTTAACTAGATTCGTAATCATTATTTTCAGTTTTATATGAGGGAGATGCATACACTAACATACTTTCCGTACTTGGATCATATGAACTTATGATTGGAACTCTAGCAAGCATAGGCTACTACTAAAGATCATTAAGGTAAAACCCAACCATAGCATTAAGTAACAAGTACCATTTACTCCCATACGCAACAACCCCCTTACTCGGGTATAAGCCGTTGTCACCCTCGCTACCCACTATAAGAGAATAATAAACGTATTGCAACACCCTACATCGGGGATCCCACACGCTTGTGTGACACGGCGGGCGCCATAGGACAGCACCAAAATAAACCACGCAACTCAAACCAATCACGGTCATCAATCAAACCATATGACAAAAAAGATCTACTCCAACATCATAGGATAGCTTGGATAATAATATGAAGCATAAAGCACCATGTTCAAGTAGGGGGTACAACGGGATGCGGGAGAGTGGACCTATGTAAATAGATGAGGGAAGGTGATGTTGGTGGTGAGGAAGACGGCGAAGTTGTTGGTGTAGATCGCCGCCATGCTAGTTCCCTCGGCGGCACTCCGGCGCCACCGGGAGAGAGGGGGAGAAAGCCCCCTCCTTCTTCTTCCTTGGCCTCCCCCTAAGATGGGAGAAGATTTTCCCCTATGGTACATGGCTTCCATGGCTCCTGGAAGGGAGGAACCCCTCTGAGATTGGATCTCTCTCTCTCTGTTTCTCTTTCTGTTTTGCGTTCCTGTTTTCTCGCATTTCATCGTTTCTCAAATTCCCGGATATGTGTAACTCTGATTGGTCTGAAGTTTTGAGGGGATTTATCCAGATATTATGTTCCTTGCAGCCGAAGGACACCCCCAACCGACCTTGGAGGTGACCACAAGCCAGGGGGCACACCCTGGTGGCTTGTGGGCCACTCGGACATCGTCTGGCATTGATTCCTTTTCCCAAAAATCACATATCTTCCAAAATAAATCTACGTAATTTTTATCGCATTTGGACTTCGTTTGATATGGATTTTACGCAAAACAAAAAACATGCAACAAACACGAACCGACAACTGGTATTGGATCAATATGTTAGTCCAAGAAAATCATATAAATTGTTGCGAAAAGTATTTAAAAGTTGTTAAATAATGGCATGAAACATTCAAAAATTATAGATACGATGGAGACGTATCAGCATCCCCAAGCTTAATTCCTTCTCGTACTCGAGTAGGTAAATGATAACAGATAATTTTTGGTGTGGAATGCTACCTAACATAATCTTGAACAAATATCTAATCATGGCATGAATATTAAGTACGAGTGAGTCAAGGCAATAGTCTATCATTTGACATAAATACATCTATACTTCGGTTTACTAAAAAACAATCATGTCCTTCAAAATGAATGATGCTAAAGAACGATATCCCTACAATTTAATCATGTAAGCGTGGCATGTCTCTGTCTTCCTAACATAAGTACAAATCATGATCACCCCGGTGTCAAGTCAGGCATTTGGTTCATACTCTTTCACACGCATCAGCATTTTCAACTATACTCAATACATGAGTAAGAGCCATGGTCATAGCACTGCGGGTGGAATAGAATATGGTGGTAGAGATCAAAGGAGTCAAAAGATGGGAAAGTCTCACATCAACTAGGTGGATCAATTGGCGGATTTCCATGCAACGGATGCACTAGAGCTATAAGTGTATGGAAGCTCAAATGAAACTAAGTGGACGTGCATCCAACTTGCTTTCTCATGAAGACCTCGGGCATTTGAGGAAGCTCATCATCGGAATATACAAGCCAAGTTCTATAATAAAAAAATTCCACTGGTATATAAAAGTGACAAATCAGGAGACTCTCTATATGAAGAATATGGTGCCACTTTGAGGCACAAGTGTGTTAAATGGATAGTGACATTGCCCTTCTCTCTTTTTTTCTCTTTTTTTAGGTGGGTTCTTTTTTCCTCCCCTTTTTTTATGGTGGGCTCATTTGGCCCCCCTTTTTTTGTCTGAAGTATCATCCCAACTTTTGGGGGAATCATAGTCTCCATCATCCTTTACTCACTAGGACAATGCTCTAATAATGATGATCATCACACTTTTATGTACTTACAACTCGAAATTACAACTCGATAAAGAAGAATATGACTCTATATGAATGCCTCTCGCAGTGTACCAGGATGTGCAATGATCTAGCGTAACATGTAATCAATGATGAACGGTGGCTCTATATGATCATGCAAAGCAATATGATGATGAATGCTCAAGTCATGTATATGATGATGATGGAAGTTGCATGGCAATATATCTCGGACTGGCTATGGAAATGCCATAATAGGTAGGTATGGTGGCTGTTTTGAGGAAGATATAAGGTGGCTTATGTGTGATAGAGCGTATCATATCACGGGTTTTGGATGCACCAGTGAAGTTTGCACCAACTCTCGAGGTGAGAAAGGGCAATGCTCGGTACCGAAGAGGCTAGCAATTGCGGTAAAGTGGGAGTGGTATAATCCATGGATTCACATTAGTCATAACGAACTCATGTACTTATTGTGAAAGTTTTCTTAGCTCTCTTGAAGGAAAGTACTACCAGTGCACCCCTAGGGAGGAGGTTGGCAGGAGTTAACCATCGCGCCCCCCGACTCAAACAACACAAGGATTTCATCCATGAATAAAAGTGCTCCAACATCCCGGTCATGCCATACCGACACTTTAATGAACAGGAGATCACAAATCTTAACATCGATATTCCTACTAAACCATGACCGTCCACTAGTGCACCCCCATATCACTATCTTAATGTCGCAAAACTATTGCAAGGAATCAAACATATCATATGTAGTGATCTACAAGTTTTATGTAGGATTTTATGACTAACCATGTGAATGACCAATTCATGTTAACTCTCTAAATAGGTATAAGTGAAGCATGAGAGTTTAATTCTTTCGACAAAAGACCATGCTCTAATAAATATAAGTGAAGCAAAAGAGCATTCTTCAATTACAGTGTTCCCTAATAGAGAAGCGGACATCCAAAGTTCAAAAGAATATAAGTGAAGCATCCATACTCAAAAGATATAAATGAAGTGCAAAGAGCATTCTATAAATCAACTAAGGACTATCCCATACCATTATGGTGTGTTGCTAAAAGAAAAATAAAAGGCATATGACACTCCAAGAATTTACGCATATCATGTGAACAAAACAAAAATCGAGACATATTGATAATTGTTGAGGAAGAAAGATGGCATGCCTTCTGGGGCATCCCCAACCTTAGATGCTTGAGTCTCATTGAATATTTAGTCGGGGTTCCTTGGGAATCACCAAGCTTGAACTCTTACCTCTCCTTATTCTTCTCATATCAATACCTCCTTGATCTTTGAACACTTCAATCACACAAAACTTAACAAAATGTTTATTAGACATGTTAGTACATATAACATGAAATCCCCTCGTGTCTTGCTATAAAACTGTTGTCTAATTATAATCCAACATTGCCCACTGTATGCTATCACAATTGTATGGCTCCCAAATCAATGGGGCTCAACAAAATTTCAAACATAATCAGACAAAGAAACTATAACAACAATCTATGAAAAACAGGACAGTCTATAAAGATGCAGATGAAACATATACTTCTGTACCTCCAAAAATTCAAAAAAATAAGGACATAAACAATTTGCATTACAGTAGTGTGTAAAAATCTCAGAATCGTTTCACTCTCCAGTAAAGTATGAAAATTCAAACACTACAGAAAAAGTTTCTGTTTTTGCACAATACATATCAAGCAAGTAATTCAAACATCCTAAAGGTAAATCTTGGCACACTATTTTTATAATACAATGGATTTGTACAAGGGGATAATTATTTTTGTTGAAAGTTTCTATAATCAAGTGTAGCGACCCGACCCAAATGGATCAGTGCCTCTGTGCTTTATGTACTATCCCTGGATCAATATGCTAGCATACGCAATACATAGATGAAATACCATAACATCACATGTGAAAAAGATAATGTAGATCCAGTTTATACCACACATAAAACAACAAAAAACAATTATAAGGGTGTGGAGTCCCATCAACTCCAATGGCAAGTAGAGTGTAGATTGTAACCCTACAACATAACTTTTACTCGCCGTAGAAATTTCCTGCAACATGATAACTTGTAGACGTGTAGGTCACTACATTGAATGAACTGCCAAGATCACAGATAAAGTCAGATGAAAATAACTCTATCACTATATGCAATATGGTTGTGGAGGCTCTATGTCTGAGATTTTGCATAAAAGCTGTTTTTTCCCTACTACAAAGGAATCAAATTTATTACTACAAAGTTGATAATAGGGGCTGAGCAGTCCGTTGTATTCATCCTGAAGGGGCTGAGGGAGATCCAAATGGTAGATTGTGACATGAGGTTGTATGCCTGCAAGCTGCAACACATGCGAAGAAATATTGGTTGATAAGGAAAAGAAAGGTTGCCACTACTGTAACATGTTTACACATCAGTCTTAGATAAGAGAAATCAATCTTTACTGTGCCGTATCGGCTCATCTATTTTATTGTAGTATTCCAAGTCCTTCGGATTGATCTCTCCTCTTCCATCTACATAAAGGTGGCTTCGGTATCCAAAAATAATTCAGAGGTGTGAAGTATTGAGCTACTATATGGTTACCTGGTATTAGTTGGGGCCACACAATGGAGAATCTGTACACGTCTAAACCCATCTCATGCGGACATCGTCCTAATGTCAACAAAAGAAATTGAAATTGTTTGATTAGTTAGCATATGTCCCTCGTATACCCCATTCCTATTTTTCCTTTCCAAGTATTCGCGAAACTAACCTTGTAATGATGATATTGATCTGCTGAAACATCAGCGATAGATTTGTCGAAAAAGTAACCTGCCATGCTCGCCAGCACAAAAATCCTAGAAACCATATCCTGGAGGGCTTCGCAAGATATGTGGTTTTGCAGTTCTTGAAATGTTAACGAACAAACCATGCTGGTGATAACGAGTAATAGCAAAAAATCATAATCAAAATTGACCTTGATGGGTGAAGGTATCCCAGATGCTGGGCTTCCTCCCATCTTTTGCAGCAGTCCCTTCCACCTAAGGCATCGAAAAAATTACTGTGTTTTACATTTACTTGCCTCTCTTTCATTTTCTTGTCACAAGTGACGCCGTCTGAGGTGCCACCGACAGGTGTACCATGAGACTTTGGTCACCTACAGCATACAGAAAGAGGTAAACTACCTGGAAGGCCGAGGTTCCCGCACCGAAGATGAATCCATTGGGCAAGTCATGGTGGGTTAGCGCGCCGGTGTCTCCCAACAAAGCAGCATGACAAAGGAGGAGGAGAACGAAGAGCAGCGTTGCCATGATCACCATGTGGAGCTGCAATGCCAACTGCTGCCTTGCATGCCATTTAAAAGGGCTGACAGAGGGAGAGTCAAGGGGATGAAGAAGACTTTGCAACAAATTTAAAAGAGATGCACCGCTTCACGAGTTGTTTGTAGGGCTTTATCTAACTGGTGGATAGAGAGTAAGTGGATCAGCACGGCCTGACCTGGTAATCTGTTTGCCCCAATAAAGCTGAAATTACTATTATTTTTTCCACTAAATCCATGTTTAGCTTTGTAATATATAGTTGAAAACAGCAGAAAAGGCAATCGTCTATTAGAATCCATTGTTTGAGTTGTTGCTTGAATCTTCATCAGAGCTCGAGGGCTGGCGACAGTATGCAATGGTTAAGTGACAACGCTTTGTTAGTATCGCCATGCCATATCAAAGACCGACAGTAAGATCATCCTATTATATGTCTTACTTCCCAGGTCAGGAATCACCTCCCTTCACCAACATAACTGGGAGTTCCACAAGTCATATGTGTAGCAGCCCATCCTCTTCAAAGATAGAAGAAATATATGCAAAAATAATCATCAATTCTATGGGCTGATTTGAGATCACACACATCGCTCTTAGATAAACAGCAAAACATAAGACAAGCCGGAGAGCTAATTATACCCTTTCACACCTCTTAGTTCTGCTTTATTGTTCATCATCCATTGACAATTATTTTTATGCAAAGCAAGACCTCTCTGATTGGTTTACTATTTTAGTTTGATACTTCCTTTCTTTTTGTGCATAAACACTTTAATTAATATAGCTGGAATACTTCGTTGTCCTTGAAAAAAAAACTGTCTACCCAGATAGATTAAAAGAAGGCATTTACCAAGAGTTGGGACCTTCAGCTTCGACATGTAGATTCTGGTTCCAGGTTCCAACCATCAAGAATGGTGCGTCGACACAAAAAACCAAGGTGGCAGCATTGAGGCCCACCAAACACCTCATACTCTCCATTTTATGCCTGATGTGGTCAATAAGATAAGAATACCCAAGTGTGATCGAAAAAGAAATAATGTACCTACTGAACAGGGCAACCTATTTGATGGCTGTGTGCATATCTCATTGCAGAGACCGGGGGGTTATCCTCCTTTTCAAAAAAAGAAAAAATAACAGGGCAGCCTTTGTTTTTTAATGTTAAAACTGAAGAAGTATAAGAAGCACTATGTGAGATGCTCGCTTCTTGGTTGAAAGATCAATTAGCTAGAGGCCAGGTATTGTTTCTGAACAAAGACTTAAAAAATGTGTCTAGAACCCATGTCCCTTTTAGACAAAATTGTCTTGGAACTAAAGAACAAACAAAATAGGTACGATGGAAACAAAATGCTGGAGTAATATATCTTTGAGTTTGATTTGTGCCATCTATATGCCAATATCCCTAATATAGAAGAACATGCCGAATATAAGTAGAAATGCAAAAAATGTTGCTTCGCTGATGGTTATGTGCCTAAACTTGTACATAATTCAAGTAAATAGAAACATGACAATTTCCTTATAGCAGAAGTGCACATCACAATGGAAGGCAAAATGGATATGAGCAGAAGCGGGGCAGGAATGGTCCTATCAACATTGAACCTTATCAATTAAGCTTGACACATGACCAGATCACACGTTACCAAATCTACGTGGGTGGGTATCCCCTTTATCTCAAGTAATCGTTGCAATTGCATCGCTCGTCCATGTCGAATCCCTAGGGAGGAAATCTAAAATACGGCAGATCACTCTTAAGCCCTTCATACAAAAATGATGCTCGAGCAGAAGCTTTACGAAACAGTGCATTCTTTTCAAATATGATGTACATGCTACAGAGCATAAAAAGCTTGTTTGAAACAACCAGACCAATCAAAAGGCCGGCAAAAATTATAAATGCAACATTTGCACTATCGACTATAGATTCGTATTCTTTATGTGCTTCCAACCACTCCTATAGAAGGCATATTTTTCATCCCGTGAGTTGAAAAAGCATGATTCAAACTTTTATAAACATATATTCTTCCAAATACAAGAATTAGAAGAAAAGGTATATTCAACATAATTTGCTTGTCATGTTTTCTTAAGCCACCTTAGTTCCTATACAGGTGAATGTCATGCTTTAGTTATATAAAAATCATGGATCTCCCTAACTACAAGTTTAGGACCAGTGCTTCAACAAGCAATTATTGGCAGACATGGCAACCAACCACAAGGTCGTTAGGGGTGATATATAATGCATTAACACAACATCAGTTCAGTTTCTATAAGTGAATCAATGAAGCTTATTGTACAAGCCTACTTAATTTGGTCATAGTACTCCCTCCGTCTGAAATTACTTGTCACAGAAATGTATAAAAGTAGATGTATCTAGAACTGGAATACATCTAGATACATCCATTCCTATGACAAGTATTTCTGGACAGAGGGAGTATATTACAAGTAGATATCTGCGCAAAACAGGGCACACTTTCTCCGGGCCTAATTTTCACAAATAATTTCATACTAATTACCGAATGCCACCTACTAATGAAGTAAAACCAAGCACGGATGTGCTCCGACTTTCGCGACCGCCATTAAACTAAGTAATTAATTATATTTAACAAAACATACCATGCTCCAAGTTATCTAGAGAGACAAACACAAGGAACAAAGGATATGCACCCGAAACATGCTGAAGTTTGCTTTGCTCTCCCCCTCAAGGGCCAACCCAGAAACTGAAGCAACAAACATATGTGCGTCCTCCACGTCAATATCAGCATACGGTAGGTAGCATAGGCATCCCCATCCACAATGAATCGCATCCGCATCCACAATGCATTGCATCCGCATTGCATCCATGTATGCTGCAATATTTTTATAGCATACCGTATATGTGTAGTTTCCCTTCAGAATTTTGCTTTACCTTTTCTAGCTTTTTTTCTTTTCTATCTTAGTTATCTCTGTTTAGCTAGTACGAAGATGGCATGTTGCAACTCTAGAGTTGTAAATCACACCAGTCCAATTTCAACAAAGAATTTTTAACTTTCAGTTGGCCAATATTGTCTAAGGCTATCAACAATTGCAGGAGGACAGTATCAATGTGACAATAAAACACACAAGTAATACATATGATTCTTCACATACTGGATAACAATTTGTGTTGTCATATATATATATATATATATATATATATATATATATATATATATATATATATAAATATATATATATCAGGTATCTAAATACACTCACCTGACCGTGCTGGGCTTTTTGGGCATGCATCCAGTGACTTCTACCACTCCAACCACCAAGACGATAGGTTCTTTGTACAGCAACACATCACGGTGTGCTTGGTGGGAAGTTTTGGAGGAAGGTGCAGCTGTTGGCCGATGCTTCCATCGGTGTACGAATTAACCCCACACAAACCCTAAAAAAATAGGAAAAGCTCAGGGTAGAGGGCACCATGGGAAGATGGGAAAAGTAGAAAAAGATATCACCTGTGTCGGCATCTTCTCCACGAACTGGGAGCTGTACTCGACCTCTCCTTGTGGGGGTGGGTGCTCGACCAGCCGTCGTCCCATGTCCTGCCTAGCCCGTGTACCTGTCTCCACCGTGCTAAACAGGATAGACTGAAGGAAGAAGAGGAGCAGTGAGGAAGAGAAGAGGACCATGGAAGAGAGAAAAAGAAAAAGGGGAACTAACCGGCAACACCCGAAGGACAAGCAAGCGGCAGCAGATGGTACTTGGAGAAGAAGCGCAGAGGAGAGTGCGGCTGTGGCCGTTGCCTCACCCAGCACTGCATACTCCTCCCGCGGCTGCCGTCATCCGCGCACTCCGACACACCTCAGATGCCCGCCGCTGCTAACCCCGATGACCCGACCGCCCTTGCGGTGTTGCGGATGGTAGGTGGAGGGCTAGCATGGGGAGGATGAGAGGCGGTGGCGGCATGGGAGAGAAGTGGAATAGGAGGAGAGGTGGCGGCGGCTGAGAGGGGAGGTCGAGGAGGAGGAGGGAGAGTCGTGTGCGGGCTAGGTTTTTTACCGGATGATCGATGTAGCCTACACCTTTTTTCACCCGAACGCACGCATGCAACACACACTGAAACGCCGGTCCCGTGCGCAAGAGTGGCCCAAGCGTCATCTATTGAAACCTGAATTCATAGTGTGCGATAAAATCAACGCCCAGATGTTTAACAGCACGATAAAAATTACCGAGCAGGATAGAACGTGCGAGCCAGATTCACCCCCCGACGCAGATGCATCAGATATGCGGGTAGCATAGCATGGTTTATAGGTTAGATAACTATATTCAGGCCATTAAACTAATATAATATACCTATATTTTGAATAAAGTATATATTTAATGCCATTTCGGGCTTATTTCGGTTTTTCAGATCGGACTTCGGGCAAGAAATTGGAGCCCGAACCCGGCCCGGATGCCAGGCTTCGGGCCTTCATGCCGGGTAGTCCATGAACAAGTTTAGACATGGCTAGTTTTTGCGCACTTCACCCAGAAGATTTGATCCCTCCTTCTACATCCTCGCATTGCCTGGTTTTTGAGAACAAGATGACAGAAACATGGTCTTTGAGAGAGTTTCCCAGACCACTGATAGTGCCCATCCAATCCTACTGTTCGTCTACATCTCGTAGGACTGTCCAGTCAGATTCACAACTAAGATCAACCAAGCCAGAGCCCATAGTGACTTGCGGTTGCACAGTTAAGCTTTTGGTTTTGAAGTATCCTTCTGTCTCTTTGAGCCTGGGTGGAACTTTCTGCATGATTGACTGGCACTTCTCTAGCAACACCTAGGCTAACCACTAGGTCCTCTAGGGCGCCGTTCTTCCATTTCCACCCAGAGGTACGTTGAAATCTTGACTTGAGTCTTGAAGTCTTTAATTTGTCGTCATTGATTAAGATTCATCACTCTCACATCTTTCATGAACACTCATGCCAATCCCCGTCTATTAAGCATAGCAATTGATAATGATAACGTTCACGGGGCTCAGTAACAAGGAAATGGGTGCCTACCTCATGATACTAGCTACTAAAGAACCAAGTTTCCAAATTACCTGCTTTGCATGCATGGTAGGAAAAGAAACTACTAAATGCAATAAAACATGGTTATAATCTTAGCATGATCAAAGTGAACTTGACTGGTACTTGTTGGTGAAGTTCATCCCTCTCACAAATTCCGATAGTTCTACTCGTCACACTCTGAAAAATCTATTATAACCAAACAATTGCATTCATATAAGCACTCACACTGTCAATCAATCAAAATAAATAACAATAAAAAATATAAAGAAACAAAGAGTAATCCAAAATAAACATCAAAAGAAACTTCATTAAAACCTAAACAAAAACTCAAATTTCTAAGCACTTAAAATAATTAACTTCTATCATCAAAATAAAATTTTACCAGAAAAGAAAATATAATTTTATTAGTTAAACATAAAGTATTTTACTTAAAGTTTTATTAGCACAAGGAATCAATTAGAAACCTTTTATAAGACTCAAGTTATGAAGAAAACAAGATTTAACTCAAATATGATTAAAACAATTCAAAATAAATTATAAAATTTTGTTCCTGACAACTAAAAGAAACCTTATTGAAATTAAATTAAAGTGGAAAAACGATTGCTTTAAAACAAAAGAAAACAATTTATTTTCATTAAAAACAAGCATAAAAGGGTTTTGATTAAATATGATCTAAACAGAAATAAAATATATCTCAAAATTAATTTTTATTGTTTCTGTGGTTAAACCAACTTAATACAAAATAGTGGCAAAAGGAATTAAATTAAAACCTATTTTTAAATAAAAGTTATAAGCAAATCAAGTTTCAATCAAATCTGATTCAAACTCAAATTTGAAGAATGCTAATGATACGTCTCAAACGTATCTATAATTTTTGATTGTTCCATGCTATAATATTATCATTCTAGGATACTTTTTGGGAATTTATTTGCTGATTCATATTATTTTTGAGCACTAACCTATTAACCCAGTGTCAAGTGCCAATTGCTGATTTCTGCAGGTTTTTTGCCTTTTCAGGTTTGCAGTACCAAACAGAGTCCAAATACCCCGACACTTTTTGATGATTTTTCTGGACCAAAAGAAGACCTAGAAGCTTCGTGAGAAGACTAGAGGACGCACACGGCCCCACAAGCAAACAGGGCGCGCCCAGGGGGGTGGATGTGCCCTCTTAGCTTGTGCCCCCCTCCCGGCTCTCCTCACCCGTACTCTGGCCTATAAATTCACATATATTCCAAAAACCCTAGGGGCTCCCGAAACACTTTTTCCGCCACTGCAAGTCTCTGTCCCGCCGTGTGCCCATCTGGAGCCTTGTTCTGGTGCCCTACCGGAGGGGGGATCGATCATGGAGCGCCTCTAAATCAACCTTGCTGCTCCCATGAGTAGTTCACCACAGACCTATGGGTCCATAGCTAGTACCTAGATGGCCCCCTCTCTCTCTCTCTCTATGTTCTTCGTTGCCATGATCACCGTGATTCTCGCGCTGATCTATCTTATGCAATCACTTTGGGCGGTGCGCTTGTTGGGATCCGGTGAATTATGGTTTTATGTTCAGATTATTCAAGAAAAAGATTTTAGTCTCCTCTAAATTATATGATTCTCATTTGCATGATTATTATAGCTTCATAATCCTCACCGATCTATCGGTTTAGTTTGGCTAACTAGATTGGTTTTTCTTCAGTGAGAGAGGTGCGTTGTAGTGGGTTCAATCTTGCAGTGCGCCATATCCTAGTGACAAAGTAGGGGATAAGACAAATATTTGTATTGCTGCCACTAAGGATAAAATGATGGGATTTATTCATATTAATTGTATTTACTTTTGTCTACATCATGTCATCATTCTCCAAGAATTACTCTGTTTTACTTAATACTCTAGATGCATGTTGGATAGCGGTCGATGGGTGGAGTAATAGTAGTAGATGCAGGCAGGAGTCGGTCTACTTGCTTATGGACATGATGCCTATATGTAATGATTATTGCCATGAACAAAGATTGCATAACTATGCGCTTTTATTTCAATTGCCCAAGAGTAATTTGTTTACCCACAGTATGCCTTCTTCGAGAGAGAAGCCAGTAGAGAACACTATGGCCCCCGGGTCTATTCACATATAAATTTACAAATGCTCTTATTTCCTAGTTGACATTATTTACTTTTTATTTATTTTCTATTTTATATTTATTCAACTATCATCTACACTACTTATTCGCTTGCAAGTAATGAGTTCAAGGGGAATTACAACCCTCTTGCCCGCGTTGGATGCAAGTGTTTGCTCTTTTGTGCGTAGGCACTGGAGACGGGAGTTGTGTTATCCTCCTATTGGTTCATTAAGCTTGGTTCTTACTGCAGGAAATACTTATCTATACTGTGTTGCATCATCCCCTCCTCTTGAGGAAAAACCCAACACATATCACAAGTATCGGTTAATATGAAAGTTTTTTATTCCAAAATAAAATCCATAAATTTTGTGAACTAATGAGAAAATAATCATGCAAAAAGGACAAAAAACAAATAGATATTAACAAAACACAATCAAAAACCAGACTGTTTTTAAAACAGAAACCAAAATAAAACCGAAACTCTGTGGATCGTCTAAATGCTACATGGCAGGTTCCTAGTGGGTACAAGGGTGCACTACGGAAACAAACGAGCGGATTGCCAGAATGAAAAGAAAAACTATTCGGGGTTAAGTAGCTTCTAATCTGGACCATCTATGTGAGGTGATCGCTGACGCTTACAGTGGAGAGAAGAGGAGTCTGGCGAGGTGACGTCGACGGTGGCTCGGGTGGTGATGCAGATGACTACTCCAGCGGTCCTGAAGCTCAGGGAAGACGACAGGGAGACTAAGTCGATAACGGCGTGTCCGAGTGGCCATGGCGACGATGGATGTGGTCAGAGTCGAGTGGGGCTAAGTGAATGGTCAACGCAGAGCTCTGTGGCTCCGGTGAGCAATTTGTCGAGGCAGAGGCATCGGTAAAGAGGGGTTTATGGCGGAATGGGTCGAGGGACTCGGGTATTTGTAGGTGCATGGGCTTGGAGGAGGGGGAATGCCAAACGGCAAGGATCCGAGAGGATACGGCACGACGACGGCGGCGGCGGGAAGGAAAGAGGAGGAAGAAGGGAAGGCGTGAGATCTGATCGGGTGGTGGGTCCCGCGTGTCAATGGCGAAGAAAGAAAAGGAAAGGCATCGGGCGATCGATACAGAGGAGATGCGGGTGTGTGCAACTGGGACGTCTGGTGCTAGTGGGCCGTGTGTGTGTGTGGGAACACTAGAAAAGACGTCTAGAGGGGGGTGAATAGACTACTTGCATAAATTAAAACCTAACCTTTTCCCAAGTTAATTAGTTTGTAGATTTTAGCATTTGTAACAAGTCTAGTGCACCCTACACATGCTAGTCAACAAGTATGGTAAGCACATGTAAGAAGGAGTAGAGATAGGAAGATCAAACGCAATTTGGAGACACGAAGATTTTTCCGGTGGTTCTGATAGGTGGTGCTATCGTACGTCCACGTTTATGGAGACTTCAACCCAGGGAGGGTAACGGTCGCGAGAGTTCACGGCGGGCTCCACCCACAAGGGGTCCACGAAGTAGCAACCTTGTCTATTCCATGATGGCCTACATCCACGGAGGACTAGCCTTACTCGGGGTAGATCTTCATGAAGTAGGCAATCTCCTTGCCCTTACAAACTTCTTGGTTCAACTCCACAACACGAAGTAGGAGGCTCCCAAGCGACACCTAACCAATCTAGGAGGCACCACCCTCCAAAAGGTAATAGGCTCGATAGTAATGATGAACTCTTTGCTCTTGTGTTTCAATCTCTCACTGATTTGGCTTGGGTAGAAGAGTTTGATTGGGTGGAAAGCAACTTGCGGAGGCTAGAAATCAAGATCCATATGGTTGGAGTGGATGATCTTAACCTCAACACAAGGGTAGGTGGTTCTCTCTCAGAAATTTGGATATGGTAAGTGTGGGTCTGTTCTGAGTGCTTCTCTTGCGAGTGGGATGTGGTGGAGGGGTATATATAGGCATCTCCAAAAATCCAACCGTTACAACATTATTGCCCAACCCGGTGAAACCGAAGTGAAACTCGGTTGCACCGACTAGTACAAAATGTGGCAACTTTAGGCTTTTCGGTGAGACCGATATGGAATTCTCGGTTGTACCGATATGAGTAACCGAGGGCAGTTACACAACTCGGTGAGACCGATTCACAAAACTCAGAAATTCTGATTTTTGCAAATGAGGCATCAGAAGGTTGGTCACTGAAACTCGGTTGCACCGATATGGAACTTGGTAGTATCGAGAAGTGGGACTTGGCTAGGGTTTTTGTCTAGGGTTTTAACTCGGTGTAGCCGATATGAAATTGTTGGTGGCACCAATTTTGAGTGGTAGGTTCTAGGACAAAATGTATGTGGGAGAGCTTGTGGGTGTTTTTTGCTGACTAACACTTGATCACTTTGAGCATTTCATTCACCATTATTACCTCACCCCCTTTTGATAGTATTGGCTTTCCTATGGACTCAAAGTGAAGTAAAATGTAGATTCTTCATGCTTGTAGGTTGGCCAATCCTATTCCTTGCATCATGGGGTCTCCTCACAATCCGTTGGCCAATCCTCTCTATGGACTTCATCTGAAATAAGCTAGATAAAACTGTTAGTCCAAGAGACAATGTATATTGTCCTGAATTATCAAAACCACCAAGGGAGCATATGTGCTCTTAGTGTGTGGCTTCAGCCTTAAAAAACAAATCGTTTTTGTTTTTAAGTAACGAGAGAGAGAAATAGAAAAAAAATAACATTGGCATATTATATACCAAAATTATTTGAATTTTCCAAAGAAAACTATGGAGAATTTTTCAGAGACAAATAAAATACTTTGTAAAAAAAAATTTGCAATAACTTCTAATTGGATTTGAATTTGGTTTTCAAATATTTTCCAAATTACTTTCTGTTTTTTACTTTTCAAATATATTTCAAAATGCCTCCGGATTATTGAAGGGTCATATTCCTTCTTTCCTTTGAATATTTGTGAGAGGCTTTGAAAAGGTTTAAACTAAATTTTGAATAGGATTCAAAATGGAAAAATGAAAAGCTTCATATAGAAAAATTGAAAGTGCTTCCCATTGAAAGCTAAAAGCATTCAATATGAAAAGTCCAAACTTCATAATTATGAATGATCGGGAAAGTCCTTTTATTCCCTCTCATTAAATTTTCAAAAAGTTCCAAATTCCACTCGATTCAAACAAACAATCAAGCAAGCAATCAATAGTACTTAATTTAGTACAACATTCCAAAATTTAGAATTTTGGGATGTTACAAACCTAACACACTTAAAATGAAGCTGATCCTAGAGATTTGAAGAGGCTAGAAAGAAAAGATTTAGGGTTTGGGGGTCTCGTAGAAAAATCCATCGATCGACACAAGGGTTTCGGGTCTTACCACACTTAAAGTCACAGGCAAGGTTCCATCAAAACTCATGTGCTTCCTCCTTAGTGTTGACATCCATTGGTCTTCTGACCTATCTTGCGATAAGTCATTTATTGTTGCTCTTCTGGTATTGGCATACCATTTTGTTCAAAATCTGGAGTCCTTTCATCAAAATAAAGTTCTTCCAAGGCTGGGTCTTCTTAGCTGACAGGTCTTGCAACAATACTAAACAACTATTGAAAATGTCATGGTGGTCGTAAAATAATGGTTCATGTAGAAAAATAAATCTTGGCTTTACTCTCACCGTATAACCTACGAATTGGCAACAACTGCCGTGTACAAGGGTTTCTTCTCATACCATATTAGGGTTTAAACGTGCTTTAATAATCATCGTCTCTCTACTATAGGTAAACCACTCTAGATTTACTATTCCAAATAGCAAGAGCGAATGATAAGAGTAGTCGTTGATGTGGCTTGAGACTGCGTCGGTATTTCCCCAAAGAGGAAGGGATGATGCAGCATAGCTACGGTAAGTATTTCCCTCAGTTATGAAACCAAGGTTATCGAACCAATAGGTGAACCAAGCAACACTATGTAAACAGTACCTGCACACAAAGAACAAATACTTGTAACCCGACGCGTAAGAGAGGTTGTCAATCTCTACACGGTAAAAAGATATATTGGTTTGTATGAGATTCGATAAATAGATCGCACAAGAACACAAAATAAAAGACGCAAATAAAATGTGCAGCAAGGTATTTTTGGGTTTTTGGAATAATAGATCTGAAAACAAATGCGACAAAAGATAGGTCGGAAAGCAATATATTAAAAGAATAGACCCAGAGGCCATAGATTTCACTAGTGGCTTGTCTCAAGAAAATAACACACGGTGGGTAAATAAATTACTGTTGGCCAATTGATAGAAGATCAAATAATTATGACGATATCCAAGCCAATGGTCAATATATAGGCATCACGTCCAAGATTAGTAGACCGAAACGATTCTGCATCTACTACTATTACTCCACACATTGACCGATATCCAGCATGCATGTAGTGTATTAAGTTCATGGAGAAACAGAGTAATGCAATAAGAACGATGACATGATGTAGACAAGATCTATTCATGTAGGAATAGACCCCATCTTGTTATCCTTAATAGCAACGATACATGCGTGCCTCGCTGCCCCTTCTGTCACTGGGAGAGGACATCACAAGATCGAACCCATCACAAAGCACCTCTTCCCATGGCAAGAGAAATTGATCTAGTTGGCCTAACTAAACCAAAGATTCGAAGAAGAAATACGAGGCTACAAATAATCATGCACATAAGAGATCAAAGAAGACTCAAATAATATTCATGGATAGAAACTGAGCATGAACTCAAACTTCTTCGGATCCCAACAAACACACCGCAAAAAGTCATTACATCAAATAGATCTCCAAGTGACCATTGTATTGAGAATCAAAAGTGAGAGAGGAAGCCATCTAGCTACTGCCTACGGATCCGTAGGTCTATGGTGGACTACTCATGCATCATCTAAGAGGCACCCATGAGTCTGATGAACCCCTCCGTGATGGTGTTAGATTGGATCTCGTGGTTCTGGAACTTGCGGCGGCTAGAATTGTGTTTCGTCTCCTCCTCTAGGGTTTCTGGAATTTTTGAGGATTTATAGAGCTGAAAGGCGGTGGAAAAGACCTCCGTGGGCCCCAAGATACATCAGGGCACGCCAGGGGCCTCTGGTGCGCCCTCGTGTATCGTGGGCCACACGGCCTCTCCCAGGTGCTTGCTTGGCTCCCAAGTTGTCTTCTGGTCCAAAAAAAATCTCCAAAAAGTATCGTGGCAATTGGACTCCATTTGGTACTGATATTCTGCAAAGTAAAAAACAAGCAAAAAACAGCAACTGGCATTGGGCACTATGTCAGTAGGTTAGTCCCAAAAAATGATATAAAGTTGCTATAAAATGATTAGAAAACATCCAAGAATGATAATATAACAGCAAGAAACAATCAAAAATTATAGATATGTTGTAGACGTATTAGCATCCCCAAGCTTAATTCATGCTCGTCCTCGAGTAGGTAAATGATAAAAAACAGAATTTTTGATGTGGAATGCTGCCTAACATGTTCATCACATATTCTTTTCTTTTGTAGCATGGACATTTGGACTTTTAGATGGTTCAAAGCAATAGTCTAGTTTTGACATGAAGACTTTAATACTCAAGCATACCAACAAGCAACCATGTCTTTCAAAATATCAACACTAAAGAAAGTTATCCCTAGCCCATCATGCTCAAACATTGATCCATTCATGAAACACACCCGAATATTAGCTTGACCCAATGCACAAGTATGATCATAGTGCTCCGAGTTGGTGCTTTATAAGAGAAGATGGAGACTCAAATAAAAGTAAAAAATGCCTAAGTAAATGGATAGGCCCTTCACAGAGGGAAGTAGGGATTTGTAGAGGTGCCAGAGCTCAAAGCTTAAATTGAGAGCGAAAAATATTTTGGGTGGCATGCCTTTCCTGTCAACGAAAACGATCGAGAATTTTCAATACTTTCCATGCTAGATATATCATAGGCGGTTCCCAAATAGAAAATAATGTTTATTCCTTTTTCCACCATTCTTTCACAATCCATGGCTAGCCGTATCCACGGATGCCTTCCATACCAACACTTTCCAAGGAATTTATTATTTGACAACATAAAGTAAATTTCTATTTCATTTCGGGACTGGGCATCCCTATTAACGCCGTAATCTCGTGCAATGACAAGTGAATAAACACTCATCTTGATAATAAGACATCTAGCATGGAAAAATATTGCCCACCCCCTGTCGCTTCATGAGCGGTACGAGCACACAAAAGGGAAATCCATTTTGAAAATTAGAGATGGCACATACAAATTTGCTTGGAACGGTATGGAAATACTGCATATAGGTAGGTATGGTGACTAATATGGCAAAATTGGGTTTAAGGATTTTGGATGCACAAGTAGTATTTCTACTTAGTACAAGTGCAGGCTAGCAAATAGATTGAGAAGCAACCAACCAAGAAACAAAAATTCTCATAAACGGGAATTAAGCATAACTAACACCGAATAATGCACCAAAAGTAGGATGTACTTTCATTGCATAACTATTAACTTTCGTGCTTGCATAGGGAATCACAATCCTTAACACCAATATTCTTACTAAAGCATAATTACTCACCAACATGACTCACTACAGGAATCAGGCTCTTTGTCGTCTGCCATGGCAGGCGGCAAAGGGCACATCCATGAACGACAAAGGCCTATGCCGTCCGCCAGCGGACGGAAAATTTTTGGGCCAAATAAACTCCGGCAAAGTTTTTTTGCCGTCAGCCTGCAGATGGCAACGTGACTGGACTGCGTAGTACTGACGTTAGCACCGTTAGGTGGCTAACGGCCCCCCACCAAGCCCTTTGCCATCTGCCCCCGGACGGCCCCCACTCAGGCCTTTGCCGTCTGCCCATGATGGCCCCGCCCAGCCCTTTGCCGTCTGCCCCCCGACGGCCCCGCCCAGCCCTTTGCCGTCTGCCCCTGACGGCCCCCCCACCTAGCCCTTTGCCGTCTGCCCCGGACGGCAAAGAAGCCAAATGGCCCCAGGCCTGGTGCTCCCAGGTTTAACAGGTGGCCGCCACGTGCCCGCTTTGCCGACGGTGGCCGTCGGCAAAGAGGTCTTTGCCGTCCGGGGCAGACGGCAAAGAGGCTCTATTGCCTCTTTTTTGCCTGTTTTTGTTATATTCAACAATTTTCACGGGCAAATATATGATATGTATATATATATATTTCACAAAAACAATATCCCTGCCATATGGATATGATCAACCAACAATTATACCAAATTAAAAGTATCAAATGTCACATTGTTCACCATATTACAATAGTTTCATCCATACATACATAGTCTCATACATAGGTAGAAAGTTTCACGTAAGTTCATCGATACAAAATGAAAACAGAAAGTAAACACTAGCACTACATCAAAGCAAGCTGCCGTGAACTCAATCAAATCTGCAAAATTGGAAATAAGAAAGTTAGAATAAGAATACTAGAAGAAGTAGAAGAAGATCTAGAAGTAGAAGAAGATCTAGAAGTAGAAGAACATCTAGAAGAAGAATATGATGAAGAAGCGTTTTTCTTCTCTCTCTTTCTCCTCTTGTTTTTCTTCTTCTTATTGTTTATTTGTGTCATTTTAGAGCTAACCTAGGTAATAATCTTATTTTTGACCTAACTAAGCTTATTGTGTCATTTTGCAAGAAAATAAGCTAAGTCTATGGCATCTATGAGGTTACCAAGTCTATTATGCCATTTTTGAGTTAATTAAGCTTATTATGTCATTATGGAGGAAACAATGCTAAGTATAGGTCATTTTAGAGCTAACTTAGGTACAATATGTCATTTTGGAGGTAAGTAAGCTTACTATGTTTTTTAGAGGAAACAAAGCTAACTTAGGTAAAATATGACATTTGTCTAAGTGCTAAGTTTGTCTAAGTGCTAAGTTTGTCTAAGTGCTAAGTTTGTCTTTGTTTGAGAAAATGAGCCAAGTAAGTGGCATATTAGGGCTTACCGTCCTCGTCATCACGGAGGTGAAGCACCGGGGTTGCTCGGGCCGGTGTCACCTGGAGAAGTACTTGGCCATGGAGAAGGATCGTGCGATGCGGCTCGGGAGTTATGCTGCACCAAAGATCATTTGCGTTAGCATGATGACGCTGAAATGTTAAGACTAGTAACTAATGAACATTGAAATGAAACTCACCGTTCCAGCCGTGGTAATGACTGGCATCGGTGGAGGGGTCTGGCCGGTCTTCTCGCACAAAGACTGCACATTTGGTTTTGACAAGTCAATCATATTGGTTATTAATGAAACTAACATGTAGTGCATGATTTGGCTAATATGAAGAAGAAACTTACCACGAGGAGCTCGTACATGGCCCGGTGAGATGCATCGTTCCATGCCCTCTCCTCCTCCAACAACCTAGCCGTCCTCTCCTCCAAATCCCTCTTCTCCTCCGCCACCTACCGGGCCTATTCCGCCAGAAGCGCCTGGGTTGCCTCTCTCTCTTTCTGCAGAGCAGCCTGCAACACAACTCCTCGTTAGCATTGTAATCATCTTTGTTCGCACACACAATGTAATGGAGGAAAGCTATCTGAGTCTGCATGACTAACCTCGATGGCGAGCTCGACTGGCCGTGGACGAGGCCTTATCTCAGGATAGGAGCTCGTTTGGCGCGCCTTGATCTGCCGGAGAGTGCACGAAGACCGTATAACTCCATCTCCAATGGCTATATGGCCATGGGGCCTCCCGCCGCCAGCTATCATGACCAGCTCTGGATCAATAGGATGCTGGCTCGGGTTGAAGTCCTCCCCATTCACCGCATTCCCCACATCTCTGTACCTCACGAGCTTGTTGTGGGAGGAGATGTTGGTGAAGTTCTGGGGATTATCGAGGTCAGACTCAGAGAATGCCTTGGCCTTCTTGTACGAGGCAGTATGGGCCATGGCATAGAGGTCGTACACCTGTGGCACCTCCGTCTTATTGTAATGCGCCTACAAGAGAGGAACAAAGTATTAATAAAGGGGTCAAGCTAGCATCAAGAATGAATTGCAGGAATCATGAAGGCAAACCACATACCCAGTTCCGCCCGAACTGAAATAAGTTGGCGCTGCCTTGATGGTGTGGCACACCTTCCATTTGGGCACGCCGTTCCTTGGCATCGTCGTGGACGGCTCGCCATTCGTCAGAGCACCACTCATTCACTAACGCCTCCCAACAATCCATCTTATCCGCACACCATCTCGGGGGCACCTAACTTAGTAAAGAGAAATTTGAGAGCTACGCCTACGAATCAAAGCAAGGAAACTAAGTACAAGGCCTTAAGAATAGGTAATTACCTTCATGTACTGCTCCTTGTGCAGAAACTTTCAGCGGCACGATGACTTGTCCTTCTTAATACGCAGCGAGGCGTAGTAGTCTCGAACAGCCTGTACCCGAGCCTCGTGTCGTAAGTTCTGTAGTAGGCGCCTGCACTCGTCATCGATAACCTTTGCCGCGGCCTCCTCGTATCCCTCCTCACACCTGTAGAAGGTCTGCAATCAAACGAGACAACACTGATTAGTACAATAACTAGCTATTATTGATTTTTTATTGTGTAAAGGAGAAATTACCCAGAACTTTCTGATCACCATGTCGGCCCTTGTGTGGCACAACACATCGTTCATCATCTCCTCCGGCGGGGCCGGGGCAGCCAAGTAGTGCTCCTAGTTCAATCCTAACTCTGGAAGCTTACCCTCGCCGGGCAACGTGACAAACCCCGAGAAGTTATGTCGTAAAATCACACCAAGGATGGAGTTGGGCCTGCGGACATCCTTGGCGTGAATCCAACCCCTGCAGTATGACAAAGCCAACACATTAGATATGTGAAGAAACGTGAAGGCAAAAGGTTTAAAAAGAGTAAATGCACTTACTTCTCCTTTTCAGGCCTAATCGGCCACCTCTGCTCGCGGGTCGCCGGCACGAGCGGGAGCCGTGTACACCCACGCTGGTAGACGGTGGCCCCCTCAACCACCTCGTCCCCGCTATCAGAAAACTGATCCCCGCCACCATCAGCATGGCCACTCGGCTCCGGCTGATGCAGATCCGGCCAGGTATCCCATCCAGTGGAAGCGTGTGGAGTCTCGTAGGACGAAGCATCTGGCACAGGAGTCTCGCGGGTCAAAGCGTCTGGGACAGAAGGATCATCGACCTGAGGCTCGTGGAGAGGAGTCCTTGTAGCCTCCACCTCAGACGGGTCCACCATAGCAGTCCTGTGCTCGGGTGAATCAGCTGGGGGTGGCGGCGAGGAAGGCGTAGCAGCCTTCGTACCTCTTCCGTGGCCACCACGTGTACCTTTAGGAGCTCTCTTCTTCCCCCGACATCCTCTCCCGGTGGGCAACTTCGCCGGCGAAGAAGCGCCCTCGGGTGTCCCAATATTGTCGTACAACGCTCTCCGGAGAGTTTGGGGTGGAATGGAAGTACCCCTCCCACCACGCGCTGACGAAGGAGCCTCGGATCGCTCTCGACCCGCACCCACCATCTTTCAACACCTGCCATGACAAAGAGTAAACGAAATTAGTACAACATAAAAAAATTGAATACCGACATGAATAATAATATGTATGTATATAATTTGAGTGTATCATCATCATGTATATAATAAAAATTGAATAATACCTGACATGAACTAATAATATCTTCATCGTCTATATATGCTCCGGGATCAATAAATGCATCATCATCATCACTATCATCAATAAATGCATCATCATCATCACTCTCGGGAACAACATGTGGAAGGCCTCCTTTATGTAATCGGTCAAGCATTGAGAGGTCATCCGCAGCAGTAACCTCTTCTACTTCCGTCTCTTCTTGTTCCGGCTCAGGGGTGAAGTCGGATTCACTGTCGCTGTCTACTTGAAAGTTCTAGGGTGAAGTAGAGCGGTTCTTGAAACGTTTTTTGGAAATACGTGTTTCTTGGAAGAATTCTCCTTCATATGTGTCTGGGTTAATGTGAGGTTCATAATCATATTCATTGAGGGGAGGTGGTCTAAAACGTGGTGGCACATCATAAACGACATCCCAACCATTCAGATTTGGATCAGTTTGGCAGGCCCATGGTAGATAGAAAACTTGGGTCGCCTGTTGAGCCGTAATATAGACATTGGGAACATCTAAATGGGTGCTTTGTTTGATTTCGACTAGCCCTATATGTTCATGAGTCCTTATAGTCTCCTTCGGCTGGAACCAATAACATTTGAAGACTACGACGTTTGGTGGGTTTTCACCAAAGAATATAAGTTCATAAATTGCTTCAACTCTTCCATAATACTCGACACCTCCTTCGCCGATAGCAAAGACACAACAATTTGTAGACTTTCGGTCGGCCATAGATAGCTCTTTGCCAAAAGTACGAAAGCGATACCCGTTGATGTCGTATTTGTCAAATGAACGGACCTTATAGTCAAAACCATTACCGACTTGTCTCAATTCGGCGTCCATAGACTCTGAATTAGCCTACAAGTTTAATATGAAAGGATTGTTGCATTAGCCGCAAACTAGACGAAGAAATGAAATGGTCTAATGGAAATTACCGTTTGTTTGAACCAAGAGATGAAACCGGGATAGCCGCCTCCATGCTTTGCCAAAAGCTCATACTCTTCGATGGAATCCTTTTGGATCACCGCTCCATCAGAGAATTTGGCGACGTATCGACTGTATCACATATCCGGGAATAAGAGCAGTTCAAAGGAATTAGAAGTTGCGAAACAATATACCGAGAACTTACTCGATGTACGGCCGCACTTCTGTTAGGTTGTTGAAGATATACAACGAAATGGTCCGCCATTCTTCGACATCCAACGCTATTGCTTTCGAAGCACCGGCTGGTGCGAGCTTCCCTTTGAATAGGCTGAGGTTGGATCGACCTTTTTCACGGTCGCCGTCATTGTACCGAGGCTTCAGATTATGCAAATGATGATTCTTGGCTTCGTAGTGTGCTGTCACGAAGTTTGCCGCCTCCTCAGTAATGAATGCCTCGGCCATCAATGCTTCAATTCTACGTTTATTTTTACAGTTTGCTCGAAGCGTCTTCTGCAACCTCTCAGTTGCGAAGCACCAACGATTTTGCACGGGCCCCCCCAATCTTGCCTCGGTCGGGAGATGCAAAATCAAATGCTGCATTGGATTAAAGAAGCCCGGTGGAAAGATCTTTTCTAACTTGCAGATCAACTCCGGCGCCAACTCTTCTAGTTCATCTAGCACGTCAGGCGATAGTTCTTTCGCACAAAGAGCACGGAAGAAATAGCTCAGCTCTGCCAGTACTAGCCATTCATCCTCAGGGATAAAGCCACACAACATCACCGGCATTACCCGCTCAAGCCATATGTGCCAATCATGACTCTTGAGACCAAATATTTTCAATTTGTCAAGACTCGCTCCCCTCTTTAGATTCGCTGCATACCCATCGGGGAACATCAACTGCATTTTCACCCACAAGATCATTTCCCTCATAGCTGGCCTTCCAAGATTGAACCATGCCTTTGGCTTCCTCCAGTTCTTCTTTCCTTTCGGTTGTCGCATGTTTTGTAACGGTCTATCACATAGAGCCTCCTGATCGACTCTAGCCTTAGGATTATCCTTTGACTTCCCCTCTATGTCGAACAATGTACCAAAAAGGGCCTCGGTGATATTCTTTTCAGTGTGCATCACGTCGATGTTATGTGGGCAAAGGAGGTCTTTAAAGTAAGGCAGATCCCACAAGCATATATTGTGAGTCCAGGCGTGTTCCGAATTATACCCTTTGAAATACCCTGGACGCGCTGGATCAGGCTCGAGAGCATTTAACTGATCCAGGGTCTGTTGGCCTGTCAATGCAGGTGGTGCAGAGTTTTTGACAACTCTACCTTTGATGAAATTCTTCTTGTCTTTTCTGAACTTATGACGAGGATCCAGGAACTGTCTATGCAAGTCGAAGCAAGAGTACTTGCGACCCGCCTGCAGCCAACGGAACTGAAGAGCTGCCTTGCATGTGGGGCACGGGAACCTTCCATGCACACACCAGCCAACGAATAGCGCATACGCCGGCAAGTCATGCGTCGAGTACATGTACCACACATGCATTTTGAAGTTTTGTTTTGTAGCGGCGTCATATGTCTTGATCCCATTATCCCAAGCTTCTTGCAATTCATCCTTAAGCGGCTGAATGTACACATTCATATTCTTCCCCGGATAGTTGGGCCCTGGAATTATCAACGTCAAGAAAATGTTCTTTCTTTTCATATTCTCTCCGGGGGGATTGAGTGGAATGACAAATACAGGCCAACAACTGTATTGGGTTGCCGTCATACCAAACATATTGAACCCATCTGTGCTGATGGCGACTCGAGGATGTCTTGGATCTGCTGCTTTATCCTTATGTAATGCATCAAAGTGCTTCCACGCAAAAGCGTCTGAAGTGTGTCCCAACATCGGATTCCCATCTGCATCTAGTTCGGTTCTTTTGCCCAATTTGTGCCACGTCATCTGACTGGCCGTCTCTTCGACCATGAAAAGACGTTGAAGTCTTGGTATGATTGGCATATACCAAAGAACATTAACTGGGATTTTGGTCCGACTCTTCTCACCCATACCGTTGTCTACCACAACATACCTGGAAGACTTGCAAATGGGACAATAGTTCAAGCCCGCATACTCAAGCCTAAATAAGGCACATCCATTCTCACAGGCATCTGTCTTCTCATATGGCGTCTTAAGCGCACGTAGGATTTTGTCCGACTGGTACAGGTTTGCAGGCAATACGTGGCCTTTGGGTAGAAAGCGTCCAAATATTGTCATCATCGCGTCGTAGCATTCTCTGCCCAGGTTGAGCCGAGCCTTCAGAGCCATTACTTGCACGACGACATCCAGCTGACAAAGCTCAGTGTGCTCGTGGAGAGGACGTTTTGAAGACTCCAACATTTCATAGAAGGCCTTTGCAGATTCCTCCATCTCATCGTCCGAATCCTGAGCATCATCAAAGTCTTGCACCATGTCTTCGATCCCGGTACCATGCTCGTCGGTGCGACGATGAACCACCTCAGCTCTGGCACGTTGGGCAGACTCACCATGAAATCTCCACACCGTATAATCAGGCGTAAAACCCCACTTCTGCAAGTGTTTACCCATTTCATCCCGTGTCCACCTTTTATGGTTGTCGCACCGGACACAGGGGCACCAGGTTATTTCCTGGCCATTTGCAAATGCGGCTCTCAGAAACCCCTTGGTTTTTGTTAACCATTCAATGGTCATGTCTTTCTGACTAAGGTGACCGGTGTACATCCACGCACGATCACTCATCTTGCCTACCTACTAAACACACAAGGAATATATATATATAATTCATCATCTATATTCATCAGTTAATCAAGTTTGTCAGTTTTATTACGTCCATGCAACCTACACGATAATAGGTAAAGATAGGTCCTAATCCCACCCGAGTATGTGTAGATTGGGTTCGTTTTCCCATGCTCTGCTCCGGATCCGACGCAGAATTTCGGCAGCACCTCCCCGTTGTTCTCCTGATACACGTCTCGGCAATAAGCAGAGGGGATGTGTACCCAGAGAACAACAGGGAGGCACTGACGAAATTCCGCATCGGATCCGGAGCAGAGCATAAGGGAAAACGAACCCAATCTACACATACTCGGGTTGTCCATGGATAACGTTGGACAATTCGAAAGGATGGCGGTTATAAATATGCAAAGACATGCATATTTATAGATGTCGCCTTTCGAACGGGAGACGCATACTGGTCACGCATACTGATGATTGAAGACACCTATAGCTAGCAAGTTTCATCGGCACGAAGACCGGAACAGAGCAAATTAAGGGGGGGGGGAGGAGATGTCATTTGTGCTCACCCACGAATGCAGGGGAGCTCGTCAAACGCACGGGGAGGTCGTCGAACAGCAGACCCTCGCAGCGACGAAACAACTGCACATTGAAATCCACCCGATCAACACAAATATAATGTTTTTCATAACAAAATCAGAATATATATATGACCTAACTCATAATTTACAAAACTATGACCCCGTCGGCCTCTGGAAGGCCGAAGAGCACCTTTTCGGTCAACAGGAGGCCGAAGAGGTGTCGGGGGTCGGGGTCGGGGGTCAGTGGCGTCGGGTGTCAGTGGCGTCGGGGGTCGGGGGTCAGTGGCATCGGGGGTCGGTGGTCGGGGGTCAGTGGCGTCGGGAGTCAGTGGCGTCGGGGGTCGGGGGTCAGTGGCGTCGGGTGTCAGTGGCGTCAGGGGTCGGGGGTCAGTGGCATCGGGCGTCGGTGGTCGGTGGTCAATGGCGTCGGGAGTCAGTGGCGTCGGGGGTTAGTGGCGTCGAGGGTCGGGGGTCAATGGCGTCGGGGGGTCGGGGGTCAGTGGCGTCGAGGGTCGGGGGTCAGTGGGGGTTAGTGGCGTCGGGGGTCTTCTTCTTTTTCTTCTTCTTCTTCTTCTTCTTCGTTTCCTTCTTCTTCTTCTTCTTCTTCTTCTTCTTCTTCTCCTCTCCTCCTTTTCTTATTCTTCTGCTTTTTTCTTCTCCTCCTCCTCCTCCTCCTCTTCTTCTTCTTCTTCTTCTTCTTCTCCTTCTTCTTCTCCTTCTTCTTTTCCTTCTTCTTCTTCTTCTTATTCTTTTCTTCTTTTCCTTTTTCCTTTTTTTCCTTCTTCTTTTCTTCTTTTTTTCTTCTACGTTTATTCCTTTCTTCTAATTTTCTTCCTTTCTTTTCTTTTTTCTAACCTAATAAACTAACAAACTAATCTAAGTAATTTAACAGAAAAAAACAAAAAAAAACAAAAAAATGAAGGGGGGCCGGCGGGTGAGTACTCACCGGAGGGGCGACGGGGCAACTGGTGGCGGGGACGACGAGCCGCAGGGCGGCGGGAGCGGCGGGGCGCCGGGGCGGGGACGACGGGCGTGACGGGGGCGTTGGGGCGGCGGGGGCGGCAGGGCGCGACGGCGGCGGTTGGCGCGGGGGGGGCGTTAGGGGCGGCGGTTGGTGGCGGGGACGACCAGGCCGCAGGGCGGCGGGAGCGGCGGGGCGGGGACGACGGGCGTGACGGGGACGTTGGGGCGGCGGGGGCGGCGGGCCGCGACGGTGGCGGTTAGCGTGGGGGGGAGGGGCGGTGGGCGCTGCGGTGGCGGCGGTGGGCGTCGGGGGCGGCGGTGGGCGCTGCGGTGGCGGCGGTGGGCGTCGGGGAGTGAGAGAGAGAGAGAGGGAGGGGTGGGCGCGAGAGATCGAGAGAGAGAGGGGCTGGGGGGGTCGGGCAACGGCCATTATAGCCGTCGGCTTTGCCGTCCGCTGGCGGACGACAAAGAGCCCCTAGGCAGACGGCAAAGCGGAGGCGGACGGCCCAGTTAACCTAACCAGCCCCACGGGGCCAGTGGGTCCGAGGTGGGCTCTTTGCCGTCTGCCTTTGGGCTCTTTGCCATCCGCTGGCAGACGGCAAAGAACTGACTGATGGCAAAGAGAATCTTTGCCATCCACTGGTTCTTTGTTGTTCGTTTTTAGGAAGCTGACGGCAAAGACCTACTTTGTCGTCCGCCAGCGGACGGCAAAGACCTGGCAGACGGCAAATACTCTGATTCCAGTAGTGACTCACATATTACTATCATCATGTCTCAAAACTATTACAAGGAATCAAGTTTAATTTGTCCAATGATCTTCATGAAAGTTTTTATTATATCCCTCTTGAATATCTATCATTTTGGGACTAGTTTCATATATTGTCATTGCTTTTGCCAAGCTCCAATAAATTTAAGTGAAGAACATGAGCATAAAAGTTTCATCTCTCAAAATAATATAAGTGAAGCATGACAGAATTTCTTCAAAATTTACTAACTCTCAAATTAATCTAAATGAAGCATGAGAGTATTTCTTCAAAATTTACTAACTCTCAAATTAATCTAAGTGAAGCATAAGAGAATTTCTTCAAAAATTAAAGCACACCGTGCTCAAAAAGATATAAGTGAAGCACTAGAGCAATTCCATAGCTCGATTTTTTTAAGTGAAGCATATAGAGCAATTCTAACAAATCATAGAATAATTTTGGCTCTCTTAAATAGGTGTGTTCAGCAAGTATACTTGTGACAAACTAAAAAGCAAATCAAGCAAAGACTCATATAATACAAGACGCTCCAAGCAAAACTCATGATATGTGACGAATAAAAATATAGCTCCAAGTAAAATACCGATGTTTGTTAGAAGAAAGAGGGGATGCCACTCGGGGCATCCCCAAGCTTAGTTGCTTGTTTCTCCTGGGATATTATCTTGGGGTGCCATAGCATACCCAATCTTAGGCTCTTTTCACTCCTTATTCCTTCATCCATCGTGATCTCACCCAAAACTTGAAAACTTCAATCACAAAAAACTTAACAAAACCATCGTGAGATCCGTTAGTATAATAAAGCAAATCACCACTCTAAGTACTATTGAAAACCCATTAATATTTTATTATTGCATTATATCTAATGTATCCTAACTTTAACATGGCTTATACTCTCCAATACAAACCATGGATTAATCAACATAAGCACACAATGCAACGAAACAGAATTTGTCAAAAACAGAACAGTCTGTAGTAATCTGTACTCTAGCCATACGTCTGTAACTCCAGAAATTCTGCAAAATTAGGAAAACGTAGGAAATTTGTGTATAAATCTTGTTTAAAAAATTCAGATTTTTTTTTCACATCTGTGATTTTTCAAAATTCTGCTACTGGACGCAAAAGTTTCTGTTTTTCAACAAGATCAAATCAACTATCACCCAACATGATCCCAAAGGCTTTACTTGGCACAAACACTAATTAAAACATAGAAAACACAATCATAACAGTAGAATAATTCTTTCAACACTCAAGAACATAAAGAAAAAGTTAAAAATAATTTTTATTCATTGGGTTGCCTCCCAACAAGCGTTATCGTTTTATGCCCCTAGCTAGGCATAATGCATAGATTCAAGTGTTGTCATATTTAGTTTTTGCTCCATAGGATGCTCTCATGATTGATTCATATCGTGGCTTAATTATTGTTCTAGGGAAGTGTTCCATACCCTTTCTTAGTGGAAATTGAAATTTAACATTGCCTCCTTTCATATCAATCACGACACCTATAGTGCGTAAAAACGGTCTACCAAGTATAATGAGACAACACGGATTGCAATCAATATCAAGAACAATAAAATCTATGGGCACATAGTTACTATTTGCAAGAATAATAACATCATTAACTCTTCCCAAAGGCTTTTTAATAGTAGAATCCGCCAAGTGCAAATTAAGAGAACATTCTTCAATATTGGTAAGACCAAGCACATCACATAGAGATTTCGGAATTGTGGAAACACTAGCACCCAAATCACATAAAGAAAAACACTCATAATTTTTAATCTTGACTTTAATGGTAGGTTCCCACTCATCATGTAATTTTCTAGGAATTGAAATCTCTAACTCCAACTTTTCTTCAAAAGATTTCATCATGGCATCAACAATATGTTTAGTAAAAGTTTTATTTGTTCATAAGCATGGGGTGAATTTATCATGGATTGTAACAAAGAAATACATTCAATCAAATAGCAACTATCATAATTAAAGTCTTTGTAATCCAAAATGGTGGGCACATCACTAGTTAAAGTTTTAACCTCTCCAAACCCACTTTCATCAATTTTTTCATCAAGATTTTCACCCTCCAAATCATTGGGACGCCTAGTAGCTAAAGTTGACTCTTCTTCAGTCCCTTTATCATCAATTTTAATATTACTAAACAAGGAATCACTAGAAGAAACACCAATCACTTTAAGATCTTCATCATTTGTATGAAAGCAATCACTAGAAAACGCTTTTTCTAAAAATTCTCTTTTAGCTCTAAGCATAGCGGTTCTTTTCTTACTTTCATCCATAGAAACATATAAAGCTTTAATTGATTCATCAATCTTAGGTGGAAAAGCTTTCAACTTGAGATTTTCTACATCATGGGAAATTCTATCAATGCTTCTAGACATATCATCAATCTTATTCAACTTTTCTTCTATCATAGTATTGAAAACTTTTTAAGCATTGATAAATTCTATAATATTACTCTCAAGATCAGAGGGGTTCCTATTATTATTGTAAGAAGAATTACCATAGGAATCACCATAATTATTAGAGGAATTTCCAGTAAAAGGCCTAGGATTAAAATTACCTCTCTAAGCACTGTTATTAAAATTGTTTCATGAGATGAAATTCACATCTATGGAATCACTATTTTGCTCAATCAAAGTAGACAAAGGCACATCATTAAGATGAATAGGACCATTTTTACTAGCAACAAACTTCATAAGAGCATCAACTTTTTCACTCAAAGTACTAATTTCTTCAACCGAATTAACTTTTTTACTAGTAGGTGCTCTTTCAATATGCCACTGCGAATAATTTGCCATTATATTGTCTAGCAATTTAGTAGCTTCACCCAAAGTAATTTCCATAAAAGTACCACCCGCGGCGGAATCTAAAAGATTTCTAGAGACAAAATTCAATCCCACATAAAAAAAATAATCATCCAAAGATTTAAACCATGAGTAGGACAATTTCTTAGCCTCAATTTCATTATTTCCCAAGATTATGCAACATGTTCATGCTCAAGTTGCTTAAAATTCATGATTTGAGTTCTAAGGGAAATAATTTTCGCGGGCGGAAAATACTTAGTACTAAAAGCATCCTTGCACTTATCCCAAGAATCAATACTATTGCGAGGCCAAGAGAAAACCAAATTTTTGCATGACCCCGCAAGGAGAAAGGAAATAATTTCAACTTCACTATATCATTGTCCACATCTTTTTTCTTTTGCATATCACACAATTCTACGAATGTGTTTAGATGGGACGCGGCATCCTCATTAGGAGTACCGGAAAATTGATCTTTCATGACAAGATTCAACAAAGCGGCATTAATATCAGAAAACTCTGCACTAGTGGCGAGAGGAGCAATTGGAGTACTAATAAAATCATTATTATTGGTATTGGAAAAATCACACAATTTGGTATTTCTTGAGACATCGTGACTAAGCAAACAAGATTGCAAGCAAACAAAAGATCTGACGAAAAAAGGCAAACGAAAAAGAGGGCGAATAAAACGGCAACTTTTTGTGAAGTGGGGGAGATGAAAATGAGAGGCAAATGGAAAATAATGTAAATTGCAAGGATATGAGATTTGTGATTAGGAACCTGATAGATGTTGATGATGACTCCCCGGCAACGGCGCCAGAAATTCCTTTGACGTGGATTGAGACTGCATCGGTATTTCCCCCAAGAGGAAGGGATGATGCAGCACAGCTACGGTAAGTATTTCCCTCAGTTATGAAACCAAGCTTATCGAACCAGTAGGAGAACCAAGCAACACAATTTAAACGGTACCTGCACACAAAGAACAAATACTTGCAACCCGACGCATAAGAGAGGTTGTCAATCTCTCCACGGTAAAAAGATAGATTGGTTTGTATGAGATTGGATAAATAGATCGCACAAGAACACAAAATAAAAGACGCAAATAAAAAGTGCAGCAAGGTATTTTGGGTTTTTTGGAATAATAGATCTAAAAACAAATGCGAAAAAAGATAAATCGGAAAGCAATATATTAAAAGAATAGACCCTGGGGGCGTAGATTTCACTAGTGGCTTCTCTCAAGAAAATAGCACATGGTGGGTAAACAAATTATTGTTGGGCAATTGATCGAAGATCAAATAATCATGACGATATCAAAGGCAATGATCAATATATAGGCATCACGTCGAAGATTAGTTGACCGAAACGATTCTGCATCTACTACTATTACTCCACACATCGATCGCAATCCAGCATGCATCTAGTGTATTAATTTCATGAAGAAACGGAGTAATGCAATAAGAACGATGAATGATGTAGACATGATCTATTCATATAGGAATAGACCCCATCTTGTTATCCTTAATAGCAACGATATATGCGTGCATCGTTGCCCCTTCTTTCACTGGGAGAGGACACCACAAGATCGAACCCATCACAAAGCACCTCTTCCATGGCAAGAAAAATCGATATAGTTGGCCTAACTAAATCAAAGATTCGAAGAAGAAATACGAGGCTATAAATAATCGTCATATAAGAGATCAAAGAAGACTCAAATATTATTCATGGATAGAAACTGATCATGAACTCAAACTTCATCGGATCCCAACAAACACACCGCAAAAAGTCATTACATCAAATAGATCTCCAAGAGTCCATTGTATTGAGAATCAAAAGAGAGAGAGGAAGCCATCTAGCTACTGCCTACGGACCCGTAGGTCTATGGTGGACTACTCACGCATCATCGGAGAGGACCCATGAGGATGATGAACCCCTCCGTGATGGTGTTACATTGGATCTCGTGGTTCTGGAACTTCCGGCGACTAGAATTGTGTTTCGTCTCCTCCTCTAGTGTTTCTAGATTTTCTGAGGATTTATAGAGCTGAAAGGCAGTGGAAAAGACCTCTGTGGGCCCCATGATACATCAGGGCGCGCCAGGGGCCTCTGGCGCACCCTGGTGTATCGCGGGCCACATGGGCCTCCTCCCAGTGCTTCCTTGGCTCCCAAGTTGTCTTCTGGTCCAAAAAAATCGCCAAAAAGTGTCGTGGCAACTGGACTCCGTTTGGTACTGATATTCCGCGAAGTAAAGAACAAGCAAAAAACAGCAACTGGCCCTGGGCACTATGTCATTAGGTTAGTCCCAAAAAATGATATAAAGTTGCTATAAAATGATATAAAACATCCAAGAATGATAATATAACACCATGAAACAGTCAACAATTATAGATACGTTGGAGATGTATCAGTCGTCATGGTGATCAATCCATTCCGCACCCAAATCATTACCCAATATAATGTTTAGCAAATCTCGCTTGCTAACACTCGGGCATTCTCACAAGCATTGCAGAATGTCTCTTGTCCACGACCTAAGTTCGGATAAATCCATTGATTCTGCAAGACAATCAAAACATTAATCATTTCTTCACAACTCTCAGGTTTACATAACCTCCTATAAAAAGTCTGCTGATGAAATCGCAACTTCTACAAGAGTTCTTCCTTTAACAAGGTTGTGTTTGCTCCTTATCCAGTCATGGGTCTTGTGGGTTATGGGCCCACTTCAACATTTGTATAGCTTTGTATCGTTTTGGGGGTTATATCTTTTCCATATTCCAACATTAAACGTTCATAGATTCCTTAAATCCAATTGTACTTCATTCCTTCATGTTGTTGTGGTAAACCATCTTATCATCAAACAAAACTCAAACTATGTCTCCAAACTTCTCTCTATGGTCTAGCATGATAGCATATTATTCTCCCTTGATCATGTGGTTTGACATAGTACTACCACACTTAAAATGAAACCCACTAGTTCATCGATACACCATATTTACAGAATATTAACTCGGCACATATAATTCAACACTTGAGATTATGACATATCATCTTTATTGAATTATGAATCATTACAATCTCCGAGACTTCCATTGCATAATTCAATTCCATATTCTCATGAAAATAAGGGTGCTTCCTACTACACTTATTACCATTATCAAAATCTAAACTATTCAGCTCCAGCTTTCTTCCTGTCTGGACATTTATTAGCATAATGTCCTTCTTCCTTGCAACGAAAACAAATGACTTCCGAAAAATCTCGAGGCTTCTTTGGGATAATGAATGTTCCTTGGGTTCTTGGCTTCTTTTCTATAGGAAATGGGTTGTGCCGGTGATATCTTTTGTTTCTCTTCCTAGAATTGTCCATATTGATCAATCCTTCTATTTCTTGTGGGTCATACTTCACTTCTACTGTTGGGAATACTCCAAGATACTCTTTTCCTTTCCTCATGCAATACTGAGAAACATGTCCTTCTCCACCAGAATAGCATGACCAGGGGCAAACTTTGATTGAGTTTTCTTAAGGTGTGTCTTTAACATCCTCCTTCGTCACACGTACTTCCGTAGGTTCCCTAAGGGATTGTTTCATTCCATCTTTCTGTTGCTGGATAGGTTGTCGCACCATGGGGTAAATGTGACACTGAGTGGGGGTAGTGGGTAGTTCCTTCACACAAGAAACAAGTAACCTGCCTAGTTGGGCATTCTTCAGCTGGGTGATTTTCTTCACAGTAAGGGCATCCATCCCTGTGTTCTTCATGGGTGTGTCCTATCTCTCCACAGATCTTGCATGCACAATGTTTCTTCATATCATTGTCACGTGGCTTCTAGGTGTTGGTGACCACATGAGATTTTGCAGATTCATCTTGAATTCTTCCCAAGTGATTGCTCCTTGCCATCCATGGATAGCTTCATACATCTTCCACCAAGTTGCAGCAACTTTTGCAAAGTTCTGAAGAACATACTGAACCATATTCTTTCTTTCAACACTGGTATTCCTCCTGTGATCCTCCATCTTCTGAATCCATTGTTCTGCATAAGTGAGTCATCGATCAAGAAAATACGAGTCCATCATCTATTGGGTCCAAGGGTTTTGGGATAAGATAGGGTTGGAGAGAGAGAGAGTTATGGATACATACCACAATTAACAAACAACTCAATTTCACAAAACATAAAACATCGAATCATTCCAACTAAGAGTCAAATTCACACATTCATAAAGTTCAATCAATACCACAGTATCGCCACCCACATAAGTCGGTATGGTTAGATACTCTAATCGCAAAGCGTTCATCTTTATTCGCTCATGGTGAGCTACTGCTAAGCTTGCTTATCCAGGTCTTGATTCTTATCTCCACGGGGCTTCTTCTGATTGTGCTTGATATTCTCAAGTTCTTCTGCTAGATCGTACCTGTTGACGTGGAGTCTCTTATGACGTCCTTGAATATCCTGTAGTTGGGTTCATAGCGTATGGATTTCAACATCCTTGGCATGAGCCATGGTCTGACGGTCCTTCAGTTCCTGATGAATCTTCTGGATCTCGAGGTCTTGCTCCTCCTCCTTGGCTATGTTGAGACTCTAGGTCTTGAGTTCATCACGTAGTGCTGCCTTATCAAATAAGTCTTCTAGAAGTTCCATCTGAAGATTCTTGATATGATGCTCCAGATCATGATTATACACCAACAGAGGTGAAAACTTCATCTTTTGTTCATTCGTCAAGATGATATGGGCTCCATTAGCCTTCTACCATCCAAACTTTCGAAAGTAGTGGTCTTTAAGTTCAGCACGATGGCGATAGCATAAGCGTGTGATAGCATCATGAATGGTAGTGTTTTTGCCCATATCCCTGCCATGAGCTATCATTCCATAAGTGATATCCCCTGTCTTAGGGTCTTCTTGACGTCCAGAAACTTGAGTCTGGACGTTCCATGTTCTAGTCTTCCTTCTACACACCTTGATCTCAGGTATCAGCAACTTCAACAGTCTGACGAGTTCCACAAGGGATGAACCACAAAGAACGTCCTCGTAGTGTTGTCTTCTGTTCAGAATGAGCCTCACTATATAAATTTTTTGAAGCAAGAAGGGTTCAAGAAACATTTCAAAAATTACAAGAGTAATATAAAATGAAAGGTGTTCCTATCAGGGTCTTCCTATTTCTAAGCCATTTTCTAGGATCACGTCCTACAGTCAATATGTGCTCTGATACCATCTCTATAGCGACCCGACCCAAATGGATCGGTGCCTCTTTGCTTTATGTGCTATCGCTGGATTAAAAAAGTTAGCACACACAGCACATCAATGAAATACCATAACATCATATCCAAAAAAAAGTAACATGGATACGGTTTATACCTCATATAAAACAACGGAAAACGATCATAAGGGTATGGAGTCCCATCAATGCCAACCACAAGTTGAGTGTAGACCGTAACCCTACAATGTAACTCTTACTCATCTTAGAAATTTCTTCAACATGATAAGTTGCAGCCGTGTAGGTTTGTACATTGAACTGGCAAAGGTCAGAGATAAAGTTAGATGAAAATAACTCTATCACTATACAATATGGTTGTGGAGGCTCTATGTCTGAGATTTTGCATAAAAGCTGGTTTTTCCCTACTACAAAGGAATCAAATTGATTACTACAAAGTTGATAATATTATTGAGATGGTTCCGCCAACCAAAATTTCATATCCCAAAGTCATCATTTAAACCCAATAATTGATTCAACCAGTAATCCATTTATAGTGCGGTGTTGAGAGTTCCGAGATAGATCCAATTCCAGAGGCTCAATTTGTCTGTAACTAGGGACACAACTAATTGATTACTTTAATACCATGTAGAGTTTTGTACACTTTACCCACAAGAATCGATCCCTCCTTCTATGACCTCGCATTGCTTGGTGTTTGAGAACAGGATGACCGAAACATGGTCCTTCAGAGAGTTTCCCTAGCCACTGACAGTGCCCATCAAATCCTACCGTTCGTCTACATATCCTAGCACTATCCAGACAGCATCAGAACTAAGATAAACCAAACGAGAGCCCATAGTAACTTTCGGTTGCACAGGTAAGCTTCTGGTCTTGAAGTTTCCTTTCGTCTCTTTAAGCCTGGGTGGAACTTTCTACGTGATTGACTGTCACTTCTCCAGCAACACCTAGGCTAACCACTAGGTCCTCCAGGGTGTCGTTCTTCCATTTCCACCCAGAGGTACATTGAAATCTTGGCTTGAGTCCTTAAGTCTTTAATTTGCATCATTGATTAAGTTTCATCACTCTCACATCTTTCATGAACACTCATACCAATCCCCATCTACTAAGCATAGCAATTGATAATAATAACGTTCCTGGGGCTTAGTAACAAGGACATGGATGCCTACCTCATGATACTAGCTACTCAGGAACCAAGTTTCCAAATTACCTACTTTGCATGCATGGCGGAAAAGGAAATTACTAGATGCAATAAAGCATGGGTATACTCTTAGCATGATCGAAGTGAACTTGCCTGGTACTTGTTGGAGAAGTTCATCGCTCTCACAAATTCTGATAGTTCTACTCTCACGCTGTAGAAAAATCTATTGTAACCAAACAATTGCATTCATATAAGCAATCACACTATCAATCAATCAAAATAAATAACAATAAAAGCTATAAAGAAACAAAGAGTAATCCAAAAGAAACATCAAAAGAAACTTCATTAAAACCTAAAGAAGAACTCAAATTTCTTAGCACTTAAAATAGATTAACTTCTCTGATTAAAATAAAATTTTACCAGAAAATAAAATATACATTTTTAGTTATACAATAAGTATTTTATTTAAAATTTTATTAGCAAAACGAATCAATTTAAAACCTTTTATAAAACTCAAGTTATGAAGAAAACAAGATTTAACTCAAAATTGACTAAAAGAATTTAAATAAATTATAAAATTTTGTTCCTAATAGCGAAAACAAACTTTATTGAAGTTAAATTAAAGTGGCAAAAAAGATTACTTTAAAACAAAAGAAAACAATTTCTTTTCATTAAAAACAAGCATAAAAGGGTTTTGATTGAATCTGATCTAAGCAGAAATAAAATAAATCTCAAAAGTAAATTTTATTGTTTCTCTGGTTAAACCAACTTAATACAAAACAGTAACAAAAGGAATTTAATGAAAACCTATTTTTAAATAAAATTTATAAGCAAATCATGTTTAAATCAAATCTGGTTCAAATTCAAATTTGAACAGTGCTAATATGAAAGTTTTTGATTCCAAACTAAACTTCATAATTTTTCTGAACTAATGCAAAATGAATCGTGCAAAAAGGATAAAAAGCCTAATAGATATTAACAAAACAAAATCAGAAACCAATTTGTTTTTAAAACATCAACTAAAATAAAACCAAAACTCTACGGGTCGGCTAAGTGCTACCTGGCGGGTTCCTACTAGCTACAAGCGTGTACTATGGAAACAAACGAGCGGATGACGGGAATTAAAAGAAAAACGGTTCGGGGTTAAGTAGCTTCTAATCTGGAACGTCTACCTGACGGTGGAGTTGATCGCCGATGCTTAGAGTGGGGAGAAGAGTCCGTCGAGGTTGACGACGAGGTGACATCGACGGCGGCTCGGGTGATGATGCAGGTGACTCCTCTGATGGTCCTAGAGCACGGGGATGACGACGGGGAGATGATGTCGACGACGGCGAGTCCGATGGTGGAGACAATGACGACGGATGTGGTCGGAGTCGAGCAGGGTTAGATGAATGGTGGCGGGGAGCTCTATGGCTCCGATGAGCAATTTGGTTAGGTAGAGCCGTCAGGAGAGAGGGGTCTAGGGCGGAATGGGTTGAGGGACATGCGTATTTATAGGGGGTATCGGCTTGGAGGAGGGGGCAAGGCCAAACGGCAAATCTGAGAGGATACAACACGGCGGCGGCGACCGATGTTTGGAAGGAAAGAGGAGGAAGAAGGGAAGGTGCGAGATCTGATCGGACGGTGAGTCCCGCTTGTCGGTGATGGAGAAAGAAAAGGAAAGGCATCGGGCGGTCGATACGGAGGAGATTCGGATGTGGGTGTACGCAGCTGGGCTGTCGGGTGCTAGTGGCCCGTGTTTGTGGCTTCGGCCTTAAAAACAAATCTTTTCCATTTTGAAGTAACTAGAGACACAAATAGAAAAGTAAAAAACGGAAAATAACATTGGCATTTTATATACCAAAATTCTTGGAATTTTCCAAAGAAAGTTATGAACTATTTTTCAGAGACCAATAAAATACTTTGTAAAAAAATATTTTTTGTAATAACTTCTAATTGTATCTGAATTTGTTTTTCAAATATTTTCCAAATGACTTTCTGTTTTTTTACTTTTCAAATGTATTTGAAAATGCCTCTGAATTATTGAAGGGTCATATTCCTTCTCTCCTTTTTAATATTTATGAGAGGATCTGAAAAGGTTTAAACTAAATTTTCAATAGGATTCAAAATAGAAAAATGAAAAGCTTCATATAGAAAAATTGAATGTGCTTCCCATTGAAAGCTAAAAACCTTCAATATGAAAAGTCCAAACTTCATAATTATAAATAATTGGGAAAGACCTATTATTCGCTCTCGTTAAATTGTCAAAAAGTTTCAAATTCCACTCAATTCAAACAAACAATCAAGCAAGCAATCAATAATATTTTATTTAGTATAACATTCCAAAATTTAGAATTTTGGGATGTTTTATCAAGATTGACAAAGTTTCCATGGGCATGAACAAAGTTCAAGGCTAGCCCCCACTTCAACGGTGCTCGTCTTTCTCACTTTCAATTTTATTTTTGATTTTTTTAAGTTCCCCACTTTATTTTTTGTATTTAATTGTTTTAAAAGCAAACAATAGAATAAAATGACTCTCTAAAAATTTCAGGTTGTCTCCCTAGCAACGCTTTATTTAAAGCCATTAAGCTAGGCATATAGTGCTCAAGTAATTGATCCACGCGGATCCCAAGGTATGTGCTCACTACTAAATTACAAATCACTGTTTATTAAAATTAGCTTTGATATACCTTGGGATTCGGGTGGATCAATTACTTGAGCACTATATGCCTAGCTTAATGGCTTTAAAGAAAGCGATGCTAGCGAGACAACCCGGACGTTTTAGCGAGTAATTTTATTCTGTTGTGTGCTTTTAAAAGTTTTAAAACACAAAAATTTAGAGGCGAACCAATAACTTTTTCATTAAGAGAAGTGATTGGAAAATTATGCATTGGAGAAGTGAGGGTTGACCTTGAACACTTGTGTTCATGCTCATGGAAACAATGTAGAATTTTTCATGGAAGTTTCTCAAAAAAATAATTATCCCTTGTACAAATCCATTGTATTATAAAAATAATGTGCCAAGATTTACCTTTAGGATGTTTGAATGGCTTGTTTGATGCGTGCTGTGCAAAAACAGAAACTTTTTCTGTAGTGTTTGAATTTTAAAATTTAACAGGAAAATTAAAAAATTCTGAAATTTTTACAAAGTACTGTTATGCAAATTTTTTATTATGTCCTAAGTTTTCAGAATTTTCTGACTTACAACAGTACATGTTTCTTCTGCATCTTTACAAATTTTCCTGTTTTTCACAAATTGTTGTTATAGTTTCTTTATCCGCTTATGTTTGAAATCTTGTTGAGCCCCGTTGATTTGGGAGCCATAGAATTGTGATAGCATACAGTGGGTAATGTTGGGTTATAATTATAAAATAATGTTATAGCAATACATGATGGAATTTGATGTTACATGTACTAACCTTTCTAATAAAAGTTGTGTTAAGTTTTGTGTGGATGAAGTGTTCGAAGATCGAGGAGGTATCCATATGACAAGAATAAGGAGAGACAAGAGTTCAAGATTGGGGATGCCCAAGTCACCCCAAGTAAATAATCATGGATACTCAAGGGTCTAAGCTTCGGGATGCGCCGGAAGGCTTCCCGTCTTTCTTCCTCGAAAATTATCGGTATGTCTCGGTTTTTGTTTTGTTCACATGATATGCGTAAATTCTTGTAGCATCGTGTGCCTTTTATATTTATTTTATCAATGAGCCATGTTGGTATGGGATAATCCTTGGATTTTTTATATAATGCTCTTTGCACTTCACTTATATCTTTTGAGTATGGCTTTATAGAATGCTTCGTGTGCTTCACTTATATCATTTAATGTTTGGATGCTCGCTTATCTACATTGGAAACACCGTTATTTGTAGAATGATTTTTTTGCTTTACTTATATTTATTAGAGCATGTCGTGGTCTTTAGTAGAAAGAATTAAACTATCATGCTTCACTTATATCTATTTAGAGAGTTAACAAGAATTGCTCATTCACATGGTTATTCATAAAATCCTATATAAAACTTGTGCATTGCTGAATATGATATGTTTGATTCCTTGCAATAGTTTTGCGACATTAAGATCGTAATATGTGGGTGCACTAGTGGATGATCATGGTTTAGTAGTAATCGATGTTAAGGTTTTTGATCTCTTGTTCAATAAAGTGTTGGGTATGGCATGACGGGGATGTTGGAGCACTTTTATTCCTCGTTGAAATCCTTGTGTTGTTTGAGTCGGGGGTATATGAGTTCTCCCAACCTCCTCCCTCATGGTTTAGTAGTAATCGATGTTAACTCCTCCCAACCTCTTCCCTAGGGGTGCACTAGTAGTACTTTGCTTCGAGAGAGCTAATAAAAATTTCACAATAAGTATATGAGTTCTTTATGACTAATGTGAGTCCATATATTATACGCACTCCCACCATTCCGCAACTTGCTAGCCTTTTCGGTACCGTGCATTGCCCTTTTCTCACCTCGAGAGTTCGCGCAAACTTCGTCGGTGCATCCAAACCCCATGATAGGATACACTCTATCACACATAAGCATCCCTATATCTTCCTGAAAACAGCCACCATACCTACCTATCATGGCATTTCCATAGCCATTCCGAGATATATTGCCATGCAACTTCCATCATCATCATATACATGACTTGATCATTCATTGTCATACTGCTTTGCATGATCGTAAGATATCTAGCATGATATTTCCATGGCTTGTCTGTTTTTTGATATCTTTGCTGTGACGCCCGGATAATTAGGCTACAGTAATTCCGGTAATTAAGCTACAGTAATCCCACGCTAATGTTGCCACGTCACCGCGTTCACTGTTGCCGCGATCACTGTTGTTGAATTCGCGCCTGTGCAAACCCCGTCAGTTTCGTTGCAATTTAAATCGTCCGAAAAAGTGGATTATAAAGTTGTGCAAAACCGAGATTAAAAATGTTGGATAGGTTGGAAATATTTCCTAATATTTTATAAAATTGAAATCGGTAATTTTGGAATTTAATTTGAGCCCCAAAAGTATTTCAAACGAATTTTGAAACGGTGGGAAAATTGGACCTAACCGGGTCGAAATTAGGTGGCCCGTTCGCACACTATAAATACGAAACCGGGTCAAACCCTAGATCTCCCGTGCCCCAGCCGTCCCATTTTCCCCCGCGCCGCCGCCCCGGTCGCCCGCCCCCGCCATTGGCCGTCTCGGCCCCGCCACCAGCGCCCGAGCCCCTGCTCGCCCGCGTTGCCCCCCCTCGCCCGCCCGCCGGAGCCCCGCGGGCTGGACCGGCCGCGCCGGCTGGCCGTCCCGCCGCCAGCCCCCGACCCGCTCACCCGCCGCGCACCCGCGCCCGGGCGCCGCCCTGCCGCCTCTTCCGCCGGGCGCCACCTCGCCCGCGTCGCCGGCGGCCCCTCCCGCGGCTGCCCCCGCCGCCTCCTGCGCGCCGTCGCCACGGCCCCGACCCGGCCGCGCCACCGCCGTCCGCCGCGCCGCCTCCTCGCGCCGGCCTCGCCGCCTCGCCCGACGCCGCGCTGCCCCGCCGCCGCGGCGCCTCCCGCCGGCCGCCGCCGTTCGGCCTCCCCCCCCCACCGTGAGCATCTCCCCCCCCCCCCCCCCGGCGGCTCCGCCCGCCGGCGGCCGCCGCATCGCCGGCCGGCCCGGCTCGGCCGCGAGTGTGCGTGCGTGCTGTGTGTGTGGCCTGTGTGCGTGTGTGAGTGCAGTGTGTGTGCGTATATGTGTATGTATATACACATGTATGTGTGTATATACGTATATGTATACATATACACTAATAAAAATGTTAAAATAAAAATGAATTTAGAAAATAAAATAATTAAATAAATATTAATATTGATAATTAATTAACTAGATTAATTATTAGTTAATTAGTGATTTAATTAATTAGGTAATTAATTAAGTTAATTAAATGTTTAAGGTTAATTAGAATAACTAATTAATCTGTTAAATTAATTGATTTAAATAAACAGTAAATACTGTTTTAGATAATTCGGATTAAATAATTAAATTAAATTCAGAATATTGATTAATCTTATTAAATTAATATAAGATAAACCGTAACCCGGATCGAAAAACTTTGAAGATGAAAGTTGCTCAGAACGACGAGACGAATCCGGATACGCGGTCCGTTCGTCCGCCACGTGCCTCTAGCATAGCACACCTGCAACTTTTCGTCTGTTTCCGTCAAATGAATAGTGCATGACTTTAATAAAATAATTCCGGTTAAATTCCTAAATTGACTAGAGCCCTTAGATAGGCAGTATATCAACCCTGCGCTGCATCCTAGCTGTCCCATGCTTACAACATCGCAGCCTGGAACATTGCCCCCTCCGGTCATCTGTCTGACACGTGTCCGGAACCGGGAATACTTTCCCGGATAGGATCCCCCTTTCTCGGTGTCGTGTAACACTGCGTTAGATCCCCTCTGTCACCGCGTATTGCCATGTCATGCTTTGTGATGCTATTGTTTGCGCAGTTATTTATTTGTTTCCCCTCGTTGCTTCTTTTTCGGTAGACCCTGATACTGCGATAGACGCTGAGACTACCGATGAAACTGCTGTGTACGACTACGTCTGACGACCCCGCCTTTGCCGCAGAACAACCAGGCAAGCAACCCCCCTTGACGCATGCCTATATCATCCATTCCTTTATCCCTCCTGCTTGCATTAGAAGTTACCGCTGCTACTGTTTTATCCTATTTCTGATGCATAGCCTGTTTTTGATAACTGCTATTGATACCTGCCTTATTATCCAAACTGCTTAGTATAGGTTGGATGGAAAACCATCTGTGGCCCCTCTCCCTTGCTGTAGTTGCTCCGCTTTAGTACCTGCGCCCCGTTCGAATGATCGACGGGCTGAGAACAGCACATCACCGCACACCCCCTAAATTGCTCGACACTGCAGAGCTGGCATCGAGTGCCGAGGGTGATACCTCTTAGCTCACTTTCGATGGTGCCTCTGTAGAATAGCTTCCCGGATGTGTGTTATCGAGGGTGATTCCTCTTACATCACCTCCGCTAAGCTACCGTCGCGCAACTCCTCGAGTGGGAATCCATCGAGGGTGATTCCTCGGATTCCTCCTCGTTACTTGGACACACGGTTACTTTGACCTTTGTTACAGGCGGGTCCACCTCGAGAGGTACCCGCGGGGAAATGTAAAGTCGGGCTGGCCCCAAGGGTGCCCGCGAGCGAATATCATTAAAGACGGGTCGGCTCCAAGAGCACCCGCGCGATACTAAATACGCCTAACGGAACTGGGTATTTGATCTGAGTGGGTCATCGTGCCCATTTCGCACTACCACCACGTGGGATAATGGTTTAATGGGGCCCTCTGCATCGTAGTATCAGCCGAAAGCTCTTCAGACGTCACAAGTTACTTTGCGGGCTGATCGCCGGGATTGGGCTGGTTACTTCACTGGGTTGTCCAGTGTCGCGCCTGTTTCTCCGGCCAGTCACGTAACGTGTAGGAGTGCGGAGGGCGATGGCCCAAGACCCCTGCGCACTTAGGATTTAGACCGGCGTGTTGGCCTCTCTGCTGAGCTCTAGGTCGGGCTGCGTTGTGTCGATCACCCGAGGCCGGGTATTACCCAGCAAGTGTATCCGGCCGGAGGTAATCGAGCGTGTTGGGTAACAGTAGTGCACCCCTGCAGGGAAGATATCTATTCGAATAGCCGTGTCCACGGTAACAGGACGCTTGGAGTTGTGCCCGGATCCATGACAACTATAAAGAGATGATGATACATGATAAGCTGTTAATACTGCTCTCGGGATCGCTTTCTCGCAGGGTGTCGAGAAAGGATCTCAGGGCATTGTTATTGTATAACCACATGTATGCTACTACTATCTACTCTCTTCTGATGCTGCAAGACTGCTTGAAGATGCTAGACTTCGATAGGCTAGGCCTTTCTCTCTCCTCTGGCATTTCTGCAATACAGTCCACAAATACAGCCTTCTCATTTGATACCATTGCATGTTTAGCATAGTTCTGATGTCAGTCTTGCGAGTACTTTGGATGAGTACTCACGGTTGCTCTGCTATTCTTTTTCCCCCATACCCAATTGATGATGCATCAGTCGATGGAGCCCAGGAGCCAGACGCCACCGCTGGAGCTTACTACCAGGAGGGTCCCGATGGTACTTACTTCTGGATCGAGCCTGCCGACCAAGAGTAGTTAGGAGGCTCCCAGGCAGGAGGCCTGCGCCTTTTCGATCTGTGTTGTTGTTTTGCCCCGCCTGTTAGGGTATATCTGTTTTACTTTTATATCTGTACTCAGATATCTAATGCTTTCGCTGATGCTTGTATGACTTAGAGCTTATGTATTCGAGCCCTCGAGGCCCCTGGCTTGTAATAATAAGCTTGTATTATTTTATTTGTGTCTAGAGTTGTGTTGTGATATCTTCAAGTGAGTCCCTAGGCTTGATCGTGTGCATTTGCGTGTATGATTAGTGCACGATTAAGTCGGGGGCGTCACATTTGCTATGCTAGATCATCGCACATCCTGGTACACTTCCAGAGGCATTCATGTGGAGTCATATTGTATAGTTTTTATCGAGTTATAATATTGAGTTGTAAGTAAATAAAAGTGTGATGATCATCATTATTAGAGCATTGTCCCAGTGAGGAAAGGATGATGGAGACTATGATTCCCCCGCAAGTCAGGATGAGACTCCGGATGAAAAATAAAAATAATAAAAATGGGGGAGGCCAAATGAGCCCACCATAAAACAAATAAAAAAATAAAAAAATAAAAGAAAAAAAGGGGGAGGCAAAAAGAGCACAGCTGAAAAAATAAAAAAATGAGGGGAAAAGAGAGAAGGGGCAATGTTACTATCCATTTACCACACTTGTGCCTCAAAGTGGCACCATGTTCTTCATATAGAGATTCTCCTAATTTGTCACTTTCATATATAATAGTGGGAATTTTTCATTATAGACCTTGGCTTGTATATTCCGATGACGGGCTTCCTCAAATACCCGAGGTCTTCATGAGCAAGCTAGTTGGATGCACACCCACTTAGTTTCATTTGAGCTTTCATACACTTATAGCTCTAGTGCATATATTGCATGGCAATCCCTACTCCTCACATTGATACCGATTGATGGGCATCTCCATAGCCCGTCAGTCTGCCTAGTTGATGCGAGACTTTCTTCCTTTTTGACTTATCCTATTGATCTCTACCACCATATTCTATTCCACCCGTAGTGCTATGTCCATGGCTCACACTCATGTATTGAGTGTAGCTGAAATGCTGAAGCGCGTGAACAAGTATGAACCAAATGCCTGACTTGACACCGGGGTGATCATGATTTGTAATTGTGTTAGGAAGACAGACTCATGCCATGCTTACATGATAAAATGTGTAGGGATAACTTTCTTTAGCATTGTTTATTTTGAAGTACATGATTGTTTGTTAGTATACCCGAGTATGGATGTGTTTTTATAAAATGATAGACTATTGCCTTGAATCACTCGTATCTTAATATTCATTCCATGATTAGATATTTGTTCAAGATTATGTTTGGTAGTATTCACATCAAAAAATATCTTTTTATCATTTAACTACTCGAGGAAGAGCATGAATTAAGCTTGGGGGTTCTGATACGTCTTTGTCGTATCTATAATTTTTTAATGTTTCATGCCATATTTTACAACTTTTATATACTTTTGGGAATAATTTATATGATTTTCCTGGACTAACATATTGATCCAGTGCACAGTGCTAGTTCATGTTTGTTGCATGTTTATTGTTTCGTAGAAAATCCATATCAAACGAAGTCCAAACGCAATAAAATTACGGAGATTTATTTTGGAATATATGTGATTTTTGGGAAAAGGAATCAGCGCCAGACGATGTCAGAGTGGGCCACAAGCTAGGCCGACGCTCCCCTAGCTTGTGGGAACCTCAAAGATTGCTTTGAGGTGTGCTTTGGTCGCAAGGATGCTCATATCCGGATAAAAATCCCCTCAAAATTTCAGCCCAATCGGAGTTACGGATCTCCTGGAATTTAAGAAAGTGAAACTCCAGAAAACAGGAACGCGAAACAGAAGAGAAACGGAGAGAGAGAGAGAGAGATCCAATCTTGGAGGGGTTCCTCCCCTCCACGAGCCATGGAGGCCATGGACTAGAGGGGAAAATCTCCTCCCATCTAGCGGGAAGGCCAAGGAAGAAGAATAAGGAGGAGGGCTCTCTCCCCCTCTCTCCCGGTGGCGCCGGAGTGCCCCTGGGAGAACTAGCGTGGCGGCGATCTACACCAACAACTCCAATGTCTTCCTCAACACCACCATCACCTCCCATCATCTATTTACAGCGGTCCACTCTCCCGCAACCCGATGTACCCACTATTTGAACATGGTGCTTTATGCTTCATATTATTATCCAATGATGTGTTGGCATCCTATGATGTTTGAGTAGATCTCTTTTGTCCTATGGCTTGATTGATGATCTTGATTGGTTTGAGTTGCATGCTTTGTTTTGGTGCTGTCCTATTGTGCCTTTCGTGCTGCGCAAACGTGGGGGATTCCCGCTGTAGGCTGTTGCATTACGTTCATGATTCGCTTATAGTGGGTAGCGAGGGTGATAGCAGCTTATACCCGAGTAAGGGGGTTGTTGCGTATGGGAGTAAAGGAGACTTGTTACTTGATGCTATGGTTGCGTTTTGATATGTCCATTTTGCATCACGATTTCCTATTGTTATTTATAATGTTTTTATGCATAATAATGCTTTATGGGGTAATTCTAATACCTTTTCTCTCATAATATGCAAGGTTTACACAACGAGGGAGAATGTCGATAGCTGGAATTCTGGACCTGAAAACGCATATTAGAGACACCTATTCTACACATCTCCAAATAAGCTGAAACTTCACGGAGAATTATTTTTGGAATATATAAAAGATACTGGAGCAAATAACTACCGGAGGGGGGCCACCTGGTGACCACAAGACACCAGGGCACGCCAGGCCCCCCAGGCACGCCCTGGTGGGTTGTGGCCAGCCCGGCCCACCTTCGGTGCCCATCTTCTGGTACTTAAGGTCTTTTGACCTACAAAAAATCAAGAGGGGACTTTCGGGATAGAACGCCGCCGTCTCGAGGCAGAACTTGGGCAGGAGCACTTTTGCCCTTCGGCGGAGCGATTCCGCTGGGGGAACTTCCCTCCCAGAGGGGGAAATCGAAGCCATCGTCATCACCATTAACCCTCTCATCTTTGCAAGGCCAATCTTCATCAACATCTTCAACAACACCATCTCCTCTCAAACCCTAGTTCATCTCTTGTGTTCAATCTTTCTACCGGAACCTCAGATTGGTACCTGTGGGTGACTGGTAGTGTTGATTACATCTCGTAGTTGATTACTATATGGTTTATTTGGTGGAAGATTATATGTTCAGATCCATTATGCTATTTAATATCCCTCTGAACGTGAGCATGAATATCATTTGTGAGTAGTTACCTTTGTTCTTGAGGTCACGGGAGAAGTCATGTTGCAAGTAATCATGTGAAGTTGATATGTGTTTCGATATTTTGATGATACGGATGTTGTGATTCCCTTAGTGGTGTCATGTGAACGTCGACTACATGGCACTTCACCATCTTTGGGCCTAAGGGAATGCATTGTGGAGTAGTTATTAGATGATGGGTTGCTAGAGTGACAGAAGCTTAAACCCTAGTTTATGCGCTATTTTGTAAAGGGCTAATTGGATCCAAATGTTTAATGTTATGTTTAATGCTATGTTTAAACAACACCCAAGCACCGGTCCACCCACATATCAAATTATCAAAGTAGCGAACGCAAATCAAACCAACATGATGAAAGTGACTAGATGAAATTCCCGTGTACCCTCAAGAACGCTTTCTTATTATAAGAGACCGTTTTGGCCTGTCCTTTGCCACAAAAGGATTGGGCTATCTTTCTGCACTTTATTCACCGTTACCGTTACTTGCTCGTTACCAATTATCTTGCTATCAAACTACCTGTTACCTACAATTTCAGTGCTTGCAGAAATTACCTTGCTGAAAACCGCTGGTCATTTCCTTCTGCTCCTCGTTGGGTTCGACACTCTTACTTATCAAAAGGACTACGATTGACCCCTATACTTGTGGGTCATCAAGGCTCTTTTCTGGCGCCGTTGGCGGGGAGTGAAGCGCTCTTGGTAAGTGGAAATCGGTAAGGAAAAATGTATACTACGTGCTGAAATTTATTGTCACTTGCTACTATGGAAAACAATCCTTTCAGGGGTTTGTTCGGGGTATCTTCACCTCGACCGGAACCACAATTAGTTGCCCCTCAACCTACTGCACCTACTGAAAATATTGGTTATGAAATTCCTTCGGGTATGATAGAACAACTGCTAGCTAATCCTTATGCAGGAGACGGAACTGAACATCCTGATATGCATCTAATACATGTGGATGAAATTTGTGGATTATTTAAGCTTGCAGGTTTACCCGGAGATGAAATTAAGAAGAAGGTTTTCCCTTTATCTTTGAAGGGAAAAACATTGACATGGTATAGGCTATGTGATGATATTGGATCATGGAACTGGAATCGATTGAAATTAGAATTCCACCAAAAGCTTTATCATATGCATCTAGTTCATCGTGATCGGAATTATATATATAATTTTTGGCCTCGTGAAATAGAAAGCATATCTCTAGAATGGGGGAGGCTTAAGTCATTGTTATATTCATGCCCCAATCATGAGCTCTCGCGAGAAATTATTATTCAAAATATTTATGCTTAGCTTTCTCGTAATAATCGATCCATGCTCGATACTTCTTGTACTGGTTCTTTTATGAAGAAGACTATTGAATTCAAGTGGGATCTCTTAGAAAGAATTAAACGCAACTCTGAAGATTGGGAACTCGACAAAGGTAATGAGTCAGGTATTAAGCTTAAGTTTGATTGTGTTAAATCTTTTATGAATACCGATACTTTTCACAAGTTTAGCACTAAATATGGACTTGACTCTGAGATAGTAGCCTCTTTCTGTGAATCATTTGCTACTCATGTTGACGTCCCTAAGGAGAAGTGGTTTAAATATCATCCCCCTATTAAATAATAAATTAAAGAACCGGTAAAAGCTAAAGATAAAACCATCATTTACAATGTTGATCCAGTTGTGCCTACTGCTTATATTGAAAAAACACTTTTCCCTGTTAAGATAAATGAACATGCTAAGGTATCAACTGTGGTTCGCAAAAGTAACATTAAAGCACCTAAGCCCTCTGAACAAATTAAAGTAGAACCTAGTGTTGCTATGGTTAAAGATCTCTTGGTAGAAAATATTGATGGGCATGTTATTTACTTCTGTGATGAAGCTGTTAGAATTGCCAAACCGGATGAAAAAAGTAAACACAGACCCGTAGTTGGCATGCCTGTTGTCTCAGTTAAATAGGAGATCATTGCTATCATGGTCTATGTGATGTGGGTGCTAGTGTGAGTGCTATTACTTTTACCTTATACCAAGAAATTATGACTGACATAGCACCTGCCGAAATATAAGACATTGATGTTACTATTAAACTTGCAAACCGAGACACCATCAAACCACTTGGGATTGTTAGAGATGTTGACTTCTTGTGTGAGAAAATTAAATATCCTACTGACTTTCTAGTTCTTGGTTCCCCACAAGATGACTTTTGTCCCATTATCTTTGGTAGACCTTTCTTGAACACTGTTAATACTAAGATAGATTGTGAAAAATAAATTGTCGATGTTAGTTTTGGTGATGTGTCTCATGAGTTTAACTTTTCCAAGTTTAGTAGACAACCCTATAATAAAGAATTATCTAGTAAGGATGGAATAATTGGTCTTCCTTCTTTTGCCGTTCCTCCTACTGATCCACTAGAATAATATTTGCTAGACCATGAAAATGATATGCACTTGCATGAAAGAAATGAAATAGATAAAATTTTCTTTGAACAACAACCTCTCCTAAAACACAATTTGCCTATTGAAACTCTAGGAGGTCCTCCTCCACCTAAAGGTGATCCTGTGTTTGAATTAAAACAATTGCCTGGCACTTTGAAGTATGCTTATGTTGATGAGAAAAAGATATATCATGTTATTATTAGCGCTAACCTTTCAGAATATGAAGAAGAAAGATTATTAAAAATTCCGAGGAAGCACCGGGATGCTATTGGATATACTCTTGATGATCTTAAGGGCATTAGTCTCACTCTATGTCAGCACAAGATTAATATGGAACCTGATGCTAAATCCGTTGTTGATCACCAACGACGATTGAATCCTAAGATGAAAGAAGTGGTAAGAACTGAAATATTAAAGCTTCTAGAAGTAGGTATAATTTATCCCATTGATGATAGTAGATGGGTAAGTCCCGTTCATTGTGTCCCTAAGAAGGGAGGTATTACTATTGTTCCTAATGATAAAATGAACTTATCCCACAGAGAATTGTCACTGGCTATAGAATGGTAATTGATTTTAGAAAATTAAATAAAGCTACTAGAAATGTTCATTACCCACAGCCTTTCATTGATCAAATGCTAGAAAGATTATCTAAGCACACACACATTTGTTTTCTGGACGGATATTATGGTTTCTCTCAAATACCTGTATCACAACCTGATCAAGAGAAAACCACCTTTACTTATCCTTTTGGAACATATGCTTATAGATGTATGCCTTTTGATTTATGCAATGCACCTGCTACCTTTCAAAGAAGTATGACTGCTATATTCTCTGATTTTTGTGAAAAGATTGTGGAGGTTTTCATCGATGATTTTTCCGTTTACGGAACTTCTTTTGATGATTGCTTAAGCAACCTTGATCGAGTGTTGCAGAGATGTGAACAAACTAATCTCGTCTTGAATTGGGAGAAGTGCCACTTTATGGTTAATGAAGGTATTGTCTTGGGGCATAAAATATCTGAACGAGGTATTGAGGTGGATAAAGCTAAAGTTGATGCAATTGAGAAAATGCCATGTACTAAAGATATTAAAGGTATTCGGAGTTTCCTTGGTCATGCTGGTTTCTATATGAGGTTTATTAAAGACTTCTCTAAAATTTCTAGGCCTCTTACTAATCTTTTACAAAAGGATATTCCATTTGTTTGTGATGATGATTGTGTAGAAGCCTTTGAAACAGATAAGAAAGCCTTAACTTCTGCACCTATTGTTCAACCACCTTATTGGAACTTGCCTTTTGAAATTATGTGTGATGCTAGTGATTATGTTGTTGGTGCTGTTCTAGGACAAAGAGTTGATAAGAAATTAAATGGTATCCATTATGCTAGCAAAACTCTAGATAGTGCCCAAAGAAATTATGCTACTACTGAAAAAGAATTTTTAGCAGTTGTGTTTGCTTGTGATAAATTTAGATCTTAGATTGTTGATTCCATTGTTCATACTGATCATGCTGCTATAAAATATCTTATGGAAAAGAAAAATGCTAAACCTAGACTCATTAGGTGGGTTCTCTTGCTTCAAGAATTAGATTTACATATCACTGATAGAAAAGGAGCTAAGAACCCCGTAGCTGATAACTTGTCTAGGTTAGAAAATATTCTTGATGACCCACTACCTATTGATGATAGTTTTCTTGATGAACAGTTAGCTGCAATAAATGTTTCTCAAAACACTCCTTGGTATGCTGATTATGCTAACTACATTGTTGCTAAATATATACTACCTAGTTTCACATACCAACAAAAGAAAAAATTCTTCTATGATTTAAGACATTACTTTTGGGATGACCCACATCTTTACAAAGAAGGGGTAGATGGTATTATTAGAATTTGTGTACCTGAGCATGAACAGGAACAAATCCTACGGAAGTGTCATTCCGAAGCCTATGGAGGACATCATGCAGGAGATAGAACTGCTCACAAGGTATTGCTATCTGGTTTTTATTGGCCTACTCTCTTCAAGGATGCCCGTACGTTTGTCTTGTCTTGTGACGAATGCCAAAGAATTGGTAATATCAATAAGCGTCAGGAAATGCGTATGAATTATTCACTTGTTGTTGAACCATTTGATATTTGCGGTTTTGACTATATGGGGCCTTTTCCTTCCTCTAATGGGTATACTCATATTTTGGTTGCTGTTGATTATGTTACTAAGTGGGTAGAAGCTATTCCAACTAGTAGTGATGATCATAACACCTCCATTAAAATGCTTAAAGAAGTTATTTTCCCGAGGTTTGGACCCCTAGATATTTAATGACTGATGGTGGTTCACACTTTATTCATGGTGCTTTCCGTAAAATGCTTACTAAATATGATGTTAACCATAGAATTGCATCACTATCATCCTCAATCTAGTGGTCAAGTTGAACTTAGCAATCGAGAAATAAAATAAATATTACAAAAAAACTGTCAATAGGTCCCGAAAGAATTGCTCTAAGAAACTAGATGATGCACTTTGGGCCTATCGAACAGCTTATAAAAATCCTATGGGTATGTCTCCATACAAAATGTTATATGGAAAAGCTTGTCATTTGCCTCTAGAGTTAGAACATAAAGCATTTTGGGCAATTAAAGAACTCAATTATGATTTCAAATTTGCCGGTGAAAAGAGGTTATTTGATATTTGCTCACTAGATGAATGTAGAACCCAAGCTTATGAAAATGCCAAACTGTTCAAAGAAAAAGTTAAAAGATGGCATGACAAAAGAATCCAAAAGCGGGAATTCAAAGTTGGAGAATATGTTCTTTTGTACAACTGTCATTTTAGAGGAAAGCTTCTTTCCAAATGGGAAGGACCATATATTATCGAACAGGTTTATCATTCTGGAGCTATCAAGATTAATAATGCCGAAGGTACTAGCCCGAAGGTGGTCAATGGACAAAGAATTAAGCACTATATCTCAGGTACGCCTATTAATGTTGAAAGCAATATTATCCAAACCATGACACCAGAGGAACACATAAAAGAAACCTTCCAGAACACTCCAGAATCCTGAAAAAGAAGAGGTACGTCATACGGTAAGTAAACGAACTCCAAAAAATTCGCAAAAATATTTTATGTTAGTTTTGGAATATTACAAACATTAGGAAAATAAGAAATAAACAGGGAAGCAACCGAGGTGACCACGATACACCAGGGCGCGCCTGTCCTCCCTGGCATGCCCTGGTGGGTTGTGCCCCCCTCGGGCACCTTCCCGACTCCGTTTTCCTTCCATATTCTTGCTTCCCAAGATAAAAAAATCTTTATATATACCCCCTATTGTTTTGACCACCACATCGCAGAAAAATCCCCTGTTCTTGTTTCGTGTCATTTTCCTGACAGGTCTGAAAATATGATGTCTCAAGATCCAGAGGGGGAGAGCTATGTTGCAGACTATATTGCAAACCCTAAGGTCTATGGGGAGGTGGATCATTATGGATGGACGACGGATGAGGAGGTAGATGCCAACATGAAGGAAACAAAGGATGATAGCTCTGAGGAAGAGGATGACCCACTACCTCAGCCTGGAGACATGCATGTGGAATTAAAAAATTCAAGCCTCCCTAAGGGATACAAACCTAAGGTTCAATTTATTCCATCTCGTTTTCTCCAGGAGAGTAAGGTGGCATTATGCAAAAATGTATTAAAGCTCGAGTTAGGTATAAGCTGAAGAAGAAGGCTACCTCATCACCACCACCTTCATCATCTTCCCCGCCAAAGGAGACTTGAGTACACGGGTATGGGCACTCCTCTTGTCTTGAGACAAGCTTGGGGGAGATGTCCCGGTATCGTATCACCATCACTTTTATTTACCTTTACTTATTTTATTTCGATCCTTAGCTCTTTCGTGATCTAGTTGAATGAAAGTTTAGTATGATCTATTTTCGAGTGCTAGTTTCGTGATCTATTTATCTATGTAATCGAGTGAGAGCTATATAATAAAGTTTAGTTTGAGCTTTTGCTTCTTTACTTTCTTGTTGCAATCAAAATAAAAAGGAAATAAATGAAAAGGATCATATGCTAATCTTATGGTAAGTAATGACACCACATAAGGAAAAGTATAAGTGGTAAAATTTATTGGAGATTGACAAACATAGCATTGGTCAATGATGCAATTCATGAAAGAATTAATAAGGGAAGAGAAGATTCACATGCAAATATACTATCTTGGACATCTTTTATGATTGTGAGCCCCCATTAAGTATTATATGCCAAAATTGTTGACGTTGGACAAGGAACATAACGTAATGATTTATGTTTGTTCATATTGACATAGAATTTATATTGTCATAGATCCTTCAACATGTGGTGCTTGCTCAATATCTTTGCTAGCCAAAAAATCCGCACTAAGTAGAGATACTACTTGTGCATCCAAAAACCCTAAACACAAACTCATGTTTTGAGAGTCCACCATACCTACCTATGGATTGAGTAAGATCCTTCAAGTATGTTTTCATCGGTGCACTTAGGCAATAAAAATTTCTTCTAAATGTGTTTGATCAATTAGTGTAAGAGAAAATTGAGCATTGTACGAACTTGTGATGGCAAAGTAATAAAAGCGACGGACTGCATAATAAAGGTTGCTATCGTAAGGGGCAATAGAACATGACGTTCTTTTGCATTAAGGGATTTGGCATACAAACCAAAAAGCGCATGACAACCTCTGCTTCCCTCTGTGAAGGGCCTATCTTTTATGTGTTTACTTTTATGCAAGAGTCAAAGTATTCTTCCTTATTCATTTTTACTTTTTCTTTTTGCAAGCATCATGTGGTGAGGAAAGATCTAGGCACATATATCCAGTTGGATATGAGTGAGCATGAGTTATTATTGTTGACATCACCCTTGAGGTGAATACGTTGGGAGGCGAAACTATAAGCCCCTATCTTTCTATGTGTCCGATTGAAACTTTTTGCTCATGGGTATGCTGTGAGTGTTAGCAATCATAGAAGATTAAATGATGGTTGAGTATGTGGACTTGCCAAAAGGCTTCGACACGACACCCTTCCTGAAAATATGATGAATTGTAGTTGCAAAGTTGACTGAGAACATAGTTTGTTGGTTTTCAATAAGGTTTATGCTTTATACTTCTATGTTGTGATGAATTGTTACTTGTTCATGAGAAGTTATATGATGAAGTTATATAATAAAAGTTATATGAAAAAGTCCTATGACAAAGTTTGTTGCTGCTATGATAATAAGCATGATGCTACTATGTCCGCATTTTGTTTTTATCGACACCTCTCTCTCAAACCATGTGGACATGTTTTTCGATATCGGCTTTCGCTTGAGGACAAGCGAGGTCTAAGCTTGGGGGAGTTGATACGTCCATTTTGCATCATGATTTCCTACTGTTATTTATAATGTTTTTATGCATAATAATGCTTTATGGGTAATTCTAATGCCTTTTCTCTCATAATATGCAAGGTTTACACAAAGAGGGAGAATGCCGACAGCTGGAATTCTCGACCTGAAAAATCATATTAGAGACACCTATTCTGCACATCTCCAAATAAGCTGAAACTTCACGGAGAATTATTTTTGGAATATATAAAAGATACTGGAGCAAATAACTACCGGAGGGGGGCCACCTGGTGACCACAAGACACCAGGGCACGCCAGGCCCCCCAGGCACGCCCTGGTGGGTTGTGGCCAGCCCGGCCCACCTTTGGTGCCCATCTTCTGGTACTTAAGGCCTTTTGACCTACAAAAAATCAAGAGGGGACTTTCGGGATGGAACGCCGCCGTCTCGAGGCGAAACTTGGGCAGGAGCACTTTTGCCCTCCGGCGGAGCGATTCCGTCGGGGGAACTTCCCTCCCAGAGGGGGAAATCGAAGCCATCGTCATCACCAACGACCCTCTCATCTTTGGGAGGCCAATCTTCATCAACATCTTCAACAACACCATCTCCTCTCAAACCCTAGTTCATCTCTTGTGTCCAATCTTTGTACCAGAACCTCAGATTGGTACTTGTGGGTGACTAGTAGTGTTGATTACATCTCGTAGTTGATTACTATATGGTTTATTTGGTGAAAGATTATATGTTCAGATCCATTATGCTATTTAATACCCCTCTGATCTTGAGCATGAATATCATTTGTGAGTAGTTACCTTTGTTCTTGAGGTCACGGGAGAAGTCATGTTGCAAGTAATCATGTGAAGTTGATATGTGTTCGATATTTTGATGATACGGATGTTGTGATTCCCTTAGTGGTGTCATGTGAACGTCGACTACATGGCACTTCACCATCTTTGGGCCTAAGGGAATGCATTGTGGAGTAGTTATTAGATGATGGGTTGCTAGAGTGACAGAAGCTTAAACCCTAGTTTATGCGCTATTCCGTAAGGGGCTAATTTGGATCCAAATGTTTAATGCTATGGTTAGATTTTATCTTAATACTTTTCTCGTAGTTGCAGATGCTTGCGAGAGGGTTAATCATAAGTGGGAGGTTTGTTCAAGTAAGAACAGCACCCAAGCACCGGTCCACCCACATATGAAATTATCAAAGTAGCGAACGCAAATCAAACCAACATGATGAAAGTGACTAGATGAAATTCCCGTGTACCCTCAAGAACGCTTGCTTATTATAAGAGACCGTTTTGGCCTGTCCTTTGCCACAAAAGGATTGGGCTATCTTGCTGCACATTATTTACCGTTACCGTTACTTGCTCGTTACCAATTATCTTGCTATCAAACTACCTGTTACCTACAATTTCAGTGCTTGTAGAAATTACCTTGCTGAAAATCGCTTGTCATTTCCTTCTGCTCCTCATTGGGTTCGACACTCTTACTTATTGAAAGGACTACGATTGACCCCCTATACTTGTGGGTCATCATGTTTTACCTTAATGATCTTTAGTAGTTGCGGATGCTTTCTAGAGTTACAATCATAAGTATGGAAAGTATGTTAGCTCATGCCTCTCCCTCATATAAAATTGCAATAATGATTGCCGATCTAGTTATCGATTTCCTAGGACAATCTCGCAAATACTACCACCACTTTTCCACACCCGCTATATTAACTTGATTGTTCTTTTATTAAAACAACACCTAACTTTATTTCCACATTCTTTATTACCTTGCAAAACTATCTTCTTACACCCACAAAGTACTTCTAGTTTTATTCCCGCAAAGTAGTTGATTTCTTGTACTAGGTATAGTGAACATTGTTGCACGTTGAGTTGTATCGGTGGTCGATACAAATTGATAGAATATCAATTTCGCCTTTAGCTCCTTGTTGGGATCGACACTCTTGCTTATCGAAAAGGGCTACAAACGATCCCATATACTTGGGGGTTATCACTCTCATAATTGAAAATGAGTAATTCAAGATCCTGATCTTATTCTCAGCAATTGATGTGGACATCACTGATGACGAGAATTTTGACCAGTAGGCGAACTTTTGCCGACCGTATCTCCATATAACTCATGTTCATCTTTCGATGCTTCGTGCTCCGAGCTCAAACGATTTTGCCAGAAATTTAAGACAACCGAGTGTTATCTTCATACATGGTCTGACCATCTACCTGTAACACCCCTGGATTTCAACTATAGTAACCTAGGTGATCAGGCTACAGTGATCACAATGTTAAGCTAATCCATTTTTGCTAAATAGTGCATGATCACATTTGGATCCTATCTTTTTTTCAAAAGTCTTTTGCAATTAAAATTCAATAATAAGTGGTTTAAATAATTTTTTGCAAACCAGAAATAAAAATCATGCTTAGGTTGCAAATATTCCCTAAGCTATTTTTCAGTCATAACCAACATTTGATAAATTGTTTTGGTGCCTCTGAAACAATTTAGCAGAGGCCAATTCTATTATTTTAAAAGCCTTTTGAATTATGTAACTTTCCAAACATTTTGAAATAGCTGACAAACTTTTTGTGGCAGTGCCAAAAATTGCAACACTAATTATTGGCCAAGTTCCATATTTTACAAAACCTAATTGGTACTTAATTTAAATGCAAAACAGAGTTTGAATAAAAAAATCCGAAAAAGATTTGAAATAGAAAGAAACCCCACCCTGGCCACTTGAGGCCTACTGCTACAGGGAGGGCCCAGCCCATCTCCCTCTCACCCCCTTCCTCCTGCTCACAGGAGGCCGTGGATGGCCATCCTGGCCGCCATGGCCGTGCACTGGCCACGTGCCGGCGATCCCACGGCTCCCTGGGAGGACAAGGTGTCGCCCTGTGCTTCCTCGACTGAACCCTAGCCACTTCTTCCCTCCCCTCGCGCCGCTTCGCTCTCTCCCGCACACGCCCGCGTCGTCGTCGCCATGGCCGGGCTCGATCCCGTGGCCACCGGCCGTCCCTCGTCGCACAAACACGTCGAGGAGGACCGCCACCCTCGGCTTCGTCCATTCAGAGCAACGAATCGAGCCGGGACAGCCAGTACACTCATCATCGACCTCTTCATCTCCGCGTACATCGCCGGCGTTCGTCGTCGTTTGCCGCTGCTCCGGTCCACCTCCGGCCTCCCCGACCTCACCGTCGTGCTCGTGGTGAGCTCCTCTACCGATCCCCCCCTGGTCCCCTTCGATTCGTCGCCGTTTGCCGCCGTCCCCGAGTTCGTCCGAGCGTACGTGTACGCGTATGTACGTGCGTGCGTGCGCGCCCGCGCGTGACCTCGCCTGCGAGCCCCTGCTGCACCTGGGGCACGCCCTGGCTGCCCCCTGGCCGCGCCCACGCAGCCATCGGCGGCCGCCTGCTACGCGTCGCGCCTCGCCCGCTGCCCTGCCGCTGCTCTGCGTTGCTGTTGCTGCTGTGTGCTGTCGCCGCTCCGCCACGCCCTGCTGCTGCTGCTGCTAGCCCCTGCGCGCTGCTGCTCTTGGCTGCCTCCGCTGGATGCCGCCGCCGCTGCGCTGCTGCTATGCCGCTGCCGTCGCCGCTGCACTGCTGCTGCTTGCTTGCCGCTGCTCCCTGCTAGCGCTGCTGCAGCCGGCTGCTCCTGATGCAGGCCATGGCCGTGTGTGCCTGCCTGTGTGTGTGAGCGTGAGTGTGTGTTGTGTGTGCGCGTGAGAGTGTGTGTACATGCAATTAGTTTGGACTAATTTTCTATTAGTTAGGAGTTAACTAGTGCTAGTTTAGTAAGTGTGTCAATGACATGTGGACCCCCATGCATAAAATAAACTTTCACCTAAAATGTGTCACTGACACTTGGGTCCCACAAGCACTATTCCCCCTTTTGACCAGTCAATTTGACTTGGTCAATTCGGATTAAATAAATGAAAAAAATTCAGAAATTCGATAAAACTTTGAAAAATCATATAAAATAAATCGTAAGTCGGCTGGAAAAGTTTTATACATGAAAGTTGATCAGAAAAATCCCATGAATCCGAATACACAGTCCGTTCGTCTGTCACGTGCTCTTATCATAACGAACATGGAACTTTTCCATCTGTTTCATCTGCCCGGTAGTAGCCCGAGACCCGGAAAATATCGTCGGATATTATTCCGACCCGTCTGCGACGTGTAGTACTGCGTTAGTGCTTGCCTAGCTCTGCATATTGCCATGACATGCATCGTGATTGCATCTATGCCTTGTATTTATTGTTTCTTTCCCCCTCTTCTCTCCGGTAGACACCGAGACTGACGCTGCTGCCGAGTACGATTACACCGTCGACGATCAGTCCTTTGTCACAGAGCAGCAAGGCAAGCAACCCCCCCCCCCTTGAGCATTCCGATATCGCCCATTTCTTTCCCTCTCAATCTTTGCATTAGATTTTGCTACTGTATTAGTTAGCTCCTATTCTGATGCATAGCCTGTTTTTGATAAACTGCTACCATACCTGCAATCATATCAACTGCTTAGTATAGGTTGATCAATGAATCCCCTGTGACCCCCTTAGTCCCAGTTGCCCCTGCTTCTTCATCAACGACTCGACGACCCGAAGATTCGAAGACTCGGTCAACCGACCGACGAGCCAGGCCCCTCACATCACCGCACCCCCTTAGTTGTACGACTCTGCAGAGCTACTATCAAGTACCGAGGGTGACACCTCGTGAAGTACTCATGATGCTAGCTCTGTAGTGCAGCTAGTCGGTCGTGGTTATCGAGGGTGATTCCTCCTTCACCACTCCCGACGATGTCTCTGTCGTGCAACCCCTCAAGTGTGGGACCCTCGAGAGTGATTCCTCTAAGTCCACCTTGACGGTTTCATCGAGCGGGACCGTATGAGGGTGATTCCTCAGGTTCCGTCTTGATGTTTTATACACACAGTTACTATGACCTGGTTACAGAAACTTGTTGGTGATGGGTCGGCCCTGAGGGGTACCCACGGTTTGATGATGATGAGGCGTGGACGGGCAGGAGAGGCCCTTGCCACACATCCTCGAGACGGGGTGACGGGACCGCACTTCATGGGTCGCGCTTGCCCCGCATTAATAAAATGCTAATGGGTTGGGTATTTGATCTGAGTTGGTCTGACTGACCTTTTACGCACCAAACCATCGCGTGGGAGAAGTTATGGGTACTCAGCGTCGTTGTATCAGCCGAAGCTCTTCGGACGTCAGAAATGGAGCGACGCGTGCCGGATTGGACTGGACGGTACAGCTCTTGGACTGGAGTGTGCTAGGTCTGCTTCCGGCCGCCCACGCATTGTGCAGGAGCGCGTAGGGCAAGTGGGCCCACGACCCCTGTGTGCTTAGGATTTAGACCGGCGGGCTGGCCTCTCTGTTGAGTCTAGGTGGGGCGACGACGTGTTCCTATCCCGAGGCCGGGCATTACCCAGGAAAGTGTGTCCGGCCGGAGGTGAGCAAGCGTGTTGGAAATGAGGTGCACCCCTGCAGGGATGAATAATCTATTCGAATAGCCGTGTCCACGGTAACAGGACGACTTGGAGTTGTACTTTGACCTACTACAACTATAACTGTCATTTAAATTTGAAATGAATGTTGGCTCCGAGATTGCTCCCTCGCAGGGAGTCGGGGAAGAATCTCTGGGCGTGGTTACTTAATAAAATTTGTTATAATAATATTGCTATATATGAGATACCAATCTACACTCTTCTAATGCTGCAAGTTGTTGAAGATGCTAGTCTTCGATAGGACTAGGCCTTCCCTCTACTCTTGCTTTCTGCAGTCAGCCCAGATATATCCCCATTCCTTGATACTGATGCATACTTAGCATAGTTCTGATGTCAGTCTTGCGAGTACTTTGGATGAGTACTCACCGCTGCTTTGCTTCTCTTCCCCCCCCCCCCTCGATACGATGCTGCGTTCAGACGATGGAGCCCAGGAGATGGAGTACGCCGGAGACGACTACTACACCACCGCTGGAGCCTACTACTACGTGGAGAGTGCCGACACTCAGGAGTAGTTAGGAGGTTCCCAGGCAGGAGGCCTCGCCTCTTTCGATCCACTGCTTATGTTTGTGCTAGCCTTCTTAAGGCAAAACTTGTTTAACTTATGTCTGTACTCAGATATTATTTGCTTCCGCTGACTCGTGCTTGTCGAGCTTTGTATTTGAGCCCTCGAGGCCCCTGGCTTGTAATATGGAGCTGTATGACTTTATTTGTGTCTAGAGTTGTGTTGTGATATTAATTAGTGAGTCCCTAATCTTGGTCGTACGCATTGCGTGTATGTTTAGCGTACGGTCGAAATCGGGGACGTCACAAATTGGTATCAGAGCCGACTGCCTGTAGGTAGCCCCCTTTCCAACTCCTTGGCCGAAGTTGAGTCTAGTCATTGAAAAACTTTTACTAACATAGTTGTGTGGCTTACGGGCCCACATCTCAATCGGGTGGTATTAGGATCTTTTATTCCTCATCTATACTCTCGGTTCTGATCTCTCTTCTCTTTCGGGTTAAAGATTTTACTAACTCTAACTCTAGGTTCTCGTAACTACTTCCTCCGGAGAGCCCCTCATTCCAGATGATGGCTTGATTCATCAGAAGATTCCGAAGATACTCTTTGATGTTCTCCCGAGAACTTGTGCTCGTTGATTTTGCGATTTCCTTCCATCGCCAACCCCTGCGGATAACTCCTCATCCTTATCAAGGATTCGTTCGTCCCTAGTTGTTCTTATCTTTCACAAAATTCTTCGAAACGCTATCCGGTCTTCCGAAATCATGAGCAGCCTACTACTCTTGACCTTTCTCACCTGCTCACATGGTGGTTAATTACATATGTCAAGCCGTATCCATTAAAACCCTCTGTGGTTTTCATTTGATTTTATTGATTCAACCTGTGTGTGGATGCACGCAATCATCAGTTGTTACTCATAAATTATCCATCCGGCTCAGACGTCTTTCCAACTTGAATTGGTTCTCGACAAATCAACCTTGTTTGATTGTCCATCTAAGTCCGCTCATCTTGCTTGTATTTGATCGGAGCATCTGATTCTGATACACCAATTGAGGAATTTTAATTCCTTGGTTATTTTAAGCATCGATTTAATCAGATGATCTCTAATCCGATGCCTTGCGTTCTTTCTCCTTCTGATTGGGTACCGATACTCACATCAGATTCCTTTGTGGGGCGCCATAACCATTGTTGGGTTATTACCCGACAGCATCCTTCACCTGCAAAATCCTCGTGAGTTCTTCCCCCGATGCATGATGCCATTGGTAAATTGCGTCTTCTTCCTCTGGTAAGTTGTATCCTATGCTTTTGTCAGTCATGCTATTTTGTCAAGCATGTGTTAATTACTCTTGAAGCTTGTGGTATATGTTCCTAAGATGCCCCGATGGGTTGAACCTATGTCTTCCTTAATCCGTGTGAACCCGACTGTTTTCACGAGTCTTACTCTCCTGGTGTTTTGCCAGTTAAACTTTCAAAACTACAAATTTATCAAAGGCGAGGAGTAAATGGAAGGTGATGCATTGATGAAGTGGGAGTCGACCTTGAAATTTGTGCTCATGCCCATGGAAGCAATGTTGATCTTATCATAGAAGCTTCTCGTAAAGATAAATTTCTCTTGGTATAATTTGATCCGGTATCTGTGATCTTGTACTTTACAATCGTGGCTCCAACCATGATGTTCTACTGAGTTTTCGTTCTTGGACAAGTTAAAGTGCTTGTCCTCCACAGATCAATACACTAGTCTAACCTCTATTCTGATCTACCTCCGAGTATTACCCCTGGTATCTCGAGAAAATCATGGAGCTACATAGCTTCTTATAAGCTCCTCATCAGCTATGTTTTCCTTCATTGATTCCAGTTTCCTCGTGTTCTGAGTTGTTGGACACTCAAGGACACCGATAATTGAATCGATTCCACATTGCGATCCAACAACTCTTAGTAATCTTCTTTTCTTATGAGTTTGTACTCGATCATGTATTTCCAAGCTGTTAGGCTACATCATCATCGTCATGCTAAGGCTTGACCATGCTATATATATCCTTCATCCCCGGAACACAGTTCCAACAGTGCTCTATGCTTACATCGAGTTTTCAACGTCATGTTGGTTGTCTTGAAAGGCAATTTCGACTCTGAGCTAGCACTCTAAACTGTGGTTCCGACCACCCTTCGCTTCATCATTTCCTTGCTTGATGTCGTCGCTGATCGATTGAGACTTCTCGGCAAATGTGTCGTGATCCTCATCAGCATTCTGGGCTCTTCCAGGATATCAATTAAATTCATGATGAGAGTAGCATCCTTGTCCGTGGTAATTGGTGTTGTCGTTGGCGACATCCTTGCCATCACCTTTCATTTCTTTGTTCCCGTGTTGTTTCTAACCGGAATACTGACAAATGGACTGTGATGTGTAAATTCAACACTTATGGCATACCAACTCTATTACCTTGGAGTTAATGAACAACAAGTCCATTCTTAGTGTATTGGCTGTCGAGTCAGCACTCTAACATTGGTCGTGCTACTTAGTCTGTATTTTGGGTGCACCTTTCGATTAATGTTTAATTGTGGATGTTTCCTTCAGGCATACCTCAATATATCATCTGGTTTTGTTCACTCAATCGTGGAGATCCTTCTTTGTGGGAATCTCGACGAATTGTTGCTGAGCCCATCAGCCACATCCTCTTCTCCCTCGTGGTTCATGATGAACATTGAAGCTAGTGTTGGAAACCTTGAAAGCATTATCTTTGTGTCTAGCTCATGAAGAATATGTTTGATAAAGGAAGTGTTTCCTCTAAGTTCACGTGCATTTTACCGCCGTGATTACGAGAAAATTTGTCTCGCTTCCTCTGGAAATGCATCAGAGTATGAGCTATCTACAACAGTATTGCATGTGCGAAGTATCCTATGGCTTGATAGATTTGCTACCTTCACCCCATATGTAATTCCTAGCACGCCAAGCCACTGATTGTTTTGATCGGGGAAAAGAAGTTCCTCGTAAGAGCTAATCCAAACTTACACATGGAACTTTGATATCCTCTATGATGGTCCCCAACCAGAACTTGATTACATTCCATTCTAGAAAATTTCCATGTGGGCACGAGTGTCTTGACCTTGTGTTCATATGTCTTGCAGTCGGGCTAATGATTCAAGGCTTGCTTCTGTTGATCATTCCCCGAGAATCTTGCCGCATCGTCTCATAGACATGTGTTTCATCCTTTTTCCTTCTCAGGCCTGCTGAGCCTGAGATATCCTGACACCAACCAGATCTGAATCTCGGACAGATATGATGGTTGGAACATTATCAAGAATTATAACTTTGGTCTTTATTACTCGGTAAGGTGATGTTGTAGCTAGCACACCTGGCCGGATGACCTATTGTTATAATGCTTTGTTCAGCAAGGGTTGCCATTCTTCCATGGGAAAATTATAAGACTTATTTTATAAGTTGTTCCTACTGGATCCTTTGTGTATCCAAACTCCATCCTTTACTCGAAACACCATATCATTGCTATCCCGAAGCATGGATGTGGTATACCAATCATCAAAAGGAATAATGTAAGCTCAATGCTAATTGTTTCTTGATCAATTATCCAAACACCATTGTATGGGAATGTCATAAATTTCCTCGCCCCTTTTTCCTAAATGGTTACCTACTTGCTATCCTGTCATGTATATCATGCTCTGTTTTTTTCCTTGGGGAAGGATATACTCCTAAAACTTGAGTATAAACACATTTTCCTTTCCATTGGTCTGTTTAATGTGATGAACACATTTTTCCTTTCCATTGGTCTGTTTAACCCTTCTTGTAATCTAGCTTATCTGAACAGTGGTAATTCCCTGCTTAGGTAAACACCTCGGTGATCAATTCTGTCAGTAAGGCCCTGTTATTATTGTTGATAACATTCCGGTAACCGCCAGTGGACGAGAACTTCGCCTATTGGTCCGCCTCGTTTCAACGAGCAGGAAAATGGTTCTATTCGTCCCCCGCCCTTGGTACCAACGTTGTTGCCAACATAACTGACAAGCTATCCTCTGACACGTCTTATTTCATGACCGTGCAAGTTGTCACCGCTCTCCCTGCTCTTAACCACATGGTCGGCCCATAACCCTCAGTTCCACAGGATCGAAACCTGACTCTCCTGTACATCTTTGTTTCTAAAGTATCCTTGCACTTGGCTTCGTATGTAATCCCCGAGCCACCGTCCAAGGGATGATCTATTCTAGTATCAGACGCAATATTTATTCTCGTTGCTCTGAACCCCCCCTTTCGCCTTCTGATCAGGCATCGAATGATTGCCTACCCGTTTGAAGCTTTTGTACCATAGCTTTTGCTCTCAATGAATTCCCTGAGTTACAACTCGAGGAATAATTCTTGTAATCTTCCTGAGTTCACCGTCAGATGCCCAACTTTGTCTAGATTCGTTCTTCCAGAGTTTTCCCTTCTTATCGCATACGTAGGACGATGAAGGTCCTGAATCGAGGATGACGAGTTTTTCAAGATGACCTGAAACGGAGAATTGAAGACATCAATGAAAGGGATCAACTTCTTCGAGAAGAGCCATCAAGAACAAGAAGACTCGTTAGCTTTTCGTAACCAAACATTTCCCCCTTACCTCTACCTCTTAATTCTCGGGACGAGAATGTCCTTTAGTAGGGGAGAGTTGTAACACCCCTAGATTTCAACTATAGTAACCTAGGTGATCAGGCTACAGTGATCACAATGTTAAGCTAATCCATTTTTGCTAAACAGTGCATGATCACATTTGGATCCTATCTTTTTTTCAAAAGTCTTTTGCAATTAAAATTCAATAATAAGTGGTTTAAATAATTTTTTGCAAACCAGAAATAATAATCATGCTTAGGTTGCAAATATTCCCTAAGCTATTTTTCAGTCATAACCAACATTTGATAAATTGTTTTGGTGCCTCTGAAACAATTTAGCAGAGGCCAATTCTATTATTTTAAAAGCCTTTTGAATTATGTAACTTTCCAAACATTTTCAAATAGCTGCCAAACTTTTTGTGGCAGTGCCAAAAATTGCAATACTAATTATTGGCCAAGTTCCATATTTTACAAAACCTAATTGGTACTTAATTTAAATGCAAAACAGAGTTTGAATAAAAAAAATCCGAAAAAGATTTGAAATAGAAAGAAACCCCACCCTGGCCACTTGAGGCCTACTGCTACAGGGAGGGCCCAGCCCATCTCCCTCTCACCCCCTTCCTCCTGCTCACAGGAGGCCGTGGATGGCCATCCTGGCCGCCATGGCCGTGCACTGGCCACGTGCCGGCGATCCCACGGCTCCCTGGGAGGACAAGGCGTCGCCCTGTGCTTCCTCGACTGAACCCTAGCCGCTTCTTCCCTCCCCTCGCGCCGCTTCGCTCTCTCCCGCACACGCCCGCGTCGTCGTCGCCATGGCCGGGCTCGATCCCGTGGCCACCGGCCGTCCCTCGTCGCACCAACACGTCGAGGAGGACCGCCACCCTCGGCTTCGTCCATTTAGAGCAACGAATCGAGCCGGGACAACCAGTACACTCATCATCGACCTCTTCATCTCCGCGTACATCGCCGGCGTTTGTCGTCGTTTGCCGCTGCTCCGGTCCACCTCCGGCCTCCCCGACCTCACCGTCGTGCTCGTGGTGAGCTCCTCTACCGATCCACCCTGGTCCCCTTCGATTCGTCGCCGTTTGCCGCCGTCCCCGAGTTCGTCCGAGCGTACGTGTACGCGTATGTACGTGCGTGCGTGCGCGCCCGCGCGTGACCTCACCCGCGAGCCCCTGCTGCACCTGGGGCACGCCCTGGCTGCCCCCTGGCCGCGCCCACGCAGCCATCGGCGGCCGCCTGCTACGCGTCGCGCCTCGCCCGCTGCCCTGCCGCTGCTCTGCGTTGCTGCTGCTGCTGTGTGCTGTCGCCGCTCCGCCACGCCCTGCTGCTGCTGCTGCTAGCCCCTGCGCGCTGCTGCTCTTGGCTGCCTCCGCTGGACGCCGCCGCCGCTGCGCTGCTGCTATGCCGCTGCCGTCGCCGCTGCACTGCTGCTGCTTGCTTGCCGCTGCTCCCTGCTAGCGCTGCTGCAGCCGGCTGCTCCTGATGCAGGCCATGGCCGTGTGTGCCTGCCTGTGCCTGTGTGTGTGAGCGTGAGTGTGTGTTGTGTGTGTGCGTGAGAGTGTGTGTACAGGCAATTAGTTTGGACTAATTTTCTATTAGTTAGGAGTTAACTAGTGCTAGTTTAGTAAGTGTGTCAATGACATGTGGACCCCCATGCATAAAATAACCTTTCACCTAAAATGTGTCACTGACACTTGGGTCCCACAAGCACTATTCCCCCTTTTGACCAGTCAATTTGACTTGGTCAATTCGGATTAAATAAATGGAAAAAATTCAGAAATTCGATAAAACTTTGAAAAATCATATAAAATAAATCGTAAGTCGGATAAAAAAGTTTTATACATGAAAGTTGATCAGAAAAATCCCACGAATCCGAATACACAGTCCGTTCGTCTGTCATGTGCTCCTATCATAACGAACATGGAACTTCTCCATCTGTTTCATTTGTCCGGTAGTAGCCCGAGACCCGGAAAATATCGTCGGATATTATTCCGACCCGTCTGCGACGTGTAGTACTGCGTTAGTGCTTGCCTAGCTCTGCATATTGCCATGACATGCATCGTGATTGCATCTATGCCTTGTATTTATTGTTTCTTCCCCCCTCTTCTCTCCGGTAGACACCGAGACTGACGCTGCTGCCGAGTACGACTACACCGTCGACGATCAGTCCTTTGTCGCAGAGCAGCAAGGCAAGCAACCCCCCCCCCCTTGAGCATTCCGACATCGCCCATTTCTTTCCCTCTCATTCTTGCATTAGATTTTGCTACTGTATTAGTTAGCTCCTATTCTGATGCATAGCCTGTTTTTGATAAACTGCTACCATACCTGCAATCATATCAATTGCTTAGTATAGGTTGATCAATGAATCCCCTGTGACCCCCTTAGTCCCAGTTGCCCCTGCTTCTTCATCAACGACTCGTCGACCCGAAGATTCGAAGACTCGGTCAGTCGGCCGACGAGCCAGTCCCCTCACATCACCGCACCCCCCTTAGTTGTACGACTCTACAGAGCTACTATCGAGTACCGAGGGTGACACCTCGTGAAGTACTCATGATGCTAGCTCTGTAGTGCAGCTAGTCGGTCGTGGTTATCGAGGGTGATTCCTCCTTCACCACTCCCGACGATGTCTCTGTCGTGCAACCCCTCAAGTGTGGGACCCTCGAGGGTGATTCCTCTAAGTCCACCTTGACGGTTTCATCGAGCGGGACCCTATGAGGGTGATTCCTCAGGTTCCGTCTTGATGTTTTATACACACAGTTACTATGACCTGGTTACAAAAACTTGTTGGTGATGGGTCGGCCCTGAGGGGTACCCACGGTTTGATGATGATGAGGCGTGGACGGGCAGGAGAATCTCTGGGCGTGGTTACTTAATAAAATTTGTTATAATAATATTGCTATATATGAGATACCAATCTACACTCTTCTAATGCTGCAACTTGTTGAAGATGCTAGTCTTCGATAGGACTAGGCCTTCCCTCTACTCTTGCTTTCTGCAGTCAGCCCAGATATATCCCCATTCCTTGATACTGATGCATACTTAGCATAGTTCTGATGTCAGTCTTGCGAGTACTTTGGATGAGTACTCACCGCTGCTTTGCTTCTCTTTCGCCCCCCCCCCCCCTCGATACGATGCTGCGTTCAGACGATGGAGCCCAGGAGATGGAGTACGCCGGAGACGACTACTACACCACCGCTGGAGCCTACTACTACGTGGAGAGTGCCGACACTCATGAGTAGTTAGGAGGTTCCCAGGCAGGAGGCCTCGCCTCTTTCGATCCGCTGCTTATGTTTGTGCTAGCCTTCTTAAGGCAAAACTTGTTTAACTTATGTCTGTACTCAGATATTATTTGCTTCCGCTGACTCGTGCTTGTCGAGCTTTGTATTCGAGCCCTCGAGGCCCCTGGCTTGTAATATGGAGCTGTATGACTTTATTTGTGTGTAGAGTTGTGTTATGATATTAATTAGTGAGTCCCTAATCTTGGTCGTACGCATTGCGTGTATGTTTAGCGTACGGTCGAAATTGGGGGCGTCACACTACCCGTCTTACACCTGATGATAACCGACAAGTATAGGGGATCGAGACAGTCTTGACGGGTAGTATTTCACCCTAATTTATTGATTTGACACAAGGGGAGCCAAAGAATATTTATAGGCCTTGACAGTTGAGTTGCTAATTCAATCACACCTGGGATATCTCTCTGCAGCAAAGATTTAGTAGCACGGAAAATGATAGTAGTAGCAATAATAGTGATAGCAACAATTTTGGTAACAGTAGTAACAATAGCAATTGAGTAACAGGTGTGACAGTAACACCAACAGTAGTAACTTAGCAAGATTCAGTATATGTAAAGCGTACGCCATGGTGCAGTGATGGAAATATATGGATGGCATCAATCATGTAACAGTTCCACACTAGGGCGACACAGAACTAGCTCCAATTCATCAATATAATGTAGGCATGTATTCTGTATATAGTCATACGTGCTTGCGATAAGAACTTGCATGGCCTCTTTTGTCCTACTCTCCTGTGGCAGCGGGGTCCTATTGAAAACTAAGGGATACTAAGGCCTCCTTTTAATATAGAACCGGAACAAAGTATTAACACATGGTGAACACATGAACTCCTCAAACTACGGCAATCACCGAAAAGAATCCCAATTATTGTCACCTTGGGGTATGCGGATCAAGACATGTAATAGGTGCATACAACTTGCAAGATAGGATCCAAATCACTCTTATATTCATGAAAACATAATAGGTTAAGATCTGAAATCATGGCACTCAGGCCCTAGTGACAAGCATTAAGCATATCAAAGTCATAGCAACATCAATCTCAGAACATAGTGGATACTAGGGATCAAGCCCTATCAAATTTAACACGATACCATGTTCAATTCCATCCACACCCCTCACCGACCAGCAAGCCTACAAAGGAATTACTAACGCCCGGTGGTGAGCATCATGGAATAGTTGATGGAGAAGGGTTGGTGATGACGATGGCGACGAATCCCCCACTCCGGAGCCCCAAACGGACTCCAGATCAGTCCTCCGGAGGAAGAACAGGAGGTGGCGGCGGCTCCGTCTCGTAGATCACGATGAAAACTTCTCTCTGATTTTTTTCTCCGAAGATGTGAATTTATAGGACTGGATTTAGGGTCGGGGCAGCCTCGTGGGCCCCAGCACACAACAGGGCCCGGCCAGGGGGGTGGTCGCGCCCTGTTGCCTCTTGATAACCCACAAGTATAGGGGATCACAACAGTTTTCGAGGGTAGATATTCAACCCAAATTTATAGATTCGACACAAGGGGAGCCAAAGAATACTTGAGAGTATTAGCAGTTGAGTTGTCAATTCGACCACACCTAGAGATAAATATCTGCAGCAAAGTGATCAGTAGCACAGTAATATGATAGGTTTGATAGTAGTAGCAATAGTAACAGCAAGAGTAACAGTAGTAGCAATGGTTTTGTAGCAGTTGGAACAGCAGCAACAACAGTAGTAACTTAGCAAGCATACTAAACGGAAAGGTCGTAGGCACTGGATCGGTAACTCGTTAGATGATATTCATCATGTGACAGTCATAACCTAGGGCGATACAGAACTAGCTCCAGTTCATCAATATAATGTAGGCATGTATTCCGTAAATAGTCATACGTGCTTATGGAAAAGAACTTGCATGACATCTTTTGTCCTACCCTCCCGTGGCAGCGGGGTCCATAAGGAAACTAAGGGATATTAAGGCCTCCTTTTAATAGAGAACCGGAACAAAGCATTAACACATGGTGAATACATGAACTCCTCAAACTACGGTCATCACCGCGAAGTATCCCAAATATTGTCACTATGGGGTTGACGGATCATAACACGTAATAGGTGCATATGACTAGGCAAGATCGGATCAAGAACATCGATATAATGATGATAACATAAACAGTTCAGATCTTAAATCATGGCACTCGGGCCCTAGTGACAAGCATTAAGCATGGCAAAGTCATAGCAACATCAATCTTAGAACATAGTGGATACTAGGGATCAAGCCATAACAAAACTAACTCGATTACATGATGAATCTCATCCAACTCCTCACCGACCAGCAAGCCTACGAAGGAATTACTCACTCCCGGTGGGGAGCATCATGGAATTGGCGATGGAGAAAGGTTGGTGATGACGAAGATCGAAGATTCCCCTCTCTGGAGCCCCAAACGGACTCCAGATCTGGCCTCCCGATGAAGAACAGGAGGCGACGGTGGCTCCGTCTCGTGAAACGCGATAATTCTTTCTCTCTGATTTTTTTCTCCAAATTTAGGAATTTATAGTGGCGGAGGTAGGGCAAGTGGGGCCCCGAGGTGAGCACAACCCACCAGGGCGCAACCACGGGTGTCTGGTGCGCCCTGGTGTATTGTGCCCATCCTGGGCCCCCTCTCCGGTGGTTTTTCGCTCCGGTATTTTTTATATTTTCCAAAATAAATATCCAAAAAGTTTCATTCCGTTCCGAGAACTTCTATTTCTGCACAAAAACAACACCATGGTAGTTCTGCTCAAAACAGCGTCAGTCCGGGTTACTTCCATTCAAATCATACAAATTATAGTCCAAAGCAAGGGCAAAAGAGTGAGGAAAAGTAGATACGTTGGAGACGTAACAACTCCCCCAAGCTTAAACCTTTGCTTGTCCTCAAGCAATTCAGTTGACAAACTGAAAGTGATAAAGAAAAACTTTTATGAACTCTTTTGTTCTTGTTTACATATATATGCTTAATTAGCACCCAGGTTTTCAGCAAAGATTATGACTAACCATGTCAACAATAACTCTTAGGAATTATATTCATTCATAACAATAACATAAGCAACTAGCGAGCAATAATAATATATCTTAAACGCCAACACTTTGTCAAAACAATCATGATACAACATGACAATAGTGGTATCTCGCTAGCCCTTTCTGAGACCGCAAAACATAAATGCAGAGCACATCCAAAGTTCAAGCAGCGACTAAACATTGTAATTCATGGTAGAAAAGATCCAGTCATGCTGCACCCAACATCAACTATACACAATGCATGAGGATGACAATAGTGCTCTCAGGGCTGGCGCTTATTTGAGAAGGTGATGACTCAACATAAAAGTAAATAGATAGTCCATTCACAGAGGGAAGCATGGATTTGCAGCGGTGCCAGAGCTCGGAGTTTAAAACGGGGATAGATATAATTTTGAGAGGTACACCCTTCGTGTCAACGTCACGACCAAGAGTTATCAACATCTTCCATGCTAAACAAATTAGCGACGGTTCCCAAGCGGTAAAAGTAAAGGTTTACTCTCCCTCCACCAACAATCACACTCCACGGCGAGCCGTATCCACGGGTACCGTCCAAACCAACAACATTCCTGGGGGAGTTTTGTTTAATTATTTTTGAGTTTTGATTTCGGGACTGGGAATCCCTATTACCGCCCCTCTCGTGTAAGGACAAGTGAATAAACACTCGTCGTGAGAATAACCCGCTTAGCATGGAAGATACTGACCGCCCCCTGTCGCTTCATGAGCGGTCCAGGCACAAAAAATAGATGTTCATTTGAATTTTTGGAGGTGGCACATGCAAATTTACTTTGGAACGGCAGGGTAATACCGCATATAGGTAAATATGGTAGACTCATCTGGCATAACTTGGTTTAAGGGTTTTGATGCACAAGCAGTATTCCCGCTTAGTACAGGCGGAGGCTAGAAATTAGATTGAGAAGCGGCCAGCTAGAGAGCGAAGACGGTCATGAACATGCATTACATATAATCAACATTGAATACTAGAATGATTAGGATATGGACACCATGAACATAAATATCATGAAGGCTATGTTGGTTTTGATTCAACTACATGCGTGAACATGTGCCAAGTCAAGCCACTTGAAACATTCGGAGGAGGATACCATATCATCATACCGCATCACAACTATTTTAATGCATGTTGACACCCAAGATAAATCATTATCCACACCTAGCTACTTAAGCATGGTATGAAAAACTATAATCTCTAATGGTCATTGCAAACATGTTTGATCATAATGAGCTAAATCAAGGGATACTAGGTTAAACATATTTACAAAAACAAAAACAAGTTGAGTTCATACCCGCTTTTCTCTGCCACAGTCAATTCATCAAATGTCGTCATCGTTGCCTTTCACTTGCACGACCGAACGATAAGAAGATAATAATAGTGCAAGAGTGCTGTGGACTAAGCTGCAATCTGCAAACATTTTATTCAAGAGGAGAAGACAAAGTAACATGGGCTCTTTGTTAGATAAACAATAATGCAGATGAGAACCACTCAACAATTTCATCGTGGTCTTCTCCTTGGTATGACTCAAGTAAAGAGAAAAGAATTTCAGAGAAACACACTGAAATATTTTTGGAGTTTTTGATTTTTCATGCAGCAAGCAATTTAAAGAAAGACAACAATGAGAAAAACTATTTACACAGGAAAGCTCCCAACAAGTAAAAGAAGAAGCAAGAAATCTTTTTGGGTTTTCTTTTGATGCTACAATTAAACTAAGCTAGAAAGAAAAGCTAAAAAGAAGTAGGAAATATTTTTGGGTTTTCTCAAAGTTTTTCAAACACGCAAGAAGAAGGTGAGAAAACAAATCCAGCATGGATAATACCATGAAAAAGTGTGAACACCGACAACTGGAATGAAATGTGTGAACATGAATGTAATGTCGGTGGAAATACGTACTCCCCCAAGCTCAGGCTTTTGGCCTAGCTTGGTAATCACCATCCGTAGGAATAATAATCTGGGCGCTGGCTCATCGAAAACCTCGGAACAGACTCCGCGGCCCTCCTAGCAGCTTCAACCACTGCGTTGTACTCATAGGCTTCGCTCTCAAGAACATAATATCTTCCCCTAGTGTGAAAATCAAAAAGAGCAGGAGCAGGCAAAGCAACAAGCACAACAGGTTTCTTATAAAATCTCAAGTTATAGGTATAGTCGGTGGTCGTGCCCGTAAGGAAATTATGACGCTTCATAGCAGCAAAGTCTAAATACTGAGTGGGTAGGATGGGGTCATTAGGCCAAGGTGAAACATTTAATCTCTCAGCTAAACGGGAAGCATAGATTCCTCCATAAGAATTACCGTTAGCAGCATTAAGCTGCAACCTCCGTGCAACAATTGCACCAAGATTATAATCCATATTCCCAGTTATGGCAGTTTGTAGGAGACTCAAATCATGAGCGCACAGTGTACTACAATATTGTTTGCCTACAACACATTTACCGTTAAAGAGCGCAAAATATTGTAGTGATGGAAAATGGATACTGTTAATTCTCCCTTGCGTAACCCCTCTATCTTCGCCAAAGCAAAGATTAACTAAAAATGACTCGTACTCAGGTTTTGTGGGTTCATCGAGGGAACCTTCAAATGGAAGTTTGCATGCATCACTAAACATCTCTAATGGCATGGTAAAGGAGTGATCGTACAGGTTAAACGAAACTCTAGATTCACGAGGAAAATATTAAATTTCTTTGTGAAGGTTTTCGTAAGCTCGAGGTGTTGGGGACACTTATCTATGACGAAGGAAGCAAGCCCCGTGTTGTGAATAAATTGATAAAACTCCTCCTTAATACCAGCACCTTCCATAAACTCGTCGCAAGGCCACAAGCATGATTTGGTAGCGGCATCTCGCATCGAGCTTTCGCTTGGTTCTACATAAGACTGTCGAACTGGGCTTCCACTTGACTTGGCTCCCGAGGATCTCCTCCTCGAAGAACTCCTAAAGAATTACATTTTTATTCCTATAAAATTTCTGAAAAAAAATAGTCCACAAAAATTTTGTCAACAAAACTTGGTTAGATTGTTAGCAACTACTCCTAAGCATGCATAGAGGCCATATTGAGCATTCAAACTACTTAGAACTCCAAGAATTCAACATGCAAGCTCATCTACATCATCACCAAGAGTAGCTAATTACTCTAAAAATAACCCACTAAAACAAAAACTAATTGGAGCAATGGAGGAGTTACATACCAAGAAGCAATCCCTCCAAACAGTTTCGGAAACGGAGCTTCGAGCAAAGAGATCGAAATCCATGGGTTTGAGAGCAAGAACACGAAAATGGTGGTTGTGGTGTTTTTTTGCTAGAGGTAGGTGACAATATGGGCTAAAGAGATAAGTGAGGGGGCCCACGTGGGGGCCACAACCCACCAGGGCGCAGCCTGGGGGTGTTGGTGCGCCCTGGTGTCTTGTGGGCACCAGGGGCACCCCCCTCAGGTGTTATTTGCACCAGAAATTCTTAAATATTCGGAAAAAATCGTGTTAAATTTTCAGGACATTCTGAGAATTTTTATTTTTGGGTCATTTTTTTATTGCACGGAGAAAACAGAAAACAGGATAAACATGGCATTTTATTTTATTCTACTAACTAAAACAGAAAACTAAAAGTGGATATAGAGAGTTGTGTCTACTGAATTCATCAACTTCATACCTCTCGAAAACGATTCATTAATAAGGTTGATCAAGTCTTATTAACAAGCACTTCTGATTAGCATGCAACCAAAGAACTTTTGTAAAACACCAGGTTACCTCAATGGGGATAGGCATATCCCCAACCATAATAATATCATATTTCTTTTTGACAGTAGGTAGAGGTAATTTAAACCTTCCAATAGTGAGTGTCAGAGAATTTTCAATAACATTAACACCATTCACTTGGAATTGCTTCTTCTGAAAGTGCACCGTATGCTCATTACAATTGATATGAAAAGTGACTTTGCTTTTATTGCAATCAATAACAGCCCCTGCAGTATTTAAAAAGGGTCTACCAAGGATAATCGACATGTTGTCGTCCTCGGGCATCTCAAGAATAACAAAGTCCGTTAAGATAGTAACATTTGCAACAACAACGGGCACATCCTCACAAATACCAATAGGTATGGCCGTTTGATTTGTCAGCCATTTGCAATGATATCTCAGTAGGTGTGAGTTTATTCAAATCAAGTCTTTTATATAAGGAGAAAGGCATAACACTAACACCGGCTCCCAAATCACACAAAGCAGCTTTGACATAGTTTCTCTTAATGGAGCAAGGTATAGTTGGTATTCCCGGATCTCCAAGTTTTTTAGGTACTCCATCTTTAAAGGAATAATTAGCAAGCATGGTGGAGATTTCAGCTTCCGGTATCTTTATTTTATTAGTGATGATGTCTTTCATATACTTAGCATAAGGGGCCATCTGCAAAATATCAGTTAAGCAGGTACGCAAAAAGACTGGCCTAATCATTTCAGCAAAGCGCTCGAATTCTTCATCATCCTTTTTCTTAGATGGCTTAGGTGGAAATGGCATGGGTTTCTGAACCCATGGCTCTCTTTCTTTACCATGTTTCCTAGCCAGAAAGTCGTTTTTATCATAACGTTTATTTTTAGGTTGTGGGTTATCAAGATCAACAGCAGGTTCTATTTCTACATCACTATCTGGTTCTTTATCATTACTAGGTTGATCATCATCATGAACATCATCATTATCATTTTCATTATCACTAGGTGAATATTCACTACCAGACTGAGTTTCAGCATCAGAAATAGAGACATCATTACTATCACGAGGTTTTTGTGTCTCGGGTTCACTAGAGGTATGCAAAGTCCTATCATTTTCCTTTTCCTTTTTCTTCATAGAAGGACTAGGTGCATCACTATTAATTTTCTGAGAATCTTGTTCAATTCTTTTAGGATGACCCTCACGATAGAGTGGTTCTTGGGTCATCCTACCCCCTCTAGTTACTACTCTAGCAGCAAAATCTTGCATATTATTATTCATTTCATCAAGCAATTCTTTTTGAGACTTAGCAATTTGTTCTAACTGAGTTTGAACCATACAGGCATGTTTTCCTACACCTCTAACATCATTACTGTTCCTAAATAGCAAGTCACTCAAGCGAGCAATCGTATCAGAATTGTATTTCAATTGTTTCAAAACATGGGCATTGAAATGATCTTGCTTTATAATATAGTTGTCAAACTCATATAAGCACTGACTAGGATGTTTATTGTAAGGGATATCACCTTCATCAAACTTTAATAAAGAATTTACCTCTACTACCTGTGGAGGTGGTGGTGTGTTGAGCCCATGTATTTCTTCAATAGGTGGCAAATTCTTAACATCCTCAGCTTTAATACATTTTTCCTTCATAGATTTCTTTGCCTCTTGCATATCTTCAGGACTGAGAAATAAGATACCTCTCTTCTTCGGAGTGGGTTTAGGCGGTGGTTCAGGAAGAGTCCAATCATCATAGTTCTTCAATATGTTATTCAATAATTCCTCAGCTTGTTCAACAGTCCGTTCCCTGAAAACACAACCAGCACAACTATCCATGAAGTATTTCATTATAAAAGATATCAAGTATTTCATTTTTCTTGAGAGGATGATCAGGCAAAGCATTAAGCAATTGGAGAAGCCTCCCCCAAGCTTGTGGGAGACTCTCTTCTTCAATTTGCACAAAGTTAAATATTTCCTGTAAGGCAGCTTGTTTCTTGTGAGCAGGAAAATATTTTTCAGAGAAGTAGTAGATCATATCATGGGGACTACGCACACAACCAGGAGTAAGAGTATTGTACCATGTCTTAGCATCACCCTTTAATGATAACGGAAATAACTTAAGGATATAATAGTAGCGAATCTTCTTATCATGAGCAAAGAGGGTGGCTATATCATTTAGCTTAGTAAGGTGTGCCACTACAGTTTCAGTTTCATAGCCATGGAAAGGATCAGATTCAACCAAAGTAATTAACTCTGGGTCAACAAAAAAATCATAATCCTTATCGGTAACACAGATAGGTGAAGTAGCAAACTTAGGATCACATTTCATTCTAGCATTCAAAGTTTTTTCCTTATACTTGCATAGTAGTTTCTTAACATCATCTCTATCCTTACAAGCAAGAATCTCTCTAGCTATTTCTCCATCCAAAGCATAACCTTCAGGTATCTTAAGCATGTCACATCTAGGAGAGCTAGGCCTATTAGGTGTTTCATAATCATCAATTTCAAAGTTCTCATCAGTTTCAGCAGTTTCAATGATTTCATTCTCTTTAGCTCTAGCAATTTGTTCATCAAGAAATTCACCTAATGGCACAGTTTCATCAAGCATGGTACTAGTATCATCATAAGGATCATTCATAGCATAAGTAGAATCATCAATATCGGGATTAATAGCATGTGATGGTGTTGCAAACTTACTCATCACAGAAGGTGGATCAAGTGCAGAGCTAGATGGCAGTTCCTTACCTCCTCTCGTAGTAGAGAGAAATATCTTGGTCTTAGTATCCTTTAGATTCTTCATAGTAATAAATTGATATAAATCCCAAGTGACTCAACAAATATTGCTATGCTCCCTGGCAATGTCGCCAGAAAAAGGTCTTGATAACCCACAAGTATAGGGGATCGCAACAGTTTTCGAGGGTAGAGTATTCAACCCAAATTTATAGATTCGACACAAGGGGAGCCAAAGAATACTTGAGAGTTTTAGCAGTTGAGTTGTCAATTCAACCATACCTGGATATAAATATCTGCAGCAAAGTGATCAGTAGCACAGTAATATGATAGGTTTGATAGTAGTAGCAATAGTAACAGTAGCAGTAACAGTAGTAGCAATGGTTTTGTAGCAGTTGGAACAGCAGCAACAGCAGTAGTAACTTAGCAAGCACAATAAACGAAAGGTCGTAGGCACTGGATCGGTAACTCATTGGATGATATTCATCATGTGACAGTCATAACCTAGGGCGATACAGAACTAGCTCCAGTTCATCAATGTAATGTAGGCATGTATTCCGTAAATAGTCATACATGCTTATGGAAACGAACTTGCATGACATCTTTTGTCCTACCCTCCCGTGGCAGCAGGGTCCATAAGGAAACTAAGGGATATTAAGGCCTCCTTTTAATAGAGAACCGGAACAAAGCATTAACACATGGTGAATACATGAACTCCTCAAACTACGGTCATCACCACGAAGTATCCCAAATATTGTCACTATGGGGTTGACGGATCATAACATGTAATAGGTGCATATGACTAGGAAAGATCGGATCAAGAACATAGATATAATGATGATAACATAAACGGTTCAGATCTGAAATCATGGCACTCGGGCCCTAGTGACAAGCATTAAGCATGGCAAAGTCATATCAACATCAATCTTAGAACATAGTGGATACTAGGGATCAAGCCCTAACAAAACTAACTCGATTACATGATGAATCTCATCCAACTCCTCACCGACCAGCAAGCCTACGAAGGAATTACTCACTCCCGGGCGGGAGCATCATGGAATTGGCGATGGAGAAAGGTTGGTGATGACGAAGATCGAAGATTCCCCTCTCCGGAGCCCCAAACGGACTCCAGATCTAGCCTCCCGATGAAGAACAGGAGGTGGCGGCGGCTCCGTCTCGTGAAACGCGATAATTCTTTCTCTCTCATTTTTTCTCCAAATTTAGGAATTTATAGTGGCGGAGGTAGGGCAAGTGGGGCCCCGAGGTGAGCACAACCCACGAGGGCGCAACTAGGGGTGACTGGTGTGGCCTGGTGTATTGTGCCCATCCTGGGCCCCCTCTCCGGTGGTTTTTGGCTCCAGTATTTTTTTTATTTTCCAAAATAAATCTCCAAAAAGTTTTGTTCCGTTCCGAGAACTTTTATTTCTGCACAAAAACAACACCATGGTAGTTCTGCTGAAAACAACGTCAGTCCGGGTTAGTTCCATTCAAATCATACAAATTAGAGTCCAAAACAAGGGCAAAAGTGTTGGGGAACGTTGCATGGGAAACAAAAAAATTCCTATGCACACGCAAGATCTATCCATGGTGATGAGCATCTACGAGAGGGGGAGTGGATCTACATACTCTTGTAGATCGCTAAGCGGGAAGCGTTAAGAAACGCGGTTGATGTAGTCGAACGTCTTCGCGTTCCAAATCGCTAGCCGTCCCGCGATCCAATCACGATCCGTCCCGATCTATCGCCGAACGGACGGCACCTCCGCGTTCAGCACATGTACAGCTCGATGACGATCTCTACCTTCTTGATCCAGCAAGAGGGAGCGGAGAGGTAGATGAGTTCTCCGGCAGCACGACGGCGTGGCGACGGTGGTGGTGGAACTATTCCGGCAGGGCTTCGCCTAAGCACCGCCGAATCTAGAGGGAGACGATCTAGTGGGGAGAGAGGGCTGCACCATGGCTTAGTGTTTTTGTGCGGCTGCCCTCTCTCCCCTCCAATATATATAGGAGGGAGGGGAGAGGCCGGCGCCCCTAGGGTTTCCCCTAGGAGTCGGCCGAAGGAGGAGGTGGAGGAGTCCACCTCCAATCCTACTCCAAGTAGGATTCCAATCCTACTTGGAAACCCTTCCCCCACTTGGGGTTTTTTCCTTTTCCCCCACCTTAGCCGCATGGGCCCTTAGGGGTTGGCTTGCCCAGCCCACTAAGGGCTAGTGCGCCACTCCTAAGGTCCATGTGGCCTCCCGGCGTGGGTGTCCCCTCCCGATGGCCTCCCGGCACCCCCGGTACACTACCGGAAATACTCGAAACTTTTCCGGTGACCAAAACGGGACTTCCTATATATCAATCTTTACCTCCGGACCATTCCGGAGTTCCTCGTGACGTCCGGGATCTCATCCGGGACTCTGAACAACCTTCGGTCACCACCATGCATAACTCAATACTACCGAAACGTCACCGAACGTTAAGTGTGCAGAACCTGCGGGTTCGAGAACTATGTAGACATGACCGAGACACATCTACGGTCAATAACCAATAGCGGGACCTGGATGCCTATATTGGTTCCTACATATTCTACGAAGATCTTTATCGGTTGAACCTCTATGTCAAGGATTCAGTTAATCCCGTATGTTGTTCCCTTTGTTCTTCGGTATGTTACTTGCACGAGATTCGATCGTCGGTATCTCTATACCTAGTTCAATCTCGTTACCGGCAAGTCTCTTTACTCGTTCCGTAATACAAGATCCCGTGGCTAACGCTTTAGTCACTTTGCTTGCAAGGCTTATTGTGATGTTGTATTACCGAGTGGGCCCTGAGATACCTCTCCGTCACACGGAGTAACAAATCCCAGTCTTGATCTATGCCCACTCAACAGACACCTTCGGAGATACCTGTAGAGCATCTTTATAGTCACCCAGTTACGTTGTGACGTTTGATACACACAAGGTATTCCTTCGGTGTCAGTGAGTTGCATGATCTCATGGTCATAGGAACAGATACTTGACATGCAGAAAACTATAGCAATAAACTGACACGATCATATGCTACGTTCATAGTTTGGGTCTTGTCCATCACATCATTTTCCTAATGATGTGATCCCGTTATCAAATGACATCTCATGTCTATGGCTAGGAAACCTTGACCATCTTTGATCAACGAGCCAGACTACTAGAGGCATACTAGGGACACATTGTTGTCTATGTATCCACACATGCAATTGAGTTTCCAATCAATACAATTATAGCATGGATAATAAACGAGTATCATGAACAAGGAAATATAATAATAACCACTTTATTATTGCCTCTAGGGCATATTTCCAACAAAAAGAGTGAGGAAAAGTAGATACGTTGGAGACGTATCATTGCCTCGTGGGCCCCAGGGGCACCCCCTCTGGTGATTCTTGGCTCCATAATTCATTATAATCCCCACAAAAAATTCACAAAAAGTTCTGTCCAATTCCGAGAACTTTTATTTCTGCACAAAAATAACACCAAGGTAGTTCTGCTGAAAACAATGTCAGTCCGGGTTAGTTCCATTCAAATCATGCAAATTGGAGTCCAAAACAAGAGCAAATGTGTTTGGAAAAGTAGATATGTTGGAGATGTATCAACCCCCCCCCCAAGCTTTAACTCATTGCTTGTCCTCAAGCAATTCACTTGATAAACTGAAAGTGATAAAGAAAACTTTTACAAACTCTTTTGTTCTCGTTGCCATATATATGCTTAGCTAGTGTTCATGTTTTCAGCATAAGTCATAAGTAATCATATCCACGATAACAATTAAACATCACATTCACTCATGGCAATACATAACCAACTAGCGGGCAATAATAAAATATCTCATATGCTAACAATTTGTCAAGACAATCATGATATAATATGATGGTATGGTATTTCGCTAGCCCTTTCTGAAACCGCAAAACATAAATGCAGAGCACCTCTGAGTTTCAAGCAGCGACTAAACATTATAATTCAGGGTAGAAGAGAACCAATCATACTCATACCCAACATTAACTAGACTCAATGCATAAAGATGACAATAGTGCTCTCCAGTCTGGTGCTTTTATTAGAAAGATGATGACTCAACATAAAAATAAATAGATAGGCCCTTCGCAGAGGGAAGCATTGATTTGCAGAGGTGCCAGAGCTCAAGTTTTAAAACATAATTGAAATTGTAATTTTGGGTGGTGCACTTTTTCTGTCAACGTTATGACAAAGGTTTTCAGTATCTTCCATGCTAAACTCATTATTAGCGGTCCCCAAACATAATTGTAAAGTTTACTCCCATCCACCATCCATACACAAACCATGGCTGACCGAATCCACATGTGCTTGCCAACATATCAATTGTCCCAAGGAGTTTTGTTTGATTAATTTTGATTTTGCAGGACTGGGCGTCCTTTTTACCAGCCTCTCTCATGCAATGACGTCGAATAAACGACCGTTTGGAGAGTAACTCACTTAGCGTGGAAGATACCGACCGCCTCGTCACTACATGACCGGTATGAGTGCACAAAACAGATGTTTGTTTGAATATTTAGAGGCATCACATGCAAATTTACTTGGAACGGTAGGGTAATACCGCATATAGGTAGGTATGGTGGACTCATGTGGAACAACTTTGGGTTTAAGGATATTGGATGCACAAGCAACATTCCCGCTTAGTACAGGTGAAGGTTAGCAATAGGTTGGGAAGCGACCAGCTAGAGAGCGAAAACAGTCATAAGCATGCATTGCGAATAATTAACATTGGACATTAGCATGAGTAGGATATAAACACTCCGAATTTAAATATCATGAATGTTGCATTGGTTTTGAATCAACTACATGTTTGCACATGGGCCAAGTCAAGCTCCTCGAATTACTCAGAGGGAGATACCATACTACCATACCACATCATAACCATTTTAATGCATGTTGACACATAAGGTAAATCATTATCAACTCCTAGCTATTTAAGCATGGCATGAGAAACTATAATCTCTAATTGTCATCATAATCATGTTTACTCATGATATACTGAACCAAGATCGAACGAGCTAAACATATTTACAAAAAACGAAAAACAAGAAGAGTTCATACCAGCTTTCATTACCACAATCACTTCATCAAATATCGGCACTATTGCCTTTCACTTGCACGACCGAATGATGTGATAATAATAATAGTGCAAGTGCACCATGGACTAAGATGGAATCTGAAAAGCATTTGTGCAAAGGAGAAGACATGGTAATATTGGCTCTTAGTTAGATCAACGTTAATGCATACGAGAGCCACTCAATATTTTCATCGTTGTCTTGTCCTTTTGAAGACCCAAAGAAAAGAAAAGAAATTCAGAGAAACACACTGAAATATTTTTGGAGTTTTTGATTTTTCTTCTTCCGAGAAGAGCAAAATAAGCAAAGGAAAAACAAAAACTAGAAAAACCATTTACACGAGAAAGCTCCCAACAAGTAAAGGAAATCTTTATGGGTTTTATTTTTAATACTACAACTATTTGAGCGGGAAAGAAAAACCGAAAAGAAGCGAGAAATATTTTTGGGTTTTCTAAAGTTTTTCAAACACACAAGGAGAAAGCAGAAAAAATAAAAATAACATGGATATACAATGGAAGAGGATGAGCATTGATAGTTTATATGAAGTGTGTGTGAACATGAATGTAATGTTAGTGAGAAATACGTACTCCCCAAGCTTAGGCGTTTGCCTAGCTTGGCGATCACCATTGATAATAGCCATCAGGTCTGGGATAATATTGTTGCTGATGCACCTGAGCATCCCACGCTTGGGCCTCGGCTTCTGCTGCAGCCAACTCATTCCGGTAGGCAATTATATCTTCTTGGCATAATGATGTACCCGTTCCTGGCATGAAAATCAACCAGAGAGGGTGCATGCAACACAATAACATCGCGAGTGATCTTGCTATATACTAAATTATAACAAATGTGTTGCGGGGGCGCAGGTTCTACAATGAATTGGTGATCTAGCATGGACTGACGGTCAGGAAAGAACTTAGGCATCAAGTAATCCGAGGGGCGTATGGCGATATTAAAACATTTTTCTAAGCGCTCGGCATAAATACCACCATGAATCTTGCCCTTGATTTGATTAAGATGCAAGCGGCGCGCAACAATAGCTCCCATGTTATGAGTGTTATCACCGTAAAGCGCGGCGCAAAATGGCAAGGGTGGGGGCACTGAGACCACCACCCTGCTCCATAGCAGTTTTGCATTTTGTTATGAATAAGGCAAAGTAATGCACAGAAGGGAAATCTAAGCTGGTGGCCCTAGCACCTGATACGCCCCTAGTTTCGCCCACGGTTAAGGTATGAATGAAACCCTCTGATGTCTACTACGCAACTTTATTCTTGTAGACTCGTGTTGGGCCTCCAAGCGCAGAGTTTTGTAGGACAGTCGCAATTTTCCATCAAGTGGATGACCTAAGGTTTATCAATCCGTGGGAGGTGTAGGATGTAGATGGTCTCTTTCAAACAACCCTGCAATCAAATACAAGAAATATCTTGTGTACCCAACACACCCAATACAATGGCAAACTGTATAGGTGCACTAGTTCGGCGAAGAGATGGTGATACAAGTGTAGTAATGATAGTAGATATTGACTTTTGTAATAGTAACAATAAAAAACAGCAAGGTAGCAAGTAACAAAAGTGAGCACAAACGGTATTGCAATGCTTGAAAACAAGGCCTAGGGTCCGTATTTTCGCTAGTGCAATCTCTCAACAATGCTAATATAATTGGATCACATAACCATCCCTCGACATGCAACGAAGAATCACTCCAAAGTTCTTATCTAGCAGAGAACATAAGAAGAAATTGTTTGTAGGGTACAAAACCACATTAAAGTTATCCTTTCCGATCGATCTATCCAAGAGTTCGTAATAAAATAACACCAAGTAATCCTTTCCGATCGATCTATCTAAGAGTTCGTACTAGAATAACACCATATGATACGCGTCAACCAACTCTAATGTCACCTAGGTACTCCAATGTCACCACAAGTATCCATGAGTTAATTATACGATACGCATCAAACAATTTCAGATTCATAATACTCAATCCAACACAAAGAACCTCAAAGAGTGCCCCAAGATTTCTATCGGAGAACAAGGTATGAGAACGTGCAATCAACCCCTATGCACAGATCCCCAAGGTCACCGGAATCCGCAAGTTGACGCCATAACATATATCAAGTGAATCACTTGAATACCCCAATTTCATTACGGGTATCCGCATGCAAGACATATACCAAGTGCTCTCAAATCCATAAAAGTATTCAATCGATAATAACAAAATCTCAAAGGGAAAACTCAATTCATCACAACAAGATAGAGAGGGGAAAACACCATATGATCCAACTATATTAACAAAGCCCGCGATACATCAAGATTGTGCCATCTCAAGAATACGAGAGTGAGAGATTAAACACATAGCAACCGGTACAAACCCTCGGCCCCGAGGTGGATTACTCACACATTATCATGGTGAGAAAGAGAGAGTTGTTGATGGAGAGGTGCAGCCCCTAAGAGATGAAGGCGATGGCGGCCACGACGCCGACGACGGGCGGTGGCCCCTTGCCCCCCTTCTTCCTTGGTCTTGGTGCTGCAATGGAGGAGCCTCTCCCCTTCTTAGCGGCTGCCAAGGGAGAGGCAAATTCGTGGCTTTTTGTGGCTCTCCCGAAATTAGGGTTTTTCTCTCCTTATATGTGCATCTGTGGTGCTCTATGGCCCTTCGATGGATGGACCCTTGATCCAATGGCTCTTGGGCACCTCTAGAACCTTCCTAGGGACTCCTCACAGTCCCAAAGTCGTGGCTTGGCCGAATACATCAGATATGGTAAGAGTTGGACTCAATCATGTCATCAATTCTCGTAATCTCATAATCAGATATTTTCCTCCAGTAAAACGGGTCTCGAGATTGCATCCTAACTCCGTTTTGGACGAATTTGGAGTCTAGAATCAATGTCATAAAATTCCCCACACTTTCCTAGTTTTAGCTTTTTCCATTTGACGCCATCTTTGGGGTCAAACTGACGATCTCTTAAAACTGTTTGTGGACAGATTTCAGGAAAGTCAGAGTCCTCCAACAAGGCTCCTTTTGCATTTTTTCGACAATTTCCAATTAATTCCTACACATCAAAGTGTTAAACAAGAACCTGTGAAATTTTGCAACTATTAATAGGTTAGTCCCAATAAATCATAATACTATAGTAAAAACATAGGTAAATATGGCATGAATACTTCATAAATTATCGATACGTTGGAGACGTATCAGCATCCCCAAGCTTAATTACTACTCGTCCTCGAGTAGGTAAATGATAAAAGAAATAATTTATGAAGTGTGAATGCTAGCATAGTGCATAAGTTTGATCAATGATAATTTCAACCACTTTTCCTAGCATCATAACATCAACTCTTTCTCATAAAACTCATCATGATAAAGTAGCAACCAATTCACATGTTATGATTCAAACAATGAATTCTCTTGAAACTTAACAACATATGTTGTTAGTCACCAAACAATTGCAATCCAACTTATTCTCAACAAAGTCTAAGTAAGAGCTCCACATACTCAATCATCATATAGTCTTCTATGATTGCTAGTACTCAAAGCATATTTTTAGAACAAACAACATCCATCGAACGCATGGAAAGATAGGGGCTTAATGTTTCGCCTCCCAACTCATTTATCATAGGGATAATTGTCAACAATAATAAGTCATGATCAAATATATTTGACTGGCCATATGTGCCTAGATCTTTCCCCACCACATGATGCTTGCCAACTAATAGAAGTAGGTTGGAATAAGAAGTTGACTCAGCATGAAAAGTAAATAACATGAAAGTAAATAGATTGTCCCTTCGCAGAGGGAAGCAGGGATTTGCATATGTGCCAGAGCTCATTGTTTAAAACAGAGATAAATATAATTTTGGGAGGTGCACCCTTCCTGTCAACGTTACGACCAAGAGTTATCAATATCTTCCATGTTAAACACATTAGCGGCGGTTCCCAAGCGGTAAAAGTAAAGGTTTACTCCCCCTCCACCAACAAACACACTCCACGGCTAGCCGAATCCACGGGTACCATCCATACCAACAACATTTCTGGGGGAGTTTTGTTTAATTATTTGCATTTTTTTATTTCTAGACTGGGAATCTCTATTACCACCCCTCTCGTGCAAGGACGAGTGAATAAACACTCATCATGAGAATAACCTGCTTAACATGGAAGATACTGACCGCCCCCTGTCGCTCCATGAGCGGTCCAGGCACACAAAACAGATGCTCATTTGAAATTTTAGAGGTGGCATGCAAATTTACTTGGAACGGCAGGGTAATACCGCATATAGGTAGACATAGTGGACTCTCATGGCAAGAAACTGGGTTTAAGGGTTTTTGGATGCACAAGTAGTATCTCTACTTAGTATGAATTTTTGTCTAGCAAAAGATCCTAAGCAAACACCACATGTTGGAGGATCCATAACAATATAACTTCTATGCAAATATACACAACCATAACTCATTACGTTGTCTTCCTTGTCCAAATTCAACTAATTTGCTCAAGTTTGAAAATAATTAATGGGTATTCACAATCATAGAAGATGTCCAAGATAATATATTTGTAGGTGAAAGTTCTCTTCCTAATACTAATCATTCACGAATTGCTTGTATGACCAATATTGTGATTATCAAACTTCAATAGAATTTACTTTCTAAACCGGATGTGAAGCTACTACTAAGCATAAAGCACATTGATAATTTCATATTTATGATATTTCATTGATTCACAATTTACTCATAGAATATAAGTGAAGCTTAAGAGGAAACATCAAACTACTCTACAAAAGATATAAGTGAAGATCAATGAGTAGGTAAACAATCAAGTAGCTATGTGAGGGCTCTCTCTCTCAATAAATATTTTCAGATCTAAGTATTTTATTAAAACAGCAAACTAAACAAAAATAGAACTCCAAGAATAGCACGCATCATGTAAACGAATAAAAATTTAGGCTCAACATAGGTTAACCGATAGTTGACAAAGAGAGGTGGGATGCATAGCATCCCCAAGGTTAGATGCTTGAGACTTCTTAAAATATTTACTTGGGGTGCCTTGGGCATCCCCAAGCTTGAGCCTTTGTATCTCGTTCAATCATCTCATGTCCCGAATTCACCTATTCTCAAAAACTTCATCCACACAAAACATGAAAAGAACTCGTGAGATAGGTTAGTGCACATAATAATAAATCAACACTTCATATACTGCCAAGACAAGTTGCATAATAATTTTTAAACATTAGGTACTATATACTATCATTTCCACAATTTATATCTACCAGTATAAGCCATGAAAACTCTAGGATAAGTAGATAACAAAACAATGACAGCAATCTGTCCAAACAGAACAGTCTGTAGCAATCTATTAAAACAGTGTACTTATGTAACTGAAACAATTATGAAAATTTAGGAAATGATACAGAATTTATATGAAAATATTGTGTAAAAATTTCAGAAACTTTCCACGTTCCAGTAAAATATGAAAATTCAAACACTACAGCGAAAGTTTCTGTTTTTATACAGCAAATATCAAACATGTAACTCAAGCATCCTAAGAGGCAATTCTTGGAACTTTTAATTGAAAAACAAGATTATAAATAACACCTAACAGAAAATAAAAAATACAATGACGTTCCAAGGAAAACAATATCATGTGACGAATAAAAATATAGCTCCAAGTAAGATATACCGATAATGTTGGAGACGAAAGAGGGGATGCCTTCCGGGGCATCCCCAAGCTTAGCTTGAGTCTTCCTTGTATATTACCTTGGGGGTGCCTTGGGCATCCCCAAGCTTAGTTCCTTGCTGCTCCTTATTCACCTCATATCGGTATCTCACCCAAAACTTGAAAACTTCAATCACACAAAACTTAACGGAACTCCGTGAGATGGGTTAGTGTAGTAAAGATAGATCATTCACTTAGGTACTGTCAAGACAAGATTCATAATTGTTCTCACATCATACCTATTGTATTCCATCATTCCCAAAATTTATATCATCAAATATAAGCTATGGAAACACTTGAAACAAGCAAGCTATGCATGCAAAACAGAATCTGTCAAAAACAGAACAGTCTGTGAAGATCTGAATGATCACCATACTTCCCTGACTCTAACAATTCTGAAACATTAGGAAAAAGAACACAATTTGCATAGAAATTTTGTGTAAAAAGTTCAAAAAATTTTGACGCTCCAATAAAATCACATAATTCATATACTGGACGCAAAACTTTCTGTTTTTGCATAGAATCAAACAAGCAAGTATCCACACTATCCCAAAGGCTTTACTTGGCACTTTATTGAAATAAAAGACACAAAACATGATTAATACAGTAGCTTAATCATGTGAACACACAAAATCAGAAAGTAAAAGTGTTGGGTTGTCTCCCAACAAGCGCTTTTCTTTAATGTCTTTTATCTAGGCATGATGATTTCAATGATGCTCACATAAAAGTAAAGAATTGAAACACAATGGGAGCATCATGAAGCATATGAAAAGCACATTTAAGTCTAACCCACTTCATATACATATTTATTTTGTGAGCAAATAATTTATGGGAGCAGGAATCAACTAGCATAGGAAGGCAAAACAAGTGCAACTTCAAAACTTTGAACACATAGGGAGGAAACTTGATATTATTGCAATTCCTACAAGCACATGTTCCTCCCTCATAATAATTTTGAGTAGAATCATGAAGGAATTAAACGATATAATTATCACATAAAGCATTCTTTTCATGATGCACAAGCATAGAATTTTTATCACTCTCCACATAAGCAAACTTCTTCTCATTCATAATAGTGGGAGCAAACTCAACGAAATAACTATCATGAGGTACTTAATAGACATAACCACTTTGAATATTAAAATCATGATAAAAAGTTTCATGGTTGTAATTACTCTTTATAGCATACATGTCATCACAATAATCATCATACATAGGAGGCATGCTATCATCATAATAGTTTTGCTCATCAAAACTTGGGGCACTAAAAATATCATCTTGATCAAACATAGCACCCCCAAGCTTGTGGCTTTGCATATCATTAGCATCATGAATATTCAGAGAACTCATACTAACAATATTTATATCATGGTCATCATTCAAGGAATTCTCATCAAGTATTTTCATAATTTCTTCCTCTACCAATTGAGCACAACTTTCTGAATACTTGTTTTCACGAAAGACATTATAAAGACGAAACAAATGATGCAACCTAAACTCCATTTTTTTTGTAGTTTTCTTTTATAAAACCAAACTAGTGAAAAACAAGAAACTAAAACATTTGATTGTGTTCGCACACGAACACGTCAACGTGTACCCGCAGAGCCGGGGGAGGTACTCCGCAACTCGCCCCGCGGGAGGCCGGCTTACAGCGCGATACGCAAGACAGCAAGCCGGCTCTTTTTGGACCAGATGCCCCGGCTCCTCGGGAGGGACCCCGTTGGAGGAAGCCGGCGACGATTGGCTGCTCTAGGTCGATTCGCTCGCCCCTAGAGCCTCGTGGCTTCGCAAGTCGCCGGCATGATGACCGGCTCATGGAGGAACGAGAAGCATAGGTACAAGGGTAAGGGATAGATGAACGAAAAAGTAGTATAGATTGATTGGTTCGATTGTGTTGTCGTTGTCAATCGGCCATCACCTCTCACATATATATGAGGCGGCTGGACTTACCGTACAAGCAAAGGATTCATCTAGGCTTTCCTTACAAGAGAATTACATCAATTCACGTCCTAGAGTCCTAGCCCTAGTCTAAGTCGGATTCATGTCCGGATCCGCATCTTCTCCTGTCTTGCTCCTTGTCGTGGCCGTAGGAGTTGCATACTAACTCGGATGGAAACGAGCCAAACATCAAACTTGTCCGTCTCGACGAGACAAATAAGCCAGCGCGGGCCAATTCTTCAAACAAGGCCGTTTTGATGACTCTCCGGGCCCATCTTTAGCCTCAAGTCAGAATCTGGCAGGTGACAAGTTAAGTCGCCTGGAAGCGTTGAGCCGCCAGGAAGTGTGAGCCGCCAGGAAGTGTGAGCCGCCAGGAAATGTGAGCCGGCCGGCTTACAGCGTGAAAAAGTGTGAGCCGGCCTTTGTCTCCTGTGTCCACCCTTGGCTTCTCGCAGTCAGCTTTCCCTCTCCTGGCCGTAGAGTTGGCTCATAGAGCTAGCTGTCTGAGTCGCCCTTCCTGAGTTGCCCTTTGCTCTTGGATCCCTGAGTCGCCCGTGGCTCTTCTGTGTTGACGTCTATTCGCCTTGCCAGGTCATCGTCGCCTGTCGAGTCTTAGCCTTGCCAACCCTTGATAATCCTGTGAATGTCGGGTCATTGCCAGATTATTATCCTGCCGGGTCATCGAGCATATTACCTCAACCGGCTATTTAGCCTGATTATGGTATGACCCGGCATCATGTGAGCATGCTGACTCGCCGAGTGGGGAAAATGATGGCATGCCGGCTCTTCTATATGATATATGGTGTTACGCCGGCTTAAGCCCTTCATAGCTCTGCTGCTGACTGAGACATGGCGAGACGCCAGCTCCTAGGACATGTGCCGGCTCACGAGGGGATGCTGGTTCTCTGTGGTAATCTGAGCTCGCCGTCTTAGACTTTGTAGCAGGCCAGGTACTTGCCGATTGGGACGTGGCTCTATATGGCGGCTCCTGGGACATATGCCGGCTCTTGTGTTATACGCCGGCTTATAGCTAACTGGACACTTGTCCCGCCAACTGATCAATGTGCATGCCATGGCGTTGGCTTACTGCCGGTTTTTCTTTGCCGGGTCCTTCCCAAGTCGCCATGCTGCCAGGTTATAGACTATGCCGGGTTGTTAGCTCCTGGAATGCCATCTTTCGCCGGGTTACTTGGTGATAACGCCCCTGCCGGGTCGTTTGCCTTGCTGAGTCACCCCCTCCTTGTGATTTTCGCCATCTTGAGGTCGGCTCCAATCTCCGGGTCATCAGTATGCCGGGTCACCACCTCCTGGGGCGGGTCACCAAGCTTTGAGTCGTTTTTCCGGGTTGCCAAGCCTTCCAAGGGCGGGTCCTGGACCTTGAGCCAGCACCCTGCCCAAAACGGGTGCTAACAGATTGCAAGATCTAAAGATATACCTTCAAGCACTCACCTCCCCGGCAACGGCGCCAGAAAAGAGCTTGATGTCGACTACGCAACTTTATTCTTGTAGACTCGTGTTGGGCCTCCAAATGCAGAGTTTTGTAGGACAGTAGCAATTTTCCCTCAAGTGGATGACCTAAGGTTTATCAATCCATGGGAGGTGTAGGATGAAGATGGTCTCTCTCAAACAACCCTGCAATCAAATACAAGAAATCTCTTGTGTCCCCAACACACCCAATACAATGGAAAATTGTATAGGTGCACTAGTTCGACGAAGAGATAGTGATACAAGTGTAGTAATGATAGTAGATATTGACTTTTGTAATAGTAACAATAAAAAACAGCAAGGTAGCAAGTAAAAAAAGTCAGCACAAACGGTATTGCAATGCTTGAAAACAAGGCCTAGCTAGGGTCCATACTTTCGCTAGTGCAATCTCTCAACAATGCTAATATAATTGGATCGCATAACCATCCCTCAACGTGCAATGAAGAATCACTCCAAAGTTCTTATCTAGCGGAGAACATAAGAAGAAATTGTTTGTAGGGTACGAAACCACCTCAAAGTTATCCTTTTCAATCGATCTATCCAATAGTTCGTACTAAAATAACACCAAATTATCCTTTTCGATCGATCTATCTAAGAGTTCGTACTAGAATAACACCATATGATACGCGTCAACCAACTCTAATGTCACCTAGATACTCCAATGTCACAAAAAGTATCCATGAGATGAATATACGATACGCATCAATCAATTTTAGATTCATAATACTCAATCCAACACAAAGAACCTCAAAGAGTGCCCCAAGATTTCTATCGGAGAACAAGGTATGAAAACGTGCAATCAACCCCTATGCATAGATCCCCAAGGTCACCGTAATCCGCAAGGTGACGCCATAACATATATCAAGTGAATCAGTTGAATACCGCAATGTCACTACAGGTATCCACATGTAAGACATATATCAAGTGATCTCAAATCCATAAAAGTATTTAATCCGATAATAACAAAATCTCAAAGGGAAATCTCAATTCATCACAACAAGATAGAGAGAGGAAACACCATATGATCCAACTATATTAACAAAGCCCGCGATACATCAAGATCGTGCCATCTCAAGAACACGAGAGAGAGAGAGAGAGAGAGAGAGAGAGAGAGAGAGAGATTAAACACATAGCTACCGGTACAAACCCTCAGCCCCGAGGTGGATTACTCACACATTATCATCGTGAGAAAGAGAGAGTTGTTGATGGAGAGGTGCAGCCCCAAAGAGATGGAGGCGATGGCGGCCACGACGGAGGCGACGGGCGACGGCCCCTTGCCCCCCCTTCTTCCTTGGTTTTTGTGATGCAATGGAGGAGCCTCTCCCCTTCTTGGCGGCTGCCAAGGGAGAGGCAAATTCGTGCCTTTTTGTGGCTCTCTTGAAATTAGGATTTTTTTTCTTCTTATATGTGCCTCTGTGGTGCTCTATGGCCCTTCGATGGATGGACCCTTGATCCAATGGCTCTTGGGCACCTCTAGAATCTTCCTGGGGACTCCTCACAGCCCTCATGAGTCCCAAAGTCGTGGCTTGGCCGAATACATCAGATATGGTAAGAGTTGGACTCAATCATGTCATCAATTCTCGTAATATCGTAATCAGATATTTGCCTCCAGTAAAACGGGTCTCGAGATTGCATACTAACTCCATTTTGGACGAATTCGGAGTCCAGAATCAATGCCATAAAATTCCCCACACTTTCCTAGTTTTAGCTTTTTCCATTTGAAGCCGTCTTCGGGGGTCAAACGGACGGTCGCCAAAAACTGTTTGTGGACAGATTTCAGGAAAGTCAGAGTTCTCCTCCAACAAGGCTCCTTTTTCGTTTTTTCGACAATTTCCAATTAATTCCTACACATCAAAGTGTGAAACAAGAACTTGTGCACTTTTGCAACTATTAATAGGTTAGTCCCAATAAATCATAAAACCATAGTAAAAACATAGGTAAATATGGCATGCATACTTCATAAATTATCGATATGTTGGAGACGTATCACCCTCGAACTCCTTAGGTTTTGGTTCACGCATTCCCCCGTCAGAGGGAAGCAGGCATATCTCACAGAAATCAGCAAGTGGTAGTTCAAAATGTGTTCCATATAAAAGCAAAGCGTACCATGGGAGCACCGGGCGTATTCATGAAATGAAAATTTTGCAAAAATGAATTTCTAAGGTGATGGTATTGGTCACACTCATCTGCGACGAAGTTGGTCAGCCCGGCATTTGCCACAAATTGCATGAACTCTTGATGAAAAGCCGCCTCACTCATGAAGGGTGTAAGTGGCCATTCACACGGCCTAACCTCCATGTTGCGAGGAATGTTGATGTCCTGGTCCGGAGTCCTCGCAACGAATCCTTTGGAACTCCGGCTTGAAGAACCTTTCCTGAGAAACTCATCCTCCTATGAACAAATTTTTGAAATTTTTGGACCTCAAAATTATGTCAACAAAACCTTGCAAGATTGATAGCAACTACTCATATGGATGCCTAGAGGACATATCAAGCATTCCCACTACTTGGAACTCAAAGAATTAGACATGCAAGCTCATTTTCAGTAGCACCAAGTGTAGCAAAATATAAACCACTAAGGCAAAAACTAATTGGAGGAATGGGAGAGTCAAGTACCAAGGAGCGATTCCTCAAAAAAGTTTCGGAAATGAAGTTTCGAGCAAAGATATCGAAAAATTTAGTTTCAAGAGGAAGAACACGAGAGAGAGAGAGAGAGAGAGAGAGGGAGAATTTTTGCTCGAGGTAGAGGATGACATGGGCTGAGGAGATAAGGTAGGGGTCCCCTGTGGGCCCCAACACTCAACATGGCACGGCCGGGGGGGTGGTCGCGCCCTGTTGCCTCGTGGTCCACATGTGCCCCTCCCTGATGTGTTTTCAGCACCCAAAATTCTTAAATATTCCATAAAAAATCATGTTAAAATTTTGTGGCATTCGGGGACTTTTTATTTTTAGGTCATTTTTCTATTGCACCGAAAACTCAGAAACAAGATAATCATGGCAATTTATTTTATTCAACTAAAGATAATAGAGAGCAAACTAATAATACAGAGAGTTGTGCCTATGAAATTCTTCAACCACATGTCTTTCAAAAAGTATCCATTAATAAGGTTAATCAAGTCTTATTAATAACCGTTTCCAATTGACATGAAGCCGGAGAATTTTAGTATGACACTAAGTTACCTCAATGGGGATTTGCATTTCCCCAACAATAAGATTATAGTATTTCTCCTTGGCAGTAGGTAGAGGAATTTGGAATTCTCCAACGATGACCATGGCACTAGGCTCAGTGACATTTATATTGTTAACCAAGATTTGTTTCTTCGGAAAATGAACGATATGTTGTTTGCCATTGACATGAAAAGTGACCTTACTTTTGTTGCAATCAATAACAGCGCCTGCAGTATTTAAAAACGGTCTACCAAGGATGATCGACATATTGTCGTCCTAGGGCATATCAAGAATAACAAAGTCTGTTAAGATAATAACATTTGCAACCACAATAGGAACATCCTCACAAATTCCAATAGGTAAAGCGGTGCATTTATCAACCATTTGCATGGATATCTCAGTAGGTGTAAGCTTAATTAATTCAAGTCTACTATAAAGAGAAAAAGGCATAACACTAACACCAGCTCCTAAATCACATAAAGCAGTTTTAACATAGTTTCGTTTAACGGAGCAAGGTATTGTGGGTATACCGGGATCTCCCAATTTCTTAGGCACTCCACCATCAAAAGAAGAATTAGCAAGCATAGTAGCAATTTCAGTTTCAGGTATTTTTCTTTTGTTGGTAATAATATCCTTCATATACTTAGCATACTGAGACATTTTCAAAGTATCAGTCAAGCGAGTCCGCAAAAGGACGGATCTAATCATTTCAGCAAAGCGTTCAAAATCTTCATCGTCCTTAGTTTTAGAAGACATACGAGGGAAGGGCATGGGTTTCTGAACCCATGGCTCTCTTTTTCTCCATGCTTTCTAGCAACAAAGTCTCTTTTACCATAGCGTTTATTTTTAGGAGGTGGGTTATCAAGATCCTCAGCAGGTTCTATCTCTACATCATTATCAGGTTCTTTATCTTTATTACTATCTGGTGAAACATCTATGTGAACATTATTATTCTCAACATCATTCTCATTATCACTAGGTGCATGTTCACTACCAGATTGTGTCTCAGCATCAGAAATAGAAACATCATTATGATTCTCAGCAGGTTGTTCTATAGTTGGTTCACTAGAAGCATGCAAAGTCCTATCATTTTTATTTTTATTTTTATTGTTAGGTGGACTAAGTGCATCATCATTAATTCTCTAAGAATCCTGTTCTACTCTTTTAGGATGACCTTCAGGATAATGAGGTTACTGAGTCATACGACCCCCTCTAGTCATTACTCTGACAAATCATTCATATTATTATTGATCTCAGCAAGCAAATCATTTTGTGACTTGGCAACTTGGTCTAGTTGGGTATGAACCATAGAATCATGTTTACCTAGACCTTTTACATCATTAGCAATTCTAAACATCAAGTCACCCAAGTGATCTATCATCATAGCATTACGTCTTAATTGATCTTTAACATAGTTGTTGAAGTGTTCTTGCTTAACAATGTAATTGTCAAATTCATCCATGCATTGACTAGGAGTCTTAGTATAAGGTATATGACTTTCATTAAAGGTGCGGAGAAATTTTACCTCTACTACCTATGTCGGGTTGTCAAATCCATGTATTTCTTCGATAGGTGGCAATTTCTTGACATCTTCAGCTTTAATACCTTTTTCTTTAATAGATCTTTTGGCTTCTCGCATATCTTCAGGACTGAGGAATAGAATACCCGTCTTCTTTTGAATAGGTTCTGGCGGTGGTTCAGGAAGTGTCCAATCATCGGCATTTTGCAATATGTTATTCAATAATTCTCCATCTTGTCCAACCGTTCTTTCCCTGAAAACATAACCAGCACAACTATCTAGGAAATCCCTAGAAGCATCGGTTAGTCCATTATAACAGATATCAAGTATTTCATTTTTCTTAAGAGGATGATCAGGAAAAGCTCTTAGCAATTGGAGAAGCCTCCCCCAAGCTTGAGGGAGATCCTGTTCTTCAATTTGCACAAAGTTAAATATTTCCTGTAAGGCAGCTTGTTTCTTATGAGCAGGAAAATATTTTTCAGACAAGTAATAAAGCATATCCTGGGGACTACGCACACAACCAGGAGCAAGAGAAAGGAACCATTCTTTAGCCTTCCCTTTTAGCAAGAAAGGAAAAAAATCTTAAGGATGTAATAATAGCGTATCTTTTCCTCATTAGTGAACAAGGAGGCAATATCATTCAATTTAGTAAGATGTCCGACAACAGTTTCAGTTTCATAACCATGGAAAGGATCAGACTCTACTATAGGAATTAACTCAGGGTCTACAGAGAACTCATAATCCTTATCAGTAACAAATATAGGAGAAGTAGCAAACTTAGGATCATGTTTCATTTTCTCCATCATGGATTGTTCTTTCAGTTTGCATAATAGTTTCTTCAAGTCGTCTCTATTTTCACAAGCAAGGAAGTCCCTAGATACCTCCCCATCCATAATATAACCTTCAGGTACATAAGGCAATTCATATCTATTAGGAGAGCGAGGTGTAGTAGGTGATTCAAAATCTTCATCAGTTTCAGCATTTTCAAGTTCTCTAACTTTAGCAATATGAGCATCAAGTATTTCATTCGGTGGCACAGTTTCAGTTTCATCCAGGGTAGCAGTAATGTCACCATTAATTTCAGAGGTAGCATCATCAAGTTCAAGCGATATATCAGAACGAGCAACATGCGGTGGTGTAATAAGCTGATTCAAAACAGTAGGTGAATCAAAAGCAGAGCTAGATGTCAGTTCATTACCTCCTCTCGTACGAGAGGGGACGATCTTAGTTTGAGTATCTTTCAGATTCTTCATAGTAGCAATTGGATATCCTCGAGTTAACATAATAAATATAGCTATGCTCCCTGGCAACGGCGCCAGAAAAGGTCTTGATAACCCACAAGTATAGGGGATCGCGATAGTCTTCACGGGTAGTATTTCACCCTAATTTATTGATTCGACACAAGGGGAGCCAAAGAATATTTATAGGCCTTGACAGTTGAGTTGTCAATTCAACCGCACCTGGGATATCTCTTTGCAGCAAAGATTTAGTAGCACGGCAAATGATAGTAGTAGCAATAATAGTGATAGCAGCAATTTTGGTAACGGTAGTAACAATAGCAATTGAGTAACAGGTGTGACAGTAACAACAACAGTAGTAACTTAGCAAGATTCAACATATGTAAAGCGTAGGCCATGGTGCAATGATGGAAATATATGGATGGCATCAATCATGTAACAGTTACACACTAGGGCGACACAGAACTAGCACCAATTCATCAATATAATGTAGGCATGTATTCCGTATATAGTCATACATGCTTGTGATAAGAGCTTGCATGACATATTTTGTCCTACCCTCCCGTGGCAGCGGGGTCCTATTGGAAACTAAGGGATATTAAGGTCTCATTTTAATAGAGAACCAGAACAAAGCATTAACATATGGTGAATACATGAACTCCTCAAACTACGGTAATCACCGGAAAGAATCCCAATTATTGTCACCTTGGGGTATGCGGATCCAGACACATAATAGGTGCATACAACTTGCAAGATAGGATCCAAATCACTCTTATATTCATGAAAACATAATAGGTTCAGATCTGAAATCATGGCACTCGGGCCCTAGTGACAAGCATTAAGCATAACAAAGTCATAGCAACATCAATCTCAGAACATAGTGGATACTAGGGATCAAGCCTGATCAAACTTAACTCGATTACATGATCAATTCCATCTACACCGCTCTCGACCAGCAAGCCTACAAAGGAATTACTCAAGCCCGGTGGTGAGCATCATGGAACAGTTGATGGAGAAGGGTTGGTGATGATGACGACGACGAATCCCCCCTCTCCGGAGCCCCAAACGGACTCCAGATCGGCCCTCCGGAGGAAGAACAGGAGGTAGCGGCGGGTCCATCTCGTAGATCGCGATGAATACTTCTCTCTGATTTTTTCCTTTGGAGATGTGAATTTATAGGACTGGATTTAGGGTCGGGGGAGCCTCGCGGGCCCCAGCACACAACAGGGCACGACTGGGGGGTGGCTGTGCCCTGTTGCCTCGTGGGCCCCAAGGGCACCCCTCTGGTGGGTCTTAGCTCCATAATTCATTATAATTCCCACACAAAAATCGCAAAAAGTTTCGTCCAATTCCGAGAACTTTTATTTCTGCACAAAAATAACACCAAGGTAGTTCTGCTGAAAACAACGTCAGTCTAGGTTAGTTCCATTCAAATCATGCAAATTAGAGTCCAAAACAAGAGCAAAAGTGTTTGGAAAAGTAGATACATTGGAGACGTATCACCTGACAACCCGTTTGTACGCATGTGTACATGACGCACTTCAAAGTGCTACGTGTCATAGACGGTAGCAACACCGGGAAGGGAACATTTTAACTTGATATTTACTGTGAGAAATCACCCTAATAATTGACTACTACACAATCAAAGGGTGCAAACAACAAAGGATAAACATCTCAGGCAATTCATAAAAGCATGATATGGTATAGCCCTGTTGGAAATATGCCCTAGAGGCAATAATAAATTGGTTATTATTATATTTCCTTGTTCGTTATAATCGTTTATTATCCATGCTATAATTGTATTGATTGGAAACTCAAATACATGTGTGGGTACATAGACAACACTGTGTCCCTAGTATGCCTCTAGTTAACTAGCTCGTTGATCAAAGATGGTCAAGGTTTCCTGGCCATAGACATGAGATGTCATTTGATAATGGGATCACATCATTAGGAGAATGATGTGATGGACAAGACCCAAACTACAAACATAGCATATGATCGTGTCAGTTTATTGCTATAGTTTTCTGCATGTCAAGTATCTGTTCCTATGACCATGAGATCATGCAACTCACTGACACCAAAGGAATACCTTGTGTGTATCAAACGTCACAACGTAACTGGGTGACTATAAAGATGCTCTACAGGTATCTCCGAGGGTGTCTGTTGAGTGGGCATGGATCAAGACTGGGATTTGTTACTCCGTGTGACGGAGAGGTATCTCAGGGCCCACTCGGTAATACAACATCACAATAAGCCTTGCAAGCAATGTGACTAAGTGTTAGCCATGGGATCTTGTATTACGGAATGAGTAAAGAGACTTGCCGGTAACGAGATTGAACTAGGTATAGAGATACCGACGATCGAATCTCGGGCATGTAACATACCGAAGAACAAAGGGAACAATGTACGGGATTAACTGAATCCTTGACATAGAGGTTCAACCGATAAAGATCTTCGTAGAATATGTAGGAACCAATATGGGCATCCAGGTCCCGCTATTGGTTATTGACCGTAGAGGTGTCTCGGTCATGTCTACATAGTTCTCGAACCCGCAGGGTCTGCACACTTAAGGTTCGGTGACGTTTCGGTATAGTAGAGTTATGTATGGTGGTGACCGAAGGTTGTTCGGAGTCCCGGATGAGATCCTGGACGTCACGAGGAGCTCCGGAATGGTCCGGAGGTAAAGATTGATATATAGGAAGTCCTGTTTTGGTCACCGGAAAAGTTTCGGGTACTTCGGTAGTGTACCGGGAGTGCCGGGAGGGTACCGGGGGCCATTGGGAGGGGTGTCTCGACCCAAAGGACCGCATGGGCTGTGGGAGGAGTCAAACCAGCCCCTAGTGGGCTGGCCGAACCCCCCCACTAAGGCCCATGCGGCTAGGGGTGGGAAAAACCCAAAGGAGGAAAGGTGGAAAGGGTTTCCAAGTGGAGAGGAGGAATCCTACTCCTAGTAGGATTGGAGTAGGACTCCTCCACCTCCTATTTCGGCCAAACCTTGAGGGTTTGAGGCTGCCTCCTCCCCTCCCTCCCTCCTATATATACTAGAGGATTTAGAGGGGAGAGCTAACCCTAATTGCCACGTGCTCCCTCTACTTCCTCTAGATCGTTTTCTCCTTTAGTCTAGTTTCAGCGGTGCTTAGGAGAAGCCCTGCCGGAATAGTTCCACGACCACCGCCGCCGCGCCGTCGCGCTGCCGGAGAACTCATCTACCTCTCCGCTCCCTCTTGTTGGATCAAGAAGGCGGAGATCGTCATCGAGCTGTACGTGTGCTGAACGCGGAGGTGCCGTCCGTTCGGCGTTAGATCGGAAGGACCGTGATCAGGATCGCGGGACGATTCGTGATTTGATCGCGGGACGGATCGTGATGGGATCGCGGGATGGATCGTGATTGGATCGCGAGATGGATCGTGATGGGATCGCAGGACGCTCGGCGATTTGGATCGCGAAGACGTTCGACTACATCAACCGCGTTTCTTAACGCTTCCCGCTTAGCGATCTACCAGGGTATGTAGATCCACTCTCCCTCTCGTAGATGCTGATCACCATGGATAGATCTTGCGTGTGCGTAGGAAATTTTTTGTTTCCCATGCAACGTTCCCCAGCAAGCCCTTGGTGTCAGAAACATCTTCATGGTCCTCCGAGGTCTTCATGAAAATTTCTCTGAAAACGCTGGTGTGCGATAATTTTAAAACCTACTGTCGTGGCAACGATTTTGTTCTCTCGTGCCTGGTGAAGCTCCGTGTCCTTTGTATAACCTATAGGCTATCTCTACATATGCTACATTAAGGTGGCAATCACATGGATCTAGCCATCTTGCCGTGACGCGCATGCCATTTAACGTTACAACATATAACCATATCATACATAAACTCATTATCATGATAGAGTCTATACCACATCACTTGCAGCCTTAAAAATCAAGTTAGACGTCCTATAATCAGTTTGGAAAATTTTAATTACGTGGCTACTAGGGTTTCCCGATAACTCTAGTTACCTATGTCCACCATTAAGGAGATAATTCGTTTTGCTATATTAACTTTTGGGGTGTGTGAAGGAAGAGACTTAATTAAAAATTCTGGCCCCACACTAAACTTCATCAAATACGCATGACCTCGTTCATCTTCCTCGCCCTCTTGTGTTTGCGATAGTTCACTATTCTTGACTATGATGAAGCCCAAAGAACTGTATAGCAGATCGTCGACAGACAAAGCCGATCGATTAACTGAATTTTGTACAAAACTACATCATGCCGCCAATGAACTAAACCGAAGCAACACTCAAGGGAACCATAGCAAGAACATCAAACCTTCACATCCACATGTGATCCAGATAGAAACCTGCACCTACTCATAGAATCGCTCATCATGCCACTGTTGGGAAACGTAGTAGAAAACTAAAAATCGCCCTACGATCACCCAGGAACAATATGACGATGCATTAACGGTTTGGATAATGATCGTTACCGACTCTGAGTTGCAGCGAAACAAGACTAGTTGGTGTAGATCGTACTTGGAGTCCCTTGAACCGTAGATGAACGATCCCTTGATTAGTCCCTCGAACGAAAGACCGAAAGCATGTCATCTCTACGAGTTGCAAGCGTACGGTCTTCATGATCCGACAGCTCTTCGCCATCCAGAGCTAATTGTCATCAGGGAATTAGAGGGGGGAGAATAGAACCACACTAGGCTTCTAATTATGAGGATTAGAAGATCTAGGTCAAGTTCTAATTGATCAACTAGGACAAACCAATGTTAAGGATATCGCTTACCGTTAGTGTTTCGGTCGGTTGGAAATTAGAGATTAATCGGAAATCGACCGATTAATCGAATCGGTCGACTATTAATCGAGCATTTTTTGTAAATCCCATGTTCACATCACTAAAATATGCTATATTAAACATAAAGACAATATTGGATAGAAGTGTTACCTTGATTACTCGGGTTTGAATCCTTTTACAATGACAACAATACATATTCCATAACAAAGTCCAAAAAACACAAATAAATATAGTTCTTGCACACAAGGTGTTAGGAATAGGCCCGATTTATCGATAGATTCCCGATAAATTGCCTGTTAGAATGATAAATCAACCCAATTGATAAACGGTAAAGATATGGAATAATCTTATCGGTCACGCCCCGAGTAGTGATAAATCGGACGATAAATCATTGAATCTGCCAATTTTTGGAGAGTGGACCAACTAGAACTAGAACAACAGAACTAGTGGAGCCCCCAAAGCTTGTATCTCTAATAGATGCAGAAGCCTCTAGTATATATAGGTTGGAGGGGAGAGAAGGGGCCCACACAAGGGGGAAAGGGTTCCCCCTTTGCGGCGGCCAAGAGGAGGAGGAGTCACCCCTAGTCCAGTTTGGCCTCCTCTATAGGAAAGGGTGTGTGCCACCCCTTTTGGGCCCTTGTGGCCCAAGTTGCCTTCCACCTCTTGATCTTTTAAGCCCCGTTGATATTTAATTAACTATAAGAGCCTCCTAACAATTACTAGAGCCTTTTATTATTAACTAGCAGAGTGTCCCGCGCATTTGCGCGGCTAGATTCATATGTAACATGATCTCTACAACATCTTGAATATTTTTCTAAAATTTGATTATGCTTATGTGGGATACAAAAATGACATAGATAATTAGTGGGCGCATAATATTATCGTTTCAAGAAATTCTGATGGGCTAAATCTGATGGTTCATAAATCATAGCTAGCTTGTCTCGGGCTTTTGGGGTTTTTGGTCATTATATATATATATATATATATATATATATATATATATATATATATATATATATATATATATATATATATATATATATATATATATACTTTTCTGTACTCCTGGGTGTATGTACTCCCATCTTCAATATACCTCATATACACATTGATTATACCTTTTTATCATTTTCAATATACTTCATTAAATATTATAAGATACCCCAATACGAGTTTTGTGGAAAAAATATCATTTGCGACGTACTTTTTGTAATATACTTTTTTCATGTACGGACAAATCAGTATATACGTAAACCTTTAAAAATATGTAGACTCACATGATTTTTTTCGTGAAACTCATTTTGGGGTATCTAGTAATTATTAATGAAGTATATTGAAAATAATAAAGAGGTATAAAAGATTCATCTATGTGGTATATGAGCAGTGGGAGTACGTACTCCCAGGAGTACATAGCCATTTTCCTTTATATATATATATATATATCAAGCATTTATATTGGTCTACGTTGATGACCTACTAATATTTTCTAAATCATATAAAGAGCATATTGCCCACCTTGAAGTGTTCTTTCGAAAGGTAGAACAAAATGGGCTCATATTATCCAAAAAGAAAATGGAAATATGCAAAGAAAGAATAAATTTCCTTGGTCATGAAATAGGAGAAGGAAAAATATATTTACAAGATCATATTGCAAAGAAAATATTGGAATTTCCTGACAATATGAGTGACAAAAAGATTTTGCAACAATTCCTAGGAATTGTAAACTATGCTAGGAATTATATAGACAATTTAGCAAAGCTAGCTGGACCATTATAGGAAAATGGGTTGGTACACCTAGGTGTATGTACTCCCACCTCTAAAATGCTTTGCCGAACACACTGCCGGGTTTTTTACATTTATTTAGCTAAATACAAGTTAGTTGTTGACGAGATCTCTGCATGGATTTGATTAGTTTGAAAATTAGTTCCACGATTTTAGGGATCTGGCATGCGCAACAATAGCCCATTATATTAAATCGATCCGCCGGCGGCTCGTCCGATGATGCATCCAACACAATCTCTGGCGTCATTGCTGGGACTCATCAGCGTGAGTGCATTAATCCGGCGACCTTCAGTTCATCCAGAATACAACCAAATAGGCGACCAGCTGATTGTTTCTTCCACGCAACTGCACCGCGACGGATGTCGATCCGTGTTGTGTTTCGATGGAAATTTGGTTCAGAGTTAAAGCTACAGGCCGAAGATGTAAGAAACTTTGAGGTATTCTTGGTAATTCCCTACATCCACTCGTTGATCATTTGATCTACTGATACGTACTCTCGCCTCCTCGATGAGCAGCAGTGAAAACGGCAGCCGGGCGACTCGACGACGAAGCCGGGATGCGACCGGCGGCTGCTCGACGACAACGGCGACATGTGGCTCCCGGTGGCTCAACGACGACCAAGATGCAGCCAAAAATGACAGACGATGATGGATGATGTGCTCTCCTGTCAATTAATTAGCGTAGTGGGCTGGTGGCCATGGTTGCACCACCAAGTCCAAGTGCGGCCCCTTGTTTCTTGTAGTGCATGATCCATTGAATTTTTTAATTCAGAACCCAAATCATTAGGATTTGTTTTTCAGATGTAAAGATTAGTTTTTTTAGGGGAATGTAAAGATTAGTTGGAATGATGGCAAGGGATGTAGCCTTTCTACCAGCGTACATGCCTGAATTTGGTATTCCAATATTTCCTTGGTTCAATCAAAATACTAAACCACGAGGAGCAGATGTCACTATATACCTCTAAAATCCGAATGATTGCTTCCTCACGAAATGACCATACTTACTTTAGGTGATAATACTACCTTTTTAATATTGTAGTATAGACGTTCCTAAAAGTGATGTACTCTATATACATTTCCATAAAGAAAATGAAGTATATTCTTCCTCACGAAAAATGTAGTATATATTCATCACTCGTGAGTATAATCTGTTATCTCTCTGTTATCCAACACTTGTAAATACTTCTACATAACAAAATACAGTATATACTTCTCCATACGGAAAATTGTACTAGTATGTACTCTCCCAAAATAAATGCAATATATACCTTTTTAAAAAGATGTAGTATATACTTCCCCATACGAGAAAATTTGTAGTCTGTACTCTCCTGAAATAAATGAACTATATACCTCTTAACAAAACATGTACTGTAGTATATACTTGTTTGTCATGAATATCTTATCCTTTGTAAAGTATACTCTATTTTATTAATCTTGTAATGTATACTCTTGGAAAAATGTAGTATATACTTCGCAAATAACGTAGTATATACTGTTGTCTACAAGAAATGAGTATATGCTTTCTGTAAAAGATTCTTCTATGATAGGAGTGAAGTATACCCAATCCAACCACTAACAGCCTCGTCGGATTAATAGTTGAAGATTAGTATTTCTGTTCCTTTCTTCTAGGAAGCAGCCACGTACGCAATAGGATTTTTTCCCCAGTACTAGCTAACGTGAGGTTTGTTAGCAACAACTATTGGGTATATTTAGTCACTATGAACTCATTATTAACCAAATCTGTGAATGCTTATGCTGGTCTTTATTCTACTCTACTTGAACTCTTTTCTTACACTTTAAAACACGACTAAAAAAAGTTGCCCTAACTTTTTGTTAGCAGAAGGAACAGATGCATGTTATGCTGAAATCATTTTCTCTGCCACCTGATATGTCATCTTAATGGTTGGTCGTCAAATTGCTAATTTAATTAAAATGAAATATTATGTGTTGCAGTCTGATTTAGCAAAAGAATTTTTATACATATGGTTTCCCACGTTGAACTAATCTACAACATATAATATTGTCGATAAAATAAGCTGCCCAGATCCGTATTATGTGTTATAGCTTACTTTGTTTCCACAGCAAGAAGCCATGTTGATCCTTTTTGCTGTGTAGAATAAATAAATTCAACACCTAAACCTCACATATGTACCCCAATTTATGTTGACGGTGTAGTATTTTTCCTCATAAAACTAATTTATGATATTGCCATTTGCACATTCTTGTGATATGTATAGAATCAATTCAGAATAACTACAACCTGGTTGATTTGTACGGTAATAAGTTGTGTGGACTAATCGAAAAGTATTTTATATAGTTTTTTGCAGTAGTGTCAGTTGCTAGAACATATATGCATACATGTAGTTTTTTGCATACGTATAGTTTGTACGTGCCAATTGGTTCGTAATCTGATTTATCTATTCAGTTTGATGAAGAGGCCTAGTACTAACCGTTAGGGATCTGAGGCCTAGTACTAATAGAATTGGGAAGGATTTAAAAAGATTATTACAAATTCCATGTATATAGTTTGGATTTTATTTACAAAAATGGATTATACTATTTTTGTATTTATTTTAAATTTTACGTATAGAGCTATAAGTTTTATCCGTCTACGAATAACTGTGTCTACTATGCATTTGTAAAAAAGTTTGAAATCACTTACACATATTTATTAATATTCATGTTTGGTATTATCTATCGGCAACATGCACAGATTTTCATTTTTCTTAAGTAATCACTTATTCATAGTTATGTATTATTCTATGCCTTGTGAAAACATTGTTGGGTTTGTAATCATGTGTTACCCTTATATGGTTCAGTAGGTGCTGAAGGAAGAAAACTTTTTTTTGAAAGATCCAGCGTTGCTGGCATTTCATTGATTTAGCAGAAGAGAGTTGGAAAATACAATGTGATCAAAAGATCAAGAGAAATGCTCGAGGAGCAAGAGTATGCCCGAAGGCAAGAAACTAAGCTACTCTCTCCCAATCGGGGCCCCCAAGGGGTACGCTAAACTTTTTGGCCCGGCAACACTCCAGAGCTCTAAACTCTGTGTGACACATCTTCATCTTCCCTGGCGCCCATGGTTTCCAGATGATGGAGCGCATGTCCTGATCTTTTACCCAGGTCTGGTTGGTGAGTGCAGCAAGCACCGTCCTGTTTTTTCGGCGGGAATGCGCGTACAGCGCCGGGAACGCATGCCGGAGCGCCCCGACCTCCAGCCAGCGACAGTTCCAGAAGGACGCCGTTGCGCCGTCCCCGATTGTGACTCTCGTGGCACCATTGAACAACTCGTGATCCACTGCATCACAAGGGACAGGGGAACCCACCCACGGGCGACGAGGCTGCTGCCAGGCCAGCCATAGCCACCGTAGCCGAAGAGCGCGGCTAAATTTCTGCAGGTTCAGAATGCCCAGGCCCCCATGCTGCACCGGCAAGCACACCTGAGTCCAGTTCATCTTGCATTGGTCCCCGGCCAGCTCCTGATCCCCTGCCCAGAGGAAACGCCTGCGAACCTTGTCCTTGAAAAACTTGGTTGGCGCCCGGAGAACGGTGATCGCATATGTTGGCAGAGCTGTCAACACACAACGAACCAGCACCCTCCTACCAGCAGTGGACAGCAGGCGACCCTTCCAGCCTGCAAGGCGCGCGCAGATACGGTCGAGGATGAACTGAAGATGGACCGGCCGCAGTCTAGATATGGTGATCGGCAAGCCTAAATAAGTCATGGGGAAACCTACGATTCTACCTCTGAAGCTCTGAAGCACATCCTGTAGGTCTAGGCCCTCACAGCGTATCGGAGCTACAGATGATTTTTCTGGGTTTATCTTAAGGCCTGTGGCGACGCAGAAGAGCTTAATAATGGTCATTAGATTGTCAATTTCCTGTCGGCTAGGGTTTGCGAAGAGGATCGCGTCGTCAGCGTATAGGCTAACTCGGGCATTGATTCGACGATCAGGGATGGGGGCAAGGATGCCCTGTTCGGTAGTCGCAAGAAGCAGACGATGCAGAGGATCTATGGCTAAAATAAACAACAGCGGCGACAAGGGATCACCCTGGCGAAGACCGCGCACATGCGCGATCGCCTCCCCGGGCTCTCCGTTGAGGAGACAAGACGATGAGGCTGTGGACAGCAGGAGCGCTATCCAGTCACGCCATCACGTGCTAAAACCTAGCCGCTGGAGGAATTCTAGAAGGTAATCCCAAGCTACGGAGTCGAAGGCCCTAGCTATATCAAGCTTGATTAGGAGCGCCGGTTTTTTATTTTCTATGCAAGGAAAGAACGCAGTTCTGCACATAAAGGAAAGAATCCTGAATGCATTTCTTCTTTTGGAACGCACTTTGCACCGGCGAGATAACACTCTGAATCACCCCTACCAAACGGATCGATAGCACTTTTGCCAGCAATTTTCCAATGGAGTGAATCAAACTGATCGGGTGGTAGTGCCCAATCTCCATGGCTCCGTTTTTCTTCGGGAGAAGGGTGATCATAGCCGTGTTGATTGACACCTCGTTTGTGCCTCTCCGGTGATAAAATTGCTGAAAAACCCTCATCACATCTTCTTTGACAATGGACCAGCAGGATCTGAAGAAACCACCAGAGAACCCGTTCGGGCCGGGCGCCTTCTCCACTGGCGAGGCCTTGATGGCATTCCAAACCTCGTCCTCTGTGAATGGCAGATCCAACCCCTCGCCTTGAACCTGGGGCAGGTTAAGCATTTCCCAATTGATCGTGTGAGCCCGTGTGTGTCTGTCCCTCATAAGCCCAGAAAAATGCTCGTGGATTAGCTGTGCTTTTTCCTGTTTTTTTTTAACACAGTACAGACGCAAGCGCTCATATATACACGCATACACTCACCCCTATGAACGCACACACGCACACCCTACCCCTATGAGCACCTCCGAGAGACTGAGCCGGCATATCATCTTGAGATTTTACGAAGTCACCGTAGGCGCCTCGTAGTCGACGGGAACGTCTCCTCCCACTGAATGCACATCGCCGAAATTTCTGAAATAAATCCAGGATAAATGCGAGCACCAGGACTTGAACCCTGGTGGGCTGGGGATACCACTTGTCCACCTAACCATCCAACCACAGGTTGGTTCGCCTGTGCTTTTTCCTGTTGACATGTGGTTCCCCTGTTGACATGTTGACCATATGATGTTTTGGTATTTTTTTAGGGGGCGTCCTGATATATTTGACGTGTTGACCTTTTATTTCTTCTGCGTAGTTTTCGGGTCGGGCTGGCTACAGGAGTTGCTAAAAACAATGAAAAAGTTCCACTCCAAAAAAATTGTGCCGAAGTTTCTATGTTTCCTTATCAGTGTACGTGTCCCATGGGGACACGGACTCAACTTTCTAATTAACTTACGTGAAAGGTTTCTATGGCTATAGTTGTTTACACTGCGTTTGGATGTCTGTATTGGAGGCCTCTGTATTGTATTGGTTTCAATTCCAATTCAGCCAGGAAATTGTAATGGACATGAATACGAATTCGATTGTTTGGATGTTTATTGAATTGGCTCGCAGAATCGTCGTGAGGTTTCAATACAGAATCATGTTTGGATGTACAACTATGGAATTGCATAGCAATATTAGTATGTGCATTAAAACAATAGTTGTACGAGTATAATTGGATGATTATATAGTAAAAAGGTGACCATATTATTCTAGAAATATAGCATGACATCATATAATATATACATAAGAACAAACAAAAAATAATTTTACACAAACAACGTACATCACATATATTTGTCCCAAATTCTCAACGACACATAGGTCCAAATGTAACAACACAATTGTTCAAATAAGTTGAAGCTGAACATTACATAGTTCCAAATATAACAAAGCAAATAGTTCAGATAGGTTCAACTTTAACAAGACAAACAGGAAAGCATAGCTTGCTTAACTTCAAAGCAATAATAGTAGCCAAGCCTTCCTCATGTGCATTGGCAGCTCCATTAGAGCTTCAAACAAGCGCTCATTAAGAATCAACTTTCCGTAAGAGCGCAACATGTCTGCTTCTGCCAACTCTGGTATCAACTCAAGTGCAGCAAGTATTTCAGAAGGAGTAGTAACCTTTGGCATTGGAAGTGGATCAGTTGTCTTCAAAGCATCCTTAAAATTAGTCCTCATTTCTCCAATCATGCACATAATGGCCTCACCTGTTCGTTGTCTCTTTTGTACCATTTCTGGAGAGATTTCAATTGGTTCTTCTAGATCTGTAGCAGTCTCAGCACCTGTCTTGGCACCTTCACCATCCGCATGATCTTTTGAATATATGGTAGATATGGCTTCCCAATGCTTCACTACTTTGGTCTTGTAAGAAGGTAATGATTTCTCTTTCTTATTAGCCTGCACAATACACCCAGCAGAGAAGAGTAAAGTTGCTGCCCCGTTTTGTTATATACAAAAAAAAACAATGCAAATACATGGAAGTTACCTCCACATATTTAGTCCAGACATCATCACTATCAATCAGGAGCTTATGATTGACCCAATCCCAACCGAAACCGCTTTGAGAAAGGATCTTGTTAATGACTTCATATTGCCTGTCGAAAGTCCTAAGCCTTCTTGATATGTTCTCCTTCGTGATATCCTTATTACACTTCTCCTTCACATTCTTGATAGCTGCATTGTACACATGTGCTTTCCATCCATTTTGTGAATGGTCACCCATGTTGTGATGATGAACAAGCACCTCAAGCATTGCAGTGTCCATCTCATCATTCCATGTGACATAATTCCTCTTTCCGGGAGGAGCAGTTCCTTCAGCCATGCTGCTACAAAGAAAAGTAATTTGGTACAAAGGAAAGAAATATACTGGATCAAATTTCGTGAAAAGCCATCATATATATTAATATCAAGTTGCTGCATGTACAAAAGACCACACAAGGCAACTTCACAGTCAACCAATCTATCACACAAAAGACAACCAGGAAGCTACCATCATCACCTAGGCCCTACACAAAATGAGACGGCCACCACGTAGACACTACACAAAATAAGACGACCACCACCTACACACATCCACTAACCAATCCACCACCAACTAACTATGCCATCTAAGCATGCCTGACAAGGTATTCAGCATACATGTCTTGCGATAATTGTTGCCTAAAGTTGGTCCATTCATTAGTGACTTGAATAGATGTAATCAAGTCAGCGTCGTCCACGGCCTCATGTTCCAAATTTGCTAGGTCAGCATCAACTTCTTGCAGCAACAAATCATCCATCATATGTTGCCTATCCCTTGCAAAGTTGTGTAACACACAACAAGCATTAATAGTTCGAATCTGCAATGATTTATATTTAAATTAGCATGTCATACAGTCCATATGTTATTCAACACCACATGGACATTTTTTACCTGGTCCTTTATGTCAAAGAAAGATTGAATTCGTAGAATGGCCCATTTTTTCTTCCATAGGCCAAAAGTTCTCTCCACAACATTTCTAGCACGAGAATGACGTAAGTTATACAACTCTTTGTCAGTTTGGGGTTGTTGTTGACTTGAAACCCACTCTTTCAAGTGGTACCTAGTCGATCTGAATGGAGCTAGAAAACCAGGTCCATTGGTGTAGCCAGCATCCACTAAGTAGTATTTCCCTATGGTGTACCAATTAGAGTTAGCTAACATTAACACAGAAAAGAAACGAAATGCCAAGAGAAACATTCGTACCATGAGGTATGACAAATGCATCTTGACGATCGTTTCTCATTGCATCACGCAACACTCTGGAGTCAGATGCAGATCCCTCCCGGCCAGGTAGAACATAAAGAAATTCCATGTTCCAGTCAACAACACATAGCATGTTAGTGGTGATATCTTGCTTTCTGTTCCTATACCTCCCTTCGTCAGCCGCATTGACAGAAACATCAACATGACACCCATCTAGTGCTCCCAAAGCATTTCCAAACCACTTCCATTTGTAATCATCCGAAGGTTCAATAGAAGGATCGGGAAGCTTGATAAACTCCCCACTTAGGGAAAGAATGGCTATTAAGACATTCGAGAAGTGCCTACTGATAGTCTCTAAAGAACGCTTGTAAGTGCCACGCAACAATCTCATTTTAATACCATGTCCAACCACCAATAAGAACATAGCAACCTTTTCTTCTACAGTGACATATACGCTGTCTTTCAGACCACACTTCATACGCAACATCGTGCAAAGATCATGAAAATTCCTTTTGGTTAAGCGCAACTCATCATAACAAGTAACTTCTGACCCATTGCACATTTGTTTGAGCAAGTACTTCCTACGAACATATCGAAACTCATCATCACTAAAGCATCCTAAACTCTTAGGTGCTCTCTGTGTACTAAGATAAGCTAGGCGAAGACAAACCGACTCAACATACATCGCTGTCAATATGATTCTTTTCCTTTTTCTTATTTTGTTCTCTTCGGTAATGGATACAATCAAATCCATTTGTGACATGATGCAGCTACAATGCACATACATAATGTTAATAAATTCAGCATAACCACGCATAGCAAGCATCATGTCCACAACATATGCATGCATTAGACCATTTAAGCATGCATCAGACCACAACATAAGCATGCATCAGACCACATAACCATGCATCATATCTACTATCTCATTGGTGCACAAATTTGAATCATGATGATACCTCAGATCGGCCTAGAGGGTTCCAAATTTTCAGCCAACCTACAACAAAAGAACACAACATAGGTTAGCAAATGAATATGAACAAAAGAACCAGGGGAGGGAAGGAGTACAAATAGAAGGCTGGCTGACTAGAGGAGGACCAGGAGCAAAAGAAGAAGGTGGAGGAAGAAGGGGAGCCGAGGGAGAAGTTGAGCTAAGGGAGAAGAGATGGTCTCCGACAGAGATCGTCTCCGGAAGGGAAGGGGCGAGCTGCGCCGGTGGGAGGGGGTCTGACGGCGGCGAGCTGCGCCGAAGGGAGGGGGTCTGATGGCAGCGAGCTGCGTCGGAGGGGGGGGCCGACGGCGGCGAGCTACATCAGACGGAGGGGGATCTGACGACGGATGGAGGGGGATGTGACGACGACGAAGAGAACAGGAAGAGGGGGGGTCGTCAACGGAGAAGGGGGGAATCGGCGGCGGAGGAAGCCGGCGGCCATACCTGCTCCGCCCGAGGAGGATCTGCCTGGGCGCTGCCGTCGATCTGGTTGCTGCCGCCCGAGAAGCCCTCTCGATCCCTTCTCTCTGTGTGTGGTCTGTCGTGGTGGATAGAGAAATAAGGCCCGAAGCGTATTTTTTTGTGGGAGTGAGGCGATTCAGCCGAAACCAGAGGTGCGGGGCTCTGTATTGCCGCGATGCGTGTGCGCGTGCGAGCGAAACTTTCTGCGAATTCGTTTCCGTTTCAGTCAGTTGATTCAGAGTACATCCAAACACCTGTATTGGGTCTAAGTCAATACCAAATCCAATTCGATAGCCCAATTCGGACATCCTCCTACCATACAACTCCCATCCAGTTCCAACAACCGAGCGATGTTTTTTTTATCGAATTAGACTTAGGTCTCCTCAGTTCCTGTTTGACAAATCTCAACCGTTCAATATGTAAAGTTTATACTGGTAAATCTTGACCGTTCGTTTTCTATCGTTTTAATAATATAATAGATTTAACATCTCCGGAAACATTTTCCACCTATATGATTTTATCGGTAATACCCGATATTGCCTAATAAGCTCTGAAACCCTTCAACTGACCCTGAAACGCTTTCGGTTCCTATTGGACTATTTCCAATACTAATGAAACAATTCCACAAATAAATCCTCGATACTCTTGTCATACTAATACTGAGAAGATCGTGATTACCTTAAGCTTGTGACCCTGTAGGTTTGGTAAAGCATAGACATGAACGAAACCCCTTCGTTCAATGACCGATAGCGGAACCGTGGACATCCATATCGATCCCTATGATTTTACAAATGTCATTCGAGTGAACCATTGATTGTGATGTTCTATTCCCTTTGCTTTGTGATACTTTACAAAACACGTGGTGAGATGTATCGATATCTTCTTAAGTCATACACATGCTCATTATACAGTTATCCTCGTTACCGGTTTTGTTCTTCTTTCTCATTGAAATGTTTCGTCATCCCCGTGACAAAGTCACCTATATCGGGCTAGTCGATTATGCATGCCGTCACACCGAGAGGGACCTAAGAATATCTCTCCATCATCGGAGGAGCAAATTCCAATCTCAAGCTATCGAGTCCCTTGTCAAACTTTCTGATGAACTTGTAAGTTGTCGTTATTATCACCATGTTACATATGACATTCGAGAAACCCCAATGCTAATCATTGATACGTCTCCAACGTACCGATAATTTATGAAGTATTCATGCCATATTTACCCAAGTTCTACATGGTTTTGGTGCACTTTTATATGATTTTTATGGACTAACCAACTGAACTAGTCCCACTGTCAGTTTCTGTTTTTTGGCTATTTTTTTGTTTTGCAGAAAATCAATATCAAACGAAGTCCAAATACCACAAAACTTTACGGTGATTTTTATGGACAAAAAGAGACCCACGGAGTGCCGGAGATGGACTAGGGGGTGGCCGAGGGAGCCATGGGCCCGGGGGGCGCCCCCTAGGGCACGCCCCCAGAGCTCCTAGGCCCCTCGGTCATCCCCATGGCGTGAAACCAATGCCAAAAATTCCTATTAATACCGAAACCTCTAGAAAGAAACATAGAACTTCCACGCTGTCTCCACAAGCCTTTATTCCGAAGCGACCTCATACGGAGCCCTTTTCCGGTGCCCTGGCGGAGGGGGAAATCATCATCGGAGGCCATATTCATCATCTCGGCGGTCTCCATGGCGAGGAGGGTGTACTTCGCCCTCGAGGCTGAGAATATGTACCAGTAGCTACATGTTTGATCTCTCTCTCTCTCTCTCTCTCTCTCTCTCTCTCTCTCTCTCTCTCCCGTGTTCTTAAGTTGGCACAATCTTGATGTATCGTGAGCTTTGTTAATATAGTTGGATCATATGGTGTTCTTCCCTCTCTATCTTGTTGTAATGAATCGAGTCTTTCCCTTTGAGGTTTCGTTATGTTGGATTGAATAATTTAGATTTAAGAATACTTGATGTATGTCTTGCATGTGTATACCCATGGTGTCAATAGGGTATTCTATTGAGTCACTTGATGTATGTTCTGGTAATCAACTTGCGGATTCCCATGGTGACATTGGGGGTAATCTAGGCACATAGGTTGATGCACGTTTTTTTCCTACTTTATCCGATAGAAACTTTGGGCCCCTCCTTGAAGTTCTTTGTGTTGGATTGAATATGATGAATCTTACATTATTTGATGCATGTCGAATAATTAACTCACGGATATTTGTGGTGACATTGGAGTATCTAGGTGACATTAGAGTTGATTGATGCGTATCATATGGTGTTATTTTAGTACGAACTCTAGGGCTGTTTGTGACACCTATAGGGATGGGTCAATAGATTGATCGGAAAGGATAACTTTGAGGTGGTTTGCTACCTACAAATATTTCATCTTATGTTCTCCGCTAGATAGGAACTTTGGAGTGATTCTTTGTCGCACGTTGAGGGATGGTTATATGATTCAACTATGTTAGCACCGTTGAGAGATTGCACTAGTGAAAGTATGAACCCTATGCCTTATTTCCAAGCATTGATATACCATTTTGCTTGTTGTTTGCCACTTGTTACCTTGATTGTTTTATTATTTCAGATTACAAAAACCTATATCTACTATCCATACTACACCTGCATCACCACATCTTCGCCGAACTAGTGCACCTACACAATTTACCATTTATTGGGTGTGTTGGGGCACAAGTGTCGGTGTCAAAACCGGCGGATCTCGGGTAGGGGGTCCCGAGCTGTGAGTCTAGGATCGATGGTACCAGGGAACAAGGGAGACGATGTTTTACCCAGGTTCGGGCCCTCCTATGGAGGTAATACCCTACGTCCTGCTTGATTATATTGATGGTGTAGGGGTTACAGAGTTGATCTACCTCGAGATCGAATAGCTCAAACCCTAGATGAGTTCTGACTTGGCTACAACCTAAACCCTTCGGCTTATATAGACGCCGAGGGTACCTAGGGTTTACACATGGTCGGTTACACGTCGAAGGGATAAACATTCCTATTCACTACTACAAACGTGGAGAACAATCCACGATTCTCGAAGCTTCCTTCCTGGAGACAGGGCCTTCGATCAATTCAATGCTCGGTATGCGGCCCATATAGTCTGGCCCATAAGAAATAGGTCGGCCTCCCGAGGACCCCTTAAACCAGGACTCCCTTAGTAGCCCCCGAACTAGCCTCCAACGCCAAGGGTCTTAGCTCCAGCTGCTTCATGTAATCAGAGTCTTCGGCTTGCGAGGCAAGTTCCTTCCTCCAAATAGTGATCGGCCGAGTTTAGTTCAGCCTCCGACGACGTGTAGTTTTTCCGATCATGGATCGTCCGAACACCATGAATAGCTCGGCCCAGAAGGCCAATCGTCAAGGAGTAAACAGTGTTTCCTGACAACCTTTCAGATGAAAGGTCACGGCCCACCACAACCGCTGAACCAGTTGCAAAAGCTCGATTCGCGGTTCGAGGCCGTTTTCATCAGCACGATCCATCAATGCTTAGATCGTGCTCCGTTTTACACGGGACATGTTTAATCATGCGCGTTTAATGGCACGCATGTCTTGGGAGGCGGAGGGATTCACGGCGCTGCGAAGGGAGGCTAACCGGCGAAAAGCCCAATAAAAGGGAAAGAAAACCCCAGGGCTTAACCACACTCCCCATTCGCAGCCCTGCTTCCCCAATCTCCTGAGCCTCCAGAGCCCAGATCTAGGTTTTCACTCCCTCCTCCGAGCCCAGCCATGGCCGGCTCAGGCTCCAATGGCAAGTGGGAAGCTTCCACGGTCACAGACCAGGACATCCGGGACCTTAAGGACGCCGGATATCTCCCCGCCAACATCTTCCACCGCGCCCCAGAGGAGGGCCAGGTGATCCCCAACCCCAAACCAGGCGAGAGGGTGGTTTTCATTCCTCACTTCATCCGAGGACTGAGCTTTCCGCTCCACCCCTTCGTTAGGGGCCTCATCTTCTTCTACGGACTCGACTTCCATGACCTCCCGCCGAACTCCTTCATGCATATATCGGCCTTCATCATCGTCTGCGAGGCCTTCTTGCGGGTCGAACCACACTTCGGACTGTGGCTCAAGATATTCAACATCAAGCCGAAGTGTGTCGCAGGCGCACACGCAGACTGCGGCGGGGCTATCATCAGCAAGCTTCCCCGCGCGGTATGGCCAACCAGCACCTTCATCGACACCATCAAGACTTGGCAAAAAGAGTGGTTTTACATCACCGAGCCAAGGGAGGAGGGCGGAACTGTTCCTGCCGAATTCAGATCCGGCCCCCCGACCAGATTGACCTCATGGGTCCGAAAGGGCCTCGACTGGGGGTCGGATACAGAGGTAGACGACCTGCAAAGGGGCATCGCCTCCATGATCAAGGACAAAATCGAGCTGGCCAACATGGTCCAGATTATGCTTCGGCGGCGTATCCTCCCCTGCCAGTGCCGGGGCTCTCCCATGTGGACTTATCGGACTGACGATGATCCTACGATTCGTCAGCTCTTCCGCACCACTCGGGAGAAGCTGTGGAAGGCAATGTTCAAGGCACAGGAGAACTGGACAGCCAAGAAGGAGGACCAGGGCCTGCGCACCGATAAGCCCCCTTCCGAGGTATAACATAGTTTTATCTGATCGGCTTCATTTCCCTGAAGAAAATCTAAGTACTTTCCGATCACTTCCGCAGGAATGGTTGAGCAAGGCCACGGGCATCAAATGCCCGGCTTCGCAGCCCAAGGACCCTAGGTCCCAGCTGCTATCGGAGATGCTCGTCGTGGCGCCTTACAAGGCGCCAGAGAAGAAGGAACAAAAGAAGAAACCAGGCCGAGCCGGCCTGCGCATCAGGGACCAGACGGGGGCTGTGTCCGAGGAAACCCACGCCTCCTCGAATCAAGAGGAGGAGCACGAGGGCGAGGGGGGAGGCGATTCCCCCTCACAGGAAAGAGGGCGGCGTCATCGGATGCCTCAGAGGATATACCTCCTCCCGCCCTGAAGAAAGCATGTCAGACACAGGTAGTTCTGTCCGATGACAGTTCGGACTCGGATACCGAGTCCGAAGATTTTGACAGGGTTCCATGAAGGAGCCTCAGGGTCAAGCCCCCAGCTCGAAGGTATAGATCCGAAGACCTCCCGAGCTATTAGTGCTAAGTTTTGAATGTTACTAATATGTGAACGCCAATTGACTTGCAGCCCACCGCGTGTTCTCCCCACCGATCAAGTTTCGGACGGGGAGACCCCGCCTGCCGAGCTAGCGGAGAGCGGGACCGCGTCGCACCCCTCACCTCCGATCACCGCGAAGGATGCCACGGAGGTGTCATCCCAACAGGCTCTTTTGGAGCCGGACACCGGTGGTGGGGGCGACGTCGTCATGGTCGAGGCTAACGCCTCGGCCGCCGAAGACCCGGGGGAAAAGCCCCTCCCGGATACTGAGGAGACCGGACGAGGGGATGCCCAGTCCCTTCCGAGGTCGTCTCCAGAGCGCACCATGCCTCCGGGGGCACCGGTTCGATCTCCGGTTGGAGATCATGTTAACCGATCTCCACCGGCGCCACCGACCAATGGGTGGTCGGCTATGGGGGAGGCTCTGTCAAGCGCCTCCATTTCCGGGGAGCACCGCACCCTTATGGGTGTGGTATTGCAGAGCATTCAGTCCGTGGACAGCGGACTAAGGGAGGCCTTCAACGGTCTCCTGACGGGCTTTCAGGTGAGCCGCGTAATGCTCTGTTTGTGAAATATTAATTCTTTGTGTTACCATTATATACATGGCAGCCCCCGAGCCCTAGGTGAGTTTGGAAAAACTTACCTGGGGGTCAATTATAGATCATTATCCGAACTATGTACAGGACAATATTAGTTCGGAACGTTCCAACAGCCCTTAAGAGGACCGGACACAGGATCATATTTATGACCGTTCAGAAGTTTTGAACCCATGTAACTTGATATGGTTTTGTTTTTTACAGGCTTCGTCGACGGTGGTGGCTGCTAACGCGGCCGAGCTGGACGAGCTAAATCGGAAGCTCAAGAGCTCCGAGGACGAGCTTGACGCTCTGAACAAGAGATTCGACAAGGCGCAAGGTAAGCCGGATTAGAGTATCCAAATTCTTCATCGCCGTACTGTCAACGCAGTATTTTTTGATATGTTTTAATCCCTATGCAGCCTCGGCGAAGGAAATTGAGAAGCTCAAGGCCGAGCTTGAGAAGGCGAAGCAGGCGACTGCGGCTGAGAGGGCGGCGGCAAAAGAAGCGGCTACCGCGCTATCCGCCTTGAGAGCTACCAGCGACAAGCATGAGGCTCGGGTGGAGGAAATCCAACAGGAGCTCAAGGACGCCAGCCAAAAGTGCGAGGACCTTGAGCAGAAAGGCAAGGAGCAGGCCGCCGAACTATCCACCCTAAAAACCAATCTCCAAAAGGAGCGGGTGGATAGGCGGTCTTTTGAAGAGCAAGTCAGCCAGGCCAAGGCTATCATGGATGGTAAGCCGTATTTATTGCAGTGTGTCTTCGGGGATAGCAAGTTCGAGTTGCTTACCCAAGTATGGCGTTCCTCAGGCGCTTGCTCGGACCTCCAGAAGAGCACAGCGGACGCGAACCAGTTCTATGCTTCGCGGGGAGAAGGAGATCAAGCTCGGCTGTTCTGGGCGCAGTTTGAAGCCCCCGAGCGCTCTCCTCTCCTTGTTGAGCAGCTGAAGCAGCTGATGGAGCTACACCGGACGGTGGAGCCACGCATGAAGGATCTCTGTATCCGGCTATGGCCCAACGAGCCGCTGCCGGGCAACTACTTCGGCTTGGTGTAGAAGCTGAGCGACGCCTCACCCCGGATCGACGCACTAAGGCGCTCCTACTATATTGAGGGAGCTCGGATGGCCTTTGCGAAGGCCAAGGTGCATTGGCCGGGGCTTGATCCGATGAAGATCGCCACCGCCCCTCCGCCTCCTGGAAAGGAGCATAGGTGCCCCGAGCTATACTTCTCCGGAGTAATGGAGGGAGCTCGGGCAATAGAGGCTCAGTGTTCGAGAGAAAACATTTATGAGTAAATGTGTTGTAATATGTCTGAAGACCTTTTAACGCGTTTATATTTAAAATGCATGGTTTATCATGTCTTTAATGTTTTGCATCCTTTATAACTCATGTGTGGCCGTTAAAACTGAAAGTTGCGAGTCATCGGCTTCAGCCCCCATGTAGATACTACGCGGGGTGTCTCTGCCAACGCACCGTGACCCTTAGCCGAGCTATCGGTACCCGAAGGCGGTAGTGTGGGGCGGACAAGGCAATCAGACCATAATGCTTTATTGCTTTCACTTAGCCGTAGGGGCGCGAGAAAGGAGTGCGGGGGGCTGAGGACTAGCCCCCAGGGATTTGTGATGTTCGGAGGAAACGTGGCTAAAGCCGATATCACATGGTTTGTACTAATACCAAATCCATTGTATGACACGGAATAACCTCTAACGAGGTTTATTTAAGCTCGGATTCGCAGACCGGTTTCTCGCATACTATGACAGTCGGTTTTCGGCTTTCTCCATTGAGGTGCTTGACCAGGCTAGCTGGAAGCACAATTGCAGTGGTGCTCCCTTTGCCCTTTTAGCTGAACAAGCGGAACATAAAGGGGCAAGCACAGGAGCCGAGCAACCCAACTATTGACCCAAGACATACTTCGGAACCAATGCATATAAAGCAGAATTCCAAGACGCCGAACGCAAAATAAATTGTGCTTAGGGCGATTTTTTAAGTTCGAGCCCCCGGTCTATTAGCCGGTTGCGTCGTAAAATATACCAAACAGGTTCGCAAGAAGAGGGGGAAAATAGAGGGTGTGTCCAAAAAGGACAGCGAAGCGATCATGTATAAAGGATCTGTATTTTGCTCAACAACTCTTATATTATTCAGATTGCCGATGCGACTGTTTACAAGTATTTGAAAATAAAATATGAATCTTACAGGAGGGGTTGTACCAGGGGTCTTCGATGGGTGACCTGACGTCCTCGATGTGCCCTGTCGTTTGTCTGCTCCTGCGTCTCCTAAGGAGTTGTATACCGCTATTGGGTTTCCTATTCAGCGAGCGGATTTTGGGGGAAAATCTTGAGAAGTCACCGAAGTGAGAATGAGCTTTACGCCTTGGCGGGTACTTAATGTTACCTGTAGTGTGTCCGAAGACATTCAACGGTGATAGTTCGGTCTAGCCGAACACTTACCCTTTGATAGTGTTTCTCCACCGCCGCCCATGGAATTTTAAGCGCGAAGTTGTGCATCCTTGGTACATACTTCGCTGGCTCTAGGGCAGTACAATGGGGGGCGAGTCCCTATTTATGGGGTGAGGGAGGTTCTGGGACTTCGGGTTGAAACCGAGCTCGCTTCCCAGCCTTGCGTGCCTTTACGGCGGATATCGGCATTTGCCGATCATCATTGTAGTGGAATTCGACCGCCAGGGCCAACGCATGTTCCTCAGTTCGGAGGGAGCGCTCCGTGTTGCCGTTAACAGTAATGACCCCCTTGGGGCCGGGCATTTTGAGCTTGAGGTATGCGTAGTGTGGGACGGCATTAAAGCGAGCGAACGTTGTACGGCCGAGCAGGACGTGATAGCCGCTGCGGAAAGGTACGATGTCGAAGATCAAGTCCTCGCTTCGAAAGTTATCGGGCGAGCCGAACACTACTTCCAGGCTTACAGAGCCCGTGCACCGGGCTTCAACGCCTGGGATCACTCCTTTAAAGGTAGTGTTGCTGGGTTTGATCCTTGACGGATCTATGCCCATCTTTTTCACCGTGTCTGAATAAATTAGATTGAGGCTACTTCCTCCGTCCATTAGGACTTTAGTGAGGTGATACCCGTCTATGATGGGGTCTAGGACGAGGGCGGCCGAACCCCCATGACGGATACTGGTCGGGTGGTCACGTCGATCGAAGGTGATCGGGTATGCTGACCATGGGTTATACTTCAGGGCTACAGGCTCTACGGCATAGACCTCTCGAAGGGCGCGCTTCCTCTCCTTTTTGGGTATATGAGTGGCGTATATCATATTTACTGTTTTTACCTCTCGAGGGAATTTCTTTTGTCCGCCACCGATCGGACCGCGGGACTCATCCTCGTCCTCGCTGTGTGGGCTCTTGCCTTGGTCCTTGGATGCGAGCTTGCCGGCCTGTTTGAATACCCAACGGTTACGGTTGGTGTGGTTGGCGGGCTTCTCTTGTGTGCCATGGATCTGGCAAGGCCTCTCCAAGATCTTGTCCAACGGGATGGGTCCGTCGCGATTGCCTTTAGGAGGCTTCTTCCACTGCCCAGGTCGGGAATTGCGGAATCCGGCATTGACGGCCGTGTCATCGGCATCACTATTGTTGTGCCGGCGCTTGTTCTTGTTGCGCTTTGGTTTCCCGTTTCCATCCCGAACTTCGGAGGTTCCGGGGTCTTCGGGGTTGTGGCTACGTCTTGCTAGCCAGTTATCCTCGCCCGCGCAGAAGCGAGTCATGAGTGATGTAAGGGCGGACATTGTCCTTGGTTTATCCTGGCCGAGCTGACGAGCCAGCCACTCATCCCGAATATTGTGCCTGAAAGAGGCTATTGCTTCGGCGTCCGGGCAGTCAACGATCTGGTTTTTCTTGGTCAAGAACCGATTCTAGAATAGCCGCGCGGATTCTCCTGGCTTCTGGACGACGTTGCTTAGGTCAGAGGAGTCCGGCGGCCGAACATAGGTGCCCTGGAAGTTAGATCGGAATGCGTCTTCTAGATCCTCCCAACACCCAATGGAGTTTTCGGGGAGGCTATTTAACCAGTGCCGAGCTGGCCCCTTAAGCTTCAGGGGTAGGTACTTGATGGCGTGGAGGTCATCTCCTCGCGCCATGTGGATGTGGAGGAGGAAATCCTCAATCCATACGGTTGGGTCAGTTGTCCCATCGTATTGCTCTATGTTTACGGGTTTAAACCCTTCCGGGAACTGATGCTGCATCACCTCGTCCGTAAAGCACAGTGGGTGGGCAGCGCCTCTGACCCGAGCTATGTCGCGCCGGTGATCGGCGTCTGTTTTAGCCTGGTTTCATTCCCGACTTCTGTTGTGGCGGTCGAGCCAGGGCCGGTACCCTTCCCGTCTATCGGGTGAGTATCCTCTGGATCCGTAGATGGATTGCGTATGACCAGCTCTGTGGTCAAGGTCGTGTCGCAGGTCGAACCTGTCATCGGGCTCTTGTGGCTCTTTTCCCCATCTACGGGGTATCGTCGGCCTATAGCCGGTGTCGTCAGTCGTCCTGTCTCGTCCTCGAGGAGGGCGGTCTGGCTTGTCGTATGGGGTATGTTTGGGAGACGGCGTATCAGTGCGCTCGTCATCGAATTGTGGCAGCAGCCTTCTGCGTGGATAGCTCTTAGGTTGGTCCGATAGACCGGTACCGTATCCTTCCTCAGCTGAGAGGACTCTCGTCCATCGATCGTTGAGGTTGTCTTGTTCAGCTTTAAGCTGCCGTTCTTTTGCTTTCAGGCTGCGGGCTGTAGCTATAAGCTGCTGCCTGAACAGTTCCTGATCTTCAAGATTATCGGGGATGGTGAAGTCATCGGCTTCCGGGATGTCCTCCTCCTCGACAGGGGGAGGTAATTGTCGTCCTCGGAATCATTTAGATCGTCGGGGTTTCGCCGGTCTTCCGGCCTCTCCTCACCCTCTAACGGGTGTTCGGGGATATCGGGATCGCCGAGGTCTTCCGGGGAGTCTCCGTCCCTGGTGCCGTCGATAGCTTTTCTTCCCTTTTTTCCTTTAGACCGTTTATGCGGCTTTCGGCGTCTTGATGGCGCTTCACCCGATTTGTCGCCATCGTTTTTCGGAGTGTCCACCATGTAGACGTCGTATGTGGAGGTGGCAGTCCACCGCCCTGTGTTAACGCGGGTGAGGGCGCGATCCTCCTTATCCATGTATTCTGCCTCCTCAGAGGCATAGTCCAACATGTCGGTTAAATCCTCGACAGTGGCTACCAAGTGAGTGGTGGGTGGGACAAAAAATTCGTCCTGACCCGCCTTGAGCCCGATCTGAGCACAGATCGGGGTTGGGTCGTCGGTAATCTTCATCGACGAGATCCGATCTAAGGCCTCGCTGAGTATCGAGAGCTCGATCGAGCCGGCCTGCTCAAAACTTCCGGAGTTAACCTCCGATGCGTCCGTGCAGGGGGAGTGTTCGGCAAGAACAGGTGTCCGGACGTCTGGCACTATGACTGGGTCCGGACTGAGAGTCGGGTCCTCGACGGGGAAGATCCCCTGGGTGGGACCGAAGAATGGGTCTGAGTTTAAAGCCGCAGAGTCTTCGGGCGTTGCAGGCGAGACCGTGAGCCCGGTTAGTGACAGGTCGCCCCGAGAGTCCACGGAGAACTCTAGGTTCCCAAATCTGATCTCTTGATCAGGGGCGAAACTTGCGACACGGCCTAGATGGCCGGTCGGGTCGGCGTGCAGCACAATGCTGCCGAAAGCGAAGATCTGTCCGGGGACGAAAGTGCCCGTATTGCGGACCTCTTCATTGATGACAAGGCGAGCCATCGATTCCTTTGGCGATCACAACGGAACTCTCAATGAAAGCACCAATGTCGGTGTAAAAACCGGCGGATCTCGGGTAGGGGTCCCGAGCTGTGAGTCTAGGATCGATGGTAACAGGAAACGAGGGGGACGATGTTTTACCCAGGTTCGGGCCCTCCTATGGAGGTAATACCCTACGTCCTGCTTGATTATATTGATGGTGTAGGGGTTACAGAGTTGATCTACCTCGAGATCGAATAGCTCAAACCCAAGATGAGTTCTGACTTGGCTACAACCTAAAACCCTTCGGCTTATATAGACGCCGAGGGTACCTAGGGTTTACACATGGTCGGTTACACGTCGAAGGGATAAACATTCCTATTCACTACTACAAACGTGGAGAACAAGCCACGATTCTCGAAGCTTCCTTCCTGGAGACAGTGCCTTCGATCAATCCAATGCTCAGTATGCGGCCCATATAGTCCGGCCCATAAGAACTAGGTCGGCCTCCCGAGGACCCCTTAAACCAGGACTCCCTCAACAAGGGATTGTTTGTATTTGATTGCATTGTTGTTTGACAGAGACCATCTTCATCCTACACCTCCCACGGATTGATAAACCTTAGGTCATCCACTTGAGGGAAATTTGCTACTGTCCTACAAAACTCTACGCTTGGAGGCCCAACAGAGTATACAAGAATAAATTTGCGTAGTAGACATCAATCAGACGGTAAGAAGTTAAGAAGTGACTTCAATACTCTCATGGTCTAAGGAACTGAAACACATGCTAACACTCCGTGTTATAACAATTGACTTGTGACAATATCATCTCAAAGTATAAAAACAAGTTTGGGTTGATTCAATATGATCGTTCTTCTAACGTCATACTATTACACTTAAAAATATCCTAAGATCCGGAAAACATGATCACCAACAACACTTGAGTCAGTCTTAGAGTCAAGACTAGGAACCTAATCTTTCCCATTTATCATTCCACAGGTGCATATAAGTTCTCCAGTGAATCACATATTCCAGGATCATAGCAGTTGTAGCATAGTATAAACTCTTAATTGTAAAACAGAAATATAACAATACACTATTATTGCCTCTAGGTCATATTTCCAACACCTTGTAATCAGATACTCATACGCAGAGAAAACAACTCCTCGAAGCACAAGACGTAGGGATTTTTATCTCCATTGTGAGGAGCCTAAACCTACATACTTCCCTATGTCACCCACATGGCGTCTAGCTCGATCCAGCTTTGTTCCTACCCCTCTCTTATTGACAAAAATTTCCCATGCGATAGTTGGCGCCCATTTTGGGGTTGCACATCTCACGATATATGGCACAGGTGGTCCTTTCATATTCATCGACCATCGACATGGGACTATTCCCAAGGACACGGTCTTCTTTGGCTCGATCAGTTTTGTCATCGATGATTCAATGTGGCTCCGAGAAGCCCCACTAGAAATTGGATCATTGTCCGTGTGTGGCGCTGTTCAATGCCAAGATGATGTCACCCGTGTCCTTTTCCGCCAACCGTTTGTCGCATACCATACCACACAACAATCTATAGTTCGATGTCGCCACAAGCGCTCGGGAAAGTCACGTCTTCATCGCTGGACTTGACACGATGTTGCACGTCAAGCTTCCTCGTAGTAGGTAGCAACACTTCATCTTACTAAGTCTTTTCACAATTTTTTTGCGTCCATCTATGAGGATGAGGAAAGTTGTTAGAGCTTCTTGAGCCTCTCACATGTTACGGATGTTCTCATGGTTGGTGGAGTAACTGGAATGGGTGATCCATCAGTCATAATGGTGATAGGCGAGACAACCAAAATACAACTGATGTTACCACTGATGGCCGCCATGGTGGTGAGGCTCGCATTGGTGACGATATTCTTGCCTGCACTCGGAAGCAAATTGCAGAGCTCAATAGAGTGGCGGAGCAAATGTTGCAAACCTTAATTGCAATCGATACCCCAGAGGGAACCAGACTTAAGGTTGCATGTGTGACCGCCCTGGCCATGCAAAGTATAGTTCCTACTGTAGTTGGTTCATTGATGTGGAAAGGAAGGATCACGTTGAAAAATATAAAAACGAACGAGAAGTAATATGAATTGGAGGGATTATATTTGATCATACCATTAGTTGGCTGTCCTTGTTCGTAAGAGGTATACTAACATCCTGAGACCAAACCGGGGCATATAGTTGGCCCAGTCCGGCCCCAGACATCTAAAGGTCTGACACGACACAACTGATATTTCTCAAATGTATCTATAATTTTTGATTGTTAAATGCTATTATGTTATCATTTACATATGCTTTATATGCCATTTTATATTATATTTCTGGACTAACGTACTAATTTTGTGCCAGTGCAAGTTCATGTTTTTTGCATGTTTTTGGTTTCACAGAAAATCCATACCTACAGAAGTCCAAACATGAACAAACTTTTTGATGATTTTTTATGGACAATAGGATACCCTAGAGGCTTCGGGGACGAACAAGAAGACCCATGAGGGCCCCACGGGGCAGGAGGCGCTGCTACTTGTGAGTTGCGTTGGGTTTTTCCCTGAAGAGGAAGGGTGAAGCAATATAGTACCAATAAGTATTTTCCTCAGTGACAGCCAAGGCTACCAAAACCGAAGGTCAATCACTACAACTTCACATCGACAACACCTACACACACAAAAGCAAACACTTGCACCCAACGTGGGCAAGAGGGTTGTCAAGCCCCTTGAACTCGTTACTTGCAAGGGTTGCTTCTGATAGTGATAGATATATAAATAAAAGGTAAAAAATAAAATAAAATAAATTGCAGCAAGGGTTTTAGGGTTTTAGTAATGTGATTTGAATAGACCCGGGGCCATAATTTTCACTAGAGGCTTCTCTCTCGAACGCATAGCATACAGTGGGTAAAGAAATTACTGTTGGACAATTGATAGAAAAGCGCATAGTTATGATGTTATTCATGGCAATGATCATGTATATAGGTATCACGCCCGTGACTAGTAAACAGAAACGATTCCGCATCTACTACTATTACTCCACCAATCGACCGAAACGATTATGCATCTATGGTCACTACTGCAGGAAGGTCCAAAGACGACACATCAATCTGAGACCCTTCGACCAAACTTTGTGCGATGCATCAATCGCAAACGGTATAGTTCTAGCTTCATCGCCAATAATGCGAACTGTGTGCGATGGTGGGTCCATAAAATACAATTCAGAAAATAGGTGTGTGTGCGATACGTGGCAAACAATTGAGCCAAACAAACTGTTTGTGATAAACCAACATAAAGCAGACGGTTAACTAAATACAGATATGTGCGATGTACCGCATACATGCCACTCGGATGAACTGTTTGTGATCAGCCAAAACAACAGAAACGATTCGACATATCAAGGTGTCTGTGATAGACGACATACATGTCGCTCGGATAAACTGTTTGTGATCAGTCCAAACAACATAAACGGTTAGCCAGATCAATGTGTGTGCGATAAACGACATACATGTCACTTAGATGAACTGTTTGTGATCATCCCTCACAACAGAAATGTTTAGCCAGATCAAGTTGTGTGCGATACGCGGCATATAGGTCGCTCGGATGAACTGTCTGCGATGAGCGAAAAATAACACAAACGATTTGTATTAGCAAGATGTGTGTCATACCCGGTAAACAAGTTATAATAACAATAGTGTTGTAAGACCGATAATAACACAGACGATTCCTTCTATTAGGGTGTGTGTGTTGTGGGCAAATGGTTCCTGGTAAAGAATTGTCAACGATTGCTGAAATCATCACCGAGGGGTTTGATACATCTCCAACGTATCGATAATTTATGACGTATTCACGCCATATTTACCCATGTTTACAATACTTTTATATGGTTTTGATGCACTTTATATGATTTAATTAGAACGGACTGACGTTGTTTTCAGCAGAATTACCATGGTGTTGTTTTTTTTGTGCAGAAAATAAAAGTTCTCGGAATCACCCGAAACTTTGTGACGATTTTTTCTGGAGCAAATAAGAATTACCGGAGCGAAGAACCACCGGAGGGGGCCACCTATTGGTACCAAGCCAACAGGGCGCGCCCACCCCTAGGCACGCCCTGATGGCTTGGGACCACCTCGTCGCTCCGTTCCACGTGATTCGAACACTGAAAAATCTTATAAATACCAAAAACCTCATAAGTTAACCTAGAACTCCCGCTCCACCGCCGCAAGCCTGTGTACCAAAGAAAACTCATCTGAGGCCCTATTCCGGCTCCCTGTTGGAGAGGGCAATCATCACCGGAGGCCATCTTCATCATCCTAGCGGTCTCCATGACGAGGAGGGAGTAGTTCACCCTCGGGGTTGAGGGTATGTACGAGTAGCTATGTGATATCTCTCTCTCTCTCTCTCATGTTCTTGAGATGTCACGATCTAGATGTATCATGAGCTTTGTTAATACAGTTGGATTATATGGTGTTCTTGCCTTGCTATCTTGATGTGATGAATTGAATATTTCCCTTTGAGATCTCGTTATGTTGGATTGAATACTTTGGGTTTGAGAACACTTGATGTGTGTCTTGCATGTGGGTACCCGTGGTGACAATAGGGTATTCTATTGATTCACTCACTAGTGCAGAAAAGCCTAGCTATGGCATGGCAAAAAGGGACTTCCGGCATGGACACCCGACACTACCAATATGGTGCCAATATTAGAATTTAGTGGTGGCGTTGGAGACGGCGCCAACAGTATTTTGAATACCTATGGCATTGGACAGAGTTGCACACCGGCACTGTCATATTCAGCTAATAAAAAAAATATGCCGGAATTTAGTGGATACTTCACAAACTAAATGTTTTTGTAATTCACAAAATATACTACCAACTTCACAAACTAAACGTTTCACCAATTCACAAAAGAAAGTACCAACTTCACAATGTATCGATCTGCCCCTCTCGACACTACCTAGCTTCGTCTAAGGACTAACTTAAGCTCACGAAGCTTATTCCCATGCATCTGCCCATCCATGATGTAATGGGCTTTCTTCGTCTTCAGTTGAGTCCTCTCGGACTTCAGGACTTGTATGTCCTTCTTGATCTCACGTATCTCGAGGTTCAATGACGCAATCTGACCTTCGAGACTGGAAATCATATCATAGACAATAGCATTGTCATCGATAATATTATCCCTCTCCTTCTTCAGGGAGTCATTCAACTCCTCCATGGCCTTCATGGTACTCTTATGTGACACGATCAGCTCGTGATTGAGCACGTCCACGTCACATGTCTGCTGCACAACGGGTGCTGGAGAAGGCGGACCTCGTACATATGCCTGCCAAGGGTTTCAAATCATCAACAATTAATTAATGGTTAGATATAAGGATGTTTGCAATACTCATGCATGTTTTTTGTAACCTTAATGTCGGGGTCATCTATGGGACACGCGGGGTCCCTTTTGCGGTTCTAGTGCAGGGACCCTGGATGCATAAAGAGCATCACCGATCAAATGCATGCACGGTGGTTTAGACAGGTTCAGGCCGCTCGGGAGCGTAAAACACTACGCCCTGTGTTTGGGGGATTACTTGGGTTCATAGTACAGGTGCGTTTCCACCCGACAAGGAATGCTCGAGGGGCACCGGCTACGCGTGTAGAATGAACGGGGTGTTGACATGTCTAAAGGTAGCCACGGACCTCCTTTTATAATCCAAGGGGCTACCATAGTGGCTAAAATGGTCTTTACATGGGGTAAATAGTGGGAAATACCTAACTCTGACGAATTAGGACAGGTGCATTAAATGCGCCATGAGGTGGCGTGCTGGCGACGTCTCCCGACAAGGATCGCCTCTCCTTCTGTGACGTTCGCCCAGCTACCTCTTATTCTTTTGCCACGCCGTGGGACGGGTGTCATTAAAGCTGATGTAAATCCATCCAACCGCCACGCGCCCCGACCAGTTCTACCTAACCGTTTGCCCGCTCGACACCTAGTCGATGTAGACAATCAGCCTGGTGACGTGGGGCGACGGCTTGGTGGATTGAGATCTTGGCGGGAAGGCGCTCGCAGCTGGGTCTTCTCTCCCGGCAAGGAGGCTTGCCGGTCGCCTTGGTCTTGGCTCGATGTTGCTTGGGTGTTGGCCCTCGCTCGACAAGGTCTTGCCGGTCCAGGTCGCGTTCGTCTGTGCACCAATCCGGGCACTAAGGGCCTTGTTTTTTAGTGCACTGACACTTAATTACCTGGTTGGTGCTCACGTCACTTTTATCTTCGGCATACCCCGACATGTGATCAAAGGAGCCTGCCCAGATGCTAGAGTCGGCCATGCTGTTTGGCTAAAGAATAAAGGCCATGGGAGTTTTTAATGCATGAAAATAAGAAGTATCTTCTAAAATTAGCAGGAAGAAGCATCAAACAAATTAAATAGAAACACAAACAATTCTAATTCATTTTTTAAGATAGTTTATTATTCGGAGTGCATTATCAATGTTTCTTTGAAAAAAGTATACGTTTGCAAGCTCTATCATCATAGCTTATTATCCTTAACCATCATAGCTTATTATCCTTAACCATGTTCATGTTGTTTGCTTCTTTTTGCTATGGAAACAATTCTTAGCGATTGCGTGTTGAAAACAAGAAGCAAGAAACTAATAGAAACAATTCTTATCTTTAAAATTAGGATTGTGGAGAACCTTCCTCGATTGACTTGACTCAAAAAGTAAGGGTTCATTTCCCAACACTAGTCTTGTTATCCAAATGAGAATGTAAATAGTATTTTCCATTAAATACGTGTGTTCCCCTGATACAACATCAAGTCCTTGTTCTTTAAGAAGTACATTTTTAGCTTCTACCTTTTTACTATCAGGTTTCTGCTGCTGGAGAGGAAGGGCCTGGGAGGTGTGGACGCATGATTATCCTGATTATATGTATATATAATGAGTTGGGAAACTAATTATGAGTGTGATGGCTGCATAAAAGGAAGAGGCGGATCAATTGTGTAGATACCTATTTTTTCTATACCACTTTGAAAGCTTGATCAATAAATAATCACCGAGATGGGGATTATTTAATTTAATCTCATTGATTTCTACGGGATGTTGTATCTAGAAATCATGTAAAGTAAAATTGCTTGAGGTGAATAAGTTTGATTTGTAGGCTTGTAAAATTGTAATCCATATGACGCACGGGTGCTGTGACGTGCTATACAAACGGTTTTTAACCCTTTCTGTGATGTAGTTTTAAACTGTCGCCTTGCCTGTGCGGGTGACGGAGGAGGGCAGGTCCATCCCACACGACACAGAAAAATCGTCGGCGATGGTGACCAACGAACGCAAACGTTTGGCAAAACTAAGCGTATGGAATGTCCGCATATATCACAAACGAGATTCACCTGTCAACCATTTGAGATATGGTGTACTTCCCATACAACCCATCCTTGCAACTCGTGTGAGATCACACTAACATCGCACGCGCTATTCTGTGGCGCACTTTTTACGATGTGCACCGAATCACGAACAGTTCATGATTATAAAGCGTGTATGATAAGGGGACTATCACACACATTTAGTTCCACTATGACCATATGTGATAGGATATAAGAGTGCATACGTTTATCATTATAAAACCGTATGCGAAGGTTGAATCTATCCCACACGGGACGCTTTTGATAAACGTTTGTGATTTACAAAACATCCAAACATGTGATCCATACTTCCCAAACGTGTCATCCAGACTTTCTTTGTCAGATGAAGGCCTATCACACGCGTTCTTCTTTGGCCAACGTTTACATGGGCACGACATCATAAACAGTTCATGATACCAAATCGTGTGTGATAAGGAGACTATCACAAACACTTCATGATAAGTAACTGAGTGCGCTGGTGTTGTTAATATCACACGCTATTTCTCGGCTGACCGTGTGCGCAGCAGAGATTCATCGCACACGCCGCGAGTGGAGAAACATGTGTGATCTTAAAGTTGATCGCAGACGTTTTGCTTTCTCAAACTGTGTGCATTGTAATGGCCTGCAGAGCGTAATTTACCCATAATTAAATACATGCGTTCATAATTTACATAATTGAAATTTGAAAGTAGGAAATCATGTATTTCATATCGAATCATGTTTAAATATAGGTTGAAGAACGAATGCAAAATCGATTCACATGTACATATACTCAAGAACTACATAAGCATCAATTCGTAAAAAAGGAAAACTACCGAAGGGACAAATAAAGAATGACGGAACCACGGTTGTATTAAAGACAGTAAAGAGAAAGCCGAAAGGCATTCTGGTTGCTGGAGAAGGTGAAGCGGAATGCCCATATTGTGCCCTCCTCCATGCCTAATGCACGAACGACTCTAGGCAAGCCCCTAGTGATGGCCGCCAGCCCATTCTTCACTGTCTTCATTACAACTTCTCGATACTCATTGTAGTCTTGATGATATACTTTAACCTTCATTGCATGTCCAGCAATCATGACTTTGCGAGGTAATCATGAGTAAACTACCTTGGGAACCGCTTCAAAAGAAAAAGATTTAGACATTATTCTGTGACAACTCATTATGGGTAGTACTAATAGAAGGCTATAGAGTTCGTAGTTACCATCCTACAGCTCACTGTCGTGTTGGATAGAGCGTAAACAAATAGTCTAATTGGCATCGTTCGTCTATTTTCCCTAACAATCCTAATCAGTTTCCTCACTTGATGCTGGTTCATGAATATTTCATTGCCCCACACGCAAAAAGGCTCCAGGCATGGATCTTTACCAAGGACATATGTACCTACAAGCAACAAGCCAATATTAGAAGCTAAAATGCAGTTGCGGAATGGTGTAATATTTTACTCCAGCAGTTTTACAATGTGTTGCGTATAAACATTTTGAGAAGTCAACATTTACTAACTTTGACCAAGTTTGTAGAGAAAAACATATACATCTAGAATTGCAATTCCATTTCATTAGATACATCACAAAATTTACTTTCATATTGTATACATTTTAGTGCAGTATATATAAATAGTATTCTCTATAAATTTGTTCACAGTTTGCTAATTTTGACTATTCAAAGAATCTATCTGCACTACTAATATATCTCCAACGTATCTATAATTTTTGATTGTTCCATGCTATTATATTATCATTCTAGGATACATTTTGAGTAATTACTTACCAATTTATATTATTTTGGAGCACTAACCTATTGACCCAGTGCCAGTTCCTATTTTTTGTGTGTGTTTTGTTTCGCAGAAATTCCATATCAAACGAAGTCCAAACGCGATAAAATTTTACGGAGATTTTTTTTTGAAATATATGTGAATTTTGGGAGTCGGAATAAATGCAAGACGATGCCCAAGGGCCCCATAGGCCAACAGGGCGCGGCCTGGGGGGCGCCCTGATGGTTTGTGGCCATCCCTTAAGTTGGTTGACGCCCTCCTTCCGCCGCAAGAAATATATTTTTGCGATAAAAATCCGCACAAAATTTCAGCCCGATCGGAGTTACGGATCTCCGGATATTTAAGAAACGGTGAAGGGGTCAGAAAACAGTCGCGAAAACAGGAGAGAAACAGAGAGAGAGATCCAATCTCGGAGGGGCTCTTTCCCTCCGGGAGCCATGGTGGCTATGGACCAGAGCGGAAACCCTCCTCCCACCTAGGGAGGAGGCCAAGGAAGAAGAAGAAAGAGGGGGGCTCTCTCCCCCTCTCTCCTGGTGGTGCCGGAGCTCCGCCGGGGCAACCATCGTGACGGCGATCTACACCAACAACTTCGCCGCCGTCACCACCAACTCTCTCCCCCTCTTGCAGCATTGTAAAACCTATCCTCCCTGCTGTAATCTCTACTTAAACATGGTGCTTAATGCTATATATTATTATCCAATGATGTGTGGCTATCCTATGATGTTTGAGTAGATTTCTTTTGTCCTACGGGTTAATTGTGGTATGATGTTATTGATATGAGTTGTATGTTGATATGGTGTTGTCCTAAGGTGCCTTCCGTGAGGCGCACACGTGAGGGAATTCCGCTGGAGGGTTTGCAATATGTTCATGATTCGCTTATAATGGGTTCGTGTGTGACTGAAACACAAACCCGGGTAAGGGGATTATTTACGTATGAGAGTAAAGGGGACTTGATGTGTAATGCTATGGTTGGGTTTTACCTTAATGATCTTTAGTAGTTGCGGATGCTTGCTAGAGTTCCAAACATAAGTGCATATGATCCAAGTACGGAAAGTGTGTTAGCGTATGCCTCTCCCTCATTGCATATGACAAGTATCTATCATATTATATTCAATTGCATATGGACAATTTTTCTCTTGCGTTCCACAAAAGGCTTTCTACTAAAAAACTTACGCATTAATCTTTATCTAAACAGCACCTAACTTTTATTTCCACGTTCTTTATTATCTTGCAAAACTATCTATTACACCTACTAATACTTCTAGTTTCTTTCCCACAAAGTAGTTCCATACTTGTTCTAGTTAAAGTAAGCGTTAGCATGCATAGAGTTGTATCGGTGGTCGATAGAACTTGAGAGAATATTAATTCTACCTTTAGCTCCTCGTTGGGTTCAACACTCTTACTTATCGAAAAAGGCTACAAACGATCCCCTACACTTGTGGGTTATCAAGACCTTTTTCTGGCGCCGTTGCCGGGGAGCAATAGCATAGTGGTTGATATTCTCGTGTGTGCTTGTTTGCTTTATCACTAAGTAATTTTTATTTTCTGTTCTAAGTTGTTTTATATCTTTAGTTATGGATGTGGAACATGAAACACCAAAAAAAAATAGTTTTACTTGCTACTCATGGAGATGGGGAACCTCCTAAAACCCTCGATCCTGGTTATGTGAAATACATTAATTACTCCTTTGATAATCCTGAGAAATCCTCATTCAACTTCATGATGGGAGACACGTTGGATCAACGTGAGTACTTTAGGGATTATCGCTTGTCTCAAAAAGGGAAACACTTATGGGATCAAATTAAAATGTTGTGTTGGTATACTTGGGATTTATTCCTGAGAAGTGATTATACTTGTAGCGCAAAGAGTAAGGGTCTACACCTTCCCTTTCAATGTTAATTTAATGATAATAAAACATTGGCTTCTTATGCTAATGGTATATATGATTACTATGATGTGGAAAAAATAGAAGAATTTGTTGCTTTTAAGGGTGCATATGAAATTGCTTCTTTAATTGAAAAGTATGATGATATTCCTTACAAATCTGAAAATTTTGCCATACTTAAATATTGCTATGAGAATTATGAGTACAATGCTGATATTAATGAATTTATTGAGAGAATGTCTACTGCCTTGGAAGAGACTAATATTTTGCAGGAATCTATGGAAGAAGAAATTGCTGAAACTGTGAGCTCATTAGATGAAAAATATGAGGAGGACAGTGAAGAACAAAAGGAGGAAGAGTGGGTTAGCTACCCATGCCCACCTTCTAATGAGAGTAACTTTTCAACTCATACATTGTTTAATTTTCCTTTGCACATACCGAAGGATGAATGCTATGATGATTGCTATTATCCCTTGGATTCATTGAAATATCCCTTTTTGATGAACTTGATGCTTGCTATGCTTGTGGCCATGATGCCAATATGAATTATGCTTATAGAGATGAACTTGCTATAGTTCCATACATTAAGCATGAAATTGTTGCTATTGCACCCACACATGATAGTCCTATTATCTTTTTGAATTCTCCCAACTACACTATATCGGAGAAGTTTGCACTTATTAAGGATTATATTAATGGGTTGCGTCTTACTATCACACATGATGATTTTGATGAATATAATATGCATGTGCTTGCTGCTCCTACATGCAATTATTATGAGAGAGGAACCAAATCTTCACCTCTCTATGTTTCCAATACGATAAAATTGCAAGAAACCACTTATGCTATGTATTGCCCATTACTTGATGTGCATGAATTATTCTTGTATGACATGCCAATGCATAGGAAGAGAGTTACACTTCGTTGTTACATGATACATATTACTTTGTGCTCACTACTAAATTACAAATCATTGTTAATTAAAATTGGCTTTGATATACCTTGGGATCCGGGTGGATCAATTACTTGAGCACTATATGCCTAGCTTAATGGCTTTAAAGAAAGCGCTACCAGGGAGACAACCCGGAAGTTTTAGAGAGTCATTTATTTCTGTTGTGTGCTTTTAAAATAATTAAAAAAAAGTGGGGAACTTAAAACCTTTTCAAAAAGAGAAGCCAAAAGTGAGAAAGACGAGCATCGTTGAAGTGGGGGCTAGCCTTGAACTTTGTTCATGCCATGGAAACTTTGTGAATCTTGATTACAAGAACTTTTCAACAAAAATAATTATCCCCTTGTATAAATCCATTGTACTATAAAAATAATGTGCCAAGAATTACCTTTAGGATGTTTAAATTACTGGTTTGATATGTGTTGTGCAAAAACATAAACTTTTGCTGTAGTGTTTGAATTTTCATATTTTACTGAAACATGTAAAAATTCTGAAAGTTTTACACAGTGCTGATATGCAAATTCTATATTACTTCCTAATGTTTCAGAATTTTTTGAGTTATAGAATTATACGTTCCATCTGCATCTTTACAGACTATCCTGTTTTTCACAGATTGATGTTATAGTTGTTTTGACTCCTTATGTTTGAGTTCTGATTGAGCCCCATTGACTTGGGAGACATAGAATTGTGATAGCACATAGTAGGTAATGTTAGATTATAATTACACAATAATGTTATGGCAGGACATGATGAGATTTCATGATTGTGTACTAAGATTTCTAATAAAAGTTCTGTCAAGTTTTGTGTGGATGAAATTTTCGAAGATCGAGGAGGTATCGATACGAGAAGAATAAGGAGAGATGAGAGTTCAAGCTTGGGGATGCCCAAGGCACCCCAAGTAAATATTCAAGGAGACTCAAGCGTCTAACCTTCCGGGGCATCCCATCTTTCTTCTTCAACAACTATCGATATGTTTCGGTTTTTGTTTTGTTCACATGATATGCGTAAATTCTTGGAGCGTTGTGTGCCTTTTATTTTCCTTTTATCAATGCACCATGCTGGTATGGGAAAGTCCATGGTTTATTTATATAATGCTCTTTGCACTTCACTTATATCTTTTGAGTATGGCTTCATAGAATGCTTCATGTGCTTCACTTATATCATTTGAAGTTGGATACATGTTTCTCTACATATAGAAAACCGTTATTTGTAGAATGCTCTTTTGCTTCACTTATATTTATTAGAGTGCGATATTGTGTAGAAAGAATTAAACTCTCGTTCTTCACTTATATTTGTTTGAGAGTTAATAAACAATGACGGTAATTTGCACGGGTTATAAGACTAGTCCAAACAATAGGTATTCAAGGAGTGATAATCAAAACCTTCATGTAGCACATTAAAGAGAAACTGTGCGTTAATGATATTAATGTGGTAATGTGAAAGGGTGTGAGTGCATCATTGTTGATTCGTAGAAGTGTCGGTATTAAGAGGTGTTAACTTCTTGTTTGTCTAAAAATTAAAAAGGCATGGGGAGGATGTGTGAGCATTTATATTCCTCGTTAAAATCCTAGTGTTGTTTCAGGTCGGAGGCGCGCGATGGTTAAATCCTCCCAAACTCCTCCCTCGGGGCATGCAAGTAGTACTTTGATTTGTGATAAAACTAATAAAACTTTGCAATAAGTATATGAGTTCTTTATGACTAATGTGAAACTATGGACATACGCAATCTCACCTATTCATATTTTGCTAGCCTCTTTGTACCGTGCATTGCCCATTCTCACCTCGAGGATCGGTGCAACTTTCGTCGGTGCATCCAAACCCCGTGACATGATACGCTCTATTGCACATAAGCCTCATTATATCTTCCTCAAAACAGCCACCATACCTACCTATCATGGCATTTCCATAGCCATTCCGAGATATATTGCCATGCAACTTCCACCGTCACTTCATATGACTTGTATTTCCATTGTCATATTGCTTTGCATGATCGTAAGATAGCTAGCATGATATTTACATGGCTTGTCCGTTTTTTGGTATATTTTGCTATGCTAGATCATTAAACATCCTGGTACACTGCCAGAGGCATTCATATAGAGTCATATCATCCTATTAGTTTTTCATATCGAGTTGTAAGTAAATAAAACTATGATGATCATCAATATTAGAGCATTGTCCCAGTGAGGAAACGATGATGGAGACTATGATTCCCCCACAAGTCGGTATGAGACTCCGGACGAAAAATAAAAAATGGGGGAGGCCAAATTAGCCCACCAAAAAAATATAAAAAAATGGGGGAGGCGAAAAAAAGAAAGAAAGAAAAGCCCACCATGAAAAAAAACAAATAAATGAGAGAAAAAGAGAGAAGGGACTTTGCTACTATCCTTTACCACACTTGTGCCTCAAAGTGGCACCATGTTCTTCATATATAGAGTCTCTTGTTTTGTCACTTCCATATGCTAGCGGGAATTTTTCATTATAGAACTTGGCTTGTATATTCCGATGATGGCGTCCTCAAATGCCCGAGGTCTTCATGAGCAAGCAAGTTGGATGCACACCCACTTAGCTTCAATCGAGCTTTCATATACTTATAGCTCTAGTGCATCCATTGCATGACAATCCCTACTCCTCGCATTGATATTTATTGATGGGCTTCTCCATAGCCCTTTGATATGCCGAGTTGATGCGAGACTTTCTTATCCACTTTTATACATTTGAAACCTACCAACACATTGTATTCCACCTATATGCTATGTCCATGGTTCACGCTCATGTATTGCATGAAAAATAAAAGTTGATGCATATTGAAAAAGTACGATCCAATTACCTGACTTGGGCACCGTGGTGCTTGACAGTTGTATTAATGTGGTGAAGACGGAGCCATGCCTTGCTAATATAATAAGATTAATGGGGGTAAACATTCTTTGAGGATCATATACTTTGAAAGATTGATATTTTTTTGCTTGTGCTTATAAGTATCACTATGTCAATGTTTGTTAATTCATCGTTTCTCAATGAGTATACATGCAAAAGATTACATATTGGGTAGCATGTCACATCAAAAATTCTGTTTTTATCAGTTACCTACTCGAGGACGAGCAGGAATTAAGCTTGGGGATGCCTGATACGTCTCCAACGTATCTATAATTTTTTTATTGTTCAATGCTATTATATTATCATTCTAGGATACTTTTTGAGTAACTATTTACCAATTTATATTATTTTTTAGCACTAACCTATTGACCTAGTGCCCAGTGCCATCCTGTTTTTTCTGTGTTTTTTGTTTCGCAGAAATTCCATATCAAACGAAGTCCAAACGCGATAAAAATTTATGAAGATTTTTTTTGGAATATATGTGAAATTTGGGAGTCGGAATCAATGGAAGATGATGCCCGAGGGCCCCACAAGGCAACAGGGCACGGCCTGGGGGGCGCCCTGATGTCTTGTGGCCAGCCCTTAAGTCGGTTGATGCCCTCCTTCCATCGCAACAAAGATATTTTCGCGATAAAAATCCCCTCAAAATTTAAGCTCGATCGGAGTTACGGATCTCCGGATATTTAAGAAACGGTGAAGGGGTCAGAAAACAGTCGCGAAAACAGGAGAGAAACAGAGAGAGATCCAATCTCGGAGGGGGTCTTGCCCTTCGGGAGCCATGGCGGCCATGGACCGTAGGGGAAACCCTCCTCCCATCTAGAGAGGAGGCCAAGGAAGAAGAAGAAGGAGAGGGGCTCTCTCCCCTCTCTCCCGGTGGCGCCGGAGCGCCGCCAGGGCAACCATCGTGACGGCGATCTGCACCAACAACTTCGCGACCATCACCACCAACTCTTTCTCCCTCTATGTAGCGGTGTAAAACCTCTCTTCCCCGCTATAATCTCTACTTAAACATGGTGCTTAATGATATATATTATTATCCAATGATGTGTGGCTATCCTATGATGTTTGAGTAGATTTGTTTTGTCCTACGGGTTAATTGTGGTATGATGTTATTGATATGAGTTGTATGTTGATATGGTGCTGTCCTAAGGTGCCTTCCGTGAGGCGCACACGTGAGGGAATCCCACTGGATGGTTTGCAATATGTTCATGATTCGCTTATAGTGGGTTGGTGAGTGACTGAAACACAAACCCAAGTAAGGGGATTATTTACGTATGGGAGTAAAGGGGACTTGATGTGTAATGCTATGGTTGGGTTTTACCTTAATGATCTTTAGTAGTTGCGGATGCTTGCTAGAGTTCCAATCATAAGTGCATATGATCCAAGTACGGAAAGTGTGTTAGCGTATGCCTCTCCCTCATTGCACATGACAAGAATCTATCATATTATATTCAATTACCTATGGACAATCTTTCTCTTGCGTTACGCTAAAAGCTTTCTGCTAAACAACTTACTTATTAATCTCTATCTAAACAACACCTAACTTTTATTTCCACGCTCTTTATTATCTTGAAAAATTATCTATTACACCTAATAAGTACTTGTAGTTTCTTTCCCACAAAGTAGTTTCATACTTGTTCTAGTTAAAGTAAGTGTTAGCGTGCGTAGAGTTGTATCAGTGGTCGATAGAACTTGAGAGAATATTAATTCTACCTTTAGCTCCTCGTTGGGTTCGACACTCTTACTTATCGAAAAAGGCTACAAACGATCCCCTGCACTTGTGGGTTATCAACTACATTATGGAACGGATGGAGTATAAGCGGAGGGATGAAAAAAACCTCGGTGGAAAACGCCGGCCACTCCCATTGTCGTCCTGTGCAAGTACATGGAAAGTCATGATAAGTACAATAGGCATAACATCAACCAAATATACAAGGAATCGACTCAAAATAAACAAGGCATATATGCTCACTATAAGAACCAAATATAGCCATAGGAAACTGGACAAATGCTCAATGCAACCAACCTAACAACCAGATACAGAAACGCAAGGCATTTGCTTGAAAACAAGACAAATGCTCACTGCAATCAACCTAACAACTATATACAGAAAAGCAAGGCATCTGCTTCAAAACTAGACAAATGCTCACTACAACCAACCTGACAACAAAATTCATAGAAACAAGGCATAAATGTTTAAAGCAGGAGTTAAGGGCACTGGTTAACAAAACCAGGCATAACAGGTGGTATTGATGAAATTGAACTGCACAGTTCATACTTGCACATAATGAACATCACATTGTGAATAACTGAAAGAAACAATGCATATATGCTCACTGTAACAACCAACTATAGCCATTGAAAACTGGACAAATACTCAATGCAAGCAACCTAACAACCAGATACAGAAAAGCAAGGCATCTTCTTGAAAACTGGACAAATGCTCAATTAAACACTACATGATTATCGCATGGAAAAAGCTACTATAACAATGGGTACGAGAGGGCTAGCTAGAAAAAGTATGATTTGCTCAAAGGATGTTGCCTCACTTTTCATGGATGGGATCCTTCCACTTGGAATTTGTGGTGCCCAGGGTGCGCTCCCTGATGTCGCGGATGGGATGTTTCCCCTTGTAACAACCATAGTGTGTGCCCTTATCTTGGTCGATGAGATCTGAATTTGGAGCTAAGGATCCCAAGCTACCGCAGTAGAATGTTTCCTTCAGAAATGACAAAAGAGGCTCGATGGTGTAGAAGGATTGCAAATCCATGACCGCGAGGCAGAGGAGATCAACGGCGGGGCCTTTGAAGAGATCGACGATGGTTGAACCAGAGGCGTTGCCGGTGGACCACTTAACTTGGGACATGGACCGAGCGAAGCCGGTGATGTTGACGCGCTTGATGTAGTAGCCGACTCTCCTAAGATACAGGAATACGCGAGCCCACAGACTTGAAGCCTTCGGCATGGCAACATCGTCAACGTCCTCACCGACTTCCACGGCGAGGTGTTCCTCATGGATTGAAGGGTCGGCACGAACGGCGCCCACCTCGCCAGCGTACGGCGGAGAGGCCATGATAGACCTCTTTTTTTGCTCGTACGCTCCTTGAGCTCCACGGGATATGTGGTCGGGTTGATTAGGCTGTGACTCTCTAGAGTGCGGGATGGGGATCTAGGGGAAAGGGACACCTCCGGCCTCATCTAAAAACTCATGGCGACGATGGTGTATGTGGATCGGTGGGGACCCTAAACTTGTTTAGCTATGAGGCACGGGAAGACTGGCTGAGGTTGGTGGTGGAAGGCGGCGGCAAGGGCGAGCTAGGGTTCAAGCGGGGGAGGAAGGGGAGGGGGTTGCTGTGGACGGGGGGGTTGCGGATGTGCCGCTGCTACTGAAATTTTTAGTAGTAATGGTGTGAGTAGAGATAGTGGTGGACGAGGGATGGCGACGGTTCAAATGCCTCGACAGCTGAAATTTTACTATAGGGTCAGTGGTGGACGAGGGAGGGCGGCAGTTGAATACCGCTTCCACTTAAACTTTGGTAAAGGAACTGAAGCGGGGCGGCAGCAACCAAGATCGCACATGGTCCCAACATAATAAAGTGTGTAAGCTGTAACGAAATGTCGTGTCGCGAAACCATGAATTTTTGTATCGCTCAAGGCGGGTAGCTTTTTCTGAGATTTCTCAAGGTAGGTTCATCTCACACGGTTCATCCTCATTTTTAGACGCAGACATGAAATTCATCCTAAATTTCCACATGCCCACAAACATATGACACAAACATTTGGCTAATTTTCACCAATAAATGCCTTATTTTGCAGCAGATTAGTTGACATTAGTTCATAGCCTCACTAATTTACAAACAATTCGCCAATTTACATGTAGATGAACCGCACAAAATATTCACTACGCCATGGATGCATACAAACGCCGTGCCTCCACCGTCGTGATGACCTTCCTCGGCTCAGAAGGAGTGGAATCTCTAAAAATACTTATATTTAGGAATGGAGGGAGTATATATTTGGGCCACTAGCGGGCGTATTTGTGTTTTGACCCTCTCTCGCGTTTTTTGCTGATTACCCCAAAATATATGTATGTAGTTCGTAGTGAAATCTCTAAAAAGGCTTGTATTTAGGAATGGATGAAGTATATATATATGTACGAAGATGGTGTTGTCATATTTAAATTCCCAATGCACAACTTTGATGTGGCACATGATGCATATGTGCATGCCTAAAAGTGTCCAGTGTGACAGAAAAGGGTTCATGACATAAACGTTGGGTGTTGCCCCTAAACTATGTGTCGCAGTAGGGGATCCGATGAACACATGACCTGGCTCAAGCCTTGTCACACATTTAGCCATGCCTTACTTGTTGTAAGACAACCAAGATAATTTATACCTTAATTTGCTCAAACCATCACATATTGTTGTCTGTCAAGAGGGATATATAGACCGCGCAGTCCCACGAGTTGGTGCGTCGTCGAAGATCGGTTGATGTCGGGAAACGGATGCTCACGATCACCTATGGGATCAGAAATCCCTTGTGGTTCGTCAGGGGGGTCACGTTGCACGAAGAACAGAGAGCATGAGACGACGCAACGATCAGGACACATGCATTTTACCCAGGTTTGGGCCACTTCTAAGAGTAAAACCCTACTCCTGCTTTTTGGTGGATTGATTGGAAGAACACGAAGAACGCAGATCGCCTAGCCCCGGCAAGAACTGTTGCCGGGGAAGGAGTGGCTATGCGAGTACAGGTGTTCGGGGGTACGAATTGCCAACCTTGAGCTAGGTTGCCTTGGGCCTCCTTTTATAGTGCAAGGGCTCACCACAATGGCAAAATAGACATTATCGATAGCTAAGCAGAGCTATCATACCTAACTCTGGCATTTACGACAAAATGCCATGATTACTTGTCTAGGTGGCGCTTGGGGGTGCATTCCCGGCAAGCTCTGGCCAGTCGTTGCTCAAGAACTTGACACGCTGTAGGGCGGGTGTCGATCGAGCCTAACTTCCCTTCCAATGTGTCGCCACGTGCTTAACGAGAGCTGATTAGCTGCCTGAGGGCTCGACACCGCATCGATAAGTGACAGACGTAGCGATGCGGTGGAGCGGTGGCTAGCTGACTCATGCCTGTCGGGGAGTGGCCTGCCGGATCTTCTGGGAAGCGAGTGCGTCTTGGCCCTCCGCAAGCATCGGGGGTGTGCTTGGCGCGTCGCAGTCCAGGCTTAGGCTGCCGCGTTGAGCTTGCTGGAGTCTTGTCTTGATTGCTGGCGGGGTTCCTTGCTTCTACCACCTGTGCATAAGTCAGGGGCACTGGGTACCCCTGTACTAGTGCACCGACAGGAGCCCCCGGGACTGGCCCACACGTGCTCGCCAAGTGCCGTTGGGTCAGGCCCAAGTTTCATGCACAGGCGCGCAATGTGAGGGGGTAACCGCCAATTTATTGGTCAGCACTAACCCACCACCTCAGGCCGTTTCCGCCATGCGCGCCGCATGCATAGCAAGGAGTTAACGACGGGTGCGCGTGGCTTAAAGTCCTGATGGTTGCAGGAAACCGCAGCGCCATGGATTGGAGCAATGGGGCGGTTACCTGTTCACCCGTAATCGTGGGCGATTGAATTGGTGGAGATGGGCGGCGACCCTTGGAGTGGAGGAGAGCCAGCCCCCGCGCTCTCCCCTATAAATTGGGGGTCGCGAGGGGCGATGCTCATCCATCCTTTCTTCCTCCTGGAGTGCAAACTCACAGAGCTCGCCCTTTGCCCCTTTGCCTCGAGTTGCGCTCGCCGCTACCATGCCTAGGGGACGAGGGCGGCCTCCGGCCTCCGCCTCGACGGCAAGGGGTTCCCGTCGGGATCATGCTACCGCTTCAGCGGCGGAGGTGGAGGGTGGCCTGAGTGCGCGCGGCGGAGGAGCTGGGAGGGGCCGTAGTCGACGCGGAGCCCATGGTCGGGGGAGGCGGAGCGCTGCTCCACTCCCTCCTCCAACGCCAGATCCTCCCCTTGAGGAGACCCATGCCGAGGGGACGGCGCTGGAGTTCGTCATCAAGCTGTGTGGTCCCCTCCGAGGTCAACTGCACCTCCCTCACCCTTTTGCTAGGGTGATGGGGGTTGATAAGCCGCCCGCCCTGTGGCTGCGGGCGCATGGTTGCTGTAATGGCGCCGCGCAAGTGGATGTCGAGTACCCGGAGCGTCGCGTCATGCTCCTCAGGCGTGGGTGGAAAACCTTCGCCCGCGCCCAAAACCTCATGGATGGGCACGTCCTTCACTTCAAGATGACGGAGGCCGACCTGCTCTCTGTCAAGATTTACGGGCGTTCCGGTGCTCGTCTTGGCTGCTGCGAGGAGAGCTCGATCGATGTCGAAAGCTCCTCCTCGAGCGATAGCGACAAGGAGGACAGTGTCGGTGAAGACAACGACGACGAGTCCCAGGCCGTCAAGTCGGAGTATGACGACCTGGGCTCTAGCTGATCGTCGGTCGCACCATCACCGTCATCGCGCTCCTCCTCCTCCTCCCGGCAGAGCGATTTGCCGGGGGTCCTTGGCTTGGGCGCTGCCTCTTCTTCTCAGCTGGACCCCGGCAAGCTCGTGGACTTCGGCTTCGCCCTCCGCGCAATGCTGGTCCTTATGGGGTCAGGCTGGGCTTCTGTTGGGGGTCTCCCTCTGCTCTTTTTCTTTTTGTAATCTGCCCCTAGGGGAGAAAGCCAAATAAAGAGTTTGTCAGAAAGAGGTGTCCTCCCGTGTAATTTTCATCCCATTTTTGTATTGAAAATGAATGAGAATGGAATGCTATTTTTCTCCCGCAAGTACTATCCCTTTCCTTTCCTTATTTGTACTGTATTGGCATGCTTCATCTCTGCCGCACGGGGCTACCTGTCGGGTCGTCATTCAAACCACGAGTGCCAGAGTGGGGGGGGGATGAGCCCCCGGCAACAGGTCGGCGTTGTTCCCCGGCAGGGCTCCTTGTCGGTATCGGCGTCGTCGCCCCTATAAGCAAAGACAGGGGAACGGCTCATCCCGACAAGGGTTTTCACCGCGCAGATGACTCCACATCCCACAGTAAGGAAGATACTAAGGGTTTTCCTGAGAAGTACTGAACTGGAGATATATGATATACTTATCTTTTCCTGGTAGTGTCTTCCTTTTGAACGGGATGGATCGCCATCTTTGTTTCCTTGTCTTCCTTCCCTATTTTCTTGATGATAAAACATGTAGGGTGAGGACAGTAACAAAGATTACGGTCTCATCAAGCATTCTAGAAAATCTATCATATCTAGAAAGCTTTAACATTGCAGTCATGAAAGAGAATGCGTAATGAGCATGTAATGATGACGGTATGATGCAATGCCTTGCTTTTATTACTGCTGCACAGGGTCTGCGTCTGGCTTTGTACAAAGGGTTACATGCAACATCGGCAAGGCTTGTACAAAAGGTGGCTGCCGGGGACTGAGCCCGGCAGCCGCGCCTTACGGGTAGAACTTAGGAAGATGCTCAATGTTCCATGAGTTCTGCACCTTGGTGCCATCTTCGGTCTCCAGACGGACTGTGCCAGGTCTGGTGACTCCTATTACCCGGTAAGGGCCTTCCCACTTCGGCGTCAACTTGTTTGTACCCTTGGCGGACTGAACACGCCGAAGGACAAGGTCGCCTTCCTCAAGGCTCCGGGCATGAAATCTGCGGCTATGGTAGCGGCGCAGAGCTTGCTGGTAACGTGCGGCACGCACAGTAGCCTGGAGACGGTCTTCCTCGAGGAGCGCGGCATCGTCATGCCGCAGCTGCTGTTGCTCTACTTCATCGTAGGCAAGCACTCGAGGTGACCCGTATATGAGTTCCGTGGGGAGCACTGCTTCCGCCCCGTACACTAGGGAGAAGGGCGTCTGGCCGGTAGCTCGATTTGGTGTCGTTCTGAGGGACCAAAGAACCACCGGCAGCTCATCTATCCAGTGCATGCCGCTCTTCCGCAGCTTATCGAAAGTTCTTGTCTTGAGCCCTCGCAGCACTTCTGCATTCATCCTCTCGACTTGCCCGTTGCTCCTTGCGTGAGCAACAGAGGCGAAGGAGACCTTGCTCCCAAGGTTTTGGATATACTGCATGAAGGCGCGGCTTGTGAACTGGGTGCCGTTGTCGGTGATCACTCTGTTAGGTACTCCAAAACGGCACACCAGTCCTTTCATGAACTTGATAGCTGCTTGCGCGGTCACCTTTCTCACCGGTTCCACTTCTGGCCAATTTGTGAACTTGTCGGTTGCCACGAACAAGAACTCAAAGCCCCCGACAGCACGAGGGAAGGGGCCCAAGATATCGAGCCCCCAGACCGAGAATGGCCAGGATAGAGGGATTGTTTGCAGGGCTTGCGCTGGTTGATGGATGTTCTTGGAATGGAACTGGTAGGCTTCACACTTGGTGACCAGCTCAGTAGTATCCTGGAGGGCAGTGGGCCAATAGAAACCCTGTCGGAAAGCTTTCCCAGCAAGGGCCCTTGATCCAATGTGGAAACCACACACTCCTCCGTGAATCTCCGCCAACAGCCTTAGTCCATCCTCCCGGCAGATACACCTCAATTTCACACCGTTCGGCTGCCTTCTGTACAAGGTGTCGTCGACAAACTGGTACATACTCGACCGACGAGCTACTCTTTCGGCTTCCTCTTGCTCTTCGGGGAGTTCTCCTGTTTGAAGGAAATGGACTATATGTTGCGCCCAAGTTGGAGCCTGCGGCTCGAAATTCGTTGAAACGGAAATAAATCGACATTTCGGCAAAACACAAGCAACTCACGGGGCATGTCACTCACACAAATCCCTTCATATCGCAAACACACATATTCCCATTCTTGAAATGCACAACTTTTTACTCACCTATACCCCGAGAGAGATTGTGCATGGTTAATTAGATCATTAGGCCTTCGCTACCTATAGGGATCGAAAGTGAATGGCTAAATAGCTAGCTAGATCTAGTTGTTGGGAGGAGAGATGAGACTGTAGCTATGGAGAGGAAGAGAGATGATCTAGCTAGATCTATATGTATGGAAGGAGGGAGAGCTAAATAAATGTGGAAGATAGAGCTAGAAGATGCCATTTATGGAGGAGAATTATGGTGGAGGGGGGCATTAATGGGGAGAGAAGAGAGGTAGAAGGAAGAGAGAAGAAGGGCAATAATGGTGGAGAAGTAACTTAGAGATGGGAGAGGGGAAAGGAGGGGAGAGCTAGGGCAAAGGAGGGAGGAAGGGGGAGAGAGGGGGTGGGTGAAAAGGTGGCACCAGCCACGATTAGCAGTAGCGATGTATCCCTCAGCACGCTACTGCTATGGGGCTTAGTAGTAGCGCTTGTTAGGAGCAGCGCTATTACTAAGTGGGGCCCAATAGTAGTAGCAGTGTCCTCACGGCAAGCGCTACTGCTAAATCTTTAGCAGTAGCGTTGTATTATGGGCCGCGCTGCTACTACAGCTAGCGTCGGTGGGCTCGTTGGATCCCACTTAGCAGTAGCGCCCTTTATTTTTCCAGCGCTACTGCTAAGGCTTCGCTTGTAGCGCTGTCCAAATACAGCGCTGCTGCTAATTAGCAGCAGCGCTTGTTATTTTCCAGCGCTACTACTGATGTCCTACCTATAAGGTTTTTCCTAGTAGTGTAAGTTCATGGAAAAACGGAGTAATGCAATAAGAACGGTGACATGATGTAGACAAGATCTATTCATGTAGGAATAGACCCCATCTTGTTATCCTTAATGGCAACGATACATGTGTGCCTTGCTGCCCCTTCTGTCACTGGGAAAGAACACCGCAAGATCGAACCCATCACAAAGCACCTCTTCCCATGGCAAGAAAAATCGATCTAGTTGGCCTAACTAAACCAAAGATTCAAAGAAGAAATACGAGGCTATAAGTAATCATGCATATAAGAGATCAAAGAAGACTCAAGTAATATTCATGGATAGAAACTGATCATGAACTCAAAATTCATCGGATCCCAACAAACACACCGCAAAAGTCATTACATCAAATAGATCTCCAAGAGACCATTGTATTGAGAATCAAGAGAGAGAGAGAGAGAGAGGAAGCCATCTAGCTACTGCCTACGGACCCGTAGGTCTATGGTGGACTACTCACGCATCATCGGAGAGGCACCTATGAAGAAGATGAACCCCTCCATGATGGTGTTAGACTGGATCTCGCGATTCTGGAACTTGCGGCAGCTGGAATTGTGTTTCGTCGACTCCCCTAGGGTTTTCCAAATATTTGAGAATTTATAGAGCTGATAGTCGGTGGAGGGGGTCCCGAGGTGGGCAACACCCACCAGGACGCGCCGGGGGCCTCTGGCGTGCCCTGGTGGGTGTTCCCCACCTCGGCCCTCTTCTCCGGCACTTCTCTTGCCCACTGGGTGTCTTCTGGCCCAAAAAAATATCCAAAAAGTTTCACGGTGTTTGGGCTTCGTTTGGTACTGATTTTCTGCGAAGTAAAAAACAAGGAAAAAACAACAACTGGCACTTGGCACTATGTCAATAGGTTAGTCCCAAAAAATGATATAAAGTTGCTATAAAATGATTATAAAACATCCAAGATTGATAATATAACAGCATGGAACAATCAAAAATTATAGATACGTTGGAGACGTATCAGCATCCCCAAGCTTAATTCCTACTCGTCCTCGAGTAGGTAAATGATAAAAACAGAAATTTTGATGTGGAATGATGCCTATCATGTTCATCAAATATTCTTTCTTTTGTAGCATGGACATTTGTACTTTTATATGGTTCAAAGCAATAGTCTAATTTTGACATGAAAACTTTAATACTCAAGCATATCAACAAGCAACCATGTCTTTCAAAATATCAACACTAAAGCAAGTTAGCCCTAGCCCATCATGTTCAATCATTGATCCATTCATGAAACACACTCAAATATTAGCTACACCTAATGCTCAAGTACGATCATAGTGCCCCTAGTTGGTGCTTTACAAGAGAAGATGGAGACTCAAGTAAAAATAAAAATTTGCATAAAGTAAATAGATAGGCCCTTCGCAGAGGGGAGTAGGGATTTGTAGAGGTGCCAGAGCTCAAGGTTTAAATTGATAGAGAAAAATATTTTGGGTGGCATGCCTTTCCTGTCAACGAAAACGACCTAGAGATTTCAATACCTTTCCATGCTAGATACATCATAAGCGGTTCCCAAACAGAAAATAAAGTTTATTCCTTTTCCACCATACTTTCACTTTCCATGGCTAGCCGAATCCACGGTTGCATTCCATACCAACACTTTCCAAGGAATTTATTATTTGACAACATAAAGTAATTTTTTTTCTTTTCATTTCGAGACTGGGCATCCCTATTACCGTCGTACTCTCGTGCAATGACAAGTGAATAAACACTCATCTTGAGAATAACACATCTAGCATGGAAAAATATCGGTCACCCCCTACCGTTTGATGAGCGGTACGAGCACACAAAAAGGAAAATTCATTTTGAAAATTAGAGATGGCACATACAAATTTGCTTGGAACGGCATGGAAATACCGCATATAGGTAGGTATGGTGGACTCTTATGGCAAAATTGGGTTTAAGGATTATGGATGCACAAGTAGTATTTCTACTTAGTATAAGTGAAGGCTAGCAAATATATTGAGAAGCAACCAACCAAGAAACGAAAATTCACATAAGCGAGCATTAAGCATAACTAACACCGAATAATGCACCATAAGTAGGATGTAATTTCATTGCACAACTATTGACTTTCGTGCTTGCATAGGGAATCACAAACCTTAACATCAATATTATTACTAAGAATAATTACTTACTAACATAACTCACATATTACTATCATCATGTCTCACAACTATTACAAAGAATCAAGTTTAATTTGTCCAATGATCTTCATGAAAGTTTTTATTATATCCCTCTTGAATATCTATCACTTTGGGAGTAGTTTCATATATTGCCATTGTTTTTGACAAGCTCAAATAAATTTAAGTGAAGATCATGAGCATAAAAGTTTCATCTCTCAAAATAGTATAAGTGAAGCATGAGAGGATTTCTTCAAAGTTTACTAACTCTCAAAATAATCTAAGTGAAGCAAGAGAGCATTTCTTCAAACATGTAAAAGCACGTCGTGCTCAAAAAGATATAAGTGAAGCACTAGAGCAATTCCATAGCTCAAATTTTTTAAGTGAAGCATATAGAGAAATTCTAACAAATCATAGCATAATTTTGGCTCTCTCAAATATGTGTGTCCAGCAAGGATAAAAAGCAAAACAAGCAAAGATACAAGACGCTCCAAGCAAAACTCATGATATGTGACAAATAAAAATATAGTTCCAAGTAAAATACCGATGGTCGTTAGAAGAAAGAGGGGATGCCACTCGGGGCATCCCCAAGCTTAGGCTCTTCTTACTCCTTATTCCTTCATCCATCATGATCTCACCCAAAACTTCAAAACTTCAATCACACAAAACTTAACAAAATCCTCGTGAGATCCGTTAGTATAATAAAGCAAATTACCACTCTAAGTACTATTGCAAACCCATTCATATTTTATTATTGCATTATATCTAATGTATTCTAACTTTACCATGACTTATACCCTCCAATATAAGCCATAGATTCATCAAAACAAGCACACAATGCAACGAAAATAGAATCTGTCAAAAAGAGAACAGTCTTTAGTAATCTGTACTCTAACCATACTTCTGTAACTCAAAAAATTCTGAAACATTAGGACAACGTCAGAAATTTGTATATCAATCTGGTGTAAAAAGTTCAGAATTTTTCGTCGCTTCTGTGATTTTTAAGAATTTTTCTACTGGACGCAAAAGTTTCTGTTTTTCAACAAGATCAAATCAACTATCACATGGCATCATCCTAAAGGCTTTACTTGGCACAAAGACTAATTAAAACATAAAAAACACATTCATAACAGAAGCATAATTGTGTACACACTCAAAAATAGAAAGGAAAAGATAAAATAAATTTATTTATTGGGTTTCCTCCCAACAAGCGCTTTCTTTATAGCCATTAAGATAGGCTTGAGATTTCAATGATGCCCTCATGAAAGATAATAATAGCAACACAATGAGAGCATCATGAAGCATATGGAAAACACACTTAAGTATAACATACTTCCTATGCATAGGCATTTTATAAGCAAACAAATTATCAAGGCAAGCAAAAACTAGCATATGGAAGGAAGAAGAAAGAGACAATAGCAATCTCAACATGAAAAGAGGTAATTTAGTATCATGAAATTTTTTACAACCATAATTTCCTCTCTCATAATAATTACATGTAGGATCATAATCAAATTCAACAATATAGCTATCATAAACAATACTCTCTTTATGATCAACATGCATAAAGTTTTTATCATCTTCCAAAATAGTGGGATTATCATCAACTAAAGTTATGACCTCTCCAAACCCACTTTTACCATAAAATTCATAAGATTGAACACTCTCCAAAGATGTGGGATTCTTTTTACCTAAAGTTGAGGCTCTCGCAAACCCACTTTCGACACTATTGCAAACATTATTATCAATAACATATTCAACATGAGGCTTAAATAAATTTACAAGATCATAAGAAGCATTATCACCCCAATCATGATCATTGCAATAAGAAGTGGACATGACAAAATTATCATCCCCAAGCTTGTAGTTGTGCATATCATTAACATAATTGACATTAATAGAGTTTATAGTAACATCATTGCAATCATGCTTTTCAATCAAGGAGCTATCATGATTCACCTTATAAATTTCTTCTTTCAACACTTCATCAAAATTTTCAGATTCATGATTTTCAAACAAAACTTCATAGAGATAATCAAGTGCACTCAACTCACTAGCAATTGGTTCATCACAATTTGGTCTTTTGAAAAGATTAGCAAGTGGATGAGGATCCATATCAATAGATTTTTAGCAAGCGAAGATGCAAGCAAATAGAAGGCACATGGCAACATAAGCAAAGATATCAAACAAGCAAAAAGGCAAATAAAAAGAGGGCGAATAAAACGACAATTTCTTGTGAAGTGGGGGAGAGGAAAACGAGAGGCAAATGGCAAATAATGTAAATTGCAAGGAGATGAAATTTGTGATTAGGAACCTGATAGATGTTGATGATGTCTCCCCGGCGCCAGAGATTGGCATGCTGAAGAGATCGCTTCCTCCCCGGCAACGGTGCCAGAAATTTCTTTGACGTGGCTTGAGAAGCATATTTCCCCAAAGAAGAAGAGATGATGCAGCACAGCGACGGTAAGTATTTCCCTCAGTTAAGAAACCAAGGTATCAATCCGTAGAGGAAGATCAAGCAACTATGTAAACGACACCTGCACACAAATAACAAATACTTGCAACCCGACGCGTAAGAGAGGTTGTCAAGCTCTCAACGATGATAAGATAGATTGGTTTGCAATAGGTTTGGCAAATAGATCTCACAAGAACACAAAATAAAAGAAGTAAATAAAAAGTGCAGCAAGGTATTTTTGGGTTTTTGGATTAATAGATCTGAAAACAAGACGGCTAGAGAGTAGATCGGAAAGCAATATATTGGAAAAGTAGACCCGGGGGTCGTAGGTTTCACTAGTGGCTTCTCTCATGAGTATAGCACACGGTGGGTGAACAAATAGTAAGAACCGTTCTTACCTACGCAAAGCCACAACGGTGATACTCAAGTTTTCTTTTAACCTTCTACAAGGACCGCCTCTGTCGAATCCGATTCAACTAAAGTGGGAGAGACAGACACCCGCCAGCCATCTTTATGCAACAAGTGCATGTCAGTCGATGGAACCGGTCTCTCGTACGTGGACGAGTAAAGTTGGTCCGGGCCGCTTCATCCCACAATACCGCCGAATCAAGATAAGACTAAGGAGGTAAGGAATCTGAACATCAACGCCCACAAACTCTTTTTTGTTCTAGTCGTGCATATCATCTACGCATAGACCTAGCTAAGGATGCCACTGTTGGGGAACGTTGCATGGGAAACAAAAAAAATTCCTACGCACACCCAAGATCTATCTATGGAGATCAATATCTATGAAAGGGGGAGTGGATCTACATACCCTTGTAGATCGCTAAGCGGGAAGCGTTAAGAAACGCGGTTGATGTAGTTGAACGTCTTCGCGATCCAATCACGATCCGTCCCGATCTAGCGCCGAACGGATGGCACCTACGCGTTTAGCACACGTACAGCTCGACGACGTCTCCGTCTTCTTGATCCATCAAGCGAGGGCGGAGAGGTAAATGAGTTCTCCGGCAGCATGACGGCGTGGTGGCGGTGGTGGTGGAGCAATCTCAGCACGGCTTCGCCAAGCGCTGCCGCAGATGCGTTTTTGGAGGAGAAGCAGATCTAGGGAGAGAGGGAGGGCTGCACCTATGGCTTGGGGTGCGGCTTCCCTCCCTCTCCCTCTCTATATATAGGAGGAGGGGGTAGGAGGGGCGCAGCCCTAGCCCTTCCTCCAAGGGAGGGGCGGCGGCCAGGAGGGAGGAGTCCTCCCTCCCCAAGCCACCTCCTAGGTGCCTTCCCCTTTAGGGTTTCCTTCCCCTTAGCCACATGGGCCCTTGGGGTCTGGCACAACAATGCTTGGACGCCCCCTTACAGCCCATGCACGTCCTAGGGGATGGATGGACCCTTCCGGACTCCTCCGAAACCTTCCGGAAGCTTCCTGGTACTATACCGGTAAAACCCGAAACTTTTCTGGAAGCCAAAATATGACTTCCCATATATAAATCTTTACCTCCGGACCATTCCGGAGCTTCTCATGACGTCCGAGATCTCATCCGGGACTCCGAGCAACATTCGGTCACCAACATACATAACTCAACAATACCACATCGTCACCGAACGTTAAGTGTGCAGACCCTGCGGGTTCGAGAACTATGCAGACATGACAGAGACAACTCTACGGTCAAAAACCAATAGCAGGACCTGGATGCCCATATTGATTCCTACATATTCTACGAAGATCTTTATCGGTCGAACCACGATGTCAAGGACTCAGATAATCTCGTATACATTTCCCTTTGTCCATCGGTATGTTACTTGCCCGAGATTCGATCGTCGGTATCTCCATACCTAGTTCAATCTCGTTACCGGTAAGTCTCTTTACTTGTTCCGTAATACAAGATCCCGTGACTAACTCCTTAGCCACATTGCTTGCAAGCTTCTTGTGATGTTGTATTACCGAGTGGGCCCAGAGATACCTCTCTGTCATACGGAGTGACAAATCCCAGTCTCGATCCACGCCAACCCAACAGTCACCTTCGGAGATACCTGTAGAGCACCTTTATAGTCACCCAGTTATGTTGTGACGTTTGATACACACAAGGCATTCCTACGGTGTCAGGGAGTTGCGTGATCTCATGGTCGTAGGAACAGATACTTGACATGGATATAGCAATAGCAATAAACTAACACGATCATACGCTATGCTTACGGTTGGGTCTTGTCCATCACATCATTCTCCTAATGATGTGATCCCGTTATCAAATGACAACTCATGTCTATGGCTAGGAAACCTTAACCATGTTTGATCAACGAGCTAGTCTAGTAGAGGCTTACTAGGGACACTTTGTTGTCTATGTATCCACACATGTATTTGAGTTTCCAATCAATACAATTCTAGCATGGACAATAAATGATTATCATGAACAAGGAAATATGATAATAACTAATTTATTATTGCCTCTAGGGCATATTTCCGATAGTCTCCCACTTGCACTAGAGTCAATAATCTAGTTCACATCACCATGTGATTTACACCCAATGGGTTCTGGGGTTTGATCAAGTTTTGCTTGTGAGAGAGGTTTTAGTCAACGGGTCTGCAACATTCATATCCGTGTATACTTTGCTAATCTCTATGTAATACTATAGATGCTGCTACTACGCACCACTTGGAGCTATTCCAAATGTATGCTCCACTATACTTATCCGGATTGCTACTCATAGTCATCTGGATTGGTGTTAAAGCTTGCATCGACGTAACTCCTTACGACGAACTCTTTATCGCCTCCATAATCAAGAAACATTTCCTTAGTCCTCTAGTTACCAAGGATAATTTTGAACCGCTGTCCAGTGATCCACTCCTGGATCACTCTTGTACCCCTTGACAGACTCATGGAAAGGCACACACCAGGTGTGGTACACAACATGGCATACTATATAGAGCCTATGGATAAGGCATAGGGGACGACCTTCGTCCCTTCTCTTTCTTCTGTCATGGTCGAGCTTTGAGTCTTACTCAACTTCACACCTTACACATCAGGCTAGAACTCCTTCTTAGACTAATCCATTTTGAACTCTTTCAAAATATTGTCAAGGTATGTACTCATTGAAAGTCTTATCAGGCGTCTTGATCTATCTCTATAGAACTTGATGCCCAATATTTAAGTAGCTTTATCCAGGTCTTCCTTTGAAAAACTCCTTTCAAACAACCCTATATGATTTCTAGAATTCTACATCATTTCCGATCAACAATATGTCAACCACATATACTTATCAGAAATTCTATAGTGCTCCCACTCACTTTCTTGTAAATACAAGTTTCTCATAAACTTTGTATAAATCCAAAAGCTTTAATCACCTCATCAAAGCATATATTCCAACTCCGAGATGCTTGCCCCAGTCCATAGAAGGATCGCTGGAGCTTGCATATCTTTTAGCATCCTTAGGACCGACAAAACCTTTCGGTTGTATCACATACAACCTTTCCTCGCGAAAACCGTTAAGGAAACTATGTTTTGACATCCATCTGCCAAATTTCATAATCAAAAAATGCAGCAACTGCTAACATAATTCCAACAGACTTTAGCATCGCTACGGGTGAGAAAGTCTCAATCGTAGTCAACTCCTTGAACTTGTCGGAAACTACTTTGCAACGCGTCAAGCTTTATAAATACATTTACCGTTAGCGTCTGTCTTCTTCTTAAAGATCCATTTGTACTTAACGGCCTGCCGTTTATCGGGTAAGTCTACCAAAGTCCATACTTGGCTTTCATACATGGATCCTATCTCGGATTTCATGGCTCCTGGCCATTTGTTGGAATCCGGGCCCACCATCGCTTCTTAATAGCTCGTAGGTTCAATTTTGTCTAACAACATGACCTCCAAGACAGGATTGCCGTACCACTCAGGGGCGGTACGATTCCTTCTCGACCTACGAGGCTCGGTAGTAACTTGATCCGAAGTGTCATGATCATCATCATTAACTTCCTCTTCATTCAGTGTAGGCGTCACAGAAACATCTTTCTGCGTCGTGCTACCATCCAACTGAAGTGACGGTTCAATAACCTCATCAAGTTCTACTTTTCCTCCCACTCAGTTCTTTCGAGAGAAACTCTTTCTTGAGAAAGGACCCGTTTTAGCAACAAACACTTTGCCCTCGGATCTGAGATAGAAGGTATACCCAACTTTTTCCTTAGGGTATCCTATGAAGACGCATTTGTCCTCTTTGGGTTCGAGCTTATCAGGTTGAAGTATTTTCACATAAGCATCGCATTCCCAAACTTTAAGAAATGACAGCTTAGGTTTCTGCCAAACCATAATTCATACGGTGTCATCTCAACAGATTTAGATGGTGCCCTATTAAAGTGAATGTAGTTGTCTCTAATGCATAACCCCAAAATGATAGTGGCAAATCGATAAGAGACATCATAGTACGCACCATATCCAATAGAGCACGACTACGACGTTCGGACACACCATCACACTATGGTATTCCAGGCAGCATGAGTTGTGAAACAGTTTCCACATTTGTCTTAAGTTGCATACCAAACTCGTAACTCAGATATTCACCTCTATGATCATATCGTAGACATTTTATCTTCTTGTCACGATGATCTTCAACTTCACTCTAAAATTGCTTGAACTTTTCAATCGTTTCAGACTTGTGTTTCATTAAGTAAATATACCTATATCTACTCAAATCATCAGTGAAGGTAAGAAAACAACGATATCCACCGCACGCTTCAACACTCATTGGATCAACATGTATCATTTCCAATAAGTCACTTGCCTGCTCCATCATACCAGAAAATGGGGTCTTAGTCATCTTGCCCATGAGGCATGGTCCGCATGTCTCAACCGATTCGAAATCGAGTGAGTCCAATGATCCATCAGCATGGAGTTTCTTCATGCGCTTTACACCAATATGACCTTAGCGGCAGTGCCACAAGTATGTGGTACTATCATTATCAACTTTGCATCTTTTGGCATCAATATTATGAACATGCGTATCACTATGATCGAGATTCAATAAACCATTCTCATTGGGTGCATGACCATTGAAGGTATTATTCATGTAAATAGAATAACCATTATTCTAACTTAAATGAATAACCGTAATGCAATAAACATGATCTAATCATGTTCATACTCAACGCAAACACCAAATAACATTTATTTAGGTTCAACACTAATCCCGAGGGTAGAGGGAGCATGCGATGGTGATCACATCAACCTTGGAAACACTTCCAACACACATCAACCTTGGAAACACTTCCAACACACATCGTCACCTCGCCCTTTAGCTAGTCTGTGTTTATTCCGTAGCATTTATTTCGAGTTATTAACATTAGCAACTGAACCGGTATCTAATACCCAGGTGCTACTAGGAGTACTAGTAAGGTACACATCAATAACACGTATATCATATATACTTCTGTTGACGTTGCCAGCCTTCTTATCTACCAAGTATCTGGGGTAGTTCCGCTACCAGTGACCGTTCCCCTTATTATAGAAGCACTTAGTCTCGGGTTTGGGTTCAACCTTGGGTTTCTTCACTGGAGCGGCAACTAGCTTGCCATTCATGAAGTTTCCCTTCCTGCCCTTGCCCTTCTCGAAACTAGTGGTTTTACTAACCATCAACACTTGATGCTCCTTCTTGATTTCTACCTTCGCGGTGTCAAACATCGCGAATAGCTCAAGGATCATCTCCATCCCTGGCATGTTATAGTTCATCACGAAGCTCTGTCAATCACTATCTTATCTGGAAAATGAACTCCCACTTGATTCAAGCGATTGTAGTACCCAGACATTCTGAGCACATGCTCATCGATTGAGCTAATCTCCTCCATCTTGCAGGCAAATAACTTGTCGGAGGTCTAATACCTCTCAACACGGGCATGAGCCTGAAATTCCAGTTTCACCTCTTGGAACATCTCATATGTTCCATGACGTTCAAAACGTTTTTGGAGCCTCAATTCTAAGCCATAATGCATGGCGCACTGAACTATCAAGTAGTCATCAGAACGTGTTTGTCAGCTGTTCATAACATCTACATACAACGCTTGAGGGGGTGGCACACCGAGCGATGCATTAAGGACATAACCCTTCTGTGCAACAATGAGGACAATCCTCGGATCACGGACCCAGTCCGCATTCCTGCTACCATCATCTTTCAACTCTATTTTCTCTAGGAACGTATCAAAAACACAGGGGAGCTACAGCGCGAGCTATTGATCTACAACATAATTTTGCAAAGACAACTTAGACCATGTTCATGATAATGAGTTCAATTACTCATATTACTAAAGAACTCCCACTCAAATTAACATCCCTCAGGTTATCTAAGTGTGACATGATCCAAATCCACCAACCCAAGTCCGATCATCACGTGAGATGAGGTGGTTTCAATGGTGAACATCCCCATGTTGATCATATCTACTATATGACTCATGTTCGACCTTTCGGTCTCCTATGTTCCGAGGCCATGTCTGTACATGCTAGGCTCGTCAAGTTTAACCCAAGTGTTCTGCATGTGCAAAACTGGCTTACACCCATTGTATGCGAACATAGAGTCTATCACACTCGATCATCACGTGGTGCTTCGAAACGACGATCCTTCGCAACGGTGCACACTTAGGGAGAACACAATTTTATCTTGAAATTTTAGTGAGGGATCATCTTATAATGCTACTGTCGTTCTAAGCAAAATAAGAGGCATAAAAGGATTAACATCACATGCAAATCATATAAGTGACATGATATGGCCATCATCATCTTGTGCTTTTTGATCTCCACCTCCAAAGCACCGGCATGATCTCCATCGTCACCGGCATGAAACCATGATATCCATCAACGTGTCGCCATGAGGTTGTCGCGCCAACTATTTCTTCTACAACTATTGCTAACTCATAGCGATAAAGTAAAGCAAGTGACACAGACTAATTAAAGACAACCCTATGGCTCCTGCCGGTTGCCGTACTCATCGACATGCAAGTCGTGATAATCTATACAAAACATGATCATCTCATACATCACATATATCACATCACGTCTTGGCCATATCACATCACAACATGCCCTACAAAAACAAGTTAGACGTCCTCTACTTTGTTGTTGCAAGTTTTACGTGGCTGCTATGGGCAACTAGTAAGAACCGTTCTTACCTACGCAAAGCCACAACGGTGATACTCAAGTTTTCTTTAACCTTCTACAAGGACCGCCTCTGTCGAATCCGATTAAAATAAAGTAGGAGAGACAGACACCCGCCAGGCATCTTTATGCAACAAGTGCATGTCAGTCGATGGAACCGGTCTCCCGTACGTGGACGAGTAAAGTTGGTCCGGGCCGCTTCATCCCACAATACCACCGAATCAAGATAAGACTAAGGAGGTAAGCAATCTGAACATCAACGCCCACAAACTCTTTTGTGTTCTACTCGTGCATATCATCTACGCATAGACCTTGCTCATGATGCCACTGTTGGGGAACGTTGCATGGGAAACAAAAAATTTCCTACGCACACCCAAGATCTATCTATGGAGATCAATAGCTATGAGAGGGGGAGTGGATCTACATACCCTTGTAGATCACTAAGCGGGAAGCGTTAAGAAACGCAGTTGATGTAGTCGAACGTCTTCGCGATCCAATCACGATCCGTCCCGATCTAGCGCCGAACGGACGACACCTCCGCGTTCAGCACACGTACAGCTTGATGAAGTCTCCACCTTCTTGATCCACCAAGTGAGGGAGGAGAGGTAGATGAGTTATCCAGCAGCACGATGGCGTGGTGGCAATGGTGGTGGAGCAATCTCAGCACGGCTTCGCCAAGCGCTGCCGCAGATGCGTTTCCGGGGGAGAAACAGATCTAGGGAGAGAGGGAGGGTGCACCTATGGCTTGGGGTGCGGCTGCCCTCCCTCTCCTTCTCTATATATAGGAGGAGGGGATAGGAGGGGCGCAGCCCTAGCCCTTCCTCCAAGGGAGGGGGCGGCGACCAGGAGGGAGGAGTCCTCCCTCCCAAGGCACCTCCTAGGTGCCTTCCCCTTTAGGATTTCCTTCCCCTTAGCTACATGGGCCCTTGGGGGCTGGCCCAACAAGGCTTGGATGCCCCCCTTAGAGCCCATGCACGTCCTAGGGGATGGATGGACCCTTCCGGACTCCTCCGGAACCCTCTAGAACCTTCCGGAAGCTTCCCGGTACTATACCGGTAAAACCCGAAACTTTTTCGGTAGCCAAAATATGACTTCCCATATATAAATATTTACCTCCAGACCATTCCGGAGCTCCTCATGATGTCCGGAATCTCATTCGGGGCTCCAAACAACATTCGGTCACCAACATACATAACTCAACAATACCACATCGTCATCGAACGTTAAGTGTGCAGACCCTGCGGGTTCGAGAACTATGCATACATGACAGAGACAACTCTACTGTCATTAACCAATAGCGGGACCTGGATGACCATATTGATTCCTACATATTCTACGAAGATCTTTATCGGTCGAACCACGATGTCAAGGATTCAGATAATCCCGTATACAGTTCCCTTTGTCCATCGGTATGTTACTTGCCCGAGATTCGATCGTCGGTATCTCCATACCTAGTTCAATCTCATTACCGGCAAGTCTCTTTACTCGTTCCATAATACAAGATCCCATGACTAACTCCTTAGCCACATTGCTTGCAAGCTTCTTGTGATGTTGTATTACCGAGTGGGCCCAGAGATACCTCTCTGTCATACGGAGTGACAAATCCCAGTCTCGATCCACGCCAACCCAACAGTCACCTTCGGAGATACCTATAGAGCACCTTTATAGTCACCCAGTTATGTTGTGACGTTTGATACACACAAGGCATTCCTACGGTGTCAGGGAGTTGCGCGATCTCATGGTCGTAGGAACAGATACTTGACATGGATATAGCAGCAGCAATAAACTAACACGATCATACGCTATGCTTACGGTTGGGTCTTGTCCATCACATCATTCTGCTAATGATGTGATCCCGTTATCAAATGACAACTCATGTCTATGGCTAGGAAACCTTAACCATGTTTGATCAACGAGCTAGTCTAGTAGAGGCTTACTAGGGACACTTTGTTGTCTATGTATCCACACATGTATTTGAGTTTCCAATTAATACAATTCTAGCATGGACAATAAATGATTATCATGAACAAGGAAATATGATAATAACTAATTTATTATTGCCTCTAGGGCATATTTCGAACATCCGGCACCCTCCGAAGGGGGGATCGATCACGGAGGGCCTCTTCATCAACCTTGCTGCCCTCACCATTATGTGTGAGTAGTTCACCACAAACCTACGGGTCCGTAGGTAGTACCTAGATGGAAATCTCTCTCTCTCTCTTGATCTTCAATACAATGCTCATCGCATCTTTGCCTTGATCTATCCGATGTAATCCCTTTGTATGGTGTGTTTGTTGGGATCCGATGAATTGTGAGTTTATGTTCAGATTATTCATGAAAAGTATTTGAGTATCCTCTGATATTATATGATTCTTATGTGTATGATCATTATAGCTTCGTAATGCTCTCCGATCTATTAAGATAGTTTGGCCAACTAGATTGATATTTCTTCGGTGGGAGTGGTGCATTGTGGTAGGTTCAACCTGACGAGTTTCTATATCCCAGTGGCAAAAGGGACAAGATGCGTCTTTGTGTTGTTGCTACTAAGGATAACATGATGGGGTCTATTCATATTGATTGAGTTTACTTTGTCTACATTATGTCATCGTTCTCCAAGCATTACTCTGTTTGTCATGAACTTAATACATAGAGAGGCAAGCATAGAAGCGCTCTTGAAGTGGAGTAATAGTAGTAGATGCAGGCAGGAGTCGGCCTATTTGCTTATGGACGTGATGCCTATAAACACATGATCATTGCCGTGAAAATTGCATAATTATTTGCTCTTCTATCAATTGCCCAACAGTAATTTGTTTACCCACCATATGCTATTGCCATGAGAGATGCCACTAGGGAACACTACGACCCCCGGGTCTATTCACTTATATATTTACAAACGCTATCATTACCTTATTGTTCTTTATTAGTTTTTATTTTATTTTGCAATTTACAATTATCTATACAACTCACTTGCTTGCAAATAACGAGATCAAAGGGAGACAACCCTCTTGCCGGCGTTGGGTGCAAGTTGTTTGTTCTTTTGTGTGGAGCCGCTGAAGATGATTGAGGATTGGTATTCCTATTGGTTCGATAAACCTTGGTTTCATAAGTGAGGGAAATACTTACCCGTATTGTGTTGCGATAACCCGTTCCTCTTCACGGAAAACCCAATGCAAATCACAAGTATCACTACGCAACCATCTCTCTTCCAACGAAAGCAATCTTCTCTCCTGAACTTGATCGAAGCGCAAAATGATCCAGTGTGCCACGGCCATTTGCAGCTTCACGTTGCCAATCTTCTGTTGGCCCCACGCTTGCAGGCCCGCGGCCGTGTTCCGAAACAAGGCGTCCTGTCTCTTAAAGGGGTCCACAATTGTCGCGTCACAGACCCAAACATCCCGCACCGCCTGCTCGAATCCTTCCATCTTGGTCCAAAAAATCTCGAACCGGAAGCGTCGCTTCGCATACCCCATGGCGCTAGTGAATAGATGGAGGGGGCATGATCGGACACTCATGTGGGAAGGGCTTGTAGAAGACAGTTCGTGTATGGCATCTCCCAATTGACGAAGATAAGGACCTGTTCGATTTTCGTCAAGGTGGGGTTCTCCCGCTACTTAGACCACGTAAAACTCCGGCCATGCATGTAGATCTCTTTCAGCTCGTTGTCGTCTACAAAACTTCTGAACCTGTTCATCATGCCCCTGTTCAGATTCTCATTGTTCTTCTTGCAAGCCCTAAGGATCATGTTAAAGTCTCCAAGTACCATCCTTTGTCCCTGACAGGCCGCCCGCCTAGCATTCAGCTCCTGGAGGAACACGGTTTGTCGTCATCGCTCTGTGGGCTGTACACTCCTGTGATCCACCAATGAGTCCCACTTTCATGCAGACCTGGCCTGTGATGCAATGGGAATCCAACACAAGGCTATCCACCGTCAACACCATAGTATCCCAGGCCAAAAGAACACCATCATGATATGTCTCCAACGTATCTATAATTTTTGCTTGTTCCATGCTGTTGTATTATCAATCTTGGATGTTTTACAATCATTTTATAGCAACTTTATATCATTTTTGGGGACTAACCTATTGACATAGTGCCAAAGTGCCAGTTGTTGTTTTTGCTTGTTTTTTACTTCGCAGAAAATCAGTACCAAACGGAGCCCAAACGCTGCGGAGATTTTTGTGGATTTTTTCTGGACCAGAAGGAAGCAGATGGGCCAAACAACACCAGAAGAGGGGGCCCAGGGTGGCCACCCTCCACCAGGGCACGCCAGAGGCCCCTGGCGCGGCCTGGTAGAGGGTGGGCACCTTGGGCACCCCCTCAACCGACTATGGAGCCTATAAATTCCCAGAACCGACTATGGAGCCTATAAATTCCCAGAAAATCCAAAAACCCTAGAGGAATCGACGAAACACAATTCCAGCCGCCGCAAGTTCCAGAACATCGAGATCCAATCTAACACCATCACGGAGGGGTTCATCTTCTTCATAGGTGCCTCTCCGATGATGCGTGAGTAGTCCACCATAGACCTACGGGTCCGTAGGCAGTAGCTAGATGGCTTCCTCTCTCTCTATGTTTCTCAATACAATGGTCTCTTGGAGATCTATTTGATGTAATGACTTTTGCGGTGTCTTTGTTGGGATCCGATGAATTTTGAGTTCATGACCAGTTTCTATCCATGAATATGATTTGAGTCTTCTTTGATCTCTTATTTGCATGATTGCTTATAGCCTCATATTTCTTCTTCGAATCTTTGGTTTAGTTAGGCCAACTACATCGATTTTTCTTGCCATGGGAAGAGGTGCTTTGTAATGGGTTCGATCTTGCGGTGTTCTTTCCCAGTGACAGAAGGGGCAGCAAGACACGCATGTAGCGTTGCCATTAAGGATAACAAGATGGGGTCTATTCCTACATGAATAGATCTTGTCTACATCATGTCACCGTTCTTATTGCATTACTTCGTTTTCCCATGAACTTAATACACTAGATGCATGCTGGATAGCGGTCGATGTGTGGAGTAATAGAAGTAGATGCATAATCGTTTCGGTCTACTTATGTTGGACGTGATGCCTATATAATGATCATTGCCTGGATATCGTCATGATTATTTGATCTTCTATCAATTGCCCAACAGTAATTTGTTCACCCACCGTGTACTATACTCATGAGAGAAGCCACTAGTGAAACCTACGCCCCCCGGGTCGACTTTTCCAACATATTGCTTTCCGATCTACTATTTGTAACTTTTGTTTTCAGATCTATTAATCCAAAAAAAATACCTTGCTGCACTTTTTGTTTACTTATTTTATTTTGTATTCTTGCGAGATCTATTTGCCAAAACTATCATTACATAATCTATCTTATTACCGTAGAGAGCGTGACAACCTCTCTTTCCCGTCGGGTTGCAAGTATTTGTTGTTTGTGTGCAGGTGCTGTTTACGTGGGTGCGTGATCTTCCTCTACGGATTGATACCTTGGTTTCATAAACTGAGGGAAATACTTACCGTCGTTGTGCTGCATCATCCCTTCCTCTTTGGGGAACTACCGACGCAGTCTCAAGCCACGTCACACCACGAGTATCAGTCGCCAGTAAGTACCCGAAACCGTCGAGGGAGTTCCCGACGCATTGCATGACATCGTATTGGGTTATTACATGAAGTTTAGTTTCTTAGAGACACACCAAGTTCACTTTGGCCGCTTCAATGAACTCTCGAACCGCCTTTCATTTTGCCATGTTGTTCATTCCCCGCACGTTCCGGTAATGAATCTCCGGGTTGTAATCCATGTAAAGAAAATGGAATCCAACACCAAGCAAGCCACGCCGAGCGGGCTCAGCGCGCTAGGATCACTGTGGCATCCTCTCTCTCGATCTCCGCCCTGGATGGCATCGTCTTGCCGAAAATGACCGTGAAGACACGGACATGCTGCTCCCTGAGAGGCGAGTCGAAGAGGTCTCGGAGCTCGTGCACCATGCCATCGTCAACCTGCAGGTCCTTCGCGGCAAGCCCCAATGCATGTAGCAGCACATTTTCGGACAGAGTTGTTGGGGAACGTTGCATGGGAAACAAAAATTTTCCTACGCACAAGCAAGATCTATCCATGGAGATGCATAGCTACAAGAGGGGGAGTGTGTATACATATCCTTGTAGATCGCTAAGCGGAAGCGTATATAACGCGGTTGATGTAGTCGTACTCGCGTCGCGATCCAATCCGATCCAAGCACCGCACGTGCGGCACCTCTGAGTTTAGCACACGCCCGGCTCGGTGACGTATCCTCCTTCTTGATCCAGCAAGAGAGGGAAAATAGGTAGATGAGATTTGAACCAACACGACGGCGTGGTGGTGGTGGTGGCAGCGGAATTCCGGCAGGGCTTCGCCAAGCGCGTACCGGAGAAACGTCGGAGGAGTTGGGAGAGCCAATGGCCAAGGGTGAAGGGTTGGCTGCCCCCATGAACCTCCCCCATCTATATATAGGCTATAGGGCAGGGGAGGGCGCCCAAAACCCTTCTAGGGCCGTCCACAAGGTAGAAAACCCTTTAAACATGAAGATAACATCTTATCTCTAGATTCAACCCTTTAAATTTAGAGATAAGATCTTATATCTAGATTTAAACGACATGTGACTTGGGGAATGGTGCAGCAAGCCCATGTGGGATGTATCCCCACCCCTCGGTCCATGTGGGACCTTCCCAGGTTGTTGGGCCCCACGATGGAACCCCCAGAACCTTTTAGAACCATCCCAATACTCTACCGAAAAATTCCCGAACTTTTCCGAAACCCTGAATATGACTTCCCATATATAAATATTTACCTCCGGACCATTCCGGAGCTCCTCGTGATGTCCCGAATCCCATCCGGGATAATATCTCAACATTACCCTAGCGCTACCGAACGTTAAGCGTGTGACCCTACGGGTTCGAGAATCATGTAGACATGACCGAGACACCTCTCCGGTCAATAACCAATAGCGGGACCTGGATGCCCATATTGGTTCCTACATATTCCACGAAGATCTTCATCGGTCGAGCCACGATGCCAATGATTCAATCAATCCCGTATGCAGTTCCCTTTGTCTATCAGTATGTTACTTGCCCGAGATTCGATCGTCGGTATCTCATACCTAGTTCAATCTCGTTACCGGAAAGTATCTTTACTCATTCTGTAATACAAGATCCCATGACTAACTCCGTAGTCACATTGCTTGCAAGCTTCTTGTGATGTTGTATTACCGAGAGGGCCCAGAGATACCTCTCCGTCACACGGAGTGACAAATCCTAGTCTCGATCCATGCCAACCCAACAGACACCCTCGGAGATACCTGTAGAGTACCTTTATCATCACCCAGTTATGAAGTGATGTTTGATACACACAAGGCATTCCTCCGGTGTTAGGAAAAGATACTTGACATGAAGAAAGCAGTAGCAACAAACTAAGTGATACGATCAAATGCTATGCTTACGGTTGGGTCTTGTCCGTCGCATCATTCTCCTAATGACGTGCCCCCGTCATCAAATGACAACTCATGTCTATGGTTAGGAAACCTTAACCATCTTTGATCAACGAGCTAGTCTAGTAGAGGCTCACTAGGGACACGGTGTTGTCTATGTATCCACACATGTATGTGAGTTTCCGATCAATATAATTCTAGCATGGATAATAAACGATTATCATGAACAAGGAAATATGATAATAACCACTTTATTATTACCCCTAGGGCATATTTCCAACATGAGTCGCCTTGGATGGGTTCTTGGTCGAGCGCTAAGTCGCGCGTGTAGTGCGCCTAGGCATGAATGGCTCCACGTCCGGCCGAAGCTGTGAAGTTTGCATTTCCTTGATCAACGATGGGGAGAGGCGCTGGATAATGCTAGAGCAAAAGGCCTTCATCTTGCGGTATGCCACAACCTCCTTCATGGTCATGCCCTCGTCGCCCACGTTTGTGCCAGCCGCTTCCTCGGTCTGCATGGCAGGCTCGATTGGTGAGGCATGCACGCCACTCTCTTCCCGATCACGTGGCGCCCGCACTGTTGCCGCAACGAAGGATGTCAGCTCCTTGGATGCACCTGCCAGGTTCCCTAGAGAACTGGCGGGCCCGCCAACAGGTGCATCCATACCTCCATCAGATCCGGGGCCCACGTGCACCAGCTGTCGCTCGGAGGGAGAGGCCGTGGTGCCCCCCCTCGAATCGCCTGGAAAAGTGGAGGCGACCCCATCTCTGAACCCACCATCTCTGAAACCACCCACTCCTCCACGGGGTCCCGCAGCTGCTCGGCAGCGGGCGCGGCAGATCCCAAGGTGGGGGGATCAGACACCCCATGACAAGCCTCCTCGGGTGGCGCGACCACACTAGTGGCCCCCACGGACCGGGGCTCCCCAACGTTCGGGGTCATCTCGCGGGCCCGGGGCTGGGGGGGAGGATTGCCAGCTACGAGTTCGCCCCGTTGGGCGCATCATCCTGGGGCTGCACGCCAGCACTCTACGCTCCACTGTGCCGATTTGGAGAGGGGATCACAATGGCAGACGCCAAAACCCTCTTTTGCCTGGCTGGTGCTACATCCCGAAGCACGTTGACATGCGCAGAGTTGGTTGTGGGGGGCAACCGTAGTCTCTGCCACCGTCGAAAGGTCACGCGGCCCTACACCGGTTGCCTCAGATCCTTATCTCCATCAACCCCCACGCGCCCAATCAACCGGTCAAAAGCCGACACCCTGACCGAAATCATGTCCCCGACCGAGGTGTGCTAGCGCAGTGGGACCGCTGGAAGCTCCTCCATCAGCGGCAAGCGCCAATCTTGGCCGGCCATGGAACGAACCTGTCCTCCGTCGCCGAACTGATGCCCGCCGCTCGAGATGCCAGCAATGGCGCCGACCGAATCTCCTCTGCAGTCCCGGACTCCAGACTGCCAGGTATGCCGCCGTGTAACCGGACCTCCACCACCGAGAATGTCGTCCTTCGGGATCCCGCTCTGGCCGCTATCGGACGAGCCGCCAAAGAACCATGGCTCCTCCGCCTGGGGGAACTCCATCGACTCAACGATGTGGATGAGCATCTTGTACTGCAGCATCGCCGGCACCTCCATCTGCTCCTGCGGCCCCGGCTCGGGCACGAACAGCCAACGAAGGGTAGGGATCAGCTCCAGGTGTGCCTTCCACGCCGAGAGATTGAAGGAGGAAAGATTGCGCCTCGAGCTCGTCTCCGATGGCAAAGAGTCCACCAAGCATGAGGGATCTAGCAGACGTTTCACCACCTCACGCTCCCAGACGTGGGGTGGGGATGCCCTCAATCTCCAGAAGCACCTTGTGGCGGAGCACCGCGTGTGTGGCCTGGGCTTGCCTTTTCCATTAGCAGAAGAAGAGGCGCACTCCCCTATGATCGACCACCAACAGAGCCGTCATCCTGTTTCTGTGCTTCGGGCGCGCGAAGACGATGAGGAAGTCTTTCGGCCGGTAGCGGTGCACATAGACCCATTAGGACTCAATCCCAGCCTTGACGCTGAGAGCCTCCAAGACGAACTCCGACATGATGTCTGTGCGAGCTCCTGCGGCGTACGCCACCATGGAGAGCTGCAACTTCTGCTCCATCTCATCCAGCGACTACGAGCGCCGCACTATGCAGACCTCCTGAGGATCGAACGTAGTGTCCAGCGGCAGGGCCAGCCTGGGGGCTTGCAGCGGGGGCCAGACCGCGTTGCTAGCCTGACCGGGGGAGGGGGACGGAGGTGGCACCCGCGCGCCCAGCCCAGAGCCAGCGTCCGCCCCGCCGTGGGCGAGGGACTGGGTCCCCGCCTCCGCGCCCTGACGAGCCACCTTGAAGGCCACCTGGCGGTGCAGCTCCTCCGGCGACGAAGGACTCCGAGGGCGCTTGCAGTCACGCGAACCGTGGCCCAAGAGCCCGCACCGGATGCACACCTCCTCGTTGGTGCAGTCCCACCGGTAGTGCCCTTCCTCGAAGCACCGGAAGCAGAGCCCAACCATCTCCGGGGCAACCTCCCGCCGGGGCAGCTCCTATTGGCGGGGGCAGTGCTCGTGCTGTGGCTCCAGGGTGTGGCGGCGCCGCCACTTGGATCTCCTGGAAGGTGGCGGCTGCATCCATGGAGCCTCCTGGCACGGCGCGCCTTCGATCGCGTGCGGCCCCGAAGAGACCTCGAGCTTCAACTTCTCCCTTTCACTTTCGCATTCTCTCTGTGCATCAACAATGACCCGACGAAGATCATCATCGGGCACATCATCTGGTGCCTCTTGATCTTCAGCTTCCCCCGTTGCAGTATCACCGTATTCAGGGAACATAGGATAGCTGTCAACATCCTCTTCTTCTTCGTTGTCTTCCATCATAACCCCTCTTTCTCTGTGCTTGGTCCAAACATTATAGTGCGGCATGAAACCCTTCTCAAGCAGGTGGGAGTGAAGGGTTTTCGAGTTAGAATAATCCTTCGTATTCTCACAGACAATACATGGACAATACATAAAACCATTCTGTTTGTTTGCCTCAGCCACTTCGAGAAATTTATGCAGGCCCTCAATGTACTCGGAGGTGCGTCGGTCACCGTACATCCATTGCCGGTTCATCTGCGTGCATTATATAATTAAGTGTATCAAAAACCATTACAGAACATCATGAATAGAGAAGTGACCAAATTAATATAAGTTCATCATCACATTAAAACCAAAGTACAGTAGTGATCAAATGTTATTACTGAAAAAATAAATACATAAAGTTCATACATAGTTCTCATGGAACAACATACAACTCTCTAGAGCATCTAATTAAAACATAAATTGAAACTAACATACAACTATGTAAAACATTTAAATGCAACAACAAATGCGATCATAATCACAACTAAGGTAACAATTGATCCAACAGCATAATGATACCAAGACTCATTATCAATGGCATATTTTCTTATCTTTCTAATCTTCAAGCGCATTGCATCCATCTTGATCTTGTGATCATCGACGACATCGGCAACATGCAACTCCAGTTTCATCTTCTCCTCAATTCTTTTCAATTTTTCTTTCAAATACTCGGTTTTTTTTTTCAACTAAATTTAACCTCTCGACAAGAGGGTCGGTTGGAATTTCCGGTTCACATACCTCCTAGATAAAAACATCTATGTCACGTCGGTCGGGATAATTGTCATAAACACTAAATGAAATAAATAGTTATAAAAGATAATATACCACATCCGAATCATAGATCGGACGAGGGCCGACGTGGGCGGATACCAAAACCATGGCACTATATAATAACAAACAATAATAAAAGTAAGAAATTTATACAAGTATATATGTAAATCATACAAGTAAGAATTTTTTTTCTTTTAAAAAGAAGATAGGAACAAGAGGCTCACCGCGGTGGTGCCGGCGACGAGATCGGCGCGGGCGATCGACGACGGTGAGGACGGGGACGGGACGGGACGGACCGCCAAACCTAGACAAATCTTGGGAAAAATGAAGCTTGAAGAGGAGAAAGCTTAAGCGTGGCTCGGGCATTTCAATCGAACACCTCGTGTGCATAGGATCCAGCCACCAACCGGGACTAAAGGGGCTGCGCCAGCAGCGAGGACCTTTAATCCCGGTTCGTGTCTGGAACCGGGACTAAAGGGGTCAGACGAACCGAAACTGGTGCCTGCCGAGGCCCGACCGGCGTCCTGACCTCACGAACCGAGACTGATGTACCCATTAATCCCGGTTCGTACTAATGCACTTATCTGACCCGGATCAAAGCTTTGTTTTCTACTGGTGCTCCGCCTGGTCAGGAGCACCCGAGGAGGCCGAGCAGTAGGAAAAGCCGAGCCCTGACACCACCGGGCGGTCGTCAGCCCTCCGCGAGGTCACCGACGGCGAGCGGGAACCTGAGACCATGGCTGTGACGCACGGCGGTCACGCGAGCGCTCGGGGGAAGGTGGGTCGGGGGAGAGTCTTTAGGAGTGAGTATATAAACAAACATTTTAGGGATGGCGTGCAGTCCCTTTCCGATCCATCTCCCGGCCGTCTCTCCTCCCTGGTCTTCTTTCTATCCAAACTCCAAAGGCGCTGCTGCATCTGGCCTTCTCCACACGCACCACCACCGCCACCGCCGGTCGCGGACATCACACCCGCCGGTGGGCGCTGCTCTCTCCTCCCCTGCGCTTGGCAGCTCTCGTCTGCCTGCCTGCCTGCTGCGGACAGCCAACCACTCCTGCGCTGGGCCGGGAGCAGTCACGGCGGCCGGTGACCGCTGTGCTGGCGCTGCTCTGACCAGCCGGCTGCCGAGAGCAGCCCCGGCGGACGGTGACCGCTGGGCACTGCTCTGACCCGCTGGCTGCAGAGGGCAGTCCCGCCGGCCGGTGACCGCTGCGCTGATGTGCGAGGCGCCGACAGTTGCAGGCGTGCTGGCGACCGGCTAGGCAGATCCGTTGGCTGCAACTGCATGCAGTCCCGCTGGTGATGGCCGCTTCGCCGGGGACCTAGCCGTCCGGCGAGAGTCTGGTGCACCAAATCGGTGGCCGGCCGCAGGTCTGCTCTTTTTTTCCAGAGGTTTTCTCCTCTGATCCGTTGCTCGTGAGATCTCCAGCAGCAGCCAGTTTACGCGCACCAACCACCCACTCACCAGCTAGCAGACCTGAGTCAGTACAAGAATAGTAAGGAGTGAGAGTGACCGGTGGTGTCACGTCGACGCGACGTTTTTTATTTTCCCCCCTTTTTTCTTTCTTTCTTTCTTTTGTGTAACGTACACTATAAACCAAGCAAGTAGTAAAATATTTTGCGTCACGTAAAACAGAAGAGAGGACAGGTGTTGACATGCAACTGGATTGACCGGGCTGCGGTGCTTGTTACGGCGGCTAACAAACCCTAAATTTAACCGAGACGAGAGGAGACCCTTTCTTTCTTTCCGGGTGAGATGAGACGAGGAACATATCAGATCTGGCCTCTCCTCTCGTCTCGTCCCCAACCCCTGGCCGTGGGTACCCTAACCCTCCACGCCGGCCGGACCGCCGGTCATGCCATGCTCCTCCCTCGCCGTACCTCTGCTCTCCACGTACGCGCCGGCCCTTTCTTCCCCAAACATCCATCCTTACAACTGACCTACCATGCGCCGCGCCGCATCTCTTTCTCCGGCATGCATGCCTCGCCTTGTTGATTATTAAACTTGTATGTTTGGATCGATCGTTTCAAGGTTTTTTCTTGAATCCCTTGCATGTATCTTTATTTGTTGTTAATAGATCTGACCATATGCTTCTTCTGGATCTTCATGCAGGCAGGAGGGTTAATCCATCCTCTTATCCCCGCCATGGACCGTGAACCGGTCGGCCGTTTCATCTCGCACCGCAGCCGGCCCCTATGTTTGGCTGCTCTCATCCGCCGGCTGACGAGAGCAGTCCCACTGGCCGGTGACTCTGCCGAACGCCGGCAGATGCAGTCCTGCTGGCCACCAACAGCCGGTATTCTTGCCGGCCGACGAGAGTCTCCTGTCCTTCCTCCGGTCCGGTCCATTGCACCGCTAGCTAGCAGGCAGCGGTCTCAGGCAGGCATGCCCCTCATCTCTGCTCTCTATGTTATGGATCCTGTACCTGCTCGATCTCTTGCATGTGAAGAGTATGGACGGACTCACGGACAGACAAGACTGCGTGACGATGGAAGGATGGGACACCATCTCGCTCGCGGCAGTAGCACGTACATGCGGTGGGGTAAAGAATATACAGTACTAATACTACTAGTTACAGTACTAGATATACTACTCTGGATGTTCATGCAGAAATAGGGGAAGGGAAGGGAGCAGAGCAGAGGTGTAATATACTACGGATGTTCTTGCAGCCCCCCTCTCGTCTCCATGGATGCATGCGAGCTGGGCCCGTGCCGTTCCCTCTGGGTACGTCGTCAACGACACCCACCGTGTGCTGGCCCGCCCGTGGCCACGAGTGCAATCTCACCTGTGCAACGCAACGCCGGGGTAGATCCAATGTGAGGACTGGACTATGACCATCAATCGGAGCATGAGTTATATGCCGTGGCCTGCACCTCAACCAGACACATCCAACCATGATTATGTTCTCAATCATAGGTATGCAATACTCCAGCACTCTATTCTTTTCTTGTTCTTGCAGCCATGATTATGTTTTCAATCCTAGTGCCTGATACTTTTTTAATATAAATAACTAATTTATAATTATAGCTTCCATATGTAGTTAAATTAGAAAGATTTAGATTGAGATTAACACTTCATTTTGACAAACTTAAACCAAATTTACTCGAATTGTTGTACCTAAATGTTTTAGTTATTTATATTGTACGCCCTATGTCGCGAATTAGTTGACTCGGATTTGTTTAGATACGGACCTAAGTCAACTAATTTGGGACGAAGGTAATAACACTTAAAAAAATCATATCAGTGTTGTAAAGTCAAGTCCTGTTGATCGGTTGTACTATTTGGAGAAACAGAAGGAATAGAAAGTATTATGAATTTTGTATTTATGTTATTTATTTTCTACCACTTGTTATATGTGCCTTTGTTTTTGTACAAAATCATAAGAAATGTCATAGTTCGGGCGGGCGTTTCCTCTCGTCGTCGGTCAACGACACCGGACCGACACCCTTTTCTTGTGCCGACAAGCGCAACCATGGCTCACCTAGCTGCAGCAATACATGCACCATGCCCTTTGTGATCAATTTGTAAAATTGCACTACCTGTAGTTACATCCAATCCGAAGCTATATATGTTGCTTAGGAAAAGAGATTTGTTGTACGTTTTATAATTCTTGTACCTGAAATTTCACAAACTATATAACATTCTTTGCTTTTAATTTCATGTCCTCTTTAGGACCGATCCTCGGGCCTCAGTATATACTGAGTGCAAGGGCTGGTGTAGATTCAAGGTGAGAAGTGGCCTCTGTGACTGTGAGCATGAGTTGTACTCCCTCCGTTCCTAAATATAAGACCTTTTAGAGGTTCCATTATGAACTACATACGGATGTATGTAGACATATTTTAGAATGTAGATTCACTCATTTTGCTCCGTATGTAGTCTATAGTGTAATCTCTAAAAGGTCTTATATTTAAGAACGGAGGGAGTATGTCATAGTCTCCACGTGACCCAAACGAACGCCTCTCATGCTTGGACTCGACCCTACATGCAACGAGGCCTTCAATCAATTCCTAGGTAATAACAACTTGCATGGATAATTGGATACATATTGGATACGGGGTATGGGGATAGACCCGACATACCAATTTTCTAAAAACTAGGATACTCTTCGTAAATACAGGAGTGTACCTTTTTATTGAACGGATATAGCCTTCTAGAAAACATTCCAGGTTTTGTTTTGATCATCTGAACCTCTAAATGAAATATGTCATCAAAACAGAGTAAATTAGTATGTTGGTAAATACAAAAATAATTAAGATATGAGTTTTTAATGTTGGATGAATGGTTCCCGTATCCAAAATGTATTGGAGTAGTATCCCAAACACATCAGGATTATTTTCAAATTGTCTACATAAAAAATATAAAACGACGGGTATCGAGGCAATACCTGGCTGGATATGCTAGCATTTTGACATGTACTCCCTTCGTTCCTAAATATAAATCTTTTTAGAGATTCCACTACGGACTACATATAGAACAAAATGAATAGATCAACATTCTAAAGTATGTCTATATACATCCATATGTACTCCATAGTGGAATCTCTAAGAAGACATGTATGTAGGTACAGAGGGTGTACATATGTAACATTCGTGCAAAAATAAATCTATGTTGGATTCACATCCAAACTCTATGGTTAAATTGATAAAGTGTACAATCAAGATTATCTTTTTTCATTAAACTAGAACGAAAAGAACTCAATGGTCAACACTATCGCTAAAATTCTTAATAGTTTGAACTTAATGTTCCAGGCATTCTTATCAACTCCATTGTTTTAAACTTTGACTACAAATATTACTTTAGTTATTCAATTTTTCCTTAAACGCCACTCCATCTGTAAAGAAATAGCGTTTAGATCACTAAAGAGTAGTGATCTAAATGCTCTTATATTTCCTCACGGAGGAAGTACTTCTTCTAATTCTATAATTTGTTGATTTTTATACATATTTAATACTCAAGTTTACTTCTTGAAGACAATGTCAGATGTCCAAAATATTACTTTTTTCCGACATGGATGATAATGAGCTTGTTGTTCTTTATTCCGACTTCAGGAATACGTCTATCTGAGCTTCATTGGCGGCGGCGGTGCATTGGTTGTTGCTTGGCTTGCCCATGTTGCTCGACTTCTATTCGAGTTTGGCGGGAGGCGGTGGTGACATCTCGGGAACAACCGAAGTCGGTAGGGCGGGAGGCGGCGCGACTGTGGTGACCCAAATGTATGAGTCTTATAGCATTTTTTTGCTCCTGACCAAATTAAAATCTAATTAGTGGAGTAATAGAGTTGACCGAATTTGACATGGGAGGAGTCCATAAAAAGATTGAAGGATTGAAGTATCATCAAAGAACTAGCCATGAACAGGGATGAGATCTTACGGGTTTCACCTCTAGTCTACCCTAACTTGTTTGGGACTAAAGACTTTATTGTTGTTGTTGTTGAGTAATACATTTGGCAGAAATAGAAAACCGTAGTTATTTTGTAAATCATCGTTTCGATCGAAGCTTACAGGCCCATTTCCCATCTAAAAAAAGCTATAAATACTCGTTTCCCCCATCCCTACGCCCAGCCCTAGCCCATGTCTCCACAAATCGAAAAAGAAGCCGCCGCCGCCGCCGCCGCCTCCCCAAATCCAAAAAGAAGCCCGCGCCGCCGCCGCCACCCCATGGCCTCCAAGCTGCCGGAGGGCGTTCAGGGGCTCAGGCAGGAGGCCATCCAGCCGGAGGGAGATGTGAGGGCCATCGTTCAGGACAGGGCCGGCTCTATGATTTCAAAGGCCCCGGTGCGAACTTCACCCATGGGCCCAACAAAGAAAAAGTCTTATTTGATACTCCCTCCGTTCCTCTATATAAGGTGTATTTGTTTTTTACTAAAATTCCAGAATGTAAGGTGCATTTCTTCTAATTCTCCATAATTCCCTTGTTAGCCCTCCTAAAATAAGGAAAGTATCTCTTTTCTGATTGTCTGTATCTCTCCTTATAGCAAAAGAAGGAAAGTATCTCTTTGTGGATTGCATGTATCTCATACTTTTCTGGACTAATTGATTCACTTTCCATTAACCAACAAATTTGCCATGGGTAATTTAGTCTTAACATATCTATAATTATGTGTCTTGGTCACCGTGCCAAAAATAATACACCTTACATAAAGGAACGGAGGGAGTACATGAGTAGATACAATTGCTATAAAGTCATAATACTGATAATTTTTCTTGCTTTTGTTCCAAACCAAGTATCATAGAGGTTACAGCGAAAAAAACATATAGAAATTGCATGCTAACCTCCGGTAATCATGAGAAACGAGACTTCCGTGCATTGTTTGACGCAAAATCATCAATGAGAGTGTCAAGATCAATACTATCCAGCATATTTTTCTCAATGCAGCACATGGCCAAACCATTCAGTCTTTCTTGAGACATTGTTGACCTCAAATAATTTTTCAGTAGCTTCAGTTTTGAGAAACTTCTTTCCGCTGATGCAACGGTCACGGGTACAGTCAAAAGGATACGATAAGCAATTGAGACATTTGAATAACAATCTGCAGTTCTGACAAACTCAAATATCTGATCCGCTGACATGAATGTGTTTGGCAATGTCATCTGCAATACTTTTAGTTCAGAAACAAAATCATCTAGATCAACATCTGATGACTTACCATGAGTGAATTTGTTGACAAAAGTAGTGCAACATCTTCTTAGATCATTATCACTCAAGGATTTCAATTTATTCGAGTTGAACAAGAAGCCAAATATGCTCCCAAATGTCTTCAGTTCCTCAAATCTAGTAGTCAGGGAAGCAATTGCAACATCAATAATCACCAGGAAGTATTTAATTCGAAATGATTCCACCTCACTTGCTTGTGTTTCTTCATGCTGGTCATTTTCTTCACTGCCACTAATTTCATCAAATTGTCTTTTTCTGGTAATACGTCTTTTTACAGGAAATAAAGGCTGTACACCCATGTCGATTGCAATAGATCTCGCAATATCCAAACTAGTTGCAAATCCTTCACTTCTGTACTTCTCAAAATACGAGATGGCACCTTCAATCTGTTTAAGAGTAACATCAATGCACACAAATTTAGACTGCAACTTCTTACTCACCATGTTTATAGTGAACAAAACGTCATGCCAAATGACCATGCCAAGTAACTCAAAATTTTCAAGTGCGCTAGCCAACGATTTAGCATCACTCTTAGTCTTGGCGTCATCACTAGAAGTTCTCTTCAACTCCAGCAATGCTTTTCTCAACTCGGGTGCTTGATATCTTATAGCATGAACACTCTTTATTCGACTCTCCCATCGAGTGTTACACAAAGACTTAACTGTCATTTTTGGAACATGATCAAGCAATAGCTGCCATCTTTTAGTTGAGCTTGAAAACAATATGTAAATTCTTTGCACAACACCAAAGAAAGTAATAGCTTTACCGCAAGATTTTGCCATATCACTAAGAGTAAGATTTAGGCTCTGACAGGCACATGGCATGAACAATGCTCTCGGATTAATTTCAAGTAATCTGTTCTGTACCCCTTGGTGTTTTCCCTTCATGTTCGAACCATTGTCATACCCTTGTCCACGAACATCTTTAACATCCAAACCAACAGATTTAAGTGAATCAATCAACACATTGTAAAGTCCAAGTCCTGATGTATCATCCACTTTCAAGAACTGCAAAAAAAACTCCTCTATTTTTGTAGTGGTACTTGACATGTTTACACACCTCACAATTAGAGTCATTTGTTCTTGATGGCTCACATCAGGTGTACAGTCCAAAATGACAGAGAAATACCTTGCATCCTTAATTATCTTCAAGAGAGAATATTTAACAGTGCGACCAAGAAGGGAAATTAACTCATTCTGAATATTATGGCCAAGATAATGATGATGAATTTCACTATTCTTAATGCGCCGGAGATGCTCTTGCATTACAGGATCGAACTCTGCGATCATTTCAATTACTCCCAGAAAATTTCCATTGTTATCTTGATATAATTTCTCATTTGTTCCTCGAAAAGCCAGACTATGTTTAGTGAGAAATTTCACAGCAGCAACAATTCTAATTAAAACCAGTCTCCATCGCTCCTTTTCCCTTGCAATCTCTTGTTACAAATCTTTATCAATTGTTTCCTTCTTACTTAGCCTCAGCCTTACCTCATTCCAAGTATTCATGTTACTAATATGCTCAACACTATTCTCATGCAATTTGAGCTTCTCACTAAGATGTCCCCAATCCTTCAATCCCTCGGATGCTAGCAGACTTCTGCTTTTTCCAGATTTGAACAATTTGCAACAAAAACAGTAAACTTTATTCACATGTTTAGAGTACACCAACCACTTCCGATCAACGAACTCGCCATTCCTTAACTTTCTTGAGTAGTAATCATATGAAAAATGCCTGCCACCAATTTCATCTACGGGAAACTGAAGATTGTATTCCCTTGTAGGTCCTTTTTCAATGAGAATATCTCTTGATTTAATGTCAAGAATATTCCAAGTCCTAGGATCATAAATATCAAAAGAAGAAGCCTGCTCATCTGCATCAACATCGACATGATTTTCATGGTCACTAGAATTCTGATTCGAATCAACATCAGCATGATTTTCCTCAAATACATTCTCAGTATGATCAGGTTGTTCTTCGCCATTTGTGATATATAATTGCTCAGAATTTGGAGCAGCAGTATTACTCCTCTGTCTCCTCAACACAAACTTATTCATAGCGCCTTGCTGAGATCGATTCAACTTCGCTACTCTTTTCTTGTTCTTTCTTTTCTGACTACCAGATTGATGTTTTTTAGGTAACATGATTAAGCTGCAAGTGAGAAACACAAATACCAAATCAGAAATTGAGGATTTGAGGTTTTCAGATTGAGAGTATGAGACCACCGAGAAAAAATCGTCCAGAAATAGAAAAAGATTGATCTGTGAATTACCTTCCGGTTGATGATCTTGATCTCTCCTCCAAATCCTTGCCGATCTGATCGGCAAACTCAGCTGCTCGTTCCTGGTTGGTGGCTTGGTGCGGACGTGCGGTGAGGTGCGCCGGTGTCGCTCCTTCTCTGCTTCCGATTCGATCGAGAGGAAGGGGATTGAGAAACGAAGCGACAGCCCTGGAAACTGCTAGGCGGGTGTGACGCGTCGCGCGTGGGCGTACAGGCCGTGCCGTGCTGGCTGCCCTCGCTGCTTGCTGGGCTCAGCCGGACAGCCGCTCAGGGCCTCAGGCTAGCTGGGCTGACTTTTTTTTCGTGAAATATATACATACTGTATATAAAATATGGGCCCCCTTTCCGGCGGGGCCCCGGGCCGTCGCACTTCTCGCACTGGGCCAAAGCCGGCCAATCAGGAGCTTCTTTTTTCAGAGGAAAAGAGAGAGAGTCCCGGACGAGATAGAACAGTTTCTGGAGCTCGAAGCTGCACGCTTCGTCCCCAAGGTGGAGCCTTTCCCAAAGAATGCACCAAACGTAGTAAGAGCCCCCTCCCCTCAGCTATTGCCTTTTAATTCCATGCCGGCATGATGCTTTATACTTATGAAAGGATCTCATACCTCGGTTGTTAAGCACCAGCATCATGTACAGGCTGTGCTCTTTGTAGTATATCATGATGCTTTGTATGAGATTTTGATCTCATACCTCAGTTGTGAAGTACCAGCACCTGTACAGGTTATGCTCCTTATTAGTATATGGCAGTAAGAATGCCTTAGTTAAGCAACATACTACTGGCAAGCACATGCAATGGTTTCTCCTTTTTTATTTTAGTGAAAGAAAAAACACCTTGTCCTCTGCTCATCCTATTGCCTGCCATCTACTTTCTGCTTAAGTTTCGTCTTGTTTCCAGGAAAGAACTACGTTTCCTTTCAAGAAGACTGATGTCACCAGGGATGGTGTTCGGGACAGCCTAAAGAAGATTTTCCTGTTCAAGTGTGATCTTGTAGGGGACAAGAGGCGTGAAGTCTTGCGCCTATATCCCTTGTCAGATGGGAACAGGAAGCACATCCTGAAGCTCGGCAGCGAGCTTGCTGCGCTCAATAGTAAGCTTCTCTACAGGCTCCATAAACTTCAAGAGTTCTACCCGGCCGAAGGCGAGCATCCAAAGCACTTTAAGAAATTCCCACAGCTCAAGAAGCATTAGGCTGTTGCTTGCTGTTTTATGCAAAAAACCATGATTTTGCTGGATGTTTATGTTTATGTTGAAGGATATGTTTTATTTATGTGGATCCTGGGATGTTTTATCGCTACAAAACTAGTATAATAAATGATGTGTTCATGTCTGCGTTGGTGAGTTAATTTGTTGTTGTTCTGCTGCATTGTTATAGAGTAGTGTTTGTATAGAATTTATGTTCTCTTCACATGGAACGATCATCTACTGTCTGCTATGAATTGGCACAAAGATTTTGTCAGGCAGCAGTACAGTAATGTAGGGATAATATTTTGTTGATATTGTTTAGGCCTTGTTCGGTTCGTTGGGATTTGAAGGGGTTTGGAGGGGATTGAGAGGGATTAAATCCCCTACAAGTCAAAATCCTCCTTAATCCTCTCCAATCCCCTTGTGTGAGGGATTAACCGAACAAGGCCTTAAAGTGTCGCTGATGAATGTCTTTTTCTCCCATGCATTTTCATTTGCGTCATGATAAGGGGAGTTGATAGGCATAAGCTGCTGACCAGTGATCCTCAAATCGCTGCACTGAGCTGAGGCTTTTTATTTGTAATGTAGAGGGTCATAACGTGAGATTTTTTGTGGCTTGGGCTCAAACTACTGCACCTGGATTATGATTTAACAAGATTGATGAGCCTGTTGGGATGCATTTTCATTTGCGTCATGATAAGGGGAGTTGATAGGCATAAGCTGCTGACCAGTGATCCTCAAATCGCTGCACTGAGCTGAGGCTTTTTATTTGTAATGTAGAGGGTCATAACGTGAGATTTTTTGTGGCTTGGGCTCAAACTACTGCACCTGGATTATGATTTAACAAGATTGATGAGCCTGTTGGGATGCATTTTCATTTGCGTCATGATAAGGGGAGTTGATAGGCATAAGCTGCTGACCAGTGATCCTCAAATCGCTGCACTGAGCTGAGGCTTTTTATTTGTAATGTAGAGGGTCATAACGTGAGATTTTTTGTGGCTTGGGCTCAAACTACCTGGACCTGGATTATGATTTAACAAGATTGATGAGCCTGTTGGGATGAAGTTAAGTGGTAAAACTTTAAATACTGTGTTGCCCTGAATATTGTCAAGGGTGAGATAACGCAGGATGTGTTGCTTAAGAGTCTGTCTGACATTTTCTGTAAAAACAAGCACTGCCTTAGGAGATTCATTGTAGCAACCCAAACTCATTGCTGCTCAGATTTACCCATGGAAATGCGTTGAGGACCTGATTGAATTGCCTTCATTTGACCTTCCTTACGTTAAGGTGACTGAATGGACTGGGAGTGTTGATCCTTTTGGTGAGCTGATTGAAGCATTGGTCAAGGTTGATGGAGTGGCCTATCAAATGGTGTACCTGGAAATTCTGGCTCAAATTGCCTCTTACTTTGTCATTCTTGTGGATGTTGACTGAAATGGCCTTTTCAAAAGTTTTTGTCAGTGTGTAGATCAAAATTGCTTATAGGGACCCGACCAAAATCCCCTTTGAGAGGTTGTTGGAAATGAAAAAGAAGCTTTACTTGTTCTCATTTACTGTGGAGGGGTTTGGACAGCTAGGGAGTGACGATCCAAACAATGACCAGGATCTTGATGATATTGAGATTGACAATATTGATGGCATGGATGATGAAATTAATAAGGACTTGCTCAAAGATGATGAAGAACCAATTGATGGCTAATACTTCCTCCGTCCGCGAATAAGTGTACATCTAGCAATCTTAGGACAGATTATGGAGTGGAGTAGAAAAATGCCTTGGAAAGATGCAAGCCGCCATCTCTCTCTAATTATCTAACCCCCAATGAGCTAAGTGAATGTAGAAATTAAGAAGACCATGTATAGAATGTTATTGGTCTTAATTACAATGTGATGAGATAGAAGTACACTATTTTGTGAATAAATTTTACAGTTTTACAGTCGAATGTACACTTATTCACGGACCGAGGGAGCACGAGAGACACGGCTACTGATCGGTCTAAGAAGTAGGTGTGACTGGCCTCTGCTTGTGCAGTTGAATTCCATCCTTTCACTTTTCCTATGGTTTGTGCCTCTCTGAAAGTTGTTGCTGCAACTGTTTATGCTGTTGTTAACGAGCCGATGGAGGCTGACTGTAACTCCAAAAAAGCTGATGATATTGTTCCTGTTACTTCAAATGGCTCTGAATTGGATGGATATATACCCAATGATGATGGAGTGTCTAATGCGCTAGATATTTCAGGTTCATTTTAGTTTCATACTCCCTCTGTAAACTAATATAAAAGCTTTTACGGAGGAAGTATATACTAGCGGTTGGGACGCCACCCGTAGCGCCCCTTGAGAGGAAGCTGGGCGGTGCCAGGTGGGAGGCGCCCCTTTAACTTTCCTTCTTATACTATGTAGTGCTATTGCATCATAGGCATATTAAGTAGCAGGGAGCGAGGATAAACCAGGGATTTCAAATCATCATGAACAAAATTGAAAGTTCATTACACACTTATGTAATAAGCGACACAACATCTTGGTTCTAACATCACATTATAAAGAGTACTGAAACCATCTTCACAAAAAGAATGAAAAAAATAGTTATCTTGGATGGAGTGTCTGATCTTCACCCGTGCTCAATGCATCCACTGTCTCAGATCCCGGGTCAGTCTTCATCGTCCGTCGCCGGTAACCACTATATCTTTTTGAGGCTCACCTCACAATCTCAGTGCAAAATTCAGAAACGTCGAGAGGACGGGGAGGAAGAGATGCATTCCCAGTCACAGCGGATCCCACACCGGTCCTCCTAGATCCAACCGACGATGCTCCCTTGGCCCTGCTGCGAGGAGGCTACAAAATCAACAAGTTCAGTGCTTCCGTGGAACCTACAATAGAGATCGGATCAGTATGATCGTGGGCATCCAAATGCAGGAGAGCAGAACATAAATTGGTGGAAAGTCAAGTGGTATGATTTCATAACCTGTGTTGAGCAGAGTGAGAGATCTAGCCCTATACTAATAAACTATAAAAGTTCAGTTCTGTAAACATATGTTGAAAAGCTAAACAAAGTCCCAAATCGTTACTCATTATTAAGCATGGATGATTAGGGCTGCTATCAAGTCAACAAGCAGCACATAAGTACAGTATACTACATCATTTGCTATGGAACATATAAAGGAGGCTGGGCTACCCGCCGTTCTAGCGGCATTGCGCTCGCGCGGCCTTTTCCACCCCACGATTGATTTACTGTCGCTCCTTTTACCGTGCTGTCGGCGGGTCAACCGTCCATCTCTTCTGTACGTGCAGGTTTCGGCTGACACTGCATGACTGGTGGGCTCGTTCGTTTGTGGGACCAAGAAGCAGTGGGTGGGTTGCGCGCCCCTGGCGTCGGCGAGTGGCTGGGTCTGGGGTTGGACATGTGTGAAAACCTAACGCACGCACGCACATGGCCTCCCCTCCCCCCGGCTCACTTTTACTCCCTCCTAGCAGCCGCCGCCGTCTCCTCCTCTTCCTCCTCCTCTCTCCCATAGCAGCTCCACCTCGCCTTCCTTTTCTTCATCATACACGCGACCACACACGACCATCGACGGCGCGTGGTTCCAGATCGGGCGTCTCCATGGAGAGCAGGGATGACCGGATCTTCGAGGTTCGGCTGAAGAAGCAGGAGAGACCTGCGGTGGGGGGGCCCGAGCCGAGGAGAACCCGACGACACGGACAAGGAGCAGCGGTGGTAGCTCTCATCTCGGTGGGGTGGAGCTGCAGCGAAGATGGAAGGGGACCGACGACTTGCGGGAGGAGCAGGCCGGCCCTTGTTTGCCATGGAGACGCTTCTGACGCCCGCGAGCCAGGGGACGCCGCTAGCCAGGCAGCTCGACCACAGGTGAGCGTGTCTCTTTCCTTTCTCTTCTCCCGTCTCTCTCTCTCTCTCTCTTTTCCTCATTTTCTACCCTGAAGAAGCACGCAATAGCAGTAAACCATGGAGGATTTGGGGGCTGCTCAGGTTTGGAGCCATAAACCATGGAGGATATGGGGGATGGACGGCCTTAGAGCAGCAAGCCATGGCAGCCCAGGTGAATAAGAAACACACAATCATACTGCTCAAAACATGGATGTTTGGAAAAAAAAAATCTTAAGATCTATAGGATATTTGTCTGAATAGTAAAGTATTTCTTTGGACTACTTTGATTCTCCGAAAAAATTGGTGAGAAGTAAGATGGATGGCTTCTCATGTAGAACTCAGTTTACAATTACTATGGAAATTTTTAATTGCCACTATTTTCCCTTTTCAATTTTATAACAAGATATGTGCTTTTATCAGGTTTGCTTATGATGTATCCATATACGTAAAAAAAGCATCTTCGCATCAGGAACAAAAATCATGGGTGCAAGCTATTGACCATGAAGATTTTAATTCAGTGACATTCACTCGAGCTGTAAGTTGGATATAATGTAGTGAATAATGTCTCCCATTAAGAATGTAGTATGCTTATGATCATGATGAACTCAGGGATAGATGTACATGACAAATATGTTGCTAATTTGGCATTTTGTAGGTAGATATAAATAAAGTTAGTTCTGATTTGTTACTCATGATTTCTTCCAGGGCATGGTATTCTGAAAGGTTGGGGAATATTTTTGTAGGTACATGGTTTATCAACATCCACAATTTATTTGACCATTTAACAAGTTCGAATATTTATCTCCGCGATTCTGTTCATTCAAGTATTGTTACCATTTAGGCCATTCCGTTTTTTCTTGCAGGCGTTGACAAAGGGCGAAATTCTTTGTTGAGCTCCTTTTAGATGGTTGCTGAAGTAGACAAGCCTGAGGCTAACCAAGTTACCTATGGGTCGGGTATTGCTTTAGATCTCAAGGTGTGCATATTTATTAATATTGTTGGGTCTGATTATACCACCAGGCTGCAACCTTAAATTGTGGCTTCGGAAGTATTTTCTTTCTGTGTGTATTGGAAACATCAGATCTTTGGTGTGGTGGTCACTCTTTATTTCCAAACTTTATCATTTGATTCGGTGTGATCCAGAGACAACTGAGCGTAGCCATCATAATATCAGATCTCAAAACAAGAGCTTGCAGTGTGTAATTGTTTAGATTAATTGGGTACGTATAGTTGAAACATGCACGCGTTTAGCTTTTGACTTGCTGTTTCTGGCTTTTGCAAGTTTGTTTTCTCCTCTTTGTTTTAGCCTCGGGCCACCAGTACAACAAGTAGTTCGATTTTGTTGTCTTTGTTGGACTGTTGCACCTATTAAGCTATTCAAGGTTTTGTTGCTCACCAGTTATGTGCTTCCGCACTGATCATGAGTGAATCATTCGTTTCTTCTGATTGAGCTAAACAATTTATGCTTTGCTCTCAAGAAAGCCTGACAGGTTGTGGAGATTAATACAAAACGTTGTGCTATTGATATTAAAGTTGGTCAAGGATATTACATACTTTCCAATTGCGTTGTTTTAGACATGATATTGTAATGTTCAAAGTATATGGCACAAGATGATGGTGCTGTTCTAAGCAAAGGACTCGAAGAATTCTCTTGATAGAAGCTCGAAAGGTAATAAAGCACATAAATAGGTTTGCAGTTTATCCAATGTGCGAAGAACTATCGAAAACCATATCCATTTGTTTTGTATAGACATGTTTATCTGCTGAATATGTGATTCTTTGTTTTGAAAGGTCATTCCTGCTTCTATAAATCCTTTGATACAGCCCTGCTACCTACCGGAGTTCTATTTGTTGACAACGAAACCTTTCATAAGCTATTTGTGTAAGATGAAACTATTAAATTTGTTGACAGCGTAGAATGTCTGCCTCTGCTATTCTGAACAGAAATGACCATTGATGGCAGTAACAAAGATGAATTTTTTTTCTGGTTTGGGTTAATGGAAATCTGAACAACTGATGGGTAATAGACAGTCTCTGTTTTTTCTTTTATATGTCATGACATTTACAATTCCGGCTAAAACTTACACAGTGACAGCCAATGTGTGATGAAGGAAAAAAAATTGGTTTTCTGAGTTTGAACTGTAGATGCTTCGGAAAGTACAAGTATGCGACATAATAATACCTGGACATCGGACTATGGCCGCATCACTTGAGCTATTTTTTGTCTCTGCAGGTAAGTTGTCTACATAGCCGTGGAATCGCGCATACTGACCTGGAGAGTGTTCACGTAAGCCTACCAGTACACAAGCATGTCAAAGTAAGCATCATTCCCTTTATTCTTATTGACATAAATGGCCCATTTTATTATTGGTTGATGAAAAATAATATTATGTCATCCTACACTGTACTTTTCTGAATCATCTTCTGTATATGAAAGTCGGGTCTGCATAGTTGAGGTGATGTTTATTTTCTTAGTAAGGCCTTCCTTCGGTAGGTGTAGCGAATGAATTTGCTTGTAATTCATGCCATGGTTGATACTGCTCGGTGGCTAGATCTGCCATGGAGTGGCTACCACGGGCCAACCAGAGCTGGGTGCCCGTTTCCGATCTTGAGGCGGCGAGATTAGAGTCTACTTAATTATCTATCCTCCGGTCCTTCCTTTTGGCTTTTAATCTATTGTGGTCTACTTTTTCAAGCTCACACAACAGATTTATGTTGAATTAAATTTTGTATAGATAGTTGTAGCGATTCTAGCGAAACATCTTCAAGCTTAAGTTGCTGAACTGATATAGCTTGTTGTGTAATGCATCTTGATACCATACATGTAAATTAATTTTGGAAATTGTGTTGCTCCGAGATAATTTTTTATTTGAAAACATTACCAACATAGGCATCAAATTACCTTCACACAGGGAAAGTTATTTTGCGACCTGAAGAAATGATTTATGGGCCTACCTCGATTTCTCAGGAGTTGTCACTCGTTAGATTTCTAAAGTTATACCTCTGTATTTTGAGTGATCTATTTTCTTCTCTGGTATTCTTTAGTGAGTAGAGCGATTTATGTTCGCAGTGTCTGAATGGGATAATTAGTGATGACCTTCTCCTATGTTAGAAGGCGTATTGTATTCATGGTAAAAATAATACAAGCTCTTGCTTTGGAGAAAAATAATTGTCGCTGGAAGATGAACATTCTTATACGGGATTTTGGATATTAGGGTTAAAAAGCTTTAAATTCTTCTAAAATTGCAAAAAGTGAAGCGAGTGGAAAAATAGTAGGAGCAATGCATGGGCTGTATAATTAATGGTTGAACACAAGCTATGGTTGTTATGCAGTTAAGTCATGGCTAATATGAACTTTTGTATTATTACTTCTGGATTGTTTGGTAAAATGAAAGCTCATGCTGTGGCATGTCACCTCCCTTGCACATATATTTCTACCCAATGTAACTAAAACAAGAAATAATACTACTGAATTATCCTTATTTACACTATGTTCCTTTTGCAGATTTGGAGAAGAGGTGCGGCCAGTGAGTTTCACAACCAACGTTCTTGGTATGATTGACACTGTACTTTGGCAACTTCACTTATTATAGAATATATGCACAACCATTGGAGCTGCCATTTCAGTTCTCAAATTGCAAATTTTAGTATGTAAATTATACGTGTCTGGATTAGCATAGTGAAAACTGCTATGAATCCTATATCACCGACTCATAGTCTTAGTTGGCTTGTGTACTGTTAACCTGCTACGAACCCGACATCCATATTTTAGTTATCTGAAAACTGATATGACTCCTATATAACCGACTCATAGTCAGAATAATTTCTCCCAGTTAGCATTGCACAATATTTTTCCATTGTTGTATTTTATCTTGCTCATTACCGTTAAGAACCACCCTCCAAAATATACATTTGCATGATATTATTTGATTATCAGACTAACTATCGATAATCTTGTATATAAACTTCCAGCAGAAACCAACACGAGGAGGGCGTTGTAATATAGATAGACTGGAGGAACACAAGGATGGCATTATTTGGTACAACAAACAAGAATTATCACACCAACGAGGTGCCTTTGGGATAATTAGAACGTTGTGTATTAGCATATGTCAGCACTCAAATTATATTTGCTTATGGTATGCAGTTATCAACTAATGTCATTATTTCCTTTTGATGAATCATGATGCCATGTAATCAGATAAAAGTATGTCCATTAGACTGTCACATACACATGCTTACAATGCTTGGCTCGTCAATGCTTTTTGCGCCATGGGTGCAACGGGTCATCTAGTATTTGAATGGACAAGAAAAGGTGCAGATAACAAAGTGGGGATGGAAGTCCAAAAAGGCAAGAAATATGTTTAGTTAAAACGGGTATAAAACAATTAGCTGTCCTTTTTATTTTCTTTTTCCCTTGCACACATATGTAGTTCTAACTGTGACCAAGCATGATGACTATCTCCAAAAGAACAAAAAAGCTTATGCTTCACACAGGAGCGGTACCTTGTAGTTCTTCCAATAACTTCACCATTGGTTGAAAATGCATGGAATCTGTCCGGAGTAGGGTCTGGAGTGACCGGCTTGGCGGGGAGGCTAGCTGAAGTTCACGACCACATACACAGGTGGGACAAAACAGTGTTAAAGAGTACAAAGAGAAGGATTAGAGGGGCCATACCAGAACTGGAAAAGGTGTCTCGCGGTTCATTGAGTGCAGAAAATGTTCAGAGGCAGAAGGAGTTGTCGCTCGAGATTGAACATCTATTGGAGGCAGAAGAAATCCAATGGGCTGTGCAATAGGATTGACTGGCTGAAATTGGGTGATAGAAACACAGATTATTTTCATCGTTCTGCATCCACACACCGACAACAAAATAAAATTACTCGGATGAAGGACGGGATGGGAAACTGGGTAGAGGTACGGCTTACCTATACCCCATGACCACGGACTATTTTGCGGGGCTGTTCACTACTGAGGTGGATGAACCAGACCCAGAACTGCTTCAGAAGGTAATGTCAAGGGTATCTAATGAAACTTATGAGTCCTTATTAAATCCTTTGTATCATGTGAATTTCAACACCATATGTATTTCCATTATCAGACCAATTTTTTTAAATACTATACCATTTCCAGTACCACATCCATTTCAATAACATGCACATATTTCAATTTCAACACATTTTATTTTTTTAATAAAACTTATTTATAGATATACAATAACAACAACAACAAAGCCTTTAGTCCCAAACAAGTTGGGGTAGGCTAGAGGTGAAACCCATAAGATCTCGCGACCAACTCATGGTTCTAGCACATGGATAGCAAGCTTCCACGCACCACTGTCCATGGCTAGTTCTTTGGTGATGCTCCAATCCTTCATATCTCTCTTTACGGACTCTTCCCATGTCAAGTTCGGTCTACCTCGGCCTCTTTTGACATTATCAGCATGCTTTAGCCGTCCGCTGTGCACTGGGGCTTCTGGAGGCCTGCGCTGAATATGCCCAAACCATCTCAGACGATGCTGGACAAGCTTCTCTTCAATTGGCGCTACCCCAACTCTATCTCGTATATCATCATTCCGGATGCGGTCCTTCCTTGTGTGGCCACACATCCATCTCAACATGCGCATCTCCGCCACACCTAACTGTTGCACATGTCGCCTTTTAGTCGGACAACACTCAGCGCCATACAACATTGCGAGTCGAACTGCCGTCCTATAGAACTTGCCTTTTAGCTTTTGTGGCACCCTCTTGTCACAAAGAATGCCAGAAGCTTGGCGCCACTTCATCCATCCGGCTTTAATTCGATGGTTCACATCTTCATCGATATCCCCATCCTTCTGCAACATTGACCCCAAATATCGAAAGGTGTCCTTCTGAGGCACCACTTGCCCATCAAGGCTAACATCCTCCTCCTCCTCGTGCCTAGTAGTACTGAAAGCGCACCTCATGTACTCGGTTTTAGTCCTACTAAGTCTAAAACCTTTCGATTCCAAGGTTTGCCTCCATAACTCCAACTTCCTGTTGACCCCTGTCCGGCTCTCATCGACTAGCACCACATCGTCCGCAAAGAGCATACACCATGGGATATCTCCTTGTATATCCCTTGTGACCTCATCCATCACCAAGGCAAAAAGATAAGGGCTCAAAGCTGACCCTTGATGCAGTCCTATCTTAATTGGGAAGTCGTCAGTGTCGCCATCACTTGTTCGAACACTTGTCACAACATTATCGTACATGTCCTTGATGAGGGTAATGTACTTTGTTGGGACTTTGTGTTTCTCCAAGGCCCACCACATAACATTCCGCGGTATCTTATCATAGGCCTTCTCCAAGTCAATGAACACCATATGCAGGTCCTTCTTTTGCTCCCTATATCTCTCCATAAGTTGTCGTACCAAGAAAATGGCTTCCATGGTCGACCTCCCAGGCATGAAACCAAACTGATTTTTGGTCACGCTTGTCATTCTTCGTACGCGGTGCTCAATGACTCTCTCCCATAGCTTCATTGTATGGCTCATCAGTTTAATTCCACGGCAATTAGTACAACTCTGAACATCCCCTTGTTCTTATTTATAGATATATTTTAAATATATATTTCAATAAAATACATGTTCAAAACATTGATGTTAATTATTAATAAATACATTTTCAATCAATGTGAGACTAAAATTTCACAATACAACTATCAATGTATATCTTGTCGAGCCTAATTCTCTTTCATATTACAGAACCTGAAACTCATATTCTAAGCAGTCAGCCATACCTGGAGCTTCACTGGGACTAAATAAGGACTGGTACTCGCTATTTTGCACAGTTTCCATGAATAAGATCATAAATCCAGATAGCATAGTACTGATCCATGCCCCGGTTCTCATCCTGCAAATTGCAATAAGAGATGTAAGCTGTAAATAAACATGTAAAACCAAAAATGGCATGCACTTACAACACAAATTCAAATTTACACTAATTTTTTGGTTAAAATCATGGCAATTTGAAAAGAACCAGAACCACAAATCATGGGCTTGAAATCCTTCCTGTGCATTGACGAAATACAAGCATGTACATAATTCACACAAACGCAACCCAATAGAATCTCACACGAGATTGCAATCCTAGAGAAATAGATCACCTCCTTCTTCCTTGCCAGGTTCCAGATCCTCCATGTCATGTTCTCCAACCGTGTGTTCCTCGTTCGCCTATGACACATCTTGCAGATCGATCAATAAATCCGAAGCAAAATAGAGAAATCTTGTCATGTTATCTACGAGGAATCAAGAACCAACAAAATAGAAGCAAGACTAGGCTGTGTTTGGTTGAACTTTTTTTACCAACTTCTGCTTTGAAAAGCTAAAAGCTAATCAAAGGGGTAAATGTTCAAAGCAGTTTTTGAGAATCTGCATCTTCTTCCTAGTGTAAATTTCAAAGCTGGGGGGGGGGGGGGGGGGGGTACCCCGACTTTTTAGCTTCCAGCTTTTCCACAACAGCTTTTCTAGAATCTGCAGCTCAACCAAACACAGCCTAACTTGTGATAAATGGAGTTTCTAGTTTCACAAACAACAAGCAGCAATTAGTAGCACATAGCAGCCGCAGCAGACAACAGCACCGAACACATACTACCATCATCACACACATCTGCCAGCAGCACAAATAGTAGCCGTACTCCACAAAGCAAGATCTAGATAGGAAACTGAGAGAAGCAAGCCTAACGTGTAATAACTAACCAGTGTAATTAGATTTTGAGCAAGGAGGTTTAATTCATCAGATGTGTGTTCTATTTGATAGTGCCCAGATAAGTAATGAACTGCAGTTTCATTCATTAAATCTAGTCCGAGAATTGGACAATCTGCCTATTTAGCATCCAATTGTGTACTTTGTTGTGCTGCCACCACGTCTCTCTGTGTTCAACAGAGAGAGGGTCAGGAAGAGATATAGGGTAAGAGAGAGTGAGCCGAGGGGGTAGGGGGAGTATCTGTTGTGAAGGGAAGGCTGGCCTCACCAGCGTCCACTCGTGGTGGCGAGGAGGTCACGTGGACGACGACTGCCTCGAGGGGGAGAACGGCGCCGATGACGGATCTGACGAGCTCTCGTTGCAGTTGTCAACACCAACATCGTCGTTCACCAGCGCCGTCGGGTGGTGCTCCTACGACCCAACACCTCCGAACCACTTCGATTGAATCGATCCGCCGCCTCCCACATCGAGGCAGACCATAGATCAAAGCCTCCGCCGCCGCCTTCTCTCCTCCCTCGTGGCGACGAAGTTGGTGTGGCTGCGTGGGAGAGCGGAGCTAGCTCCTCTCCTGCCGGCGATGCTCGTGGCGGCGGCTTAGATGGAAGAGCAAACGAGAGAGAGAGGTCGCATACGTGGGTTGCCTTGGTGGTGAAGATCAGGGCAGGAAGTTACCGGGGACGTGTTACCTGGGGTGGACGGGCAGCGCGACCACCAATCCCTGCGACTGTAAATGCGTCGACGTGGCTATAGCGACAGCTCGCCCTTTAAGAGCATCTACGGACCTCGCAAATCCGACCACTCAAACGTTCTCGAACGCGTCCGGACGGGTCCGCGGATACTGACCGGTCACGTCTTAAATAATGCATTCTACATCTGGATATCTTAAATTAGAAACCTCAAAACCATATTATTACATGCAACGTAAACATAATACTAAGTGGAGGTCGTCCGGTTCCGACGTGCCCATGTCTGGCGGCTGGCTGCGCCTCTTGTAGTGTCGGTCCGGACGCCAGCGAGGTAGAGTAGGACAGGGGACACTAGCCGGCTCATGGGACTCGATCTACCGCCGTCTCCCATGCCCTACTCTTCCTCGTCGGAGCCCGTAACCCAGACGGTGCCAGTGGACATGAGGTCGATGACGGATCCTTCCTGGGAGGAGACGTCCACCACGACGCGGTTGCGGCGCCAACACTGGTGCACCCTACGGGGCGCCGGAGAGTGTGACTCCGCCTCTCCAACGTCCACCGCCGCGAGGGCCTCCGCCACCTCCCGTGCCCGCTACCTCGCCCGGCGGGCACGCCGCGCCATGACATCGTCCGAGGACGGCCATGCCTCGTGCTCGGCGCGCCAACGGAGGGGTTGCGCTTCCGCCACAGCGTTCGGACGCCAGACGGACCGCACCGCCTCTGATGAGGCAACGACGCCGGATCCAAGCACCGGTTGTGCGGACGCAATGGATTCCCGGCGTTGCGAGTCCGACCGCTGTCGTCGTGCGGACACCTCCCGGGAGCGGCAGATCGCAACCCGGACGGCCATCTCCTCCTCGGGGCCGCGTGGGATGAGCTCGTGGTCGACGGATCTGGAGGTGAAAGACTCAGATCCGCTGCCCGCCATGTCGGAGAAGGCCGGAGATCGCCGGAGGTGAGCTTGGGTGGCGGATGGGAGCGGAGGGGAGTGGAGTGAAGTGGCTAGGGTTTGGTCCGGCGAGCGGATGGGGACAAATATATGTGGGGTATATGTGGGACAGGAGGGCGTGCCCGGGCTCCCCCATATCCGCCCCATATTTGGGCTGGACATGAGGGGTGCCGGTCAGTCCGGGCGTTTGAGGCCGGTTTGAGGGGTTCGTCTGGGTCGCATTTTCGTGACCGGACAGTGACCGGGCGGCCTGTCTGGACGTTTGAAACGGGTATGAGGGGTCCGACCGTAGATGCTCTAAGCGCAGCTTATTGTGTTTGATGGGAAATCCTTTCTTCACATTTTTACCTTGGGAAGTCACCACAGAATTTGATAAAACTCATCTTCACATGTATGTAAAATAGTGCTTTCAATAACAAAACCTTTGCTTTGAACTGCTTTGTCTTAGCCAATCAATTGGAGAGATGCGCTTCAATCCTATCTTTTTTCCATCTATGTAAAAATACTTTTCGAAAAGACTTCCGATAGATAATTGCTTTGCCGAGGCGCCGTTGCTTGTTCGTACGAGGTCAACTCAATAGAACGGGATTCAGGAAATAGGTACTACTACTACTCGTCTACTCTACGACCACACCAGATATGGACGGCCAAAACTGCACCATACAAAATGAAGCAGCACCCCCCCCCCCCCCCCCCCCCAGTCATTTGGTAGAGATGATAATGAGAAACATGAAATTATTCAAAACATGCTTGATGTAGTGAAAAAACAGTGTGGACTTTGCTACTCAAAATCCTGAAATCTATATACTTTATGTGTTAGATGATGGTAGTGCTTTATTTGTTGGAGTTTGTACTCCACCTATAGGCATTTCCGTTGCTAGAAAACAGGGACACTATTGTTTCTATGATGCTACGAGATAATGCTTGTAAATCTAGACCTTGTGGTCGTCTATCCCATCCTTCTAAAGTCTCATAACTAAATTACACAAAACCACCACATCAAAAGCTAGGACGATTTGAGGCGCGTTGGTTAAGAGAACAATCTTTCTCGGATGTGGTACAGGAAGCGTGGGTCTCCGCAGGTGCTGCCCCGAGCTTAAACACCGTCCATGACAAACTAAACCGCATGCATAACGTTTTTCATGATTGGGATCAAAGGGTGCTCAAGAAGCCCAAGAAAAGGCTCCGGAAGGCACAGAAAGAGCTTGAGCAAATTATGACTGGACCCATCAATGAGGAAAGTGAAGAGAAGAGGAAAGAGTTGTCTGAACTGATTGAGTATTTACTGGAACTCGACGAGATTTATTATATGCAGCGCTCACGAGCGGGGTGGCTAAAAAATGGAGACCGTAATACGAGATTTTTTCAAGCCTATGCTTCTGCCAGGAGAAAGAGGAATCTTATTAAAAAACTGAAAGATGGAGATGGTAATGTGATAGAAGGTACGACCGCTCTCAACCCACATGTACAAAGTTATTTTGATAACTTGTTTACTTCAGAGGTGCAACATGTGGATCCTTCTATTACGAATAAAGTCCAAACTAAGGTGACTGAACAAATGAACGATATGCTACTGGCCCCCTATACCCATGAGGATGTGCGGAAGGCAATATTCAGTATAGGCGATCTTAAAGCGCCTGGGCCTGATGGGCTTCATGCCATTTTATTCAAAACGTTTTGGCATATATTGGGTGATGAGATTTCTCAAGAGGTTTTGTTTGCAATTAATTCAAGGCAAATTCCAGCAGAATGGAATGAGACGTCCATAGTTTTAATACCCAAAGTGGATTCACCTGAATTAATCACACAACATGAACATAATAAATTATTTGCTGCTGAAATTAAGGAACACTCAACCTTGCTAGATGCTATGCAAAGACTACATACAAGGCGTGCTTAACGCGCCCCTTGTACGACATCACCCAGTTGCTAGCCTTGCTTCTCGCGCCGCCACTCAGGCTCGCCGTGTCAAGGGAAGGAGGCATGGGTGGAGGAGCGCGAGAGACCATGCACCGCGGATCTCGCCGGCTAGGAGCTAGGCGCAAATGAATATTGCCAGACCTGCAAACAAAACAACTTGAGAAGCATCATTATTTGAAACCACAAAAGACATCCAGAAATATAAACAGGAAGCTCCAAAATCCTGAAACAACACACCCAGAAATGGAAGTGCAAAATTTACTCGATCGTTTACAATATACTATTTCTTAGAACATGACAAATGCTTCTCATATTTAGTTTGTTAACACACATAAATTCTAACTTCGGCCCTTCTGTTCAGGCATACAACCAAGAGCAGAAAGAAGTAAACCCTATAGGCTGAAAATACTGCAGATTCGGAAGCACATCCCATATTTAATTTCATAAGGAGCATAGACATGAGCTTTAACTATTTTATTTAAACGTATGAACATGATAAATCTATGGCCAGAATAAGCCTAAAAAATAAATAGCCTGAGACACCACAGATTACTATTCCAGCTTTGACTCATGAAAATCCAAGCAATAAGTGGACCTACACAACTAAAACACTACAAATTCAAAAGCACATATTATGCCTCTTTGATTCACGGAATTTTAAAAACACAGGAATAGAAAAAGTATAGGGTCTGAGTGGCATGTCCATTTAAACCCTATAGGATTAGCAAAGAGTGTTTGATGTCACAGCAAAAACAAAGGAATTGTAAAAAGAGGTTGGAGTGGATGTTAGATTTCCTATGAAATGTAGTACAAAAGATTCCATAGGAAAAAAAAATCCTATGGGATTCAATCCAATGAATCGAAGGACCAATGTAGGAAAAATTCAAGGATATCAATCCTCCAAAAATCCTATGAAATTCCTTTGAATCAAAGGAGCCCAAATTTCTTGATTCAGTCCAAGATACATGAGCAGTTGTCAGAGAGAGAGAGAGAGAGAGAGAGGGCGGAGAGAGAGAGAGAGAGAGAGAGAGAGGTGAACATGTAGGCCGAGAAGGTGTCACCAACATCCAGAAGGAGGAGTGCTCAAATCGACATGATTGTTTGCTTTGTGTGATGGTACAGCCTTAAATTTGCAAATATAAAACATCCAGAGGGAGGACTGCCCAAATCCACATGATTATTTGCTTTGTGTGATGGTTCATAACAACGGTTCCAGAAGAAAGCTGCAATAGAAAAAATAAAGATATTCTTAAGAACGCCCAAAGGTTTGAGCACGATATGGTAATAAATACACATGATATGTAAACTTCAAAACTATATAGCAAATGAGCATATTGCAGAGAGATAAATGCAGATTTGGAAGCAACATATTCATAGATCGGCAGAGTCTACTTGTAGCAGCATATCCTTGTGAGACGGATACACCTTCTGAACTTCTCTCTAGCCTACACATGTAGTCTAATTGTAGCAGCAGATGAGCGACATGTGGCACTTGAATTTATTGACTGTAAGTCGCGCCATTGTAAAATACAAAGCAAGGATCTTTTGCTGCTGTAACCAACTAATTGGTGATTGACAGACAAAAGCATAATGCACAGGTGGATTTATAGCTTAGCGGTCAACAGTATCTACAGTCTGATGCACCTGATCCATTGAAGAAATGTACAAGCTGATAGAATACATAGGTGCGGTTAATCAAATATAAAATCTAACAGGCTAACGAAGCTCGCTTCCAATTGACAGAAAAGTTACACATTATGCATGTGTTTTTTTAGCAAGAATTATTATGCATGTATTGATGGGAATGTTATAAACTGAGTGATAACAGTGATGTACATACCTCTTACCCTGCTAATACACACACTGGATCCATCGTTAGATATCGACGTAGACCAAAAACCATGAAGTTTCTCCAATATGCAGGTAGCCAGTTTGGCCTTGTACAGACTGTGTCGAGCTCCTGAGAAAATAAACGATAAGATTATAAGTATGTAAAAAGTATTATTTGTTCATTGACTTGACAAAAAGGATAATATACTTCTCGACATCTCTGTGTAAAAACAAAACCAATAACATCCTCTTTTTTACTCATAGAAAGCCTAGCTGGACTGCAAATTTGAATGGTATTTTCAAAACCTTGCTGAACTATTCCTTTTGGTAGGCACATACTGAAGAAATGAGCACATAAATGCATTATTTATTTTCTCTACCCATGAACCACCACTTGTGGCAGATGTTAGAAAGGACATATGGAAATTGGGGCATGGTAGGCCAAGAAAAATACTAAACATGATCCAGACGATATAGAAGTAAATCATCTCTCGCTAATTGCTATCTCAGACAGATCTTAGTGCTTAATTTAAACAATATGTAAGTATTACTATAAATGGGGAATTTTGTAAGCTAGAAAAGCAAGCAAGGTGCTTTTTCATTTCATTAAATAAATACATCAAATTATATATACACAACTAAAACCAACTACATCTCTCTGTACCTCTTATGGTTAGAGGAAAGGCCATAAGGGAAGAACCTAAAGTTAGCATAGAATTTATATATACATGTAATGGCAGCAGTAGTGTGCTATGCTATTGGTGGTGTCCTTTTTATATATCCTCACCGATTACCTGACATAAGAAAAGGAGAAGATCAGAAGGGTATAATAGTGATGAAGCTATATAACAGTTATTAAACAATGTAGCAATCCATCATATATTGTTTCACCCAAACAATTACTAAATAGGAAACACTACCATAAGTAAATACACTTTATATGGTATAATCACTCCAGAAGTAAATTGAATCTAAAAGTATTTATCTCATAATTAAGAGCATAGCCAAACCACATGCCAAAGCAAATGTCGATTTACTAACTACACGCTAAACGAACAAACATAAGCATATGTGAAACCGTTGACCTGAGCGGTGGTGCTTCCATGGGCCAGCCTAGTGAACAATCGACCATGGATGAGAAGCATATGATGTACCTTTGGGCAGTACAGAGACAACATGGAAGGCGACGGACGCCGATGGTGTTGCTTTCACCTGGTGGAGGGAAGTAGAGGACATGGACAATGGTAAATATTTAGACTCAAAGCAAGAAAAAAACATCACAGGCTGCAGAAATGCATAGAAAATAAATGTTTGAAGCCTTCACAGAACAGCTTTTGTAAAAGCATATGCATTGGCTTGATAAATCCAATATTGGATGCAGAATGTTAAAACTGAATCTGCTCTTTAGTGTAATCAGAAAGAATTGTATGGCATGCATTGCAGGCATCACATTAAGATCACTGAATCAATTAGTATGTGGAAGCAACTTAAAAGTCCAGCACAGTGCAGGCTTTTTTTGCTGGTACAAAATGATTATAGGTTGAGACTCAAAGATTTTATTTTTCTAGAATACGCACAAGCATGTATATCATATATTATAGAAGTGCCCGTCCACGTCATTACGATACAACAAGTGACGACAGTCCACCACTAAGTGCTGCTACGGTGGCTGCTCAGGCACACTCCACCTAAACAACCACCCAAAAAGATCACTGAAATCCCCACACAGCAGCCCAGTCAATGACATGCTTTGGCTCAACGAATCAAAGGGTTCACCAGATTAGATACGTTTAATTCAGTGTCGAATTAGAATATCTTAGCTAAGCTACACAACATATTACAGAACATGATATGTTTAGTTCTGCAAACTCAGTTCATCAACACATCACTGATAGCAGCAGTCTTAAGGCAAGAACAAATACCAACATTTTCAACTTGATGCTGTATACGGAAAATGGCTTGATTTGCCAGTGTCCGGACATCAATAACTCGATAGTCCAAGCGTGTCTCCTGACCAAGACGGACAAGTGGCACTCCCTTCTGCAAAACAACAAGATCCCATTAGCTGAACCCATATATCATCATCGGAGAATTGGAGCAACAATCTGTGTCCTCCTTTATGCATTCAAAGAGGAGGCAAGCAAATACGCAGATTGTGCAGACTGACATACTGCTTCAGCTATTGCAAACTCCTCCGCACTCCGTCCGGCATCCTCCATGCTGATCGGTAGCTTCGGGCCAGCCCTGTTGATGCAGTAGAGCTTCCTGACCTGAATATCCACCTGCCAGCCATCAAATGGAATCACAAATAATTACTGTGGTTTGTATGTCAGCCGACAACTCGAACAGTCAACAGATAAACATTGGTTATGGCAGAAAGAAAACTCTTGCACCGTGGTATATCTGAGGTGCTTGTTGAGGAGGGAGACGGCGCCCTCCACGACGACGATCGACTCCTTGGGGAGGGACAAGGCGAAGAGCACCATCTGGGCGCTGCCGGCGAGCACGCACTGCACGGTGCTCATCCCCTGCCGCAGCTCGAGGAAGGCCATCTTCTTGGTCTTGGACCGGCAGTAGATCGCTTGTGCACCAGCTCGAGGAAGGCCACCTTCTTGGTCTTGGACCGGCTGTAGACCGCCTGCACCATCACGCGGACCAACATGGAGTGGTCAATGGCGGCCCTGTCGAGGTGGCCGATCTCCGCCCACGGTTCGTCGTGGGAGGATCTCTCCGGAAGGACATCGCCTTAGTTGGCCGCCGAGGGTCTTCCTTGATGGCGGCGCTCGAGAGATAGTGATGCGAGTGCCGAGCAGCCGAGGGAGCGGCAACCTCCGCTCCTCCTTGCGATGGGGATGCTCGAGCTCGACGGGGAAGTGGCGGCGCCCCTTTGATGAGGCAAGAAGACCGGGGGGGGCCTCGCTCTAGGTCTCACCCCTGCGCTATTGGGCCTTTTTCCAACCATGTGAGATGACGAAAATGCCATCGGCGGGCTCTGGGAATTACAGGTGGTGGCATCCCAGTTTGACACTATTCATTGCTACAGCGTCGTTGCTTGATTCGGCGGCCCGGATCTGTCCATCGCAGGATCGAACGGCCGTGACACGCCAGGAAAACAAGATGGACGGCCGAATGTTGCTAATCGCTGAGAGAGCTCGGAGGTTGCTGCGGTTCTTATTTCTGGATGTCAAAATTCATGTCCAGCTGAATAGCTCGTTATGACATCTGCAAACTTCGACAAAAAAGGCACCAGAAGTACATAACACAACTAAGATTGGCCCCTTTACACAACACGCAAGACAATTTTACAATATCTTCGAGCAAAATAAGGCTTTGCAGAGCATGTGTTTTTTAACGCTGGGCATCGTGTGGAAAAGAAAACAGAAAAAAAATCGTAAGTAGGCGGTTACTGATACTTCTAAATAGATATGACAGTTCAGGTAAGCAACACATCATATAACTGAATCATGACTGAGAATACCGACTACAATTAAACCTAAGTAGGCATGAAAAGTCTGTTACTATTAGAATAAAAAGAAGTCCATAGAACTGGAAATCATATGCCCTTCGTGGATATATATCTTCTATCCACTAAAACAACTGGTGTGTGCTCCATTAAAATCACCCTTCCAACAAAAGGGAAGATATTATTAGGCCCTACGTGTTATACTATCTAGGACAACCAATTATAATAGAACTACACAACTTTTTGAACGAAAAAATCTACACAAACTAACTAAGCTGAATAAACTTGTAAAGAACTTGCTTGACCTGTATTGCATAAATGACACCATTAACAGTGCAGAAATCTGATCACAAGCCATCAGTCTCTACACCATGTGCTTGTTAAGATGTCATCCTGGAAAGTGTAAACATTGCATAGGTAGTGAAGAATGCAAGTCCCGGCAGATAAAGAATAACATGTTGAAAGATCTGAAACCAAATAAACACGAAGAATATAACTCTGGTTACTGAATATTCCATTGGATTGACAGAAAAAGTGGAGGCATCCAAACCTAAACATTTGCTTGTTGCTCTAGACAATGAAAAGAAAAGATAGAACACCATGGATACATATGAGCTTGCAAATTGTACATCAAATGTACCTCCATTTAACCACGGAATTAAGGAATTGTAGAGCCTGTTATGATGAAGGAAAATACACAATGTTTGTAGTCAATAAACCAATATAAAGAGTGAAGGAGGCAAACTCATTCCACGACTTCCCAAGCAAGTAGCATCCAACTTTTTTCATGCACTCAAGTGAAAGATAATAAAACATGTTTTTTTTAAATAACCTCATTCCCATCAACTGTGTTGTACATCAGAGTCCTACTCCTATCATGAGCTGGAGGTCCTACCATAAGAATATGAGATAATTACCTACAAGATGCAAGGTGGGGTTTCCAATTTCATCCTTGTGATTAGCAACCCACAGAAGATGTGGAACTACATGATATTCTATAATTAACAAACCAAAGTAGAAGCCACAACATATCTGGTTTGATTCATCGAACATCTTGCTGTCACATGTCACAACAGCAATCAAGCAAAAAACAGAGGCATGTGGTGTTTATATATCTTAAAGCAATTCGTGTTTCGGATGAATTCTCTTGCAATTAAAGTTTACATAGCAAACAAAGCCATAACAAACTGACCAATTGGCATTTGACATGCCAAACTTTACACAACACATGAAGAAGAATAGTTGTGACATCAAGTGAAATGAAAGAAGAAAAACGGAATTGTGTTGCTAAAACAATCCAACCAGCAGGCAGAGACAATCAGACATAATATCAGAGACAATCACATATCACAGACGAATAGCATACTTGGTTCAGGAGATCACAATAATATTGCTAGTAAATAACACAGAGTTGCTAGATTATCAGTTGCACACAGGCAACTGATTCATCGGCGCCTAACTTGATAACAATAACATGACAGGGGTAGGTGGATCAATAACACAGACGATTACCACACGAGCATAGTAGAAATATAGATAGATACATGGTTGGTAGATAGCATAGCATTGGTGAGCTGAACTTCCTTCATCTCTATGCTGGTAGAATCACAAGAGCAATGATCTCAGCTTCTCACTCCACAAGAGACCCATCAGCATCAGCATCCGCCACCTTGCCCTCGCCAAACAACAAAGGGTAGCGAGCGTTCCAGGCATCCATGCAGCGCTCGAACGACGCCTTGCACTTGGCGTAGCACTCATCCGGGCTGTCGTCCGAGTCGTAGTCGATCGAGTAGTCCGCCATGCACGCCTTGCAAAACTCGTCCTCCGAGTCATCCTCGCCATTCCATTGCACCATCACGCCAACAGCCGCCGGCGCCTCCTCGCGGTCCTCCTCCACCTTCCTCCTGGAGCCGCACCCCGCGTTGACGATGAGCGCCGCCTCCATCTCCGCCTTGGCCTGCTCCTTCTCCGCCTGGAAGGGAAAACCCTCGTAGCTGGCCATCGCTGGATCTCTCTCGCCGATCTCTCCTGGTTGGTTAGGGTTTGGTGGATTGGGGATTTCCCTGTCTCTCTCTCTCGCTGGATCTGAAACGAAGGGGGGAAGAGGTCGCGGCGGCTGGCGTATATATGTGCGAACCCTAACCAAGCCCAGGAGCTGCCTCGGGTCGGACTCGGGTCCCGTCTCCGGACCGGCCTCTGCTCGTTAATTGGGCTGGTGTAGGGGTCTAGGCTTGGCTGGGCCCCATCTCTTCTTTCTTTCTTTCCATTAGCAGCTTGTTGGCAGTACTTTCAAAAGAGAAAAATCTAACTACTTAGCGTTTTGCCAGCGGTGTTTTGGCTCAATTTGGTATTCCCGAAGTTTCTATTAAAATAAAAAAAATGATAATTTTGTTGGTTTCAAAAACTTTCATGAATTTGGAAAAAAATCCCTGTTTTTTTTTAAAAAAAATATGAGTTTAGAAAAAATCAAAGCTAGAAACTTCGAATTTCAAAAAATATTTGTGACTTAAAAAATGTTTCAGATTTATTTTTTCCCGAAATTAAAAAAGTCTATTTTTTAAAAATGTTCATAAAATTTCAAATTGTTCATGTATTTAAAATATGGTCACACATACAAAATACTTCGCAAACTTTGACTAACTTTGTAGGACAAAATATTAACATTCACAATATGAAATCAATGTTACTATATGCATCATGATATTAATTTTCATAGCATATAGTTTTAGTATTGTAGATGTTGATATCTTTTGATATAAATTTGGTCAAACTTTACATTGCTTGACTTTGACCAAATCTTATATGCAAACTAAAGAAACGGAGGGAGTATGTTCATGGATTAAAAAATATCTAGGATATGATAAAAATGTGTGTGAATTCAAAATAACCTTCCTCAATTGGAAAACCGCAGTGCATCCGACGGGCAAATGAACTTCATGGTTTCTTTTCTCACACGTAAATTTTCTCACACGAGAAAGTGGACCACACTTCACATCGGGCATGAGTGAATGGCAACACTGTCCAGAAATGAACCGCGTCACTTTTTTTTTGTTTTCTCTAACTTTTTTGCAATCAACATTGGTCGCTAGTGAACCACAACACTCAAAAAGTGAACCATAACACTCTCAAAAGTGAACCGCTTTTTTTTGCTAGTGACCTTCGTAACCTTGTTTTTTTCAATCATCCCACAAAACGAAACAAACTACATTTGAAAAAGAAGCAAACCTCTCATGGGAGTTTCTTTTTCTGTTTTTTACAAGAGTGATACACCAACCACCACAAAAGGGACCACATCATATTATTTTTTCTCGAAGTATATAGCATCAAAAATATCGTGAATGAACTGTAGTATAGTCGAACATTTTTTTCTAACCCCAATATGGACTGCAAAAAGAAGATGAGAGGATGATTTTTATTTTCACCTAATTAACTCGCTTTTAGAAGAAAAAAAAACTACGGTGGGGTCTGGGCTGCCAGGACGAAGCTAGTGAGCTGCATTTTCCCAAAATTTTCACATTACAACTTCATACACCCATGCATCACACTGCAAAAACCAAATTAGCGGACTTCATGCCCGTGTCGCATGCCCATCAGCGGACTTCATGCCCGTGTCGCATGCCCATCAGCAGACTTCACTGGTGGAGCAGAATCGAGGAACAACACCCACGGCTTTAAGCGGAAAATTACACTACAATCCGAGCAGTTCCTTGCAGTGCCCCGACGCACTGCAAGCCAGGGACGCCTGGACTGCAAGGGAGGAGGGGCAGCTCGTCGGGAGGAGGGGCGTATCTCGTCGATGATGCATATCTGAGTCGCGGACTGTGGCGATGCAAAGAGAGCTGGTCACAGTGGCAGTGGTGACCACTGCTCTAGCCGGGTAGTGTTCTAACTTAAAAAGGAAAAGGCAAAAAAAAATCATATCAAACCAGCGGACTGCATGGTCGGGCTGCCCAAATCGCCACTTTTTCTTCCGCGTCATGACCACCGTGTCCTGTGGGCTTCCAATGGAGGCTTCCGATCAAAGCACCGAGGACCCCAACCAAACTTCACCGGAGCACCCCAAGAAGTGAAACTCATGCTGCACTACACAATATAATCTGAAAATCTCGTGTGCACCTGCTGGAACTGCTCGTTGGGTGGGAATGAGCTGCTCGTTAGGGTGGAAAGGAGTTGCATCAGCTCACCGACTGGAGCACGAACGACCACGAAGTGCTAGCCTCGCCGTGCTTGCAGGGTCTGGGGGCAGCACTGCACTGCACACCTGCACCGCACTACACGAGCAGCTGTTGGCGAAGGCGTGGGGGGAAGGTTGCCGCATCAACGACGGTCGCCGGAGACTAGGTCGAACCCACTGGCTTGCCCCACCTCCCTTGTGGCCTGACGCGGTTGGGTGGCCGATGCAGATGACATCGCTCGTGGCCTTGATCGGCGGGGGATGTCGTAGAGAAGCAAGCTAACCAGGGGAGGAGCAGAACGGTGGTAGCGGCATGTCTGGTGTTGACGGTCGTGGCGCCTGTGGGAGGCTGAGGAGGCCACGAGGAAGACAGAGATGAGCAGGAAGGGGAGGACCGTGCGGTTGGGTAGGCCACGATGAGGTGGCGGGGGCGGATCTGCACCGATAGCCGCGCGGGGTGGCTGGGGGCCGTGCGCCCGGATCCACGCCGGCAACCGCGCGGAGCGCTTGGGGGCGCGTTCCCGGATCCGTGTCGGCGTCCGGTGGTGCATCGCGGGGTGTTGCCGAAGTTGGGCGGCTTCGCGGGGGCGTGGCCGAGGTTGGGAGGCACCGTGGGTGGTGGGGGTTGCGGAGGCCGGACGGGGAGAGGAAGGCGCGGGCGGAGAGAGGCGTTGTCGGTTGGTCCTGGGTGGGTGCGGCGGCGAAAGGAGGTGGAGAAGGGTGGGGGTGGGCTGTTTAGGTGGGGGGAGGAGAAGATAAGATCTCGAGGTTTTTTTGGGTTTGTGCTGTTCGCCTCGTTTTGAGTCTGTAGCGCGGGTCGGGGTGGGTAGGGTAGTTTCTTCGGTGTTTTCAGAATAAGCCTCTTTTACGTCAGAATAAGGTCTTAAGGAGTGATGTTAAAATAGTGTGTGTGGGTCTATACCGACACCACCCTTAAGAGTCTTATTCTGACATCAAAACTGCTTATTCTAACACCACCCGAAACCAGTGAAAACAAAAATAAAACACCCAGCCACCCCATCACCACAACGCACCCAGCCACCCCACCAACGCCCCCACGCCGCGGGCGAACAACCTTCTTCCTCCCCCGTCACCACACCACCCTTGTGTCGCCGCCCCCACCCCTAGCATCGTCGCCCCCATCTGTGGCGCCCCCGCCCCCACCGTAGCACCCCGCCCCTCCAGCGACAAAAAGGAGCTCCACCCGCCGCCTCTCTCATCCTCCTCACTGTGCTGCCACGTCCATGGCTTCCTGTTCCAGATCCGTCGGCTACGGCCGCGGATCCTCACCTGTCGGGGTCGCCTCCCCTCGACCCCGACCAGGACGAGGTGCTCTCCCAGCGTGCTGGCCGCCACGACTTCTGCTCCCACGGATCCGGCGACCTTCCCCTCCACTGCTCTTTCCTGGCCGCCACGACTTCCCCTTCGCCGGCGTCCCGCCCAGCCCCGACCACCGTCTCCACTGCTGATACGTCCATTTTGCATCATGAATTATTATTACTATTTACTTCATTCTTGTCCATTATTCCACATTATTATACAATTCTTATGCCTTTTCTCTCTGAATATGCAAGGTACACCACAAGGAGGGAAATATCTGGAAACTGGAATCCTGGACCGGAAAACCGAGAAAAAGGCAGAAAAATCACCAGACTCCAAATGACCTGAAACTTCACGGAGAATTATTATGGAATATTTAAGAATTATTGGACCCGAGGGGGGCCACCTGCTGGCCACAAGCCAACAGGGTGCGCCCACCCCCATGGACGCTCCTTGATGGCTTGTGGGCCCCCTGCTGGCCCTCCGACGCCCCTCTTCTCCTATATGGTGTGTTTTGCCCTAAAAAATCATGAGGAACCTTTCGGGACGAAGCACCGCAGTCTCGAGGCGGAAACCTAGGCAGAGGCCCTTTTGCACTTCGGCAGTCAGATTCTGCCGGGGAAATTCCTCTCCGGGAGGGGGAGATCGAAGCCATCGTCATCACCAACGCTTCCTCCTTCGTTGGAGGACCAATCTTCATCAACATCTTCACCAGCACCATCTCATCTCCAACCCTAGTTCATCTCTTGTATTCAATCTTTGTCCCAAAACCTTAGATTGGTATCTGTGGGTTACTAGTTGTGTTGATTACATCTCGTAGTTGATGCTTGTTGGATTACTTGATGGAAGAGATTATGTTCAGATCCTTAATCATCATTATTATACCTCTGATCTTGAACATGTTGATGATGTGTGAGTAGTTATTATTGTTCCTGAGGACATGGGAGAAGTCTCGTTATAAGTAATCTTGTGAAGTTGGTATGCGTTCGATATTTTGATGATATGTATGTTGTTACTTCTCTTAGTGGTTTCATGTGAATGTCGACTACATGACACTTCACCATGTATGGGCCTAAGAGAATTCATTGTGGAGTAACAAGTAGATGATGGGTTGCAAGAGTGACAGAAGCTTAAACCCTAGTTTATGCGTTGCTTCATAAGGGGCTGATTTGGATCCACATGTTTCATGCTATGGTTAGATTTATCTTAATTCTTCTTTCATAGTTGCGGATGCTTGCGAGAGGGGGTAATCATAAGTAGGTTGTTAGTTCAAGTAAGAACAGCATCTTAGCACCGGTCCACCCACATATCAAATTATCAAAGTAGCGAACGTTGAAAGGACGTGGATGTCGCCTAGAGGGGGGGTGAATAGGCGCTTTAAAATAATTACGGTTTAGGCTTGAACAAATGCGGAATAAAACTAACATTTAATATGTCAAGCACAAAACCTAAAACAACTAGGCTCACCTATGTGCACCAACAACTTATGCTAAGCAAGATAAACAACAAAGTGATAGCAAGATATAAAGCATGAAACAATATGGCTATCACAAAGTAAAGTGCATAAGTAAAAGGGCTCGGGTAAGAGATAACCGAGGCACGCGGAGACGACGATGTATCCCGAAGTTCACACCCTTGCGGATGCTAATCTCCGTTCGGAGCGGTGTGAAGGCACAATGCTCCCCAAGATACCACTAAGGCCACCGTAATCTCCTCACGCCCTCGCACAATGCAAGATGCCGTGATTCCACTAAGGGACCCTTGAGGGCGGTCACCGAACCCGTACAAATGGCAACCCTTGGGGGCGGTCACCGGTACCCGTACACTTTGGCAACCCTTGGGGGCGGTCATCGATACCCGTACAAATTGCTCGGGGCAATCTCCACAACCTAATTGGAGACCCCGACGCTTGCCCGGAGCTTTACACCACAATGATTGAGCTCCGAGGCACCACCAACCGTCTAGGGCGCCAAGGCACCCAAGAGGAACAAGCTCTAGGGTGCTCAAACACCCAAGAGTAATAAGCTTCTCAACTTCTCACTTCCACGTATCACCGTGGAGAACTCAAACCTATGCACCAAATGCAATGGCAAGGGCACACGGAGTGCCCAAGTCCTTCTCTCCCAAATCCCACCACAACAACTAATGATATGGAGGAAATGAGAGGAAGAACGAAGAAGAACACGAAGAACTCCAAGATCTAGATCCAAGGGGTTCCCCTCACATAGAGGAGAAAGTGATTGGTGGAAATGTGGATCTAGATCTCCTCTCTCTTTTCCCTCAAGAACTAGCAAGAATCATTGGAGGGATTGAGAGTTAGCAAGCTCGAAGAAGGTCAACAATGGGGGGCAAACACGAGCTCAAAAGATAAGATCCATTGGGGGAAGAAGACCCCCTTAAATAGGTGGGGGGAAATCCAACCGTTACCCCCACAGCCCGCACACAAGCGGTAGTACCGCCCCTGGGAGCGGTACTACCGCCCACACGCAGAACTCAGCAGTAGAAGGGGCAGCGGTAGTACCGCTTATTACTACCGCTTAGGTGGCGCTGGTCACCAGACACAGACAAGGCAGTGTCTGGTGCCCCGCGTGAGGAGCCGGAGCCCCCCAACGGTACTACCGCTGTGGCCAGCGGTACTACCGCCCTCGGGAGAGAAACAAAGAACTAGAGCAACCAGATGGAAATAGTAAAACCAGAACTGCCATAACCTTCGCATATGAGCTCTGAATAGAGCAAACTCAAGCTTGTTGGATTCAGGACGACAAGAGCTATCCAACAACGATATAGAGATGAGAAACCTCTATGAATGAAGAACCGGCAAAAACTCCAACATTGAAAACATCATAGAAGATGCATATGGACTCCGTTTTCGATGAACTTGAGCTTGTCATGAAGCTGACCATAAGCTCAAGAACCCACATAGATAAAAACCAACCAAGAACCAAGAAAGATGATGATGCCAAGAATGCAATGGTTTGAGCTCTCAACGAACGATACGATCAAGCTACTCACTTGAGAGCCCCCCTTGATAGTACGGCTATCGATCCTATAACCCGGTCTCCCAACTACCACCATGAGACCGGTAAAATAGAAAACCCTATCAAGGTCACACCTTTGCCTTTCGCATAGTCCACTTGAGCTAGATGATGACGATCTTGTCCTTCTCAAGATGGACCACCTTTCTTGATTGCGCCGGCTTGATGAAGATTAGTAGATTGCTCCCCCATACTCCACTATGGGTGAGCCACTCTTCGGCACATCTTCACAAGTCCATTGTCACCACAATGAACGGCAAGCCTCAAGCATGATCTCTCCGTGATGCTTCACTTGAGCTTGCACACCGCAACCTTGATGACGATCACCACTTGATGTCATCTTCCATGGGATGTATGGGATCTTCCTCTTGATGCAAGCCCATGGAAATATACCTAACCCCACAAAGAACTCTCACGTAGACCATGGGTTAGTACACAAAGCGTAATGGACAATGCTTACCATACCATGGGATCCCTTGATCCCTCTCGGTATATCTTGTATGCTTTGTGTGTTGATCAACTTGATTCACTTTTTGACTTAGTCCTGATCAACCTTGTATCTTATCTTCTCTCTTCATAAAGATGATGTCTTGAAGGTATACATGAATGCTCACACAATCTTCTTCTTCAAGACATGCTTGCAATAAGCTCAACTCTCACATGACCAATCTTTGGATAAACCTTGAATACCACCTTGGTCATCATATAAACTCCTTGAAACCCGACAGATGGACTTCAAGAAGTGCCTATGGACAAATCCTTCGAATATAACTCAAGGCAACCATTAGTCCATAGGGGTGTCATCAATTACCAAAACCACACATGGAGAAATGTGCTCTTACAAACGCGAATCAACTCAACATGATGAACATGACTAGACAGAAATTCCCATGTGTCCTCGGGAGCACTTGCTTAATATAAGAGTACTGCAGGCCTGTCCTTTGCTACAAAAAGGATTGGGCTACCTTGCTGGACCTTTGTTACTATTGTCACTTGTCACTTGTTACGAATTATCTTGCTACAAAACTATCTACTACTGTTACTCACATCACTTGTAGAGAATACCTTGCTGAAAACTGCTTATCATTTCCTTCTGCTCCTCGTTGGGTTCGACACTCTTACTTATCGAAAGGACTACGATTGATCCCCTGTACTTGTGGGTCATCAAGACTATTTTATGGTGCCGTTGCCGGGGAGTGAAGCGCCTTTGGTAAGTGGAAATTGGTAAGGAAACATTTTCTATATGTGCTAAAATTTACTGTTGCTTGTCACTATGAACGGTCACCCCTTGAGTGGCTTGTTCGGGGCGTCTTCGCCCTGAACGGAAGATGAGGAAATTGTTCCTCAACCTACTGAACTTACTGAAAATATTTATTATGAGATTCCTTCGGATATGCTTGAAAAACTATTATCTAATCCATATGATGGAACGACTCATCCTGATTACCATTTGATATTCGTCGATGAGGTTTGTGGTTTATTTCAGCTTGCAGGTTTGTCTAGGGACAAAGTTAAGAAGAAAGTTTTCCCTTTATCTTTGGAGGTAAAATCATTAATGTGGTATAGGCTATCGGATAATATTGAATCATGGAACTGGAATCGCTTGAAGCTGGAATTTCATCAGAAATTTTATCCAATGCATCTAGGTCACCGTGATCGGAACCATATATATAATCTCTTGCCTCGTAAAGGAGAAGCCATTGCTCAAGCTTGGGGGAGGCTTAAATCTATGATACACACCTGCCCCAACCATGAGTTCTCAAGAGAAATGATTATACAAAAAAATTATGCTCGACTTTCTCATGATGATCGATTACTATTGGATTCTTCTTCTTCTTCTGGCTCATATATGAATGAAACTATTGAATTCAAATGGGATCTTCTGGAAAGAATTAAATGCAACTCTGAGGATTGGGAAGTCAACGAAGGTAAAGAGTCAGGTATAAAACTTAATTTTGATTGTGTTAAATCTTTTATGGAAACTAATGCTTTCCATGAGTTTAGCAAAAAATATGGTATTGGCTCTGAAATAGTAGCTACTTTCTATGAATCATTTGCTACTCATGTTGATCTTCCCAAAGAGAAGTGGTTTAAATATCATCCTCCCATTTAAGAACCATTAGAGGAACCTATTAATACTAAGAAGGAAGAAATAATTGTTAGTCATGCTGATCCAATTGTTCCCACTACTTACATTGAGAAACCTCCTGTTCCTGTTAGAATTAGGGAACATGCTAAGGCTACAGCTGTGGTTAATAAAAGTCATGTCATGACACCTATACCTTCTGAACAAAAAAATGTTGACCTAAGGTTGCCATGGTTAAAGATCTCTTAGATAATAATGTTGAGGGTCAGGTTCTTTATTTTTGTGGGGAAGCTGCTAGGATTGCGAACCTGCTAGAAACAAACAAGATGAATTAGATAAAAATAAACCAGTGGTTGGCATGCATGTTGTTTCAGTTAAAATTGGAGATCATTGTTATCATGGCCGGAAGAGTAAAAAAAAACAAGAGAAAACAAAAAGGGGAAAAAGAAAGAAAAGAGAGAGACAGTGGCCGGAAGCTGCTGCTATCTATTGCAGTGTTGGAATTGTATTATCTTGTTGTTTGCACTTGTAGAATTGAGCAATCTTGTGCCTGTTTCCATTGAGCATTGCTAGTGTCTCTCTTGTGCATTGTAACATATCCTGTTTTATAGTTGCTTTACCATGTTTATCTCCACGTGTGTGTTTCCTTGGGTGTTTTTGTTCACACGATCAGCACTAGGACTTGTCTTCGGTGTACATAGGGTACCATACCTGCAGCTCCACCAAATATAATCCTGCTCTGTCGTGTGGTAGCTCTTATACCCTGGTATTCACTTCATCACATCCGTGCACTAGTCTTCTATCCGACCTGGTAAGTGTGCATTGCTATTCACTTTGGAACGGTAAGATTTCCTTTTCTTGTCAGTTTTCAGTGAGTGTTCCACCAAAACGATTTTTGATTTAGTACACTAACCTGCTAATCATGTCTGAGAATGGTGTTGATGTGATGCAGAAAAAGGATGGTGACGACTGTGTTACATGGAAGGAATATGAAGCTCTTCGCGATCATTTGACAGGGCTTATCAATAGATCCACTGACAATATTGATGCTGATATTCAAGCTATACAAATGAAAGTGGATGCAACTGAAACTACAGTCAATGCTATGCAAACACAAGTCAATGATCTCCACACAAGCATACAACAATTGACAACTTCAGTCAATGGGTTGCGTGTAGTTATTGAGCAACGCCAACATGAGGGCCATGGAGATGATGATAGTGTCCATGGAGACAATGAAAACATGATGGGCAATAATGGCCGTGGGCGTGGCTTTCAAGGGCCTGGTCGTCCACCACCACTTGGTGCTTGGCGTGTACCACTTCAGGAGGATGATGGCTTGGGCAAGCCAAAGTTCACAATTCCCAGATTTGAAGGCTCCACTAATGTAGAAGAGTACCTCACATGGGAGCTCAAGATGGATAAATTATGGCGTTTGCATGACTACACTGAAGATAGGAAGATCAAGCTGCTTGCTTCCTCCGAATTTGATGGTTATGCTTTGCGTTGGTGGGATAGCATTGTGCGCGATCGACGAGAAGACAATGAGTTACCTATTCTTACATGGCGCAATATGAAGGAGATCATGCGAGCTCGTTTTGTTCCCACTAATTACTTGCGGATAGTTTATGATAAATTGACACAATTGAAGCAAGGTTCCATGACGGTTGATGCATATTACATGGAGATGGAGATGTTGCTGCAGCGTGCCCGAGTGAGAGAATCTGCTAAGATGACTATGCAACGTTTTCTCCATGGGCTGAAATATAACATCAAGGGTATTGTTAGGCATCACCAATACAATACAATGAACGAGCTGCTACATCATGCAAGAGAACCTGAGTTCCAGTTGGCCGAAGAAGCTCACATTAAAGCCCGTTATGCTACAGCTGGGCGGTTCTCCAACAGAACACAGCCGGCCCCTTACACGCCTAGTGAGGGCGCTGCCAGCCGCCCCTCTTCTTCAACAACAAAACCAGCCTCCACTGTTTCACACCCAACGAAACTTGCTGCTCCTGTTGCTAGCTCAGGTTCCAACATGTCTACAGCCCGTAATCGAGATATGCTATGTCATACATGTGGAGGCAAGGGACACTTCAAGAGAGAGTGCCCAAACAGAAAAGTGATGATTGTGAACGATGACAATGAATATGAGACTGGAGATGACGCTGACCCCTATGCTTCCGATGATGATGGGTACACAAATGAAGGCGGCATAGATGCCTTTGCTTCTCCAGCGCCTACTATTGTTGTCTCGCAGCGTGCTCTTAGTGTGCAGCCACATGCTGATTCACAGCGCTGCAATCTGTTCCAAACAAAAGCACTAGTTGGCCCCAACAAAGCTTGTAAGGTGATCATTGATGGAGGTAGCTGCCGCAATCTTGCAAGCAAAGAATTATGTGCCAAGCTGAATTTGAAGTATTTGCCTCATCCAAACCCATACTACATACAATGGCTGAGTGACAATGGAGAGATGAAGGTGAATCATATGGTGCGTGTGAATTTTGAGATAGGACCATAGAAGGATTCCATTGAGTTTGATGTGGTTCCTATGACTGTTTGCCATCTCTTGTTGGGCCGGCCATGGCTGTATGATCGCCATGTGCAACACAATGGCCGCGCCAACACTTATCACTTGGAGTTCAAGGGCAAGAAAATAAATCTACATCCTATGTCACCGCAGCAAATTGTGAATGAGTCTTGTCAGAAAACAGAAGTGAATATCGAACAGCCACCTGCACGAGAGAACAATGTAATAGCCGTGAGTGACAATATAACGAAAAGTACGAGAGAGTCTAGTTTGCTTATATTAGCCACCAAAGAAGACATGCGAGAATTTAGAGAGGATCCTACAGCCATGCCTCTTGTGCTTATGTACAAAGGCGAGGTTTTAGTTTCTAATGATATGCAACCTGTTTCTCTTGGTGTGTCTACTGTTTTGCAGGAATATGGCGATGTGTTTCCGGAGGAGGTACCAGCGGGGCTGCCACCATTACTGTTTTGCAGGAATATTGCGATGCGGCCGATGAGGCATTTGAAGCGCTCAAGAAACAGTTAGTTGAGCCGCCGGTTCTGGCCGCCCCTGCAGAGAAAGAGCCGTTACTGTTGTATGTGGCGGCTAACAACAGGGCCGTCAGTGCTGCAGTAGTTGTGGAGCGCAAAGAGGCAGGAAAGGAATATCCGGTTCAACGGCCGGTTTACTATGTCAGTGAGGTGTTGATAGAATCCAAGCAGAGGTACCCACATTGGCAAAAATTGATATATGGGGTGTTCATGGCGAATCGCAAGCTGAAGCATTATTTCCTTGGACATCCGATCACAGTGGTTAGTTCTGCCCCTTTGGGGGATATCATCCAAAATAGGGAGGCCACTGGCAGGATTGCTAAGTGGGCACTAGAGCTTGGACCTCTTAATTTGAAGTATGTGCCTCGGACGGCTGTCAAATCTCAAGCTTTGGTGGATTTAATAAATGACTGGACAGAGAGCCAGACACCGGAGGAGAAGCCGGATAATACATACTGGACAATCCACTTTGATGGATCCAGGCAATTGGAAGGCTCGGGGGCTGGAGTAGTGTTAACTTCCCCTCGAGGTGATAAGTTTTGTTATGTGTTAAGGCTAATGTTTCCTTGTACTAACAATGCAGCTGAATATGAGGCTTTGCTTCATGGTCTCCGTGTGGCTAAGGAGATGAATTTAAGCCGGGTTAGATGTTTGGGCGACTCAGACCTAGTGGCTCAGCAAGTGTCTGGCACGTGGGATTCTAAGGACCCACGTATGGCGGCTTATCGTCAGGCGGTTGATATCATTGCTGGCCACTTCAAAGGTTATCAGGTGGATCATATTGACCGTCGAAAGAACGAGGCGGCTGATGCATTATCAAGGCTGGGCTCTCAGCGTAAGCCGGTGCCGCCTAATGTCTTTTTGGACGTGTTGCATCAACCCTCCGTTAAATTGCCTTCTGAGGAGGATCTAGCTATACCTGACCCGGAGGGGCAGTTGGTGGCGGCTCTACATGCTATTCCTGACTGGACACTACCTTATCTGGCGTATTTAACTCGTGGCGAGTTACCCGAGGATGAGACCTCGGCACGGTAGATCGTGAGGCGGTGCAAGTCCATGACTATCATCAATGGCGAGTTACACAGGTGTAGTGTGACTGGTGTTTTTTAGCGTTGCGTTTCTCCTGAGGAGGGCAAGGAAATTCTACATGAGATACACTCTGGTGATTGCGGTCATCACGCCGGCTCAAAATCTTTGGTGGCCAAGGCTTACAGACATGGTTTTTTCTGGTTAACGGCTCATAAGGACGCAGAGGACATAGTTACCAAGTGCGGCGGCTGTCAGAAATTTGGACGACGCGCCCATGTGCCGGCTCAGGAGCTGCGCATGATTCCTATTACCTGGCCGTTTGCAGTCTAGGGGCTTGATATGGTTGGACCCTTTAAGAGGTCCAAGAATAAGAAGACCCACCTTTTGGTGGCGGTTGACAAGTTTACCAAGTGGGTCGAGGCAGAGCCGGTCAGCAAGTGCGATGCGGCCACAGCAGTTCAATTCGTCAAGAAGTTGATCTTCCGTTTTGGTTACCCTCACAGTATAATTACTGACAATGGTACAAATTTATCCAAGGGGGCCATGGAGGCGTTTTGTGAAAGTGAACATATCTGGCTTGATGTGTCAGCCGTGGCTCATCCCCAGTCCAAATGGGCAAGCAGAACGTGCAAATCAAGAAATCTTGAGAGGGATAAAACCCCGGCTTATGGTTCCTCTGGAGAGAACGCCGGGTTGTTGGGAGGAGGAGTTGCCTTCAGTTCTTTGGAGTATCAGAACAACCCCCAACAGATCTACAGGCTATACACCTTTCTTCATGGTCTATGGCGCGGAAGCTGTCCTCCCAAGTGATATCCGCCATGACTCGCCCAGAGTGGCAGCTTATGTTGAAACTGAAAACGAGACGGCACGTCAGGACGCATTAGATGCTTTGGATGAAGCACGGGATCTTGCAGCAGCACGATCAGCAATTTATCAGCAAGACCTACGTCGCTATCATAGCCGCAGAGTCAAGACCTGGACGTTCCAAGAAGGCGACTTGGTGCTACGCTTGATTCAAGACCAGACGGATATGCACAAGTTGTCCCCCCCCCCTTGGGAAGGACCTTTTATGGTCAGTAAAAATCTTCACAATGGGTCATATTACCTCATCGATGTACGGGAGAGTGACGAGTCACGCACTTCCGGGCAAGAGACCAACAGGCCGTGGAATATTGCTCATCTCCGGCCTTACTACACTTGAGTCATTGACTCTCATCAATGTACATACATCCATCATTGTACATACCTTTATCAATATAATAAAGTTGTCATCCCCACAATGCGGGGCCTCTGCCGTTTTTCGTGCAAAAGAGTTGATAAGTCAGTAAGGTCACTTGGGGGCTTCCAACCCATCGGGTTTAGCTTTCATACCCTCTTGACCGGCTTTTAAGCCATAGCCAGACCGGGTTAAACCTGCCTGTTTGCATGATGCCACTCCTCCAGGTGACCCGCCGAACTCTTACCAGTTAATCTCGACATAAAGACCCTGAACTGATCAATGTTCTTGACAGTCAATCTTGCCATGAGACCCTGTACTGGTTAAGGTTAAAACGGCGGCTTTTGTCACGTGAGGGCCGGCTTACAGAAAGCGAGGATAAACTCACCTATCTGTTGTAGTCTCTCCGCCTTGTGGCCCGTTCGTACTTGATACGTCCATTTTGCATCATGCTTTTATATTGATATTTATTGCATTATGGGCTATTATTACACATTATGGTACAATACTTATGCCTTTTCTCTCTTATTTTATAAGGTTTACATGAAGAGGGAGAATGCCGGCAGCTGGAATTCTGGACTGGAAAAGGAGCAAATCTGAGAGACCTATTCTGCACAACTCCAAAAGTCCTGAAAAGTTACGGAGAATTATTTTGGAATATATAAAAAATATTGGGCGGAAGAAATACCAGAGGGGACCCACCAGGAGGCCACAAGCCAGAGGGGCGCGCCCTACCCCCCAGGGCGCGGCCTGGGGGGCTGCGCCCTTTCGGCTTGTGGCCCACAGGTGGCTCCCCTCCGATGATTCTTCGCTCCAATATTGCTTTCCTCCAGAAAAAATCATCAAAAAGTTTCGGGCGATTCCGAGAACTTCCATTTTCTGCAAAAAAACAACAACACGATAATTCTGCTGAAAATAGCATCAGTCCGGGTTAGCTCTAAATAAATCATATAAATTGCATAAAAACATATAAAAGTATTGTAAACATAGAAAAATATGGCATGAATACTTCATAAATTATCGATACGTTGGAGACATATCATTTAGTGACGCGAAAATGACAACTTTAGGGTGTGTTTAGTTGCGGGACTGGGCTGGAATGTCATGGGTGTGTGTGTGTGTGTGTGTGTGTGTGTGGTGTGTGAGCGCGCGCGCGCGCGTGTGTGTGTGTGTGTGTGCGCGCGCATGTGTGTGTGTGTGTGTGTGTGTGTGTGTGTCCAATCAAACACGGGAACGGAACCGACCCATTCCGATGGAACGGAACCATGACATTCCATTCTACTTCGTTTTTAAACTAAACACACCCTTAGTTGTCACGTATGACAACTTTATTTTTGGATGGTGAATTTCAGTTTATTTTTTTTATTTGTTTAAATGGTAATTTTAGTCGTAAAAAACATCAGGGCAAAAGTGTTCCGTGTTACAGCGTGTGACACTTATCATTTGAAAAATGAAAAATACTCCGCGTTCATTTAATTGGGGCGTCTCATTCACATGTTCATTCGCTATTAACATTAATCTTGCGATAGTTAATTAGGTCCGGAAGGAGTAATATAATAAGAGTGGTAGAGTCGACTTTTACACTTGCTCTTCTCTCCTGCGAAACAATCGCATCGTGGTGATTTTGTGTAGGTCAAGGTAAGATGAGGACAAACAAAACAAACATATATAGTCAGTTAGAGCATCTACAACCAGACCAATCAAACCTGTCTCAAACGCCCGGATAGGTCGTCCGGTCACCGGTCATGAAAATACGACCCAGATGAGCCTCTCAAACCGGTCTCAAATGCCCGGACTGACCGGCACCCATATCCAGCCCAAATATGAGACGGATATGGGGAGCCCGGGCGCGCTCGGGCACGCCCTGGCCTGCATCGATCCCACATATATTCGTCATCATCCGCTCATCGGACCAAACCCTAGCCACTTCAATCCACTCCCCTCCACGCCCATTCGCCACCCTAGCTCATCTCCGGTGATCTCTGGTCGTCTCCGCCATGGCGGACAGTGGATCCGAGTCCTTCACCTCCAGATCTGTCGACCACGAGCTCATCCCACGCGTCCCCGAGGAGGAGATGGCCGTCCGGCTTGCGCTCCGCCGCTCCCGAAAGGCGGCCACCCGGCGGCAGCGCTCGGACTCGCAACATCGGGAATCCATTGCGTCGGCACAACCGATGCTTGGATCCGGCGCCGTTGCCTCACCGGAGACGGTGCGGTCCGTCTGGTATCCGAACGTCGAGGTGGAAGCGCAACCCCTCCATTGGCGCGCCGAGCACGAAGCATGGCCGTCCTTGGACAATAACATGGCGCGGCATGCCCGCCGTGCGAGGCGGCGGAGGACATCGCGGCGGTGGATGTTGGAGAGGCAGAGTCACACTCTCCGGCGCCCCGTAGTGCGCAACAGTGCAGGCGCCGCAACCGTGTCGTGGTGGACGTTGACTCCTCCCGGGAAGGATCCGTCATTGACCTCACGTTCACCGGCACCGTCCGGGTTACGGGCTCCGACTAGGAAGAGTAGGGCATGGGAGATGATGGGTGTGGCACCCCGGCTCAGCGAACCGGATTACCAGTGTTTCCAACCCAGAGATCATGTCTTCTGGAAACACACAACAACTTGGAACAGAACAGAACTGAACTTTATTGATAAACTTCGGGTACAAGCGCATATTATAGATCGATAGCGAGGCCAAAGGCACATCTGGTGCTATGACAATATCTACATTATTTATGAAACATAGTGGGCCTCGAAACTACTAGGGAAACTCTATGGCGTAGCGGAACATAGCGAAAACTCCATCCACAGGGACACTGCTGGGACACAGCCTAGTTAGCGTAGCACGAACCATCGGGACCTCCGTCCTCGGCTTCTCCTGCATCTGGCATGATACGCCAGGTGAGTACTTTGAATGTACTCGCAAGCTCACGACAACCAAGTAATGCAGCAAATAATAGCATGGCAATCAACATGTTAAATTCTTAAGTGATTCACTTACTGTCATCAGTTATCAACATACTCTCTTTCGGGTTGTCCCACAACCTTCGGAATACTCATAAGCCATAGTGCTTCCGAACACAAGACGAGTTCTTCCATCATTATTATCACTGTTACGGTTGGCCACCTAGTGGGGCCTGGACGGACTGTCCAATACCGTGGACGCGGCTATTCGAATAGATTTTTCACTCTGCAGAGGTTGCGCTCTTTACCCACATCATGAAGCACCTAGCCTCGTGATCCCATTCGGGTGGACCAGCATTGCTCCAACGAAACCCACCTGACCCGTGACTCTCCCATCGTACCACCGGCATTCATCCTCCCCTGGAATCCTGCCTTGGGTGGCCCCTGTGTCACCTCATGACACCTGCCACCGTCGTGGCCAAACTAAACTGTCCCAAACGGGGACGCCGGCACAATACTCAACTGGGCTCACAGGGTTACCGCCGTCTACCTGATCAGGGCAGCATGCACGCATAACCCTCCCTGTCTGGAGGTACCGGTGAAAGAGCACGGAGCCAGACCAAGTCAAGGTCGTCCCATACCGGCAAATGTGGTTGCACGGATAAGCCCGAACAGGTGAATCCAGATCAACCGACTAAGTTTCATTAAGCAAGCATGTGGTTTATCACAATAACTTAAAATGGCAGCAACTAAGCATTTAAATTAAATTGCTATGAATTATTATATAGCAAATAAATGAACATAATGCATTGAAATATGCAATGCTATTGAAATGCTTCAAAAGATGGATGTCCTGGCTTGCCTTGCTCTGTTGGGTTGCCCAAGAACTCCTGGTCTTCAAAGTTACCAAAATTTCCCTCTGAAAACATTTTTAAACAACAATTTAAAATGTCACATAACACTATTTTGGCTACCAGAAATTCTGTGAGTAAGAGAAAAATATCAAACTTTACCAGAAATTAGAAGAGCTCAAGGCAAACCAAGTGCAAAAAGAATCAATCAATTTGGGCTTAGGAATAAAAAGATATGGCCAGTCAAAGGTACTGGTCAAACTGGAAATTTAAATAAAAACAGAAAAACCTGACAGGGGGCCACGTCGAAGGCGTAAAGTGGAGAGGTGTCTCCACTTACCGCTTCGAGCGCGAGCGGCTGAGCCGCTGACGGGTGGGGTCCGCTCGTTTTCAAACAGAGAAGGGAGAGATGGAACAGAGGGAGGCGGGGCTCCGGCGATCGCCGCCGGCGATCTAGGCGGCGGTGAGGTCAGGAGAGAGTGGGGATGGGACGAGCTCACCGTGGCGTACCCGCACGTACCCGCATATCAGCAAGAGGTGGCCGGATGGCGTGGTCCCCTTCTTCTCCGGCGGCGGCAGCTTTCGGGACTCGTCGGCGGTGGCGAATCCGGCGAGGATTCGGCTGGGCAAGGGGTCGAGGAGGACTAGGGGACCTCACTGAGCTCGTGGGAGCAGTCGGACGAGGCTGGAATGGGGTGGAAGGTGCTAGTGGCGGAGCTCCTTCTGGCGGCAGAACTCCGGCGAGGGTGCGAGGCCAGAGGGCCTCTCGGCCGTGGCTCAGCGCTCTGGGAGTCGATTTATGGTGGAGGGAGTGGGATGAGGAGCTCGGAGGGCTGGCCGTGGCTTTATATAGGCCGGAGCGGAGCTTGGGCGAGCTCTCTGGAAACGGCGAGGTGCGGGACACGTCGCCGGCGAGAGGACGCCACGCTGGCTGGCTGCTTGCGGGCGACGGGACGGGAGAGAGCAGGAGGGAGTAATGGCGCGGTGGAGGCTAGCGGGGGAAGAAGACGAGCGCCAGAGCCACTATGGCCGCACGGGGGCCACAGTGCCCGAGTGCGTGGCGGCCGTCGGGGAGGATTCCGGCGAGGGGAGGCTTCGGGAGAGGTGTGCGTGGACGGCATCGGCGAAGTCGGCACCAGCGGACACCGTCTGGCCACGCGGGACGGCCGGAATGACAGCACCCGACACGGGCGAGCTACAGAGCTCGCGTACTGACATGCCATCGTCGTGTTCACTACCGTGTCTGGCGCCTAGAGGCCGTGCAGGTCCAGCGTACCATGTCCAGTGCCTTCTCCTTTGATCACTTAGTGCCCCTGCATGCTTGGTTTGGCTAGGTTCACTCTGCTGTGAAGTGTAGCTTCAGCTACAGTTTCTGACAGCAATATTGAGAGAGATCTAGAGGAGAGGTGAGCTGGAGATAGGGCCAATGGAGATGTCTGGAGTGGTTTAGGTTGGAAGGACTACAGGCTGACCAAATTTGAAGTTGTTTGGAAAAGTTTTGAATAGGGTTCATGTGTAAACTGCCATACTGGTCCAGAAACTTGATCTGCTCGTGGCACTCATATGGTAGATCTGATGGAGCTGAAATTTGGCATGGTGGAGTCATATGAGGTAGAGAGGATGCCATAAAAATTTCATGGCAGTTGGCCACTCCTAGCTGGCACTTCCTTCACAAGGGTTTCAGAAATGCAGTAACTTGGCAGAGCCTTGTTGCTAAAAAGTTGTACTGGCCAATGTGATATTTTTGGATATTGTGGCTAGATAGGATCCCTAATATCTCAGGAAATTTATTGGGAATTTTCTGAGTTAGGAAAATAGGGGTTGCTTCACAATTGACCAATTCTGACCAGAGAGAAAATAATTATTCTGGCCAAAATTTTGTATTGAACAATGGAATATTTTTGAAGACTATGGGATTATATGATGATAAGAAGGTGTGACAAGAGTTTGGGATTTTATTGATCATCCAAACTATAGGTTGCTTCACAACCCATAGTGATGACATAATTCCCAAAGGAATAAAAGAATTATTGGAAAGTATTAGAAAATTGGATTGTGGTCCAAAAGGTGTATGACATGGTGTTGGCAAGATTTAGACAAGGTGATGAGAGCTTTGGGTTACTTAGGAAAAGATTCAAGGATTCATAAGTCCATAGTTGACTGAAAACCCAACCAAAATGCAAACAAAACCAAAAATATTTCGAAAAGAAAAAGTTGCCAAAAACCAGGGTGTCACAAACCTACCCCCTTAGGATGAATCTCGTCCTCGAGATTCGGTTGCTCAGGGAACAGGTACGGGTATGCGGATCTTAGGAAATCTTCTCTTTCCCAGGTAGCCTCTTCCTCAGTATGGTGCTCCCACAATACCTTGTAAAACTTGATCACCTTACTCCTGGTAGTCCTTTCCATCTCATCCAAGATTCTGATAGGTTTCTCTTCGTAGGTCAGATCCTTAGCCAGTTCTAGCTCTCTCATATCTGCCTGCTTGATCGGTGGTGCAATGCACTTTCTTAACTGTGATATGTGGAAAACATCGTGAATATCAGATAACTCCGGTGGTAGTTCCAACTGATATGCTACCCTGCCTTTCCTAGCAATTACTGGAAAGGGACCGATGTATCTTGGTGCAAGCTTTCCCCGGGTATGAAACCTCTTTACTCCCTTCATGGGGGTTACTCGAAGGTAAGCATATTCTCCGGGCTCAAAAGTCACTTCTCGGTGCTTTGGGTCATAGTAGCTCTTTTGGCGGGACTTGGCTGCTCGAAGACGCTCCTGAATATCCTTGACCTGCTTCTCAGCCTCGAGCATCAAGTCCGTGCCAAAGATACAGCTATCTCCTGTCTGGGACCAATTCAATGGGGTGCGGCACTTCCGCCCATATAGTGCTTCAAATGGTGACATCTTGAGACTTGACTGATAACTGTTGTTATAAGAAAATTCCGCATTGGGTAGGCTATCTTCCCATTTGGGTCCATGGGTGAGAGCACGGGATCGAAGCATATCTTCCAATATCTGGTTCACTCGTTCGGTCTGTCCATCTGTCTGTGGATGATATGATGTGCTATGCTTTAGCACGGTTCCCAAGGCTTGGTGCAATCGCAACCAGAATGCTGAGGTGAATAAGGAGCCCCTATCTGAGGTGATAGACTTGGGTACTCCATGAAGGCTGACTATCCGGGACATGTAGAGTTGTGCAAGCTGATTTGCATTAAAAGTGGTCTTTGCCGGAATAAAGTGAGCCACTTTCGTGAGTATATCCACAATGACCCATATAGCATCATGGCCTCTTGTTGACTTGGGTAGTCCAACAATGAAGTCCATGCATATGTCGTCCCACTTCCACTGGGGAACTGGTAAAGGTTGTAGTAGCCCAGCGGGTTTCTGGTGTTCAGCCTTGACTTTGTTGCAGATGTCGCAGCAGGCGACATAGTATGCTATGTCCCTTCGCATCCCTGGCCACCAAAAGGTTTCTCTCAGATGCTGATACATCTTTGTGCCTCCCGGGTGGATAGAGTACGCGGACTCATGAGCTTCTCTCAGTATTTGCTGCCTCAGGTTATTCTGATCGGGCACACATATCCGTTTCTCAAACCATAAGGTGCCTTGGTCATCCACACGGAAAGACTTGGCTTTCCCTTGCTGCATCAGCTCCTTGATCTCTTTTATTCCTTCATCTGGCCCTTGAGCCTTCTTAATTTCTTCCATAAGTGTTGGAGTAATCTCCAAAGTATCCGGGTTAACCGGGCCGCATAGCACCATGTTTAGCTTGGCAAACTCCTCTTGCAGCCTTGGCTAGATGTGGTCTTGTTTTCTACTGAGAGCATCAGTGACCACATTAGCCTTTCCCGAATGATAATTTATTCCAATGTCATAATCCTTGACCAATTCAAGCCATCTTCGCTGTCAGAGGTTCAAGTCCGGCTGAGTGAAAATATATTTGAGACTCTTGTGGTCTGTATATATTTCACATCATTGCCCAATAAGGTAATGCCTCCAAATCTTTAAGTCATGAACCACGGCTGCTAATTCCAGATCATGTGTGGGGTAGTTTTCTTCGTGAGGTCATAGCTGTCTGGATGCATATGCTACAACCTTTCCTTCTTGCATTAACACGCAGCCGATTGCACGTCTGGAAGCATCGCAATATATATCAAAGCTCTTGTGAATGTCTGGAAGAACTAAGACAGGTGTTGTAGTTAGCCTTGTCTTTAGCTCTAGGAAGCTGCTGTCACACTCCGCCGTCCAGACAAACCTTTGATTTTTCTTTAGCAATTCTGTCAGTGGCTTAGCTATCTTGGAGAAGCCTTCTATGAAACGACGGTAATAGCCTGCCAATCCCAGAAAGCTACGGACTTCGGTCACCGAGGCTGGTGTCTTCCAATTCAGTACTGCGGTTACTTTGCTGGGGTCGACGGCTACTCCTTGTTCTGACAGAATATGCCCTAGAAATCCCACCTCTTTTAGCCAAAATTCGCATTTACTGAACTTGGCATACAGACGATGGGTCCTTAATCTTTCCAAGACAGCACGGAGGTGTTGTTTATGCTCTTCTTCATCCTTGGAATATATCAGGATATCATTGATGAACACCACCACGAATTTGTCCAGGAAATCCATGAAGACCTTGTTCATCATGCTCATGAAATAAGCTGGAGCATTCGTCAGTCCAAATGACATGACTGTAAACTCATACAAACCATATCGGGTGGTGAAAGCTGTCTTGGGTATATCCTCTTTTCTGATTTTTAGCTGATGATACCCGGTTCGGAGGTCAATCTTGGAGAATACCCGTCTCCATTCAGCTGGTCGAACAAATCATCAATGCGAGGGAGCGGGTACTTATTCTTGATGGTGACCTCATTCAGCTGGCGATAGTCTACGCACATTCATAGACTTCCATCCTTCTTCTCGACAAACAGTACGGGTGATCCCCATGGCGAGATGCTTGGGCGAATATACCCTTTTTGCAGCAACTCATCCAACTGCTTCTTTAATTCCACCAGCTCTGGGCTCGGCATACGATAGTATTTCTTGTAGATCGGGGCAGTACCGGGAATCACCTCAATTGCAAACTCTAATTCCCGGTCGGGTGGCATCCCTGGTAGTTCCTCGGGAAATACATCTGGAAATTCGCAAACTACCGGAATCAAGTTCATATCCGTACCGGTAGTTTGGTATGCCATTCCCTTTCTTGACATCATCTTGCTGGCAAGGAATTGAACTGTTTGTCCTGCCGGATTAACTAGTGTCACTGTCCTGGTGGCACAGTTGATGCACACCTGATGTGGTGTCAACCAGTCCATCCCCAGTATTACATCCAATCCAGGGGATTCAATGGCAACAAGTGTAGCTGAAAATTTAACTCCATGTATCAAAATTTCCAGACCTTTATATATTAGATTTGTTCTAAGCAGGGAGCCAGGGGATTGTACCACCATGATTTTATCCAAAAGCGAAGGAGAAAATTTGTGCAAGGTGGCAAAACTCCGCGAAATAAACGAATGGGAAGCCCCAGAATCGAATAAAGTTACTGCAGGTATGTCGTTAACAGAAAACATACCAAGGACTACGTCTGGAGCTTCGCAGGCTTCCTCGGCGGAGATATGATGGACGTGTCCATGGAAGACGTTATGGTTTGGGCGGCGTCCAATATTGTTGACTTGTGGCTTGAAGTTGGATACTGGCTTCCCGTTGTTGGCAGGGCACTGCTTGGAATAGTGTCCGCTTTGGCCGCAAGTAAAGCAGGTGTTATTGCGGCGGCAGTCCTCTATTACTGGCTGTTTGCCGAAGGTCTTATTCTGGCTAACCGTCTTATTGTTGTTGTTGCCATTGCTCCATGTGGGCTTGTATTCAGATGGGCCTGGCTGCCAGGTGCGTGGCTTCTACACAAACTGCTCACGGTTATCCTTCTTGGGTTCAAACTTCCGCTTTCGGTCATCATATCCGGACTTATGCTCTCGTTCAGCTATGAAAGCCTTGTTCACCAAAGTCTGGAAGTCCGGAAAGTCCAGCATACAGAGCTGACAACGGAGAGCGTGATTCAGTCCTCCCAGGAACCGATCAATCTTCCTTTCTTCGGTGGACACGTCATGGGTAGAGTACCGTGCCAGATTGTTGAACTTGTTCAGATACTCCCCCACGGACATATTTCCTTATGTAAGGGCAAGAAATTCCCTTTGCTTCACTTTCATTATGTCTGCAGGGATATGATACTTGCGGAATAGCTCCTTGAACTTCTCCCAGGAAATATCTTCTCCAGAAGGCCACATTGTTTTTGTGTTGTCCCACCATATAGCTGCTGGCCCTTCTAGGTAGTGAGTGACAAAAGGAACCTTATTTGATTCTTCACAGCGGGCTATGTCTAGCTTCTTTTCCATGGTCCTCAGCCAATCATCAGCTTCTATAGGGTCCACAGCCTGACCGAAACTAGGTGGCTTGGTGCGCTGAAAGTCAGACAACTTAGAGTGTGTTCCATTGTTGTTGTTATTCTGGCCCACCATAGCCTGCATACTTTTCAAAAATTCCATGAGATCCTGGTTTCTTTTATCTTCAAACATCCTCATGATCTGATCGGTGGTCGGTGCTTGAGGTGGTGGAGGTGGTAAGTCTTCTGGTGGTTGTCCTGCTTGTCTGGCCGATCGACGAACGGGGGTTCCATCGCCGCCTTGGCTACTAGCTCTCTTCATCCTAAATTTGTTCCCATTGCAAGATACCGAATCGATGAGCAACATCCATAAGGGAAACACAGTAATATGACACCAGAAAGAGAATTTACGAAAAAGGCGAATAAAGCATCAACATAATTATACAAGATAACCCAACATCATACACGGCAGGCTAGTAGGGGGATATCATGGCTAGACTGCTCATACGGCAGTTGACATATGCAGAGATGCATGCACTACAACTCAAGCCTCCACTCTAGTGGCGCGGGTGGCATGAACACTGCCAAACCGAAGGCTCCTCGTCATCTGATCCTGAGTCGGAATCGGAACTGATGATGTGGATCACATCCTTCGGATCAAAGGAAACACGACGACGCTGCTGGGACGGTTCTCCCTCCGAGGAAGAAGGAGCACGACGCCTTAGCATCGGAGCAGCTGAAGTGGCTAGGAGTGAGGCCCACTCTGCGGGAGTCTCACGTCGACTACCAGACGAAAATCCTGGTGGTGCAGTAGAGCTAGAAGGAGTATCAAACCTACGCGGAGGTGGAACTGGCGGTGGATACATAGGTGGGAATGTAGGCTGGGGTGAATATGGTACTGTAGTCGTGGCTGCAAGTGCCTCCTGGACACGAGACAGCTCCTCAGCCAAGGAAATGATCATACGATAACTGGCATTCAGATAACGAGATAAAACACCAGTCGCACGATCACTCGTCGGGTCAACTGGCGCGAAAATGACTCGCCCTGTCGTAGGCGACAGGGTGGGGTAGTGAAAGAAACCTGGATGAGTCTGCATCTCGACCTCGTGGAAGCGCAAGTCAGTGAGAGCATCCATCGCAGCAAACTGGATCGCCAGCTCCGGAGTAGAAGCCGTTCCACCCTGGGAGGAGCGAGAGTAGCTGCCAATATCCGAGCTCACGGTCAGGAAAGCCTCTGCGTGATACTCGTATACTGACTCGGCAAGCTGCTCCCAAAACACCTGGTATACTGGATATTCGCCGTTGGGGTACAGTCGAAGCCAGACGTTACGGAGCAGTACTGGAAAAGTGAACGGTGCTGGCTCATGATGGTAGTGGTATGGAACTGGTGCCATCTACACTCACAATGCCAACGGTTAGTAAAACAATGAATCATGATGCATGCTATGCAATAATCAAATGCAGCAAGCAAGATGCACACTCAAAGCCCTACACTAATCATGGTTCTAGCGCGGGTTAACTAGGGTGTCCTACAGTCAGCCTGGCTCTGATACCAAGCGTTGTGGCACCCCGGCTCAGCGAACCGGATTACCAGTGTTTCCAACCCAGAGATCATGTCTTCTGGAAACACATAACTACTTGGAACAGAACAGAACAGAACTTTATTGATAAACTTCGGGTACAAGCTCATATTATACATCGATAGCGAGGCCAAAGGCACACCTGGTACTATGACAATATCTACATTATTTATGAAACATAGCGGGCCTCGAAACTACTAGGGAAACTCTATGGCGTAGCGGAACATAGCGGAAACTCCATCCACAGGGACACTGCTGGGACACAGCCTAGTTAGCGTAGCACGATCCATCGGGACCTCCGTCCTCGACTTCTCCTGCATCTGGCATGATACGCCAGGTGAGTACTTTGAATGTACTCGCAAGCTCACGACAACCAAGTAATGCAACAAACAATAGCATGGCAATCAACATGTTAAATTCTTAAGTGATTCACCTACTGTCATCAGTTATCAACTTACTCTCTTTCGGGTTGTCCCACAACCCTCGGAATACTCATAAGCCATCGAGTACTTCCGAACACAAGACGAGTTCTTCCATCATTATTATCATTGTTACGGTTGACCACCTAGTGAGGCCTGGACGGACTGTCCAATACCGTGGACGCGCTATTCGAATAGATTTTTCACTCTGCAGAGGTTGCGCTCTTTACCCACATCATGAAGCACCTGGCCTCGTGATCCCATTCGGGTGGACCAGCGTTGCTCCAACGAAACCCACCTGACCCGTGACTCTCCCATCGTACCACCGGCATTCATCCTCCCCCGGAGTCCTGCCTTGGGTGGCCCCTGTGTCACCTCGTGACACACTGCCACCGTCGTGGCCAAACTAAACTGTCCCAAACGGGGACGCCGGCACAATACTCAACTGGGCTCACAGGGTTACCGCCGTCTACCTGATCAGGGCAGCACGCACGCATAACCCTCCCTGTCTGGAGGTACCGGTGAAAGAGCACGGAGCCAGACCAAGTCAAGGCCGTCCCATACCGGCAAATGTGGTTGCACGGATAAGCCCGGACAGGTGACTCCAGATCAACCGACTAAGTTTCATTAAGCAAGCATGTGGTTTATCACAATAACTTAAACTGGAAGCAACTAAGCATTTAAATTAAATTGCTATGAATTATTATATAGCAAATAAATGAACATAATGCATTGAAATATGCAATGCTATTGAAATGCTTCAAAAGATGGATGTCCTGGCTTGCCTTGCTCTGTTGGGTTGCCCAAGAACTCCTGGTCTTCAAAGTTACCAAAATTTCCCTCTGAAAACATTTTTAAACAACAATTTAAAATGTCACATAACACTATTTTGGCTACCAGAAATTCTGTGAGTAAGAGAAAAATACCAAACTTTACCAGAAATTAGAAGAGCTCAAGACAAACCAAGTGCAAAAAGAATCAATCAATTTGGGCTTAGGAATAAAAAGATATGGCCAGTCAAAGGTACTGGTCAAACTAGAAATTTAAATAAAACAGAAAAACCTGACAGGGGGCCACGTCGAAGGCGTAAAGTGGAGAGGCGTCTCCACTTACCGCTTCGAGCGCGCGCGGCTGAGCCACTGACGGGTGGGGTCCGCTCGTTTTAAAACAGAGAAGGGAGAGGGGGAACAGAGGGAGGCGGGGCTCCGGCGATCGCCGCCGGCGATCCAGGCGGCGGTGAGGTCGGGAGAGAGTGGGGATGGGACGAGCTCACCGTGGCGAACCCGCACGTACCCGCAGATCAGCAAGAGGTGGCCGGATGGCGTGGTCCCCTTCTTCTCCGGCGGCGGCAGCTTTCGGGACTCGTCGGCGGTGGCGAATCCGGCGAGGATTCGGCTGGGCAAGGGGTCGAGGAGGACCAGGGGACCTCACTGAGCTCGTGGGAGCAGTCGGACGAGGCTGGAATGGGGTGGAAGGTGCTGGTGGCGGAGCTCCTTCTGGCGGCAGAACTCCGGCGAGGGTGCGAGGCCAGAGGGCCTCTCGGCCATGGCTCAGCGCTCTGGGAGTCGATTTGTGGTGGAGGGAGTGGGATGAGGAGCTCGGAGGGTTGGCCGTGGCTTTATATAGGCCGGAGCGGATCTTGGGCGAGCTCTCTGGAAATGGCGAGGTGCGGAACACGTCGCCGGCGAGAGGACGCCGCGCTGGCTGGCTGTTTGCGGGCGACGGGACGGGAGAGAGCAGGAGGGAGTAATGGCGCGGTGGAGGCTAGCGGGGGAAGAAGACGAGCGCCAGAGCCATTGTGGCCGCACGGGCGCCACAGTGCCCGAGTGCGTGGCGGCCGTCGGGGAGGATTCCGGCGAGGGAAGGCTTCGGGAGAGGTGTGCGTGGACGGCATCGGCGAAGTCGGCACCAGCGGACACCGTCTGGCCACGCGGGACGGCCGGAATGACAGCACCCGACGCGGGCGAGCTACAGAGCACGCGTACTGACATGCCATCGTCGTGCTCACCACCGTGTCTGGCGCCTAGAGGCCGTGCAGGTCTAGCGCACCATGTCCAGTGCCTTCTCCTTTGATCACTTAGTGCCCCTGCATGCTTGGTTTGGCTAGGTTCACTCTGCTGTGAAGTGTAGCTTCAGCTACAGTTTCTGACAGCAATATTGAGAGAGATCTAAAGGAGAGGTGAGCTGGAGATAGGGCCAATGGAGATGTCTGGAGTGGTTTAGGTTGGAAGGACTACAGGCTGACCAAATTTGAAGTTGTTTGGAAAAGTTTTGAATAGGGTTCATGTGTAAACTGCCATACTGGTCCAGAAACTTGATCTGCTCGTGGCACTCATATGGTAGATCTGATGGAGCTGAAATTTGGCATGGTGGAGTCATATGAGGTAGAGAGGATGCCATAAAAATTTCATGGCAGTTGGCCGCTCCTAGCTGGCACTTCCTTCACAAGGGTTTCAGAAATGCAGTAACTTGGCAGAGCCTTGTTGCTAAAAAGTTGTACTGGCCAATGTGATATTTTTGGATATTGTAGCTAGATAGGATCCCTAATATCTCAGGAAATTTATTGGGAATTTTCTGAGTTAGGAAAATAGGGGTTGCTTCACAATTGACCAATTCTGACCAGAGAGAAAATAATTATTCTGGCCAAAATTTTGTATTGGACAATGGAATATTTTTGAAGACTATGGGATTATATGATGATAAGAAGGTGTGACAAGAGTTTGGGATTTTATTGATCATCCAAACTATAGGTTGCTTCACAGCCCATAGTGATGACATAATTCCCAAAGGAATAAAAGAATTATTGGAAAGTATTAGAAAAATGGATTGTGGTCCAGAAGGTGTATGACATGGTGTTGGCAAGATTTAGACAAGGTGATGAGAGCTTTGGGTTACTTAGGAAAAGATTCAAGGATTCATAAGTCCATAGTTGACTGAAAAACCAACCAAAATGCAAACAAAACCAAAAAGATTCCGAAAAGAAAAAGTTGTCAAAAACTAGGGTGTCACAACGGTAACTCGAGTGTCGTGAGCCAGCTAGTGTCCCATGTCCTACTTTACCTCACCAGCGACCCGACCGACGCTATGAGGGGCGCAGCTTGCCGCCGGAAATGGGTACGACGAAGCGAGACGAGCTCCACTTAGTATTAGGTTTACATTGTATGTAATAATATGGATTTAAGGTTTTTAATTTGATGTTTCCGAATGTAAAATACATTATTTGAGACGTGACCGGTCAGTGTCTGCGGACGCGTCCGGACGCACGTTTGAGTGATCGAATATGTAAGTTCCGGTTGTAGATGCTTTTAGGAATGACTAAATGACAACTAGACATGCCACGATACAAGTGGTTGAGGGCTGAAGAGAGCAACAGGGGAAGAGCGCTGACGTAAGAGCTGACGATGCAAGATGTTCAGAATTCCACGAATACATCGAGTCCCGTGCACGGCTGCACCGGTGCCATGATGTGGTCTTTTGGCTGATCAATGCCTTCACAACGACGGTGACGATGCTCCTCTCCGTGAATTCTTGGCTGCCGTTGGCTCGGCATGTCTTTTTGGTCTTTCCCGTGGTGGCTGCCTGTGCCGTTTCTATTTTATCACTGTCGGCGTCTTTTCTCTAGTCGTTTCTCTCGTTCTGGCCGTGTTTTGAAGGGTTTTTTTTTGCTGCAAAGCTTTAAATAGACAACTCGAGAAAAAACAAACTTTCTTTGGCAGCCCAGCTTTCACTAAAAGAAGCTATTCCACTAGATTTTTTCGGTTAGTGGATGGTGGTATCATGTTGATTCTTTATCTGACTATTAGTGGAAAGTTGAAGGTAGCATGTCGACTTCCGAAAATCCTGATGCAACCTTATTTACTAGTAGAACGCTCGTGCGTTGCCACGGGATTTAAAAACATTATAATGCTATTCACGAAGCTAAAATAATCGAGAACAATGTCGTCTCAGACTCCCAGCTATCACACATCTTTTTTTGACAATCAGCTAACACACATCATATTATCAAACACAATAATATGTTATTCGTAACTCAAAAATATATATTTTTAGGCTGGAATGAGTTGTGTGTTATTCATTCATTTCGGCATGATCCGAGTCCAAACATCACCAATAAAATCCGGCTGGTATCTAACCGAAGTTTTACATAACGTATACACACAACCCTGATATGGTATCTTTCACTTCTTTTTTTAGATTTGACATGGGACGCATCTCCTATCCTTTCTTTGTCTCTTTTCTTTCTTTATACGGGAAATTACACCAAATGACAAATAAACCACGATCGAATCTATGGAAGCATTGGTTTATACGTTCCTTTGAGTTTTGACTTTAGGGATACAAAAATCGCTATCTTCTTCCGAGAACTACCTACGATTCCACCCACTCAAACTAAAAGAATCAAATAATTTCATTTACTCCTTGGATAGCCGATAAGCAGCTCCATTAACTAAGCATTTCACTCATGCCACCCTGAACTCCTCCTTCGATCGGATGCACTCCTTTACCTCCTCCACAATAGGCCCATAGAGTGATTTATCCATTTCTGAGCTTCTTAACTTAGCTGTCACTATTTTTTGAGTCTGCCTTTAAGATAAGCTTTGCAACATCTAGTTCACCCTTAAGCTAAACAGCTCGTCTTAAAGCCTTGAGTTCAGCCAATTCAAGGTCCCCGACTGAAATGGCAATGCCCACGACTGAAAAAATATGTTACCATCCATGTGCGAGCGCATGTGTGTATGGGTGGTGTGCATATGCTGTTATCGGTACTTCTTTAAACTTTTATCAAGACATAGATCAATCATCTTGCCCTTTCTTTGATTCAAATATGAACACATCATAGAAATCTGGAGTATGTTTGTGTCAGCTATTCTCATTCCCTGACCAGTCGATTTCCTGTGTTCTTGGTGCTTTTACCTGTGGGGTCTATGTCTTTATTCATCTTGGCCAAAATCTTAGTGGTCTGTCTTGAGTTGTCAAATGTGCATGACGCACGTCAGATTCAAGCAGCCTTAAGGCATCTACACCCTAATTGTAAACAACTTGAAATATTGTTCTGCTTCTTAAGTTCTAGTAGTTTAAATCTTCTTGTACTTAGGACTACACATGTCATGGCTCTTAAGATGCTGAAATATAAATTCCATATAACGACAAGTACTCGAACCATACCGAGCAATTATTTTCTATGTTCAAAACAATATCAATACTTCCATGTGAAACACAGTTCTAAAACACGACGCATATATTATATTATCCGAGAACATTTGGAAAAAAATGATGTGTGTACTGGTATTTTTAAGAGCAAGACTAAGCCCCCACAAAACCAGATGAAGTACCAACCGTTTCAGTAACAATATTAACTCACTTTCCTAAAAGACAATATTAACTCACTCCCGAAAACTACCTAAGAAATAATTGCAAGTGATAGCAGAAATCGGTGCCCTACAGTAACGTTAAGCACATGCCCCCGTGATCGTCCCCCAGGGGGTGACACGGGCGGACACCCAATCTCGCCGCAGCCTGCTCAACTCTCCCTCGCCCATTCTCTCGCCGCCGCCGGTAGGCCCTACCGGGCGAAGCCCCGATGTGGGTTGGCAGCGGCGGGGCAGCTCCACGTCTCCTTTTCCTCCCTCTATCTCCCCTCTAGTCCTCCTAAACCGTAGCTCCGTAGTTGCGCCACGCGCAGGGGTCCCTGCTCTCCTTCGTCCAGCTCGGCTGGGCGCCGGCCTGTAGCTCTCTGTCCGCAATGATATAGGCTCGCAACTGCTTCACCCCACCCGTGGTGCAGAGCCACCATCCCTCGAGCTCGCCTCTGCCCAGAACCAGCTGGAAGTCGGGGTCGTTGACTGAGAGAGGCTGCGACCAGGGGGGCTAGGGTCCTCTATCCGCTCCAAAGATGGGGCTCCTTCGTCGATGCTGCTCGTCCATGGGGGGTGGGGGTGGTTGTGAGCGCACTTAGCTATGGTCAGATCTGACCGAGAACATGGGTTGGTGTCGTTCAGGTTCTGCAAAGGTGTCGTGTTGGCTCTCCCATGTGGTCGAACCTCTTTGAAGGCCGATGGTGGTGCGGGAGTTTTGGTTCTCGGATGCCGGGGCGATGGTCTGCCTTGTTTGCTTTTCTCAGCATGCATCTTGGCGGTGATGATGGAGGCATCTTCTAGTCGCGTGGGCGACGGAGGATGTAGCGTTGGGTGATCCTGGTGTCGGTGGTGCCTCGGCAGTGGCGATTCCCTGATCGTGCTTTGGAGGTCTTGTTTGTCGGCGGCATGTCTTCCCTTGGGGTGGGCAGGTGCTCGGGACTACTCGGTGTGGCGTGGATGAGAGGAGTCGGGTGAAAGCCTGGTGCTCCGGCGCTAGTGACGACGGTGCTTGTGGGTGTCGCGTCCTTCTTGAGGGCTTCGTTGTGGCCCTCTTACCGAGCCAGGGCTTCGGGTGAAAACCCTTGACCCTCTCATCAGTCTCGGCGATGGCGACACGTTGTGTTGCTCCCCTCCTGAGGGCATCGTCATGGAGCCTAGGTTTCTCTGGTGGGCCATGTCATCATCGACGGATGTTTTCAGATTTTGGCTTGGAGCTCCCTCGGCTTTGGCATGGGAGGATTCACTTGCCTCCTAATATTTTACACGGGTCTTCGTTGGTTCTGCTCGCAGCCCTCGTTTTTCGTAGGCAGGCTTGGCTCCATGATCCGGAGCAGGAGGGCAGGGGGTCCTCTCGGTGGCAACTTGGTGTGAGCGGCAAAACAAGGTCCGGCGATTTCCCTTGGCGTCGATTCTCCTTCCTTGTCGGTTGTCTAGGTTGCTTTGTGCTATGGTGTGGTCTCTCATGTATTCATGTATCTTTCTTTGGTCTGCTTTGTAAGAGGATCTCCTCATCACCATGTATCGGTTTGGTTGTGGTGCTTTATATATAAACGGGGCAGAAGCCTTTTTCGGCATATATGAAAAATGATTTGTACATTACAGCAAATCACCATATACAAATAAAAAGTTGTTTATAAAAGTGATCTGTAAATTACAAAAGTGATTCCCATCATATTTTCCTTGTGCTCTATGTGGATTATAGGTTTGTCTTAGGTGCACGATGAGAAATTTAATTGCTTCCGAGAACAGAAAGATAGCAAATGAAAAAACAGTTGTTGGCCGCACGACCCAGGTTTGCAGCATACAAATAGATACAAATAGACTATGTATGTACTACAACCTTATAAGATACAAATCAGAAGAATATACATTAATATTCCATATTGCAGGGGAAACAAATATGAGGCACAAAGTAGAGAGAAACACGTGCCTACAACACACGTGTAGGATATAAGATTACCCGGACAAAAATCTTCCTCGTGAGAAACATATTGATGTCGGATGCATATAAGAATTATATCTTTTCCCTATAAGATTGCCCTCTCGGGAAGAAAATGGAGGCCCTGAGACGTGTTAGCAAAAGGAGAATGTCAAAATTCGCTAGGCTTTCGGTACTCCTGGGTACAAATATTTTGCTAAAAAATACCAAGATCACATTCTGATTATTTGCTTGCATTTTAAATATGAATTCTTCCTATTCTCGAAGGCATTTTATACCGAAAAAATAAAAAATAAAAACTAAAGGAGAAGAGCAAGCTATCTCTTGCAGTATGTTGATTCGGTGACAAAGCACCACACACAGATCACTACAACTGAAATTGATGCCTCCATAAAAAAACTTCAATAGGGCCAACATCAGTTAAGAACGAGTCCGAATGAACTACAACGTTATGAGGCATTATGACAAGAAATGAGAACCGAATAAATAGATCATATATGTAGATCAAAGATGAAGCGTACTCATTTATAAGTAAGAATGGATTTACTCTAGAAAATTGCGAGGAATTAATCAACATGTCAAAAGAGAATCAGGAGTAAATCACAAAGCCTGTTTCAGCCACCGGAGGAAGAAGTCTGATACTTATCATCAAAGAAGCATGTTCAACGCACGGCCTGCGGTATGTATGCCTTGAGAGCGTGTCATAGCTGTACACCAGCTGCTACCTGGACACAGAGGCGCCGATGTTACCCCTCATGGCCTCCACCTCTTGCATGATCTGCAAGTGGCTCCCGTGCAACGTGTCCGCCAGAGCTTATCCAACATGTGTGTCACGCCGGAAGACTCCATCGACTCATTGATCAATCCCCACGTCGCGAACACCCCCACGCATACCGAGGGACCTAGAAAGCCACCACAAGGAGCGTCAACGGACAACGACAACGCCACAACAGACTATGCTATGAGCCTATCATCAGAAGGAGGAGGAGGGAAGGTGAGGTAGTACCAGGATGTACTCGGAGGGAGCGTGTGATGCATGTGGGGAGACGGGCCAGATGGTCGAGGAGAGGTACAGTGGGAGGTCGAGCCCGACAGGGGGCGCATGAGCTAGGCCTACCGCACGGTGGAGGCAACGCACGTGACAAAGAAGTGATGTTAATTTCAATATCAAGTGGAATACCCATGTCATCCTCCATGCTCGATGGGGATTGCCTCGTTATCGAGTCATAACCGTAGGGAAGTTTCGATAGCACCGACTGCTCTAAATGCTTCTCCATGATCTCCTTGCATCTTCCAACAGATCAAACCCAACAAGGGAGCGTCATAGCCAAAAAATAAGCACAAACAACCAATAGACGGTCCAATCAATTAGAGAGATACCTCTTGGCGAATCGCTGCTCCTGCTGCGTCAACCAGCTCAAGAGGCCGTCCGAATTGGAGAGGTGTGCCATGTACTTCTCAATCTACAGACAACAGCACGATGAGGTCAAGTAATTGCCTAATGCAACATTTCGGTCAGTAAGTTAACCATTGTGCGGTACAGACTACAAAGACTGAATTCACTCTGACCTTTGCAAGAGGAGGCGTAGGTAGGAGCAGAGCAGGAAGAGCGTGCAAAGCTCCATCTGGTACCGCGAGACCACCTGGTCGTTGATGTCATTATCTGTGAAGAATCAGAAACATTTAGTATTGTGAAGAACGACGAGACAACCAATGGCCATAGGGTACGGGAGACGAGGGCGGAGTTGAACTGGAGGATCTCTAGCGCGACCTTCTTGTTGTGCCAAGCCCGCTTCATTAGCTCCACGTCCGTGGTCGCCGCGGACTGCGCGGCCACAGATTCCTTGTCCTTGCACGAAGACATCGCCGTCACTCCTTTCCTCTCTCGCTAACTGGTGAAGCAAGCGCCAACGCTGCTCCTCGCTGCCCGCAATGCAACCACGCCATGCCCTGCCGTGGGGTTTCGCAAGGCGGCGACGGCGTCCTCCCACGAGCAGGGCGCCTCGGAGGTCGGTGGAGGAGGAAGACGATGTGGTGGTGGCTCCTCTCGGACCTCTACGTCCGCGATTGTGGACCTCGGAGGTGACCTGGCGGCGGCGGCTACTCTTGGATCTCAGCAGCGGCGAATGGCTCCGCTATGATGGTTGAGGCGTCTTGACGATCAACTTTAGGAAACAAATCGAGGGGAGGCTGATTTTTTTTGTTATGTGCGAGCGGGAGAGACGAAAAAAACAAATGACGGTGGGAGAAGAGACAAAAAAAACCAAGCGAGGGTGGGTGGTGAGGCGAAAAGAAACGTGGAACGGAGACTACCAAGTCCCCTTTTAGGAGAGTAGAGATTAGATTAGAGTAGAGATTTGTTTGTCATGATTTAGATGTTAATTTCCTTAAAATCTGTTATTTGTTTCCTGAAAACCTGTTGTTTGTTTCCTAAAATAAATTGCACTAATGAGAGGGATTGATTGATTTGGATAAGTTAGGAAAGTTAGATTAAAATCTGTTATTTGTTTCCTAAAAATATGCTACTTGTTTCCTAAAACAAATTGCACTAATTAGAGAGATCGATTGATTTGGATAACTTAAGAAAGTTAGATCTTTGATTTGTTATACTTAGGAAAGTGCTGGTTTGTGATAAAAAAAGTCAAGAGAAAAATAAACCGATGGGCCAGGGTGGGAGGGGGTGGTGGGAGGGGAGACTAAAAAAACCAAATGAAGGTGGGAGGGGAGACGAAAATAAATCGGTGAACGCCGGCTACCAACTCCCCCTTTAGGAGTAGAGATCGTGGATCTTTGCTGTTTTATAAATTTTCCCCCAAAATATTCAATCAAAACCATATTTGGTGCGCCACCTTGCATGCGCTCGTCAGTTGTCCAAAGACCTCTGCTTTGTGTATGGTTATGAGGGATTTATGGGATTTACCTGGGGAGGAGATTTTTCAGCATATTGGAACTGATTGGTTGCTAATTCTTTTGGGCCAATTGAGTTCAACGCTACATGAAAAAATAATTTTCATTTTTTTGGCAAGCTTGGCATTTGAGTGACTTGATCTTTGGGAAAGGAAAGGATGTATCGGTCTCTGCTAGCTTTGTGGCTAATTATTGGTCGTCCTTTATTTCATGTCACATCTGTATTGTGGTGGATTCAAATAATAAAGGTAAATGAGTGTTGTCTGGATTAAACAATAATCTTGTTTCTCTAAAGACTCAGGTGTTCTGGCAACCCCCACCTTCCAGTTACATCAAGGTCAATGTCGATGCAAGCTTCATGGAAAGCATTAGCGCTGCAAGTGTTGGGGTGGTGGCCAGGGACTCCTCTGGGAAGGTCGCATTTCCTCGTGGGATTTAATTGGGATTTGTACAAGTGTGAAGGAATCGGAATTTCGAGCTTGTCTTGCCCGTGTTTATATAGGTATTACCTTCCATAATACCATTATTTTAGAGATTGATTGCGCTATTGTGCCTGCGGCCCTGACAAATAAAAAATTTGACAGGTCCCCTCAGGTCCATTTGAATAAGGAAGCGATAAGTATATCAAAGCTTATAAATAGTTTCAAAGTCCCCAAGATTAATCGATTGGCCAACGTACTGGCTCATCAGATTGCGAAGTTAGCTTTGGTAATAGATCAGATGGTGTCCTTGTTAACAATGTTCCGCCCAGCATGGTCAAATCTGTAATGAACAATTATAATAACTATTGTATTTAATTAATATATGAGGTGGTATTAACAAAACATATTTCGTTGACTTAATCAATATACACACCATTTATTAAAAAAGTCAATTTGCGTTCACTTTTCAGCATACAAAAGTGCATTTTTTTGCGGGTAAGTGTATTTAACAACCAGTTTCCTATTCTTCAGCAGACTTAAATGTTTTTGAGACTTATTCGGACCTTGGATCGACGAGGTAGAAGACAATTACACAAAGTAATTGATTACCACGAAAATAAGTAGATCAATTGATCGTTTAGTGAATGTTGGAGGGTGAATGTGTTGAGGAACGTTGCATGGGAAACAAAAAATTTCCTACGCACACACAAGATCTATCCATGGAGATGAGCATCTACGAGAGGGGAGATCGGATCCACATACCCTTGTAGATCGCTAAGCGGGAAGCGTTAAGAATCGCGGTTGATGTAGTCGAACGTCTTCGCGATCCAAATCGCAAGCCGTCCCGCGATCCAATCACGATCTAGTGCCGAACGGATAGCACCTCCGCGTTCAGCACACGTACAGCTCGATGACGATCTCCGCCTCCTTGATCCAGCAAGTGAGGGCGGAGAGGTAGATGAGTTCTCCGGCAGCACAACGGCGTGGTGGCGGTGGTGGTGGAGCAATCTCAGCAGGGCTACGCCTAGCGCTACCGAAACCGCGAACGGAGGAGAAAACGATCTAGGGAGAGAGAGGGGTGCCAAGGGCTTCGTGTGTGCTCTTGGGGTGCCCCTCCCCTCTATATATAGGTGGAGGGGCGTGGAGATCAGCCCCTCCAAGCCCTAGGGCGCAGCCAAGGGGGAGGAGTTGGACTCCTAGTCCAATTCCCTCCCTTTCCATAAACAGGTGGACTTTCCACCTCTCCCAAGCCACATGAGCCTTGAGGGACTTGTGTGCCTGGCCCCATAAGGCCAGGGCGCTTCCCCTCAGCCTATGCAAACCCTTGGGACGTGGTGGAACCCTTGGTGGACTTCCGGACTCCTCCGAAAGTTTCCGGAACCTTCTAGAAGCTTCCCAATACAATACCGGAAAAACCCGAAACTTTTCCGGTAGCCAAAATATGACTTCCCATATATAAATGTTTACCTCCGGACCATTCCGGAACTCCTCGTGACGTCTGGGATCTCATCCGGGACTCCGAACAACCTTCGGTCACCAACATACATAACTCAATAATACTGAAACGTCACCGAACGTTAAGTGTGCAGACCCTGCGGGTTCGAGAACTATGTAGACATGACCGAGACACCTCTACGGTCAATAACCAATAGCGAGACCTGGATGCCCATATTGGTTCCTACATATTCTACGAAGATCTTTATCGGTTGAACCTCTATGTCAAGGATTCAGCTAATCCCGTACGCTGTTCCCTTTGTTTATCGGTATGTTACTTGCCCGAGATTCGATCGTCGGTATCTCCATACCTAGTTCAATCTCGTTACCGGCAAGTCTCTTTACTCATTCTGTAATACAAGATCCCGTGGCTAACTCTTTTGTCACTTTGCTTGCAAGGCTCATTGTGATGTTGTATTACCGAGTGGGCCCTGAGATACCTCTCCGTCACACGGAGCAACAAATCCTAGTCTTGATCCATGTCAACTCAACAGACACCCTCGGAGATACCTATAGATCATCTTTATAGTCACCCAATTACGTTGTGACGTTTGATACACACAAGGTACTCCTCCGGTGTCAGTGAGTTACATGATCTCATGGTCATATGAACACATACTTGACACGTAGAAAACAATAGCAATAAACTGACACGATCATATGCTACGTTCATAGTTTGGGTCTTGTCCATCACATCATTCTCCTAATGATGTGATCTCATCATCAAATGACAACTCTTGTCCATGGCTAGGAAACCACAACCATCTTTGATTGACGAGCTAGTCCATTAGAGGCTTACTAGGGACACATTGTTGTCTATGTACCCACACATGTATTTGAGTTTCCAATCAATACAATTATAGCATGGATAATAAACATCTATCATGAACAAGGAAATATAATAATAACTATTTTATTATTGCCTCTAGGGCATATTTCCAACAGTCTCCCACTTGCACTAGAGTCAATAATCTAGCTCATATCACTATGTGATTTACATTGTAATGAATCTAACACCCATACAGTTTTGGTGTTGACTATGTTTCCCTCGTGGAAGAGGTTTAGTCAATGGATCTGCAACATTCTGATCCGTGTGTACTTTGCAAATATTTATGTCTCCTCCCTCGATGTAATCGCGGATGGAGTTGAAGCGTCGCTTTATGTGTCTGGTCCTCTTGTGAAACCTTGGTTCCTTGGCTAGAGCAATGACACCAGTGTTGTCACAGAACAGGGTCATTGGGTTTAGTGCACTGGGCACTACTCCAAGATCCGTCATGAACTGCTTCATCCAGACACCTTCCTTTGCCGCCTCCGAGGCAGCTATGTACTCCGCTTCGCATGTAGAATCAGCTACCACACTTTGCTTGGAACTGCACCAGCTTACCGCTCCTCAATTGAGAACAAATACGTATCCGGTTTGAGACTTAAAGTCATCCGGATCAGTGTCAAAGCTTGCATCGACGTAACCCTTTACGACGAGCTCTTGATCACCTACATAAACGAGAAACAGTTCCTTAGTCCTTTTTAGGTACTTTAGGATATTCTTGACCGCCGTCCAGTGATCCACTCCTGGATTACTTTGAAACCTTCCGGCCATACTTATGGCAAGGCTGACGTCTGGTCTTGTGCACTGCATTTCATACATGATAGAGCCTATCGCAGAAGCATAGGGGATGAGACTCATCTTTTCTCTATCCTCTACAGTTACTGGGCATTGAGTCTTACTCAACTTCACACCTTGTAACACAGGCAAGAACCCTTCCTTGGACTGATCCATTTTGAACTTCTTCAAAACTTTATCAAGGTATGTGCTCTGTGAAAGTCCTATCAAGCGTCTTGATCTATTTCTATAGATCTTGATGCCTAATATGAAAGCAGCTTCTCCTAGGTCCTTCATTGAAAAAATCTTGTTCAAATATTCCTTCACGCTTTCCAAAAATTCTATATTGTTTCCAATCAGTAATATGTCATCCACATATAAAACCAGAAACACTATAGAGTTCCCACTCACTTTCTTGTAAATACAAGCTTCTCCATAAACTTGTATAAACCCAAACGTTTTGATCACCTCATCAAAGCGCTTATTCCAACTCCGAGATGCCTGCACCAGTCCATAAATGGATCGCTGGAGCTTGCAAACTTTGTCAGTATTCTTTGGGTCGACAAAACCTTCTGGTTGCATTATATACAACTCTTCCTCAAGGAAACCGTTGAGGAACGCTGTTTTGACATCCATCTGCCAAATTTCATAATCGAAAAATGCAGTATTGCTAACATGATTCTGACGGAGTTTAGCATCACTACGGGAGAGAAAGTCTCATCGTAGTCAATTCCTTGAACTTGTGAAAAACCCTTTGCCACAAGTCGAGCTTTATAGACGGTGACATTACCGTCCGCGTCCGTCTTCCTCTTAAAGATCCATTTATTCTGAATGGCCTTCTGCCCTTCAGGTAATACTTCCAAAGTCCACACTTTGTTTTTATACATGGATCCTATCTCGGATTTCATGGCCTCTAACCATTTGTTGGAATCCGGGCCCACCATCACTTCTCCATAGCACGTAGGTTCATCGTTGTCCAACAACATGACCTCCAAGACAGGGTTACCATACCACTCAGGAGCAGTACGTGCCCTTGTCGACCTACGAGGTTCGATAGTAACTTGATTCGATGCTTCATGATCACTATCATTAGCTTCCTCTTCAACTGATGTAGGCTTCAGAGAAACATTTTTCTGCGATGCGCTACTCTCTGGTTGAAGTGAAGGTTCAACAACCTCATCAAGTTCTATCTTCCTCCCACTCAATTCTTTCGAGAGAAACTCTTTCTCGAGAAATGACCCGTTCTTAGCGACAAACACTTTGCCTTTGGATTTGAGATAGAAGGTGTACCCAACCGTCTCTTTTGGGCATCCTATGAAGACGCATTTCTCCGCTTTGGGTTCCAGCTTTTCGGGCTGAAGGTTTTTGACATAAGCATCGCATCCCCAAACTTTAAGAAACGACAACTTTGGTTTCTTGCCAAACCACAGTTCATACGGCGTCGTCTCAACGGATTTAGATGGATCCCTATTTAAAGTGAACGCAGCTGTCTCTAACGCATAACCCCAAAACGATAGCGGCAAATCGGCAAGAGACATCATAGACCGCACCATATCCAATAAGGTTCGATTACGACGTTCGGACACACCATTACGCTGTGGTGTTCCAGGTGGCGTCAATTGTGAAACAATTCCACATTGTCTTAAGTGATTGCCAAACTCATAACTCAGATATTCTCCTCCTCGATCAGATCGTAGGAATTTAATCTTCTTGTTACGATGATTCTCAACTTCACTCTGAAATTGCTTGAACTTTTCAAACGTTTTAGACTTATGTTTCATTAAGTAAATATACCCATATCTACTTAAGTCATCGGTGAAGGTGAGAAAATAACGATATCCACCGCGCGCCTCAATGCTCATCGGACCGCACACATCAATATGTATGATTTCCAACAAGTCACTTGCCCGTTCCATTGTTCCAGAGAACGGGGTCTTAGTCATCTTGCCCATGAGGCATGGTTCACATGTGTCAAGTGATTCAAAATCAAGTGACTCCAAAAGTCCATCAGTATGGAGTTTCTTCATGCGTTTTACACCAATATGACCTAAGCGACAGTGCCACAAGAAAGTGATACTATCATTATCAACTCTACATCTTTTGGCATCAATGTTATGAACATGTGTATCATCACTATCGAGATTCAATAAGAATAAACCCCTCACAATGGGTGCATGACCATAAAAGATATTACTCATATAAATAGAACAACCATTATTCTCTGACTTAAATGAGTAACCATCTCGCGATAAACAAGATCCAGATATAATGTTCATGCTTAATGCAGGAACTAAATAACAATTATCCAGGTTCATCACTAATCCCGATGGTAATCGAAGAGCGAGCGTGCCGACGGCGATCACATCAACCTTGGAACCATTTCCCACGCGCATCGTCACTTCGTCCTTTGCCAGCCTCCGTCTATTCTGCAGTTCCTGTTTTGAGTTGCAAATGTGAGCAACCGAACCGGTATCAAATACCCAGGCACTACAACGAGAGTTGGTAAGGTACACATCAATAACATGTATATCATATATACCTTGTTTGGTGTTGGCCACCTTCTTGTCGGCCAGATACTTGGGGCAGTTTCGCTTCTAGTGGCCAGTACCCTTGCAATGAAAGCACTCAGTTTCTGGCCTGGGTCCAGCCTTGGGTTTCTTCACGGGAGGGGCAACTGCTTTGCCACTCTTCTTGGAGTTACCCTTCTTGCCCTTGCCATTCTTCTTGAAACTAGTGGTTTTATTGACCATCAACACTTGATGCTCCTTCTGGATTTCAGACTCAGTGACTTTCAGCAACGCAAACAGCTCGGCGACTGACTTGTTCATCCCTTGCATGTTATAGTTCAACACAAAGCTCTTGTAGCTAGGTGGCAGCGATTGAAAAACTCTGTCAGTGATCGCCTCCGGCAGGAGGGCAATTCCCAACTCAGCCAGACGGTTGGAATACCCAGACATTCTGAGTATGTGCTCACTAACAGACCCGTTCTCCTCCATTTTGCAAGCATAGAAATTATCGGAGGTCTCATACCTCTCGATCCGGGCATCCTTCTCAAAGATAAACTTCAACTCCTGGAACATCTCATATGCTCCATGATGTTCAAAACGCCTTTGAAGTCCCGTCTCTAAGCCATACAACATAGCACACTGAACTATTGAGTAATCATCCGAACGCGACTGCCAGGTGTTCGCAACATCTGGAGACGACACTGGAGCGGGTGGCTCACCGAGCGGTGCATCAAGGACATAAGCCTTTTGGGAAGCCGTGAGGATAATCCTCAGATTACGGGCCCAGTCTACAAAGTTACTTCCATCATCTTTCAGCTTAGCTTTCTCTAGGAACGCATTGAAATTCAGGGAAACTACTGCGCGAGCCATTGATCTACAACATAAAATTTGCAAAGACAACTTAGACTATTGTTCAAGATAATGAGTTTAGTTAATCATATTACTTAAAAAACTCCCACTCAAATTGACATCCCTCCGGTCATCCAAGTCCTACATGATCCAAATTCACCAACCCAAGTCCGATCATCACGTGAGATGAGGTGGTTTCAATGGTGAACATCTCCATGTTGATCATATCTACTATATGACTCATGTTCGACCTTTCGGTCTCTTGTGTTCCGAAGCCATGTCTGTACATGCTAGGCTCGTCAAGTTTAACCCGAGTGTTCCACATGTGCAACACTGGCTTGAACCCGTTGTCTGTGAACGTAGAGTCTATCACACCCGATCATCACGTGGTGTCTCGAAACGACGAGCTTTCGCAACGGTGTACACTCGGGGAGAACACAATTTTATCTTGAAATTTTAGTGAGGGATCACCTTATATTGCTACCGTCGTCCTAAGCAAAACAAGGTGCATGAAAGGATTAACATCACATGCAAATCATAAGTGACATGATATGGCCATGATCTTTGTGCTTTTGATCTCCATCTTGAAAGCACCGGCATGATCTCCATCGTCACCGGTATAACACCATGATCTCCATCATCTTGATCTCCATCAACGTGTCGCCATGAGGTTGTCGCGCCAACTATTGCTTCTACAACTATTGCTAAGTCATAGCGATAAAGTAAAGCAAAAAGGCGAAAATAAATTAAAGAAAACCCTATGGCTCCTGCCGGTTGTCGTACTCATCGACATGCAAGTCGTGATAATCTATACAAAACATGATCATGTCATACATCACATATATCTCATCATGTTTCTGGCCATATCATATCACATCATACCCTGCAAAAACAAGTTAGACGTCCTCTAATATGTTGTTGCATGTTTTACGTGGCTGCTATGGGTATCTAGCAAGAACGATTCTTACCTACGCAAAACCACAACGGTGATATACAAGTTGCTATTTCACCTTCTACAAGGACCGCCTCTGTCGAATCCGATTAACCTAAAGTGGGAGAGACAGACACCTGCCAGCCATCTTATGCAACAAAATTACATGTCAGTCGATGGAACCGGTCTCTCGTACGTGGACGAGTAACGTTGGTACGAGCCGCTTCATACCACAATACCGCTGAATCAAGAAAAGACTAAGGAGGGAAGCAATCTGAATATCAACGCCCACAAACTCCTTTGTGTTCTACTCGTGATCTCATCTACGCATAAACCTGGCTCTGATATCACTGTTGAGGAACGTTGCATAGGAAACAAAAAATTTCCTACGCACACACAAGATCTATCCATGGAGATGAGCATCTACGAGAGGAGAGATCGGATCCACATACCCTTATAGATCGCTAAGCGGGAAGCGTTAAGAAACGCGGTTGATGTAGTCAAACGTCTTCGCGATCCAAATCGCAAGCCTTCCCGCGATCCAATCACGATCTAGTGCCGAACGGATGGCACCTCCGCATTCAGCACACGTACAGCTCGATGACGATCTCCGCCTCCTTGATCCAGCAAGTGAGGGTGGAGAGGTAGATGAGTTCTCCGGCAGCACAACGGCATGGTGGCGGTGGTGGTGGAGCAATCTCAGCAGGGCTACGCCTAGCGCTACCGAAACCGCGAACGGAGGAGAAAACGATCTTGGGAGAGAGAGGGGCGCCAAGGGCTTCGTGTGTGCTCTTGGGGTGCCCCTCCCCTCTATATATAGGTGGAGGGGCGTGGAGATCAGCCCCTCCAAGCCCTAGGGCGCAGCCAAGGGGGAGGAGTTGGACTCCTAGTCCAATTCCCTCCCTTTCCATAAACAGGTGGACTTTCCACCTCTCCCAAGCCACATGGGCCTTGAGGGACTTGTGTGCCTGGCCCCATAAGGCCAAGGCGCTTCCCCTCAGCCTATGCAAAACCTTGGGACGTGGTGGAACCCTTGGTGGACTTCCGGACTCCTCCGAAAGTTTCCGGAACCTTCTAGAAGCTTCCCAATACAATACCGGAAAAACCCGAAACTTTTCCGGTAGCCAAAATATGACTTCCAATATATAAATATTTACCTCCGGACCATTCCGGAACTCCTCGTGACGTCTGGGATCTCATCCGGGACTCCGAACAACCTTCGGTCACCAACATACATAACTCAATAATACTGAAACGTCACCGAACGTTAAGTGTGCAGACCCTGCGGGTTCGAGAACTATGTAGACATGACCGAGACACCTCTACGGTCAATAACCAATAGCGAGACCTGGATGCCCATATTGGTTCCTACATATTCTACGAAGATCTTTATCGGTTGAACCTCTATGTCAAGGATTCAGTTAATCCCGTACGCTGTTCCCTTTGTTTATCGGTATGTTACTTGCCCGAGATTCGATCGTCGGTATCTCCATACCTAGTTCAATCTCGTTACCGGCAAGTCTCTTTACTCGTTCTGTAATACAAGATCCCGTGGCTAACTCTTTAGTCACTTTGCTTGCAAGGCTCATTGTGATGTTGTATTATCGAGTGGGCCCTGAGATACCTCTCCGTCACACGGAGCAACAAATTCCAGTCTTGATCCATGTCAACTCAACAGACACCCTCGGAGATACCTGTAGAGCATCTTTATACTCACCCAATTACGTTGTGACGTTTGATACACACAAGATACTCCTCCGGTGTCAGTGAGTTACATGATCTCATGGTCATAGGAACACATACTTGACATGCAGAAAACAATAGCAATAAACTGACACGATCATATGCTACGTTCATAGTTTGGGTCTTGTCCATCACATCATTCTCCTAATGATGTGATCTCATCATCAAATGACAACTCTTGTCCATGGCTAGGAAACCACAGCCATCTTTGATTGACGAGCTAGTCCATTAGAGGCTTACTAGGGACACATTGTTGTCTATGTACCCACACATGTATTTGAGTTTCCAATCAATACAATTATAGCATGGATAATAAACATCTATCATGAACAAGGAAATATAATAATAACTATTTTATTATTGCCTCTAGGGCATATTTCCAACAGAATGCTCGTCGATTTTTCCTTTTATTGCTCCAACTAGCAACTCGCTTTTCCATTTTGAAATCAATACTTACTAGAAGGGTTGGGCGCGCTTTCCTGCATCATTGGTGTTGTTAGGTTTCTTAAAAAAATGCTCACTCGGTTAATATAAGGATTATTACTTTTTTGAAAAGTCAAACATATTAAGTTTGATCAAACTTATAGAGAAATATATCAAAATTCATAATATCAAATAGGTATGATTAGATTTATCATGAAATGAATTTACATATTTTTTTTGTTTAATATTGTGGATGTCTATATTTTTTTGCTCTGAACTTGGTAAAAGTTTTAGAAATTCGACTTTCCTAAAACTAATACCCCATATATTTTGTAACTGATGGAATATTTAGTTGTCGGATGGAGGAGCTGATGGTGTGTGTCTTATTTTTATTTATAACGTGTTGATTTGGTGGGCCTTTTGTGGTGTGATTATGTGTTATCTGCTAATCAACTTATATTGATGTGAGAAAATTTCTGTGTTGATGGCTGCACGTACTATATTGGTTCTATAATATTACATGGTGAAACTTTTTGTCCAGGTGATGGGAGGGTGCGTGGGATTGATATGTTTTTATACGCCGATTGCTACTGATTGATTCAGAAAATTGTTTCCACGGTCAAAATCAAAACCAAGTGATCCATTTCTAAATTGAAGAATTCAATTAATTTTGTGGTCTTAAAAATTAGGAAGCATAGTGTATAGTATAAAAGAATTGAATGAGAGAGGTTTGAGAAATTATTGACTTGGTCAAAATCGGTGACCCAATTCTAATTGAAGTCTTCAATTGAATGTGAGATCTTTAAAACTAAGGATCATAATGTTATAGAGGATTGAATGAAAGAGCTTCAAAATTAGGAAACATAGTGAATTAAAAGAATTGAATGGGAGAGCTCCTTGAGAAATTGTTGTTGACCATGTCAAAATCGAGTGATTCAATTCTAAATTGAATACCTCAATTAATTTGTGGCCTTAAAAATTAAGAAGCATGGTGTATGGTATAAAAAATTGAATGAGAGAGTTTTGAGAAATTGTTGACTCGGTCAAAATTGTTTGATCCAGTTCCAATTGAAGAGCTCCTTGAGAAATTGTTGATCCGGTCAAGATCGAGTGATCCAATTCTAAATTAAAGACCTCGATTAATTTTATGGCCTTAAAAATTAGAAAGCATAGAGTATAGTATAAATGAATTGAACGAGGGAGCTTTAAGGAACTGTTGACTCAGTCAAAATTGGGTGACCCAATTCCAATTGAAGACCTCAATTGAATGTGGACTCTTTAAAACCAGGGAGCATAGTGTTATAGAAGATACGAAGTCGTTATTCTTGTTAGCAATAGGTGATACTTTCAAACTATTACAAATCCCAGACCTACCTTGGGTACAATGGTATCATAGACGTGGTACCATAGACACCCTCTGATGCCATCAACGTTAAAACCTCAAACCATTCCTTCCTCTCGAAAATAGTAATGAATCGACTACGCACCCTATAGAAAATCTCCTTCATCTTCACCAACAAGGGCCACTCCACACTTTTGTAGGAAAAACACTTCGATCCTTTTGGAACAGGCTGTACCAACCCCATCATACTAGTCTCACAAATTATGCATGATAGTTTGTTATCTAACATATGGAATCACCTTATATCATGGTTGCATCCACCTAGTTGGATGTTGTTGTGCCTTTGTTGCAGAACTTCTAACATAATGATGCCTCTAATGATAGGTATCTTACCCATAGGATGCTTTTTTTTGTCACGGAATGCATACCGCCTACTCTTTGCCGAACCAGACCTCGATGACAACGCCCATCACATATGAACATTCAGGGTGCCTATGAATGTGCAAATCTTTGGATGATATCTCTTCAAGGATCGGTCAACACAAAAGCAAACTTGTTCTGTAAGACCATTGTCCCCGACACCATTTGTCCCACCTACGCCCCCCTCACCTCGAAGATGCGACACATATATTATTTCTACGTCTGATTGTTCCGCATGTTTGGGCTACTCTCGACCAACACGTGCCCACCTCCATCGACCACTTACATATGTGATGTTCCACCTCCTCATGGCCTCCTCAACGACATTTAGCCCTCAGTCGCACTTACCATCTATGGAAGAATTGGGACACTCGAGTGCCCGCGTTTTTAGGAACCAATTTTACACACCCATTGTAATCATTGGGAACAATTTTTCTGGCTTTGCAATAAGGATTGGTCGCTTTAGGGTACAACACCAGAAGGTCGACGCCATGTCATGACACCAATATCTCTCTAGTACGCAACTTTGTAATCTCGCCACTTGTTATCCTATTGAGTAAAGCATTCTGGTGAGGATTTGCTTCCATGATTGTTTATTTTTTTTAGAAATGATGCGAACCTAGTTTTCCTTAAACTGTTAGTCGTGTACATGCACTCACGTTCAGTTTGACAATAATATTATTTAACCATAATATTGCTGATTCCAATGTTAATTGTGTTTAATGCAATTACTATCATTTTCAAATTACAATTAATTCAATTAAAATGTTATCAAATTATTGATGATGTGATAAATACAACATAGAAGCAGTGTGAGACGTTGGATATAGGTGGTTGGATGGGTCAGATCATTTGGATTCATCAAACTCGTACTCTTATAAATAGTACTCCCTCTGTTCAGGATGTTCTAGCTTTTTTCTGAATCATATATAAATAGATACGTTTTAGCGCAGGCCTACACAAGCAGCCCAAGCGCACTAGGATTGGGTCACCTCACAAGAAAAGCTCTTCTCCTCCCGTCGGCGCCGCCGCCGGTCCGCCCCATCTCCGATGGCCTCTAGGCCATGGAGGTGCGGAGGATCTCGGCCCCCCGCCGGCGGGAGGGACCCCGTTCTCGTTCTTGTTAGATTCAGCGTGTTGGTTGGGGCTGTGTGGCGGCGGCGATATCCCATAGTAGGAATAATGTCTCCCACGTTCTATCCCCGTCCCGATGGTGTGTCTAGCATCATCGGAGGGCGTGTGGAGGTTTGTCTCCGTCGGATCTCGCGGGATTCGGTCGGTGCTGGTCTTCGGTGGATCTGTTTGGATCCGGTCTTCGTTCGCCTTTGTTTGGGTGTTTACAGGTTTGATTCTTCTGATCTACGACTTTCTTCATCGGCGATGGTTGCTACTCTGGTGCGCTGGCCCTATGGGGCCTTAGCACGACGACTTCCCGACTGTCTACTACAACAAGGTTTGCCCGACTCCGGTGAGGGAGGGGCGATGACGGCGGCGCGCCTTCGGCTCGCTCCAGTGCTTGTAGTCGTCGCTAGGTGGTCCACGGACATGGTTGTAATTTTTATTACCTCTGTTGTTCTTTGTACTGCCATGATTGAAGATGAATAGATTGGAAGTTTCTCGCAAAAAAAAAAAAAGATACGTTTTAGCGCGTTTGTTTACTTATTTCCGCCCGAATGTAGTTTATATTAGAAAAATATACAATACGTCTTATAATTGAGGTGATAGTAGATAAATACTTCCTCTTATAAACTAATGTAAGACGATCTTATATAGTGATCTAAAACATCTTATGTTAGTTTACTGAGGGAGCAGTAGAAAAAGAAATTCCTAAAAAACAGGCATCAATCGACCCGTTTCCCACCCTGAGCACGTGCCGTTCATATGCGATTCCAGTGTTGGGTTCCCACCACTGCAACGAGAGAAGAGAACTACTCCCCCGCCGGCCCGTAGCAGAGGATTTCTACACGGCGCCCAGCTCCATCCAAGATCATCGTCAATATGGAGGAGGATCACGACGGGCTGCGACAGCATGAGGTGGCAGCAGAGTCGTCGGTGCCGTTGCTGGAGAAGAAGGCCGGCGGCGTGTTGTACGTGGAGGGGTGCCCCGGGTGCGCGATTGACCGGAGGAAGGCGGAGAACCCGGGCATCCCCTACGGCAGCTTCCTGTACGTATGGGTCGTCACTCTCTGCACCGGTGAGTACTTCTGCTACGACTCCATCGATCAGCACCACCACCATCCCCGTCTGCATCTTGATTCATTCTTGCAAACTAGCTCTTCTGATTATCTGCTTGATTTGATTCTTCAATATATCTACCATCGATCCAATAGCACATAAGTAGTAGTAGTACTACTACTCATAAGTAGTACTAGCATACAACCGTAGCTTGGTGAAAGCTAGCGGCTTCTACCTCGGATTCAGAATATGCACGTAGGCAGGCAGTAATTTCAGATTTCAGAAGAGCCGTCGCGGAGAAAACGAAGAATAAATCCAAAAAGGAATATCGTGTGACTAGTTGAGCTAGCTAGCTAGATGCACGCGATAATTGCAGCTAAGTATAGCTCACTGATTAAAATATACGAGCAGTAGTACCATAGAGTTTGACTCGCTTGTCGCGTGGTACTACTAATTAACTGAATGAATGGGGAATGTCTCCAAATAGGAAAAAAATAAACTGAATCAGGAGAGTCGATCAGGCCTGGGCGGCTTAATATGTCTGCACAGTCCATGTCTATACATGTCAATTTGTTGTGGCCGGAGCTAATTGTGACCACATACACAATTTTTAGTTGTACTACAAGCTGTCGAGATCATATATACCGCTCCGTATTTGAAATTTGTTCACAAAAGAGGTTACCGATGCACTTTACTAAAATAGAAAACGTATTTATCTCTCATTTTACGAGAATCAAGCCCAATAACATTTATCACATGGTCTTTTTATTTTCTACATGCACTTTAGCTCAGTGAAGATGGGTAATTAAAGAAGAGAGAACTAGTGGTTTGCACTTTCCCAATGCATTTCCCAGTACTTCACTTATTTGAGAACGGAGAGAGTAAATGCCAAAATTGAGCGTCCTTCCTTAAGGCTGCTCATAGTGGGGAGTATCATGTACGGCTGGCCATAGTGGGGGTAACTTAGATGGTATCATGTACTTGGGAATAGCAAACATGCTGATGTGACAGAGAATTAAAAAAGAGAGAGAGGGTTAGAGTAACATAGGTAGGTACCGTATCATGTTAAATGCTATGCTACTTTGTGTCATGCATGGCAATAAATATGATCATACATGATACTACTCTATGATACTATGCACTATGAAGGTAGTATCATACACTAGTATCATATGTATGATATCATAGAGTAGTATCATGTATGATCATATTTATATGTATGATATCATAGAGTAGTATCATGTATGATCATATTTATTGCCACGCATAACACAAAGTAGCATAGCATTTAATATGATACGGTATCTACCTATATTACTCTAACCCTTTCTTTCTTCTTTAATTTCTTGCCACATCAGCATGTTTGCTATTTCCAAGTACATGATACCACCTAAGTTACCCCCACTATAGCCAGCATAACACAAAAATCAGGCCCATTGAATTGAATTCAGATTCAGTGTACCTCTTTGCCACCAAACACTCGTTTTTTTTTCAAGTTGAATGGACCAGAAAATTTAATAAGCTTTCACTCGCTAGCCCGTCGAAACGTAAACGAATACTAAGAGCATCTACAGCTGCACTCATTTAATATGGGGAAACGCTTTATATCTATAGTCTGATAAGACTCCAACGCCAGACCAGTCGAATGTCATCGATCTACTCCAAATCTGACGCTCGGGAGTAGTCTTTTCTTTTGTAAATAAGTAAATAAAAAATCACGCCCGCAACGCCCGCGCGTTCCCCAGATTCCAATCGGGACGCAGCTCTTCCTCCAGCCCGAGCTCACCCCCGCTCGCGGCCCTCGCCAGATCCCCCGCCCCACCCTGTGCGCCTCCTTCAGCTCCGCCTCCCCGCTCCTCCTTCTCTCCTCGTCGTTGAGCAGCCAGGCCACCCCATCCTACACTTCATCGATGCCTTCCCCGGACGAGATCGTGTTGCGCCATCGTGGCAATAGGGGGTCGAGCCCCCCTTCGTCAACAACAATTTGTGGATCTGCAGGCTACAAATCGGGGTGTATCAGTAGGCCTCCATCTCCCCTCCTCGTCGTGGAGCACGGCCAACTCACCGGCCAGTTCTCTTCCCCTGCTTATCCCCACTACATCGTCTTGTCCGCCGATGCCACACCCGGGCGACATTGCAGGTGCCCGGCATTAGGGGTCGAGCCCCCCATCCCCATCAGCGTTTCATACTTTTCCAGGTTATCCGCTGGCTGGGCATCGGTAACCAAAGTAGCACCGGCCGGCCCGTGAACCTGCTGTGCATTCTAGCATTTTCCCCCTATTTGAAGCACCCCATCTCAAAATAGAAGGTATTGCATTGCATCGATCGCCCCTGATTTGATGATTTGTAATTGCTACATTGTGGTTTTGCTTGCATTTTCATTGTCTGCCAAGTAAGCATGATAAGCGGCTTAGTTTTCAATCTTCATTTCTTCGAATGAAGTTGATAACTGTTGAGATAACATTTTTTTCTTCCTGTATATGGTGCTTCCACAAATATTCATTCACAGTTGGCGGCAAATTATTTTGTTTCAATTTCAAAAATTTATGCTTCCACCTAACACTAATAATGCACCCTCTAGATTATTGTCTATTTCATACCCGGGTGCTTCTACATTGTAATAATTTTGTTACGGTCGTGTAGAAAAATGCTTCCATTTATCATCAGAAAAGTTGAGTGTAGTATGAAAGTTGGCGACACTGAAGATGAATCCTCATCTTGCTATCAAGCTCAGTTTGTTATCCATTACCAGTTGTCCATGCTTCATACAAAGATTAGTTATCTTTGAGTCCCCATGTTTTCATTCTTTATAAATTTGTTGATTTGTAATTGCTACATTACAAGTTTGTTTGTATGGATTATCTGCCGAGTACTTTATTAGTTGCCTACTATTGTTCTGTTCGTGTATTAGGTCATCATCAAACAATTTTGTTGTTGGTGTATGTAGATCAGTAGCTTCAATATTCAATGCTTCTAACGAAGATAAGGTTTACTGAGACAACAACCTTTACTTGCTCCTTTGTGTGGAGAGTCCACAAATAAGCCTCCATAGTTTTGCGGCAATTTTTTGTTTCAGTTTTCAAAATTCCATGCTTCCATGTTACATTTCTAATGTACCCAATGCGTTTTTTTGGTGCTTCTTACATCGATGCTTCTATATTGTAATTGTTTCTTTCGTCAATATAAAAAAAATACTTCCATTGATCAATATATCATCGGTTCGGTTTGTGCGCCGGCGACACACAAAATGCATCCCCATGTTGGTAGCTAGCTTAGAATCCATTATCAATGATATATATGCATCATACCAAGGCCTCTAATGTTGAGTTCCCGGTTTCATGCTTCTTTCATTTTGCCATACCGTGTCTTAAAGAATATTTCAAATGTTTGTATTAGTTGGCACCATTGTAGCTTAAACATTGGCCTCGTGCTTCATGGTTTGTCTAGCTAAGTTGCATAATTACACCCAGGCTTCTACCTATCTGTCCTTGTTATATTTTTCCGAGGTATTCTAGTTTGAACATTGCCTCCATGCTTCCAGTTTCATCACATACTCCAGTATATCTTGTGCAGGCTTTGCATCATTCCTTCCTTGGTTACCTCATTTCCTCAGTGCCATTGTGTACTTAACCAGTCAAGTTCTTATCTCCCACACTAATTGTTTTGTCAATTCCCATATTAATTATCTTTGCTAACGTACTAAAAATTTATAGTTTTTTTGTGCACTGGTGATAATGAAAGCAGTTCATCCATTTTTCAGTTGGTGTTGTGCCGGCGGGTGTGCTTCCATGGTCTTGCTAGCTTGTCATGTATGTCCTCCACCTCGTCGTCGAGGTGTGCTTCGATGGTTCTACTCTTCCTTGTGCCATCATCGTCAAGTTGGACCACCAATCAATATGGAAGAGAGTGAAAAATCCTTAGACCATCTGGACGTGGAAGGATGCGTGACCACTCTGTGGGATTTGTATTGTGTCGAGACGACAAAAACCTAACCCTATAATCCATTCATATTGTTCGAAGCAACTTCTATGGAAGCAAATTCAGAATTCCTTTGAAGCAAATTGTATTTTCTTCGGAAGCAAGTTCTATTTTTTTTATTTAATGTTTGATGGAATATATTTCAATTTTGTTGGTTGCACGTCACCGATACACTCGAAACAATTCTCTGGTCGCATGGAACATATTTTGTCTGCTCAAACAAAATACACTGGACACAACTTCTAACTAGAAGACTGGAATACTCTCTCAAACAATTGTAACAAGACAGAAGCTCTACAGTTTCCATGCAAACTCTTAACCGTATGGAATTGGTTTGATCGAAACTATTAAAAGGAACAGTAAGAAACAAAAAATAAACCAAACTAAAGTTTTGGAAGCAAGGATACGAAGCAAAAATACAAATCCTCACGACTGAACTTAGGAAGCAACGATCCTGGTTCGTATCAAGCAAAATGTTTTTCGGGAAGCAACGATCTTGATTAGGAAGCATTGGTCCTCACGATTGGAAACAAATAAAATAGCTTAATTAATCATCCCTAGATTTGGAAAGAAGTTTCTACAAAAAAATAGGAAAGAAATTAATTGCAGTTAATGCCAAATCCTGCATGCAAACTAACTCACGCAGCTGGGAGTTCTGCTAGCGAATCGGACGATGTGCATGCTTCCTATCGTACGGCTGCAGACTAGTCTGATAGGTATAAAATTCCAGTAGTCTGATGCCTAGTGCCTCCCTTTAATATGACCCTTCAAACACAGACAAGCGTGCCTAGTCAGTGTCCGGGCACGTCCGTTTTCATCCTTACTTTCTCTCTTCAAAACAATCACACTCCGCAAATCTACTCCTCATTCATAGCATTTTAACAAACAGGTCGTGTGCAACACCGTAGAGCATGCAACCTGAAAAGAGAGAAGCCAGATGAATCCTTGACGGATGCGTTAGCCGCGTCACGCGAGGTCGCCTTGTCCGCCGAGGGACCTCTTCTGCCCACGCCGTCGTCGTCTCCTCCACCTACGCTGTAACTGTCTTGTCTGCCACACCGTCGTTGCCGCGAGGTGCCGCCTCCTCGGCGTGTGCATGCCGCACATCCATGCCGACGGTGAGAGAGAGATGAGACGGGAGGATTGGGTGGCTGCATATGGGACCGGGTGTGCTGCCTATGACGTGGAGGACAGTGTCCGGGGCACGCCAGCGACCCCTCATACTGCCCTCAAATTTGAGATGGATTTGAGGGGTGCCGGTCAGTCCGAAGGTTTAGGGGTAAAGTAAGGGGTCCGGTTGGGTATTTTTTTTTAACTGGATATTAACCGGACGGACTTATCAGACGTTTAGGGAGAAAGTAGGGATCCGGCTGTAGGTGTTCTACCAAGTCACCATCGTGCCATATCATCACTTAGTATGATTCGTTTGGCCTGTAGTCTTTTGGTTACCCAGTCATGCGAATGGCACCACAGAATCGCATCTAAAGGTGGCACATGATATCATTTTTAAGTCTATCGAGAACATATTCTAGAGCTACGGTGCGTCCAAGTTTCCAAGTCATGGGAGCACTCGAGGAAATTGTTCCAAATTTATTTGATTTTAGTAGGTGAGCACTACAGCGACAAAATAATCAAATAGAAATTCCTAGAAATATTGGGATTTTTTGAAAGGTCGCCGGTGCAAAGCAACCCACATGATCATTTCATTAAAATGTAAGCGACAAAAGCAAATGTTTTAGACTATCCATAGTGAGGAGTAACTTGGACTAGTATTACTAGTCCATGTTACTAACTTTATAGTGGGGAGTAATATATGTGTGGTGTCATGCAACACTACATTTATTAGGATGTATAATCATTTTGTCTTGATATGTGTGATGTTACTCATAGTATGAATAACTAGCTATGTTACTAAATTCATCTCGCTTATTATTAAATCATTGCCACATAAACAAATTTACTGAGTTGGACTCTATATTACTATCGAAGTTACTCCCACTATGAGCAGTCTTACAATTATAAAGTCATCATCACCTTCATACAACAAGTTCAAGTGCAACGAAATAAAATGGCCTTCTCGGACATCAATACAAACACACCTAAAGAAAACATAAGAGAAAAGGGGGAAAGGACCACCAAGTGGCCACAAACTCAAGGGGCCTGCTGCGAGGTCGGTCGCCGAGCGGTAGCATGTACTACATCTATCATAAGTCACATACGCTCGCGAGTGCCAGTGTTGCAGAAATGCAAGGAATTTGAAGAATGAGTCAACGGGCCACCAAAGAAAGACGCTCTCAATTATCATCTTATTATGGGAGGCGCACCCGCCGACCAGCCCCACAGCGGCGACGGCTAACGGCACGGACGATTTCAAAATAGCCCCTGTGTCGCCCCTCTTTGCTACAGTCTGCTAATCTGTTGATGTCGTGGAGGTCATTTCTTACCCTTCGCCAGCATCCATGCCGGTGCCACATGTCTCTTCACTAATGCCACCTTGCATGCACGTTGTGTCGGCTTGGAGAGGCATTTGTTGGCCGTCAAGGAGGACGCACCACCGACTTCGGCACCTTGGAGGTAGTATTCCATGCGCGGACGTGGCTTAGCCGACAGGGAGGACGGCTCCTACTTCTAGACGGCGAACGGGTACCACCGATTGCTTAGCCGGCGACAAGGCAGGGAGGGCAGCTCCTCCTTCACGTGATGTCTGATCTGAACGCCACGGCTGTGAGGCCAAGAGGTTGCCGGGGGGGGGGGGGGGGGGGGGGGGGGGGATGGCAAAGTCGGACCGCGGTCGATCAATGGCCGCCGCAATGTGATCTCCATCTGTTGCGTGAACTCGTCGCCTGTCGCGTGTGCGGCTACAAGCAGAGGTGGCTTTTGCTCCTCGTCGTCCGAGAAGATCGACTTCACCTTGACCGACCGTACGGAGCTTTGGACAACAACGGCCTTGGTGACCATGGGTGACGGCACCAACTGGATCTGGAGCGCTCCCTCGGATCCGGAGTCGTGTGTCGGCTACCACTTCTCAGTGTTGGACTTCTTGCCGATCGCGTCGGCCGGTTGTGTGCGATGGCCGGCGAATGTGTGCCAGAGTAGGACGATTGTGCGGATAGGGTTTTTGGAGTAGGAGCCCGACCGACTTTAAAGCCTGAGTAGGCTTCTTGAGCCAAGCGCTTCCGTGAATGCGGGTAGTTGGTTGGCCGGTCAAGCCAGAGTGAGAGGGTTTTAAGAGTGGAGGCCCGAGAGAGTTTTAGGGTGGGCACGGGATGTCAAAGTTTAGTGATGGTTGTGCGGACTCCTCCAGACCTTCTCTCGATTTGAGTCCCGTTTGTAGGATTTTAGAAATCGTACCGGTCCGAACGGATTTTATGAACCGGGTTGGATGTCTAAAAGTGTTCAAACCGTTCGGTCCGGAGTCCAGACATTTTCGTGCGTTTTGTTGATCCGCGCTGGGGTTGCCCTAGTGTAGCTGTGGCCCGGCGCAGCTCTAGCGTTCGTGACGATCCTTATGTTGATGTCAGCGCTTATATAAAAAAAAGAGAATCTTGAGATGAGACACTAAGAAGATGCAGTGCCCGAACGTTTCCGCTTGTGGCAGCGTGGAGCTAGAATCGATCGAGGCCGCTCAAGCCAACTCCAACCGGCGGACCCAAACGGACGCGGGATTTGGCCGCTTGGGTGGCTAGTAGGGGCAGCCGCCCTTTGTCCGCTCTTTCCTGGGCAGTGCGCCTAACATGGCGACTCATTTGGTCCACACCGGCCATTTTTTTATCTAATTTGCTTGTTTTAGACATTCTACACATTTACATCAAATAAAAAAATGAATGAAACATTGCACATTATTAAACAAATAAGTCAGATAGCTTACAACCAAAATAGAAATCACATAGTTTTACAACCAATAAATTAAAAATTGTAGCAAATTAATTTGAAGAAAAAGAGTAGATAGAACTATTGGTTTCCTATGTGAGTCCACATATGCTCAACCGAATCATCTTGAAGTTGAATGTGAGTTGTCCGATCACGCATTTCATAATGAAATTGAATGAACTTTACAAACATTGCCTCTCCACCCTCGGGCTCAACCAACTCACCCTGGTAATCCCACCCTTGGTCATAGAGGTTGTCATCACGCTCATCCTCTACGGTAATGTTGTGCATGATCACACAAGCAGTCATCACCTTCAACATAGTGCTAGTGCTCCATGTTCTAGCAGGGTGCTGAACAATAGCCCAACGAGATTGGAGCACAAAAAAAGCACCCTCTACATCCTTCCTTGCACTCTCTTGTTCTTTCAGAAACCTAGCACTCTTCTCTCCTTGGGGTTCGGAGATTGTCTTCACAAACGTAGACCACTGAGGATAGATACCATCAGCTAGTTAGTATCCCTTATTGCATTGGTGGTCTTTGATCTCATAATTGTCTCTGGAGAATTGCCTTCTGAAAGCCTCGAGAACACCGGAGAGTGTTGAGGCACATTGATATCATTATGAGAACCTGCCATGCCGAAAAAGAGTGCCAAATCTAGAGATCTTGTGATGCCACAGCTTCAAGTATGACCGTGCAACCATGAACATGTCCCTTATATTGCCCCTGCCAAGCAATTGGACAGTTCTTTCACTCCCAGTGCATACAATCTATGCTTCCAAGCATACCCGAAAAGCCATTCAAAGCATTGATTGATGACAACCGGACTGTATCTCAACATTTGGTTCTTTCAAGTACTCCGGGCCAAACACTCTAACCACAACTTTGCAGAACATGTACAATGATTCAAGGCATGTGTGCTCAATCATGCATACGTACACATCAACTAGATCACCAGAAACTCCATACACAGGTATCCGAACAGTTGCGGTGCATTTTGATAAGAGGTGAAACCAATCTTTCCAACGGCATCATATTTGTCAGCAAAGTAATCATCATAACCCATCACTCCCTGCCAAATACGGTTGAACAATGGTCTCCCCATCTGGAAGCGACGCCGGAAAAGCTTGGCAGGGAATAGTGGTTTTTTCTGATGGAAATAATCATTAAGCAGTAGGACATGGCCGTTTCTCTATTACGATTCAAGCCAGGCGCATGCCCCGGTATCGATCCCCTGAACAATGGTTTCTGCCTTGCAACGTGTTCATCCACGAGAAGTGTAGCAACCACAACAACATCATCATCATCAGACAATTCTTTGGACGATGATGAACATACGAAGTTATTGTAAAAATAACTCGTATGAGCTATCCGCCATGATCCTTCCGAGTGATGGGAATCTATACCTCACTGGATAGCGGTGGGCGTGGGTGAGTCTCGGCCGGCCAAACGGCCGAACACCTTGTGGGCACGCGTGGATGAGTCTCGGCCGGCGGATGCCCAGTCCTTCCCGTTCAGGCAGCAGGGCTCGTCCTTGGCCGGCAAACCGTACGTCCTCCCGCGGCCTGGCGGTGGTGTGCCAAAGGGCGGCGACGACCCTGATAGGGTGCGCGCCGCGAGCTATACCACCGGCAACAAAGAAGCAGAACGAACGCCGACAGTGGGTGTGGTGGTGGATGCGTGGTCTGTGGACGTGGCCGCGGTGGATGGGTGGGGACGCCGGAGGTGGCGAATAGGCCAGAAGCTGGGTGGCAGCGGCGAGAGCAACGAGGCCGGGGAGGCCAAGCTCGTTTTGGGAAGGGTGGATGGCATGTGTGCTACTGACAGGCGGGCCAGGGGAAGACAAGGGGACGAGCCGGGACTGTCCGCAACGTGTCCGCGCGGACCCAAATCCAAATCAAATTTGGGCTGGAAATGGATCGGAACGGACAACCGTCCATTTGCATCGACGCGTTGTCCGTGTTTTTTGTCCGCGCGGACCCAAACGGACGCATGCGGACGAAATGCTTCAGCCCATTGGAGTTGCCCTCACTAGCTAGTCTGGGCTTCCTCCTCCTCCTCCTTGTCCTCTTCCTGGGCAATGTTCGCTCACTAGCCGTGATGCCCCACCTATTCCCCACAAGTCAAAATATATAATACTCCCTCCGATCCATATTAATTGTCGCTGACCTCCGATCCATATTAATTGTCGCTGCTGTAGTACAAATTTGTACTAAAGTTGTAATAAGTCAATGACAATTAATATGGGTCGGAGGGAGTAATCAAATGTATGAGGTTGTTCTCATGACTTTACTCACACTATTGTCTTTTACAGTACCACAAGAACATCACTTCTAATCTCTTGTTCTTGCTGAGAATGTTACTATATCTATATGGGAAATATATATTGAAAAGTGGTTCAAATTGAAGGAGCACATACAATTCTGCTTAATGAATTTTAGTGAGTACTCCCTCTGTAAAGAAATATAAGAAAGTTTAGATCACTAAAGCAGTGATCTAAACGCTCTTATATTTCTTTACGGAGGGAGTACTATGAAATATCCATCAACTAGTTCCATATCAGCATTGCTAAACCAACTCAGTTAATGTTACCATCTATCTCATTGTACTGTTCTTTCTGGACATAATTTCAAGTTCTAATATTTCCTCTGGCTTTTCCAGCTTTACCAATATCTTCGCTGTTCCCCTTCTTATACTTCATGGTATGTATTTTTATCCAACTATTTTTGGTTAAATACTTACATAGTCACTATTTAGGAATAAATAGCTCTCCTAATTTTTTGAATATTTCAATTTGTTTCACTTATCTTTTCTTATCCATGCATACGCCCATCTCTGATCTATCTGTTGCTAAATGCTAGTATTCTTCATACTATCTCCTACTTCTTTACAGATAAGAGACTTGCATGTTGCAAAAAGAACAGAAGATATTGGGTTCTATGCTGGGTTTGTAGGTGGGTTCTCTGTCAAATTCTGATTAGATGATTAATTACTTGAGCCTCATGATTCAATGATTAAAACTGCATGATTACCACTTTCTGTTTTCATTGGAAAATTTCAGGTGCTTCTTTTATGTTCGGAAGATTTTTGACTTCAACTATTTGGGGAATAGCAGCAGACCGTATTGGGAGGAAGCCAGTTATTCTGTTTAGTATTTTCTCCGTGTTTGTAACATCCAACCTCTTGTTTACTCCTCTATTTTGACTCCTATTTTATTAGTTAAGTCTCTAATTTGATTCTTGTTAATATCACAGAGTAGTATTTAATACTTTGTTTGGGCTTAGCGTCACCTATTGGATGGCAATAGCTACAAGGTTTCTCCTGGGTGCTTTAAATGGCTTTGCTCGGACCGATAAAGGTATGACGAATTTCAAATCCTTTATATCTAAGATTGTGTATACCTAATAAATTTGTGCCTGAATTGTGCAGGCTTATTCTATTGAAGTTTGCCGACCGGAGCATGAAGCTCTAGCATTGTCACTTGTAAGATATTCATGTATACCCATGCATTTACCATAGAGATTGTTCTACTGTTTCAGGTCAAAAACAAAATGTGTACCCATGCACTAATATTTATCTTCTTCCAGTACTTTTGGTTTTGACGTCGCTTTGTTGTAATTTAGGTTAGCACATCATGGGCAATAGGTCTCATCATTGGGCCTGCTCTTGGAGGCTACCTTGCACTGGTATGAAAGAGAAAAATTAACTTCATGATATACTTAACTGTCATCCTGTTAGCATACTAACCTGGTTGTTTTTATGGCAGCCTGCAGAAAAGTATCCAAATATCTTTTCGCCTGACTCGTTCTTTGGAAGGTATCCTTTTGTGTTGCTAAATTAGATTATCCTAGATGATTGTTCTGCAGATACTTACTTTTGATGAAACTTGTCAGGTTCCCGTACTTCTTACCATGCTTATGCACATCAGCCTTTGCTGCCGTTGTTCTGATAAGCTGCATATGGATGCCGGTATGTGATATTTTAATGTTGTTACCTTCCTTGGTTATGCAGTCAGTCTAATTGCTAGATCATAATTACATTTGTTATGTTTTCACCTATAGGAAACCTTATATTGTCTGCCTGAACACAAATGTTCCATATTTATAAATGTCTTGATGTACCTTCTTCACATACTTATCTGGGAAATCTTAGAACCAAAAATGTCCAAATATCTTGTTCAGACGTCATATATAATATAATTAACCTTCGACATTTTCTGAATGTGGTTCTACAACCAAGTCGGCGACTCTTTTCTGTTCTTTTCATGCAGTAACTAGTGGCAGGAGTAAAAATGTAAAATTTACATTGAATCTGACACGAAACTGTAGAAAAGATGATGATTATTCCCCTGTTTTTTGTAATATATCTTGAAACATATTTCATTTCAGGAAACATTACACAAGCATAAAGCCAGTGAAAACGGCAAACAAAGTGTTGAAGCTTTGGAGGCCCATCTGATTGATCCGCAAGAAAAGGTCGAACAAAGTGGACATTCAGATACCAAGAAGAGCTTATTCAAGAATTGGCCACTGATGTCTTCCATAATTGTTTATTGTGTCTTCTCCTATCATGACATGGCTTATACTGAGGTATTAAATTATACTGTATTTTTTAGTTCATAGAATTGAAGTATTCCAAGAGAAAAACGGAGGGCATTTTGTGCTTTAAATAAACTGTGGTGAATGGTAAAAAATGATAATAATTGGCAGGAGCATAATCAATATATGTTAGAATATGCCTATTAGAGATCTGAAGGTCTGACAGTGTGCTCTCTATAGTATATCTGTGTATGAAGAGTAGCTATATCTGTGAATATCAATTGTTTAACTTTTGCTTGTTTTACACTGAGCTGAGCCCTTGAACAATTTTGATGTTCAACACAATTTTTAGTGTAATATACCCATAGGTATGATCTTAAGTATAATAAAATATACACTTGCAACAGAAAAATATTTTTTTTACACTTAGGGATGCCGTAAAGGTGAAAACTTGTTTGCCACAAAGTAACTCGTTACTTCACAAAGATTGTAGTATTAGCAGTTCAATTTTAGAGTAGATAATGACAATTAGTTGGGGCAATCATAAGAGCAAACTACCGAGTGTAGAGTCGCTCCCAGCCATACATTAGCTCAATTAAGTGTTTACTTGTTCACCCTTCTGTGCTAACATCCATACAACTTGGAGTTCTCGTACTATCATATATTTGGTGGTTAGCACAGATTTTCAAGTTTTCTGATAGATATTACACGGACCGTTCTAAGTAAACTTCAGCTTGATTTTGAAAAATCATGGTCTTTAAAATCAACTTCAGGTGTTCTCTCTATGGGCTGAAAGTGACAAGAAGTATGGTGGACTGGGTTTATCATCCGAAGATGTAGGCCAAACGCTCGCAGTAACAGGTAGTGTAGAATTTTGTTTGTGCTTTGACAAGTATCTCCAGTGTAATTTTCTTATGGGAACAGTAGGGAAGAACTCCACTGGGGTATATATTAATATTCAATAATTAAAGTACAAAATAATCCTTTCTATTTATTTTTCTTTTCACCACTGAAGCATTTAGAAATCCAGTTAGGCATGGTCAACTCTTTATTTAGGGACTCTTCCTTTCAAGTCTGCTAATGGTAGTCATTTTCATCTGTGTTAATGATGGAATCTTACCGAAAAAGGCTTTCGCCCCGCTTTATATATAAAGCAACCATCATCAACATGCCGGTACAAACGCACGCCACCACAACACACGCACACACCCAAGGCAAGATACAAAGGTGTTGATCGCAGCAACACCACCCCTAGCACTACAAGAGCAACCGTGGAACTCAACTGTGAACACGCCACCGCGAAGAGATGAAGCCGCATACGACGAACCGTGGGCTCCAAGGTGGCGCCTTCAGGAAGGTTACGACACCGGAGCGCCGCCACCGCCCGATCCGAGGATCAGAGTTTCCCCTGGAGCACCACGACGGGCAATGAGAGCCGTGACGACGCCTTCAAGAAGGGAACGAGCTTCGCCGCCGCCAGTCCGTCCGAAGATAGAACAAGTTTTCACCCCGGCCAATACTCACCGCCACCGAACGCCACACCCCGGCTACCACGCCGCCCACACGGCCATGGTCACCGGGCAACACCGAGCATGGGCTCTACCCATGAGCACCGCGCTATCACCCCCAAGGCCGCCGCCCCGGCATCCAGGACCCTGACACCACCGCACCCGAGACACGCCGCTACCCCAACCAAAGAGACGAGAGAAAGGAGCCGCCTTTCGTACCCCTGGACGGCCCCCAGCGCTAAGACCCAAAGGCCGGCCAAAACTGGCCTCCATCGACCCGTCCTGCCGTACCGGTCGCGAGACGAGCTCGGTCCTGCAGCACCGGGCGCGAGACGAGCTCGGTCCTGCTGCATCGGGTGCGAGACGAGCTCGGTCCTGCTACTCCGGACGCGAGACGAAGGATGGACCGTAGCTGGGAGAGGCCCAGCTCTCCGGCGCACATAGCAAGCACGTGACGAGAGGGTGAAGCGAGGATCGATACGGTCCGCCCGCGGACGAGCCGACGCCGGAGTAAGCCGACCGTCGCCGTAGACAAAGCCGTCGAGCCACCGTGTAGCCGCCGCGCCACTGGGAGGCCATCGCCCGAGCCGGACGTCCACGCGCCGCCGCCGCCCACGGCCGGAGCACTAGCCACGCCAGGTCGATGCCCCACCCGCGCCGCCACGAGGTCAAGTCTGGCCGGGCCGCCGCGGCCGCCATCCCCGACCCCCTGGCCCGCACCACCACCATACCGCTGCAGTCCCACCACCAGCCCACGCCGCCCACGGCCCGCGCCGCCAGCCGCAGCCATCCGCCAGATCTGAGCCGAGCTCAAGACGCCGCCACGACCGCCGCCGGCACGCCCCACCACCAGGCAGCCTGCCGCATCACCGAGACCACCAGACGCCGCCGCCCGGAGAAGCTCCGCCACGCCGCCGCGACCCACCAAAACGCGACGCCCAGGCCCGTCGAAGCCAGCCCGCACCAGCCCCCACACGCGAGGAGGTGAGAAGTCCCGCCGCCGCCGCCGCCGGCCGAGCTTCGCTCGGAGCGCCCTGTGGCGGCGGCGGGGGAGGGGAGGGGCGGGAGGGAGGTGCTACCCGGCGGCGGCTAGGGTTCCCTCCCTGTCGCCTGCGGGGGCGACACGGGAGGGCTCGGGGGGAAGGGGGGAACGACGAAATCAATTACTTCATATTAACAGTGTTGATGATGGAATCTTCTCATCGTCTGTTCAAATGTTCGAGCAGCCAAGAGTAATCAACTCAATTAAAGGAAATGATTTGGGCCCAGCATGAGCTTTAACTGTTAGACAAATGGGAAATGGCCAAATCGATTTTCTCTATTGCAGTGAGAGAGAGAAACATCATAGGCCTCATGGGTTACTATGATATACGTACAAGAGTAACACTCTTAACACCCTCCTCAAACTTAACGTGGGTCTGAAACATTGAGTTTGAGAACATGAAGCCTCTCTAGTTTGGGGCTTGGTGAAGAAATCTGGCGATCGAATGTCTGTTGGAACATACTGGAAACGAATAGTTGACTGCTGGCAGTGAGAGCGCAAGAACGATGCTTACATGCCAATATGCTTGGTTGGCTCGTGCTTAACTAGATCGTTGGCAATCTGAATAGTATCATTGCTATCACAAAGGAGAGACGCGGAGGCATCACATAAAACAGCCATCGAAGCCATACAATTTTTTGATGTGGCTGTTATGACCGGTTTACATTATAACCGGAGGAGGCCCAGTTAGCCAAGCTGGCCTAGTTATCTTATAGTATTAGGGGCTTAGCCCAGTTTATTATAGCCTAGAGGAGTTATATATACTCGTGTAATGAACACCTTTGAGATTAAGCAAGATCAATCTATTTTGATCGGCTCCCAAAAGGAGTCGGTGCCCTAACCCTAGCCGCGCCAGCTCTCTCTCTATCTCTCTCGCGACCACGGCGCCACAGCGCCGTCGGCCGCGCCAGCCGGCTCGCCATCCACCACAGCACCCCTACAACCTGCGAGCACGCCCTGGTAGGGAAGCTGTTCCTACCAATTTGGTATCAGCTTGCACAGGTTCGGCCATGTCTGCCCCTCCACCCGCTTCCAGCCTTCCGCCGGCGTCCGCCCCACCGCTGCTGGCCACCGCGCCGATGGTCACTTCGGCCACCGCTACAGCCGTCACCGGCCCGCCTCCCGCGGCCGCCTTGCCTCCGCCGCTCTCGGCCGGCCTGGTTCTCTCCCCCGTGGAGATTACCGCCGCGCTGCTGGAGCTCGGCCAAGCCGTGGCGGGCATCCGAGCGCTCCTCGCGGGGAACCCCGCGCCGCACCAGCTGGCCGCGACCTTCTTCCCCGCCGTAGCGCCTCCACCAAGCCTCGCGACGGCGCAGCCCCTGGGGTCCACCTCCGCGCTAAGTGGGCCGCCTCCAACCCCGGGCGCACCCATCCAGGAGGTGTGGTTCCCTCCATCGCCGTCCCCGCTCCCGGCCTGGCTCAACGAGCCCGTCTACACACCAGCCCGGTGTAGCCGTCCCTACCGGCCCCAGCCGCGGGGCACCCGGCTGGGCCACTCGCTGGCTACGCCGGACCGATGGGACCCTATGCTGGCGTTGACGGCCCCCTGTTCCACGGCGGGCCACTACAGCCCATCCTCCCAGGTCCATCGGCGCCACTGCTCCGCGTGGCCGAGCCGCCAATGGCCGCCGGCTACGGCAAACACCCATTGCGTTTCTCCAAGCTGGAGTTCGCCACCTACGACGGCACCGGCGACCCCCTGAACTGGCTCAACCAGTGCGACCAGTTCTTCCGGGGGCAACGGACGCTCGCGTCCGACCGCACCTGGATCGCCTCGTACCACCTCCGGGGCGCGGCACAGACGTGGTACTACGCCCTCGAGCAGGACGAGGGCGGGATGCCGCCGTGGGAACGCTTCCGCGACCTGTGCCTTCTACGGTTCGGGCCACCCGTCCGCGGCAGCAGGCTGGCGGAACTCGGACGCCTCCCGTTCCGATCCTCGGTGCAGGATTTCGCCGAGCGCTTCCAGGCGCTGGCCTGCCACGCTCCGGGCGTCTCGGCCCTCCAACGGGCCGAACTCTTTGTCGGCGGCCTCCTCGACCACATCCGCGTGGACGTCGAGATGCGCGGACCACAGGACCTCCAGACGGCTATGTACTACGCCCACGCGTTCGAGCAGCGCGCCGTCGCCATGCAACATGCGTTTCCGGCTCGGGCTCCTCGCCTACCCCCTCGGGCACCCACGACCGCGCCCAGCCGACCGGCCCAGGCGGCGACAAGGTCCCCCACCACGGCCGCGACTCGCCCGTTCCGCCGGCTCATCCCAACCGAGCAGCTCGAGCGTCGCCGCCAGGGGCTCTGCTTCAACTGCGACGATCCCTACGTGCTGGGCCACGTTTGCCCGCGCCTTTTTTACCTGGAGGCAGCGGACTACGTCGAGGAGGATACAGCCTCTCCAGAGCTGGCTGAGGCGACGGAACCGACTGATGCAACCGCCCTCGTGGTCTTCCTACATGCCCTCGCAGGCATCCGCGCGGAAAAGACTATGATGCTGCCAGTGACGGTTAATGGGGAGCGTCTCCTAGCTCTCATAGACACGGGCTCTACACACAACTTCATGCCTGAGTCTACCATGCGTCGGCTGGCCCTTCAACCAACCGGCGGAGAGCAGGTCTGGGTTACCGTGGCTAACGGTGACCGCCTTCGCTGCCACGGGATTGCACGGCAGGTTCCCATTATCATCGGCAACGAGCACTTCACCATTACTGCGTGGGCATCGACTTGGGATGCTTCGCCTTCATCCTCGGCGTGGATTTCTTGCGGACCCTCGGTCCCATCCTTTGGGACTTTGACGCCCTGACCATGACGTGCTGGCGTCAAGGCCGCAAGGTGCAGTGGAAGGGTGAGGGTGGCGCGTCGTCGGCAGTAGCTCCACCACAGTTGTCGACAACAACCGCCGATTCAGAGCCACCCCTGTTGGCCCATCTCCTGCAGCAGCATAGCGATCTCTTCGACGAGCCCCAGAGGCTTCCGCCCGCCCGGGTCTGCGACCATCGCATTCACCTTCTTCCGGGTACAGCGCCTGTCGCCGTCCGGCCATATCGCTACCCACAGCTGCAGAAGGACGAGCTGGAACGACAGTGCGCACTCATGCTCGCCTTGGGCATCATCCGGATCTCCACTTCGCCGTTCTCGGCCCCGGTACTCCTAGTTCGCAAGCCTGATGGCTCATGGCGCTTCTGCATCGACTACCGTGCTCTCAACGCCGCAACGTCAAAGGACATATTTCCCATACCGGTCGTGGAGGAGCTCCTGGACGAGCTTCACGGGGCCCGCTTCTTCACTAAGCTCGACTTGCGTTCGGGCTATCATCAGGTTTGGATGCACCCGGACGACATCACGAAGACGGCGTTTCGCACTCATCATGGCCACTTCGAGTTTTTGGTGATGCCTTTCGGCCTCTCTAATGCACCGGCGACATTCCAGGCTTTGATGAACGACGTACTCAGGCCCTACTTGCGACGGTTTGTGCTCGTTTTCTTTGATGATATTCTCATCTATAGCTCCTCTTGGGCAGAGCACTTGCAGCACGTCGCCATCATCTTCAACGAGCTTCGGGCGCACCAACTCCACCTTAAGTGCCCGAAGTGCTCGTTTGGCACGACATCAGTCGCATATCTCGGCCACGTCATTTCAGCGGAGGGAGTCGCCATGGATGCTGACAAGATCGCGGCGGTCGCCTCTTGGCCAACACCGCACTCACCACGGGCCCTCCGCGGCTTCTTGGGTCTGGCCGGCTACTACCGGAAGTTTATCCGGGAGTTTGGCCTTCTCGCCGCGCCGCTCACACGGCTGCTCCGGCGCGACGCCTTCTCATGGGACGAGGAGTCGGCTACCGCCTTCCAGTCACTAAAGGAGGCTCTTACTACCGGTCCGGTCCTCCAGATGCCAGATTTCGAGCAGCAGTTCATGGTTGACTGTGATGCGTCCGACATGGGTTTCGGCGCTGTTCTTCACCAGGGCGCGGGACCGCTCGCTTTCTACAGTCGGCCATTCGCCGCACGTCACCATAAGCTCGCGGCCTACGAGCGGGAGCTTATCGGGTTGGTACAGGCGGTGCGACACTGGCGACCATATCTCTGGGGGAGACACTTCCTGATTCGCACTGACCATTACAGCCTGAAATTTTTGTTGGATCAGCGCCTGTCCACGATTCCGCAGCATCAGTGGATCAGTAAGTTTTTCGGCTATGACTTCACCATTGAGTACCGGCCAGGACGTCTCAACATCGTCGCGGACGCCTTATCACGACGTGACGCCGGTGACGACACGTCCGACACCGAGGGTACAGCCCTTTGCATCCGCTCCGGGCCCTCGTTCGTCTTCATCGACGACATTCGCCGTGCCACTGCCACGGCCCCTGATGCTCAGCTTCTTAGGAAGCGGCTTCAGGAGGGCGACTTGCAGGCGCCGTGGCGACTCGATGATGGGTTATTCATCCACGGTAGGCGCATCTTTGTTCCCGATCACGACGATCTCCGTCACCAGGCGATTCTCTTGGCGCACTCAGCCGGCCACAAAGGGGTGCAGAAAACACTCCATCGCCTCCGCGCCGACTTCTATCTTCCGGGGGACCGCGCGTTGGTGCGCGATTGGGTGCACTCTTGTGTGACGTGCCAGCGCAACAAGACCGAGACATTGCAGCCAGCCGGCCTTCTACAGCCCCTTGAGGTGCCCTCCCAGGTGTGGGCTGACATCTCCATGGATTTTATTGAGGGCCTTCCCAAGGTGGGCGGCAAGTCCGTCATTCTCACTGTGGTGGACCGTTTCTCCAAGTATGCGCACTTCATCGCGCTTGGCCATCCCTACACCGCCACTTCCGTTGCACGAGCCTTCTTCGACGGCATCGTCCGCCTACACGGGTTTCCCTCTTCGATCGTCAGTGATCGTGACCCGGTGTTCACTGGCCACGTTTGGAGGGATCTTTTCCGATTGGCAGGCGTCAAGTTGCGCTTAAGCACGGCTTTTCATCCCCAGACTGACGGCCAATCAGAGGTTGTCAACAAGGTAATCGCTATGTACTTGCGCTGCATCACAGGTGACCGACCCCGCGCTTGGGTGGACTGGCTTTCGTGGGCGGAGTACTGCTACAACACTTCTTACCACTCCGCCCTGCATGCCACCCCCTTTGAGGTGGTTTATGGCTGGCCTCCTCCGGCCATCCTGCCTCTCCAATCCGGGGCCGCACGGACAGAGGCAGCAGGAGCACTTCTTCGCGACCGCGATGTCATTCTTGCTGAGGTGCGGCAACGTCTTCTTCAGGCCCAGCAGCTGTCCAAGAAATACTACGACGCTCACCACCGCGAGGCCGAGTTTGCGGTGGGGGATTGGGTGTGGCTGCGGCTTCTTCACCGTACTACGCAGTCACTTGACCCCCGCGCCAAGCGCAAGCTGGGTCCTCGCTACGCAGGGCCCTTTCAGGTGTTGGAACGCATTGGCGGCGTCGCCTACCGCCTGCAGCTTCCCCCTGGTGCACGTCTCCATGATGTCTTCCATGTGGGTTTATTGAAGCCTTTCCATGGGGAGCCGCCGGCGGCTGGACCAGCTCTTCCGCCAACCTCTGACGGGCGCTTACTTCCTGCTCCAGACAAGGTATTGAAGGCCCAGCAAAGCCGTGATGTATGGCGCCTTTTGATCCAGTGGCATGGTCTTGCCGAGGAGGATGCTACGTGGGAGAACCTGGAGGAGTTCCGTCAGCATTATCCAGATTTCCAGCTCGAGGACGAGCTGTTTGCGGAGGCGGGGAGAGATGTTTTGACCGGTTTACATTATAACCGGAGGAGGCCCAGTTAGCCAAGCTGGCCCAGTTATCTTATAGTATTAGGGGCTTAGCCCAGTTTATTATAGCCTAGAGGAGTTATATATACTCGTGTAATGAACACCTTTGAGATTAAGCAAGATCAATCTATTTTGATCAGCTCCCAAAAGGAGCCGGTGCCCTAACCCTAGCCGCGCCAGCTCTCTCTCTATCTCTCTCGCGACCACGGCGCCACAGCGCCGTCGGCCGCGCCAGCCGGCTCGCCATCCACCACAGCACCCCTACAACCTGCGAGCACGCCCCGGTAGGGAAGCTGTTCCTACCAGTGGCAGTGGCAAGGGGCTCGAAGTTCATTAAAATTCGATGCATTATTAAGCATATTTCAATAACATTGTACACACCGAGCAGCATCTATCTTCAAGTTATTTTTCTCAAGCATATTCCTTGGTATTCATTTTCCCCTTCAGTAGAGCGAGCCTTCTGTGATAACAACACGGTCAGTATTGTACGTCCATTTCAGGTGGCAGTGTGCTTGTGTATCAAATGTTCATATACCCACGCATCAATAAAGTTCTTGGACCGATCAAATGTTGTCAAATCGCAGCCGTGAGTAAAAACCTGCTTTTCTTTTAATTGCTGAAGTTCTTCTATCCTCTGACTGCATATCTTAACTATTATGATTGACCTTGCAGGCTCTGTGCATACCTGTTCTATTTGCCTATCCCTATATGACATACCTGTCAGGACCTGCATTATCAACAATTCTGAGTATTGCATCAGTCTTAAAAAATAATATTGCTGTGAGTATTCTTTTTATCTCATTCCAGAATCCTTATTACCTGAAGTTTCAGAGTTGACTCTGTAGATATATATCATAGATGGAAATTATATGTAATGTGAAACATCTAAAGTAGTGCTTGGCCACCTCTTATGAGTTGTACATGTTTCTGCCTTGTAACATTTTTGGTTTTAAGATGAGAAAACCAGATCATGGGTATTATTTGTCCAGCGTCAGTAAAAGTTATCTCATGTTAATTATGTTCCCCATAATTGCTATATCAGGTTACCATCATTACAGGCCTCTTCATCCTTCAAAACAACGCTGTGGTATGGAAACCATAAGTTAGTCTCGATTTAATACATTTCATACTAGAAGCTATCTGTCGCACTAATGACCACACAATTACTAACAGTCTCAGGACCAAAGAGGAGCAGCAAATGGATTAGCCATGCCTGGAATGTCCCTTTTCAAGGCAGTTGCTCCTGCAGGCGCCGGCATTATGTGAGTATTCTTTGGTCCTCATTGCTTCTGCAAAAACAATTATATGTTACAAGGAAAAATACACTTTAATAGCTCACACTACTACTTTGGCAACTACATACAAAAGGAATGTACTTGAAGCTCAGAAATCACATGTTTTTCACATATGCAGGTTCTCCTGGGCAAAGAAACGCCAGCATACTTTCTTCTTTCCAGGTAAACTTTCTTATACTTTTTTGAGGAAATTTCACAAGTGTACATATTACTGCCTAATGCAGCTATCCTTTTATCATTGGTCTCCTTTAGATATTATTTTAAACATTTCAATTAGTTGAGACTTGACAAAACCCTGTGAGATTTTTACTGCTGTATAATTGTTCTCTACTTTCCTCTCATACAGGTGATCAGATGGTGTTCTTTCTGCTGAACATGATAGAGCTCCTTGGACTTGTCCTCACATTCAAACCCTTCCTTGCCGTGCCAGAGCAGTATGACAGAAACTAGCTTTACAGTTATTGTTCTAGAATTTTTGGATTATAACTCAGATGTTGATTACCCATGGGTTCCGCACCCTCAAGGCTTAAGGCGCCTTGCACCAGGATAGAGGTGATAAGTACTACCTGTATTTTGTATGTAACATATGTGTTGTGGCAGCATTTGGTAGAGGTATACATATGTCATATAGTATGGTGAATGGTTGCCAATTGAATTGGTTGTTTGCCTTCGATTAGGTTGCAATGTAACCTACTACAGCTAGTAATAAGTTGGTGTAAATGGTCACATTGTAATTGTTACTATTCCATATGTAATTCAGGTGTATGGCGTATGTGTCCAGTTTGTCACATTACGGGGCCTCGACGTAACAAATTTGTTTCGTCTCTTTGGAGCGAAGTTTTAGATTAGATAGATACTTTTTTTTTGCGGGCAAGATTAGATAGATACATGTAAGGTGGACTCTCTCGGGCTTTACCACTCACACCACCCCTGGAGCCCAGCTAGGTGCTCGACTTCGAGGACAGGAGTGATGTTGACACTATTATCTCTCACTCGACTGAGTCCATCGGGCATGTGGTTCCTATTGGCAATGAGGTTGTTGTGTCCGGAGCGTTGGCACATGTGCCCAGGGCTCTCTTCGTCAAAGAGATTTGCGATTTCCTCGCTACTTTGGACCTGCTAACCCTGGATCCGGCAAGAGGATTGGTTGTCTCCAGAAGTAGAAGGTTGTATTAGAGATAAGAGCAAGAGACGTGGTGCTAGCCCCCGTCTCGTCGTCTTGAAGGAGAAACCAGGCAAAAGCAGAATTAAGAAGAGTGGCGCTATAGGTAACGTGCCTGTTATTACTTGATGGATGGCTCTCAGTGTATTGGCCTATTATCACGGTTGTGATCATGTCCGTTGCCTTTGCCGATGTTTTTTTTAACTGACCACCAGCCCATGGGGGCTCATTTGTGATGTTGAGACTCATATGTCGACACATTGTAGGAGTGGCATGTTGGAAGTGTTTATTCTGTCTTTATGGTTGTGTGACCTTGTGGTTTGCGAGTAGTCCACTTACCTCATGGGGTTGTGTCTTGGTTGCCTTTCATGGGGAAGTCTGTAAGTTCATGTGGAAATTCTCTTCTTATTAATTAATGCATGGGGTAAATCCTTTGCCTCCTTTTTCAATAAACAAAAAGATACATCTAAGGCATATATCCTGGGATAACATGGATAGGCACACGGTCACATGTCACAGAGTCTCGGTAGTACTTACAACCGATGTCACTGCCATAGTAAAAGAAGCAATGGAAGCAGTCGTCTCCATCGCGGTGGTGCGTCTCGAGGGAGGCGAATGTATTTTTGAAATGAAGGGAGACAAAATGTTGGACACACACAAGAGATAACATAGTGGAGTGAATAAAAATATGGGTGAGCAAGTGCGTGTGTGTGGACGGTGCAGTTTTAAATGATACATTTCCAACGAGAGACTGTGCCCCATGCTTCGTCCATGCATCTCCCCTTGTTTTTTAGAGCATCCCCAGCCCTTTCCCTAAATTCATATAACTCCTCAAAATATTCTTGCTTGAGGAGTTAAGCCCCGTCTAGGACTTCCCTCAAATCTTTTACTTCTCAAAAATTGATGAGTTACTCCTCAAATGGGGCCACCTTTTTCCTAAATTTGTATTCTTTCTCTCTCCCCTCCATCACCCTCTCCTTCTCCCTCTCTCCCTCTCTCCTCTCTCTCCCTCTCCCCCTCTCTCTCCCTCTCCCTCTCCCTCTCTCATGCGCGTGCGAGCGCACATGACCCCAACCATTGTCGTTGTTCTCCTCACGGCGGCAGACCGAAGGTCCCAGCCATACGGAATGAATGCCTACGGCCCTCCCCACCCCTCTCCACCAACTGGCAACCATCGCAACCCTTCCCACGGTGTGTCGCCCTGAAGTTAGGCTTGATGACCCATCTCCTAACAATAAAAAGTATGATAAAAAAGAGATTCTGTTGCTAGGAAGGATGGTAGAGAAAGATAACCATGGGTACAACAACCCATGCCTTTTCCTAATAAAACTTTAAAGTCTAAAGATGAAAATGCTTTTAATCGTTCTGTTGAATTGCTTAGACCTCTATTTTTGTAAGTACCTTTGACTGATGCTATCAAAATGACTATTTATGCTAAATACATGAAGGGTATTGTTACTAATAAAAGGAAAATTCCCGAGGCTGAAATTTGTACTATGCTTGTAAATTATTCTTTCAAGGGTAAAATTCGTGAAAATCTCGGAGATGTCGGGATACGTACTATACCATGCTCTATCAAAAATATCTATGTTAGAACTGCTTTATGTGATTTGGGAGCTGGTGTTAGTGTTATGTCTTTCTCTCTTTATAATACTTAATTTGGATAAGTTGATACCCACTGAATTTTTTTTGCAAATGGCTGACAACTCTACACCTATTCATGTTGGTATTTGTGAGGTTGTTCCTGTTGTGGTTGCTAATGTTACTATCTTAACGGATTTTGTTACTCTTCATATGCCCCATGACGGCAATATGTCGCTTATCCTTGGAAGACCTTTTCGTAACACTACATGGGTTGTTATTGATTGTAATAAAAGCAATGTTATTTTTCATGTTAATGGCAATGAGCATACAGTCTATTTCCCGAAAAAGCCAAACAAAATAAACAGTCTCAGTTCTATTGAAAAAGTTATGCCTATTACTATTGGAGACTTTGAATTTCCTCTTCCAGTTTCCAAAAATAAATATCAAACTATTATGATTGGAACCATGCCTATTCAAGTTGAGGTAACATAGTGTTATACAAAAATTATTCGGTTTTGTGTCACTCGGAAATAGTTCGTTAATAGACTTGGTCAACCTTATTAATGGATTCTTTCTGAGGAGCATATGTTCGATGAATTCCGTAAGCACAACTCTTTGTAACTTTAGTTTTCTCTCTGTCATAATTAGTTTTAATAAAGTTTAATGCCCTAGATTACACTGTTTATTCGGTTTTTTAAGTTTCCATGCAATGAAATGTCCCAAAAAGAAAAGTTCTTGGAATGTCCTGGAAATTTAGTATGATTTTTGTTGAATAAATAAGAATTTTTGGCGTTGAACACACCTCAGGGGGTGCACGAGCTGTCCACAAGACAACATGACGCGACCACCCCTAGGCGCGCCCATGTGGCTTGTGGGGCCCACAGGCACCCACTCACTTGGTGCCCGTACCCCCAGCCTTCTTCCACCTCCAGAAAAAAAATCTTGCTTCATAGCTCGAGTTCTTTCTCTTTTGCGAACAATTTGTGATCTCTTTGCTTGGGGCTTCGTTCCGAAACTTTTCGAAGGAATTGCTCCTTGGTATGTGACTCCTCTCCATTACTCCAATTAGTTTTTGTTCTAGTGGTCTATTCTTTGCTTATTTGCTAATATTATGTGACCATGAAAATGTGCTTGCATGTTAATTTACTTAGTTCTAAGTAGTTTTGATGCATGATCGTTTCTAGGCACTTGTGGGAGTAGTTGCTATCAATTAGATGGAGTTTTGTTCACTTTTTATGAGTTTTCTAAAAAACAAAAAAATAGCTAAAAAGGAGAAATATTGAGAAGGATGTTCTCAAGGGGCTCTTCAAGCTGGAGTTCCAATGGAACTTCGAGGAAGCACCCAGGTATAATCTTCCTCGTGATGTCGAGGTGCGGTCGTGCAATACATTCATGGTTGGAGCTGGTTTTTAACACACTTTTGAACAATTTCTTGAGAACGCCAGGTTGACACCCTTCGTTGTAAATAAGTGTAACCAATACCAACTCCTCACAAATACTTTCGTGCAAAATTTCAGATTCATGCCTTGGCAGAATGTGCCTAGCGTTTCATTTCACCTTTACGATCAAACCTTTGAGTTACCTTTTGTTGACTTCTGTCATATTTGCATGATTACTGTTGAGGGTAGTATGGTAGAACCTCGACCCCCTGTGTTTGAAGATTTTTTACAAAAAGTAACTACATGAGAAATTAGAGGAGTTTCTCATGCTAGAGTTGCTTGCCTGCATTTCCCTGCTGTGCGCTACTTTGCTTTATTTGTTGGGAAATTTTTGACTGCTAGGCAAGAGGGTGGAACGCTCAGCACTCCGGACCTCATCATCTTACGTAGTGCACTTTTTGGTGGGAGAAGTCACATTTTGGGAGCCATAATTGCACGCCGCTCAGATTTAAACATGTCCAAGGGTATTATTCAGAGTGGTATTTATGCTACTCGCCTTGCTAGACACTTTAATATTCCAATCAGGCATGGCAAAGATCGTTTGATACCTGTGAAATACTTAGATTATGAATGCTTGTTCGGTCATGATTTTATTAATAGAGGCGGTCCACCTAACCAGTACAACCTGGTATTATAGCTAGGGTACCCGTTCCATCATTACTCTGCCTGCTCCTTTGTTTGATGTTCATGCCAGGGGAAAGTATGTTATTATGGCAGAAGACATCACAAACTATAGAAACGAGTTGGTGGCAGCAAAGGAGGTCCACCAGCAGGATGCATGGGTACGACAACCGACTCAGTTCCTACGTAGACCTGATGGATGCTTCGAGTGGTAGTAACCAAGTTAGGCCAAAAGCCTAAGCTTGGGGGAGTACATATTCTCACCGACATTTCGTTCAAACTCGCTGATACGTGACCAACGTATCGACTTTTCCAAACACTTTTGCTCTTATTTTGGACTCTAATTTGCATAATTTGAATGAAACTAATCGGGGCTGACGATGTTTCCAGTAGAACTACCTTGGTGTTGCTTTTTGTGCAGAAATAAAAGTTCTCGGAATTGGATGAAAATTGAGAGAGAATTATTTCAGAATATATAAAAAATACTGGCGAAAAGATCTAATGGAGGGGGCCACCACAGAGCCACAAGCTCAGGTGGCGCCCCCTAGGGCTCGCCACTTGAGCTTGTGGCACCTCGGTGCTCCGTTTGCCCTAACTCCTGGTCCATAAGTACCGTCTTACCATTATTACCACTATTATTGTCCCCCCCAGTTGATATGGGTTCCAAAGAAGAAGAACTAGAGAGTTCCTGAGGGTGACTTCGCCAACAAACTTCACTCATCTGGATTAGTATGGAAGGCGACTATTGGTAGGCGACTCCTAGGAGATCCTTGCGCCGGTGGCTACCCCGGCCCAGACGACCACCCTCTCCATCGCCGGTGGCCACTCCGTCCCCGAGGGCCACCCTCTCCATCGCTAGTGGCCACTCCGGCCCCGGCGGCCGCCCTCTCTGTTGCCGGTTAGTCACCAAGCATGCTTTCTTTATGGTTGGTGCCATGGCGCCTTTTGATTTGAACTTTGATCGTGGCAAGATGTTCCAAGAAAGTGTGAGATCCAAGTTTGGTCACCCGGTGGTTTTCTCTTTGGGTTTTAGGCAATGAGAGTTCATCATGGTGGTCTCTTTCTGCCGATCCACGTTCAAACTCGACGCCCACACGGTTAGTCTTGCGCTTGAAGCCACGTTTGGTGGTTATCATCAAGGTTATAGAGTTCCTTTCTGGAAAGATCGATCGTTCAGGTTTGCAGTTGCTTTTAAATATGTGGGTTTTGAAATCTATAATGCTTAAAGTGTCTGAAAATGATTTTGAGATGGTGTTTAATCTCTAGGGAAATGGAGGCCCTAATTAGCATAGAGAGGAAGCTGCTTTTTACGTTGAGAAAGATAAAGAATGGACTTTGGTTGGTAAGAATGGAAAAGCTATAGTTCCTCACTCTGGTGATCACCGGAGTTCAACCATCGCGGTGAGAGGCGGTCGGTCAGTTTTCGTGCGGCTATCAGGGGTCATTCAATGCAGGAATGAGCAAGGCGTGATAGTGAATACACCGAGCCTTGATGAAGCCATTGATAGGTCGGAAGATTCTATGACACATTTGCAAATTGACATGTTCGTTGATCACGCTAGCACCGATGTGATTTGCCATGCATGCGGTGACATGGGTCACTATGCTCGCAAGTGTCTGGTTCCTAATCTTCCTGGGATTTGGCCTTTCATTCATTTTGATTCATTCCCGGGCCCACCTGAGTGTGCCTGGGATCCAGGTGTTGTGGAGGGGTGGTTTTGTGGGTAGGGGCCTGGTTTACCAATTAGGCAGGTATCGTCATTAAGGAGCTGGTCAAAGATTTTTTCCCAGACTTTCAATCGAGACCCTTGCTTGTCTCCTCACATTCCTCTGCTCTTGTCGCTGCTATTTGTCCCTCGTCAAGCCTGCCACTTTCCTCATCGCCGGCAGAGTCGGAGGAGGAGCCGGCCTCCGTTGCTTCGCAGATGGCAAACATCCCCATCGATCCTCTCCCCTTCGTCTCTAATGGATTCCAACTGTAGCATATTAAAGGACGGACGGGGTTTTCTCGGGTGGTGCTTCCTCATCGGCTGCGTCGGCATGGGGATTGGGCGATTGCTACCATTTAGCCACTTCCTGATGATGTATTTTTCCCCAACATTCGTGAGGTTATAGAGGAATTTCTGGAGGGTGTGGGGCAAGTGGGCTTTCAGAGATACATCCTTGTCCCTTTGGAGAAGCTTACGTCTAGTTCCTGCATGGTCGTGATAGAGACAGACTCACTAGGCAGAGCCCTCATGCTTTTGGGGATGTGTTTATTTCATTTGTCAAACACAACCAAGGGAGAAACTGGAGAAGGATTCACTTCAACAGAGTCTGTTGTCTTTTGCTCGTGGGAGTTCCTTTTGATTATTGCAATACTGAGGATATTGTTGCTGCTATTTCCAAGTGGGGCAGAATTATTAGTTGGTAGAAAGAAGATGCTAGAAAAGGTAAAAATACTGGTCAAGGCTTGGGTTACTGAGTTGATTGATATCCCCAAGAGCAGTAGATGGTCAGAGGGAGAAATCTTTGAGGAGGAATCATGGACTTGCTCTGTTGAGTTGCTGCTTGACGAGATGTTGGGGGGTGGGACTGCTGATGAATATCCCATCCCACCTCCTAGGGTGGATCCTCACCCTTTTTCCCAAAATGCAAATGATTTTTCAGGGTTTCAGCCAGCTCTAGTGGCCAATGAGTAGGCAAACAACAATGATTGGGATGAACAAGGCAACTAGGTTTTCCCACACCAAAATCCAATGCCCATAGAGGACTTAGTTCAATATCATATATAGAATCCTATGATGGGGGAAGAAGGTGCTCCCAATAGCAGTATTACTACCACGGTATCGTTGTGAGATGGGTCATTTTCACATAACAATGGTGCAAACCCCCTTAATGATGAGGTTAATCAGACTGCAATGGCAGGTGGTCAACCATTGGGTATTGGTTGTCATAATTTGCTCTTGGCATACCCAGAGGAACTCGATGAGGCGGAAGTGGAGGAATTTGCTAATCTTAATGTGCAACAGATGGTTGCTAACTTGGACGAAATGGTTATTATCCTTGTGCAACAGGAAGTTATCAATGTAGGTCACATTAAGAACTCTGCAGGTCTGGATCAAACTGTTTTATTGCCTGTTGTAGCTAGGGGAGTTGCGAGTTGCAATGAGATTTCAGATTCTACTAATAATGTTGCAGTTAATAAGGATGATGTTGCAGTGTCAGTTGTTGCTGCAAGAGAGACAGAGACAGAGACATGTTTGTCTGATGATATAGACATAGCCAAAATGACACAAGGCAATGTGAATGTTACAACGGTTGAACCCAGTGTTGCTATGGAAAGCATAGATATCTCCACTATAGGGGTTAATGTGAGTAACACAAGTTTTGAAGTTGCTCAGAATGCAGATGATAACACTAAAAAGGTACTGATGACTTTCCTCCTAATCAAAATTTGCCTTGTGAGGGAGTCCTAGACTAAGGGGTCCTCGGGCTGCTGGCCTATCTCTCAATAGGCCGGCTTGGTGGGCCGCACTCTGACTGGCGCGGGGAGGGCCGGATACATCGAGACCCTGTGTTCTAGTAGGAAGTCCCGAAGGCGCATCGTGCACTCCAAGTCAAGATGAGGGAATCGACGCCACCATTCTCGGCAGGAGTCTTGTCATGTGTAAACCCTAGGTACCCCCCGGTGTCTATATAAACCGGGAGGGTTTTAGATTGTACGACAGAGAAACTCATCTAGGGTTTTAGCTAGTCGATCTCGAGGTAGATCAACTCTGTAACCTTCATACCATCAATATAATCGAGCAGGACGTAGGGTTTTACCTCCATAGGAGGGCCCGAACCTGGGTAAACATCGTCTCCTTCGTCCCCTTGTTACCATCGATCCAAGACTCATAGCTCGGGACCCCCTACCCGAGATCCGCTAGTTTTGACACCGACATTGGTGCTTTCATTGAGAGTTCCGCTGTGATCTCCAAAGGAATCGATGGCTCGCGTTGTCATTAACGAAGAGGTCCAGAACATGGACTCCTTCGTCCCTGGACAGATCTTTGCTTTCGGCAGCATTGTGCTGCACGCTGACCCGACCGGCCGTCTTGGCCGGGTCGGGAGTTTCGCCCCTTATCAAGAGGTCAGATTTGGGAACCTAGAGTTCTCCGTAGACTCTCGGGTCGATCTTACGCTCACCGGGCTCGCAGTCTCTTCTGACGCACCCGAGGACTCCGAGGCCTTAACCTCGGATGTCGCCTTTGACCCCGCCCACGGGACTGACCTCGGCGATGATCTGGCTTTTAGTCCGGATCCGGCCATAGCGCCAGATGGCCGGGTACTAGCTCCTGCCGAACACACTTCTTGGGCAAACACATCGGAGGTTGACTCCGAAAGCGCTGAGCAAATTGACCCGATTGAGCTCTCGACACTCAACGAAGCTCTAGATCGGATCTTATCGATGAAAGTTACTGACGACCCAACCCCGGTCCACGTTCAGATCGGTCTTAAAGCGGGTCAAGAGGAATTTTTCATCCCACCCACCACCCACTTCGTAGCCACTGTCGAAGACTTAACCGATATGTTGGACTACGCCTCCGAGGAGGCAGAAGATATGGATCAAGAGGATCGTGCTCCCACCCCCGTCAACACCGGGCAGTGGACTGCCACCTCCACCTACAACGTCTACATGGTGGATACTCCATCCGATAACGGCGAGCGCACACCCACAAACAATGGTGATAGATCGGGTGAAGCGCCGTCAAGGCGCCGAAAACCGCGCAAACGATCAAAGACAAAAAAGGGAAGGGAAGCTATTGGTGGCACCGGGGAAGATACCCCGGAAGACCTCGGTGATCCTGATATTCCCGAGCATCCGTTAGAGGACTAGGAAAGGCTGGAGGACCAGCGCGACCCCGAAGATCCAAACGATTCCGAAGATGACAACTACCTCCCCCCTGTAGAGGAGGAGGATAGCCCGGAAGCCGAAGATTTCACCGTCCCCGAAAACATTGAGGATCAGGAACGGTTCAGGCAACAGCTTATAGCCACTGCCCGAAGCCTAAGGGCAAAAGAACGACAGCTTAAGGCCGAACAAGATACCCTCAACGATAGATGGACGAGGGTCCTATTAGCCGAGGAAGGATACGGTACCGGTCTATCGAACCAACCGAAGAGCTATCCACGCCGACGGCTGCTGCCATAATTTGATGACGAGCTCCCTAATACGCCGCCCCCCAAGCACACCCCATACGACCAGCCGGACCGCCCTCCCCGAGGACGAGATAGGACGGCTGGCAACACCGGTTATAGGCCGGCGATACCCCGCAGAAGGGGAAAGGAGCCAATGGAGCCTGAGGACAGGTACGACCTGCGACACGACCAGGACTATAGAACAGGCCGCACGAGATCCATCTACGGATCTAGAGGGTACTTCCCCGATAGACGGGACGGGTACTGACCTTGGCTCGACCGAAACAATAGAGGTCGGGAACAAAACCGGGCCAGAACAGACGCCGACTACCGGCGTGACATAGCCCGGGTCAGAGGCGCTGCCCACCCACTGTGCTTCACCGACGAGGTGATGCAGCATCAGTTCCCGAAAGGGTTTAAACCCGTGAACATAGATCAATACGACGGAACAACTGACCCAGCAGTGTGGATCGAGGATTTCCTCCTCCACATTCACATGGCACGAGGAGATGATCTCCACGCCATCAAATATCTACCCCTTAAACTTAAGGGCCCAGCTCGGCACTGGTTAAACAGTCTCCCCGAAAATTCTATCGGGAGTTGGGAGGATCTCGAGGATGCATTCCGATCTAACTTCCAGGGCACCTATGTACGGCCTCCAGACTCCTCCGACCTAAGCAACATCGTCCAAAAGGCAGGAGAGTCCGCTCGACAATTCTGGAATCGGTTCTTGACAAAGAAAAACCAGATCGTCGATTGCCCAGATGCCGAGGCTATAGCCTTCAGGCACAATATTCGGGAAGAATGGCTGGCTCGCCAGCTCGGTCAGGATAAACCCAGGACCATGTCCGCCCTTACATCACTCATGACCCGCTTTTGCGCGGGTGAGGATAACTGGCTAGCGAGATGAAGCCACAACCCCAAAGACCCCGGCACCTCCGAAGCTCGGGATGGAAACAGGAAACCACGACGCAACAAAAATAAACGCCGACACATCACTAGTGACGCCGACGACACTGTCATTAACGCCGGCTTCCACAACCCTCGATCCGGGCAGCGAAAGTAGCCTCCTAAAGGCAATCGCGACGGACCAACCCCGCTGGACAAAATCATGGAGCGACCTTGCCAGATCCATGGCACTCCAGACAAGCCCGCCAACCACACCAACCATAATTGTTGGGTGTTCAAACAGGCCGGCAAACTAGCAGCCGAAGAGCAAGGCAAGGGCCCACGCAGCGAGGACGACGAGGAGCCCCGCGGTCCGAGCAATGGAGGTCAGAAGCAGTTCCCTCCAGAGGTAAAGACTGTGAACATGATATACGCCACTCAAATACCTAGAAAGGAGAGGAAGCGCGCCCTTCGCGAGGTCTACGCCGTAGAGCCTGTAGCCCCGAAGTATAACCCATGGTTGGCATACCCGATCACCTTCGATCGACGAGATCATCCGACCAGTATCCGTCATGGGGGTTCGGCGGCCCTTGTCCTAGACCCCATTATCGATGGGTATCACCTCACTAAAGTCCTAATGGACGGAGGAAGTAGCCTCAATCTGATTTACTCAGATACGGTGAAAAAGATGGGTATAGATCCATCAAGGATCAAACCCAGCAACACTACCTTTAAAGGAGTGATCCCAGGCGTCGAGGCCCGGTGCACGGGCTCTGTGAGCCTAGAAGTGGTGTTCAGTTCACCCGATAACTTCCGTAGCGAGGACTTGATCTTCGACATCGTACCTTTCCGCAGCGGTTATCACGCCCTGCTAGGCCGTACATCGTTGGGTCGCTTTAACGCCATCCCACACTACACATACCTCAAGCTCAAGATGCCGGGGCCCAAGGGGGTCATCACTGTCAACGGCAACACAGAGCGTTCCCTCCGAACTGAGGAACATGCATTGGCCCTGGCGGCCGAATTCCATTACGAGGATGATTGGCAAACACCGAAATCTGCCGTCAAGGCACGTAAGGTTGACAAACGAGCTCGGTTTCAGTCCGAACTCCCAGAATCTTCTTCTCCCCAAAAATAGGGACACGCTCCTCATTGCATAGCCCTAATGACCTACAAACACGTGCCAAGAAGGCACAACTTTGCACTCAAGATTCCATGGGCAGCAGTGGGGAACAAACATTAAAGGGTAAGTGTTCGGCTGAACCGAACCATTACCAGTACACGTCCTCGGACATAACACAGGTACCATCAAGGACCTGCTAAAGAGTAAAGCGCATCCATACTTCGGCGACTTCTCAAGACCTTCTTCCCATGGTCCGCTCGACGACATCATCACCCTTAAAGGAATGCAACTCCCTAGGAGGCACATGAGCAGACTGACGACAGGGCACATCGAGGACGTCAAGCCACCATTCGAAGACCCCTGGTACAACCTCTCCTGTGTAAATTCTATGTTTTATCTTCAAAATACCTGTAAACAGTTGCTTTGGCAATTTGAGTTATAAGAATCGTCGAGGAAATAAAAGACCATTATACATGGCCCCTCCGCTGTATTTTATGGCACATAATCTGTTCTTGTCAAACGCCTCTCGCGCAACTGTTCAGTATACATTACGATGCAAACGGCTAATAGACCGGGGGCTTGAATTTAAAATATCGCTCTGAGCATCACCCCGACACAATTGGTCGTGTGTTCGGCGCCTTGGATTTTGCTTTATATGCATCGGATCCGAACTATGTCTTGGGTCAATAGTTGGGTTGCCCGGCTCCTGTGCTTGCCCCCTTACGTTCCGCTCGTTCAGCTAAAGGGGCAAAGGGAGAACCACTGCGATTGTGTTTCCAGTTCGTCTGGTCAAGCACCTCAGGGGAGAAAGCCGAAAACTGACCGTCATAGTAAGCGAGAACCGGTCTGCAAATCCGAGCATAAGTGTTATACTAAAAAATCAATAGAGGTTATTCCGTGTTATACGATGGGTTTTGTACTTATACAAACCATGTGATGCTGGCTTCGGCCCCGGTACATCCGCACATCACAAAACACTAGGGGCTGGTCATCAGCCCCCGCACTTTTTTTACGCTCCTACGGCTAAGTGAAAGCGATAAAACATCATAGTCCGATTGCTTTGTCCCCCTCGCACTACCGCCTTCGGGCACCGATACCTCGGCTAAGGGTCACAGTGCGGAGGCAGAGACACCTCGCGTAGTATCTACGTGGGGGCTGAAGCCGACGACTCGCAACTTTCAGATAAAACGGCCACATGAGAGTCAAAATAAACACTTATAAGACATGATAAACCATGCAACTTTAAATTTTACAGCGTTAAAAGTCTTCGGACATATTACAACACGCTCATTCATAAAAAACATCCTTCGAGCATTGGGCCTCTATCGCCCGAGCACCCTCCATCAATGTGGAGAAGTATAGCTCGGGGCGCCTATGCTCCTTTCCAGGGGGCGGAGGTGCGGTGGCCATCTCAGTCGGCTTGAGCTTCGGCCAGTGCACCATGGTCTTGGCAAAGGCCAGCCGAGCTCCCTCGATGCATGTAGAACACTTTAGCGCGTCAATCCGAGGCGCATCATCGCACAGTTTCTGCACCAAGCCGAAGTAGCTGCTCAGCAACTGCTCTTCCGGCCACAGCCGGATGCAGAGATCCTTCATGGCCGGCTCCGCCATCCTGTGCAGCTCCATCAGTTCATCTGCTCGATCAGAAGGGGAGATCGCTCGGGGGACTCAAACTGTGCCCAGAATAGCCGAGCCTCATCATCCTCCCCCCGCGAAGCATAGAACTTGTTCGCGTCCGCTGCACTCTTCTGGAGATCCGCACAGACGCCTGAGGAACGCCACACCTGGGTGAGCAAAGCAAACCTGCTACCACCAAAGGCGCATTGTAGTGAATACGGCTTACCATTTGTGACAGCCCGGACTTGGCGAACCTCCTCTTCAAAGGACCGCCTGTCCACCCGCTTCTTTTGAAGCCCGGATTTCAGCGCGGATAGCTCGGTGGCTTGCTGTTTGCCTTTCTGCTCAAGGGCCTCGCACTTTGCGCTGGCGTCCTTGAGCTCCTGCTGCACCTCCTCCACCCGGGCCTCCTGCTTAGCACTGGCAGCTTTCAAATCGGAGAGTGCGGCTGCTGCCTGTTCGGCGGCCGCCTTCTCATCCACGGCCTCTTGCTTCATGTTTTCGAGCTCGGCCTTGAGTTTTTCCACCTCCGCAGCTGAAGCCGTGGAAGCAATAGATAAATAATTACACTGGGTTACCAGTACGGATCACTAACAATATACAGCCCGGATGTTACAATTCGGCCTACCTTGTGCCTCGTCGAACCTCTTGTTCAGGCTATCAAGCTCCTCTTTGGAGATCTTGAGCTTCCGATTTAGCTCGGTAAGCTCAGCGGCATTAACGACCGCTGCCGAGGACGAAGCCTACAAAAAATAAAGAAAACACACATTCGGTTATATGCGTTCCAACCCCCAAGGATATGACACTATGCTCGGTCCTCTTAAGGGCCTTTTAGAACATTGTGGGACTAATGGTGCCTTGCGCATCATTGGTCACTCCTTAGTATTTGACCCCCGGGTGCGTTTTTTGCAAAACCACCCGGGGCTCGGGGGCTACTACATATATAAAGATAGAATAAACTTAATAAAAATTGTTCGGGAAAAGGGTATTACGTGACTTACCTTGAAGCCCGTCAAGAGACCATTGAAGGCCGCTTTCAGTACGCTATCGACGGACTGAATGCCTTGCAAAACCGCACCCATAAGAGTGCGGTGATCCTCGGAGATGGGGGCGCTTGATAGAGCCTCCTCCATGACCGGCCACCCAGTCGTCGGTGGCACCGGTGGTGACCGGCCAGCCCGATCTGTGATCGGGGACTGAGTTGATAGCTCCGGAGGCACAACATGCTCCGGAGATTTCCTCGGAGGGGACTGGACATCCCTCCGCCCTTCCTCTTCAGCGGCCAGGGGAATTTCCTCCTCCTGGTCTTCGGCGGCCAGGGGAGTTTTCTCCCCCTGTTCTTCAGCGGCCGAGGCATCGACCTCGGCCATGGCATGGTCACTCCCACCGCCTGTGTTCGGCTCCAAAGAAGCCTGGCGGGATGACACCTCCACGGCATCCTTTGCGGCCTCAAGAGGTGTGGGGTGTGACGCAGTCCCACTCTCCGCCAGCTCGGCGGGCGGAGACTCCCCATCCGATATTTGGTCAGTGGGGAGAACGCGCGGCGGGCTGCGAATTAAAAGACGTTCTTGCATTTAAAACATTGAAAACTTTGCATAAATAACCTAGGGAATCTTTGGATTCATACCTTTGAGCTGGGGGCTTGACCCTTAGGTTCCTGCGGGGAACCTTCTCAAAGTCCTCGGACTCTGCATCAGAGTCCGAGCTGTCGTCGGCCAAGCTCAACCTCGGCCGACGCGCCCTCTTCAGGGCAGGAGGAGGTACATCCTCCGTGGCGTCCTACGACGCCGCCCTCTTTCCTATGAGGGGGGAAACGCCTTCCCCCCCATCCTCATGCTCTTCCTCATGGCTAGAGGAGGCATGGGTTTCCTCGGACATGGCGTCCGGCTGGTCCTTTATGCGGAGGCCTTCTCTGCCCTTCTTCTTCTCCTCCTTCTTCTCGGGCGCCGAGTACGGCGCCACGACGAGCATCGCCGACAACAACTCCGACCTGGGGTCTTCGGGTTGTGGTGCGGGACAGTTAACTTTCTCGGTTTTGCTCAACCATTTCTGCGAAAATGAGGGGGAAGGCGTTCAGTCTTTTTGTCAAAGAAACAGAGCCAATGGATTAAAATTATGCCGTACCTGGGTAGGTACGTTATCGGTGCTTAGGCCTGAATCCTCTTCCTTGGCCGGCCAGCTTTTCCGAGGCTTGAATAATGCCTTCCACAACTTTTCGGAGGTAGTGCGGAAGAGCTGGCACACGGTAGGCTCGTCCTCGTGCCAGTAAGCCCACATTGGGGAGGCCTGGCGCTGACAGGGGAGGATTCGGCGGTGGAGCATGACCTAGACCACATCGACCAGTTCGGCCTTGGCCTTGATCACCGAGGTAATGCGCTTCTGCAGCAGTTTCACCTCTGCATCCGACCCCCAGTCAAGGCCCTTCCTGAGCCACGAGGTCAATCTCGTAGGGGGTCCGGATCTGAACTTGGCAGGCGCCGCCCAGCTCTCATCTCTTGGTTCGGTGATGTAGAACCACTCCTTTTGCCAGATCTTGATTGTGTCAATAAAGGTGCGAGTTGGCCACTCAAAGCGGGGGAGCTTGCTGATTACCGCCCCTCCGCAGTCTGCGTGCTCGCTCGCGACAGTCTTCGGCTTGACGTTGAAGACCTTGAGCCACAGGCCGAAGTGCGGCTCGACCCGCAGGAAGGCTTCGCAAAGAATGATGAAAGCCGAAATATGCATAAAGGAGTTCGGGGGAAGATCATGGAAGTCCAACCCGTAGAAGAACATAAGGCCCCTGACGAAGGGGTGGAGCGGGAAGCTCAATCCCCGGATGAAATGGGGGACGAATACCACCCTTTCGCCTGGCTTAGGGGTGGGGACGACTTGCTTTGTCTCTGGAGCGCGGTGGAAGACGTTGGCGGGGAGGTAGCCGACGAGCTTTAGCTCCCGGATATCCTTGTCGGTGACCGTGGAGGCCTCCCACTTGCCCATGGAGCCCGAACCCGCCATGGCTAGGCTCGGAGGGGAAGTTGAGGAAGAACTGGATCTGGGCTCTCGGAGCTTGGGAAGATTGGGAGAGCGGAGGATGCGAAGGGGAAGCATGAATAAGCCTTGGGGTTTTTACCCATTTTATGGGGCGTAACACCGATTAACCTCCCTCTATTGCGCCGCAAATCTCTCCGCTTCCCAAGACGTGTGTGCCGTTATACACGTGCAAAAGGAACTTGGGATGCTAATCATATCCCGTGTGAAACGGAGCACGATCTATAAATTGATGAGTCATGCTGACGTAAAAACGGCCTCGAATCGCGAATCGAGTTTTCATAACTGGTTCAGCGGTCGTGGTAGGCCACAACCCTTCGTCAGAAAGGTTGTCAGAAGAAACATTGTTTACACTTTGGCGTTTGGCCTTCGGGACCGAACAACTCATGGTGTTCGGGCTATCGTGTGATCGGAAACCGGACAGGTATCAACCGATCTTTAATGGGAAGAAGAACTCACCCCGCAAGCCGAAGACTCTGATCAAGCGGAGCTGACCAAGCTGAGACCCTTGGCGTTGGGGGCTAGTTCTGGGGCTACTGAGGGAGTCCTGGACTAAGGGGTCCTTGGGCTGCTGGCCTATCTCTCAATAGGCCGGCTTGGTGGGCCGCACTCTGACTGGCGCGGGGAGGGCCGGATACATCGAGACCCTGTGTTCTAGTAGGAAGTCCCGAAGGCGCATCGTGCACTCCAAGTCAAGATGAGGGAATTGACGCCACCATTCTCGGCAGGAGTCTTGTCATGTGTAAACCCTAGGTACCCCCCGGTGTCTATATAAACCGGGAGGGTTTTAGATTGTACGACAGAGAAACTCATCTAGGGTTTTAGCTAGTCGATCTCGAGGTAGATCAACTCTGTAACCTTCATACCATCAATATAATCAAGCAGGACATAGGGTTTTACCTCCATAGGAGGGCCCGAACCTGGGTAAACATCGTCTCCTTTGTCCCCTTGTTACCATCGATCCAAGACTCACAGCTCGGGACCCCCTACCCGAGATCCGCTGGTTTTGACACTGACACCTTGCACACACCAAAATTTTGATCTTTCTAGCTTATCTGAATTACAAGCTCTTGCTATTATTGATGGGTCTCATTTAATCTCTGAATAGGGCTTGCAGCTTTGGAGTCAGCATTTTGCTTCAGCTCCATAGAATTCTGATAGATCTTTCAATATTTACATTCCAGTAACTTGGTTCAACTTCATAATACATCTACTCCCATCTCCTAATAATTTTTTTGGACACTGCATCTGTTAAAATCTGAACTTTGGAAAATATTGACTGCAAACTTTGTGTGTGAGGAGTCAATTATATTTATATTCATGATAGCTGCTCTACCACACAGGCACCTTGTTGCAAGGTGTCTCTGAAAGAAAAGAACAAGGAAAATGAGGGCATCAACCCTGTTGCAAATTCTTCAAGTGCAACATGAAGCCATTTAAAGTAGGTGTCCCCCAACAAAGTTATTGTGCTTCCCTTGGGAGAGGCAATTTGAAGGAAAAGAAAGGACAAGGGCCACTTGTGGAAACAGAGGTAAGGAGAAGTTGTAGGATTAAGCAGGATAACAATGGTTATAGAAGGAAATCATCTGCTGAGAATGGGTCTTTACCTTGTAATGCTGCCCCTCCTATTATTCACAATAAAGTGGTCAAGAATCTCACTAAATATTTTTGTATGGTTGCTGAGGAAGAGCTTCAAGAGAAGCTGTCTAAGAGGCCAAAGCAGAACGGGCAAGGGGATGTGGCCAAGGTGTCCAAGGCTACAGAAACCAAAGAACAAGACAAGAATTCCACATGATGATCATAACTCATAAGGAAGAAAATGAGAGGAGACTAGAGGGCTCTAGTGAATTAGGAGATGTCTTTTCTTTAAGTTTATGGTACCTGGAACTATTTTGTAATAGACCTCATTATGTCATTGTTGGGTTCATGCTGAATGTTTGCTACTTTGAAGTTGTAATGATCCTGGAAAATCATTTTGCTACTTATGGTTGTTATCTGAATTTGTTGTGAATGTCATGATGTGTGTAAGGGATGTGCTTGATGGTCTTGTTCTAGTATGGATATATAATTTTGGCAATTTATTGGCTGCTTCATTTGGGTAAAGGGATGGACCTTGATAACACAAACAATAACTCAAACATGTTTTAATGAATAACAACAAGTCCTGGAACATGGCTTGTCACAGGGATGCCCAATCCTGCATTACTTTATAAAAATACAAATCCTCCTGGACAGTTGATTGATTGGTAGTCACCCGTGTGAAAGCACATATGCTCCCTTGGAGGTTTTGATAATTCATGACAACATAAATTGTCTCTTGGACTAATAGTTCTACCTAGTTTGTTTCAGATAAAGTCCACAGAGAAGATTGGCCATGGAATGTGCGAAGAATCCTCAAGGAGAGAAGAAGAAGAAATGGAATGAGATTGGCAAAATCAACAAGCTTGAAGACTCTACATTTTACATTTTGTGAGAAATCACACCTTGAGTCCATAGGAAAGCAAATACTATTAAAAGGGGATAAGGTGTCTATGATGATCTGGTTGCTCAAGTGCTTAGAGATTAGCCACCAAAAATACACATGAAATTCTCCCACAAATATTATGTCCAAAACCAAATATCCAAAATCGGTGCCACCAACAATTTCCATTCGGCCCTACCGAGTTTCACTTAGACAGATTCCCGTGCCAAACCCTAAGGCCTCGGTACCACCAGGTTTTGAGAATAGGACCAACCGTGTTTTGGACCAACTCTCTGGTTAGCCATTTTCAGGAATTGGTACCACTGAGTTTTGAGAATCGGTCTCACCAAGTTTTGGACCAACTCTCTGGTTAGCTGTTTTCAAGAATCGGTACCACCGAGATTTCTATATCGGTCTCACCGAAAAACCGAAGGTTGCCACATTTTGCACTAGTCGGTTGATACGTCTCCAACGTATCGATAATTTATGAAGTATTCATGCCATGATTACCTATGTTTACAATACTTTTATATGGTTTTGATGCACTTTATATGATTTATTTAGAACTAACCCAGACCGACGCTGTTTTCAGCCGAATTATCGTGGTGTTGTTTTTGTGCAGAAAATGAAAGTTCTCGGAATCGCCCGAAACTTTTTGGTGATTTTTTCTGAAGGAAATAAGTCATATTGGAGCGAAGAACCACCGGAGGGGAGCCACATGTGGGCCACAAGCCATCAGGGCGCGCCCCCCTAGGTCGCGTCATGATATGTGGTGGGGCCCACGTGGCTCCGTTGCACGTGATTCTAGTGCTGAAAAATCCTATAAATCCCAGAAACCCCAGAAATAAACGTAGACTCTCCGTTCCGCCGCCACAACTCTCTGTATCGATGAAAATCCAATCTGGAGACATTTCAGTGCCTTGCCGAAGAGGGGAAACCATCACCGGTGGCCATCTTCATCATCCCGGCGAAGGCCATGATGAGGAGGGATTAGTTCACCCTCGGGGCTGAGGGTATGTACCAGTAGCTATGTTTTCAATCTCTCCCTCTCATGTTCTTGAGATGTCACGATCTTGATGTATCACGGGCTTTGTTAATATAGTCGGATCATATGATGTTATTCCCTTGCTACCTTGTTATGATGAATTAAATCTTTACCTATGAGATATCGCTATGTAGGATTGAATATTTTGGTTTGATAACACTTGATGTATGTCTTGTGTGGGATACCCGTAGTGACATTGGAGTATTCTATTGATTCACTTGATATATGTTGAGGCATGAATTTGCGGATTCCGGTGACCTTGGGGATCTATGCATAGGGGTTGATTGCACGTTTTCATACCACGTTCTCCGATAGAAATCTTGGGGTGCTCCTTGAAGTTCGTTGGGTTGGATTGAATATGATAGACCTGAAATTGTTTGATGCATGTCGCATAATTTACCCACGGATACTTGAGGTGACATTGGAGTATCTAGGTGACATTAGGGTTGATTGATATGTATCGTTGGTGTTGTTCTAGTACGAACTCTAGGGCTGTTTGTGACACTTATAGGAATAGCCCAAAAGATTGATCGGAAAGAATAACTTTGAGGTGGTTCTACTACCTACACCAATTTCATCTTATTGTTCTCCGCTAGATAGGAACTTTTGAATGATTCTTTGTTGCACGTTGATGGATGATCATATGATCCAACTATGTTAGCATTGTTGGGAGATTGCACTAGTGAAAGTATGAACCCTGGGCCTTATTACCAAGCATTTATATAACGTTTTGCTCTCTGTTTTACACTTGTTACCTTTCTGTTTTTATATTTTCAGTTTACAAAAACCTATATCTACCTTCCATATTGCACTTGTATCACCATCTCTTCGCCGAACTAGTGCACCTATACAATTTACCATTGTATTGGGTGTGTTGGGGACACAAGAGATTTCTTGTATTTGATTGCAGGGTTGTTTGAGAGAGACCATCTTCATCCTAAACCTCCCACGGATTGATAAACCTTAGGTCATCCACTTGAGGAAAAAATGCTACTGTCCTACAAAACTCTGCGCTTGGAGGCCCAACAAAGTCTACAAGAATAAAGTTGCGTAGTAGACATCAAGCCGTTTCCTGGCGCCGTTGCCGGGGAGGTGAGTGCTTGAAGGTATATCTTTAGATCTTGCAATTAAATCTTTTAGTTTCTTGTTTATCACTAGTTTGATTTATAAAAGAAAACTACAAAAAATGGAGTTTAGGTTGCCTCATTTGTTTCGTCTTTTTAATGTCTTTTGTGAAAATAAGGATTCATAAACTTGTGCTCAATTGGTAGAGGAAGAAATTATGAAAATACTGAATCAGAATTCCTTGACTGATGAGCATGATTGCAATGTTTCTAGTATGAATTCTCTGAATATCCATGATGCTAATGATATTCAAAGCCACAGGCTTTGGGATGCTATGTTTGATGAAGATGGTATTTTTAGTTCCCCAAGCTTTGATGAGCATATTTATTATGATGATGTCAGGCCTCCGATCTATGACGATTATTATGATGAAATGTATGCTATAAAGAGTGATAGTAACCATGAAACTTGTCATCATGATTTTAATTTTGAATTTGGTTATGTCAATCATGTATCTCATGATAGTTATTTTGTTGAGTTTGCTCCCACCACTACAATGAATGAGAAGAAAATTGCTTATGTGGAGAGTAATAGATTTTCTATGGTTGTTGATCATGAAAAGGATGCTTTATGTGATAGTTATATTGTTGAATTCGTTCATGATGCTACTGAAATTTATTATGAGGGAGGAACATATGCTTGTAGGAATTGCAATAATATCATGTTTCCTCTCTATGTGTTCAAAATTTTGAAGTTATGCTTGTTTTGCCTTCCTATGCTAGTTGATTCTTGATCCCATAAATAGTTTGCTCACAAAATCCCTATGCATAGGAAGTGGTTTAGACTTAAATTTGCTTGCCATGTGATTCATGATGCTCTCTTGCATATTTCAATTACTATTCTTACGTGAGCATCATTGAAATAATCATGCCTAGATAAAAGGCATTAAAGAAAAGCGCTTGTTGGGAGACAACCCAACACTTTTACTTTCTGTTTTTGTGTATTCACATGATTAAGCTACAGTAGTAATCATGTTTTGTGACTTTTATTTCAATAATGTGCCAAGTAAAGCCTTTGGGATAGTATGGATACTTGTTGATTTGATTCTGTGCAAAAACAGAAACTTTTGCCTCCAGTAAAGAATTTTTATGATTTTACTGGTGTGTAAAAAAATTGTGAAATTTTTACACGGTATTTATATGCAAATTCGTTAAGTTTTAATAATGTTTCAGAATTTTTAGAGACATGGAAGTATGGTTATACTACAGATCTTCACAGACTGTTCTGTTTTTGACAGATTCTGTTTTGTATGCATAGTTTGCTTGTTTTAGTGTTCTCATAGCTTATATTCAGTGATATTAATTATGTGAATGGTAGAATACAGTAGGTATTATATGAGAACAATTATTAATCTTGTCTTTATAGTACCTAAGTGAATGGTCTTTATTTATTATACTAACCCATCTCACGAAGTTCCGTTAAGTTTTGTGTGATTGAAGTTTTCAAGTTTTGGGTGAGACACCGATATGAGGACATTAAGAAGTGACAAGAACCTAAGCTTGGGGATGCCCAAGGCATCCCCAATGTAATATCCAAGGAATACTCAAGCGTCTAAGCTTGGGGATGCCCCGGAAGGCATCCCCTCTTCCGTCTTCAACACTATCGGTATATCTTACTTGGAGCTATATTTTTATTCATCACATAATATTTGTTTCACTTGGAGCGTCATTTTATTTTCTTAGTATTTTCTTGATGTTATTTATAATCTTTTTTTTCAATAAAAAGTTCCAAGAATTGCCTTTAGGATGCTTGAATTGCATGTTTGATATGTGCTGTGTAAAAACAGAAACTTTTGCTGTAGTGTTTGAATTTTCATATTTTACTGGAACGTGGAAAGTTTCTGAAAATTTTACACAGTATTTTAATATAAATTATTTATCATTTCCTAAATTTTTATAATTTTTAGATATACATAAGTGCACCTTGTAAATTAATTGCTACAGACTGTCCTGTTTAGACAGATTGTTGTCATAGTTTTGTTATCTACTTCTCCAATGGTTTTCATGACTTATATTGGTAGATATAATTTGTGGAAATGATAGTATATAGTATATATTGTTTGAAATTATTGTGGAACTTGTCTTGGCAGTACATAAAGTGTTGATTTATTCTTATGTGCACTAACCCATCTCACAAGTTCTTTTCAAGTTTTGTGTGGATGAAGTTTTTGAGACCTAGGTGAAACCGGGATATGAGTGGATTGAACAAGATACAAAAGCTCAAGCTTGGGGATGACCAAGGCTCACCAAGTAAATATTTCAAGAAGTCTCAAGCATCTAAGCTTGGGGATGCTACGCATCCCACCTCTCTTCGTCAACTGTCGGTTAGCCTGTGTTGAGCCTAAATTTTTATTCGTTCACATGATGCGTGCTATTCTTGGAGTGTATTTTTGTTTTGTTTGCTGATTGATTAAAATACTCAGATCTGAAAATCTTTATTGATAGAGAGAGTCCTCACATAGCTACTTTATTGTTTTACTACTTATTGATCTTCACTTATATGTTTTGAGAGTAGTTCGAAATTTACTCTTGTGCTTCACTTATATCCTGAGAGTAAACGTTGAATGAATTGAATGTCATAAATGTGAAATTATATATGCTTCATATCCTTGTCCCATGCGGAGTAGTGACTTCACATACTAGGATTATAAGCGGTAAAATTTATAGGAAGTTAGCAAACATAGCATTGGTCATTTAAACAATTCATGAAAGAATATTGAAGGAAGAGAGGTTTCACATATAAATACAATATCTTGGACATCTTTTATGATTGTGAATACCCATTAATTATTCTCAACCATGATCAAATAGTTGAAGTTGGACAATAAATACAATGTAATGGTTATGTTTGGGTATATTTGCATATAAGTTATATTGTTATGGATCCTCCAACATGTGGTGCTTGTTTAGAACCTTTTGCTAGCCAAAACTCTGTACTAAGTCGAGATACTACTTGTGCATACAAATACTTGAGCCAAGTTTCTTCCATGAGAGTCCACCTTACCTACCTATATATGGTATTTCACTGCCATTCCAAGTAAATTTTCATGTGCCACCTCTGAAACCTTCAAATAAACATTCGTTTTGTGTACTCATACCGCTCATGGAGCGACGGGGCGGTCCTTATCTTCCATGCTAAGCGGTTTATTCTCAAGATTAGTGTTTATTCACTTGTCATTGCACGAGAGAGGCCGGTAAAAAGGATGCCCAGTCCTGCATAATACAAAAATAAATAAACAAGAACTCCCCCTAGAAAGTTGATTGTTTGGAGGGCAACCGTGGATTCGGCCAGCCATGGAATGTGTTTGAATGGTGGAGGGGGAGTAAAATTTCAATTCTGTTTGGGAACCGCCAGTAATGTGTTTAGCATGGAAGATATTGAAAACTCTGTTGTGACATTGACAGGAAAAGTATACCACTCAAAATTACATATTCATCTATGTTTTAAAACAATGAGCTCTGGCACCTTTGCAAATCACTGCTTCCCTCTGCGAAGGGACAATCTATTTACTTTCATGTTATTTACTATTCATGTTGAGTCAACTCCTTATTCCAACCTCAATCTATTAGTTGGCAAGCACCATGTGGCGGGGAAAGATCCAAACATATATATCCACTCAAATATATTTGATCATGATTCATTATTGTTGACAATTATCTTTATGATAAGTATGTTGGGAGGCGAAACATTAAGCCCCTATCTTTCTTTGTGTTCGGTGGATATTGTTTGTTCTAAAAATATGATTTGAGTGTTAGCAATCATAAAAGACTATATGATAATTGAGTATGTGGAGCTCTTACTTAGACTTGATGATGCATTGAAATTGTTTGGTGACCAAGAACATAGATTGTTAAGTTTCAAGTGAATGAATTGTTTGAACCATGACATGTGAATTGATTGCTACTCTATCATGATGATTTTTATGAGAAAAAGTTGCTGGTTATGATGCTAGAAAAGTGACTGAAATTATCAATGGTCAAACTTATATATTATGCTAGCATTCACATTTCATAAATTATTTCTTTTATCATTTACCTACTCGAGGACGAGCAGGAATTAAGCTTGGGGATGCTGATACGTCTCCAATGTATCGATAATTTATGAAGTATTCATGCCATGATTGCCTATGTTTACAATGCTTTTATATGGTTTTGATGCACTTTATATGATTTATTTAGAACTAACCCGGACTGGCGCTATTTTCAGCAGAATTACCGTGGTGTTGTTTTTGTGCAGAAAATGAAAGTTCTCGGAATCGCCCAAAATTTTTGGTGATTTTTTATAGAGGAAATAATCCATATTGGAGTGAAGAACCACTGGAGAGGAGCCACCTGTGGGCTACAATCCATCAGAGCGCACCCCTAGGCCACGCCCTGATATGTGGTGGGGCCCACGTGGCTCCGTTGCGCGTGATTCCAACACTGAAAAATCCTATTAATCCCAAAAACCCCAGATGTCCGTTCTGCCGCCGCAACTCTCTGTATCGACGAAAAACCAATCTGGAGACGTTCAGGTACCATGCCGGAGAGGGGAAACCATCACCGATGGCCATCTTCATCATCCTGGCAGAGGCCATGACAAGGAGGGAGTACTTCACCCTCGGGGCTGAGGGTATGTACCAGTAGCTATGTGTTCAATCTCTCTCTCTCTCTCTCTCTCTCTCTCTCTCTCTCGTGTTCTTGAGATGTCATGATCTTGATGTATCACGGGCTTTGTTAATATAGTCGGATCATATCATGTTATTTGCTTGCTACCTTGTTGTGATGAAATGAATATTTACCTATGAGATCTTGTTATGTTGGATTGAATATTTTGGTTTGAGAACACTCGATGTACGTCTTGCGTGGGATACCCGTAGTGACATTGAGGTATTCTATTGATTCACTTGATATATGTTGAGACATCAACTTGCGGATTCCGGTGACCTTGGGGATCTATGCATAGGGGTTGATTGCATGTTTTCATACCACGTTCGCCGATAGAAATCTTGGGGTGCTCCTTGAAGTTATTTGTGTTGGATTGAATATGATAGACCTGAAATTGTTTGATGAATGTCGCATAATTTACCCACGGATACTTGAGGACATTGGAGTATCTAGGTGACATTAGGGTTGATTGATATGTATCATTGGTGTTGTTCTAGTATGAACTCTAGGGCTGTTTGTGACACTTATAGGAATAGCCCAAAAGATTGATCGGAAAGAATAACTTTGAGGTGGTTCTACTACCTACACCAATTTCATCTTATTGTTCTCCGCTAGACAGGAACTTTGGAGTGATTATTTGTTGCACGTTGAGGGATGATCATATGATCCAACTATGTTAGCATTGTTGGGAGATTGCACTAGTGAAAGTATGAACCCTAGGCCTTATTACCAAGCATTTATATAACGTTTTGCTCGTTGTTTTACACTTGTTACCTTTCTGTTTTTATATTTTCAGTTTACAAAAACCTATATCTACCTTCCATATTGCACTTGTATCACCATCTCTTCGCCGAACTAGTGCACCTATACAATTTACCATTGTATTGGGTGTGTTGGGGACACAAGAGATTTCTTGTATTTGATTGCAGGCTTGTTTGAGAGAGACCATCTTCATCCTAAACCTCCCACGGATTGATAAACCTTAGGTCATCCACTTGAGGAAAAATTGCTACTGTCCTACAAAACTCTGTGCTTGGAGGCCCAACAAAGTCTACAAGAATAAAGTTGCGTAGTAGACATCAAGCCGTTTCCTGGCGCCGTTGCCGGGGAGGTGAGTTCTTGAAGGTATATCTTTAGATCTTGCAATTAAATCTTTTAGTTTCTTGTTTATCACTAGTTTTATTTATAAAAGAAAACTACAAAAAAATGGAGTTTAGGTTGCCTCATTTGTTTCGTCTTTTTAATGTCTTTTGTGAAAATAAGGATTCATAAACTTGTGCTCAATTGGTAGAGGAAGAAATTATGAAAATACTGAATGAGAATTCCTTGAATGATGAGCATAATTGCAATGTTTCTAGTATGAATTCTCTGAATATCCATGATGCTAATGATATTCAAAGCCACAAGCTTGGGGATGCTATGTTTGATGAAGATGGTATTTTTAGTTCCCCAAGTTTTGATGAGCATATTTATTATGATGATGGCATGCCTCCGATCTATGACGATTATTATGATGAAATGTATGCTATAAAGAGTGATAGTAACCATGAAACCTGTCATCATGATTTTAATTTTGAATTTGGTTATGTCAATCATGTATCTCATGATAGTTATTTTGTTGAGTTTGCTCCCACCACTACAATGAATGAGAAGAAAATTGCTTATGTGGAGAGTAATAGATTTTCTATGGTTGTTGATCATGAAAAGGATGCTTTATGTGATATTTATATTTTTGAATTCCTTCATGATGCTACTGAAATTTATTATGAGGGAGGAACATATGCTTGTACGAATTGCAATAATATCAAGTTTCCTCTCTATGTGTTCAAAATTTTGAAGTTATGCTTGTTTTGCCTTCCTATGCTAGTTGATTCTTGATCCCATAAATAGTTTGCTCACAAAATCCCTATGCATAGGAAGTGTTTTAGACTTAAATTTGCTTGCCATGTGATTCATGATGCTCTCTTGCATATTTCAATTACTATTCTTACGTGAGCATCATTGAAATAATCATGCCTAGCTAAAAGGCATTAAAGAAAAGCGCTTGTTGGGAGACAACCCAACACTTTTACTTTCTGTTTTTGTGTATTCACATGATTAAGCTACAGTAGTAATCATGTTTTGTGCCTTTTATTTCAATACTGTGCCAAGTAAAGCCTTTGGGATAGTATGGATACTTGTTGATTTGATTCTGTGCAAAAACAGAAACTTTTGCCTCCAGTAAAGAATTTTTATGATTTTACTGGTGTGTCAAAAAATTCTGAAATTTTTACACGGTATTTATATGCAAATTATTGAAGTTTTAGTAATGTTTCAGAATTTTTAGAGACATGGAAGTATGGTTATACTACAGATCTTCACAGACTGTTCTGTTTTTGACAGATTCTGTTTTGTATGCATAGTTTGCTTGTTTTAGTGTTCTCATAGCTTATATTCAGTGATATTAATTATGTGAATGGTATAATACAGTAGGTATTATATGAGAAAAATTATTAATCTTGTCTTTACAGTACCTAAGTGAATGGTCTTTATTTATTATACTAACCGATCTCACGAAGTTCCGTTAAGTTTTGTGTGATTGAAGTTTTCAAGTTTTGGGTGAGACACCGATATGAGGAGAATAAGAAGTGACAAGAACCTAAGATTGGGGATGCCAAAGGCACCCCCAATGTAATATCCAAGGAATACTCAAGCGTCTAAGCTTGGGGATGCCCCGGAAGGCATCCCCTCTTCCGTCTTCAACACTATCGGTATATCTTACTTGGAGCTATATTTTTATTCATCACATAATATGTGTGTCGCTTGGAGCGTCATTTTATTTTCTTAGTATTTTCTTGATGTTATTTATAATCTTGTTTTTCAATAAAAAGTTCCAAGAATTGCCTTTAGGATGCTTGAATTGCATGTTTGATATGTGCTGTGTAAAAACAGAAACTTTTGCTGTAGTGTTTGAATTTTCATATTTTACTGGAACATGGAAAGTTTCTGAAAATTTTACACAGTATTTTAATATAAATTATTTGTCATTTCCTAAATTTTTATAATTTTTAGATATACATAAGTGCACCTTGTAAATTAATTGCTACAGACTGTCCTGTTTAGATAGATTGTTGTCATAGTTTTGTTATCTACTTCTCCAATGGTTTTCATGACTTATATTGGTAGATATAATTTGTGGAAATGATAGTATACAGTATATAATGTTTGAAATTATTGTGGAACTTGTCTTGGCAGTACATAAAGTGTTGATTTATTCTTATGTGCACTAACCCATCTCACAAGTTCTTTTCAAGTTTTGTGTGGATGAAGTTTTTGAGACCTAGGTGAAACCGGGATATGAGTGGATTGAACAAGATACAAAAGCTCAAGCTTGGGGATGACCAAGGGTCCCCAAGTAAATATTTCAAGAAGTCTCAAGCATCTAAGCTTGGGGATGCTACGCATCCCACCTCTCTTCGTCAACTGTCGGTTAGCCTATGTTTAGCCTAAATTTTTATTCGTTCACATGATGCGTGCTATTCTTGGAGTGTATTTTTGTTTTGTTTGCTGATTGATTAAAATACTCAGATCTGAAAATCTTTATTGATAGAGAGAGTCCTCACATAGCTACTTTATTGTTTTACTACTTATTGATCTTCACTTATACCTTTTGAGAGTAGTTCGAAATTTACTCTTGTGCTTCACTTATATCCTGAGAGTAAACGTTGAATGAATTGAATGTCATAAATGTGAAATTATATATGCTTCATATCCTTGTCCCATGGGGAGTAGTGACTTCACATACTAGGATTATAAGCGGTAAAATTTATAGGAAGTTAGCAAACATAGCATTGGTCATTTAAACAATTCATGAAAGAATATTGAAGGAAGAGAGGTTTCACATATAAATACAATATATTGGACATCTTTTATGATTGTGAATACCCATTAATTATTCTCAACCATGATCAAATAGTTGAAGTTGGACAATAAAGACAATGTAATGGTTATGTTTGGGTATATTTGCATATAAGTTATATTGTTATGGATCCTCCAACATGTGGTGCTTGTTTAGAACCTTTTGCTAGCCAAAACTCTGTACTAAGTCGAGATACTACTTGTGCATACAAATACTTGAGCCAAGTTTCTTCCATGAGAGTCCACCTTACCTACCTATATATGGTATTTCACTGCCATTCCAAGTAAATTTTCATGTGCCACCTCTGAAACCTTCAAATAAACATCCGTTTTGTGTACTCGTACCGCTCATGGAGCGACGGGGCGGTCCTTATCTTCCATGCTAAGCGGTTTATTCTCAAGATTAGTGTTTATTCACTTGTCATTGCACGAGAGAGGCCGGTAAAAAGGATGCCCAGTCCTGCATAATACAAAAATAAATAAACAAGAACTCCCCCTAGAAAGTTGATTGTTTGGAGGGCAACCGTGGATTCGGCCAGCCATGGAATGTGTTTGAATGGTGGAGGGGGAGTAAAATTTCAATTCTGTTTGGGAACCGCCAGTAATGTGTTTAGCATGGAAGATATTGAAAACTCTGTTGTGACATTGACAGGAAAAGTATACCACTCAAAATTACATATTCATCTATGTTTTAAAACAATGAGCTCTGGCACCTTTGCAAATCACTGCTTCCCTCTGCGAAGGGACAATCTATTTACTTTCATGTTATTTACTATTCATGTTGAGTCAACTCCTTATTCCAACCTCAATCTATTAGTTGGCAAGCACCATGTGGCGGGGAAAGATCCAAACATATATATCCACTCAAATATATTTGATCATGATTCATTATTGTTGACAATTATCTTTATGATAAGTATGTTGGGAGGCGAAACATTAAGCCCCTATCTTTCTTTGTGTTCGGTGGATATTGTTTGTTCTAAAAATATGATTTGAGTGTTAGCAATCATAAAAGACTATATGATAATTGAGTATGTGGAGCTCTTACTTAGACTTGATGATGCATTGAAATTGTTTGGTGACCAAGAACATAGATTGTTAAGTTTCAAGTGAATGAATTGTTTGAACCATGACATGTGAATTGATTGCTACTCTATCATGATGATTTTTATGAGAAAAAGTTGCTGGTTATGATGCTAGAAAAGTGACTGAAATTATCAATGGTCAAACTTATATATTATGCTAGCATTCACATTTCATAAATTATTTCTTTTATCATTTACCTACTCGAGGACGAGCAGGAATTAAGCTTGGGGATGCTGATACGTCTCCAATGTATCGATAATTTATGAAGTATTCATGCCATGATTGCCTATGTTTACAATGCTTTTATATGGTTTTGATGCACTTTATATGATTTATTTAGAACTAACCCGGACTGGCGCTATTTTCAGCAGAATTACCGTGGTGTTGTTTTTGTGCAGAAAATGAAAGTTCTCGGAATCGCCCAAAATTTTTGGTGATTTTTTATAGAGGAAATAATCCATATTGGAGTGAAGAACCACTGGAGAGGAGCCACCTGTGGGCTACAAGCCATCAGAGCGCACCCCTAGGCCACGCCCTGATATGTGGTGGGGCCCACGTGGCTCCGTTGCGCGTGATTCCAACACTGAAAAATCCTATTAATCCCAAAAACCCCAGATGTCCGTTCTGCCGCCGCAACTCTCTGTATCGACGAAAAACCAATCTGGAGACGTTCAGGTACCATGCCGGAGAGGGGAAACCATCACCGATGGCCATCTTCATCATCCTGGCAGAGGCCATGACAAGGAGGGAGTACTTCACCCTCGGGGCTGAGGGTATGTACCAGTAGCTATGTGTTCAATCTCTCTCTCTCTCTCTCTCTCTCTCTCTCTCTCTCTCGTGTTCTTGAGATGTCATGATCTTGATGTATCACGGGCTTTGTTAATATAGTCGGATCATATCATGTTATTTGCTTGCTACCTTGTTGTGATGAAATGAATATTTACCTATGAGATCTTGTTATGTTGGATTGAATATTTTGGTTTGAGAACACTCGATGTACGTCTTGCGTGGGATACCCGTAGTGACATTGAGGTATTCTATTGATTCACTTGATATATGTTGAGACATCAACTTGCGGATTCCGGTGACCTTGGGGATCTATGCATAGGGGTTGATTGCATGTTTTCATACCACGTTCGCCGATAGAAATCTTGGGGTGCTCCTTGAAGTTATTTGTGTTGGATTGAATATGATAGACCTAAAATTGTTTGATGAATGTCACATAATTTACCCACGGATACTTGAGGACATTGGAGTATCTAGGTGACATTAGGGTTGATTGATATGTATCATTGGTGTTGTTCTAGTATGAACTCTAGGGCTGTTTGTGACACTTATAGGAATAGCCCAAAAGATTGATCGGAAAGAATAACTTTGAGGTGGTTCTACTACCTACACCAATTTCATCTTATTGTTCTCCGCTAGACAGGAACTTTGGAGTGATTATTTGTTGCACGTTGAGGGATGATCATATGATCCAACTATGTTAGCATTGTTGGGAGATTGCACTAGTGAAAGTATGAACCCTAGGCCTTATTACCAAGCATTTATATAACGTTTTGCTCGTTGTTTCACACTTGTTACCTTTCTGTTTTTATATTTCCAGTTTACAAAAACCTATATCTACCTTCCATATTGCACTTGTATCACCATCTCTTCGCCGAACTAGTGCACCTATACAATTTACCATTGTATTGGGTGTGTTGGGGACACAAGAGATTTCTTGTATTTGATTGCAGGGTTGTTTGAGAGAGACCATCTTCATCCTAAACCTCCCACGGATTGATAAACCTTAGGTCATCCACTTGAGGAAAAATTGCTACTGTCCTACAAAACTCTGCGCTTGGAGGCCCAACAAAGTCTACAAGAATAAAGTTGCGTAGTAGACATCAAGCCGTTTCCTGGAGCCGTTGCCGGGGAGGTGAGTGCTTGAAGGTATATCTTTAGATCTTGCAATTAAATCTTTTAGTTTCTTGTTTATCACTAGTTTGATTTATAAAAGAAAACTACAAAAAAATGGAGTTTAGGTTGCCTCATTTGCTTCGTCTTTTTAATGTCTTTTGTGAAAATAAGGATTCATAAGCTTGTGCTCAATTGGTAGAGGAAGAAATTATGAAAATACTGAATGAGAATTCCTTGAATGATGAGCATAATTGCAATGTTTCTAGTATGAATTCTCTGAATATCCATGATGCTAATGATATTCAAAGCCACAAGCTTGGTGATGCTATGTTTGATGAAGATGGTATTTTTAGTTCCCCAAGCTTTGATGAGCATATTTATTATGATGATGGCATGCCTCCGATCTATGACGATTATTATGATGAAATGTATGCTATAAAGAGTGATAGTAACCAAACTTGTCATCATGATTTTAATTTTGAATTTGGTTATGTCAATCATGTATCTCATGATAGTTATTTTGTTGAGTTTGCTCCCACCACTACAATGAATGAGAAGAAAATTGCTTATGTGGAGAGTAATAGATTTTCTATGGTTGTTGATCAAGAAAAGGATGCTTTATGTGATAGTTATATTGTTGAATTCCTTCATGATGCTACTGAAATTTATTATGAGGGAGGAACATATGCTTGTAGGAATTGCAATAATATCAAGTTTCCTCTCTATGTGTTCAAAATTTTGAAGTTATGCTTGTTTTGCCTTCCTATGCTAGTTGATTCTTGATCCCATAAATAGTTTGCTCACAAAATCCCTATGCATAGGAAGTGGTTTAGACTTAAATTTTCTTGCCATGTGATTCATGATGCTCTCTTGCATATTTCAATTACTATTCTTACGTGAGCATCATTGAAATAATCATGCCTAGCTAAAAGGCAATAAATCAAAGCGCTTGTTGGGAGACAACCCAACACTTTTACTTTCTGTTTTTGTGTATTCACATGATTAAGCTACAGTAGTAATCATGTTTTGTGCCTTTTATTTCAATAATGTGCCAAGTAAAGCCTTTGGGATAGTATGGATACTTGTTGATTTGATTCTGTGCAAAAACAGAAACTTTTGCCTCCAGTAAAGAATTTTTATGATTTTACTGGTGTGTCAAAAAATTCTGAAATTTTTACACGGTATTTATATGCAAATTCGTTAAGTTTTAATAATGTTTCAGAATTTTTAGAGACATGGAAGTATGGTTATACTAGAGATCTTCACAGACTGTTCTGTTTTTGACAGATTCTGTTTTGTATGCATAGTTTGCTTGTTTTAGTGTTCTCATAGCTTATATTCAGTGAAATTAATTATGTGAATGGTATAATACAGTAGGTATTATATGAGAAAAATTATTAATCTTGTCTTTACAGTACCTAAGTGAATGGTCTTTATTTATTATACTAACCCATCTCACGAAGTTCCGTTAAGTATTGTGTGATTGAAGTTTTCAAGTTTTGGGTGAGACACCGATATGAGGAGAATAAGAAGTGACAAGAACCTAAGCTTGGGGATGCCCAAGGCACCCCCAATGTAATATCCAAGGAATACTCAAGCGTCTAAGCTTGGGGATGCCCCGGAAGGCATCCCCTCTTCCGTCTTCAACACTATCGGTATATCTTACTTGGAGCTATATTTTTATTCATCACATAATATGTGTTTCACTTGGAGCGTCATTTTTATTATGTTAGTATTTTCTTGATGTTATTTATAATCTTTTTTTTCAATAAAAAGTTCCAAGAATTGTCTTTAGGATGCTTGAATTGCATGTTTGATATGTGCTGTGTAAAAATACAAACTTTTGCTGTAGTGTTTGAATTTTCATATTTTACTGGAACGTGGAAAGTTTCTGAAAATTTTCCACAGTATTTTCATATAAATTATTTATCATTTCCTAAATTTTTATAATTTTTAGATATACATAAGTGCACCTTGTAAATTAATTGCTACAGACTGTCCTGTTTAGACAGATTGTTGTCATAGTTTTGTTATCTACTTCTCCGATGGTTTTCATGACTTATATTGGTAGATATAATTTGTGGAAATGATAGTATACAGTATATAATGTTTGAAATTATTGTGGAAATTGTCTTGGCAGTACATAAAGTGTTGATTTATTCTTATGTGCACTAACCCATCTCACAAGTTCTTTTCAAGTTTTGTGTGGATGAAGTTTTTGAGACCTAGGTGAAACCGGGATATGAGTGGATTGAACAAGATACAAAAGCTCAAGCTTGGGGATGACCAAGGCTCCCCAAGTAAATATTTCAAGAAGTCTCAAGCATCTAAGCCTGGGGATGCTACGCATCCCACCTCTCTTCGTCAACTATCGGTTAGCCTATGTTGAGCCTAAATTTTTATTCGTTCACATGATGCGTGCTATTCTTGGAGTGTATTTTTGTTTTGTTTGCTAATTGATTAAAATACTCAGATCTGAAAATCTTTATTGATAGAGAGAGTCCTCAAATAGCTACTTTATTGATCTTCACTTATCTCTTTTGAGAGTAGTTCGAAATTTACTCTTGTGCTTCACTTATATCCTGAGAGTAAACGTTGAATGAATTGAATGTCATAAATGTGAAATTATATATGCTTCATATCCTTGTCCCATGGGGAGTAGTGACTTCACATACTAGGATTATAAGCGGTAAAATTTAATGGAAGTTAGCAAACATAGCATTGGTCATTTAAACAATTCATGAAAGAATATTGAAGGAAGAGAGGTTTCACATATAAATACAATATCTTGGACATCTTTTATGATTGTGAATACCCATTAATTATTCTCAACCATGATCAAATAGTTGAAGTTGGACAATAAAGACAATGTAATGGTTATGTTTGGGTATATTTGCATATAAGTTATATTGTTATGGATCCTCCAACATGTGGTGCTTGTTTAGAACCTTTTGCTAGCCAAAACTCTGTACTAAGTCGAGATACTACTTGTGCATCCAAATACTTGAGCCAAGTTTCTTCCATGAGAGTCCACCTTACCTACCTATATATGGTATTTCACTGCCATTCCAAGTAAATTTTCATGTGCCACCTCTGAAACATTCAAATAAACATCCGTTTTGTGTACTCGTACCGCTGATGGAGCGACGGGGCGGTCCTTATCTTCCATGCTAAGCGGTTTATTCTCAAGATTAGTGTTTATTCACTTGTCATTGCACGAGAGAGGCCGGTAAAAAGGATGCCCAGTCCTGCATAATACAAAAATAAATAAACAGAACTCCCCCTAGAAAGTTGATTGTTTGGAGGGCAACCGTGGATTCGGCCAGCCATGGAATGTGTTTGAATGGTGGAGGGGGAGTAAAATTTCAATTCTGTTTGGGAACCGCCAGTAATGTGTTTAGCATGGAAGATATTGAAAACTATGTTGTGACATTGACAGGAAAAGTATACCACTCAAAATTACATATTCATCTATGTTTTAAAACAATGAGCTCTGGCACCTTTGCAAATCACTGCTTCCCTCTGTGTAGGGACAATCTATTTACTTTCATGTTATTTACTATTCATGTTGAGTCAACTCCTTATTCCAACCTCAATCTATTAGTTGGCAAGCACCATGTGGCGGGGAAAGATCCAAACATATATATCCACTCAAATATATTTGATCATGATTCATTATTGTTGACAATTATCTTTATGATAAGTATGTTGGGAGGCGAAACATTAAGCCCCTATCTTTCTTTGTGTTCGGTGGATATTGTTTGTTCTAAAAATATGATTTGAGTGTTAGCAATCATAAAAGACTATATGATAATTGAGTATGTGGAGCTCTTACTTAGACTTGATGATGCATTGAAATTGTTTGGTGACCAAGAACATAGATTGTTAAGTTTCAAGTGAATGAATTGTTTGAACCATGACATGTGAATTGATTGCTACTCTATCATGATGATTTTTATGAGAAAAAGTTGCTGGTTATGATGCTAGAAAAGTGACTGAAATTATCAATGGTCAAACTTATATATTATGCTAGCATTCACACTTAATAAATTATTTCTTTTATCATTTACCTACTCGAGGACGAGCAGGAATTAAGCTTGGGGATGCTGATACGTCTCCAATGTATCGATAATTTATGAAGTATTCATGCCATGATTGCCTATGTTTACAATGCTGTTATATGGTTTTGATGCACTTTATATGATTTATTTAGAACTAACCCGGACTGGCGCTATTTTCAGCAGAATTACCGTGGTGTTGTTTTTGTGCAGAAAATGAAAGTTCTCGGAATCGCCCGAAACTTTTTGGTGATTTTTTATAGAGGAAATAATCCATATTGGAGTGAAGAAGCACCGGAGAGGAGCCACCTGTGGGCCACAAGCCATCAGAGCGCACCCCTAGGCCATGCCCTGATATGTGGTGGGGCCCACGTGGCTCCGTTGCGCGTGATTCCAACACTGAAAAATCCTATAAATCCAAGAAACCCCAGATGTCCATTCTACCGCCGCAACTCTCTGTATCGACGAAAAACCAATCTGGAGACGTTCCGCTACCATGCCGGAGAGGGGAAACCATCACCGATGGCCATCTTCATCATCCTGGCGGAGGCCATGACGAGGAGGGAGTACTTCACCCTCAGGGCTGAGGGTATGTACCAGTAGCTATGTGTTCAATCTCTCTCTCTCTCTCTCTCTCTCAATCTCTCTCTCTCTCTCGTGTTCTTGAGATGTCAAGATCTTGATGTATCACGGGCTTTGCTAATATAGTCGGATCATATCATATTATTCGCTTGCTACCTTGTTGTGATGAATTGAATCTTTACCTATGAGATCTTGTTATGTTGGATTGAATATTTTGGTTTGAGAACACTCGATGTACGTCTTGCGTGGGATACCCGTAGTCACATTGAGGTATTCTATTGATTCACTTGATATATGTTGAGACATCAACTTGCGGATTCCGGTGACATTGGGGTTCTATGCATAGGGGTTGATTGCATGTTTTCATACCAAGTTCGCCGATAGAAATCTTGGGGTGCTCCTTGAAGTTATTTGTGTTGGATTGAATATGATAGACCTGAAGTTGTTTGATGAATGTCGCATAATTTACCCACGGATACTTGAGGACATTGGAGTATCTAGGTGACATTAGGGTTGATTGATATGTATCATTAGTGTTGTTCTAGTATGAACTCTAGGGCTGTTTGTGACACTTATAGGAATAGCCCAAAAGATTGATCGGAAAGAATAACTTTGAGGTGGTTCTACTACCTACACCAATTTCATCTTATTGTTCTCCGCTAGATAGGAACTTTGGAGTGATTATTTGTTGCACGTTGAGGGATGATCATATGATCCAACTATGTTAGCATTGTTGGGAGATTGCACTAGTGAAAGTATGAACCCTAGGCCTTATTACCAAGCATTTATATAACGTTTTTCTCGTTGTTTTACACTTGTTACCTTTCTGTTTTTATATTTTCAGTTTACAAAAACCTATATCTACCTTCCATATTGCACTTGTATCACCATCTCTTCGCCGAACTAGTGCACCTATACAATTTACCATTGTATTGGGTGTGTTGGGGACACAAGAGATTTCTTGTATTTGATTGCAGGGTTGTTTGAGAGAGACCATCTTCATCCTAAACCTCCCACGGATTGATAAACCTTAGGTCATCCACTTGAGGAAAAATTGGTACTGTCCTACAAAACTCCGCGCTTGGAGGCCCAACAAAGTCTACAAGATTAAAGTTGCGTAGTAGACATCAAGCCGTTTCCTGGCGCCGTTGCCGGGGAGGTGAGTGCTTGAAGGTATATCTTTAGATCTTGCAATTAAATCTTTTAGTTTCTTGTTTATCACTAGTTTGATTTATAAAAGAAAACTACAAAAAAAATGGAGTTTAGGTTGCCTCATTTGTTTCGTCTTTTTAATGTCTTTTGTGAAAATAAGGATTCATAAACTTGTGCTCAATTGGTAGAGGAAGAAATTATGAAAATACTGAATGAGAATTCCTTGAATGATGAGCATGATTGCAATGTTTCTAGTATGAATTCTCTGAATATCCATGATGCTAATGATATTCAAAGCCACAAGCTTGGGGATGCTATGTTTGATGAAGATGGTATTTTTAGTTCCCCAAGTTTTGATGAGCATATTTATTATGATGATGGCATGCCTCCGATCTATGACGATTATTATGATGAAATGTATGCTATAAAGAGTGATAGTAACCATGAAACTTGTCATCATGATTTTAATTTTGAATTTGGTTATGTCAATCATGTATCTCATGATAGTTATTTTGTTGAGTTTGCTCCCACCACTACAATGAATGAGAAGAAAATTGCTTATGTGGACTGTAATAGATTTTCTATGGTTGTTGATCATGAAAAGGATGCTTTATGTGATAGTTATATTGTTGAATTCCTTCATGATGCTACTGAAATTTATTATGAGGGAGGAACATATGCTTGTAGGAATTGCAATAATATCAAGTTTCCTCTCTATGTGTTCAAAAGTTTGAAGTTATGCTTGTTTTGCCTTCCTATGCTAGTTGATTCTTGATCCCATAAATAGTTTGCTAACAAAATCCCTATGCATAGGAAGTGGTTTAGACTTAAATTTGCTTGCCATGTGATTCATGATGCTCTCTTGCATATTTCAATTACTATTCTTACGTGAGCATCATTGAAATAATCATGCCTAGCTAAAAGGCATTAAAGAAAAGCGCTTGTTGGGAGACAACCCAACACTTTTACTTTCTGTTTTTGTGTATTCACATGATTAAGCTACAGTAGTAATCATGTTTTGTGCCTTTTATTTCAATAATGTGCCAAGTAAAGCCTTTGGGATAGTATGGATACTTGTTGATTTGATTCTGTGCAAAAACAGAAACTTTTGCCTCCAGTAAAGAATTTTTATGATTTTACTGGTGTGTCAAAAAATTCTGAAATTTTTACACGGTATTTATATGCAAATTCTTTAAGTTTTAATAATGTTTCAGAATTTTTATAGAAATGGAAGTACGGTTATACTACAGATCTTCACAGACTGTTCTGTTTTTGACAGATTCTGTTTTGCATGCATAGTTTGCTTGTTTTAGTGTTCTCATAGCTTATATGAATGGTCTTTATTTATTATACTAACCCATATCACGAAGTTCCGTTAAGTTTTGTGTGATTGAAGTTTTCAAGTTTTGGGTGAGACACCGATATGAGGAGAATAAGAAGTGACAAGAACCTAAGCTTGGGGATGCCAAGGCACCCCCAATGTAATATCCAAGGAATACTCAAGCGTCTAAGCTTGGGGATGCCCCGGAAGGCATCCCCTCTTTCGTCTTCAACACTATCGGTATATCTTACTTGGAGCTATATTTTATTTTGTTAGTATTTTCTTGATGTTATTTATAATCTTGTTTTTCAATAAAAAGTTCCAAGAATTGTCTTTAGGATGCTTGAATTGCATGTTTGATATGTGCTGTGTAAAAATAGAATCTTTTGCTGTAGTGTTTGAATTTTCATATTTTACTGGAAGGTGGAAAGTTTATGAAAAATTTACACAGTATTTTCATATAAATTATTTATCATTTCCTAAATTTTTATAATTTTTCGATATACATAAGTGCACCTTGTAAATTAATTGCTACAGACTGTCCTGTTTAGACAGATTGTTGTCATAGTTTTGTTATCTACTTCTCCGATGGTTTTCATGACTTATATTGGTAGATATAATTTGTGGAAATGATAGTATACAGTATATAATGTTTGAAATTATTGTGGAACTTGTCTTGGCAGTACATAAAGTGTTGATTTATTCTTATGTGCACTAACCCATCTCACATGTTCTTTTCAAGTTTTGTGTGGATGAAGTTTTTGAGACCTAGGTGAAACCGGGATATGAGTGGATTGAACAAGATACAAAAGCTCATGCTTGGGTATGACCAAAGCTCCCCAAGTAAATATTTCAAGAAGTCTCAAGCATCTAAGCTTGGGGATGCTACACATCCCACCTCTCTTCGTCAACTATCGGTTAGCCTATGTTGAGCCTAAATTTTTATTCGTTCACATGATGCGTGCTATTCTTGGAGTGTATTTTTGTTTTGTTTGCTGATTGATTAAAATACTCAGATCTGAAAATCTTTATTGATAGAGAGAGTCCTCACATAGCTACTTTATTGTTTTACTACTTATTGATCTTCACTTATATGTTTTGAGAGTAGTTCGAAATTTACTCTTGTGCTTCACTTATATCCTGAGAGTAAACGTTGAATGAATTGAATGTCATAAATGTGAAATTATATATGCTTCATATCCTTGTCCCATGGGGAGTAGTGACTTCACATACTAGGATTATAAGCGGTAAAATTTATTGGAAGTTAGCAAACATAGCATTGGTCATTTAAACAATTCATGAAAGAATATTGAAGGAAGAGAGGTTTCACATATAAATACAATATCTTGGACATCTTTTATGATTGTGAATACCCATTAATTATTCTCAACCATGATCAAATAGTTGAAGTTGGACAATAAAGACAATGTAATGGTTATGTTTGGGTATATTTGCATATAAGTTATATTGTTATGGATCCTCCAACATGTGGTGCTTGTTTAGAACCTTTTGCTAGCCAAAACTCTGTACTAAGTCGAGATACTACTTGTGCATCCAAATACTTGAGACAAGTTTCTTCCATGAGAGTCCACCTTACCTACCTATATATGGTATTTCACTGCCATTCCAAGTAAATTTTCATGTGCCACCTCTGAAACCTTCAAATAAACATTCGTTGTGTGTACTCGTACCGCTCATGGAGTGATGGGGCGGTCCTTATCTTCCATGCTAAGCGGTTTATTCTCAAGATTAGTGTTTATTCACTTGTCATTGCACGAGAGAGGCCGGTAAAAAGGATGCCCAGTCCTGCATAATACAAAAATAAATAAACAAGAACCCCCCCTAGAAACTTGATTGTTTGGAGGGCAACCGCGGAGTCGGCCAGCCATGGAATGTGTTTGAATGGTGGAGGGGGAGTAAAATTTCAATTGTGTTTGGGAACCGCCAATAATGTGTTTAGCATGGAAGATATTGAAAACTCTGTTGTGACATTGACAGGAAAAGTATACCACTCAAAATTACATATTCATCTATGTTTTAAAACAATGAGCTCTGGCACCTTTGCAAATCACTGCTTCCCTCTGCGAAGGGACAATCTATTTACTTTCATGTTATTTACTATTCATGTTGAGTCAACTCCTTATTCCAACCTCAATATATTAGTTGGCAAGCACCATGTGGCGGGGAAAGATCCAAACATATATATCCACTCAAATATATTTGATCATGATTCTGTTGACAATTATCTTTATGATAAGTATGTTGGGAGGCGAAACATTAAGCCCCTATCTTTCTTTGTGTTCGGTGGATATTGTTTGTTCTAAAAATATGATTTGAGTGTTAGCAATCATAAAAGACTATATGATAATTGAGTATGTGGAGCTCTTACTTAGACTTGATGATGCATTGAAATTGTTTGGTGACCAAGAACATAGATTGTTAAGTTTCAAGTGAATGAATTGTTTGCACCATGACATGTGAATTGATTGCTACTCTATCATGATGATTTTTATGAGAAAAAGTTGCTGGTTATGATGCTAGAAAAGTGACTGAAATTATCAATGGTCAAACTTATATATTATGCTAGCATTCACACTTCATAAATTATTTCTTTTATCATTTACCTACTCGAGGACGAGCAGGAATTAAGCTTGGGGATGCTGATACGTCTCCAATGTATCGATAATTTATGAAGTATTCATGCCATGATTGCCTATGTTTACAATGCTTTTATATGGCTTTGATGCACTTTATATGATTTATTTAGAACTAACCCGGACTGGCGCTATTTTCAGCATAATTATCGTGGTGTTGTTTTTGTGCAGAAAATGAAAGTTCTCGGAATCGCCCGAAACTTTTTGATGATTTTTTATAGAGGAAATAATCCATATTGGAGTGAAGAACCACCGGAGAGGAGCCACCTGTGGGCCACAAGCCATCAGAGCGCACCCCTAGGCCACGCCCTGATATGTGGTGGGGCCCACGTGGCTCCGTTGCGCGTGATTCCAACGCTGAAAAATCCTATAAATCCCAGAAACCCCAGATGTCCGTTCTGCCGCCGCAACTCTCTGTATCGGCGAAAAACCAATCTGGAGACGTTCCGGTACCATGCCGGAGAGGGGAAACCATCACCGATGGCCATCTTCATCATCCTGGCGGAGGCCATGACGAGGAGGGAGTACTTCACCCTCGGGGCTAAGGGTATGTACCAGTAGCTATGTGTTCAATCTCTCTCTCTCTCTCTCTCTCTCTCTCTCTCTCTCGTGTTCTTGAGATGTCACGATCTTGATGTATCAAGGGCTTTGTTAATATAGTCGGATCATATCATGTTATTCGCTTGCTACCTTGTTGTGATGAATTGAATCTTTACCTATGAGATCTTGTTATGTTGGATTGAATATTTTGGTTTAAGAACACTCGATGTACGTCTTGCGTGGGATACCCGTAGTGACATTGAGCTATTCTATTGATTCACTTGATATATGTTGAGACATCAACTTGCGGATTCCGGTGACCTTGGGGATCTATGCATAGGGGTTGATTGCACGTTTTCATACCACGTTCGCCGATAGAAATCTTGGGGTGCTCCTTGAATTATTTGTGTTGGATTGAATATGATAGACCTGAAATTGTTTGATGAATGTCGCATAATTTACCCACGGATACTTGAGGACATTGGAGTATCTAGGTGACATTAGGGTTGATTGATATGTATCATTAGTGTTGTTCTAGTATGAACTCTAGGGCTGTTTGTGACACTTATAGGAATAGCCCAAAAGATTGATCGGAAAGAATAACTTTGAGGTGGTTCTACTACCTACACCAATTTCATCTTATTGTTCTCCGCTAGACAGGAACTTTGGAGTGATTATTTGTTGCACGTTGAGGGATGATCATATGATCCAACTATGTTAGCATTGTTGGGAGATTACACTAGTGAAAGTATGAACCCTAGGCCTTATTACCAAGCATTTATATAACGTTTTGCTCGTTGTTTTACACTTGTTACCTTTCTGTTTTTATATTTCAGTTTACAAAAACCTATATCTACCTTCCATATTGCACTTGTATCACCATCTCTTCGCCGAACTAGTGCACCTATACAATTTACCATTGTATTGGGTGTGTTGGGGACACAAGAGATTTCTTGTATTTGATTGCAGGGTTGTTTGAGAGAGACCATCTTCATCCTAAACCTCCCACGGATTGATAAACCTTAGGTCATCCACTTGAGGAAAAATTGCTACTGTCCTACAAAACTCTGCGCTTGGAGGCCCAACAAAGTCTACAAGAATAAAGTTGCGTAGTAGACATCAAGCCGTTTCCTGGCGCCGTTGCCGGGGAGGTGAGTGCTTGAAGGTATATCTTTAGATCTTGCAATTAAATCTTTTAGGTTCTTGTTTATCACTAGTTTGATTTATAAAAGAAAACTACAAAAAAAATGGAGTTTAGGTTGCCTCATTTGTTTCGTCTTTTTAATGTCTTTTGTGAAAATAAGGATTCATAAACTTGTGCTCAATTGGTAGAGGAAGAAATTATGAAAATACTGAATGAGAATTCCTTGAATGATGAGCATGATTGCAATGTTTCTAGTATGAGTTCTCTGAATATCCATGATGCTAATGATATTCAAAGCCACAAGCTTGGGGATGCTATGTTTGATGAAGATGGTATTTTTAGTTCCCCAAGTTTTGATGAGCATATTTATTATGATGATGTCATGCCTCCGATCTATGACGATTATTATGATGAAATGTATGCTATAAAGAGTGATAGTAACCATGAAACTTATCATCATGATTTTAATTTTGAATTTGGTTATGTCAATCATGTATCTCATGATAGTTATTTTGTTGAGTTTGCTCCCACCACTACAATGAATGAGAAGAAAATTGCTTATGTGGAGAGTAATAGATTTTCTATGGTTGTTGATCATGAAAAGGATGCTTTATGTGATAGTTATATTGTTGAATTCCTTCATGATGCTACTGAAATTTATTATGAGGGAGGAACATATGCTTGTAGGAATTGCAATAATATCAAGTTTCCTCTCTATGTGTTCAAAATTTTGAAGTTATGCTTGTTTTGCCTTCCTATGCTAGTTGATTCTTGATCCCATAAATAGTTTGCTCACAAAATCCCTATGCATAGGAAGTGGTTTAGACTTAAATTTGCTTGCCATGTGATTCATGATGCTCTCTTTCATATTTCAATTACTATTCTTACGTGAGCATCATTGAAATAATCATGCCTAGCTAAAAGGCATTAAAGAAAAGCGCTTGTTGGGAGATAACCCAACACTTTTACTTTATGTTTTTGTGTATTCACATGATTAAGCTACAGTAGTAATCATGTTTTGTGCCTTTTATTTCAATAATGTGCCAAGTAAAGCCTTTGGGATAGTATGGATACTTGTTGATTTGATTCTGTGCAAAAACAGAAACTTTTGCCTCCAGTAAAGAATTTTTATGATTTTACTGGTGTGTCAAAAAATTCTGAAATTTTTACACGGTATTTATATGCAAATTCTTTAAGTTTTAATAATGTTTCAGAATTTTTAGAGACATGGAAGTATGGTTATACTACATATCTTCACAGACTGTTCTGTTTTTGACAGATTCTGTTTTGCATGCATAGTTTGCTTGTTTTAGTGTTCTCATAGCTTATATTCAGTGATATTAATTATGTGAATGGTAGAATACAGTATGTATTATATGAGATCAATTATTAATCTTGTATTTACAGTACCTAAGTGAATGGTCTTTATTTATTATACTAACCCATCTCACGAAGTTCCGTTAAGTTTTGTGTGATTGAAGTTTTCAAGTTTTGGGTGAGACACCGATATGAGGAGAATAAGAAGTGACAAGAACTTAAGCTTGGGGATGCCAAGGCACCCCCAATGTAATATCCAAGGAATACTCAAGCGTCTAAGCTTGGGGATGCCCCGGAAGGCATCCCCTCTTCCGTCTTCAACACTATCGGTATATCTTACTCTGAGCTATATTTTTATTCATCACATAATATGTGTTTTTCTTGGAGCGTCATTTTATTTTGTTAGTATTTTCTTGATGTTATTTATAATCTTGTTTTTCAATAAAAAGTTCCAAGAATTGTCTTTAGGATGCTTGAATTGCATGTTTGATTTGTGCTGTGTAAAAATAGAATCTTTTGCTGTAGTGTTTGAATTTTCATATTTTACTGGAACGTGGAAAGTTTCTGAAAATTTTCCACAATATTTTAATATAAATTATTTATCATTTCCTAAATTTTTATAATTTTTAGATATACATAAGTGCACCTTGTAAATTAATTGCTACAGACTGTCCTGTTTAGACAGATTGTTGTCATAGTTTTGTTATCTACTTCTCCGATGGTTTTCATGACTTATATTGGTAGATATAATTTGTGGAAATGATAGTATACAGTATATAATGTTTGAAATTATTGTGGAACTTGTCTTGGCAGTACATAAAGTGTTGATTTATTCTTATGTGCACTAACCCATCTCACAAGTTCTTTTCAAGTTTTGTGTGGATGAAGTTTTTGAGACCTAGGTGAAACCGGGATATGAGTGGATTGAACAAGATACAAAAGCTCATGCTTGGGGATGACCAAAGCTCCCCAAGTAAATATTTCAAGAAGTCTCAAGCATCTAAGCTTGGGGATGCTACACATCCCACCTCTCTTCGTCAACTATCGGTTAGCCTATGTTGAGCCTAAATTTTTATTCGTTCACATGATGCGTGCTATTCTTGGAGTGTATTTTTGTTTTGTTTGCTGGTTGATTAAAATACTAAGATCTGAAAATCTTTATTGATAGAGAGAGTCCTCACATAGCTACTTTATTGTTTTACTACTTATTGATCTTCACTTATATCTTTTGAGAGTAGTTCAAAATTTACTCTTGTGCTTCACTTATATCCTGAGAGTAAACGTTGAATGAATTGAATGTCATAAATGTGAAATTATATATGCTTCATATCCTTGTCCCATGGGGAGTAGTGACTTCACATACTAGGATTATAAGCGGTAAAATTTATTGGAAGTTAGCAAACATAGCATTGGTCATTTAAACAATTCATGAAAGAATATTGAAGGAAGAGAGGTTTCACATATAAATACAATATCTTGGACATCTTTTATGATTGTGAATACCCATTAATTATTCTCAACCATGATCAAATAGTTGAAGTTGGACAATAAAGACAATGTAATGGTTATGTTTGGGTATATTTGCATATAAGTTATATTGTTATGGATCCTCCAACATGTGGTGCTTGTTTAGAACCTTTTGCTAGCCAAAACTCTGTACTAAGTCGAGATACTACTTGTGCATCCAAATACTTGAGCCAAGTTTCTTCCATGAGAGTCCACCTTACCTACCTATATATGGTATTTCACTGCCATTCCAAGTAAATTTTCATGTGCCACCTCTGAAACCTTCAAATAAACATCCGTTTTGTGTACTCGTACCGCTCATTGAGCGACGGGGTGGTCCTTATCTTCCATGCTAAGCGGTTTATTCTCAAGATTAGTGTTTATTCCCTTGTCATTGCACGAGAGAGGCCGGTAAAAAGGATGCCCAGTCCTGCATAATACAAAAATAAATAAACAAGAACCCCCCCTAGAAAGTTGATTGTTTGGAGGGCAACCGTGGATTCGGCCAGCCATGGAATGTGTTTGAATGGTGGAGGGGGAGTAAAATTTCAATTCTGTTTGGGAACCGCCAATAATGTGTTTAGCATGGAAGATATTGAAACTCTGTTGTGACATTGACAGGAAAAGTATACCACTCAAAATTACATATTCATCTATGTTTTAAAACAATGAGCTCTGGCACCTTTCCAAATCACTGCTTCCCTCTGCGAAGGGACAATCTATTTACTTTCATGTTATTTACTATTCATGTTGAGTCAACTCCTTATTCCAACCTCAATCTATTAGTTGGCAAGCACCATGTGGCGGGGAAAGATCCAAACATATATATCCACTCAAATATATTTGATCATGATTCATTATTGTTGACAATTATCTTTATGATAAGTATGTTGGGAGGCGAAACATTAAGCCCCTATCTTTCTTTGTGTTCGGTGGATATTGTTGGTTCTAAAAATATGATTTGAGTGTTAGCAATCATAAAAGACTATATGATAATTGAGTATATGGAGCTCTTACTTAGACTTGATGATGCATTGAAATTGTTTGGTGACCAAGAACATAGATTGTTAAGTTTCAAGTGAATGAATTGTTTGAACCATGACATGTGAATTGATTGCTACTCTATCATGATGATTTTTATAAGAAAAAGTTGCTGGTTATGATGCTAGAAAAGTGACTGAAATTATCAATGGTCAAACTTATATATTATGCTAGCATTCACACTTCATAAATTATTTCTTTTATCATTTACCTACTCGAGGACGAGCAGGAATTAAGCTTGGGGATGCTGATACGTCTCCAATGTATCGATAATTTATGAAGTATTCATGCCATGATTGCCTATGTTTACAATGCTTTTATATGGTTTTGATGCACTTTATATGATTTATTTAGAACTAACCCGGACTGGCGCTATTTTCAGCAGAATTACCGTGGTGTTGTTTTTGTGCAGAAAATGAAAGTTCTCGGAATCGCCCGAAACTTTTTGGTGATTTTTTATAGAGGAAATAATCCATATTGGAGTGAAGAACCACCGGAGAGGAGCCACCTGTGGGCCACAAGCCATCAGAGCGCACCCCTAGGCCACGCCCTGATATGTGGTGGGGCCCACGTGGCTCCTTTGCGCGTGATTCCAACGCTGAAAAATCCTATAAATCCCAGAAACCCCAGATGTCCGTTCTGCCGCCGCAACTCTCTGTATCGTCGAAAAACCAATCTGGAGATGTTCCGGTACCATGCCGGAGAGGGTAAACCATCACCGATGGCCATATTCATCATCCTGGCGGAGGCCATGACGAGGAGGGAGTACTTCACCCTCGGGGCTGAGGGTATGTACCAGTAGCTATGTGTTCAATATCTCTCTCTCTCTCTCTCTCTCTCTCTTGTGTTCTTGAGATGTCACGATCTTGATGTATCACGGGCTTTGTTAATATAGTCGGATCATATCATGTTATTCGCTTGCTACCTTGTTGTGATGAATTGAATCTTTACCTATGAGATCTTGTTATGTTGGATTGAATATTTTGGTTTGAGAACACTTGATGTACGTCTTGCGTGGGATACCCGTAGTGACATTGAGGTATTCTATTGATTCACTTGATATATGTTGAGACATCAACTTGCGGATTCCGGTGACCTTGGGGATCTATGTATAGGGGTTGATTGCATGTTTTCATACCACGTTCGCCGATAGAAATCTTGGGGTGCTCCTTGAAGTTATTTGTGTTGGATTGAATATGATAGACCTGAAATTGTTTGATGAATGTCGCATAATTTACCCACGGATACTTGAGGACATTGGAGTATCTAGGTGACATTAGGGTTGATTGATATGTATCATTGGTGTTGTTCTAGTATGAACTCTAGAGCTGTTTGTGACACTTATAAGAATAGCCCAAAAGATTGATCGGAAAGAATAACTTTGAGGTGGTTCTACTACCTACACCAATTTCATCTTATTGTTCTCCGCTAGATAGGAACTTTGGAGTGATTATTTGTTGGACGTTGAGGGATGATCATATGATCCAACTATGTTAGCATTGTTGGGAGATTGCACTAGTGAAAGTATGAACCTTAGGCCTTATTCCCAAGCATTTATATAACATTTTGCTCGTTGTTTTACACTTGTTACCTTGCTGTTTTTATATTTTCAGATTACAAAAACCTATATCTACCTTCCATATTGCACTTGTATCACCATCTCTTCGCCGAACTAGTGCACCTATACAATTTACCATTGTATTGGGTGTGATGGGGACACAAGAGATTTCTTGTATTTGATTGCAGGGTTGTTTGAGAGAGACCATCTTCATCCTGCATGTCCCATGGATTGATAAACCTTAGGTCATCCACTTGAGGGAAAATTGCTACTGTCCTACAAAACTCTGTGCTTGGAGGCCCAACAAAGTCTACAAGAATAAAGTTGTGTAGTAGACATCACCGATACAACCAAGTTTTTACTCCAGTTTTACCGAATTGGGCAATAATGTTGTAACGGTTGGATTTTTGGAGATGCCTATATATACCCTTCCACCTCCTCTCACTCGTAGAGGAAGCACTCAGAACATACCTACACTTGCCCCATCCATTTTTCTGAGAGAGAACCACCTGCTCATGTGTTCAGATCAAGACCTACCACTCTAACCATATGAATCTTGATTTCTAGCCTACCCAAGTTGCTTTCCACCCAATCAACCTCTTCTACGAAGCCAAATCTGTGAGAGAGTGATTGTGTGTTGAGGAGACTATCTTTTGAAGCACAAGAGCAAGGAGTTCATCATTATTACCACATCTATTACCTTTTGGAGGGTGGTGCCACCTACATTGGTTAGGTGTCGCTTGGGAGCCTCCTTCGTGTTGTGGAGTTGAACCAAGAAGTTTGTACGGGCAAGGAGATCGCCTACTTCGTGAAGATCTACCCATAGTGAGACTAGTCCTTCGTGGACGGAAGCCATGATGGAATAGACGAGGTTGCTACTTTGTGGACCCTAATGGGTGGAGCCCTCCGTGGACTCTCGCGACCGCTACCCTTCATGGGTTGAAGTCTCCATCAGCGTGGACGTACGATAGCACCACCTGTCGGAACCACGGGAAAAATCTTCGTGTCATCTGTTGCGTTTGATCTTCCTATCTCTACTCCTTCTTACATATGCTTGTCTTTACTTTCCGCTGTTATACTTGTTGACTAGCATTTGTAGGGTGCACTAGACTTGTTAGAATTGCTAAAATCTGCCAACCATTAAAATTGGGAAAAGGTTAGGTTTTAATTTGTCAAGTAGTCTATTCACGCCCCTCTAGACGTCACTTCTCGATCCCACAATTGGTATCAGAGCTTTGGTCTCCATAGCTTTTGTTTTATCACCATTGGAGGAAGATGGATGTGTCTAGTTTGGGGAGTCTTAGTTGTAGAGTGCCCATTCTCGATGGGGAGTACTATAGTAAATGGAAATATGAGATGCTTAAGCTATTCAATGAATTCCATTTGAGCAAGTATGTTAAGAGCCCTTATGTGCCTCCCATTGATCCTTTACATCCTTCACATGAAGAAAAAATGACATGCTTCGTAATCTTAGAACTGTTAATCTTATCATTAGAGGATTGCCAAAACTTGTGTTTGATCAAATGAGAAACTTTGAGTGTGGTTATACTTTGTGGAGTGATTTAGAGAATAGATATCCAAATTACTCCTTGAAAAATCTTTATGTCATTCTCCATAAAACTATTGCTTTTCACAAAATGAAGCCTAGTGATCCAAATTTTGACGATTATCTATTTGAGCTTAGAGACCTCATGTGTGCTGAAGGAGATGTCATAACTATCAACAACATCATTGTTGAAGCCATTCGCATTCATAATCTTGAACATTGTCATGATCACAACCTTAACGAATCTCTTGTATCTTATGACGAGGATATCCCACTTGATGATGACGATGTGGAACATGGCTACTATGATGAAGATGGGTTGTTCGACATCGAGTATGAGAAGACTATGAAGAATCTAAGTCTCATGGCAAACTTCAAGGATTACATGTCTGGAGGAAAAGAGTGGATTCTCGACAGTGGATGCACCGATCACATGACCGGAGATAGAGACATGTTTCAAGAGATCACACCAAACCATGGACCCCGGAGGTATGTGACTTTTGGAGACAATTCCAAGGGTAGGGTACTCGGTCTTGGTAAGGTGGCCATATCTCATGATAGCTCCATTCAAAATGTCATGATTGTTGAATCCCTTGGTTACAATCTTCTTTCCGTATCTAGACTAGCCGACTTTGGTTTCAATGTGCTATTTACTAAACTTGATTGCCAAGTGTTTCATCAAGATAATCATAGCATGGTCTTTACCGGTTTTCGTAGAGGTGATCTATACATTGTTGATTTCACTAAGAGATTCAAACCTCGTACTTGTCTTATTGCAAAATCTTCAAAAGTTTGGCTTTGGCATAGAAGGCTAGGACATGTTCGTATGCGTAATCGAAATCTAGACAAGCTCATCAAAGGAGATCATATACTTGGTGTTAAAGATGTTATCTTTGACAAAGACAGACTTTGTACTGCTTGCCAAGCTGGAAAACAAGTAGGTGGAAGTCATCCTGTAAAGAATATCATGACTACTAGGAGACCACTCGAGTTGCTTCATATGGATCCCTTTGGTCCCAATGCTTACAAGAGCCTCGGCGGAGATTCCTTTGGTCTAGTTATAGTAAATGATTTTTGCAGATTTACATGGGTATTCTTTCTTGATGATAAGTCGCAGGTGCCAAAGATCTTCAAGAACTTAGCTCGCAAGGCTCAAAATCAATTTTAAGTGAAGATCAAGAAAGTTCGGAGCAACAACGGATCGGAGTTCAAGAACACAAATGTGGACACCTTTCTTGATGAGGAAGGGATTTCACATGAGTTCTCGGCTACGTACACACGTCAACAAAATGGAGTCGTTGAGAGGAAGAACTGGACTCTCATAGAGATGGCTAGAACGATTCTCAACAAATACAAGACGCCAAGACACTTTTGGGCAGAAGCCGTGGAAACAACTTGTCATGCTACGAACCGACTCTACCTTCACAAGCTTCTCGGTAAAATGGCATACGAGCTACTCACCGGTAACAAGCCCCAAATTGGATATTTTCGGGTATTTGGCTCCAGGTGTTACATTCTTTGGTAAGCATCATCGTTCTAAATTTGCTCCTAAATCTCATGAAGGTTTTCTACTCGGTTACGGATCAAACTCTCACACTTACCATGTCTACAACAACTTCACACGAAAAGTTGAAGAGACCGTAGATGTGAAGTTTGATGAATCTAATGGTTCGCAAGTCGAACAATTGCCTAATGATGTAGGAGATAAGGAACCTTCGGAAGCCATTCAACATTTGTCCATCAGCAAGATTCGTCCCATGGAGGTGAAGGAAAGCACTTCATCTATACAAGTGGAAGCTCCAACCTCGTGTCAAGGCGAACCTTGAAATGACTTGGAAGCGTCCACAAGCGATACACGACAAGATGAAGAGGAGGAGGAAGTTCATCATGATGATCCACCACAACCACCTTCACCACCACCTCAAGGAAACGACACCTTCAACAACAACGAAGAAGAAGAAGAAGAAGATGATGATGATGAAGCTCCACCGACCAACAAGCAAAAGCTACCACGAGTTCGAGCAAGAATGAACAAAAATCATACCTTAGAGCAAATCTTCGGTGACATACAAACCAGGAGGATTACTCGCTCTAAAACTCGTTTGGCTAAATTTTGTGAGCATTACTCAATTCATCTCTAGTATTGAGCCTATGAAGGTGGAAGAAGCGCTTGAGGACCCCGATTGGGTAAATGCTATGCACGAGGAGCGACACAACTTTGAGAGGAACGAAGTGTGGACACTAGTGGAGAAACCCAAGAACGAGCTAAATTTCATTGGAACCAAATGGGTGTTTCGGAACAAGCAAGACGAAGATGGCCAAGTGGTACGCAACAAGGCATGTCTCATGGCTCAAGGCCACACTCAAGTCGAAGGTATGGACTAAAGTGAGACCTATGCCCCCGTTGCTAGACTTGAGGCTATTCGCATTCTTCTTGCTTATGCTAATCACCATGATATCACTCTCTACCAAATGGATATTAAAAGTGCATTTTTGAATGGTGAAATTGAAGAAGAGGTCTATGTTAAACAAACCCCTGGTTTTGTGAACCCTAAGAAACCTAATCATGTTTACAAGCTTCGTAAAGCTCTCTATGGTCTTAAGCAAGTCCCACGAGCTTGGTACAAATGCTTAACGAAGTTTCTTATTGAAAAGGGTTTTGAAATTGGTAAAATTGACGCAACCTTGTTCACTAAAAGAGTTAATGGTGAATTATTTGTGTGCCAATTTATGTGGATGATATTATCTTGGGTTTTCTATTCCCATGCCCCTGGTTCCTTAGTTGTACTCATTCATCCCACGCACTTAACTATTGCTCACTTTTCCCCACTCCCTCGTTCGAAACCCTCACAAATGGTCACATCGGAGGATGTCGTTGGGTCAATGGTTTGACCGTTAACTGTTGACGAGTGGGGTCGCGCTAGACTGTGTCACCCGTTGGACCTGACAAGTTGGGCCGCGTTGGACGGTGGCGCTGGTTGGACCGTTGGGCCCTGGTTTCGTTGGACTGTTCGGCCGTTGCATGCACCGATGCACGCCGCCACGATACAGAAGCCTGCTATGCATGCTACGTGATCCACCTAGCCTGCCTGCATGCGCCGATGCGCGCCGCCATGGACGCAGCGATGGTCGCTGACGCTGGTTCCTCTCTTCTCGCACGCGCGTCCACCTTCCAGCTGTCACAGACCGAGGCGAGGGTGCAGTACTACGTGTGGGCTTAGCCCACCTTATTTACCCATATATCTATGTTATGCTTGCTTATTTTATGGGGATGAATGTCACTCCCTCCATCTAGAAAAATGTCACTCCCTCCATCTATGTTATGATTGCTTCTTTTATGGGGATGAATGTCACTACAGCTTCCAGCTGCCACAGACCGAAGAAGGACTGCCGCCGCAGGTCGTGCTTGTCTAGAAAAATGTCACTTCCTCCATCCATTATGTCCATACAAAAGCATGCAATATATATCGTCCCTTATATCCATACAAAAGCATGCAATATATATCCTACGTACTACCTAGTGCACTATGCATCTTCGTCGTCGAAGATGGCCTGATCCGCCTGCGCCGGAGCCTGATCCGCCTGCGTCGCTGCCTGCGCCTCCTCCTGCGCCGCTCGCGCTGACTCCATCTGCTGCTGAAAAAAACGCCGGGCCTCCGCAGCTGACTCCGACCGGATGGAGTTGAGGATGGCCAGCTGCTCGGGCCACAGATCCACGACCGGCGACGCCTCCTCCTCCGGCTCCTGTGGCTCCTCCTCTGGCGCCTCCTCCTCGTGCTCCTTACCCATCTCCTCCCCCTCCTCGAAATCATCCTCCAGTTCCAGAGGTAGCCCCGCTTCCCTCCAGATTTGGACCTGCCGAAGGAGGAAGAGACGGTGTTGGATCGTGTAATACCGGCGGCGTGGTGGCATGGCTGAGGGGCTCGGACTGGGGAGTGCTCAGGTGTCGGTGGAGAGAGGGAGCAGGCGGATGAGCTAGGGCTGGGGGACGCCGTCCGGCATAAATAGCCGGCTATGGATAAGGACGGGGAGCCGGAGTGGGGCCTCCTCCTTCGACAGTCAACGCCTTGCGAAGGCCCAACCAGGACTTGATTTCATTTTGGGCAGACGAGTGGGCCAGCAGAACCACCTCTCGCGGATCGCCTGACGATCCAACGATGCGGAGCCATCCATGTGATCCAACGGCGCGGAGCCTGCACACAGCCTGCTCTCAAAATTCCTTCTAGAAGACCATATCTGAGAGTTGTCGCTTGGCGCTAGGGTATGATCGGACGGCTGCAGTTCGATGCTAGGGTTTGGAGAGATGATGCGGGGTTTTGAGCCAGTCAGCGGGGTTATCTTAGGGTTGATCAACTTTCAAATGATCTTAACTAATTCAAAAAATCAAAAAAATAGGAAACCTTCGCGGTTCGTCGTTTTATAAGACATAGTTACCCTAAAAATATATAAACTTGGTTTAGGGACATTTTTATGATTTTTTTTAGGTGAGCTACCATTTCCAAGTTCAAATGAGCAGAACTTATTAAAAAAAATCAAAAAAATGGAAGACCTGCGCAAAATGCCGTTGTATGTGACATGGTTCTGACAAAAAAAATCTTGGTTTATGGACATTTCCATGAAAACTCCTTCACACAAATGAGCTATCACGTATGAGGTTGTATAGAGTTCGGGAAGAGAGTGATAGTGGGTTTAGGTTTACGAAAAAATTAAAAAAAAAATCAAAAAATCACCAAATCTTCATTTTAGTGTGGATAAGAAGGATCTAAACTTATTTTTTTCATTTTTGAAATTTTAAACTGTTTTTATAATGATTTCTATTCAAAATGGTCTGTTTGCCCTAACTTCGGAGCTCATCACCATGCCATATTTCTCATGACTATGCAGATACATCGGATTGATCTAACAAGTGTAATAATTCAAAGGGTTAGTTCAAATTCAAATTATGATCAACAACAAACATTGGCTAGGATGATCATTTGCAATAAAGGGTTAGTTCACATGATATGTTTTATTCTTGGAGTGTATTTTTGTTTTGTTTGCTGTTAGATCATCGCAACATAGGCTAACATGATCATTCCAACTTAGGATCAACATGTTGCTTATAATTCAAAGGTTAGTTGAAATTCAAATTTTGCCTTAATTAAACATGACATCACATAACATTCAAACATCACATCACATCACCATGCATTAACTTTAATTAAACATTAATGCCGGCCATAGAGGCCGGCGATAGTTCATAAGTCTGCCATGCATTAACTAAAAACATTAAAACTAAAACAAAAAACGAGGAGGCACGCTGCCCTAGGCGTCCTCATCGTCGTCGGGGCCGGTGGGCTCAACGAGGGGCGGCGCCGGGCCAGCCCAGGGGAACGCCGTCTCCCAGGCGGTGGCGACGTCGCCCGCCGGTGGCTGCACCGCCGCTGCCTGGGCTTTGACACGGTGCTCCTCCTCCTCTGCCTCGGTGTCCTTCTCCAACTCCTCGAGCCGCTGACCCTCGCGATGCTCCGCCCGCAGGTGCTGTTGCCGCCAGTGCTCCAGGTAGACCCGCTCCTGCTCCGGCGTAGCCCGCATCCAGATGGGTGGCGCGCTCACCCACTCGCGCACCACCCCCTCCCAGACGTACTCCTGGGGCTTGAGGGCGGTCGGCGCTGGCTCGAGCTTGGCGGGGGATGGCGGGGCCAGCGGCGGGACGACACAGTCACCGGCAGCGGAGAGCGCAATGGCCTCCACCATCCGCGCCTGGTAAGCCGCCGCCTCCTCCTCCTCCTTGTACCACCCTTCCTCCTCGCTTTCATGGAGGGCGGCTGCCAGCGCCTCCTTGTATGTGGCCTCCGCCTCTTGGTCCTCATCGCACATGACGAGGGGCGGCAGGGTACCAGCCCGCACGTCGCGGATGCCACGCCGGCGCTGCTCCTCGTGCTCAAACACAAACCAGACCTCCCAATCGGGAGAGTTTGTCGCGTAGGACGGGTTGAGCCGCTGCTCAGGCGTGAGCTGCTGCCACCGGTGCCTCACCTACTCCGCATGCGCCCGCGCTGACCGTGGCACCGCCGGCACTGGGATCCTCTTCGGATCCAAGTGCCAGTCATGTGGCAGGATCACGTCGGGGTAGGGGAGAGGGATGCGGTGCTCCCAATGCCACCTCTCCTGGTACACTGGGACGCTAATCCGATGTCGAGGCGGACGGGAAGACGACGACGGGGGTAGCTCACGCCAAGGGATGGCGGGGGCCTTGCCCTTCTTCTTGCCGGAGCTCGAGCCGACCCCTGAGAAGATGCCCATGGTGGCTACTGGCTAGGGTTTGTTGCCGGCAGGCTAGGGTTTGTCGGGCTAGGGTTTGTTGCCGGCAGGCTAGGGTTTGTCGGGCTAGGGTTGTAGATCCTACCGTGGGTGGAGGGGGCAGGCTTGGATTTGGAAGGGTGGAAGCTACTGTGGACTGACCGGTCCACGGGTTTCCACTTAAAGAAGGACGACGACCGGGGCCCGCCGCGCGTGCACATTTACTTTGGACTGTGGGGGTAGTTGGAAGGCCGGCATGTGTCCCCGAGGCGGACGGGGAGAAAGGGCGTGCACGTCCATTCGACGTCCGTGTGGCCGGAAATGGGGCAGGCCAGACTCACTTGGCAGGTCCAACGGGCGAGACAATCCAGCGCGGCCCCCACTCGTCAGCAGTTAACGGTCAAACCATTGACCCGACGGCATCCTCCGCTGTGACTATTTGTGAGGGTTTCGGACAAGGGAGTGGGGAAATGTGAGAAAATGTTAAGAGCGTGGGGATGAATGAGCACAACTAAGGAACCAGGGGCACAGATGTAAAAAATCCTATTATCTTTGGATCTACTAACCCACATTTTAGTGAGAAATTTGGAAGGCTGATGTCCGAGAAGTATGAGATGTCTATGATGTGTGAGCTGAAATTTTTCCTTTGTTTGCAAATCAAGCAAACGAGAGAAGGAACATTCATCTTTCAAACCAAATATACCAAGGACTTGATCAAGAAGTTCAACATGCAAGAGTGTAAAGGTATGAAAACTCCTATGCCTACTAGTGGACATGTTGATCTTACCAAGGAGGACAAACTGGTTGATCAAAAGGTATATCGATCAATGATTGGTTCTTTGCTATATCTATGTGCCTCCCGACCCGATATCATGCTTAGTTTGTGCATGTGCACTTGATATCAAGCTGCTCCTAAAGAGTGTCATCTTAAGGCCGTGAAAAGAATTGTGAGATACTTGATATATACACCAAACTTTGGCATTTGGTATCCCAAGGGATCTTCTTTTAACCTTGTTGGCTATTCCGACTCGGACTATGTCGGAGATAAGATTGATAGAAAATCCACCTCGGGTACATGTCAATTTCTTGGTAGATCTCTTGTGTCTTGGTCATCCAAGAAACAAAACTCGGTATCTCTATCTACCGCCGAAGCGGAATACATTGCCGCCGGATCATGTTGTGCGCAATTACTATGGATAACTCAAACTCTTAAGGATTATGGAATCCATGTGAGACATGTTCCATTGTTGTGTCAGGACCCTGATCCTAAGCCATACAACTCTAGCCTGTAACACATCATATCACTTTGCGGCCTCACGCACGGTAATCCCCACGGCTTCCACCTTACCTTGGCCGGGACCATTTGCGCCTTTTGGCTCACGTATATGAATATGTTGCTAGCAATAATATGTCAAAGAACCCGGGTCGACATGACTAGTTATAGACCCAAGAGGCACAACCGTACAGAGACAGTCATACATAACCCAGCAGTGCAGGTGTCGGTCATCAACGTGTGTAGACGAGTCATAGGAAGCTACATGGACTCCATTACACCGCGTGACATTTCCCCGAAGGGACAGACACAACAGCAAAGAAGGATACATGCCGGTCAATCAATGTGTCCGGAGCAGTAGCAAGCTACCAGGGCTCAATGGAAGCACAAAGAGGCATTTCTCTGTAAAGAAGGCTACCATAGGCATACAACTAGGTGTTGAATCCCACACATACCAATGCATTTCAAACATACACACAATATGCACGATATGCGTAGATACAACATGGCATCACAACATAACTCTATGACTCAAGTATTTATTAAAGACTCATAAGAGCCAACATAGTGTGATATTACAACCAGGGGTCACATGACCCAACACTCAAGTCATACCAGCATCAAGCGGAAGCAAAACATGTCTGGGTACATACATCTACTAAAAGTGGCTGAAGGAGCCTGAAAGCTACAACGACCCTACCAAAGGAACCAGACCTCTGTCTGGGATTCCCAAGATAATCCGATCAACTTCGAACGTCACGTCATAAGAAACACTAATGAGATTGACGTCTCCTCTGCAAAAACATAAATTAAGCAACCGTGAGTACAAAGGTACTCAGCAAGACTTACATCAGAACTATCTACATATGCATCAGTATCAATGAAGGGGGTTGTGGAGTTTATTGCAACAAGCCAGCTTTGACTCTTGGCTAACCTGTACTACGACTACAAGTACTTTCTTTGAGGTGGAATAGCGCACACGAGTCCACATATTCACCAAATCAATACACCACTACGGATCCACTCCCGTCTCCCTACGAGAAGGCCGTCCATAGCACTCACACTTATCTTGCGTATCCATTTCACTTATCTATGAACCACATAAGTTTTCCAAGTAGTCCATATCCGAGGACGCGACTATTCAAACAGATCATTTACCCTGCAGGGATATACTTCTTCACACACGCTCTCGCCACTTATCGCCATGTGCACGTAAAAAGGCACCTCGGCTACCTTCAAGCGGAAGCCCAGCGAGGGAGTCGGCCACGACCGTCAATCACACAAGACCCTAATCCAGGTTTATCGCCTATTCGAGACTGAACCCGCAAGGAAGTCCGGCCGAAGTTTCCTCTACGGCCCCAAACGATGTGCGCAGGGTTCCACAAGTCCACCATCTGGGTGACACTTGGTACACCGTGCCACTATGCATCTACCGCATCGAAGGCCACCCCGTCGGGCAGCGCTAAGCACGGCCGCCAGCACTTTTCCTACAAACACCAGAAACTAGTTGCAACTCCTGGACAGAGATCTAGGCGGTTAATAAGCCGAGAGGGGTCGAGTTACCGGAACCCAATGTGTGGTAGTATCTTGTCTTGGATAACATACACATAACTCAGTTCTTAAGGACGGTCCCAATGAGACAACCCGCCATGTACTCCTACATGGCCTCTCATCGCTACCTTTACCAAATAGTGTTCACACACTTAGCTCTCACACTGAAGGACATGAACACATCCATTCCAATTCATCACCCAGATGGATCAGATCCGACACGACTCTAAGCATAGCAGGCACAGTAAGCATGGATGAGTAAGCACAACAAGGCTCAAGCAGTTGCTACTCATACTAAGTGGTTTCAACTATTTACTGTGACAATGACAGGTCATGCAAAGGAATGGGTTGAACTACCGAGAACATGTAACAGTTGAATCGTTATTGTCCTAATGCAGTAAAAGAGAGCAGGAGCGAGAGAGTGGGTTCATATCAGTATGCTCAAGGGGGGCTGCTTGCCTGACACTTCTGAACATAACAGTGAGTGTTCATCGGTGGCATCGATCTCAATGTCGGAATAACGTCTACCGAGAGGGAACTAACACCGACAAACAACAAAAGAATAACATTCAATGCAATGCAACAATCATGATGAATGACATGAAGGATTAAGGTACTGAATTGCCCTAGAGTGATAATTAACCAAGTTAATTGAAGTGGGGTTCGAACAAGTTTGAATCCCAACTCCAAATGCTATTTCATAAATTGCCCTAATCATAAAATGTCCTAGTTGGTGATGTTAACTTGTTCAAACATGCATGATCATGTCATAAACAGATTCATTGGATTTTTCTGATCGTTTTTCATATATAAATTATTTTCATCTAAGTTACAGATTAATTTCTATGATTTTTAGAAGTTTTAAGCATTTTTGGGAAATAAATAAATCATTTGGACTTATTTAAAATCCAGAAAAGCTTTTATAGCGTCAGCATGACGTCAAGGTGAGGTCAGTAGGTCAAAGGGCCGGTCCAGGTTAAACCTGGCCAGTGGGACCCACTGGTCAGTGACTCAGAGGTTAAAAAGGATTAAAAGTTAATCTAATTTAACGTTAACAGGGCCTGGCCCACTTGTCATTGACTCGTCTAGTTAACTAAATTAATTTTACACTAATACTAAATTAGTCAGGGCTGGGGCCCACGCGTCAGTGGCCCTAGGGGTTAGTTAGCGGGGCCATTAGCCACTAATGGCAGTGCCACGTTGGCATCACCGGCGTTGAGCCACCGGTGACCCGAATCCATGACGGGGGCACGCCGGAATTCCTCCTCCGGCGACCAAACGCCACGCGGAGAGGTCCTACAGGGAGCTGGACGTGCGCCGTGTCGACTGGTGCATGCGGTTGGTCATGGGGACGCCGGAGTCGACGCTGGCGACGAGGGGAGTGGCAGCAGCGGCTCGGGCTTGCACGGCTGCGGGGTTGCGGGGCATGGACAAGCTGGCTTGATGGCCCTACGCCTCCTACAGAGCTCCAGGAGCTCAGTTTCGAGCTTGACCGCACCGGTGGTGGACCACAACGACGACGGTGCGAAGCTCAGTGGCAGCGAGCTTCGGTTCCGGCGGGGAATGGCGCTAGGCACGCGAGCGAGCACATGGGGTTAGGGGAAACGTTCAGAGGCTCACAGGGAGTCGGACGAGGGCCTCGGTGAGCTTGGGGACAGCCGGCAGGTGGTGAATCGACGGTGGAGATCTGCGGTGGCCGACGGTGGAGATATTGGGGGCTGCCTGGGCTTGCTTCCGTCGGTGGAGAGGTGCATCGAGGCTCTTCGAAGTTGTTGGTTAGCTTGGTACAACGAGGCGACGACGTTGGGCGCGGTGGTTCTCGGCGGCGCTCTCGGACGCGTAGGCAGAGGTGAGGATAGACATGGGGAGAGCGAGAGGGAGGACATGGGGCTCGAGCACGGCTCTCCGGCGAGTGGATGTGCTCGAGGGTCTCGGGACGTGGCAAGCAGGAGCTGGCACAGGCTTCTCCCGCGCGTGCCACGGCGCTGTCCTCCTGGCGGGAGGTGGAAGAAGACGGTGATGCCCTCCTGGGCTGGGTCGCTTCTCTCCTGGGCCAGGTAAGGCAGGTGGGTTTTCTCCCCTTTTTTATATATTATGTTTTCCATTTCTAATTCTTGCTCTCTGTTATTATTTGTTTGGGCAAAAATCATAAAGTCAAAAGCCCTGAAATAATTCATGGGATATAATTTGAATATTTCAAAGTCCCACAAGAAGTTTCAGGAATTTTGAAACATCTAAAATATTTATAGTGCTTTATTGATCATTTTCTGAAGCTTTGCTGATTTATTAGAATTGCCAAAATGGTTGTGAAAATATAGTTCACCCCTGGTATGTTTTTGCCAACATTTATCAGAGAGGGGGAACATTTTTTAAGAGCATTTTGAATTCATTGAAAAATTCAATTATTGGAATTTGTTTACTCAATGAAGTGCTAGGGTTTGCCATCCCCATTTCAAATTCATTTGAATTTAAGCATGATGCCATGAATGCTCAATGATGCAATGACGTGGCTTGAAACTGCGTCGGTATTTCCCCAAAGAGGAAGGGATGATGCATCACAGCGATGGTAAGTATTTCCCTCAGTTATGAAACCAAGGTTATCGAACCAGTAGGAAGATCACCACCACCCAATAAGCAGCACCTGCACACAAATAACAAATAATTGCAACCCGACGCGTAAGAGAGGTTGTCAGTCTCTCTACGGTAAAAAGATAGATTAGGTAGTGATAGATAGGAGAGATAGATCTCTCAAGAACACAAAATAAAAAGAGCAAATAAAATATGCAGCAATATATTTTTGGGTTTTTGGTTTTGTAGATCTGAAAACAAAGACGCAAAAAGATAGATCGGAAAGCAATATGTTGGAAAAGTAGACCCGGGGGCCGTAGGGTTCACTAGTGGCTTCTCTCATGAGTATAGCGCACGGTAGGTGAACAAATTACTGTTGGGCAATTGATAGAAAATCAAATAGTCATGACGATATCCAAGGCAATGATCATTATATAGGCATCACGTCCAAGATAGGTAGACCGACTCCTGCCTGCATCTACCTCTATTACTCCACACATCGACCGCTATCCAGCATGCATCTAGTGTATTAAGTTCATGGGAAAACAGAGTAATGCAATAAGAACGATGACATGATGTAGACAAGATCTATTCATGTAGGAATAGACCCCATCTTGTTATCCTTAATAGCAACGATACATGCGTGTCTTGCTGCCCCTTCTGTCACTGGGAAAGAACATCGCAAGATCGAACCCATCACAAAGCACCTCTTCCCATGGCAAGAAAAATCGATCTAGTTGGCCTAACTAAACCAAAGATTCTAAGAAGAAATACGAGGCTATAAGTAATCATGCATATAATAGATCAAAGAAGACTCAAATAATATTCATGGATAGAAACTGATCATGAACTCAAAATTCATCGGATCCCAACAAACACACCGCAAAAGTTTACATCAAACAGATCTCCAACAGACCATTGTATTGAGAATCATAAGAGAGAGAGAGAGAGAGGAATCCATCTAGCTACTGCCTACGGACCCGTAGGTCTATGGTGGACTACTCACGCATCATCGGAGAGGCACCTATAAGGAATATGAAGCCCTCCGTGATGGTGTTTAGATTGGATCTCGAGGTTCTGGAACTTGCGGCAGCTGGAATTGTGTTTCGTCGACTCCCCTAGGGTTTTTGGAATATTTGGGAATTTATAGGCATCAAAGGCGGTGGAGAGGTGCCCCGAGGAGGGCACAACCCATCAGGGCGCGCCCTGGTGGGTTGTGGTCTCCACGGCCCACCTCTCCGACACTTCTTTGGCCCACTGGGTGTCACCAAAAAGTTTCGTCGCGATTGGACTCCGTTTGATATTGATATTCTGCGAAGTAAAAAACAAGCAAAAACAACAATTGGCACTTTGGCACTATGTCAATAGGTTAGTCCCAAAAAATGATATAAAGTTGTCATAAAATGATTGTGAAACATCCAAGAATGATAATATAACAGCATGGAACAAGCAAAAATTATAGATACGTTGGAGACGTATCAACATCCCCAAGCTTAATTCCTACTCGTCCTCGAGTAGGTAAATGATAAAAACAGAATTTTTTATGTGGAATGCTGCCTAACATGTTCATCATATTCTTTTCTTTTGTATAGCATGGACATTTGGACTTGTAGATGATTCAAAGCAATAGTCTAGTTTTAACATAATGACTTCAATACTCAAGCATGTCAACAAGCAACCATGTCTTTCAAAATATAAAAACTAAAGAAAGTTATCCCTAGCCCATAATGCTCAATCATTGATCCATTCATGAAACACACTCAAATATTAACTATGCCCAATGCTCAAGTACGATCATAGTGCCCCCTAGTTGGTGCTTTATAAGAGAAGATGGAGACTCAAAGTAAAAATAAAAATTGCATAAAGTAAATAGATAGGCCCTTCGCAGAGGGAAGTAGGGATTTGTAGAGGTGCCAGAGCTCAAGGTTTAAATTGAGAGAGAAAAATATTTTGGGTGGCATGCCTTTCCTGTTAACGAAAACGACAAAGTAGCTCATAATACTTTCCATGCTAGATATATCATAGGCGGTTCCCAAACAGAAAATAAAGTTTATTACTTTTTGCACCAAACTTTCACTTTCCATGGCGGGTCGTATCCACGGTTGCCTTCCATACCAACACTTTCCAAGGAATTTATTATTTGACAACAAAAAGTAAATATATTTTTTTCTTTTTCATTTCAGGAATGGGCATCCCTATTACCGCCGCACTCTCGTGCAATGACAAGTGAATAAACACTCATCTTGAGAATAACACATCTAGCATGGAAAAATATTGGACACTCCCCACCGTTTCATGAGCGGTACGAGCACACAAAAGAGAAAATTTATTTTGAAAATTTAGAGATGGCACATACAAATTTGCTTGGAACGGCATGGAAATACCGCATATAGGTAGGTATGGTGGACTCATAAGGCAAAACTTGTTTTAAGGATTTTGGATGCACAAGTAGTATTTCTACTTAGTACAAATGAAGGCTAGCAAATAGATTGGGAAGCAACCAAACCAAAAAATGAAAATTCACATAAGTGAGCATTGAGCATAACTAACACCGAATAATGCACCACAAGTAGGATGTAATTTCATTGCATAATTATTGACTTTCGTACTTGCGTAGGGAATCACAAACCTTAACACCAATATTCCTACTCAAGCATAATTACTCACTAGCATAACTCACATATTACTATCATCATGTTTCAAAACTATTACAAAGAATCAAGTTTAATTTGCCCAATGATCTTCATGAAAGTTTTTATTATATCCTCCTTGGATATCTATCACTTTGGGACTAGTTTCATATATTGCCATTGCTTTTTGGCAAGCTCAAACAAATTTAAGTGAAGCACATGAGCATAAAGATTTCATCTCTCAAAAAGGTATAAGTGAAGCATGAGAGAATTTCTTCAAAATTTACTAACTCTCAAATTAATCTAAGTGAAGCATGAGAGTATTTCTACAAAAATTTTCAAACACACCGTGCTCAAAAAGATATAAGTGAAGCACTAGAGCAATTCTATAGCTCAAAAAGTTTAAGTGAAGAATAGAGAGCAATTCTAACAAATCATAGCATAATTTTGGCTCTCTCAAATAGGTGTGTCCAGCAAGGATACAAATGACAAACTAACAAACAAAGCAAGCAAAGATACAAGACACTCCAAGCAAAACTCATGATATGTGACGAATAAAAATATATCTCCAAGTAAAATACCGATGGTTGTTAGAAGAAAGAGGGGATGCCGCTTGGGGGCATCCCCAAGCTTAGTTGCTTGTTCCTCTCTGTATATATCTTGGAGGTGCGGTAGCATCCCCAAGCTTAGGCTCTTTTCACTCCTTATTCCTTCATCCATCGTGATCTCACACAAAACTTGAAAACTTCAATCACACAAAACTCAACAAAATCTTCGTGAGATCCATTAGTATAATAAAGCAAATCACTACTTTAGGTGCTGTTGCAAACCCATTCATATTTTATTATTGCATTATACCTACTGTATTTTAACTTTACCATGGCTCATACCCTTCAATATAAACCATAGATTCATCAAAACAAGCACATAATGCAACGAAAACAGAATCTAACTCAAACATAACAGTCTGTAGTAATCTGTACTCTAACCATACTTCTGTAACTCTAAAAATTCTGAAAATTAGGACAACATAAGGAATTTGTATAGAAACACTGTGTTAAAATTTAAGCTCAAGATCACATTCCAGAAAGAAAAAAATGAAAATTCATATACTGGACGCAAAGTTTCTGTTTCAGATCCAACATCACTTCTACTCATCATATGAATCATCCTAAAGGATATACTTGGCACAAACACTAAATAAACCATAAAAACACAATCATAACAGAGGCATAATTGTGTCAACACTCAAAAATAGAAAGGAAAAAGCAAAAATAATTTTATTCATTGGGTTGCCTCCCAACAAGCGCCATCGTCTTACGCCCCTATCTAGGCATAACGCATAGATTCAAGTATTGTCATCTTTGTCTTTCAATTCTTCAATCACACAACTAGATTTATTCAAGGATTTGGCATGCATATTTTTAATGACAACACTCCTAGGAAGAAAACCAAAAAATTCATTCTTGTAAATAGGGTCTCTTATGATTTCAACAATGTCGGGGTGAATACTAATCATTTTAAGACCCCCCTTGTGACTACTAGGTGTGGCAACTTTATTCTTTATGACTTGTGTGGTCTTGCTAATTTTTACGGGAGTTTTTTCAATAGTTTTGATAGAAGAAAAGCTGAACCCAAGTTACTAAAAATTTCTTCCAACTTATCAATCCGGTACGGGCTCTCTTCTACCCTTTCATTAACTACGGGTTTCTTTTCCTTTAACAATTTAAAAGCATCCCCCGCCTTAGCCCCAATTTTATTAGCAAGATCATGTATTCTCTTATCCAAATTTTCAAGATGTTCCTTGGTAATCATCTTTCTTTCAATAGCATATAATCTCTCTATAACGTGTTGAAGAGTTAAAGTTGTTTCATTGACAATAAGAGGGGGTGATCCCACTAAACTTCCCATAGCATTAAAAGCATCCAAAGTTGGGCACATCAAGAAATTCCCACCGGTAAGCGTGTCAAGGACGAATCTATACCAAGTGGTGATGCCCACAAAAAAACCGCGAAGAAGAACAACGGTAGATTGCTTATGGATAGATCTATTATGAGCGTTGCAAATCATATACCAAGCATCTTTTAGGTTCTCCCCTCCCCTTTGCTTAAAATTAAGAACCTCATTATCGGGAGTACACGCAATAAAGGAAGAACTAGCCATAATGACAAGGCAAGAGATCCGGCGAGAAAAAAGGCAAACGAAAAAGAGGGCGAATAAAACGGCAAATTGGTGAAGTGGGGGAGAGGAAAACGAGAGGCAAATGGAAAATAATGTAATTGCAAGGAGGTGAGATTTGTGATTAGGAACCTGGTAGATTATGATGGAGTCTCCTTGGCACCTACGATAGGCACGTAGAAGAGACCGCTTCCTCCCTGGCAACGGCGCCAGAAATTCCTTTTGACGTGGCTTGCAACTGCGTTGGTATTTCCCCAAGGAGGAAGGGATGATGCAGCACAGCGACGGTAAGTATTTCCCTCAGTTATGAAACCAAGGTTATCGAACCAGTAGGAGGATCACCACAACCCAATAAGCAACACCTGCACGCAAATAACAAATACTTGCAACCCGACGCGTAAGAGAGGTTGTCAATCTTTGTCGGTGCACGGATGCTCATGATCACCTATGGGACCAGAGGTCCCTTGTGGGTCGGCAAGGGGGGTCACGTTGCACGAAGAGCGAAGATCATGAGGCGGCACAACGATCAAGGGTCAGGCATTTTACCCAGGTTCGGGCCACTGGTAAGCGTAAAACCGTACTCCTGCTTTTTGGTGGATTGATTGGAGGAACATGAAGAACGCAAGGTGCCTAACCCCGGCAAGGACTGCTGTCGGGGGAAGAGCGGCTGTGCGAGTACAAGCATTTGGGGGTTCCAGTTGCCAACATTGAGCTAGGTTGCCTTGGGCCTCCTTTTATAGTGCAAGGGGTTACCACAGTGGCAAAACAGACATTATCTATTGATTAGATAGCTAAGTAGAGCTATCATACCTAACTCTAGCACTTAGGACAAAATGCCATGATTGCCTGCCTAGGTGGCGCTTGGGGGTGCAATCCCGGCAATCCCTTGCCACCGCTTGGCTGGTCGCTGCTTGAGATCTTGACACGCCGTGGGGCGGGTGTCAACATGGCATAACTTGCCTCCCAGAGTGTCGCCACGTGCTTAGCGAGAGCTGATTAGCCGACTGGAGGCTCGACACCGCATCGATAAGTGACAGTCGTAGCGATGCGGTGGAGCGGTGGCTGGTTGGCTCGTGCCTGCCGGGGAGTGGCTTGCCGGGTCTTCTGGAAGGTGCATTCGTCTTGGCCCCCGGCAGCGTCAGGGATGTGCTTGGCGAGTCACAACCCAGGCTTGGGTTGCCGCGCTGCATTTGCTGGAGTCTTGGTCTTGATTGCTGGAGGGGTTCTCTGCTCTACCGCCTGTGCATAAGTTAGGGGCACTAGGTACCCCTATACTAGTGCACCGACAGGAGCCCCCGGGGCTGGCCCACACGTGCTCGCCAAGTGCCGTTGGGTTAGGCCCAAGTTTCATGCACAGGCGCGCAATGTGAGGGAGTAAATGCCGATTTATTGGCTAGCACTGACCCACCACCTCAGGCCGTTTCCGCCACGCGCGCCGCATGCATAGCGGGGAGTTAGTGATGTGTGCTCATGACTTAAAGTCCTGATCGTGGCAAAAACCGCAGCACCATGGATTGGAGCAATGGGGCGGTTACCTGTTCACCCGTGATCGTGGGTGATGGAATTGGTGGAGATGGGCGGCGACCCTTGGAGTGGGGGAGAGCTAGCCCCCGGACTCGTCCCTATAAATTGGGGGGTCGCGAGGGGCGATGCTCATCCACCCTTTTCTTCCTCCTTGAGTGCAATCCCACAGAGCTTGCCCTTCTGCTCCTTCGTCTTGAGTTGCGCTCTCCGCTAGGATGCCTAGGGGCCGAGGGCGTCCTCCGGCCTCCGCCTCGACGACGAGGGGTTCCCGTCGGGATCATGCCACCGCTTCGGCCACAGAGGCGGCGGGTGGCTTGGGTGCGCGCGGTGGAGGAGCTGGGAGGGGTCGCAGTCGACGCGGAGCCCGTGGTCGAGGGAGGCGGAGCGCTGCTTCACTTCCTCCTCCAATGCCAGACCCTCCTCTTGAAGAAACCCATGCTGAGGGAATGGTGCTGGAGTTCGTCATCAAGTTGCGTGTCCCTCTCCAAGGCCACCTGCGCCTCCCTCACCCTTTTGCCAGGGTGATGGAGGTTGACAAGCCGCCCGTCCTGTGGCTGCAGGCGCATGGTTGCGGTAATGGCGCCGCGCGGGTGGACGTTGAGTACCCGGAGCATCGCGTCATGCTTCTCAGGTGTGGGTGGAAAACCTTCACCCACTCCCATAACCTCATGGAAGGGCACGTCCTCCGCTTCAAGATGATGGAGGCCGACCTGCTCTCCGTCAAGATTTACGGGCGTTCGGGCGCCCGCCTTGGCTGCTGCGAGGAGAGCTCGAGCGATGCTGAAAGCTCCTCCTCGAGCGATAGCGACGAGGAGGACAGTGTCGGTGAAGACGACGACGACGAGTTCCAGGCCGTCTAGTCGGAGTACGACGACCTGGGCTCTGACTGATCGTCGGCCGCACCATCACCGTCATCGCACTCCTTCTCCTCCCCCGGCAGAGCGATTTGCCGGGGGTTCTCGGCTGGAGCGCCGCCTCTTCTCCTCAGTTGGACCCCGGCAGGCTCGTGGACTTCGGCTTCGCCTTCCCTCCCTGTGGGGTTGTCGTCCGCGCAATGATGGTCCTGACGGGGTTAGGCTGGGCTTCTGTTGGGGGTCTCCTTCTGCTCCTTTTCTTTTTGTAACTTGCCCCTAGGGGAGAAAACCAAATAAAGAGTTATTAGAAAGAGGTGCCTCCTTATGTAATCTTCATCCCATTTGTATCGAAAATGAATGAGAATAGAATGCTATTTTCTTGATGCAAGTACTGTCCTTTTCCTTTCCATATTTGTACTGCGTCTGTATGTTTTGTCTCTACCGCGTGGAGCTGCTTGTCGGGTCGTCATTCGAACCACAAGTGCCAGAGTGGGGGGGGGGGGGGGGGCGAGCCCCCGGCAACAGGTTGGCGTTGTTCCCCGGCAGAGCTTCTTGTTGGTATCGGCGCTATCATCGCCATGAACAAGGACAGGGGGACGGCTCGTCCCGACAAGGATTTGCTCCACGTGGGTGACTCCACATCCCACAGTAAGGAAGATACTAAGGGTTTCCTTGAGAAAACGAGAAATACTGAACTGGAAACATGTGATACACTTATCTTTTCCAGGCAGTATCTCCCTTTCAAGCGTGATGGGCCACCTCCTTTGTTCTCTTGTTTCCTTCATCTGTTTTCTTGATGGTAAAACATGTAGGGTGAGGACAGTAACAAAGATTATGGTCTCATAAGGCATTCTAGCAAATCTTAATAACTTAATGGTGCTAACATTGTAGTCATAAAAATGCCTAGCTTTATTACTGCTGCGCAGGGTCTTCGCCTGGCTTTGTACAAAGGGTTACATGCAACATCGGCAAGGCTTGTACAAAAGGTGTCTGCCGGGGACTGAGCCCGGCAGCCGTGCCTTACGGGTAGAACTTACGAAGATGCTCAATGTTCCATGAGTTCTGCACTTTGGTGCCATCTTCGGTCTCCAGACGGACTGCATCGGGTCTGGTGACTCGTACTACCCGGTAAGCGCCTTCCAACTTCGGCGACAACTTGTTTGCACCCTTGGCGGACTAAACACGCTGAAGGACAAGGTCGCCTTCCTCAAGGCTCCGGGCCTGAACTCTACGGCTATGATAGCGGCGCAGAGCTTGCTGGTAACGTGCGACACACACAACAGCCTGGAGACGGTCTTCCTCGAGGAGCGTGGCATCGTCATGCCGCAGCTGCTGTTGCTCTACTTCATCGTAGGCAAGCACTCGAGGTGACCCGTATATGAGTTCCGTGGGGAGCACTGCTTCTGCCCCATGCACTAGGGAGAAGGGCGTCTGGCCGGTAGCTCGATTTGCTGTCGTTCTGAGGGACCAAAGAACCACTGGCAGCTCATCGATCTAGCGCATGCCGCTCTTCCGCAACATATCGAAAGTTCTTGTTTTGAGTCCTCGTAGCACTTCAGCGTTCATCCTCTCAACTTGCCCATTGCTCCTCGGGTGAGCAACAGAGGCGAAGGAGACCTTGCTTCCAAGGTTTTGGATATATTGCATGAAGGCGCGGCTCGTGAACTAGGTGCCGTTGTCAGTAATCACTTTGTTAGGTACTCCAAAACAGCACACCAGTCCTTTCATGAACTTGATAGCTGCTTGTGTGGTCACCTTTCTCACTGGTTCCACCTCAGGCCACTTTGTGAACTTGTCAGTTGCCACGAACAAGAACTCAAAGCCCCCGACAACACGGGGGAAGGGGCCCAGGATGTCGAGCCACCAGACCGAGAATGGCCAGGATAGAGGGATTGTTTGCAGGGCTTGCGCTGGTTGATGGATGTTCTTGGAGTCGAACTGGCAAGCTTCACACTTGGTGACCAGTTCAGTAGCGTCTTGGAGGGCGGTGGGCCAATAGAAACCCTGCCGGAAAGCTTTCCTGGCAAGGGCTCTTGATCCGATGTGGGAACCACACACTCCTCCGTGAATCTCTGCCAACAGCTTCAGTCCATCCTCCCGGCAAATACACCTTAATTTAACACCGTTCGGCCGTCTTCTGTACAGGATGTCATCGACAAACTGGTACATACTTGACTGACGGGCTACTCTTTCGGCTTCCTCTTGCTCTTCGGGGAGTTCTCCAGTTTGAAGGAAATGGACTGTATGATGCGCCCAAGTTGGAGCCTGTGGCTCGACAACAAGGACTAAAGGCATCTCCACGTCTCCGGGAGCGCTTGTCTCAACTGCTAGACCTGGCGGTCCTGCGGGAGAGAGCTGCTCGTCAACCGGAATGGGATTTTCCCCGGCAGCCTCTCTACTAGTGGCTTCGGGAAGCTCTGCCGGGAAATGATTACCGGAGTTCATCATCCTTCTCTTCTTGGACATTGCATACGGGGACACTGATGGTCGGGTGATGCGGAGAACAAAGGTTCCTGGTTCCACAGGAAGCTTCTGCGTAGCGCACTTCGATAGGTGGTCAGCGATGCTGTTTTCTGCTCGTGGCACATGCTCTGTTTGCAGCCCATCGAAGTGCTCCTCCAACTTCCTCACTTATTCCACATAGGCCTCCATCAGCGGGCTCTCATAATCCTTGTTGACTTGTTTTATCACTAGTTGAGAGTCTCCTCGGATGATCAGCCTCTTTATTCCCAACTCCACTGCAATTCTAAGCCTGGCAAGGAGCTCTTCATACTCAGCAGTATTGTTGGTGGCTTCCTCCCGGGGAAAGTGCATCTGGACGACGTACTTGAGGTGCTCTCCGGTCGGGGCAACGAGGAGCACGCCTGCTCCAGCGCCCTGGAGTGAGAAGGCACCGTCGAAGTACATGATCCAATCCTTTGGCGCTTCTTTGTCGGGGAGGATTGTCTCTGGAGCTTCATCATTTAGAGTGGGTGTCCATTCTGCAATAAACTCCGCCAAGGCTCTGCTTTGAATGGTGGAAGTTCTCTCATACTTTAATCCGAAGCTTGACAACTCCAATGCCCACTCAACTATCCTGCCAGTGGCTTCGGGGTTTCTTAGTATGCGTTGCAATGGGAAACGGGTGAAAACAGTTATCTCATGGGCTTGGAAGTAGTGGCGCAGCTTCCTCGAGGCCATGATGAGGCTGAAGATCAGCTTTTGTACCCCGGAGTAACTTGATCGAGCCCCCCTGCAAAAGGGAACTGACAAAGTACACGGGCCGCTACACCATTTTCTACCTTGCCACTTTCTTGGACTCGCTGTCAACCATTTGTTGAGATCCCCCTTGACCTATGTCGAGTTCTGCCACAGAAGTTTCTTTCTCGCTCCCGGCAGCATCAGCAGCGGCTGCTGAATCTTCATCCACTCCCCGCTGCGCCACCAGCGCTGCACTAACCACTTGATTCGTTGCCGCTAGATATAGCAGCAACGGCTCTTGTGGTTTAGGAGCGACTAAGGTGGGAGCAGAGGATAGGTATTTCTTTAGGTCTTGCAGTGTTGCGTCTGCTTCCGGGGTCCACTTCATCGGGCCAGCCTTCTTCAGGATTTTGAAGAACGGCAAGGCGCGCTCAGCGGACTTGGAGATGAACCTGCTCAACGCGGCAACACATCCGGTCAGACATCGAATATTTTTGATGGTTTTGGGTGCTTGTATCTGCTCGATCGCCTTGATCTTGACGGGATTGGCTTCTATTCCTCGCTGAGACACGAAGAACCCGAGCAGCTTGCCGGATGGGACACCGAATACACATTTTTCAGGATTGAGCTTCAAGTTGATCTTGCGCAAGTTTGCGAAAGTTTCTTCCAGATCTTGTATGAGAGTGGCTTCATCCTTGGTCTTGACCACGATGTCATCCATGTATGCTTCCACATTTCTATGCAGCTGAGGTCCAAAACCAATTTGAATAGCCCTGGCGAAGGTTGAACCAGCACTCTTTAACCCGAAGGGCATTCGTACAAAGCAGTACGTGCCGCAGGGAGTTATAAATGCGGTCTTCTCCTCATCTTCCTTGTTCATAAATATCTAGTGGTAGCCGGAGTAGGCATCCAAATAGGAAAGCAAGTCACATCCGGAGGTGGAGTCAACAATTTGATCTATGCGCGGCAAGGGGAAAGGGTCCTTCGCGCAGGCCTTGTTCAAGTCAGTGAAGTCGATGCAAAGCCTCCATTTCCCATTCGCCTTTAGTACCACCACCGGGTTTGCCAACCAGGTTGGATGCAACACTCCTCTGACCAGACCAGCTACTTCAAGTTTCTTGATTTCCTCGGCAACGAACTGCTGCCGCTCCAAGGCCTGTTTCCTAACCTTTTGCTTGACGGGTCAGGCATGTGGGCAGACAGCAAGGTGGTGCTCAATTACCTCCCTGGGAACACCGGGGATGTCAGATGGTTGCCAGGCAAACACATCGACATTCTCCCGCAGGAAGGCAATGAGCGCGCTTTCCTATTTGTCAGTAAGGGTAGCACTGATGGTGAAGTTACCACCAGTGCCATCCTCCCTTGCCGGGACTTTCTTCATCTCAGGGTAGGTAACCTTGGTCTTCTTGCCGACGGAACTTTCCAGCAGGTCATCATCAGGTGCCGCGCGCTCCGAAGAGGCGCGCTTCCCGGAGTCCTTGCCGGTGTTCCTGACAGGCTTCTTCAGTTTCTTTGTATCCTTGGCGGGAGCTAGGATCTTTCTGGCTTCAGCTGCTACCGCGTCACGATACATCTGGTCCACGCAGATAACCGCGTTCTTCTTGTTGGATGGAATGGAAATGACTCCAATGGGCCCTGGCATCTTCAAAGTATTGTAGGCATAGTGGGATGCCGCCATGAACTTTGCCAGAGCTGGGCGACCAAGGATTCCGTTGTAGGGCAGTGGGATTTCGGCGACGTCGAATACTATCCTCTCTGTCCGGAAGTTCAACTCTCCACCAAACGTTACAGGCAGAGTGATCTTTCCCTTGGGTCGGCTCCTGCCGGGGTTGATTCCTTGGAACGTACCCGTGGCTTCGAGCTCTTCATCAAGGATCTGCAGTTTCTCAGCCACTCTAGGAGAGATCAGGTTTAGCCCGGCCCCACCGTCAACTAACATCTTAGACACTTTGAGGTTGCGGATCGTTGGGGAAACCAACAACGGCAAACATCCCACCGTAGTGGTACGGTCAGGATGATCCTCTTCGTCAAATATGATAGGCGTGCGGGATCACTTGAGTGGTTTCCTTGATTCTGTAGTTGGTTCCACATCATTGACCTCGCGTGCCCACTGTTTGAGATGGTGGCGAGAGGAGTGCAAGGACGCTCCCCCATCAACGCACATAGCTTTAGTTGCTTTCTGGAACTCCCTGTCACTGGAATCCTCATCATCATCCACATCATCGCTCATATCATCTGTTTCCTTCTTCTCTCGGGCTCTGGCGGATTTTTCCTTTTGCTGCGGGATTTTGCCGCGGCGACCACCTCTGCCGCCACGGCCCTTCCTGGAAGCGCCGTCCTGGCCTTTTTCCTTGTCGCGTTTCTCATATTCAGCCCTCTGTTTCTCAACAGGTTGCTCGACCTGTCGGCATTCTTGGAGATCATGGCCCTTGGTGCGGTGAATCTTGCAGTATGGCCCGTCAGATTTTCCGGCCTTCTCAGCGGCAGCAGCCTCCCGGCAATCAGCGCACGCGGTAGCTCCCTTGTCGGGGGTTTCGGCTTTCGCCTTTTTGCCAGTACTGAGGTCTCCGGAGCTTTCGACAACCAGCACTGCTTTTCCCTTGCGCTTCTTGTTGCGCTTCCTGTTCCTTCCCTTCGGGTCGGGGGCGTCGTCATCATCATCAGAGTCCACTTCAACGCCCGCCTCCTCTCCGGGAAGTCGCCTCCCTTCTTCAGCTCGAGCACACTTATCCGCCAAGGTGTAAAGCTCATTGACTGTCTTGGGGAGCTTGACATTCATCTTGGCTCGCATCCTCCCGTTGCGCACGTTCGAGTGGAACGCGGCAATCACTGCCGCGGGATGGATCTCAAGGATGTTGTGGTGTACTCGGCTGAATCTCTGGATGTACTTTCTCAAAGTTTCTCCCTCTTTTTGCGGGAGAACTTGGAGATCGCTGGGCTGGCCTGGCTCTTGATGACCACCGGTGAAGGCGCCAACAAATTCGTTGCACAGATCAGCCCAAGAGGAAATGGAATTCTCCGGCAGGTGCATCGGCCATGATCTCACATTTGGCTTGAGTGCCAAAGGGAAATAGTTGGCGAGCACTTTCTCATCTCTTCCTCCCGCAGCTTGAACAGCTATCGTGTAGATGCCCAAGAACTCCGCGGGGTTTAGCTTCCCGTCGTATTTCTCCGGTAGCTCAGGCTTGAAGGCTCGGGTCAACGGCCAGCGGACCCTTCGCAGCTCGCTAGTGAAGGCAGGGCAACCAACCTCGTAAGTAAGGTACCCGCCGACACTGGGCGCGGGGTCGCCGACGTCTGGACCGTTGCGCCTGTCGGATTGACGGTGTGCTTCACGACGTCGCTCGATGGTGATGCGCGCGTCTTCCTTCCGCCGGTCTTCGAGGACACGCCGCTGGTCCTGGCGGTCGTGCGGACCAGACGAGACTTTGGACGCCTCGTCGCGGTCGTCAGCATGTGAAGCTAGCTGCGGCTGCCTCTGGGCTTGTTGTCGCGGAGGGGACTGCACCGTTGGGGTGGCCCCTTCCACACGCTCGCCGCCCTGGACCGCCGCTGATGTTCGCGTACGTCGCGATGGCTCTGCATGCTGGGCCTTGTTGGCTTCAACGAAGGAAATCAGGCTTTGAATGGTGACTCTCCATTCATCCATCTTATCAGCTGCTGGCATGAAGTTGAGCAGCATCTGGACTCTCGACATGGCCTCCTCTGTGGTGCCAGGCATGGCAAAAGAGGCAGACCTTGACGTGGCTCGACTCTTGGTAGGACCAACAGAAGCTTCGCCACATCCTTGATGCCGCGCGCCACTCGCTGGAGCTTTCTGGTGAGTTGTGGGCCGATCCTGAGGAGCTGCGGCTCTGCTGGGCGCCCCGTCTCGCTCCGCTCGGGGCGCACGCCTAACAATCTCTCTGGCGACGGGTGCGGCCGGAGGGTCACGGCTCGCACCGGACTAGGCGCCGTTGAGGCGGTCTTGGCCATCCACGCGGCGGGGAGGTGATGAACGGGCGTTCCCTCCGCCCACGGTGTCGAGGCCGAGCTCGCCATGTTGTTGTTGTAGTTGCTCCCCTCCGGCGCCTCCCGCTCCATCCCCAGTCGTGAGAGGCTGGACAGGGGCGCCGCCTGCGCCGGCCGCGTCGCCCACGACGCCCATCTTGCCCACAGCCGCCGCGGTGCCTACGACGCCGGCGGCCACGTGTGAGGGGGCCTTCGAGGACGAGGGATGCGCATCCGCGCTAGATTTCTTCTTTGGAGCCATTGTTGAAGAAGATGACGGCGAAGATCGATCCGCCGTTCACGAACTTGGGTTCGCGCAAATGATGCACGCCCCCTACCTGGCATGCCAAAGATGTCGGTGCACGGATGCTCACAATCACCTATGGGACCAGAGGTCCCTTGTGGTTCAGCAAGGGGGGTCACGTTGCACGAAGAGCGAAGATCATGAGGCGGTGCAACGATCAAGGGTCAGGCATTTTACCCAGGTTCGGGCCGCTGCTAAGCGTAAAACCCTACTCCTGCTTTTTGGTGGATTGATTGGAGGAACATGAAGAACGCAAGGTGCCTAACCCCGGGAAGGACTGCTGCCGGGGGAAGAGCGGATGTGCGAGTACAAGCGTCGAGGGGTTCCAGTTGCCAACCTTGAGCTAGGTTGCCTTGGGCCTCCTTTTATAGTGCAAGGGGTTACCACAGTGGCAAAACAGACATTATCTATTGATTAGATAGCTAAGCAGAGCTATCATACCTAACTCTGGCATTTAGGACAAAATGCCATGATTACCTGCCTAGGTGGCGTTTGGGGGTGCATTCCCGGCAAGCCCTTGCCACCGCTTGGCTGGTCGCTGCTTGAGATCTTGACACGCCGTAGGGCGGGTGTCAACAGGGCGTAACTTGCCTCCCAGAGTTTGGCCACGTGCTTAGCGAGAGCTGATTAGCCGCCTGGAGGCTCGACACTGCATCGATAAGTGACAGCCGTAGCGATGCGGTGGAGCGGTGGCTGGTTGGCTCGTGCCTACCGGGGAGTGGCTTGCTGTGTCTTCTGGAAGGTGCATTCGTCTTGGCCCCCGGCAGCGTCAGGGACGTGCTTGGCGTGTCACAGCCCAGGCTTGGGTTGCCGCGCTGCGCTTGCTGGAATCTTGGTCTTGATTGCTGGCGGGGTTCTCTGCTCTACTGCCTGTGCATAAGTTAGGGGCATTGGGTACCCCTGTACTAGTGCACCGACAATCTCTCTACAGTAAAAAGATAGATTAGGTAGTGATAGATAGGAGAGATAGATCTCTCAAGAACACAAAATAAAAAGAGCAAATAAAATATGCAGAAATATATTTTTGGGTTTTTGGTTTTGTAGATCTGAAAACAAAGATGCAAAAAGATAGATTGGAAAGCAATATGTTGGAAAAGTAGACCCGGGGGCCGTAGGGTTCACTAGTGGCTTCTCTCATGAGTATAGCGCACGGTGGGTGAACAAATTACTGTTGGGCAATTGATAGAAAATCGAATAGTCATGACGATATCCAAGGCGATGATCATTATATAGGCATCACGTCCAAGATAGGTAGACCGACTCCTGCCTGCATCTACCTCTATTACTCCACACATCGACCGTTATCCAGCATGCATCTAGTGTATTAAGTTCATGGAAAAACAGAGTAATGCAATAAGAACGATGACATGATGTAGACAAGATCTATTCATGTAGGAATGGACCCCATCTTTTTTATCCTTAATAGCAACGATACATGTGTGTCTTGCTGCCCCTTCTGTCACTGGGAAAGAACACCGCAAGATTGAACCCATCACAAAGCACCTCTTCCCATGGCAAGAAAAATCGATCTAGTTGGCCTAACTAAACCAAAGATTCGAAGAAGAAATACGAGGATATAAGTAATCATGCATATAAGAGATCAAATAAGACTCAAATAATATTCATGGATAGAAACTGATCATGAACTCAAAATTCATTGGATCCCAACAAACACAACGCAAAAGTTTACATCAAATAGATCTCCAAGAGACCATTGTATTGAGAATCATAAGAGAGAGAGAGGAAGCCATCTAGATACTGCCTATGGACCCGTAGGTCTATGGTGGACTACTCACGCATCTTCAGAGAGGTACCTATGAGGAAGATGAACCCCTCTGTGATGGTGTTTAGATTGGATCTCGAGGTTCTGGAACTTGCGGCATCTGGAATTGTGTTTCGTCAACTCCCCTAGGGTTTTTGGAATATTTGGGAATTTATAGGCATCAGAGGCGGTGGAGAGGGGCCCCGAGGAGTGCACAACCCATCAGGGCACGCCGGGGCCCCCCTAGCGTGCCCTGGTGGGTTGTGGTCTCCACGGCCCACCTCTCCAACACTTCTTTGGCCCACTGGGTGTCTTCTGGTCCAGAAAAACTCTCCAAAAAGTTTTGTCGCGATTGGACTCCGTTTGATATTGATATTCTGCAAAGTAAAAAACAAACAAAAACAGCAACTAGCACTTTGGCACTGTGTCAATAGGTTAGTCCCAAAAAATGATATAAAGTTGTTATAAAATGATTGTAAAACATCCAAGAATGATAATATAAAAGCATGGAACAAGCAAAAATTATAGATACGTTGGAGACGTATCATGCAACTAATACAAGCAATTTCTAGGGTTGTGACAACTCACCCCCACTAAACAAGAATCTCGTCCCGAGATTCAAGCGTAGGGTAAGAGGACAGAGGGGACACTAGCTATCACAATCCTCTTGACCCAATTTCCCTTCCTGAAGATGTTGATTCATCGCATCATATTGATGTTGACATCTTTGTCTTCGGGACCTTCACTCAACAAGACGACGAAGGAACGGAGAACTCTACAAGAATCGATCTTCACGAAGATCGTGCGACTCATGATCAACTCATGGAATAAGACGTAAAAACTTCTCTTGAGCTGAAACTCAAAACACACATCGGGAACGATGGAATGAGGCAAATAACGGAGGTTCAATTTGGTAGGCAACAATTCCACGCTTAGCTAAGATGGAGCATGGGTTTCAAAGTAGCGAGGAGTTAGTTGCCCTTCATACCATAATGGGCACCTTAGGGAAGGTGACTCGTAGGATTATCCCTTAAGTGGCAAAAATAATTACTTTTGATCCAGAGATCATTGAAACTCTTCATAGCAGCCAAGGCAATTTCACAAACGATTGTTTGACGGAATTCGAGAGAATGGTGAGCTCAGTTTGGAAAGGAAACTAGAGTTATAGGACAACTCGGCAAACGGAAGACTCATTCCAATTGATACTGAGGATATAACCCAGTGTTTGAGCGTGCTCTCAAGAACTTGAGCATTTCCATATTCATCAAGGTTTTACCAACATCCATGCCAAGGATCATGGCGACACATCATACTACCATGATGAATAACAATGGAGGATGCAGATGCAAAGGAAGACAACACCTTCTCAGATTTCACCTTAGCTATGCCAAGGGAGCGAAATTTGGATGATCGACCGAGATACATTTGGCACTCCGCCTCTAATGTTCTCCTTGATGTACTAGCATAACCAAATTATGGATAATGCTTGATATCTAGCACATCAAGTATAGGCCGGACTTCAGGATCTCAAAGGGTCCATGAGGAATAACTTCTAGAATAAGTCATATGAAATACTCATGGGGAAGTGGCTAAATTGCTGATACAAGATATTACAATAATAGCTCTTCCGTCTAGATGTGTTAGCCACAACATCACTTTACCGGGTTGTAAAGACCAATATTATAATCCTTGGGAAACGTTCCAACCATTATATCTGCCCGAGATTCAGATCTGGTTGGTGACGGGATGTTCCAGACTCAGCACGTCTGGAAGGGAAGTTTTGCAACACAAATCGAAGAGACAACGTTGCAGGATCCTCAGGGAATGAACTACGGAAGCCAACTCTAAGACATGAGCTGAATTGCAAGATGCATGTGAACACACTTACCAAGACAATTGTGACCACATAGAAATCTTACAACAAAACACTACCGAGTTCTGGGTGGGAACCATCATTGTGGATAGCGAAGCCCTGTGCAAGTCCGTCTGGTACCTTCAGGAGTAGCACTTAACTTCTTTTCCTTGAACAAGTCAATCAGTGGCTTGGGGTGCTAGGGAATACATATGGAATGGAGGTAATTAATCTGCCAGACCATGGCATACATTTGCACATGCATGAATGACTTGGGATGATTCCAAAGGAACCAAAAATGAACTTTCTCGGATTCACGGCGACAACTTGCATCAAATGCACGTGAACTGAGAGGGAATCACTTCTTACCCATAACATATATCTCATGTACCGGACACGAAGATATTGCCTGCAAAGTTTCCAACGCTAGCTTTATGTTCATCATGAATCATGGAACAGATGAAAAATGTTGCCGATGGGCTCAACAACAATTCATCGAGATATCCCTATGGATGGAATTCCACGACTATGAGAACAAGGTGATAGCATTGGTCAGACCAAAAGATATAACGTTGTATGCTCGAGGATACATCCACGAGTAAAAACAACATTAGGAAGATCTTTGGTTCTGATTTTGATTTGATGATAACCCACTCTCAAATCAAAAATTGGACAAGACAATAGATGCATCAATTGATCACAAGGATCAACCGAGGAAGGTATCATCTTTCTTCGACACACACACACCAAAAACACAAAAGATATCCCTTTGACATGAGCTAAGTTAGGCAAAGCATTTATCTTCCAACTCTCCAATTTGTTGTTTAGCTTAACCAACTAGTTCAGGGGTATCCAACACAGAGTCTTGGAGAAGGGGTGGTTTATAGAAAAACCAACTTGATCACGAACTCAACATAACGGTCAAGAGACAGCATGGTAATACTTTCGAGAAGATATTCAGAAAATCGCGAAGCACCGATATGTTATTGAGCTCAAGAACAACCTTGCTTTTTAGGGCAAGACAAAGTGATCAAAAGAGCGAGGGATTGACACAATCCTAACTCATTAATCGAGGAGTGCACCTTGAAAGATGGATTAGGTAGCACGATCAATCTTAGAATGGTGATTCAATAACCAACACGCTAAGAATGAGGTTATTGTCCATTAACTACCAAGCAACGGGGTTGCTAGGAGTATTGATTTCACGTATCATGGTTCACTTGTCAGTATTCCGGTTACAACCAACTCAGGTACCGATGAATGAACAATGATGGCGAGAAGTGTCACTACATCAAGAGTTCATAAGAGGGAGTGCAAATTCTCATGACAATCTTGACATGAAGAGGGTAATACTTCAAGATAGAACAGAGCAAAAGCTGGATTGGCATTTTGATCTGCAGAATACAACTGCTTTGACCCAATCCAAGAGATGGATGAGGTACTGGAGTTTGTTTCTCCGAGTCATTCTGAAATGGAATGACCTGACGGACCACAAGAATAATATGCATCGATGAGCATGAATGCACAACTACCCTTGACTATCCACTGATAGACGAAGGTCAGAATACAATTGAGGAGGTCAACTCAGGAGCACATGATTTTTCTGAGTTGTAGATGCATAGGTTAGTATGTCAAACGAGTTCAACATAATTCTTCCGGATAACCCATGCAGAAAGGTAGGATTGGCAGAGTCACAACTATGGAATGGAGAACTCATCATGAGCACTCATGTTGTGATCTTCCATTCATGAAGAACTGCTGCCGGGGATGGTTCATGGTATTGGAAGAATGGCATACCACGGACCTTGAAGATTAGAACAAGGTTACTAATATCCTAAAGGAACGAGCAAACGCTATCAATAGGAGTGAGCAGAATGATTCTCGGGTTCAAGAACCCAGAAACAGAATACCTACTGACTAAGTAGCATCACAAGATGCTTTTGATAACGATGGCCAGAATTATCACACTGGGAACACAAAACACAACTATACTATTGGGTGGTTTTCTGAAATAACATGGTTTCCTAACACTTCAACAAACACGTCGAGGTAATGGAGTAGCTCAACACAATAATTAGTGTGCTTTGTCTGTCCTAAAAGACATCGAGTTAAGATGAAAGAGTTTGCAATTGCATAAGATTATTTGGTGACCTTGGATAACTCGGACAACATAACGGCTGTACGGGCATGAAATATGAGGCAACCTGCAAGACAATTGACAACATAACAATGAATTCTTATAGAGACATCGAACCAGGAAGACATCAACTTTCCTATAAGTCTCCAGCATGGTAACTAGTCATCCTGATAGATAGATGAGAAGCCTAATTCTTAACCCCGTAGAATAAAGGAGAGGGTGACTCAGAATTAGAGTGACACGAGGAAAGGAGTAAAAGAATCTTACGTTCCCTTCCACAATCAATTCCCTTATATAACTAAAGCAGTTCTAGGCTCAAACATCGACCAGTTTGGCTTGGTAATCCTACAGGCAGTCAAGCTCTGATACCAACGCTGTCAGGACCCCGATCCTAAGCCATACAAGTCTAGCCTGTAACACATCATATCACTTTGCGGCCTCACGCACGGTAATCCCCACGGCTGCCACCTTACCTTGGCTGGGACCGTTTGCGCCTTTTGGCTCACGTATATGAATATGTTGCTAGCAATCATATGTCAAAGAACCCGGGTCGACATGACTAGTTATAGACCACAAGTGGCACAACCGTACAAAGACATGCATACATAACCCAGCAGTGCAGGTGTCGGTCATCAACGTGTGTAGACGAGTCGTAGCAAGCTACATGGACTCCATTACACCGCATGACATTTCCCCAAAGGGACAGACACAGCAGCAAAGAAGGATACATGCCGGTCAATCAATGTGTCCAGAGCAGTAGCAAGCTACCAGGGCTCAACGGAAGCACAAAGAGGCATTTTTCTGTAAAGAAGGCTACCATAGGCATACAACTAGGTGCCGAATCCCACACATACCAATGCATTTCAAACATACACAAAATATGCACGATATGAGTAGATATAACATGGCATCACAACATAACTCTATGACTCAAGTATTTATTAAAGACTCATAAGAGCCAACATAGTGTGATATTACAACCAGGGGTCACATGACCCAACACTCAAGTCATACCAGCATCAAGTGGAAGCAAAACATGTCTGGGTACAGACATCTACTAAAAGTGGCTGAAGGAGCCTGAAAGCTACAATGACCCTACCAAAGGAACCAGACCTCTATCTGGGATTCCCAAGCTAATCCGGTCAACTTCAAACTTCACGTCATAAGAAACACTAATGAGACTGACGTCTCCTCTGCAAGAACATAAATTAAGCAACCGTGAGTACAAAGGTACTCAGCAAGACTTACATCAGAACTATCTACATATGCATCAGTATCAATGAAGGGGGTTGTGGAGTTTATTGCAGCAAGCCAACTTTGACTCTTGGCTAACCTGTACTATGACTACAAGTACTTTCTTTGAGGTGGAATAGCTCACACAATTCCACATATTCACCAAATCAATACACCACTATGGATCCACTCCCGTCTCCCTACGAGAAGGCCATCCATAGCACTCACACTTATCTTGCGTATTTTAGAGTATCCATTTCACTTATCTATGAACCACGTAAGTTTTCCAAGTAGTCCATATCCGAGGACGCGGCTATTCGAACAGATCATTTACCCTGCAGGGGTATACTTCTTCACACACGCTCTCGCCACTTATCGCCCTTTGCACGTAAAAAGGCACCTCGGCAACCTTCAAGCGGAAGCCCAGCGAGTGAGTCGGCCACGACCATCAATCACACAAGACCCTAGTCCAGGTTTATCGCCTATTTGAGACTGAACCTGCAAGGAAGTCCGGCCGAAGTTTCCTCTACGACCCCAAATGATGTGCGCAGGGTTCCACAAGTCCACCATCCGGGTGACACTTGGTACACCATGCCACTATGCATCTACCGCATCGAAGGCCACCCCGTCGGGCAGCGCTAAGCACGGCCACCAGCACTTTTCCTACAAACACCAGAAACTAGTTGCAACTCCTGGACAGAGATCTAGGCGGTTAATAAGCCGAGAGGGGTCGAGTTACCGGAACCCAATGTGTGGTAGTATCTTGTCTTGGATAACATACACATAACTCAGTTCTTAAGGACGGTCCCAATGAGACAACCCGCCATGTACTCCTACATGGCCTCTCATCGCTACCTTTACCTAATAGTGTTCACACACTTAGCTCTCACACTGAAGGACATGAACACATCCATTCCAATTCATCGCCCAGATGGATCAGACCCGACACGACTCTAAGCATAGCAGGCACAGTAAGCATGGATGAGTAAGCACAACAAGGCTCAAGCAGTTGCTACTCATACTAAGTGGTTTCAACTATTTACTGTGACAATGACAGGTCATGCAAAGGAATGGGTTCAACTACCGAGAACATGTAATAGTTGAATCGTTATTGTCCTAATGCATTAAAAGAGAGCAGGAGTGAGAGAGTGGGTTCATATCAGTATGCTCAAGGGGGGCTGCTTGCCTAACACTTCTGAAGATAACAGCGAGTCTTCATCGGTGGCATCGATCTCAATGTCGGAATAACGTATACCGAGAGGGAACTAACACCGACAAACAACAAAAGAATAACATTCAATGCAATGCAACAATCATGATGAATGACATGAAGGATTAAGGTACTGAATTGACCTAGAGTGATAATTAACCAAGTTAATCAAAGTGGGGTTCGAACAAGTTTGAATCCCAACTCCAAATCCTATTTCATAAATTGCCCTAATAATAAAATGTCCTAGTTGGTGATGTTAACTTGTTCAAACATGCATGATCACGGCATAAACAGATTCATTGGATTTTTCTGATAACTTTTCATATATAAATTATTTTCATCTGAGTTACAGATTAATTTCTATGATTTTTAGAAGTTTTAAGCATTTTCGGGAAATAAATAAATCATTTTAACTTATTTAAAATCCAGAAAAGCTTTTATAGAGTCAGCATGACGTCAAGGTGAGGTCAGCAGGTCAAAGGGCCGGTCCAGGTCAAACCTGACCAGTGGGACCCACTGGCCAGTGACTCAGAGGTTAAAAAGGATTAAAAGTTAATCTAATTTAACGTTAACAGGGCCTGGCCCACATGTCATTGACTCATTGATACGTCCATTTTGCATCATGATTTCCTACTTTTATTTACTTTGTTTTGTTGAATAATAATGCTTTGGGGTGTGATTCTAATACCTTTTCTCTCATAATATGCAAGGTTTACACAAAGAGGGAGAATACCGGCAGCTGGAATTCTGGACCCAAGAAAAGCACGTCAGAGATACCTATTCTGCACAACTCCAATGAAGCTGAAACTTTACGGAGATTATTTTTAGAATTAATAAAAAATACTGGAGCAAGAATCTACCGGAGGGGGGCCACCTGGTGAGGAGCACCCACCAGGGCGCGCCAGGCACCCTCTGGCGCGGCTTGGTGGGTGGTGCTCACCCAGGCCCACTTTCGGAGCCCCTCTCCTGGTATATATTCCCAAAAAACCTAAAAAAATTAGGAGGAGGATTTTCGGGATGAAGCGCCGCCGCCTTGAGGCGGAACTTGGGCCGGAGCACTTTTGCCCTCCGGCGCAGCGATTCCGTCGGGGGAACTTCCCTCCCGGAGGGGGAAATCGAAGCTATCGTCATCACCAACACCCCTCTCATCTTTGGGAGGCCAATCTTCATCAACATCTTCAACATCACCATCTCCTCTCAAACCCTAGTTCATCTCTTGTGTTCAATCTTTGTACCGGAACCTCAGATTGGTACCTGTGGGTGACTAGTAGTGTTGATTACCTTGTGTAGTTGATTACTATATGGTTTATTTGGTGGAAGATTATATGTTCAGATCCATTATGCTATTCATTACTCCTCTGATCTTGAGCATGATTATTATTTGTGAGTAGTTACCTTTGTTCTTGATGTCACGGGAGAAGTCATATTGCGAGTAATCATGTGAATTTGATATGTGTTCGATATTTTGATGATATGTATGTTGTGATTCCCTTAGTGGTCTCATGTGAACGTCGACTACATGAAACTTCACCATTCATGGGCCTAAGGGAATGCATTGTGGAGTAGTTATTAGATGATGGGTTGCTAGAGTGACAGAAGCTTAAACCCTAGATTATGCGCTACTTCGTAAGGGGTTGATTTGGATCCACATGTTTAATGCTATGGTTAGACTTTGTCTTAATACTTTTCTCGTAGTTGCGGATGCTTGCGAGGGGGTTAATCATAAGTAGGTTGTTAGTTCAAGTAAGAACAGCACCTTAGCACCGGTCCACCCACATATCAAATTATCAAAGTAGGGAACACGAATCAAACCAACATGGTAAAAGTGACTAGACGAAATTCCCGTGTACCCTCAAGAACACTTTGCCTATTACTAGTGACTGTTCTGGCCTGTCCTTTGCCTCAAAAGGATTGGACTACCTTGCTGCACCTTGTTTACCATTACCGTTACTTGCTCGTTACAAATTACCTTGCTATCAAACTATCTGTTACCTACAATTTCAGTGCTTGCAGAAATTACCTTGTTAAAAATCGCTTGTCATTTCCTTCTGCTCCTTGTTGGGTTCGACACTCTTACTTATTGAAAGGACTATGAAGACTCTTTTCTGGCGCCGTTGCCGGGGAGTGAAGCGCTCTTGGTAAGTGGAGATCGGTAAGGAAAAACTTATACTACGTGCTGAAATTTATTGCTACTTGCTACTATGGAGAACAATCCTTTGAGGGGTTTGTTTGGGGTATCTTCACCTCGACCGGAACCACAATTAGTTACCCCTCAACCTACAACACCTACTGAAAATGTTTCTTATGAAATTCCTTCGGGTATGGTAGAACACTTGCTTGCTAAACCTTATGCAGGAGATGGAACTGAACATCCTGATATGCATCTCTTATATGTGAACAAAATATGTGGATTATTTAAGCTTGCAGGTTTACCCGGAGATGAAGTTAAGAAGAAGGTTTTCTCTTTATATTTGGAGGGAAAAGCATTGACATGGTATAGGCTATGTGATGATCCTGGATCGTGGAACTGGAATCGTTTGCAATTGGAATTCCATCAAAAGTTTTATCCTATGCATCTAGTTCATCGTGATCGGAATTATATATATAATTTTTGGCCTTGTGAAGGAGAAAGTATCGCTCTAGCTTGGGGGAGGCTTAAGTCAATGTTATATTCATTCCCCAATCATGACATTCCGAGGGAAGTTATCATTCAGAATTTTTATGCTCGGCTTTCTCATAATGATCAATCCATGCTCGATACTTCTTGTGCTGGTTCTTATATGAAGAAGACTATTAAGTGGGATATTTTGGAAAGAATTAAACGCAACTCTGAAGATTGGGAAGTCGACGAAGGTAATGAGTCAGGTATAAAGCTTGAATTTGATTGTGTTAAATCTTTTATGAATACCGATACTTTTCACAAGTTTAGCACTAAATATGGACTTGACTCTGAGATAGTAGCCTCTTTCTGCGAAGCATTTGCTACTCATGTTGATCTCCCTAAGGAGAAGTGGTTTAAATATCATCCCCCTGTTAAAGAAGAAATTAAAGAACCGGTCATAGCTAAAGAAGAAACCATCTTTTACAATTTTGATCCAGTTGTGCCTACTGCTTATATTGAAAAGCCACCTTTCCCTGTTAGGATAAAGGAACATGCTAAGGTATCAACCGTGGTTCGTAAGAGTAATATAAGAGCACCTAAACCCCCTGAGCAAATTAAAGTAGAACCTAGTGTTGCTATGGTTAAAGATCTCTCGGAAGAAAATATTGATGGGCATGTCATTTACCTTTGTGATGAAGCTTTTAGAATTGCTAAGCCTGATAAGAAAGATAAACATCGACCTATAGAAGGCTTGCCCGTTGTCTCAGTTAAAATAGGAGATCATTGCTACCATGGTTTATGTGATTTAGGTGCTAGTGTGAGTGTTATCCCTTTTACCTTATACCAAGAAATTATGAATGAAATAGCACCTGTTGAAATGGAAGATATTGACGTTACTATTAAACTTGCTAATAGAGATACTATCACACCACTTGGGATTGTTAGAGATGTTGAAGTCTTGTGTGGGAAAGTAAAATACCCTACTGATTTTCTAGTTCTCGGTTCCCCACAAGATGGCTTTTGTCCCATTATCTTTGGTAGACCTTTGTTGAGCACCGTCAATGCTAAGATAGATTGCGAAAAACAAACTGTTGGTGTCAGTTTTGGTAATGTGTATCATGAGTTTAATTTTTCCAAGTTTAGTAGACAACCTCGTGATAAAGCGTTACCTAGTGAAGATGAAATAATTGGTCTTGCTTCTATTGTTGTGCCTCCTATTGATCCCTTAGAACAATATTTGCTTGACCATGAAAATGATATGCACATGCGTGAAAGAAATGAAATAGATCAAATTCTCTTCAAACAACAACCTCTCTTGAAACACAATTTTCCTATTGAAACGTACTCCTCCACCTAAAGGTGATCCTGTGTTTGAATTGAAACAATTGCCTGACACTTTGAAGTATGCTTATCTTGATGAGAAAAAGATATATCATGTTATTATTAGTGCTAACCTTTCAGAACATGAAGAAGAAAGATTATTGAAAGTTCTAAGGAAGCACCGAGCTGCTATTGGATATACTCTTGATGATCTTAAGGGCATTATTCCCACTCTATGTCAGCACAAGATCAATATGGAACCAGATGCTAAACCCGTCGTTGATCACCAACGGCGATTGAATCCTAAGATGAAAGAAGTGGTAAGGACTGAAATATTAAAGCTTCTGGAAGCAGGTATAATCTATCCCATAGATGATAGTAGATGGGTAAGTCACGTTCATTGTGTCCCAAAGAAAGGAGGTATTACCGTTGTTCCTAATGATAAGAATGAACTCATTCCACAAAGAGTTGTCACTGGCTATAGAATGGTAATTGATTTTGGAAAATTAAATAAAGCTACAAGAAAAGATCATTACCCTTTGCCTTTCATTGATCAAATGCTAGAGAGACTATCTAAGCACACACACTTTTGTTTCCTAGATGGATATTCTGGTTTCTCTCAAATACCTGTGTCACAATCCGATCAAGAGAAAACCACCTTTACTTGCCCTTTTGGAACCTAGGCTTATAGACGTATGCCTTTTGGTTTATGGAATGCACCTGCTACCTATCAAAGATGTATGACTGCTATATTCTCTGATTTTTGTGAAAAGATTGTGGAGGTTTTCATGGATGATTTTTTCGTTTACGGAACTTCTTTTGATGATTGCTTAGGCAACCTTGATCGAGTTTTGCAGAGATGTGAACAAACCAATCTTGTCTTGAATTGGGAGAAGTGCCACTTTATGGTTAATGAAGGTATTGTCTTGGGGCATAAAATATCTAAGCGAGGTATTGAGGTGGATAAAGCTAAGGTTGATGCAATTGAGAAAATGCCATGTCCTAAAGATATTAAAGGTATTCAAAGTTTCCTTGGTCATGCTGGTTTTTATAGGAGGTTCATTAAAGACTTCTCTAAAATTTCTAGGCCTCTTACTAATCTTTTGCAAAAGGATATTCCTTTTGTTTTTGATGATGATTGTGTGGAAGCCTTTGAAACACTCAAGAAAGCCTTAACCTCTGCACCTATCGTTCAACCACCTGATTGGAACTTGCCTTTTGAAATTATGTGTGATGCTAGTGATTATGCTGTTGGTGCTGTCCTAGGACAAAGAGTTGATAAGAAATTGAATGTTATTCATTATGCTAGTAAAACTCTAGATAGTGCCCAACGAAATTATGCCACTACTGAAAAAGAATTTTTAGCAGTTGTGTTTGCTTGTGATAAATTTAGATCCGATATTGTTGACTCCAAAGTTATTATTCACACCGATCATGCTGCTATAAAATATCTTCTGGAAAAGAAAGATGCTAAACCTAGACTCATTAGGTGGGTTCTCTTGCTTCAAGAATTTGACTTACATATCGTTGATAGGAAAGGAGCTGAGAACCCCATAGCTGATAACTTGTCTAGGTTAGAAAATATTCTTGATGACCCACTACCTATTGCTGATAGTTTCCCTGACGAACAGCTAGCTGCAATAAGTGTCTCACACAACACACCTTGGTATGCTGACTATGCTAATTACATTGTTGCTAAATATATACCACCTAGTTTCACATACCAACAAAAGAAAAAAATATTTTATGACTTGAGACATTACTTTTGGGATGACCCACATCTTTATAAAGAAGGAGTAGATGGTATTATTAGGCGTTGTGTACCTGAGCATGAACAGGAACAGATCCTACAGAAATGTCATTCCGAAGCTTATGGAGGACATCATGCAGGAGATAGAACTGCTCATAAGGTATTGCAATCCGGATTTTATTGGCCTACTCTTTTCAAAGATGCTCGTAAGTTTGTCTTGTCTTGTGATGAATGTCAAAGAATTGGTAATATTGGTAAGTGTCAAGAAATGCCTATGAATTATTCACTTGTTGTTGAACCATTTGACGTGTGAGGTTTTGATTATATGGGGCCTTTTCTTTCCTCTAACAGGTACACTCATATTTCTGTTGCGGTTGATTATGTCACTAAGTGGGTAGAAGCTATTCAAACTAGTAGTGCTGATCACCACACCTCTATTAAAATGCTTAAAGAGGTTATCTTTCCGAGGTTTGGAGTCCCTAGATATTTAATGACTGATGGTGGCTCACACTTTATTCATGGTGCTTTCCGTAAGATGCTTGCTAAGTATGATGTTAACCATAGAATTGCATCACCCTATCATCCTCATTCTAGTGGTCAAGTAGAACTTAGCAATAGCGAAATAAAATTAATATTACAAAGAACTGTCAATAGGTCTCGTAAGAATTGGTCTAAGAAATTAGATGATGCACTTTGGGCCTATAGAACAGCTTATAAAAATCCTATGGGTATGTCTCCATATAAAATCATATATGGAAAGGCTTGTCATTTGCCTCTAGAACTAGAACACAAAGCATTTTGGGCAATTAAAGAACTCAATTATGATTTCAAACTTGCCGGTGGGAAGAGGCTATTTGATATTAGCTCACTAGATGAATGGAGAACCCAAGCGTATGAAAATGCCAAGCTATTCAAAGAGAAAGTAAAAAGATGGCATGACAAAAGAATCCAAAAGCGGGAATTCAAAATAGGAGATTATGTTCTTTTATTCAACTCTCGATTAAGATTCTTTGCAGGAAAGCTTCTCTCCAAATGGGAAGGACCATATATTATTGAAGAGGTTTATTGTTCTGGAGCTATCAAGATTAATAACGCCAAAGGTACTAACCCGAAGGTGGTCAATGGCCAAAGTATTAAGCATTATATCTCAGGTACGCCTATTAATGTTGAAAGCAATGTTATCCAAACCATGACACCGGAGGAACACATAAAAGAAACCTTCCGGAACACTCCAGAATACTTAAAAATAGGAGGTACGTGATACGGTAAGTAAACGGACTCCGAAATATCCGCAAAAATATTTTCTGTCAGTTTTGGAATATTTTAGAATTTTAGGAATAAAAAAATAAACCGGAAGGTGATCGAGGTGAGCACGATACACCAGGGCGCGCCATGCACCCCTGGGCGCGCCTTGGTGGGTGTTGCCCACCTCGGATGCCTTCCCGACTCCGTTTTCCTTCCAAATACTTGTTTCCCAAGAATAAAAATTCTCTATATATACCCCCGACTGTTTTGACGACTGCATCGGAGAAAAATCATATGTTCTTGTTTCTTGTTGTTTTCTCGTTAGATCTAGATTTCCATGGCTCCACCAAGCTCCTCCAAGGACAAGTTCTGCGAGAAGGTCATCAACCCATATTTGCCGGACGTGATGAAGCACCCTCAAGCCATTGAGATGCGTGAGGGGTGCTCCACATCCGCGATGTTCAAGGACATAAGAAGACCGGGAGCGTGGAGGCTAGGCTTGAAGCGGTGGAGCAGGAAATCTTCAAGTGCCAGAAGATGGTGGAGCGTGGGCTTAGTGCCAATCACTCTATGATCACGGAATTCACCCATGATCAGACGGTGGATGGCCGGGCTGTGAAGGACATCATCTCCACCCTTAACGAGCAAATTAATTTTCTGCAGAGCCAAGTTTATGATCTTCAAAACCAAGTTTTCAAATATGAAGCAAGATTTAAAGGTATGAGTTTAGCTGCCAGTTGCAGGACTCAGGGGACCCTCGCATCAACCTATGATGGGGAGCCCCTACCCTGGAAGCTGGAGGATAAGCTTACTTCATCAACAGCTCCACCTTCTTCATCACCACCACCGAAGGAGACTTGAGTACATGGGTATGGGCACTCCCCTTGGCTTGAGCCAAGCTTGGGGGAGGTGCTCCGGTATCGTATCACCACCACTTTTATTCACCTTTACCTATTTTAGTTCTATCTTTAGTTTCCCTTTGCCTTAGTCGAATAAAAGTTTAGCGTGATCTATTTTCGTGTGTTAGTTTTGTGGTCTACCTATCTATGTAATCGTGTGAAAGTTATATAATAAAGTTTAGTTTGAGTTTTTGCTTCTCTACTTTCTTGTTGCAATCAAATAAAAGAAAGACAAATAAATGAAAAGAATCATATGCTAATCTTATGGTGAGTAATGATATCACATAAGGAAAAGTATAAGTAGTAAAATTTATTGGAGATTGACAAACATAGCATTGATCAATGATGCAATTCATGAAAGAATTAATTAGGGAAGAGAAGATTAACATGCACATACACTATCTTGGACATCTTTTATGATTGTGATCCCCCATCAAATATTATATGTCAAAATTGTTAACGTTGGACAAGGAAGACAACGTAATGATTTATGATTGTTCATACCCACATAGAAGTTATATTGTCATAGATCCTTCAACATGTGGTGCTTGCTCAAAATCTTTGCTAGCCAAAAATTCCGCACTAAGTAGAGATACTACTTGTGCATCCAAAAACCCAAGCCCAAACTCTTTCCTTGAGTGTCCACCATACCTACCTATGGATCTAGAAAGATCCTTCAAGTAAGTTGTCATCGGTGCAACAAGGCAATAAAAATTGCTTCTAAAAGTGTTTTCATCAATTAGTGTAAGAGAAAATTGAGTGTTATACGAACTTATGATGGCAAAGTAATAAAAGCGACGGACTGTAAAATAAAGGTTGCTATCATAGGGGGCAATATAGCGTGACGTTCTTTTAGATTAAGGGATTGGGCATACAAACCAATAAGTGCATGACAACCTCTGCTTCCCTCTGCGAAGGGCCTATCTTTTACTTTTATGCACTTACTTTTATGCAAGAGTCAAAGTATTCTTCTCTATTCCTTTTTACTTTTTTCCTTTGCAAGCATCATGTAGTGAGGAAAGATCTAGGCACATATATCTAGTTGGATATGGGTGGGCATGAGTTATTATTGTTGACATCACCCTTGAGGTGAATACGTTGGGAGGCAAAACTATAAGCCCCTATCTTCCTATGTGTCCGGTTGAAACTTTTTGTTCATGGGTATGCCGTGAGCGTTAGCAATCATAGAAGATTAAATGATGGTCGAGTATGTGGACTTGACAAAAGGCTCCTACATGATACCCTTCCTGAAAATATGATGAATTGTAGTTGCAAAGTTGACTGAGAACACAGTTTGTTGGTTTCCAATAAGGTTTATGCTTCATACTTCTATGTTGTGATGAATTGTTACTTGTTCATGAGAAGCTTTATGATAAAAATATATTGAAATAAGTTCTTATGTTAGAGTTTGTTGATGTTATGTTATCGAAACCTCTCTCTCAAACCATGTGGACATGCTTTTCAATATCGGCTTTCGCTTGAGGACAAGCGAGGTCTAAGCTTGAGGGAGAATACTGGCAGCTGGAATTCTGGACCCAAGAAGAGCACGTCAGAGATACCTATTCTGCACAACTCCAATGAAGCTGACACTTTACGGAGATTATTTTTGGAATTAATAAAAAATACTGGAGCAAGAATCTACCGGAGGGGGGCCACCTGGTGAGGAGCACCCACCAGGGCGTGCCAGGCACCCCCTGGCGCGGCCTGGTGTGTGGTGCTCACCCAGGCACACTTCCGGAGCCCATCTCCTGGTATATATTCCCAAAAAACCTAAAAAAATTAGGAGGAGGACTTTCGGGACGAAGCGCCGCCGCCTCGAGGCAGAACTTGGGCAGGAGCAGTTTTGCCCTTGTGGAGCGATTCCGCCAGGGGAACTTCCCTCCCGGAGGGGGAAATCGAAGCTATCGTCATCACCAACACCCCTCTCATCTTTGGGAGGCCAATCTTCATCAACATCTTCAACAACACCATCTCCTCTCAAACCCTAGTTCATCTCTTGTGTTCAATCTTTGTACCGGAACCTCAGATTGGTACCTGTGGGTGACTAGTAGTGTTGATTACCTTGTGTAGTTGATTACTATATGGTTTATTTGGTGGAAGATTATATGTTCAGATCCATTATGCTATTCATTACTCCTCTGATCTTTAGCATGATTATTATTTGTGAGTAGTTACCTTTGTTCTTGAGGTCACAGGAGAAGTCATATTGCGAGTAATCATGTGAATTTGATATGTGTTCGATATTTTGATGATATGTATGTTGTGATTCCCTTAGTGGTGTCCTGTGAACGTCGACTAAATGACACTTCACCATTCATGGGCCTAAGGGAATGCATTGTGGAGTAGTTATTAGATGATGGGTTGCTAGAGTGACAGAAGCTTAAACCCAAGTTTATGCGCTACTTCGTAAGGGGCTGATTTGGATCCACATGTTTAATGCTATGGTTAGACTTTGTCTTAATACTTTTCTCATAGTTGCGGATGCTTGCGAGGGGTTAATCATAAGTAGGTTATAAGTTCAAGTAAGAACAACACCTTAGCATCGGTCCACCCACATATCAAATTATCAAAGTAGCGAACACGAATCAAACCAACATGGTAAAAGTGACTAGACGAAATTCCCGTGTACCCTCAAGAACACTTTGCCTATTACTAGTGATTGTTCTGGCCTGCCCTTTGCCTCAAAAGTATTGGGTTACCTTGCTGCACCTTGTTTACCGTTACCGTTACTTGCTCATTACAAATTACCTTGCTATCAAACTATCTGTTATCTACAATTTCAGTGCTTGCAGAAATTACCTTGCTGAAAACCACTTGTCATTTCCTTCTGCTCCTCGTTGGGTTCGACACTCTTACTTATCGAAAGGACTACGATTGATCCCCTATACTTGTGGGTCATCACTCATCTAGTTAACTAAATTAATTTTACACTAATACTAAATTAGTCAGGGCTGGGGCCCACGCGTCAGTGGCCCTAGGGGTTAGTTAGCGGGGCCATTAGCCACTATTGGCAGTGCCACGTTGGCATCACCGACGTTGAGCCACCGGTGACCTGAATCCATGGCGGGGGCACGCAGGAATTCCTCCTCCGGCAACCAAACGTCGCGCAGAGAGGTCCTACGGGGAGCTAGACGTGCGCCGCATCGACTGGTGCATGCGGTTGGTCACGGGGACGCCGGAGTAGACGCCGACGACGAGGGGAGCGGCAGCAGCGGCTTGGGCTTGCGCGGCTGCGGGCTTGCGGGGCATGACGAGCTGGCTTGATGGCCCTACGCCTCCTATAGAGCTCCAGGAGCTCAGTTTCGAGCTTGGCCGCGCCGGTGGTGGACCACAACGACGGTGGTGCGAAGCTCAGCGGCGGCGAGCTTCGGTTTTGGCGGGGAGTGGCGCTAGGCACGCGAGCGAGCACGCGGGGTTAGGGTAAACGTTCAGAGGCTCACAGGGAGTCGGACGAGGGCCTCGGCGAGCTTGGGGACAGCTGGCAGGTGGAGAATCGACGGTGGAGATCCACGGAGGCCGACGGTGAAGAAGACGACGGTGGCGATGATGGGGGCCGCCTGGGCTTGCTTCCGTCGGTGGAGAGGTGCATCAAGGCTCTTCGGAGCTGTTGGTCAGCTTGGTACGGCGAGGCGACAACGTTGGGCGCGGTGGTTCTCGGCGACGCTCTCGGACGTGTAGGCAGAGGAAAGGATAGACATGGGGAGAGCGAGAGGGAGGACATGGGGCTCGAGCACAGCTCTCTGGCGAGTGGATGTGCTCAAGGGGCTCGGGACGTGGCAAGCAGGAGCTGGCAGAGGCTTCTCCCGCGCGCGCTGTTGGATTTCGGGATCCGCAAAACCCAAAGAGGTTCGAACATAGGGGTGTGTGCGAAGATCCCCAACAGCTTCAACCTTAAGCTCACAGCTCGATAGCCTAGCCCAACAAACTCGCACACTCCTGGGAAGAAGGTCAACACGCAAGGATTTACCTAGGTTCGGGCCGCTGCGAAGCGTAAAACCCTACTCCTGCTTTTGGTGGATTGCCTCACGAGGAGGTTTTTGGGAGAACTAGTACAGTGGTGAGTTGCCTGGCGAGGGTGCTCGGGTGTTGTTTTTTTTCTTCCTTCTTACGGAGCAGCCTAGCCTCTATTTATAGTGGCCCGGGTCCTCCTCCCTTATCGCAATGGCGGGAAGGGATCCCACAATGGCCAAATTCGAAAGGGGACATGAGGTACATCTTATCCTGACGAAAGGTGGTCTTCGCCTGCAAAGTAGCCGGTGGTGATGCAGAGGTGGACTCGGCGATGACGTTCGCCCTGCGGAACTCGTGGTCTTGGTCTCGTTGCACCGGAATGGAAACGTTTGGGGGGGTGCTTTGGGAACCCGCGTTCGCCTTTGCCTCCTTTGCACCAAAGAGGGAACTGTCTCATCTGCACGCGCTGGTGCCCGCCTGGCCTGGCTTGCGTAACCCCCGGCCTCCCGAGGCTTAGCGTTGCATGGGGATCTCCGCCCCTCGGGAGGCGACCTGGGGAGGCCTCCTCCCTCCGAGGGTCTTGGCGCCGTCCTCCTCACGAGTGCGGGGCTCTCGCGAGGGCCTTGTCTTGAATGAGGCCGTTCTGGGCCGCGCTTGGCCGTCGAGGTGGCCACGCCCCGGGCCGCAGGCCGGCAGGTCTGGATACCCCCGTCCCCAGAACGCCGACAGCAGCCCCCGGGCCTAAGGCGCGCTTGGGTTGGCTTCGGGGCGAAGCCGAAGAAGCCGACCTGAGCGCCGCGGGCCCCAATCGCCTGCGGGCCCATGCTGGCGCGTGGCGCATAACGAGACGCGAGCGCCTCCGCTCCCCGAAGACGTCGGGAACCGCCCCAAGTCAAGCTGACGCGAGGCCTGCGCGCCGCGTCGGCCATCATTGCCCTTCCTTGAATGCGGCTGTCTCATTGCGTCCTCCCCCACTTGGGCCACGCGGATGTGATCCGACGGGGGCAGATGAGGCAACGTGAAGCAGGTCAGCTCGCCGACCGAGCCTAGCACGCGGCGCCCGAGGGGCGCACAGTGCCTCCACTCCCCACGACGCCCCGTGGGCAGCGGTTGCGCCTATAAACCCGCGCCGCCCCGGGGAGGGGTCTTGCCATCCCGACGCGCCCTCTCACTTCCTATCCTTCCAAAGATATCTTTCTCATCCTCCTCTCTTCCCTTATCCTCCATGGCATCTGGAGGGAGTGCAGCAGGTGAGGGGAAGCGCACGGGGTCCTCGGTTCCACCGTCGGCCTCTGGAGGCAGCGGCGGACGGCCTTCGAGGCCGGCCCAAGCTCGCCGGCGCTGGGCCATCATCGACGAGTAAGTGTTCCACCACCCCCGGCCTTCTCTTGCAATCATGCCCGGCACGCCGGACTTGATTGTTTCCTCCCCCCAGGGCGCCTGTGCCCAAGAGGCCCAGGCTCGACGAGCTCCAGGAGGAGGCGGATGCGTTGAGGGCCCAGCTGGCGGACGCCGACGCCACCCTCCAGGCCGCGCTCAGGGGCGAGGCGGAGGCCCAGGCGGAGCTGGCGTCCCTCCAAGCCCAAATTAAGGGGGCAGCTGATGCCGTGCAAGCCGCCCAGGACGAGGCGGCGCACATGAAGATGCTGGAGGCGCAGCGCGCCAAGCAGTACCTGGACATCGCCCACCGCGCGGTTGGTGCGGTGAGCCGGTTCGTCGGGGAAGCCCACGCGCTGCTGTGCGCGCACGGCGACGGGGGCTACCTCAACTTCTTCGGCAAGGTGGTGGAGGCGCTGGAGACCGGCCTCTCCCGGGTGGACGAGGACAACGCGTCCAGCGCGCGCGACCTCCTGGACATTGCACTGACGCGCGTCTTCTCCAACCTGCGCCGCCACGTCCCGGAGCTTGACCTCCTCCGCGTCATGGAGTCGGTGCCTGAGGAGCTCCAGAGGCCCCTCCGGGACAAGGTGCGCCCGCACGTGGAGGCCCTGGTGAAACGGTACGTCCAAGAGCCTACCTCCGACGAGGGCGACGACTCCAGCGCCGAGGCAAGCGGAGGTCTGGATGGCGACAGCGGCTCCTCCGCCTAGGCTTTCCCGTTTCCTTCCTCTGGTCCCTGTCACATCAAGAAGCACTTGGCCCCTGGGGGCATTAAAACTTTTGCGTTTTACCTTCGTTTTCTTCCGTCTCCTTTTAAGCTGTTGGTTGCTTGTTTTGTGTGATGTGCCCTCATCTCCTGCGCGGAGTTCTGTGTCATTGTCGGTGTGGCACCGCGCACTCCCTCGCACCTTCGCCCGAACCGATGTGCCGCTGCTCCGCGTCTGGCGCTCTTCGTGAGGTTCGCTGAGGTGTCGCACAATGCCCAGCGATGGTGGCCCCTTAGGGCCTCGCGAGGCGGACCCTCCTGGGGTCGAGCGTGCCGTCCCAAGACCGGGGTTTTAGCGACGACGCCGAGAGAGGCCGGATTCCTTCCTTCGCGCTGCCCTCCCCTGTACCTGGAGCAACAAGTGGCCTGACGGGTACACGTAGTAAACCGTAGCGCCTGCATTCTCACGTCAGCGTTCTTCTCTCATACCCAACACTCAGGTTATCATCGGATCATAAAATTTCTGCTCCTTACGGTCGGGGTACTTAGCTTGGCAGGCCGTGGCGAGCTCGTGCGCTGTATGGTGCAGCTGTGGCATCTAGGGAGCTCGAGGATCCTGCCAGGGAGGGCTTCTTCCTTGCGAGCGGAATGGTTTGGGAGCCTTTTCATCACTCTACGTCGGCGGGGCCCAATCCTGCGCATACCTCGACCGCCGTTGGGGCGTCCGGATCACCAAGACGAGACCAAGGGGCGAGGGGCTACGCGATCAGTGAGGCTCCTGAGGCACGCTGCTCAGGAGTCCCCCTTGACGCTCAAGTGGCGCTCTACGTCGGCGGGGCCCAATCTCGCGTATACCTCGACCGCCGTTGGGGCGTCCGGATCACCAGGACGAGACCAAGGGGCAAGGGGCTGCGTGACCAGTGAGGCTCCCGAGGCGCGTTGCTCAGGAGTCCAGCTTGACGTTCGAGCGGCACCCATACCTTTTGCCGGTTCCTGCCCCGGGAGGTGCCTGAGCCTCCCGAGGCTCCGTGTTGCCGCGCCGGGCCATAGCCGGAGCCCCCGAGCGAGGGTCGACCGTTAAAAGATGGATGCTTCCGAGGCAACAGGCCCTTGCCAGCCTGCCCAGAGGCGTCATGCAAGGGCTAAGGTGCCAGGGCCTTGGCATGGTGCCGATTCAGAAAACGAGACTTCAAGACCAGAAAAAGGAATTGCAAAGAGAGAAAATTCCCGCCCCCCTTTTTTTAATAAAGTTACGAAACCTTCAGGTTTCTTTTCAAAAAGTGGCAATTTGAATACAAAAAAGGAAGCAAGCAACAGCCGCGTCCGGCACCTAGGCTAGTCTTCGTCTTCGTCTTCGTCTTCCCCCAGCGCGGAGCATAGGGCATCCACGTTGCGTGGGCATAGTCATTGGAGGACAGTGTTGTCCGCCAGCGCGGAGCATGGGGCTTCCACTTGGGCGTGGGATGGAACCCTTCCGCGTCCTCGGGGGGCTCCGGGCGTATACAGCCCACTCATTATTACGTGAGAGTGTCACGGCCGAAGATAGCTGGGCAAGCCCCCAGGTGCATGGCCTAGGTGCTCCCAACTCAGTTAAGAGCCATCCCGCGCATTTCTGCGCGGTTGCGCGCCCCTACAGCCCAAACCTGAGTGCATCGTTCCCCGCGTAGCCGCAGGATTGTGCTCCCGCGGCCCAAACATGAGCACAATGCACCCAACGCATCCATAGGGGTGTGGTGTCGGTGAAGCCGCCTTGTGAGGCGTCGGGGCGCCGGCCAGACCACGACCTGAGGACCTCACGAGGCCCTGCCTCCTGAGGGCCGCGCCGGCGTCCCCGTTAACGCGCATGGCCCGCGCTGCTCATATCCTGCCGGTCCCCCTAGGCGGTTGTTGAGGGAGTCCCGGACTAAGGGGTCCTCGGGCCGTCGGTGTTGGGGAACGTTGCATGGGAAACAAAAATTTTCCTACGCACACATAAGATCTATCCATGGTGATGAGCATCTACGAGAGGGAGAGTGAATCTACATACCCTTGTAGATCGCTAAGCGGAAGCGTTAATAAACGCGGTTGATGTAGTCGAACGTCTTCGCGATCCAAATCGCCGAGCGTCCCGCGATCCAATCACGATCCTTCCGATCTAGAGCCGAACGGACGGCACCTCCGCGTTCAACACACGTACGGCTTGATGACGCCTTCACCTCCTCGATCCAGCGAGCGATGGTGAAGTAGTGGTTGAGTTCCAGCAGCACGACGGCGTGGTGATGGTGGTGAGGAACAATCTCTGCAGGGCTTCGCCAAGCACTACGGAGATTATGACGGAGGAACTAGAGGGCTAGGGTTGCCGGCACACGGCTTGGGAAATCCTGATGTGTCCCGTGTGCTAGCCCTGCCCCTCTATTTATATGTTGAGCCTTGGGGTCTAAACTTGGAGTAAAAGCCTCCTCCGGGTCGGTTTTGCCCGCACAAGGTCGGTTTGGCCCGCAGGGAAAGAGTCCAACTCGGATCCCTGCCGAACCGTGCACAGCCGCGCACAAGCGGTAGTACCGCTTCACACAAGCGGTAGTACCGCTTGGGCGGTAGTACCGCTTCACCAAGCGGTAGTACCGCTTACGCGGCAGCAAAACTACTTTTGCACTTTCCAATACCTCGTGGGCTTTATCCCTTTGGCTCATATAAAGTGTTGCTGCACCCGAACACTTCGGTAAACATCCGGAACCCCTTCCGGTGAACTTCGGAACTCTTCCGGAGATCAAAACACTATTATCACATATATCAATCTTTACCTCCGGACTATTCCGGAGATCCTCGTCATGTCCGGGATCTTATCCGGGAATCCGAACAACTTTCGGTCACCAACATAATAACTCAATTATACTAATCGTCACCAAACGTTAAGTGTGTAGACCCTGCGGGTTCGAGAACTATGTAGACATGACCGAGACACCTCTACGGCCAATAACCAATAGCGGGACCTGGATGCCCATATTGGCTCCTACATATTCTACGAAGATCTTTATCGGTCGAACCTCTATGTCAAGGATTCAGTTAATCCCGTATGCTGTTCCCTTTGTTCTTCGGTATGTTACTTGCCCGAGATTCGATCGTCGGTATCACTATACCTAGTTCAATCTCGTTACCGGCAAGTCTCTTTACTCGTTCCGTAATACAAGATCTCGTGGCTAACACTTTAGTCACATTGCTTGCAAGGCTCATTGTGATGTTGTATTACCGAGTGGGCCCTGAGATACCTCTCCGTCATACGGAGTAACAAATCCCAGTCTTGATCCATGCCAACCCAACAGACACCCTCGGAGATACCTGTAGAGCACCTTTATAGTCACCCAGTTACGTTGCGACGTTTGATACACACAAGGTATTCCTCCGGTGTTAGTGAGTTGCATGATCTCATGGTCAAAGGAACAGATACTTGACATGCAGAAAACAATAGCAATAAACTGACACGATCAACTGCTACGTTTACAGTTTGGGTCTTGTCCATCACATCATTCTCCTAATGATGTGATCCCGTTATCAAATGACATCTCATGTCCATGGCTAGGAAACCTTAACCATCTTTGATCAACAAGCTAGTCAACTAGAGGCTTACTAGGGACACAGTGTTGTCTATGTACCCACACATGTATTTGAGTTTCCAATCAATACAATTATAGCATGGATAATAAACGATTATCATTAACAAGGAAATATAATAATAACCAATTTATTATTGCCTCTAGGGCATATTTCCAACAGTCGGCTCATCTCTCAATAGGCCGGCTTGATGGGCCGTTCTCTGAAGAAGGGCCGGACACATCAAGACTCCACATTCTAGAAGGGAGCCCCGAAGGCACGTCGTGCACTCCAAGTTAGGATGAGAAAGTCAACATCTCCATTCTCGGCAGGAGGCCCATCATGTGTAAACCCTAGGTACCCCCCGGTGTCTATATAAACCGGGAGGGTTTTAGATCATACGACAGAAACTCATCTAGGGTTTTAGCTAGTCGATCTCGAGGTAGATCAACTCTATAACCTTCATAACATCAATATAATCAAGCAGGACGTAGGGTTTTACCTCCATAGGAGGGCCCGAACCTGGGTAAACATCGTCTCCTTCGTCCCTTTGTTACCATCGATCCTAGTCTCACAGCTCGGGACCCCCTACCCAAGATCCGCCGGTTTTGACACCGACATTGGTGCTTTCATTGAGAGTTCCGCTATGATCACCAAAGGAATCGATGGCTCACGTTGTCATCAACGAAGAAGTTCGTGGCAGGGACTCCTTTGTCCCTGGACAGATCTTCGCTTTCGGCAGCATCGTGCTGCACGGTGACCCGACTGGCCGTCTTGGCCGGGTCGGAAGTTTCGCCCCTGATCAAGAAGTCAGATTCGGGAACTTGGAGTTCTCTGTAGACCCTCGGGGCGATCTCTTGCTCACCGGGCTCGTAGTCTTATCTGACACGCCCGAGGACTCCGAGGCCTTAACCTTGGATGTCGCTTCCAACCCCGCTTACGAGGCCAATCCCGATGATGATCTGGACTTCAATCCGGATCCGGCTATAGCGCCAGATGGCCGGGCATCAACCCCTGCCGAATACACTTCACGTACGGACGCGTCAGAGGTTAACTTCAGACGCGCCAGGCAGATTGACCCGATCGAGCTCTCGACACTCGGAAAAGCTCTAGATCGGATCTCCTTGACGAAAGCTACTGATGACCCAATCCCTATCCACACTCAGATCGGTCTCGAGGCGGGTCAAGAGGAATTTTTCGTCCCACCCACCGCCCACTTAGTAGCCACTATCGAAGACTTAACCGATATGGTGGACTACTCCTCCGAGGAGGCAGAAGACATGGAGGAGGAGGATCGAGCTCCCACCCCCGTTGGCACCGGGCGATGGACTGCCACCTCCACCTATGACGTCTACATGGTGGATACGCCAGCCGGTAACGGCGAGCGCACACCAGCTAACAATGGCGATGACTCAGGTGAGGCGCCGTCAAGGCGCCGGAAACCGCGTAAGCGGTCAAAAGCAAAAAAGGGGAGGGAAGCTATTGCCAGCACCGGGCAAAACGATACCCCGGAAGACCTCGGCGATCCCGATTTACCCGAGTATCAGTTAGAGGACCAGAAAAGGCCGGAGGACCAGCGCAACCCCGAAGATCCGAACGACTCCGAGGATGACAACTACCTCCCCCTGTAGAGGAGGAGGATAGCCCGGATGACGAGGACATCATCGTCCCCAAAACCATCGAGGATCATGAACGGTTCAGGCAACAGCTTTTAGCGACTGCCCGAAGCCTAAAGGCAAAAGCGCGGCAACTCAAGGCCAAGCAAGACACCCTCAACGATAGGTGGACAAGGGTTCTATCAGCCGAGGAAGAACACCGCGCCGGTCTATGGGACCAACCCAAGAGCTACCCCCGCTGGCGGTTGCTTCCACAATTCGACGACGAGCTCCCCAACACGCCGTCCCCCAAGCACACTCCATACGACCATACGGACCACCTTCCCCGAGGACGAGATAGGACGGCTGGCGAGGCCGGTTATAGGCCGGCAATACCCCGCAGAAGGGGGAAAGAGCCCATGGAGCCTGACGACAGGTATGACCTGCGACGCGACCTGGATGAGAGAACAGGCCGCACGAGATCCATCTACGGATCTAGAGGGTACTCCCCTAGTAGAAGGGACGAGTACCGACCCTGGCTCGACCGAACCAACAGAGTTCGGGACCAAAACCGGGCCAGAACAGACACCGACTACTGGCGTGATATAGCCCGGGTCAGAGGCGCTGCCCACCCGCTCTGCTTCACTGATGAGGTGATGCAGCATCAGTTCCCTGAAGGGTTTAAACCTGTGAACATCGAGCAATATGACGGAACAACTGACCCAGCAGTGTGGATCGTGGATTTCCTCCTCCACATTCACATGGCACGAGGAGACGACCTCCACGCCATCAAGTACCTACCCCTTAAGCTTAAGGGGCCAGCTCAGCACTGGTTAAACAGTCTCCCCAAAAACTCTATCGGGAGCTGGGAGGACCTCGAGGATGCATTCCGATCTAACTTCCAGGGCACCTATGTACGGCCCCCGGACTCCTCCGACCTAAGCAACGTCGTGCAAAAGGCAGGAGAGTCCGCTCGACAATTCTGGAACCGGTTCTTGACCAAGAAAAACCAGATCGTCGATTGCCCAGATGCCGAAGCTATAGCCTCTTTAAGGCACAATATTCGGGACGAGTGGCTGGCTCGCCAGCTCGGTCAGGATAAACCCAGGACCATGTCCGCCCTCACATCACTCATGACCCGCTTTTGCGCGGACGAGGATAACTGGCTAGCAAGGCGAAGCCACAACCCCGAAGACCCCGGTACTTCCGAAGTCCGGGATGGAAACGGGAAACCACGACGCAACAAAAACAAACGCCAGCACAGCACTAGCGACGCCGATGACACGGCCGTTAACGCTGGTTTCCGCAACCCAAGATCCGGGCAGCGGAAGAAGCCTCCTAAAGGCAACCGCGATGGACCCACCCCGCTGGACAAGATCATGGAGAGGCCTTGCCAGATCCATGGCACTCCGGACAAGCCCGCCAACCACACCAACCGTAACTGTTGGGTGTTTAAACAGGCCGGCAAACTCACAGCCGAGGAGCAGAGTAAAGGCCCACGCAGCGAGGACGACGAGGAGCCCCGCGGTCCGAGCAATGGAGGTCAGAAGCAGTTCCCTCCAGAGGTAAAGACCGTGAACATGAAATATGCCACTCATATACCTAAAAAGGAGAGAAAGCGCGCCCTTCGAGAGGTCTACGCCGTAGAGCCTGTAGCCCCGAAGTTCAACCCATGGTCAGCCTACCCGATCACCTTTGACCGACGGGATCACCCGACCAGTATCCGTCATGGGGGGTCGGTGGCCCTCGTCCTAGACCCCATTATCGATGGGTATCACCTCACTAAAGTCCTAATGGACGGAGGAAGCAGCCTAAATCTGATTTATTCAGATACAGTGCAAAAGATAGGTATAGACCCATCAAGGATCAAACCCAGCAACACTACCTTTAAAGGAGTGATCCCAGGAGTCGAGGCCCGCTGCACGGGCTCTGTGACCCTGGAAGTGGTGTTCGGCTCGCCCGATAACTTCCGTAGCGAGGACTTGATCTTGGACATCGTACCTTTCCGCAGTGGCTATCACGCCCTGCTCGGCCGTACAGCGTTCGCTCGCTTTAATGCCGTCCCACACTACGCATACCTCAAGCTCAAGATGCCTGGCCCCAAGGGGGTCATCACCCTCAACGGCAACACAGAGCGTTCCCTCCGAACTGAGGAGCATGCATTGGCCCTGGCGGCCGAATTCCATTATGAGGACGGTCGGCAAACACCCAAATCGGCCATAAAGGCCCGTAAGGTCGACAAACGAGTTCGGTTTCAATCCGAACTCCCAGACTCTTCTGCTCCCCAGAAATAGGGATATGCCCCCCATTGCATAGCCCTAACGACCGCCAAACACATGCCAAGAAGGCACAACTTCGCGCTCAAGATTCCATGGGTAGCAATGGGGAAAAACCATCAAATGGTAAGTGTTCGGCTGGACCGACCAATACAAATAAACGTCTTCGGACAAAACACAGGTACCATCAAGGACCTGCCAAAAAGCGTAAAGCTCATCGACACTTCGGCGACTTCTCAAGACTTTCTTCCCAAGGTCCGCTCGACGACAGCATCACTCTTAAAGGGATGCAACCCCCCACAGAGGAACATGAACAGAGAGGCGACAAGGCACATCGAGGACGTCATGTCATCAATCGAAGACCCCTGGTACAGCTTCCCCTCTGTAAATTTTATATTTCATTCTCAAAACCTGTAAACAGTTGCTTCGACAGTCCAAGTTATAAGAATTATTGAGCAAATACAAGACCATTATATATGGCCACTTCATTGTATTTTACACGTCCTCTGTTCTTCCCTTGGAAACGCTTCTTGCGAAAACTGTTCGGTATATATTATGATGCAACCGGCTAATAGACCGGGGGCTCGAATTTAAAATCGCCTTGAACATTACCCTAGTACAACTGGTTGTGTGTTCAGCGTCTTGGGTTTTGCTTTATATGCATCGGATCCGAACTATGTCTTGGGTCAATAGTTGGGTTGCCTGGCTCGTGTGCTTGCCCTCTTACGTTCCGCTCATTCGGCTAAAAGGGCAAAGGGAGAACCACTGCGATTGTGCTTCCAGCTCGTCTGGTCAAGCACCTCAGGGGAGAAAGCCGAAAACTGACCGTCATAGTAAGCGAGAACCGGTTTGCGAATCCGAGCATAAGTGTCATACTAAAAAACCGATAGCGGTTATTCCTTGTTATACGATGGGTTTCGTGCTAGTACAAACCATGTGATGCTGGCTTCGGCCCCGATACATCGGAACATCACAAAACACAGGGGGCTTGTCATCGGCCCCCGCATTTTTCTACACTCCCATGGCTAAGTGAAAGTGATAGAGCACCATAGTCCGATTGCCTTGTCCCGCTCGCACTACCGCCTTCAGGCGCCGATACCTCGGCTAAAGGTAAAAGTGCGGATACACAGACACCCTGCGTAGTATCTACGTGGGGGCTGAAGCCGACGACTCGCTGCTTTCAGATGAACCGGCCACATAAGAGTCTATATAAACATAAACTACTTATAAAGACATGATAAACCATGCAACACTAATTATAAAAGCGTTAAAGTCTTCGGACATATTACATCGCGCTCATTCATATAAAACATCTTAGGAGCATTGGGCCTCTATTGCCCGAGCACCCTCCATTACTTGGGGGAAGTACAGCTCGGGGCACCTATGACTCTTGTCCGGAGGCGGAGGTGCAGTGGCCATCTTGGTCAGCTGGAGCTTTGGCCAGTGCACCATGGTCCTTGCAAAGGCCATCCGCGCGCCCTCGATGCATGTAGAGCGCTTCAGCACGTCAACCCGAGGCGCGGCATCACATAGCCTCTGCACCAGGCCGAAATAGCTGCTCGGCAAAGGCTCATCGGGCCACAGACGGATGCAAAGGTCCTTCATGGCCGGCTCCGCCATTCTGTGCATCTCCATCAATTGCTTCATGTGATCAATGAGGAGAGGAGAGCGCTCGGGGGACTCAAACTGCGCCCAGAATAGCCGGGCCTCATCATCCTCCGCCCGCGAAGCATAAAGCTTGTTCGCATCCGCCGCACTCTTTTGGACATCCACACGAACGCCTAAGGAACGCCACACCTGGGTAAGCAAAGCAAATATGCTACCACCAAAGGTGCATCACAGCGAATATGGCTTACCATCGATGACAGCCCTGACTTGGCGAACCTCCTCCTCGAAGGACCGCCTGTCCACCCGCTCCTTCTGGAGCTCGGATTTCAGCGCGGCTAGCTCAGCGGCTTGTTCTTTGCCTTTCTGCTCAAGGGCCTCGCACTTCGTGCCGGCATCCTTGAGCTCTTGCTGCACCTCCTCCACCCGGGCCTCATGCTTGGCGCTTGCAGCCTCCAAAGTGGAAAGCGCGGCTGCCGCTTGTTCGGCATCCGTCTTCTTCTCCTCGGCCTATTGCTTCATTTTCTGGAGCTCGGCCTTGAGTCTTTCAACCTCCGCAGCTGAAGCTGTGGAAGCAATAACAAGCAAATCACACTGGGTCACCAGTACGGATCATTATCAATATATAGCTCGGATATTAGAATTCGGCTTACCTTGCGCCTCGTCGAACCGCTTGTTCAGGCTAACAGGCTCCTCTTCGGAGATTTTGAGCTTCCGATTTAGCTCGGTCAGCTCAGCGGCATTACCGGCCGCCGCCGATGACGAGGCCTACAAAAAACATTGCATCCAGTTATGTGCGTTCCAACCTCCGAACTGTCAGGGATATGACTATCTGTTCGGTCCACTTAAGGGCTTTTAGAACATTGTAGGATTACACGGTGCCTTATGCATCATTGTTCACTCCTTGCTATTTGACCCCCGGATGCGTTTATTTAAAACCCATCCGGGGCTCGGGGGCTACTACATATATAAAGACAACACAAACTTAAAATTATAGTTGTTCGGGAAAAAGGCATTACATTACTCACCTTGAAGCCTACCAAGAGACCATTGAAGGCCTCCTTCAGTCCTCTATCGACGGACTGAATTCCTTGTAGAACCGCACCCATAAGAGTGCGGTGATCCTCGGAGATGGGGGCGCTTGCTAGCGCCTCCTCCATAACCGGCCACCCGGCTGTTGGTGGCATCGGTGGTGATCGGGCAGTCCGATCTATGATCGGGGACTAAGCCGGTAACTCCGGAGGCACAGCGTGCTCCGGATACGTCTTCTGAGGGGACTGGGAATTTCTCTGTCCTTCCTCTTCGGCGACCAAGGGAGTGTTCTCCCCCTGGTCCTCAGCAGCCTGGGGAGTTTCCTCTCCCTGGCCTTCGGCGGCCATGGCGTCAGCCTCGGCCATGGCATGGTCACCCCCTCCGCCCGTGTTTGGCTCCAACGGAGCCTGGCTGGATGACACCTCCGCGGCATCCTTCGCGGCCCCTGGAGGTGTGGGGTGTGACGCGGTCCCACTTTCCGCTAGCTCGGCGGGTGGTGACTCCCCATCCGATATTTGGACGGTGGGGAGAACGCGTGGTGGGCTGCGGATTAAAAGATGAACCTGCATTTAAAACATCGAGAAAAACTTCGCACAAATGACTTGGAAGTCTTCGGATTCATATCTTTGAGCGGGGGGCTTGACCCTTAAGCTCCTTCAGGGGACCCTCTCAAAGTCCTCGGATCCCGCATCAGAATCCGAGCTGTCATCCGACAGGATCAACCTTGCCCGACGCGCCCTCTTCAGGGCAGGAGGAGCTACATCCTCCGCGGCGTCCGATGACGCCGCCCTCTTCCTTGCGAGGGGGGAAACGCCCTCCCCCCGTCTTCCTGCTCCTCCTCATGACTGGAGGAGGCATGGGTTTCCTCGGACACTGCGTCCGGCTGGTCCTTGATGCGGAGGCCCTCCCTGGCCTTCTTCTTCTTCTCCTTCTTCTCAGGCGCCGAGTACGGCACCACAACAAGCATCGCCGCCAATAGCTCTGACCTGGGGTCTTCGGGCTGTGGAGCCGGGCAGTTAACCTTCTCGGCTTTGCTCAGCCATTTCTGCGAGATTAGGGGAGAAGGCGCTCAGACTTTTTGCCAAAGAAATTGAGTCAATGGATTGAAATTATGCCATACCTTGGTGGGAGGGTTACCAGTGCTTAGATCCGAATCCTCTTCCGTGGCCAGCCAGCTCTTCTGAGGCTTGAATAGAGCCTTCCATAGCTTCTCAGGGGTGGTACGGAAGAATTGACGCATGGTGGGCTCGTCATCGGAGTGATAAGCCCACATTGGGGAAGCTCGGCGTTGGCAGGGAAGAATGCGGCGGTGGAGCATGACCTGGACCACGTTGACCAGCTCCACCTTGGCCTCGATCACCGAGGTAATGCGCTTCTACAGCAGCTTCACCTCGGCATCCGACCCCCAGTCAAGGCCCTTCCTGAGCCACGAGGTCAGTCTCGTTGGGGGTCCGGATCTGAATTCGGCAGGCGCCGCCTAGCTCTCGTACCTGGGCTCAGTGATGTAAAACCACTCCTTCTGCCAGGTCTTGATTGTGTCGATGAAGGTGCCGGAAGGCCACTCGACGTGGGGGAGCTTGCTGATTACCGCCCCTCCGCAATCTGCGTGCTCGCTGGCCACGGTCTTCGGCTTGACATTGAAGACCTTGAGCCATAAGCCAAAGTGTGGTTCGACCCGCGGAAAGGCTTCGCAGACGATGATGAATGCCGATATGTGCATGAAGGAGTTCGGCGGGAGGTCGTGGAAGTCCAGCCCATAGAAAAACATGAGACCCCTGACGAAGGGGTGGAGCGGAAAGCTCAGTCCCCGGATAAAGTGGGGGACGAACACCACCCTCTCGCCTGCCTTGGGGGTGGGAATCACCTGGTTCTTCTCCGGGGCGCGGTGGAAGACGTTGGCGGGGAGGTAGCCGGCGAGCTTCAGCTCCCGGATATCCTGGTCGGTGACTGTGGAGGCCTCCCACTTGCCCATGGAGCCCGAACCCGCCATAGCTGAGCTCGGAGGAGAAGGCGAGGGGGAACTGGATCTGGGCTCTCGGAGCTTGGAGAGATTGAGGAGGCGGAGGATGCGAATGGGAAGCGTGAATAGGCCTTGGGGTTTTTTCCCTTTTTATGGGACGTGTCACCGATTAGCCTCGCTTACCGCGCCGCAAATCCCTCCGCTTCTCAAGACATGCGTGCCGTTGTGCGCGTGTGGAGATTAATCATATCCCGTGTAAAACGGAGCACGATCTGCGCATTGATAAGTCGTGTCGCTGTAAAAACAGCCTCGAACCGCGAATCGAGTTTTCGTAACTGGTTCAGTGGTCGTGGTAGGTCATGACCCATCGTCAGAGGGGGTGTCAGAAAACACTGTTTACACTTTGGCGATTGGCCTTCGGGGCTAAGCAATTCCTGGTGTTCGGTCAATCATATGATCGGAAGAAATATGTGTCATCAGAAACCGAACTAGTCTCAGCGGATCATGGAAAGGGAAGAAGAACTCACCCCGCAAGCCGAAGACTCTGATCATACGAAGCAACTGGAGCTGAGACCCTTGGCGTTGGGGGCTAGTTCGGGGGCTACTGAGGGAGTCCCGGACTAAGGGGTCCTTGGGTCGTCGGCTCATCTCTCAATAGGCCGGCTTGATGGGCCGTTCTCTGAAGAAGGGCTGGACACATCAAGACTCCACATTCTAGATGGGAGCCCCGAAAGCGCGTCGTGCACTCCAAGATAGGATGAGAAAGTCAACATCTCCATTCTCGGCAGGAGGCCCATCATGTGTAAACCCTAGGTACCCCCCGGTGTCTATATAAACCGGGAGGGTTTTAGATCATACGACAGAAACTCATCTAGGGTTTTAGCTAGTCTATCTCGAGGTAGATCAACTCTGTAACCTTCATACCATCAATATAATCAAGCAGGACGCAGGGTTTTACCTCCATAGGAGGGCCCGAACCTGGGTAAACATCGTCTCCTTCGTCCCTTTGTTACCATCGATCCTAGTCTCACATCTCGGAACCCCCTAACCGAGATCCGCCGGTTTTGACACCGACAGTTGTCCCTGTGGCCCAGAGGGCTCGCCTGCGTGCTGATTGCTCGCGAGGGCGGCGGCCGTGCCGTGCCCCCGCGCATCCTGGGACGCCCCCTGCTTGCACCAACCAGGCCTGGTGCCTTCCCAGTGGAAGCCCCCAGGCCCGGCTTGGAGAGGTCGTCCGGGACATCTCCCTACTCCGGGAGGATGCTGGCTCGCGCGGGGGGCGCGTGATCTACCGCGCCACCCGCAGGTATGACATAGCTCAGAACATAGGCCTCTGTGTAAAGGCCTTGGCCTCCTCCTGAACCGTCTCCGCGCGCCCCATGGGCAGCCTCCCTGGGTGGCAAGGCGACGCCGCCCTGGGCACGCGGCCCACAAACCCTCCTGCAGCGGGCCTCCGCCCGAAGTTGCTTACCTTTGCCATCGCCGTGGGGTTGGCCGCGCGTGTCTGGACGTGGGTTGCCTCCCTGGTTATCCACCGCGCCTCCGTTATGGTTACCTGTCTGCCCGGAAGCTTGAGCCACCTGATCCCTGCGCCGGTTGGCGCGCTCTCACCGGGACGACCCAGGCTGTTGATGATCCACCGGGGCATGAGTGCGCGCGTTGAGGCGCGCGCGGAGCGCCGCATCACCTTCTTCAAAGGCACCAGTGGCGGGTCTTGATGGCGCCCCGAAGCCGGTCACCGGGATCCGGAGGATAAGGAGCACGGCGTGCGGTGGGCCCTGCCCGCGCATGGGGCGGGCACTCCGTCCGCAGACGAGATGAGAGGCACGGCGAGCAAGCCCCCGGCGCCCAGCGCCGGTGGTCGAGAAGAGGGATGCGGAACCCAGGCCCTCCTCGCGACGGTGACCAACTCGGCTATGCGGTCGGCCCAGGCATCGAAGCCCCCGTGCGTCGGGCGATGGCGAAGCATCTCACTCGCCATCAGCAGCGTGTCATGCGCGTTGAGGTCTGCCACGTGGGCACAGTGTGATGTCGGTCCCGGGGGCGCCGCTCGCCCGTCGCGCTCCTGGCCGGCATGAGCGGCGATGGCGGTGGTGATGACGCTGGTGGCCTGGTAACGACCACCCAGCACCGAGCTGCCAGGGCGTGCGTCTTGGGTGGTAGCGGCGAGGTTGGTGAAGGCGGATCCGCCGGGGCCGAAGGAAGCTTGTCGGGCGTCGGCCATCGACACGACGGAGCGAAGAAGAAGCGAAGCTTGGAGAGACTCCGACACGCCCCCCACCTGGCGCGCCAAATGTCAGATTTTGGGCTCCGCAAAACCCAAAGAGGTTCGAACACAGGGGCGTGTGCGAAGATCCCCAATAGCTTAAACCTCAAGCTCATAGCTCGACAGCCTAGCCCAACAAGCTCGCACACTCCTGGTAAGAAGATCAACACGCAAGGATTTACCTAGGTTCGGGCCGCTGCGAAGCGTAAAACCCTACTCCTGCTTTTGGTGGATTGCCTCACGAGGTGGTTTTTGGGAGAACTAGTACAGTGGTGAGTTGCCTCGCGAGGGTGCTCGGGCGGTGTTTTTTTCCCTCCTCCCTACGGAGCAGCCTAGCCTCTATTTATAGTGGCCCGGGTCCTCCTCCCTTATCACCATGGCGGGAAGGGATCCCACAATGGCCAAATTCGAAAGGGGACAGGAGGTACATCTTATCCTGACGAAAGGTGGTCTTTGCCTGCAAAGTAGCCGGTGGTGATGCAGAGGTGGGCTCGGCGATGATGTTCGCCTTGTGGAGCTCGTGGTCTTGGTCTCGTTGCACCGGAATGGAAACCTTTGGGGGGGGGTGATACGTCTCCAATGTATCTATAATTTATGAAGTATTCATGCCATGTTTATAATAATTTTATATGATTTTGGTATGATTTGATTAGAACTAACCCGGACTGACGCTGTTTTCAGCAGAGCTACCGTGGTGTTTTTTTGTGCAGAAATAAAAGTTCTCGGAATGGGCTGAAAATTTACGGAGAATATTTTTGGAAAATATAAAAAATACTGGAGCAAAAAGATACCGGAGAGGAGTCCCGAGGAAGCCACAAGCCTATTGGGCGCCCCCCCTAGGGCGCGCCCCCCTGGCTTGTGGGTCCCTCGAGCACCCCCCTGACTTGATTCCAACGCCAAGTACTCCTATAAATCAAGAAACCTCTAGAAAGAAACCTAGATCAGAAGTTCCGCCGCCGCAAGTCTCTGTAGCCACGAAAGATTAATCTTGGCCCTTTCCGGCACCCTGCCGGAGGGGGTCACCATCACCGGAGACCATGGAGGAGGAAGACGGAGGGGCCAACATCACCATGGAGGCCAAGGACCAGAGGGAGAAACTTCCCCCATCTAGGGGGAGGCCATGGAGGAGGAAGCACATGGGGGAGACTCTTTCCCCCTCTCTCTCGGTGGCGCCGAAGTGCCACCGGGGGAACCATCGCCGCGGTGATCGTCTTCATCAACATCACCTTCTTCATCACCATCCTCATCTCCTTTCAGCGGTCCCCTCTCCCTCACCCCGCTATAATCCCCTACTTGAACATGGTGCTTTATGCCACATATTATGATCCAATGATGTGTTGCCATCCTATGATGTTTTGAGTAGATTTCTTTTGTCCTTTGGGTTGATTGATGATCTAGATTGGTTTGAGTTGTATGTTTTACTTTGGTGCTGTCCTATGGTGCCTTTCGTGCCGCGCACACGTAAAGGATTCCCGCTGTAGGGTGTTGCAATACGTTCATGATTCGCTTATAGTGGGTTGCTTGAGTGACAGAAGCATAAACCCGAGTAGGGGGGTTGTTGCGTATGGGATAAAGGGGACTTGATGCTTTAATGCTATGGTTGGGTTTTACCTTAATCATGTTTAGTAGTTGCGGATGCTTGCTAGAGTTCCAATCATAAGTGCATATGATCCAAGTAGAGAAAGTATGTTAGCTTATGCCTCTCCCTCATATAAAATTGCAATAATGACTACCGATCTTGTTGACAATTGCCTAGGACAATTCCGCACACCGACCCATCATTATTCCACACTCGCTATTTGTAATATATTCTAACTTTATGATAACAGCACCTATTTTTATATTCTAGTTCTCCGATATCATGCAAAGCTATTCTCTTCATACCCACAACGTAGTTTTATTTCTTGTTTCTAGTTGGAAGCAAACGTTCGGCGTACGTAGAGTCGTATCAGTGGCAGATAGGACTTGAGAGAATATTGATCTTACCTTTAGCTCCTTGTGGGTTCGACACTCCATACTTATCACTTCCACCTTTGGAAATTGCTACGATGATTCCTTGCACTTGGGGATTATCAAGCTCTTTTCTGGCGCCGTTGCCGGGGAGCAATAGCGTGGGGTTGATATTCTCGTGTGTGCTTGTTTGCTTTCTTCACTAAGTAGATTTTGTTTTCCCTTTTTGCTTTCTTTAGTTGTGGGTGAAACATACAAAAATAATAATGAAAAAAATACAAAAAGAATTACTTGCCTCTTTTGCCTAAGAAGTTTTTCAAAAAGAGAAGTGATTGGAAGGTTGTGCATTGGAGAAGTGAGGGTCGACCTTGAATACTTGTGTTCATGCTCATGGAAACAATGTAGAATTTTTCATGGAAGTTTCTCAAAAATAATTATCCCCTTGTATATATCCATTGTATTATAAAAATAATGTGCCAAGATTTGGTTTTAGGATGATTAGATTGCTTGTTTGCTTTGTGCGGTGCAAAAACAGAAACTTTGACTGTAGTGAATGAATTTAAATTTCTTACTGGAACGTCAAAAGTTTCTGAAATTTTTACACAGTACTTCTATACAAATTTTTTAATTTGTCCTAAATTTTCAGAATTTTTTGAGTTACAGAAGTATACAAAGTTTCCAGATTGCTACAGACTGTCCTGTTTTTGACAGATTCTGTTTTCTATGCATTGTTCTTTTATTTTGATGAATCTATGGGTAGTATCGGGGGGTATGAACCATGGTGAAGTTGGACTACAGTATATATAATGCTAATATGAATTTGGAATGAGTTCACAACAGTACTTAAAGTATTATATTGCTTTATTATACTAACGGATCTCACGAGGGTTTTGTTAAGTTTTGTGTGAATGAAGTGTTCGAAGATCGAGGGGGTATCGATATAAGAAGAATACGGAGAGACAAGTGTTAAAGCTTGGGGATGCCCAAGGCACCCCAAGTAAATATTTCAAGGAGACTCAAGCATCTAAGCTTGGGGATGCCCCGGAAGGCATCCCATCTTTATTCTTCAACAATTATCGGTATACCTCGGTTTTTGTTTTGTTCACATGATATGCGTCTTTAGTGTTTTTCTTTTCCTTTTATGCACCCTTCTAGTATGAGATAGTACTTCATTGATTTATAGAATGCTTCATGCGCTTCACTTAGATCTTTTGAGTATGGCTTTGTAGAATTCTCTTTGTGCTTCACTTAAATCTTTTGAGTATGGCTTTGTAGAATGCTCTTTGTGCTTCACTTAAATCTTTTGAGTATGGCTTTATAGAATGCTTCGTGTGGTTCACTTATATATTTTGAACTTGGATATTGGTTAATCTATATTAATTGTAGAATGCTCTATGAACTTCACTTATATCTTTTAGAGTATGAATAAATTTACCATCGGAATTGGGTTTGGAAGTGTATCATTAAAATGTCATGCCTAGCTAGAAAGGCATTAAAGAAAAGCGCTTGTTTGGAGACAACCCAATATTTACCCTTTCTGTTTTTGTGTTTTAACATGATTAAGCTACTGTGGTAACTATGTTTTATACGTTTTCTTTCAATAAAGTGCCAAGTAATGCCTTTGGGATGATGTGGTTTGATAGTTGATTTGATTCTGTGCAAAAACAGAAACTTTGGTGCCCAGTCCAGAATTTTTATAAATTCACCAGAGAGTCAAAAGGTTCTGAATGTTTTACACATGATTGATATACAAATTTCCTAGGTTGTCCTAATTTTTCAGAAGTTTTGGGGCTGCAGAAGTATGGTCATTGTTCAGATCATTACAGACTGTTCTGTTTTTGACAGAATCTGCCTTGTTTGCGTAGTTTGCTTGTTTTAGCATTTCCATGGCTTATATTAAGTGATATAAATTGTGGAAATGATAAGTTACAGTAGACATTATGCGAGAACAATTATGGATCTTGTATTTAACAGTACCTAAGTGGATGGTTTGCTCTTTATCATACTAACCCATCTCACGAAGTTCCGTTAAGTTTTGTGTGATTGATGTTTTCAAGTTTTGGGTGAGATATCGATATGAGGAGAATAAGGAGTGGCAAGGCCCTAAGCTTGGGGATTCCCAAGGCACCCCAAGGTAATATTCAAGGAAGATCCAAGCAACTAAGCTTGGGGATGCCCCGGAAGGCATCCCCTCTTTCGTCTTCAACATTATCGGTAACCTCACTTGGAGCTATATTTTTATTCGTCGCATAATATCTGCTTTGCTTGGATCGTCATTATATTTTGTTATTTTCTGTTAGGTGTTATTCATAATCTTGTTTTTCAATAAAAAGTTCCAAGAATTGCCTTAGGATGCTTGCATTGCATGTTTGATTTGTGCTGGGTAAAAAACAGAAAGTTTTGCTGTAGTGTTTGAATTTTCATATTTTACTGGAACGTGGAAAGTTTCTGAAATTTTTACACAGTATTTTCATATAAATTATTTATCATATCCTAAATTTTCATAATTTTTTGAGTTATTGAAGTACACTGTTTTCATAAATTGCTACAGACTTTTCTGTTTGGACAGATTGCTGTCATAGTTTTGTTATCTACTTATCCTCTAGTTTCCATAGCCTATATTGGTAGATATAAATTGTGGAAACGATAGTAAACATTAGATGATGTTTGAAAATTATTTTGAAATTTGTCTTGGCAGTACATGAAGTGTTGATTTATTCTTATGTGTACTAACCTATCTCACGAGTTCTTTTCGAGTTTTGTGTGGATGAAGTTTTTGAGAATAGGTGAAACCATGATACGAGAGGATTGAACGAGATACAAAATCTCAAGCTTGGGGATTCCCAAGGCACCCCAAGTAAATATTTCAAGAAGTCTAAAGCATCTAAGCTTGGGGATGCTACGCATCCCATCTCTCTTCATCAACAATTATCGGTTAGCCTATGTTGAACCTAAATATTTATTCATTCACATGATGCGTGCTATTCTTGGAGTGCTATTTTTATTTTGTTTTGTTGTTTGAATAAAAGCATTGGATCTGAAATTTTGAATAAGAGAGAGAATCCTCACATGGCTATTTAACTAATTGAGTACGCATTGATATTCACTTATATCTTTTTGGAGTAGTTTGTCATTCACTCTCGTGCTTCACTTATATCCTATGAGTAAATGGTTGAATGAATTGAATATCATAAATCTGAAATTAAATATGCTTCATATACTTATACCATGGGGAGTAATGACTTCACACATAATAAGTATAGGTGGTAAAATTTATTGAAAGTTAGCAAACACCGCATTGGTCACTTGAACAATTCATGAAAGAATATTGAAGGAAGAGAGATTCCACATATAAATATACTATCTTGGACATCTTCTATGATTGTGAGCTCATTAATTATTTTCAAAATCGAGCAAATTAGTTGAAATTGGACAAGGAAGACAACTTAATGAGTTATGTTTGGGTATATTTGCATAGAAGTTATATTGTTATGGATCCTCTAACATGCGGTGCTTGTTTAGAACCTTTTGCTAGCCAAAACTTCGTACTAAGTAGAGATACTACTTGTGCATCCAAACCCTTGAGCCAAGTTTCTTCCATGAGAGTCCACCATACCTACCTATTTGCGGTATTTAACTGCTGTTCCAAGTAAATTTGCATGTGCCAAACTATAAACCTTCAAATAATATTCTGTTTTGTATGCCCGAATCGCTCATGTAGCGACTGGGGGCGGTCAGTATCTTCCATGCTAGGTGGGTTATTCTCACGATAGGTGTTGATTCACTATCATTCACGAGAAAGTGGCTGGTATTCGGGATGCCCAGTTCCATGCTCAAAAATCAAATCAAAATATAATGAAACAAAACTCCCCCAGGATTGTTGTTTGTATGGACGGTACCCGTGGATTCGGCTCGCCGTGGAGTGTGTTTGATTGGTGGATGGGAGTAAAAACTTTATCATTCTGTTTGGGGAACCGCCTATAATGTATCTAGCATGGAAGATGGTGAAATCTCTTGGTTGTTATGTTGACAATGAAAGCATACCTCCCAAAATTATATTCATCTCTGTTTTAAACAATGAGCTCTGGCACATATGCAAATCCCTGCTTCCCTCTGTGAAGGGCCAATCTATTTACTTTCATGTTATTTACTATTCATGTTGAGTCAACTTCCTATTCCAACCTCAATCTATTAGTTGGCAAGCATCATGTGGTGGGGAAAGATCCAAACATATATATCTAGTCAAATATATTTGATCATGAATTATTATTGTTGACAATTATCTATATGATAAATAAGTTGGGAGGCGAAACATTAAGCCCCTATCTTTCTCTGTGTTCAATCGATGCTATTTGTTCTAAAAATATGCTTTGAGTGTCAATAATCATGGAAGACTATATGATAGTTGAGTATGTGGAATTTGCTAAATCAAAGCTCTTACATAGACCCTTCCTGAAAATAAGATGAATTGCAATTGTTCGATGACTAGGAATATGGTTTGTTAGTCTTCAAGAAACTTTCTGGTCTATACTTTAACATGTGAATAGCTTGTTACTTGATCATGAGAAGTTTTATGAGATGAGCTACTGTTTATGGTTTATATTGATGCTAGAAAAAGTGATTGGAATTATCATTGATCAAACTTGTGCACTTGCTAGCATTCACACTTCATAAATTATTTATTTTATCATTTACCTACTCGAGGACGAGCAGGCATTAAGCTTGGGGATGCTGATACGTCTCCAACGCCAAGTACTCCTATAAATCGAGAAACCTCCAGAAAGAAACCTAGATCGGAAGTTCCGCCGCCGCAAGTCTCTGTAGCCACGAAAGATTAATCTTGGCCCTCTCTCGCACCCTGCCGGAGGGGGTCACCATCACCAGAGACCATGGAGGAGGAAGACGGAGGGGCCAACATCACCATGGAGGCCAAGGACCAGAGGGAGAACCTTCCCCCATCTAGGGGGGGGCATGGAGGAGGAAGCACATGGGGGAGACTCTTTCCCCCTTTCTCTCGGTGGCGCCGAAGTGCCACCGGGGGAACCATCGCCGCGGTGATCGTCTTCATCAACATCACCTTCTTCATCACAATCCTCATCTCCTTTCAGCGGTCCACTCTCCCTCACCCCGCTGTAATCCCCTACTTGAATATGGTGCTTTATGCCACATATTATGATCCAATGATGTGTTGCCATCCTATGATGTTTTGAGTAGATTTCTTTTGTCCTTTGGGTTGATTGATGATCTAGATTGGTTTGAGTTGTATGTTTTACTTTGGTGTTGTCCTATGGTGCCTTTCGTGCCGCGCACACGTGAAGGATTCCCGCTATAGGGTGTTGCAATACGTTCATGATTCGCTTATAGTGGGTTGCTTGAGTGACAGAAGCATAAACCCGAGTAGGGGGGTTGTTGCGTATGGGATAAAGGGGACTTGATGCTTTAATGCTATGGTTGGGTTTTCCCTTAATGATCTTTAGTAGTTGCGGATGCTTGCTAGAGTTCCAATCATAAGTGCATATGATACAAGTAGAAAAAGTATGTTAGCTTATGCCTCTCCCTCATATAAAATTGCAATAATGACCACCGATCTTGTTGACAATTGCCTAGGACAATTCCGCACACCGACCCATCATTATTCCACACTCGCTATTTGTAATATATTGTAATATATTCTAACTTTATGATAACAGCACCTATTTTTATATTCTAGTTCTCCGATATCATGGAAAGCTATTCTCTTCATACCCACAACGTAGTTTTATTTCTCGTTTCTAGTTGGAAGCAAACGTTCGGCGTACGTAGAGTCGTATCAGTGGCAGATAGGACTTGAGAGAATATTGATCTTACCTTTAGCTCCTTGTGGGTTCGAACGCCGGTAGGTCTGGATACCCCCGTCCCCAGAATGCCGACACGCGCCACGGCGCTGTCCTCCTGGCGGGAGGTGGAAGAAGACGGTGATGCCCTCCTGGGCTGGGCCTCTTCTCTCCTGGGCCAGGTAAGGCAGGTGGGTTTTCTCCCCTTTTTTATATTCTGTTTTGTATTTCTAATTCCTGCTCTTTGTTATTATTTGTTTGGGAAAAAATCATAAATTCAAAAGCCCTGAAATAATTCATGGGATATAATTTGAATATTTCAAAGTCCCACAAGAAGTTTCAGGAATTTTGAAACATCTAAAATGTTTATAGTGCTTTATTGATCATTTTCTGAAGCTTTGCTGATTTATTAGAATTGCCAAAATGGTTGTGAAAATATAGTTCACCCCTGGTATGTTTTTGCCAACACTTATCAGAGAGGGGGAACATTTTTGAAGAGCATTTTGGATTCATTGAAAAATTCAATTATTGGAATTTGTTTACTCAATGAAGTGCTAGGGTTTGCCATCCCCATTTCAAATTCATTTGAATTTAAACATGATGCCATGAATGCTCAATGATGCAACTAATACAAGCAATTTCTAGGGTTGTGACATGTTGTGTGACAATGAGAGTACTATTAAGATTGCTTATAATCTCGTGCAACATTCACGAACTAAACATATTCAAGTTCGTCATCATTTCATTCATGATCATGTTGCTAAAGGGGACATTAGTCTCAAACATGTTCGCACCAACAAGCAATTGGCCGATATCTTTACTAAGCCACTTGATGAGAAAGTGTTTTGTCACTTGAGGAGTGAGTTGAACATCATTGATGTTTCCAACTTTAGCTAGACTCACTCGGATGCATGCAAGGGCATGAGCTTACATGACTACTCCTTGATACCTTTGACATACTATCTTATATCTTGGAAATCTATGCTCCCTTGTATTGCATCTAACCTTTTGTAGGTACTTGGATGAACTACATTCCACAAGATTGCCAACAACTCCAATCATAAGAAATCTTGTCAAAAGTCAAGTATCAACATCCCTACCTTGTGATGGAGGAAGAAGACAACACCAAGCATATCCTTGACCTACATATGATGAAAATCAAATTCTTGTCATTTGAATATATTATGTTCTTCCTTGCATGACTAACCCTTGTAGGAGGACCTAGCTTCAAAGAAAAGAAGGATTGCTCCCAACTCAAGATGATCTTCATCAACTTTGAGCATCCACTACAAGCCCCCCTACACGTTGTGTCATCTACATCACGCCAAGGTACATGTTCATATCCTTGAAGAACCTTTACTCTGAGTCATGAGCTAAAGCAATTCAAGTGATATGAAAACATTAAAATGCTTAAAATGAAAATGGTAACCCCATTTTGAGCTTAACGATGAGTATGACCTATGATCAAGTATTCTTGCTTGGCTCCTAAGTCAATATACTCTAATATAGGTGACCTAGTCACCGACCATTATTTAGATGGAGTTTTTTGTTTGGTTCATCTTATAGTTGCATGCTTTCTTGGAACCACTCAATCTTCATCTAGATGAAAATTCGTTGCAAATCCTTTTTATTCTACTTGAGACTTTCTGCAAAACTGTTTTTTGACAAAATGGCAAAGACCAACTCTACCAAGTTTCAGTTATGGCATTCGGACCCTCCGATCAAAGTAACTCGGTCTCACCGATATTGCAGATAAGCTGCACATACACGCATCGGTGCCACCAATTCACTTTGCCTCGGAGCCACCGATTTTGTCATCTTTTGTGTTGTTTGTCAAACAAAATCTCAAATGTTTGAGGATCCCTTCCTTAAAGGGGGAGAAATCTTAAGGTTTTCAGATATCTGTAGGGGGAGAAATTATCTTCAAGGATCCCTATGCCTCAATGCTCTCTATGACCCTTATTGTAACACCCCAAAAATTTAACCATGTTTTGTTAATTAAGATTTTGCCAGGAAATTAAGATTTTTCTTTTTGGATTTTCCTATGACTTCAAAGCCACTTCTTTTGTCTGAATTTCAAAAATTTCTTCTGTCCTATCTGAAAACTTTTGAATATTGTTGTGTGGCTTGTGTGTTTTATTTAATCATTTTATTTCACTCATTAAAACCAGTGGAATAATTTTTTTAAAAATAAAATTTGTCAAGATTTAATTCATTTAATAGCATTTTACCCAGTTTAAGAGCCTCAATTGCACTGCAACTATTTTATAACTCCATTTATAAATTCCACAAAAATTTGTAGAAGTCATGTGATGTCCCTGGATCACATTTGTGCAAAAACCCAACTTGGTGTTTTGGAAAATTTGAGAAAACCATCCTCATCTCCATTCTGGTCCAGTTTGGTAGTTTGTACTGCAACCCCATTTTATCTTGCCCTATTTGCCCTTGGGATTTTTCCTGCTTTTAGTCCACCCTATCAAACCCTTAAGTCCAGGAGATTGGACCCATTGGAATACTTTTGACACATGCAATAATAGCCTACATTTTCTGTCCAGAACTGTAGTTTTGCAAAACTTGCACTAAATAGTTTCTGTTTTTCTCAAACTAACCTTACCATCCTCTTGTGGATCCAAAGAGACCCCAACCTGGAGATGTTGGTGGCCAGCAAGATGCTCTAGGTAGCCATGGCATTTTATCGAACACCTTGTGTGTCTGGCCAATTTTGACATGGTTGTGTGATTACTTTGTGCACTTGATCCCTTGACCCAACAACCATGTCCATTAGGCTTATTGCTTGCACCCTAACCGTCCTGTTAATTTGCAGCATCACCCAAGCCCTATAGCTAGCGCTGGCATTTCGTCGAACGCCTGGCGTGCGTGCACTGGGCGCGGCCAGAGCGCATGTTTTGCTCGTGCTGCTACCGAGCCGCCGCGACCAGCTGCCGCCTCCCCCGTTCGTTCCATTCATCTCCCCTGTCTCCTGGTTCTGCCGCGACGCACCAAGACCCTGCCAGCCTTCCCCTCTGTAGCTCGTCGTCGTCCCCGCAAGCAGCCACTGCCGCCGCCAGAGCTTGCCACGGACGGCACCGCCCAAGCCACAACCGCTCGCCAGCTGCCCTCTGGAACAGGCCGAGCTCATCCGCGAGCTCGTCCGCTAGCGCCCGTCGCTGCCACGTCGCCCTGCAGCAACAGAACGTCGGTTCGCCGACGATCTTATCCGCAGCCGCGGGAACCGCCCTCCCCGGGCTATAAATAGGACCCCGTAGCCGCAGCGTATCTGCATGAGCCTCCTGGAAGCCGTAGCAAGCCGCCCCTAGCTCCAATTCAACCGGAGGCCGTCGTCCTCCCCAACTCCGGTAGCTTCGGCCGCCGCCGTGTTTCGGTCAAATTCGTCGTGACCAGGGTCCCTTAGCCCATCTATCGCCGCCATTAGCTTCACCTAGCCTCCACGAAGCCTCCCCACCTCTCAGCCTCGACTGGGAGCCACCATAGGCCACTGCCCCAAATTACTCCCGAACCACCGTCCGCCTCGGAGCTCGCCGCCGACGAACCTACCCTCCCCTCCGGCCATGTCGACCACTGGGAGGAATGCCCTGAAGCAGCGGATCCATCCCCGCCATCGGAACCCCGTGAGAAGCCGCCGTTCGCCGGCGGCGATCGCCGGAGACGCGTCCGTCTCTGTCCCAGGAAGAGGGAGGGAGAGAAGACTAGTCAAACCTGACCAGTGGGCCAGGCGGGCCCACTGTCAGTGACTAGCCAGTCTCGCATGCGCTGGATAAGTGAAGGCGTATTTTGCTAGTTGCGTTTCTCTTTTGCGAAAGCGTAAAGTACAGGAGTATGTTTCCCCCTGCTCGAAAGCGTTTTCTGTTTCGAACCGTTTTCTTTTTCTAATTTATATTAAAAACAGATTTGACCCTAACTTTGACTGGCTATAACTTTTAAAATAAAACTCCGATTGATTTGATTCTTTTTCCTACCTCTCTCAAATTTCATCTAGTTTATTTTCATATTTATTTGAAAATTTTCCGAGACAACTTTTTGTACTGTTTTTAATTTATGTGTTAATTTGAATATTTCTCAAAATAGGAATTAAAGAGAGGAGAAAACTTTCCAAAGTTTTAAGATGCACTCTACCTCTCCACAACTTGAAGGCAAGCATTCTGAACCCTGGTATAATATTTGCTGTGGGTTATATGATGTGACTACAACACCAGATAAATTTGAAGCATGCATTATCCTATGTGATGTTGTGATCATGCTCGTGAGTGCATGATGGAAATTCCTTGCTGTTGGAATTATAATACTTCTGGCGGTATTCAACCTCTTATAACTCTCATGCCTACCGGAAGGGATCCAGAGGAGTTACTGTCTCGAGTAGACACGAGTTTGGTGCTGACATCTCGTTGGAGCGAGAATGGTCAGTGAGGCATGAAGGGGTATGGTGAGTGGTGATTTCTGTCTGATGTTGTGAAATTATGCTAATCATGCAGGAAACATTTTAACCTCCTGAGTCGACCGTAGATCGAGTCTTGTGCCAGTAACCCCCCATACTTGAATCGTGCTACCACTTGTCCCTGCCTCGGGTCGGGTACGGTTGAGTAAGTCGTCAACCCCTTTCCTTGCACACACCGTACAGAGAGGCCATAGTGAAAGATACCACTGATCATTGGTAGGCATGTCACTTGGTCCGGGGGCATGGGTGTTTTCGGTTGGAGACGAAGGGGGTAGCTCCCCTAATTTGCGCGCGTTATAAATTTTGAGATCCCATGCTAATCGAGGTTGGAGCCTCCCCACTTAGAGTTTCGCTTAACGAGTGTCGTGGGTGATTCCAGGCACCGGTAAGTTAAGCTGGTGTGTGCAGGTCAGGCGTGTTTTCAACTCAAAGACCGTAAACGGAATTAGTCCCGGTGGACTAAAGGAATCCGTTACTTGTCGGTAAAGAGTACACCCTCTGCAGAGTTTATATCTATTCGAATAGCCGTGTCCGCGGTTAAGGACTACAGTCTGGGATGGGTCAAGTGTCGGTCTTAGTGTCGGTCTTCGGAGGAAAAACTTCTAAACCGGAACATTTATCATGACATGTGACAAATGATGATTATGACTATTATTATTGTGGACTAACCAATTTTAATAATGGTATTATTGAGTATGCTTGGGACGGTTCTACCTCCTGGATACTCGTTGTGATTATTCTTATATAAGCCCTTTATGTGGTGTCGCTCAGACGCCCGACTGTGGCATGCTTGTTATTTATTTTTCCTTATAAGCCCTTTATGTGGTGTCGCTCAGACGGCCGACGGTGGCATGCTTGTTATTTAATTTCCTTATAAGCCCTTTATGTGGTGTCGCTCAGACGCCCGACTGTGGCATGCTTGTTATTTAATTTCCTTATAAGCCCTTTATGTGGTGTCGCTCAGACGCCCGACTGTGGCATGCTTGGTATTTATTTTTCCTTATAAGCCCTTTATGTGGTGTCGCTCAGACGCCCGACTATGGCATGCTTGTTATTTATTTCCTTATAAGCCCTTTATGTGGCGTCGCTCAGACGCCCGACTGAGGCATGCCTTATATTATTATCCTTTCGAGGCGTCGCTTCAGACACCCGATCGGTTTATTTTATTCTCTGATTGCTTATTCATGTTTAATGTGAATAACCTGCTTGCATGCGTCATGGATTTTATTTCGTGACTAACTAAGTGATCATGGAATATTTCAGTGCATGATTATCATCTGTTATATTATACTTGTGTTCTTAATGTTTGCGAGTACATTCAAAGTACTCACTTGCTTGTCCCTGGCTATTGTCTTGGCCAGATTTCTTGTTTGGAGAGGAGCGCCACGAAGACAGCCCGGAATCTAGACAACGATGATAACAGCCTCGCGAAGATAGGAATTAACCAGGTCAGCTGTTCCTGTGGGAAATGGAGTCCCATAGACGCTGATGATCCGCAAACCGCTTCCGCCATCAACCACTAGAAACCTTTTGTTGTACTCATAGACCAGAATGGTCTTGTACTACATATTTTGTATTTTGCTTGGAATTTCTGTATCAAGATTGTGTCTCATCAGCTAACAGTAATCCTGGGGTTGATGAGCACAAGGGCCATTTACTGGGAACTATTATCCTGGAAATCCGGTCCTGACACTTACTTTTAATGACCCTTATTCTCTAGGATCCCTTCCCTCTAAATGATCCCTTCCCTTTGACCCTTTGTGTTACCCTTTTTGGAAATAAATGCCAAAGGGGGAGAAATATCCAAGCTTATACTTGCTGCCAAAGGGGAGAGATCTCAAAAGGGGGAGAAATATCAAAAGCTTATGCTTACCGATAGGGGGATAAATAATTCAAGGGGAGAAATGTGAATGCTTATGCCCCAAACGGAAGTATCTATGAAGGGGGAGAACATTTACTAAGGAAAGAGAGAAGAGCACATTCTTACCATCAATTTAAGGAGAGAGTGCATATGATCTTGTGTTAGACTTGTCTCAACCTACCTACTCCCAATATCTACATGCTAAGATTCAGGGGGAGAGGAAGACTTACAAATTCAATTTTAGGGGAGAAAGTTCTAAATGTTCTTGGAGACATATCAAGTTTTAAGAATATAATTTTCTATATGTTCTTGGAGACACATCTTGGTACTGTTGAGTTATATTGCATTTCGATTTGTAGAACACTCTTGTGTTTCCTAACATTGTTTTCTCAAGTGTGTTTCTATCGTTAGAATGCTCAAGAACTTCAAGGTAAGTATATGCATCATATCCTTGGTCAAGATGATCTCTTGCTTCTTGCACATATTGTTTGTAAGAGTGAAATCGTGAACATGGAAACATCTCATTCACATTTGGTTGATGCATATAGCCAAGGTTCATATGACTTAACATTTCCTCCCTACAATGTGTGTGCTCGTGCATTCCAAAGCAACTATTCCTTAAAGGATTGCACACATTTAGGGGGAGCTTGTTTTAGTCATATGTCTATCAAAGCTTTCATATATTCTTACATATCTAAATTTTAAGCTTTGATTGTATGTTGTCATCAATTACCAAAAAGGGGGAGATTGACAGCACATATGCTCCCTTGGAGGTTTTGATAATTCATGACAACATACATTGTCTCTTGGACTAATAGTTCTACCTAGTTTGTTTTAGATAAACTCCACCGAGAAGATTGGTCATGGAATGTGTGGAGAATCCCCAATGAGAGAAGAAGAAGAAATGGAATGAGATTGGCAAAATCAACAATCTTGAAGACTCTATATTTCCCATTTTGTGAAAAATCACACCTTGACTCCATAGGAAAGCAAATACTATTCAAAGGGGATGAGGTGTCTATGATGATCTGGTTGCTCAAGTGCTTAGAGATTAGCCACCAAAAATACACATGAAATTTTCCCACAAATATTCTGTCCAAAACCAAATATCCAAAATCGGTGCCACCAACAATTTCCATTCGGCCCTACCGAGTTTCACTTAGACAGATTCCCATGCCAAACCCTAAGGCCTCGGTACCACCAAGTTTTGAGAATTGGATCAACCGAGTTTTGGGCCAACTCTCTGGTTAGCCATTTTTAGGAATCAGTACCACCGAGTTTTGAGAATCGGTCTCACCGAGTTTTGGACCAACTCTCTGGTTAGCTATTTTCAAGAATCGGTACCACCGAGATTTCTATATCGGTCTCATCGAAAAACCGAAAGTTGCCACATTTTGCACTAGTCGGTACAACCGAGTTTTTACTTCGGTTTCACCGAGTTGGGCAATAATGTTGTAACGGTTGGATTTTTGGAGACGCCTATATATATACCCCCTCCACCTCCTCTCACTCGCAGAGGAAGCACTCAGAACATACCTACACTTGCCCCATCCATTTTTGGAGATTTCTTGTATTTGATTGCAGGGTTGTTTGAGAGAGACCATCTTCATCCTACACCTCCCACAGATTGATAAACCTTAGGTCATCCACTTGAGGGAAAATTGCTACTGTCCTACAAAACTCTACGCTTGGAGGCCCAACAAAGTTTACAAGAATAAAGTTGCGTAGTAGACATCATCGGTACAACCGTGTTTTTACTCCGGTTTCACCGAATTGGGCAATAATGTTGTAACGGTTGGATTTTTGGAGATGCCTATATATACCCTTCCACCTCCTCTCACTCGCAGAGGAAGCACTCAGAACATACCTACACTTGCCCCATCCATTTTTCTGAGAGAGAACCACCTGCTCATGTGTTCAGATCAAGACCTACCACTCCAACCATATGAATCTTGATTTCTAGCCTACCCAAGTTGCTTTCCACCCAATCAACCTCTTCTACCAAGCCAAATCTATGAGAGAGTGATTGTGTGTTGAGGAGACTATCTTTTGAAGCACAAGAGCAAGGAGTTCATCATTATTACCACATCTATTACCTTTTGGAGGGTGGTGCCACCTAGATTGTTTAGGTGTCGCTTGGGAGCCTCCTTCTTCGTGTTGTGGAGTTGAACCAAGAAGTTTGTACGGGCAAGGAGATCGCCTACTTCGTGAAGATCTACCCATAGTGAGGCTATTCCTTCGTGGACGGAAGTCGTGATGGAATAGACGAGGTTGCTACTTTGTGGACCCTAACGAGTGGAGCCCTCTATGGACTCTCGCGACCGCTACCCTCCGTGGGTTGAAGTCTCCATCAGTGTGGACGTACGATAGCACCACCTATCGGAACCACGGTTAAAATCTTCATGTCATCTATTGCGTTTGATCTTCCTATCTATACTCCTTCTTACATATGCTCGTCTTTACTTTCTGCTACTATACTTGTTGACTAGCATGTTTAGGGTGCACTAGACTTGTTAGAATTGCTAAAATCTGCCAACCATTATAATTCGGAAAAGGTTAGGTTTTAATTTGGCAAGTAGTCTATTCACCCCCCCCTCTAGACGTCCCTTCTTGATCCCATACCATGGACTCGACTAGCCATGATTTGTGTTAGTATGGTGGAGGGGGAGTAATTTTTTCATGGGAACCGTAATTAACGTGTTTAGCATGGAAGATATTGGAAACTCTATCATAAACTATGAACTGAAAATTACACCTCCAAAAAAACAATTATCTTTTTTTTAAACAATGAGCTCTCGCACATAAGCAAATCCCTGCTTTCCTCTGCGAAGAGCGTATCCTTTAATTTATTGTCGAGTCGTCACCTTCTCATTCAAGCACCAACTTTGAGAGCGCTAGTGTCATTCTTAGTGCAACATGCATTTTTTCTAATTAATGTTGGGTGTGAGCATGATTGAATGTTTTCAACGCTGTATTAGAATGTTTAGTCTATGCTTGAACTTCAGAGGTGCTCTGCTGTTAGGGCAATTTGATACCTTAGTGTTTTGGTGATGATGAAAACTCACTATGTGATCTAATCGTGTGCCAAGTTCTCGAGGTACACTTTATATGACACAAGACGATTAGGCATTCCCTCTGGAAGGAAAAGAACGAAGACGGTGTTCTATATGTGTTTATTTCTTTGGTCATAGGAAACCCGTACTATTAAGAGGGAGTTCACATCGGAAGGTATTGGGTGAATCAATGCACGTACACATTCCTTGTCACCCACCGCATACCCTTCCGTTCATTGAGAGAGAGGTCCTCATCTCTAACCAAGCAGTAGTTTTTACACCTAAGCGGTTGTACCGCTGGTTCTAGCGGTTGTACAGCTTCTACCGGTACGTTCGGTATAACTACCGCCCCAAGGGTGAAACCCTGGGGTTGCTGCTCTCAGGAAGTTGCCAGCGGTTTGTACCGCTGCCTCTGGGCGGTTGTACCGCCATTAGTCTGGCCAACCCTAAGAAGTAGCTTAAGACGGTTGTACCGGTCCGGTACCGCACAACCACCGGACAAGGTTCTGTTGTGGTGCGGTACTTGGGCGGTTGTGGGCCGATTGTTCTGGTCGGCCTTATTTGACTGGTACTACTGGTGTCCCAAGCGGTTGTACCGCTCCGGACTTAGCCACCTCCCATACTCAGTCCAAGCGGTTGCACAAGGGCACCCACCGCCTCAATCATCGCTCAAGGGTGACTCCTCTCTATTTCAAAATGGTGGTTGAGCGGTGGTGGAGCGGTTGTTCCGGTCCGGTACTACTGCCCCCGCCACCGGTTGCACCACTCGCCACGGTTTTCTAATGGATACCCGTGTGCACGGGTTGTACCGGTGCACATAGCGATTGTACCTCTACCATGTAAAAACGGCTGTAATGGTTGGAAATGGGGGACATTATTTAAGGGGGTAGTTCTTCCACCTACCTTCTTACCTCTTGCCTCTCTCTCCTCCATTAATTCCCTTCAAGCTTTCTTGTCTAATCTCTCTCTCTCTTTAGCCACTCAAACTCGTTGATTTGCAAGGGATTGAAGGAGGAGATCTAGATCTACACTTCCACCAAAGGAAACTTGACTCCCCCATACTTTCTTGTGTGGATTTTGTTACTCTTGGGTGTTTGAGCACCCTAGACAGAGGTCACCTCCAATCCATATTCCATTGTGGTGAAGCTTCGTGGTGTTGTTGGGAGCCTCCAATTAAGTTGTGGAGATTGCCCCAACCTTGTTTGTAAAGGTCTCGTCGCCACCTTCAAGAGCACCATGATACGTCTCCAACGTATCTATAATTTATGAAGTATTCATGCCATATTTACAACAATTTTATATGGTTTTGGTATGATTTGCATGGAACTAACCCGGACTGACGCTGTTTTCAACAGAATTACCGTGGTGTTGTTTTTTGTGCAGAAATAAAAGTTCTCCAAATGCAACGAAACTTTTTGATGATTTTTTTTGAACAAAAGAGGCACTAGAAACTTCGTGGGAGGGCCAGAAAAGCAACGAGGTGGCCACAACCCACCAGGGTGCGCGAGCCCATCTTCGCATGAAACCGACGCCCAAAAATCCTATATATTCAGAAACCCACAGAAATAACCCTAGATGAGAAGTTCCGCCGCCGCAACTCTTTGTATCGACAAAAAACCAATCTGGAGGCATTCCAGTACCCTGCCGGAGAGGGTAGATCTTCTTCGGTGGCCATCTTCATCATCCCGGCGGAGGCCATGACGAGGAGGAAGTAGTCCACCCTCGGGGCTGAGGGTATGTACCAGTAGCTATGTGTTCAATCTCTCTCTTTCATGTTCTTGAGATGTCACGATCTTGATGTATCACGGGCTTTGTTAATATAGTCGGATCATATGATGTTATTCCCTTGCTATCATGTTGTGATGAATTGAGTCTTTCCCTTTGAGATGCCGTTATGTTGGATTGAATATTTTGGTTGAGAACACTTGATGTACGTCTTGCGTGGGTTACCTGTAGTGACATTTGGGTATTCTATTGATTCACTTGATATATGTTGAGGCATCAACTTGCGGATTCCGGTGACCTAGGGGATCTATGCATAGGGGTTGATTGCACGTTTTCATACCATGTTCTCCAATAGAAATCTTGGGGCACTCTTTGAGGTTCTTTGTGTTGGATTGAGTATTATGAATCTGAAATTGTTTGATGTGTATCGTATAATTAACTCATGGATACTTGTGGAGACATTGGAGTATCTAGGTGACATTAGAGTTGGTTGATGCATATCATATGGTGTTATTTTAGTACGAACTCTAGATAGATTGATCGGAAAGGATAACTTGGTGTTATTTTAGTACGAAATCTTGGATAGATCGATCGGAAAGGATAACTTTAAGGTGGTTTCGTACCCTACAAACAATTTCTTCTTATGTTCTCTGCTAGATAAGAACTTTGGAGTGATTCTTCATTGCACGTTGAGGGATGGTTATGTGATCCAATTATATTAGCATTGCTGAGAGATTGCACTAGCGAAGGTACGAACCCTAGGCCTTGTTTCCAAGCATTAATATACCATTTTGCTCGCTGTTTTACACTTGTTACCTTGCTGTTTTTTTATTTTCAGATTACAAAAACCTTTATCTACCATCCATATTGTACTTGTATCACCATCTCTTCGCTAAACTAGTGCACCTATACAATTTGCCATTGTATTGGGTGTGTTGGGGACGCAAGAGATTTCTTGTATTTGATTGCAGGGTTGTTGGAGAGAGACCATCTTCATCCTACACCTCCCATGGATTGATAAACCTTAGGTCATCCACATGAGGGAAAATTTCTACTGTCCTACAAAACTCTGCGCTTGGAGGCCCAACAAGAGTCTATAAGAATAAAGTTGCGTTGTAGACATCAAGCTCTTTTTTGGCGCCGTTGCCAGGGAGGTGAGTGCTTGAAGGTATATCTTTAGATCTTGCACTTAAATCTTTTAGTTTCTTGTTTTTCACTAGTTTGGTTTTATAAAAGAAAACTACAAAAAATGGAATTTAGGTTGCCTCAATTGTTTCGTCTTTTTAATGTCTATCATGAAAATGATGGTTCGGAAAATTGTGCTCAATTGGTAGAGGAAGAGTTTATAAAAATACTTAATGATAATTCCTTGAATGATGAGCATGATTGGAATGTTGCTAGTACGAATTCTCTGAATATCCATGATGCTAATGATATGCAATGCCAAAAGCTTGGGGATGCTATGTTTGATGAAGATGATATTTTTAGTCCCCCAAGTTTTGATGAGCAAATTTATTATGATGATGGCATGCCTCCTATCTATGATGATTATGATGATGACATGTATGCTATAAAGAGTGATATTAACCATGAAACTTGTCATCATGATTTTAATATTGAATGTGGTTATGTCAATCAAGTGTCTCATGATAGTTATTTTGTTGAGTTTGCTCCCACTACAATGAATGAGAAGAAAATTGCTTATGTGGAGAGTAATAAATTTTCTATGCTTGTAGATCATGAAAAGAATGCTTTATGTGATAGTTATATTGTGAAATTACTTCATGATTCTACTGAAAATTATTATGAGGAAGGAACATATGCTTGTAGGAATTGCAATAATATCAAGGTTCCTCCCTATGTGTTCAATGTTTTGAAATTACGCTTGTTTTGCCTTCCTATGCAAGTTGATTATTGCTCCCATAAATTGTTGGCTCACAAAATCCCTATGCATAGGAAGTGGGTTAGACTTAAATGTGCTTGCCATGTGATCCATGATGCTCTCTTGCATGTTTCAATTACTATTCCTATGTGAGCATCATTGGAATCATCATGCCTAGCTAAAAGGCATTAAAGAAACGCGCTTGTTGGGAGACAACCCAACACTTATACTTTTTGTTTTTGTGTGTTCACATGATTAAGCTACTGTAGTAATCATGTTTTGTGTCTTTCATTTCAATAATGCGTGATAATCCACAAGTATAGGGGACCGCAACAGTTTTCGAGGGTAGAGTATTCAACCCAAATTTATAGATTCGACACAAGGGGAGCCAAAGAATATTTGTGAGTATTAGCAGCTGAGTTGTCAATTCAACCACACATGGAGATTAAATATCTGCAACAGAGTAATCAGTAGCACAATAGTATGATAGTTTTGATAGCAGTAGTAGCAGTAACAGTAACGGTAACAGTGATAGCAATGGTTTTGTAGCAGTTGGAATAGTAGCAGTTGCAATAGTAACCTAGCAAGAACAATATGTGGAAAACTCGTACGCACTGGATCGGTGAATTCGTTGGATAATATTCATCATGTAACAGTCATATCCTAGGGCGACACAGAACTAGCTCCAGTTCATAAATGTAATGTAGGCATGTATTTCGTAAATAGTCATACGTGCTTATGGAAAAGAACTTGCATGACATCTTTTGTCCTACCCTCCCGTGGCAGCGGGATCCATAAGGAAGCCAAGGGATATTAAGGCCTCCTTTTAACAGAGAACCGGAACAAAGCATTAACACATAGTGAATACATGAACTCCTCAAACTACGGTCATCACCGGAAAGTATCCAGACTATTGTCACTCCGGGGTTTACAGATCATAACACATAGCAGTGCATATGGCTAGCAAGATCGGATCAAGAACATAGATATAATGGTGATAACATAAATGGTTCAGATCTGAAATCATGGCACTCGGGCCCTAGTGACAAGCATTAAGCATGGCAAAGTCATAGGAACATCAATCTCAGAACATAGTGGATACTAGGGATCAAGCCCTAACAAAACTAACTCAATTACATGATGAATCTCATCCAACTCCTCACCGACCAGGAAGCCTACGAAGGAATTACTCACTCCCGGTGGGGAGCATCATCGAATTGGCGATGGAGAAGGGTTGATGATGACGAAGACCAAAGATTCCCCTCTCCGGAGCCCCAAACGGGCTCCAGATCAAGCCTCCCGATGAAGAACAGGAGGTGGCGGCGGCTCCATATCGTAAAACGCGATGAAACTTTCTCTCCTATTTTTTTCTCCGAAAATAGGATTTTATAGCGCTGGAATTAGGGTCAGTGGGGCCACAAGGTGGGCACAACCCACCAGGGCGCGCCTAGTGGGGGTGGCGCGCCCTGGTGTATCGTGCCCAACCAGGGCACCCCCTCCGGTGATTCTTGGCTCCAGTAACTTGTGGGCATAACGGTTGGATTCGGGGGAGGCTATTTAAGGGGGCCTTCTTCCCCAATGGTCCTTATCCTTTGAGCTCGTGTTTTGCCCCCCATTGTTGACCTTATTCGAGCTTGCTAACTCTCAATCCCTCCAATGATTCTTGCTAGTTCTTGAGGGAAAAGAGAGAGGAGATCTTGATCCACATTTCCACCAATCACTTTCTCCTCTAAGTGAGGGGAACCCCTTAGATCTAGATCTTGGAGTTCTTTGTGTTCTTCTTCGTTCTTCCTCTCATTTCCTCCATAGCATTAGTTGTTGTGGTGGGATTTGGGAGAGAAGGACTTGGGCTCTCCGTGTGCCCTTGCCATTGCATTTGGTGCATAGGTTTGAGTTCTCCACGGTGATACGTGGAAGTGAGAAGTTGAGAAGCTTATTACTCTTGGGTGTTTGAGCACCCTAGAGCTTGTTCCTCTTGGGTGCTTTGGCGCCCTAGACGGTTGGTGGTGCCTCGGAGCTCAATCATTGTGGTGCAAAGCTCCGGGCAAGCGTCGGGGTCCCCAATTAAGTTGTGGAGATTGCCCCGAGCATTTGAGGTCACCGCGGAGCCATAATCCATTGCGGTGAAGCTCCGTGGTGTTGTTGGGAGCCTCCAATTAAGTTGTGGAGTTTGCCCCAACCTTGTTTGTACGGGTTCGGTGACCGCCCTCAAGGGTCCCTTAGTGGAATCACGACATCTTGCATTGTGCGAGGGCGTGAGGAGATTACGGTGGCCTTAGTGGCATCTTGGGGAGCATTGTGCCTCGACACCGCTCCCAACGGAGATTAGCATCCGCAAGGGTGTGAACTTCGGGATACATCGTCGTCTCCGCGTGCCTCGGTTATCTCTTACCCGAGGCCTTTACTTATGCACTTTACTTTGTGATAGCCATATTGTTTCATGATATATATCTTGCTATCACTTAGTTGTTTATCTTGCTTGGCATAAGTTATTGGTGCACATAGGTGAGCCTAGTTGTTTTAGGTGTTGTGCTTGACATATTAAACGTTAGTTTTATTCCGCGTTTGTTCAAGCCTAAACCGTAATTATTTTAAAGCGCCTATTCACCCCCCCCTCTAGGCGACATCCACGTCCTTTCAATTGGTATCAGAGCTAGGTCTCTCATTATTAGGTTTTACCACCTAGAGAGTAAGGATGTCGACTAGGGGTTTAGGATTCTCTGGCACTCTTAGTTTTGATGGCACAAATTTTGATGTTTGGGTAATTCGCATGCTTAATCTCTTTAGGGTCATGGACCCAAATTTAGAGCGGATTGTAGATATGGGTTTTTCTCCTCCGAATTATCCTCAAAAATTATCTTTAGAGGATGAGAAAAACTCTTATCTCAATTCTCAAGTTTCTAATGTGCTTTTTCATGCTTTGAGCAATGTAGTTATATTTCAACTCATGCCGTTCCGGGATGCTCATGAGTTGTGGGCAAAGCTTCAAGATAAATATGGTGTGTCCAAGATTTGTGAGGATGATTGTTCTCCCTCCACCTCCGGCCGTATTGTCTTCTCAACTTCTTCTACTTCACCTACATGTGGATTGCCACAAGGTAATGATATGGTGAGTAGTATTGGTCATTGTAATGTTGATAGTGTGCTTACTGTTGATGATCCCTCATCACTATCACATGTCAATGCTCCATCTTTGGACTTTAACACTTCAAGCACCTTACAAGTTTCACATGCTTGTGTTCATAGTCCTTGCATATCATGTAGAAATTGCTTGACTAAATCTCATGATGATATGCTTGCCATGTCTTGTTGTCGTGATAAAAATGCATCGCTTTCCTCGAGTTGTTGTGCTAACAATGTAGAGAAAACCCAACACTCCATGGAACAAGATGTGGTCCTGAATGGTGCGTCAAGGGATCCTACATCATCATCTATTATTTCTCACTTTTGCCTTATGGCTAAGGCTTCAAAGGTATCTCCTACTTTGAATCCCAATATATCTCATGATGATGATGTTGATGATAATGAGGATAAGGATAATGATGAAGAGAGTGATAATATTGCTTCCTTAAAATTAAGGGAGAAATGGTTTTTAAAGCTCTTCATAAGAATAAAATTGCTCGTTCCAACTTCATGGAAATCATGTCTATTGCCATTGAGGGCAAGAAATATATTGAGGAGTTGGAAGCTCATCTCGAGGAGCATGAGGCCACCATTGAGAAAATGGAAGGTCATGAGCGTGATTACGCTAATGAGATCGCGGAGCTATCTCAAGCTCTTGAAAATGAACAAACCACCATGGAATCTCTTGAGGAGACCTTTGCTCTAGAATTATCTAGATTAAAGAAATCCCATGATAGGGCTCTCGAGGTGGCTAATGATTTTAGTAATAAAAATGATAAGCTTGAAGTTGCTCATGCTAAACTCCTTGAGGACTTTGAGCACCTCGAAAATGGCTCAAGGGTCATTAAGAGTTTGCTCATTGAACTCACCGAGTCTCATGCTCAACTTGAAGCTTCATATGCTAAAGAGCTTGCCAAGTTGCCTTCTACTTTTGTTGTGAATGATGATGCTTGTGCTACTAACTCTATTTCTTGTGAAGCATCCATTTTGAAGGAGAATGTTGAGCTAAGGGCTCAACTTGAGTTGCTATCTAGCAATTATGGGAAATTGGAAGAAAGTCATGAAAAGCTCTCGAGCTCTCATGGTGATCCTCTAGTATCCCATAATGTGCTAAAGATAGCTCATGAGGCTAGTACTACTAAGGTAACATCTAGTGAGCCTCATGTGGACATTAGCACTACGTCTAGTAGAAATTCTTTATTGCCATGTGCTAGTCCTCGTAGTTCATCTACTCATAATGTTGCTACATCTTGTGATGAATTACTTTCCTTGCCTTGTTGCTCTAACGATGAAGCTTATTCGTCCTCTAGTACTTGTGTTCATACTAACCATGTAGAGGAAATCAATGAGCTCAAGGCCCAAGTCACTTCTTTGAAGAAAGACTTGGAAAAAGGGTCATGAAGGGAAGTCCACACTCAACAATATCTTGAGTGTGCAAAAATCCCCAAATGACAAAGGTGCACTTGGATTCAACTCCAATAAGAAGAAGAAGTCCAAGAGCAACAACAAGAAGGGCCAAGAACAAGTCAAGAACTCGGCCAAGATTGTTTGCTTCAAGTGCAAAATAGAAGGGCACCATGTTAGATCTTGCTCATTGAAGAAGAAGCCCCATAGTGACAAGCCACAAGGGAAGCGGCCACAAGTTCAATCTCATGCTCAACGTCAAGTTAAAGAAAGGCCACTTCCCAAGAAGACCCAAGTCAACGCTCCTCAAGTTGAGAAATCACTTGAGAAGAAAGTAAAGGGTAGATGTTGCTACTTATGTCATGAGAAGGGTCACTTTGCTTCCTCATGCACTAATGGTAAAGTATCCAACCCAATTATCATTGATGACATCTATTCTCTTGGGAAGGATACGGTTGGCAATGTGTTTGCCAAGTTTGTTGGTACTCAAAGTGGTGTCAAGAAAAGAACCATTTGGGTAGCCAAGCCTATTATGACTAACCTCTTAGGACCCAACTTGGTTGGGGACCAACAACCTCAAACTTGATCAATAGGTATTGTTGGAGGGAATTGGATACTTGGCTACATTAGGGAGAATTAAGGGATGTTCATCATTCATATTATCTCAATCCAAGTCATTTGGATTATCGAGTTTTCTATCCTATATCCAATGTCCTCCTTGCGGTAACTTGTACTTTAATTGTTTACATTGATAGTTACTTGCCCCTTTGCATGTTGTGGTTTTGTACCTTGCATGTGTTTGTATATGTTGTGTTTCCTATTTATGGTGGGTTGCACATCATGTATGTGTGAGTCTTGTGTTGAGCCTTTTTGCATCGTGTGTATCTTAGTTGGCTCTTTTGAGTGATTAATGGATTATCCCATTTTGGGGGAGTGATGTGCTTTGTGCATGTCACGATCCTCAAAATGTGTGTACATGAGGAATACCACTTAGTATTGATATTACAAGATTATCTAGCTTCTATGTGGTATGTATTCTCATGAGAAATTCAAATTCTAAATGGTCCATTAATTATCTCTTGTTGGATTTCATTTTCCACTTGTTAATTATTTTTGGGTTATCACATTATGGGGGAGTAATATGCTATGTGCATATTACAAGCCTAGAAAATGTGTACATTTGAGGTATTGCCACTTAGAGTTGATATTGTAAATTATCTTGTTCCTAGGTGGCATGTTAGCTCTACAAGTGCCATTTGCTTGTGATTTAGGAGTAAAGATGATGTTGGGTCTATTTGCAATCTACCAATGGGAATTATTTCCAAATACTTCTTGTCGTTTGACAATTGCTATTCCTTTAAGTCGTAGAAATTGCTAATCATCTTTACATAGGTTTTTGTTTATCGTTTGTCTTCCTTGCCTCTTGTGGATCTTTTTGAGCATGTCTAGTGTTTCTATAGATATAGGGAAAGTGATGATCCCATCGTGTGCATTTTGTATTCAAATGCAAATTCTATATAATGCACATCTCTTGGGGGAGCTATCCTATTTTCTTTAGAACACTCTCTTTATGTGTTTATCATAATATCGTTTGATCTTCATCAAGTGTGTGTTGGTGGGAGGCAAGCCTTTTCTTTATGGTGCTTTGTGCCATCATGAAAATTTGTCAAGGGTTTGGTTTTTTGGAACCTAGCTCTCTTTTGGGAACTTGATACCTCTTGTTTTCCTTCAATTGGTATCTTGTTTCCTTCTATTTGGCATGTGTCAATGGATATCTCATTCCTTGATGTATCTTTTAGTTGGTATCCTTCAAAGTGATAATTTTTTGATTGGTATCTTATTTTCACTCGATACCTTGTCTTTTGGTATCTTATCAACTATGTGTTGATTGGATTCTTGAAATCCTTGGGCATGCATATTTACCACATGTACTTTCTTTGGCATGCTTTATTTCTTTGACCCAATATATAGGGGAAACTCCACTATGTCACAAATTGGCTAAAGTGTGCATGAAATTCAATTTCATATCTATATGCACATAGTTATGTGGAGTTTGTCCTATGTATTGTTGGTCCACTAACTCTTTGGTCCCAATGAGTTTGGGTACCACTTTGTTTGTGTTGTTGTTCTAGGGACAATTGAAGATACATTGGATGCTCGGCTCACTTACAAGGAAGGTGTTGACACCATGTGCTTATTGGAGCCATGCTAGGATGATCGATGAACCATTATCTACTTCATCAATCCAATGCTATCTTGGTAACAAGTATCTACTTCATGCATCCATTTCTTGCATTCAACCTTTTATAGGTTGCATCATGGCATGATTTTTCTGAGTCATTCTTGTGGTACTTGTTTCCCTTCTCAAAGCATCCCAACAATGATCTCTTGTTGATAGTTGTGATGTCTTTGATGTTCGTGTGCTGGGAGTTCATTTATGTGCAATAAGAAAATACTAGGCCATGTGCTATGCTTTCAAGCAAATATCTTATTAGTATATTTATGACTTCCTTTTGGATATCTTGTTCATTCTTTCTTGTAACTATTTCGTGTGTACTCCCTTCTCTGTGGATATATATCATCATGATTGTCTCCTACCTAGAACCTTATACACATGAGAGAAGTTACATCTCTAGTTGATATCCTCTTTTCTTTCACGTCCACCGTTGCATTCCCTTTTTATTTCCTTGGTGGTTTCGTGAAAGAATTTGTCTTGAGTGCGGATCTTATATCCTTGCATCTTGATGCACTCTTTGGTGGTGAAGATTATTTTCCTCATGCTTGTCTTCATGAGGGTTTTTCCATCTCGATTGGTATCCCTCCTCTTGACAAGGCTATTATATCCTATCTTCACCAGGGGTTATCGCAAGCTTTGGTTTTTAGTTTTCTTATTAGTAAGCTTGTGGACCCATTTGCCAGTGGTTTGTGTATGTGGGAAGGATATGGCTTGCACTTTGTGTCTCATTTCTTCAAGACTATTTGCTTAATGCTCATCCTTATACTAGTCTTCTCAAAGTGCTTTGCCATGACTCACACGCATCATTTTGGTTGAGCCGATTCTTAAACTGCCTCTTTTACATGTTGCTCAACCATATGTTTGGTGCAAGTGATATTCTTATTGTCTTATCTACTTGCTTGCACTTTTTATGTGTTTCTATTGATGTTGGGGGAGTGATGATCCTATTTTGTGCTCTCGTATCCAAATACAAAAATAATTTCTTAATAGTGCACAAATCATGGGGAGCTTCCCTAGTTTCTCTATAACACTCTATTGCCCATATCATAATATCTTTTATTCATGTGGCTCGTAGGTCCATGTGATTGTTTGTTCCAATTGGTATCTTTTGATTGCTTGCTTCTCTTTTGTATGTCTTTGTGCCATACGATCCTTTTTGCAATCTTTGGATCCTCAATATAGTTTGTTTTCCTCCAACTACTTATGATTGGATATGTGTATTTCATTGCACTCATATTTTGAGAAATACACACTTTTTGGAGGAACACCTAGTATATTGGCTTTCAAAGCTTTTCGTCCATTTTGGCAATCAATGCCAATGGGGGAGAAGTTTAGAGAGTTCAGTTTGGAAAGTTTAGAGAGTTTTGCTTTTGATTGCTTAAGCATTTGCATCTCATACCCATGCATTATTGCTTTGCATGTGTGTGCTTGGTTGCGCTTATTTCCTTATATAAACTCTCTTGAAAGTGGTTGTCATCAATTACCAAAATGGGGGAGATTGTAAGAGCACATTTATCCATGTGTGGTTTTGGTAATTGATGACAATCCCTATGGACTAATGGTTGCCTTGAGTTATATTCGAAGGATTTGTCCATAGGCACTTCTTGAAGTACATGTGTTGGTTTCAAGGAGTTTATATGGTGACCAAGGTGGTATGTAAGGTTTTATCCAAAGATTGGTCATGTGAGAGTTGATCTCATTGCAAGCATGTCTTGATGAAGAAGATTGTGTGAACATTCATGTTTACCTTCAAGACATCATCTTTGTGAAGAGAGAAGAGAAGACACAAGGTTGATCAAGATTAAGGCAAAAAATGATCCAAGTTGATCAACACACAAAGCGTAGAAGATGTACCAAGTGGGATCAAGTAATCCCATGGTATGGTAAGCATTGTCCATTACACTTTGTGTACTAACCCATGGTCTACGTTAGAGTTCTTCGTGGGGTTAGGTATATTTCCTTGGGCTTGCATCAAGAGGAAGATCCCATACAATCCATGGAGGATGACATCAAGTGGTGATCGTCATCAAGGTTGCGGTGTGCAAGTTCAAGTGAAGCATCACGAAGAGATCATGCTTGAAGCTTGCCGTCCATTGAGGTGACAATGGACTTGTGAAGATGTGCCAAAGAGTGGCTCACCCATAGTGGAGTATGGTGGAGCAATCAACTAGTCTTCATCGAGCCAACGCAATCAAGAAAGGTGGTCCATCTTGAGGAGGACAAGATCGTCATCATCTAGCTCAAGTGGACTATGTGCAAGGTATAGGTTTGACCTTGATAGGGTTTTCTATTTTACCGGTCTCATGGTGGTAGTTGGGAGACCGGGTTATAGGATCGATAGCCGTACTATCAAGGGGGGCTCTGAAGTGAGTAACTTGATCGTATCGTTTGTTGAGAGCTCAAACCATTGCATTCTTGGCATCATCATCTTTCTTGGTTCTTTGTTGGCTTTTCTCTATGTGGGTTCTTGAGCTTATGGTCAGCTTCATGACAAGCTCGAGTTCATCGAAAACGGAGTCCATATGCATCTTCTATTTGTGTTTTCGATGTTGGAGATTTTGCAGGATAATTCTTGGGAAGGTCATCTTCCTTATCCTATTGGCATTTATTCTCCATTGCTTGATAGCACTTGTCGTCATCTATCCAACAAGCTTGAGTTTGCTTTTTTCGGAGTCCGTATGCGAAAGTTCTGGCGGTTTTGGTTTTGCTTGGGCTGAAGTACTGCTTTAAGCGGTAGTAGAGAGCGGTAGTACCTCTCAAGCGGTACTACCTCTCCCCCGAGCGGTAGTACCGCTTATGCGGTACTTCCGCTCCCTTCTACCGCAACACTTCCGCTTATTTTCAGCTCTCTGTGTTGCGAGCGGTAGTACCTCTCAAGCGGTACTACCTCTCCCCCGAGCGGTACTACCTCTCAAGCGGTACTACCTCTCCCCCAAGCGGTACTACCTCTCTGGCAGAACTACCACTCGTGTTTTTCTGTCTCGTTGGGCTGTTTTGACCATGCTAAGCGGTAGTACTGCTCCCCCGAGAGGTAGTACCGCTTGTGCACGACTTGTGGACATAACGGTTGGATTCGGGGGAGGCTATTTAAGGGGGCCTTCTTCCCCAATGGTCCTTATCCTTTGATCTCGTGTTTTCCCCCCATTGTTGACCTTCTTCGATCTTGCTAACTCTCAATCCCTCCAATGATTCTTGCTAGTTCTTGAGGGAAAAGAGAGAGGAGATCTAGATCCACATTTCCACCAATCACTTTCTCCTCTAAGTGAGGGGAACCCCTTGGATCTAGATCTTGGAGTTCTTTGTGTTCTTCTTCGTTCTTCCTCTCATTTCCTCCATAGCATTAGTTGTTGTGGTGGGATTTGGGAGAGATGGACTTGGGCTCTCCGTGTGCCATTGCCATTGCATTTGGTGCATAGGTTTGAGTTCTCCACGGCGATACGTGGAAGTGAGAAGTTGAGAAGCTTATTACTCTTGGGTGTTTGAGCACCCTAGAGCTTGTTCCTCTTGGGTGCTTTGGCGCCCTAGACGGTTGGTGGTGACTCGGAGCTCAATCATTGTGGTGCAAAGCTCCGGGCAAGCGTCGGGGTCTCCAATTAAGTTGTGGAGATTGCCCCGAGCATTTGAGGTCACCGCGGAGCCATAATCCATTGTGGTGAAGCTCCGTGGTGTTGTTGGGAGCCTCCAATTAAGTTGTGGAGTTTGCCCCAACCTTGTTTGTACGGGTTCGGTGACCGCCCTCAAGGGTCCCTTAGTGGAATCACGGCATCTTGCATTGTGCGAGGGCGTGAGGAGATTACGGTGGCCTTAGTGTCATCTTGGGGAGCATTGTGCCTCCACACCGCTCCGAACGGAGATTAGCATCCGCAAGGGTGTGAACTTCGGGATACATCGTCGTCTCCGCATGCCTCGGTTATCTCTTACTCGAGCCCTTTACTTATGCACTTTACTTTGTGATAGCTATATTGTTTCATGATATATATCTTGCTATCACTTTGTTGTTTATCTTGCTATCACTCATATCAATGTCATAAGCAACTAGCGAGCAATAATAAAATATCTCAAGCGCTAACACTTTGTCAAAACGGTCATGATATAATATGACAATAGTGGTGTCTCGCTAGCCCTTTCTAAGACCGCAAAACATAAATGCAGAGCACCTCCAAAGTTCAAGCAGCGACTAAACATTGTAATTTATGGTAGAAAAGATCCAGTCATGCTGCAGCCAACATTAACTATACACAATGCATGAGGATGACAATAGTGCTCTCAGGTCTGGCGCTTATTTGAGAAGGTGATGACTCAACATAAAAGGAAATGGATAGTCCCTTCGCAGAGGGAAGCAGGAGTTTGCAGACGTGCCAGGGGTCAGAGCTTAAATTAGAGATAAATATAATTTTGGGAGGTATACCCTTCCTGTCAACGTTACGACCAAGAGTTATCAACATCTTCCATGCTAAACACATTAGCGGCGGTTCCCAAGCGGTAAAAGTAAAGGTTTACTCCCCCTCCACCAACAAACACACTCCACGGCTAGCCGAATCCACGGGTACCATCCATACCAACAACATTCCTGGGGGAGTTTTGTTTAATTATTTGCAATTTTTGATTTTAGTACTGGGAATCCCTATTACCGCCCCTCTCGTGCAAGGACGAGTGAATAAACACTCATCATGAGAATAACCCTCTTAACATGGAAGATACTGACCACCCCATGTCGCTCCATGAGTGGTCCAGGCACACAAAACAAATGTTCATTTGAATTTTTAGAGGTGGCACATGCAAATTTACTTGGAATGGCAGGGTAATACCGCATATAGGTAGATACAGTGGACTCATATGGAATAACTTTGGTTTAAGGATTTTGACGCACAAGCAGTATTCCCGCTTAGTACAGGCGAAGGCTAGCAAATAGGTTGAGAAGCGGCCAGCTAGAGAGCGAAAACGGTCATGAACATGCATTATGAATAATAAACATTGAATACTAGCATGAGTAGGATATGGACACCATGAACATAAATATCGTGAAGGCTATGTTGGTTTTAATTCAACTACATGCATGAACATGTGCCAAGTCAAGCCACTTGAAACATTCAGAGGAGGATACCATATCATCATACTACATCATAACCATTTTAATGCATGTTGACATCCAAGATAAATCATTATCCACTCCTAGCTACTTAAGAATGGCATGAACAACTATAATCTCTAATTGTCATTGCAAACATGTTTGATCATAATATGCTGAATCATGGGTACTAGGTTAAACATATTTACAGAAACAAAAACAAGTTGAGTTCATACCCGCTTCTCTCTGCCACAGTCAATTCATCAAATATCGTCATTATTGCCTTTCACTTGCATGACCGAATGATATAGAAAATAATAATAGTGCAAGAGTGCAGTGGACTAAGCTGAAATCTGCAAACACTTCATTCAAGAGGAGAAGACAAAGTAACATGGGCTCTTTGTTAGATTAACAATGATGCATATGAGAGCCACTTAACATTTTCATTGTGGTCTTCTCCTTGGTACGACTCAAATAAAAGGAAAAGAATTTTAGAGTAACACATTGATTTTTTTTGAGTTTTTGGTTTTTCTTGCAGAAAGCAAATTAAAGAGGGAAAAACAAAAACGAGAAGACCTATTTACACGGGAGAGCTCCCAACAGGTAAAAGAAGAAATGAGAAATATTTTTGGGTTTTCTTTTGATACTACAATTAATTTAAACTAGAAAGAAAAGCCGAAAACAAGTAGGAAATATTTTTAGATTTTCTCAAAGGTTTTCAAACACGCGAGAAGAAAGCAAGAAAATAAATCTAGCATGGATAATACAATGAAAGAGTGTAGACATCGACAACTCGAATGAAATGTGTAAACATGAATATAATGTCGGTGGATATACGTACTCCCCCAAGCTTAGGCTTTTGGCCTAGCTTGGTAATCACCATCCACATCCTGGATAATAGTCTGAGTGATAGCCCACCGAGGTTCTTGGCGCAACTTCCTTAGCCCACCTAGCAGCTTCAACCTTCGCATTGTATGCGCGGGCCTCGCTTCAAGAACATAGTATCTTCCCCTACTATGAAAATCAAAGAGAGTAGGAACAGGCAAAGTAACAGGTACAATGGGATCTTTATTAAACCTCAAGTTGTAAGTATAGTTAGTGGTCGCGCCCTTAAGGAACCTATGACGTTTCATGGCCTCAAAGTCTAAGTACTGAGTAGGTGAAATGTGATCGTTTGGCCAAGGTGATACATTTAGCTTCTTAGCTACACGGGAGGCATAAATTCCTCCATAAAAATGACCACTAGCAGCGTTGTGCTGCAATCTCTGTGCAACAATTGCTCCAAGATTATAACGTTTATCTCCTGTTATAGTAGTGTGTATGAGACTCAAATCAGGAGCACACAGTGTGCTGCAATCTTGTTTGCCTACGATGCATTTGCCATTAAAGAGTGCAAAGTAGTGTATTGATGGGAAATGGATGCTCTGGTGATTTTTTCCTGGAGGTAGGAGATGACATGGGCTAAAGAAGTAAGTGAGGGGACCCACGTGGGGACCACAACCCACCATCTGATGGCGCGCCCTGGTGTCTTGTGGGCACCAGGTGCACCCCCCCTCTGATCTTATTTGTACCAGAAATTCAGAAATATTCAGAAAAAAATCGTATCAAATTTTCAGAACATTCCGAGAACTTTTATTTTTGTGTCATTTTTTATTGCACAGAGAAAAAAACAAGATAAACATGGCATTTTATTTTATTTGACTAAGAAGAATAAAAATAAGAGGTGGGATCAGAAGGTTGTGCCTACTAGGTTCATCAACTTCATACCTCTCAAAAATGATTCATTAATAAGGTTGATCAAGTCTTATTAACAACCACTTCCGATTAGCATGAAACCGAAGAACTTTCATAAAACACTAAGTTACCTCAATGGGGATATGCATATCCCCACAATAAGTATGTCATATTTCTTGTTGGCAGTAGGTAGAGGTAGTTGAAAACTTCCAATAGTGAGTGTCGGAGATTCTTCAATAACATTTATACCATTCACTTGGAATTGTTTCTTGGGAAAGTGCACCGTATGCTCATTACCATTGATATGAAAAGTGACTTTGCTTTTTTTGCAATCAATAACAGCCCCTGCAGTATTCAGAAAGGGTCTAACAAGGATAATCGACATGTTGTCGTCCTTGGGCATCTCAAGAATAACAAAGTCTGTTAAGATAGTAACATTTGCAACAACAACGGGCACATCCTCACAAATACCGATAGGTATGGCAATTTATTTTGTCAGCCATTTGCAATGATATTTCACTAGGTGTGAGTTTATTCAAATCAAGTGTTTTATATAGAGGGAAAGGCATAACACTAACACCAGCTCCCAAATCACAGAAAGCAGTTTTGACATAATTTCTTTTAATGGAGAAAGGTATAGTTGGTATTCCAGGATCTCCAAGTTTTTTAGGTACTCCATCCTTAAAAGAATAATTAGCAAGCATGGTGGAGATTTCAACTTCAGGTATCTTTCTTTTATTAGTGATGATGTCTTTCATGTATTTTGCATAAGGGGCCATCTTTAAGATATCAGTTAAGCGGGTACGCAAAAAGACTGGCCTAATCATTTCAGCAAAGCGTTCAAATTCTTCATCATCCTTTTTATTAGATGGTTTAGGTGGAAAAGGCATGGGTTTCTGAACCCATGGCTCTCTTTCTTTACCATGTTTCCTAGCCACAAAGTCTCTTTTATCATATCGTTTATTTTTAGGTTGTGGGTTATCAAGATCAATAGCAGGTTCTATTTCAACATCATTATCTGGTTCTTTATCATTGTTTGGTTGAGTATCTTCATGAACATCATCATTATAATTTTTATTATCACTAGGTGAATGTTCATTACCAGATTGAGTTTCAGCATCTGAAATAGAGACATCATTATTTTTAGGAGGTTTTTCTATCTTAGGTTAACTAGAGGTATGCAAAGCCCTATCATTTTTATTTTTCCTTTTCTTTTTAGAAGGACTAGGTGCATCAGTATTAATTCTCTGAGAGTCTTGTTCAATTCTTTTAGGATGACCTTCAGGATAAAGCGGTTCTTGGGTCATTCTACCTCCTCTAGTTACTACTCTAGCAGCAAAATCATTCATATTATTACTCATTTCATTAAGCAATTCTCTTTTAGATTTAGCAACTTGTTCTAACTGGGTTTGAACCATAGAGGCAAGTTTTCCAACAACTCTAACATCATTACTGATTCTAAATAACAAGTCACTCAAGCGAGCAATCATATCAGAATTATATTTCAATTGTTTCAGAATATTTGCATTGAAGTGATCTTGTTTCATAATGTAGTTATCAAACTCATATAAGCATTGACTAGGATGTTTATTGTAAGGGATATCACCTTCATCAAACTTTAATAAAGAATTTACCTCTACCACCTGTGGAGGTGGTGGTGTGTCAAGGCCATGTATTTCTTCAATAGCTGGTAAATTATTAACATCCTCAGCTTTAATACATTTTCCTTCATACACTTCTTTGCCTCTTGCAAATCTTCAGGACTGAGAAATAAGATACCCCTCTTCTTCGGAGTGGGTTTAAGTGGTGGTTCAGGGAGAGTCCAATCATCATAATTCTTTAATATATTATTCAATAGTTCCTCAGATTGTTCAACAGTTCGTTCCCTGAAAACACAACCAGCACAACTATCTAGGAAGTCCCTAGAAGCATCAGTTAGTCCATTATAGAAGATATCAAGTATTTCATTTTCCTTAAGAGGGTGATCACGCAAAGCATTAAGCAATTGGAGAAGCCTCCTCCAAGCTTGTGGGAGACTCTCTTCTTCAATTTGCACAAAGTTAAATATTTCCTGTAAGGCAGCTTGTTTCTTATGAGCAGGAAAATATTTTTCAGAGAAGTATTAAATCATATCCTGGGGACTACGCACACAACCAGGAGCAAGAGTAGTTTACCATATCTTAGCATCACCCTTTAATGAGAACGGAAATAATTTGAGAATATAGTAGTAGCGAATCTTCTCACCATGAGCAAAAAGGGTGGCTATATCATTCAGCTTAGTAAGATGTGACACTACAGTTTCAGTTTCAGAGCCATGGAAAGGATCAGATTCAACCAAAGTAATTAACTCTGGGTCGACAGAGAATTCATAATCCTTATCCGTAACAAAGATAGGTGAAGTAGCAAACTTAGGATCACATTTCATTCTAGCATTCAACGTCTTTTCCTTATACTTGCATAATAATTTCTTAAGATCTTCTCTATCCTTACAAGAAAGGATTTCTCTAGCTATTTCTCCATCCATAACATAACTTTCAGGTATCTTAGGCATTTCAAATCTTGGAGAGCTAGGTCTAATAGGTGTTTGATAGTTCTCAGTTTCAAAGACTTCATCGGTTTCAGTAATTTCATTCTCTTTAGCTCTAGCAATTTGTTCATCAAGAAATTCACCTAGTGGCACATTATCATCAAGCATGGTACTAGCATCATCATAAGTTCATAGCATAAGTAGCATCATCAATAACTTGCGACATATTAGGATTAATAGCATGTGGTGGTGTTGCAAGCTTACTCATAACCGAAGGCGAATCAAGTACAGAGCTAGATGGCAATTCCTTACCTCCCCTCCTCTTAGAGGGAAAAATCTTGGTTCTTGTATCCTTCAGATTCTTCATAGTGATCAATTGATATAAATCCCAAGTGAATCAACAAATATAGCTATGCTCTCCGGCAACGGCACCAGAAAAAGGTCTTGATAACCCACAAATATAGGGGATCGCAACAGTTTTCGAGGGTAGAGTATTCAACCCAAATTTATAGATTCGACACAAGGGGAGCCAAAGAATATTTGCGAGTATTAGCAGCTGACTTGTCCATTCAACCACACATGGAGATTAAATATCTGCAACAGAGTAATCAGTAGCACAATAGTATGATAGTTTTGATAGCAGTAGTAGCAGTAACAGTAACGGTAACAGTGATAGCAATGGTTTTGTAGCAGTTGGAAAAGTAGCTATTGCAATAGTAAGTTAGCAGGAACAATATGTGGAAAACTCATACGCACTGGATCGGTGAATTCGTTGGATAATCTTCATCATGTAATAGTCATATCCTAGGGCGACACAGAACTAGCTCCAGTTCATAAATGTAATGTAGGCATGTATTCCGTAAATAGTCATACGTGCTTATGGAAAAGAACTTGCATGACATCTTTTGTCCTACCCTCCCGTGGCAGCGGGGTCCATAAGGAAACTAAGGGATATTAAGGCCTCCTTTTAATAGAGAACTGGAACAAAGCATTAACACATAGTGAATACATGAACTCCTCAAACTACGGTCATCACCGGAAAGTATCCCGACTATTGTCACTCCGGGGTTTACGGATCATAACACATAGCAGGTGCATATGACTAGCAAGATCGGATCAAGAACATAGATATAATGGTGATAACATAAATGGTTCAGATCTGAAATCATGGCACTCGGGCCCTAGTGACAAGCATTAAGCATGGCAAAGTCATAGGAACATCAATCTCAGAACATAGTGGATACTAGGGATCAAGCCCTAACAGAACTAACTCAATTACATGATGAATCTCATCCAACTCCTCACCGACCAGGAAGCCTACGAAGGAATTACTCACTCCCGGTGAGGAGCATCATGGAATTGGCGATGGAGCAGGGTTGATGATGACGAAGACCGAAGATTCCCCTCTCCGGAGCCCCAAACGGGCTCCAGATCAAGCCTCCCGATGAAGAACGGGAGGTGGCGGCGGCTCCATATCGTAAAACGCGTTGAAACTTTCTCTCCTATTTTTTTCTCCGAAAATAGGATTTTATAGCGCGGGAATTAGGGTCAGTGGGGCCACGAGGTGGGCACAACCCACTAGGGCACGCCTGGAGGGGGTGGCGCGCCTTGGTGTATCGTGCCCATCCAGGGCACCCACTCCGGTGGTTCTTGGCTCCAGTAATTTTTATTTATTGTAAAATAAATCTCCAAAAAGTTTCGTCCGGTTCTGAGAACTTTTATTTCTGCACAAAAACAACACCATGGTAATTTTTCTGAAAACAGCGTCAGTCCGGGTTAGTTTCATTCAAATCATGCAAACTAGAGTCCAATACAAGAGCAAAATCCTTAGGAAAATTAGATACGACGGAGATGTATCAACTCCCCCAAGCTTAACCCATTGCTTGTCCTCAAGCAATTCAATTGACAAACCGAAAGTGATAAAGAAAAACTTTTATGAACTCTTTTGTTCTTGTTTACATATGTATGCTTAAGTAGCACCCAGGTTTTCAGCAAAGATTATGACTAACCATGTCGGCAATAACTCCTAAAAATTATATTAACTCATATCAATGTCATAAGAAACTAGCGAGAAATAATAAAATATCTCAAGCGCTAACACTTTGTCAAAACGGTCATGATATAATATGACAATAGTGGTATCTCGCTAGCCCTTTCTAAGACCGCAAAACATAAATGCAGAGCACCTCCAAAGTGCAAGCAGCGACTAAACATTGTAATTTATTGTAGAAAAGATCCAGTCATGCTGCATCCAACATTAACTATACACAATGCATGAGGATGACAATAGTGCTCTCAGGTCTGGCGCTTATTTGAGAAGGTGATGACTCAACATAAAAGGAAATAGATAGTCCCTTCGCAGAGGGAAGCGGGAGTTTGTAGACGTACCAGGGCTCAGAGCTTAAATCAGAGATACATATAATTTTGGGAGGTATACCCTTCCTGTCAACGTTACGACCAAGAGTTATCAACATCTTCCATGCTAAACACATTAGCGGTGGTTCCCAAGCGGTAAAAGTAAAGGTTTACTCCCCCTCCACCAACAAACACACTCCACGGCTAGCCGAATCCACGGGTACCGTCCATACCAACAACATTCCTGGGGCAGTTTTGTTTAATTATTTGCAATTTTTGATTTCAGGACTGGGAATCCCTATTACCGCCCCTCTCGTGCAAGGACGAGTGAATAAACACTCATCATGAGAATGACCCTCTTAACATGGAAGATACTGAAAACCCCATGTCGCTCCATGAGCGGTCCAGGCAGACAAAACAGATGTTCATTTGAATTTTTAGAGGTGGCCCATGCAAATTTACTTGGAACGGCAGGGTAATACCGCATATAGGTAGATATAGTGGACTCATCTGGAATAACTTTGGTTTAAGCATTTTGACGCACAAGCAGTATTCCCGCTTAGTACAGGCGAAGGCTAGCAAATAGGTTGAGAAGCGGCCAGCTAGAGAGCAAAAACGGTCATGAACATGCATTATGAATAATAAACATTGAATACTAGCATGAGTAGGATATGGACACCATGAACATAAATATCGTGAAGGCTATGTTGGTTTTAATTCAACTACATGCATGAACATGTGCCAAGTCAAGCCACTTGAAACATTCAGAGGAGGATACCATATCATCATACTACATCATAACCATTTTAATGCATGTTGACATCCAAGATAAATCATTATCCACTCCTAGCTACTTAAGAATGGCATGAACAACTATAATCTCTAATTGTCATTGCAAACATGTTTGATCATAATATGCTGAATCATGGGTACTAGGTTAAACATATTTACAGAAACAAAAACAAGTTGAGTTCATACCCGCTTCTCTCTGCCACAGTCAATTCATCAAATATCGTCATTATTGCCTTTCACTTGCATGACCGAATGATATAGAAAATAATAATAGTGCAAGAGTGTCGTGGACTAAGCTGAAATCTGCAAACACTTTATTCAAGAGGAGAAGACAAAGTAACATGGGCTCTTTGTTAGATTAACAATGATGCATATGAGAGCCACTCAACATTTTCATTGTGGTCTTCTCCTTGGTACGACTCAAATAAAAGGAAAAGAATTTTAGAGAAACACATTGATTTTTTTTTTGAGTTTTTGGTTTTTCTTGAAGAAAGCGAATTAAAGAGGGAAAAACAAAAACGAGAAGAACTATTTACACGGGAGAGCTCCCAACAGGTAAAAGAAGAAACGAGAAATATTTTTGGGTTTTCTTTTGATACTACAATTAATTTAAACTAGAAAGAAAAGCCAAAAACAAGTAGGAAATATTTTTAGATTTTCTCAAAGGTTTTCAAACACGCGAGAAGAAAGCAAGAAAATAAATCTAGCATGGATAATACAATGAAAGAGTGTAGACATCGACAACTCGAATGAAATGTGTAAACATGAATATAATGTCGGTGGATATACGTACTCCCCCAAGCTTAGGCTTTTGGCCTAGCTTGGTAATCACCATCCATGTCCTGGATAATAGTCTGAGTGATAGCCCATCGAGGTTCTTGGCGCAACTTCCTCAGCCCACCTGGCAGCTTCAACCTCCGCATTGTACGCGCGGGCTCGCTCTCAAGAACATAGTATTTTCCCCTACTGTGAAAATCCAAGAGAGTAGGAGCAGGCAAACTAACAGGTACAATGGGATCTTTATTAAACCTCAAGTTGTAAGTATAGTTAGTGGTTGCGCCCTTAAGGAACCTATGACGTTTCATGGCCTCAAAGTCTAAGTACTGAGTAGGTAAAATGTGATCGTTAGGCCAAGGTGATACATTTAGCTTCTTAGCTACACGGGAGGCATAAATTCCTCCATAAAAATGACCACTAGCAGCGTTGTGCTGCAATCTCCGTGCAACAATTGCTCCAAGATTATAACATTTATCTCCTATTATAGTAGTGTGTATGAGACTCAAAGCAGGAGCACACAGTGTGCTGCAATCTTGTTTGCCTACGATGCATTTGCCATTAAAGAGTGCAAAGTAGTGTATTGATGGGAAATGGATGCTTTTTATTCTACCTTGTGTCACTCCTCTATCTTCACCGTAAGAAAGATTAATCAAAAATGACTCATACTCAGATGTTGGTGGTTCATCTAGCGAACCCCAATATGGAATTTTGCACGCTCCACGGAACAATTCTAAAGGCATCGTAAAGGGACTGTCATAAAGGTTAAATGAAACTCTAGAATCACGAGGAAAAGATTTGAATTTCTTGTTGAATGTTTTTGTGAGTTCGAGATGTTGAATGCACTTATCTGCGATGAAGGGAGCGAGTTCTGCATTGTGGATAAATTGCTCGAATTCCTCCTTGATACCCGCACCTTCCATGAATTTGTTGCATGGCCATAAACATGATTTGGTAGCGGCATCTCGCATCGAGTTTTCACTTGGTTCAACATAAGATTGTCGGACCGAGCTTCCACTTGATGAGGCCCCCGAAGACCTCCTCCTCGAAGAACTCCTAAAGAATTGCATTTTTATTTAAGAACATCTTTCTGACAAAAATTGGGACACAAAATTTTGTTAACAAAACTTCGTAAGATTGATAGCAACTACTCCTAAGGATGCATAGAGGCCATATTAAGCATTCAAACTACTTAGAACTCTAAGAATTCAACATGCAAGCCCATCTACAGCAGCACCAAGAGTAGCTAATTATTCTAAAAATAGCCCAATAAATCAAAAACTAATTGGAGCAATGGGGTAGTCACATACCAAGTAGCAATCCCCCGAAATCCGTGGGTTTGAGAGCAAGAACACGGGAATGAGAGCTATGGTGATTTTTTTTCCTGGAGGTAGGAGATGACATGGGCTAAAGAAGTAAGTGAGGGGACCCACGTGGGGACAACAACCCACCATCTGCTGGCGCGCCCTGGTGTCTTGTGGGCACCAGGTGCACCCCCCCCCCCTCTGATCTTATTTGTACCAGAAATTCAGAAATATTCAGAAAAAAATCGTATCAAATTTTCAAAACATTCCGAGAACTTTTATTTTTGGGTCATTTTTTATTGCATGGAGAAAAAAAAAAGATAAACATGGCATTTTATTTTATTTGACTAAGAAGAATAAAAAAACAAGAGGTGGGATCAGAAGGTTGTGCCTACTAGGTTCATCAACTTCATACCTCTCAAAAATGATTCATTAATAAGGTTGATCAAGTCTTATTAACAACCACTTCCGATTAGCATGAAACTGAAGAACTTTCGTAAAACACTAAGTTACCTCAATGGGGATATGCATATCCCCAACAATAAGTATGTCATATTTCTTTTTGGCAGTAGGTAGAGGTAGTTGAAAACTTCCAATAGTGAGTGTCAGAGATTCTTCAATAACATTTATACCATTCACTTGGAATTGTTTCTTCGGAAAGTGCACCGTATGCTCATTACCATTGATATGAAAAGTGACTTTGCTTTTATTGCAATCAATAATAGCCCTTGCAGTATTCAGAAAGGGTCTACCAAGGATAATCGACATGTTGTCGTCCTTGGGCATCTCAAGAATAACAAAGTCTGTTAAGATAGTAACATTTGCAACAACAACGGGCACATCCTCACAAATACCGATAGGTATGGCAGTTGATTTGTCAGCCATTTGCAATGATATTTCAGTAGGTGTGAGATTATTCAAATCAAGTCTTTTATATAAAGGGAAAGGCATAACACTAACACCAGCTCCCAAATCACATAAAGCAGTTTTGACATAATTTCTTTTGATGGAGCAAGGTATAGTTGGTATTCCAGGATCTCCAAGTTTTTTAGGTACTCCATCCTTAAAAGAATAATTAGCAAGCATGGTGGAGATTTCAACTTCAGGTATCTTTCTTTTATTAGTGATGATGTCTTTCATGTATTTTGCATAAGGGGGCATCTTTAAGATATCAGTTAAGCGGTACGCAAAAAGACTGGCCTAATCATTTCAGCAAAGCGTTCAAATTCTTCATCATCCTTTTTCTTAGATGGTTTAGGTGGAAAAGGCATGGGTTTCTGAACCCATGCCTCTCTTTCTTTACCATGTTTCCTAGCCACAAAGTCTCTTTTATCATATCATTTATTTTTAGGTTGTGGGTTATCAAGATCAATAACAGGTTCTATTTCAACATCATTATCTGGTTCTTTATCATTGTTTGGTTGAGTATCTTCATGAACATCATTATTATTATTTTCATTATGACTAGGTGAATGTTCATTACCAGATTGAGTTTCAGCATCTGAAATAGAGACATCATTGTTTTTAGGAGGTTTTTCTATCTCAGGTTCACTAGAGGTATGCAAAGTCCTATCATTTTTCTTTTTCCTTTTCTTTTTAGAAGGACTAGGTGCATCAGTATTAATTCTCTGAGAGTCTTGTTCAATTCTTTTAGGATGACCTTTAGGATAAAGAAGTTCTTGGTTCATTCTACCTCCTCTAGTTACTACTCTAGCAGCAAAATCATTCATATTATTACTCATTTCATTAAGCAATTCTCTTTGAGATTTAGCAACTTGTTCTAACTGGGTTTGAACCATAGAGGCATTTTTTCAACACCTCTAACATCATTACTGATTCTAAATAACAAGTCACTCAAGCGAGCAATCATATCAGAATTATATTTCAATTGTTTCAGAATATTTGCATTGAAGTGATCTTGTTTCATAATGTAGTTATAAAACTCATATAAGCATTGACTAGGATGTTTATTGTAAGGGATATCACCTTCATAAAACTTTAATAAAGAATTTACCTCTACCACCTGTGGAGGTGGTGGTGTGTCAAGGCCATGTATTTCTTCAATAGCTGGTAAATTATTAACATCCTCAGCTTTAATACATTTTTCCTTCATACACTTCTTTGCCTCTTGCATATCTTCAGGACTGAGAAATAAGATACCCCTCTTCTTCGGAGTGGGTTTAAGTGGTTGTTCTGGGAGAGTCCAATTATCATAATTCTTTAATATATTGTTCAATAGTTCCTCAGCTTGTTCAACAGTTCGTTCCCTGAAAACACAACCAACACAACTATCTAGGAAGTCCCTAGAAGCATCAGTTAGTCCATTATAGAAGATATCAAGTATTTAATTTTTCTTAAGAGGGTGATCACGCAAAGCATTAAGCAATTGGAGAAGCCTCCCCCAAGCTTGTGGGAGACTCTCTTCTTTAATTTGCACAAAGTTAAATATTTCCTGTAAGGCAGCTTGTTTCTTATGAGCAGGAAAATATTTTTCAGAGAAGTAGTAAATCATATCCTGGGGACTACGCACACAACCAGGAGCAATAGTATTGTACCATATCTTAGCATCACCCTTTAATGAGAACGGAAATAATTTGAGAATATAGTAGTAGCGAATCTTCTCACCATGAGCAAAAAGGGTGGCTATATCATTCAGCTTAGTAAGATGTGCCACTACAGTTTCAGTTTCATAGCCATGGAAAGGATCAGATTCAACCAAAGTAATTAACTTTGGGTCGACAGAGAATTCATAATCCTTATCCGTAACAAAGATAGGTGAAGTAGCAAACTTAGGATCACATTTCATTCTAGCATTCAAAGTCTTTTCCTTATACTTGCATAATAATTTCTTAAGATCTTCTCTATCCTTGCAAGAAAGGATTTCTCTAGCTATTTCTCCATCCATAACATAACCTTCGAGTATCTTAGGCATTTCAAATCTTGGAGAGCTAGGTCTAATAGGTGTTTCATAGTTCTCAGTTTCAAAGACTTCATCAGTTTCAGTAATTTCATTCTCTTTAGCTCTAGCAATTTGTTCATCAAGAAATTCACCTAGTGGCACATTATCATCAAGCATGGTACTAGCATCATCATAAGTTCATAGCAGAAGTAGCATCATCAGTAACTTGCGACATATTAGGATTAATAGCATGTGGTGGTGTTGCAAGCTTACTCATAACCGAAGGTGAATCAAGTACAGAGCTAGATGGCAATTCCTTACCTCCCCTCGCTTTAGGGGTAAAAATCTTGGTTCTTGTATCCTTCAGATTCTTCATTGTGATCAATTGATATAAATCCCAAGTGACTCAACAAATATAGCTATGCTCCCCGGCAACGGCACCAGCAAAAGGTCTTGATAACCCACAAATATAGGGGATCACAACAGTTTTTGAGGGTAGAGTATTCAACCCAAATTTATAGATTCGACACAAGGGGAGCCAAAGAATATTTGCGAGTATTAGCAGCTGAGTTGTCAACTCAACCACACCTGGAGATTAAATTGCTACAGCAGAGTAATCAGTAGCACAGTAGTATGATAGTTTTGATAGCAGTAGTAGCAGTAACAGTAACGGTAACAGTGATAGCAATGGAACAGTAGCAGAAGCAATAGTAACTTAGCAAGAACAATATGTGGAAAACTCGTAGGCACAGATCGGTGAACTCGTTGGATAATATTCATCATGTAACAGTCATAACCTAGGGCGACACAGAACTAGCTCCAGTTCATAAATGTAATGTAGGCATGTATTCTGTAAATAGTCATACGTGCTTATGGAAAAGAACTTGCATGACATCTTTTGTCCTACCCTCTCGTGGCAGCGGGGTCCATAAGGAAACTAAGGGATATTAAGGCCTCCTTTTAATAGAGAACCGGAACAAAGCATTAACACATAGTGAATACATGAACTCATCAAGCTACGGTCATCACCGGAAAGTATCCCGACTATTGTCACTCCGGGGTTTACGGATCATAACACATAGCAGGTGCATATGACTAGCAAGATCGTATCAAGAACATAGATATAATGGTGATAACATTAACGGTTCAGATCTTAAATCATGGCACTCGGGCCCTAGTGACAAGCATTAAGCATGGCAAAGTCATGGCAACATCAATCTCAGAACATAGTGGATACTAGGGATCAAGCCCTAATAAAACTAACTCGATTACATGATGAATCTCATCCAACTCCTCACCGACCAGCAAGCCTACGAAGGAATTACTCACTCTCGGTGGGGAGCATCATGGAATTGGCGATGGAGAAGGGTTGATGATGACGAAGACCGAAGATTCCCCTCTCCGGAGCCCCAAACGGGCTCCAGATCTGGCCTCCCGGTGAAGAACAGTTGGTGGCGGCGGCTCCGTATCATAAAACGCGATGAAACTTTCTCTCCTATTTTTTCCTCCGAAAATAGGATTTTATAGCGCTGGAATTAGGGTCAGTGGGGCCACGAGGTGGGCACAACCCACCAGGGCGGGCCTGGAGGGGGTGGCGCGCCCTGGTGTATCGTGCCCAACCAGGGCACCCCCTCCGGTGGTTCTTGGCTCCAGTAATTTTTATTTATTGTAAAATAAATCTCCAAAAAGTTTCGTCCAATTCCGAGAACTTTTATTTCTGCACAAAAACAAGACCATGGTAGTTCTGCTGAAAACAGCGTCAGTATGGGTTACTTTCATTCAAATCATGTAAATTAGAGTCCAAAACAAGAGCAAAAGCATTAGGAAAAGTAGATACGATGGAGACATATCAATGTGCCAAGTAAAGCCTTTGGGATAGTATGGATACTTGTTGATTTGATTCTGTGCAAAAACAGAAACTCTTGCCTCCAGTAAAGAATTTCTCTGATTTTACTGGAGCGTCAAAAATACTAAATTTTTTACAAAGTATTTATATGCAAATTCTGTAAGTTATCCTAATTTTTCAGAATTGTTAGAGACAGGGAAGTATGGCTATACTACAGATCTTCACAGACTGTTCTGTTTTTGACAGATTCTGTTTTGCATGCATAGTTTGCTTGTTTTAGTGTTCCCATAGCTTATATTCAGTGATATAAATTATGTGAATGGTAGAGTACAGTAGGTATTATGTGAAAACAATTATGAATCTTGTCTTGACAGTACCTAAGTGCATGATCTTTGTTTATTATACTAACCAATCTCACGAAGTTCCGTTAAGTTTTGTGTGATTGAAATTTACAAGTTTTGGGTGAGACACCGATATGAGAAGAATAAGGAGTGAAAAGAACCTAAGTTTGGGGATGCCCAAGGCACCCCCAAGGTAATATCCAAGGAAGAGTCAAGCGTCTAAGCTTGGGGATGCCCCGGAAAGCATCCCCTCTTTCCTCTTCAACATTATCGGGAAACCATGATATAAAAGGAATTAAGGAGACACAAAAGCTCAAGCTTGGGGATGCCCAAGGCATCCCAACATAATATTTCAAGAAGTCACAAGCATCTAAGCTTGGGGATGCCCCGGTAGGCATCTCACCTTTCTTCATCAACAATTATCGGTTAGTAGCGGTTGAGCCTAAGTTTTTGCTTCTTCACATGATGTGTGCTATTCTTGGAATGTCATTTTATTTTGTTTTGCTTGCTGTTTTAATAAAATACTTAGATCTGAAAGCTTTTAGATGAGAGAGAGTTCTAAAATGGCTACCCATTTACTTAACTACTCGCTTGATCTTCACTTATATCTTTTTGGAGTAGCTTGTCATTTACTCTTGTGCTTCACTTATATCCCATGAGTAAATTGTTGAATGAATTGAATACCATGAAGTTGAAATTATATGTTCATATCATGCCTAGTAGTAGCTTCACTTGGGTTTAGAAATTGAAATCTTTTGAATCTTGACAATCACAATATTGGTCATACAAGCAATTCGTGAATGATTGGTATAAGGAAGAGAACTTTCACATACAAATATATTATCTTGGACATCTTCTATGATTGTGAATACCCACTAGTTATTTTCAAACTTTAGCAAATTAGTTGAAGTTGTACAAGGAAGACAACGTAATGAGTTATGGTTGTGTATATTTGCATAGAAGTTATATTGTTATAGATCCTCCAGCACGTGGTGTTTGCTTAGAATCTTTTGCTAGCCAAAAATTCGTACTAAGTAGAGATACTACTTGTGCATCCAAAAACCCTTAAATCCAGTTTCTTGCCATGAGTGTCCACCATACCTACCTATGGATTGAATAAGATCCTTCAAGTAAGTTGTCATCGGTGCAAAAAGGCAATAAAAATTGCTTCTAAATGTGTTTGATTATTTAGTGTAAGAGAAAATTGAGCGTTGTACGAACTTGTGATGGCAAAGTAATAAAAGCGATGGACTGCATAATAAAGGTTGCTATCATAAGGGGCAATATAACGTGACGTTCTTTTGCATTAAGGGCTTGTGCATACAAAACCAAAAAGCGCATGACAACCTCTGCTTCCCTCTGCGAAGGGCCTATCTTTTACCTTTCAGTATTTACTTTTATGCAAGAGTCAATAGTATGCATTCTCATTTCAACCTCAATTATTCTCTAGTTGGCAAGCATCATGTGGTGGGGAAAGATCTAGGCACATATGGTCAGTCAAATATATTTGATCATGACTTATTATTGTTGACAATTATCTCTATGATAAATGAGTTGGGAGGCGAAACATTAAGCCCCTATCTTTCTCTGTGTTCGATGGATGCCATTTTTTCTAAAAATATGCTTTGAGTACTAGCAATCATAGAAGACTATATGATGATTGAGTATGTGGAGCTCTTACTTAGACTTTGTTGAGAATAAGTTGAACTGCAATTGTTTGGTGACTAAGAACATAGGTTGTTAAGTTTCAAGAGAATTCATTGTTTGAACCATAACATGTGAATTGGTTTCTACTTTATCATGATGAGTTTTATGAGAAAGAATTGCTATTATGATGCTAGGAAAAGTGGTTGAAATTATCATTGATCAAACTTATGCATTATGCTAGCATTCACACTTAATAAATTATTTCTTTTATCATTTACCTACTCGAGGACGAGTAGGAATTAAGCTTGGGGATGCTGATACGTCTCCAACGTATCTATAATTTATGAAGTATTCGTGCCATATTTTCAACAATTTTATATGGTTTTGGAATGATTTGCATGGAACTAACCCGGACTGACGCTGTTTTCAGCAGAACTACTGTGGTGTTGTTTTTTGTGCAGAAATAAAAGTTCTCCAAATGCAATGAAACTTTTTGATGATTTTTTTGGAACAAAAGAGGCACTAGAAGCTTCATGGGAGGGCCAGAAGAGCCACGAGGTGGCCACAACCCACCAGGGCGCGCCAGCCCCCTCTGGCGCGCCCTGGTGTCTTGTGGGCCCCTCGTGGCCCATCTTCGCATGAAACCGACGCCCAAAAATCCTATACATTCAGAAACCCCCAGAAATAACCCTATATGAGAAGTTCCGCCGCCGCAACTCTCTGTATCGACGAAAAACCAATATGGAGGCATTCCAGTACCCTGCCGGAGAGGGTAGATCATCTCCGGTGGCCATCTTCATCATCCCGGCAGAGGCCATGACGAGGAGGGAGTAGTCCACCCTCGGGGCTGAGGGTATGTACCAGTAGCTATGTGTTCAATCTCCCTCTCTCGGGTTCTTGAGATGTCACGATCTTGATGTATCACGGGCTTTGTTAATATAGTCGGATCATATGATGTTATTCCCTTGCTATAATGTTGTGATGAATTGAATCTTTCCCTTTGAGATGTAGTTATGTCGGATTGAATATTTTGGTTGAGAACACTTGATGTACGTCTTGTGTGGGACCCCCGTAGTGACATTGGGGTATTCTATTGATTCACTTGATATATGTTGAGGCATCAACTTGCGGATTCTGGTGACCTAGGGGATCTATGCATAGGAGTTGATTGCACGTTTTCATACCATGTTTTCCGATAGAAATTTTGGGGCACTCTTTGAGGTTCTTTGTGTTGGATTGAGTATTATGAATCCGAAATTGTTTGATGCGTATCGTATAATTAACTCATGGATACTTGTGGTGACATTGCAGTATCTAGGTGACATTAGAGTTGGTTGATGCGTATCATATGGTGTTATTTTATTACGAACTCTAGATAGATTGATCGGAAAGGATACCTTGGTGTTATTTTAGTATGAACTCTTGGATAGATCGATCGGAAAGGATAACTTTAAGGTGGTTTCATACCCTACAAACAATTTCTTCTTATGTTCTCCGCTAGATAAGAACTTTGGAGTGATTCTTCGTTGCACGTTGAGGGATGGTTATGCAATCCAATTATATTAGCATTTTTGAGAGATTGCACTAGCGAAAGTACGAACCCTAGGCCTTGTTTCCAAGCATTAATATACCGTTTTGCTCGCTGTTTTACACTTGTTACCTTGCTGTTTTTATATTTTCAGATTACAAAAACCTTTATCTACCATCCATATTGCACTTGTATCACCATCTCTTCGCCGAACTAGTGCACCTATACAATTTGCCATTGTATTGGGTGTGTTGGGGACACAAGAGATTTCTTGTATTTGATTGCAGGGTTGTTTGGGAGAGACCATCTTCATCCTACACCTCCCACGGATTAATAAACCTTAGGTCATCCACTTGAGGGAAAATTGCTACTGTCCTACAAAACTATGCGCTTGGAGGCCCAACAAGAGTCTACAAGAATAAAGTTGCGTAGTAGACATCACACCACTAGTGGAATCATGGCATCTCACATTGTGTGAGGGCGTGAGGAGAATATGGTGGCCTTAGTGGCATCTTGGGGAGCATTGTGCCTCCACACCGCTCCAACGGAGATGTACTTCCACTCAAAGGGAAGGAAATTCGGCAACACATCCTCGTCTCCACTGGTTCCACTTGTGGTTGCTTATTACCTTTACTTTGTGCAAGCTTTACTTGTGTTGTATCCTTTGCTTGCTATTGTTGTTATAGTTGTTAGCATCAAATAGGTTGCTCATAGTTGCATATCTAGACAACCTATTTGTTGCTAAACCTAATTTTTTAAAAATTGGTAGTTGCCTTTTCACCCCCCCCCCCCCCCTCTAGTCAACCATATCGATCCTTTCAATTGGTATCAGAGCTACGTCTCTTTGTTAAGGGTTTCACCACCCGAAGACTATGGTTAACGATGGGGATCGGGTTGTGGAATTACCCGAGGCCAAGGGCGTGAGCACGGTCTCTCGAGAGGATTTAAATGAGGCAATGGCCTCACTTGAATCTTTTATGACGACCGAGGTCAAATCCTTGTTTAAAGAATTCCTTGATGGTCTCAAGCTTTCTACCGATCCGTTGCTAGTGGCTAAAACCACTAACTCAGAGTCGGATGCCAACTCCGGAAGGGAGGGGGCTAGTAGTGATAAGGACAAGGTGCCTCAAGGAATGAACGGGTCGGGAACCTTTGCCTCGGTTCCTCCTCCCATGGTCTATGGAGGACCGGTTCATACACCTCATATTAACAACCTAGGCCCTCCTCTTAAACTTGTGAAAATCGATTTTGCTAATTGGGTTTTTCGTATCAAGTCTCATTTGAATCACACCTCAACTCAACTTTGGAGAATCATTGAGCAAGGATACTACCCGCATAATCCAAACAACCTCACCCCAAGAGAGGAGGCCGACAATCAACTCAATCACTCTGCCTTGTTCATCCTTCAATCTATGGTGCCTCCAGAAGAGCTTGCACACTTGCGTCCCTTCACTCGTGTTAAAGATTTTTGGGAACACATTGTTTCATTGTACAAGGGAAGCTCAAGCATTCAACGGTCTGACTTTGAGGTGGTTCTCGATGAGGCCAATGAGTTTGTGATGAATGAAGATGAGGACCCTCGTGAGCTCTACCGGAGATTGACAACTCTCGCAATATCCCTTCAAGATCATGGGAGCAAGGATATGGATGACAATTCGATCAAGCATAAGTTTCTCAAGGCCATCATGCCATTCAACAAGGCCATGTCCTCTGTTATCCGTCAAAGACCGGACTTCCACTCCTTGTCCTCGATTGATGTGTTGGATGAATTCATTGCAATGAACATCTTGAACAATACCGCCGACAATTCTCTAGCTCGTGTTCAACGGTCAAAGAAGTCTTCACCCAACCTTGCTTTGAAGGCCAAGGATTTCGAAAGAAGAAGAAGATGAAGAAGAGGAGAGTTGCCCCGAAGACACCAAATATGCATACCACGAGCACATGGCTCTTGCATCTAGGCAATTTTGGGGCAACAAGAGAAACTCAACGCCAAACTTCTCCAAGAACAACTCAAGTGGCTCCAAAGGCAAGCAACGTGTGAGAACTTGTTACAATTGTGGCAATGTGAGTCACTTTGTGGTGGATTGCCCATATGAGAAGAGGGAAGACAATGGTGGCAAGCTCATTCGTAGAGACAAAGCCAAGTCCTTCCCCAACAAGAACAAATTCACCAAGAAGGCACCTCACAAGGTGTTGATGTCTCAAGAAGAGTATGCCTCCGATGATGATGAAGATGATGAAGGTACAAGTGGTGAAGGGATGGCAAAGGCTACGGTGGCAATTGCTTCCTCTACCCCAACCAAGGTGTCTCTCTTCGACTCCCCCAACAAGAACCGCATCGCCAAATGCCTTATGGCCAAAGGTATCAACACAGTAACCTCCAACATCAAAACTTCCATTACCACTAGTTCTCCCGCATTGGAACATGTGGAGGAACATGAGGAGGTGAATGTTGATGAGAATGAGTTCGACAAGTTCATGGCCAAACTCAAGGGTAAGACCAAGAAGCACTTTGTTTCTCTCTTGGAACAACTTGGTGAAGCTAGTGATCTCACTGAATCTCATGAGGAAACCATATCCAATTTGGAGGGGCATAGTCGTGACTATGCCGACGAGATAGCGGATCTTTCTATTGATCTTGAGAAAGAGCGAGATCATCATTTGGCTCTTTAAGAGCCACACAACGACGATCTTGCTAAATTATGAAAAGATTATGATCATGCTATTGTTCTTACTCGTGTGCTCAAATCCGAAAAGGTTACACTTGGGGTTGACCATGATAGACTCAAAGAGGAGTTTGGCACACTCGACGAAGCTCACAAGGCTTTGAAGAGTGCACATGCCTCTCTTAAGGAGTCTCATGATCAACTCCAAGTAAAACTTACTAAGGAAATAGCCACATGTCCTCCTTTTGTGTTAATTGATAATGCCAATGCTACTAACCCTTGTTGTGAGCATGCGCACCTTGTGGAGGAAAATGCTAAGTTGAAAGAGCAACTTGAGAAAGGCCTTGTGACATGTATCCAAGGTGAGAAGAATCTCAATGACCTTTTGAGCAATCAAATGGAAGTTGTAGCTAAAGAAGGGATTGGGTTTGCACCCAAGTCTTAGAAGAAGAAGAAGTTGAAGACCAAACAACCTCTCTTGCTCAAGCAAACCTTTGTCAAAGCGGGGAAGGTTACTCATGAGAAGAAGAAGGACAACATAGTGGGTGGTGATGCCAAGAAGGGCAAGACCACCCATTCCAACAATGCCGGCGATTTTAATCCCTCTTATGTTTTATGTCATGCTAGTGATGGGCATGTTTATGCCAAATATGTTGGTTCTTATTATGAGTACATTGAATGGTCTATTTGGGTTCCTAAGACCCTTGTTACTAACATGAAAGGACCCATTAAACAATGGGTACCCAAATCCAAGCATTGATCTATTGTAGGAGTTTGCTTCCATGGGAGTGTCATGGTTGCTTGATAGTGGAGCAACAAATCATATGACCAGAAGCAAGGACTTGGTGGTGGACGTTTGAACCGATACATCCTTGGTCACTCAAGTCTCCTATGGTGACGACACAATTTCAAAGGTATTGGGTCTTGGCAAGATGGTTATCTCTCCGGACTTAACCATTGAGAGAGTCATGCTTGTTGAGACCCTTGCATACAATTTACTTTCCGTTCGTCAACTTGCACTCATGGGTTTTAGTACTTTCTTTGGTATTGATTCCGTGGCCATTTTGCGGAGCAAGACTCTTAAAGTAGCCTTTGTTGGGCATGTCGAAAACGGTCTCTATGTGATCAACTTCTCGGAGTGACCCACTAAGACCGCGACTTGCCTAATGGCTAAAGTTGATGTGGGATGGCTTTGGCATCGCCGGCTAGCCCATGTCAATATGATATCTTTGCAAAGTCTCCTCAAAGGGGATCACGTTCGTGGACTAATAAATGTGAGTTTTGCCAAAGATCGTGCTTGCAGTGCTTGTATCAAAGGAAAGCTACATGAGGCGACTCACCGCCCCACGACTACTATTTACTCCAAGAGGACCCTAGAGCTCCTTCACATGGATCTCTTCGGTCCGCCATCATTTGATAGTCTTGGGGGAAGACAGTATTGCTTGGTGATTGTGGATGATTACTCAAGATACACCTGGGTATATTTCTTCAAGAGGAAGAGTGAGACCCAACAAACCGTCATCGACTTTGTAAATGAAGATCAATGCCAACATGATGCAAAGATATTGATGATTATAAGTGACAACGACACCGATTTCAAAAACAACACCTTGGACGAGTTTTTGAGTGGTGAGGGGATCAAGCATCAATACTCTGCACCCTATACCCCTCAACAAAATGATGTTGCGGAGAGGAAGAACCGGACGTTGATGGATGCAGCAAGGACCATGATGGCATAATTCAAATCTCCATACAACTTTTCGGCCGAAACCATCAACACCGCGTGTCATGCATCTAATCGGCTCTACCTCCACAAAGGCTTGAACAAGACTCCATATGAAATACTTACCGACAACAAGCCCAACCTCAAGTACTTTCGGGTGTTCGGTTGTAAGTGTTTCATTCTCAAGAAAGGTGTTCGTTTGTCTAAATTTGAACCTAGAGCTCAAGAGGGCATATTTGTTGGTTATGCTACAAACTCTCATGCTTACCGTGTTCTCAACAAGTCCACTGGACTCATTGAGGAGACGTGTAACATAGAGTTTGATGAAAATAACGGCTCCCAAGTGGAGCAAAGTGGTCTTTGTGATGTAGGTGATGAAATTCCTCCCCAAGCCATAAGAAGAATGGGTGTGGGACACTTCCTACCCGTTGAGGAACCCTTGTGGCCGAAGGAGAAGGATAATGTTCTACGCAAGTGGAACCATCACCGACGCAAGAGCCACACGCTTCCGAAGAACTTAGTGAAGGCCCTCAACCAAGTGAACAACATCAAGGGCAAGATCAACCTCATGATGATGGTGATGCACCAAGTGATGCCCAAGATCAAGTTCCTTCCCACGAGCAAACTCAAGATCAAGAGCAAGCTCATGACAACTGTAACGCCCAAGATGCGATCCTATCCTTATTTTGGCACGAGGGCCTCGACAGGTATAGAAGCGCATCTCGTCGTTTCGCAAGAATGATATCATTACAAGTACATGTAAAGAAGAGATGAGTATATGGAATGGATTACACTCGCCACAAGCTAAATCAAGATCACATCAATACAACAACATATACAATCATCATACAGAAGAGCAGGGTCCGACTACGGACGAAATCAAACGATAAAATGATATCCACCCTTGCTATCCCAGGCTGCCGTCCTGGAATCCATCCTATGATCAATGAAGAAGAAGAAGAACTCCAAATCAAACAAGCATCGCGCTCACGTCAAATCATCGCATTACCTGTACCTGCAACTGTTGTTGTAGTAATCTGTGAGCCACAGGGACTCAGCAATCTCATTTCCAAGGGTATCAAGACTATTAAAGCTTAATGGGTGAGGTATGGTTAAGTGGTGAGGCTGCAGCAAGCAATAAGCATTTATTTGAGTGGCTAACTTACGAGTACAACAATAAAGGGGGATGATCGTCGTATAAACGGACGTGCTCTAGTAATGATCACTAAGTGATCCTGAACACCTACTTACGAGTCAAACATAACCCCACCGTGTTCTCTCTCGGATCAGAAATTCATGAGAAGAGACAGTCACGGTTACGCACACAGTTGGTGTATTTTATTTGAGTTTACTTCAAGTTTGCTATGATCGGGTGTTAAACAAAGTTTCCAAGTTGCCACGTAACCGCGGGCACGGCTTTCCGAAAGATTTAACCCTGCAGGGGTGCTCCAACTCATCCATCACAAACTAACCACACGCCGCGGGAATAACCTCGACCACGAAACCCGTGATCTCCATGGAAATTCCGTTGGAAAATCTCAACCTCGAGATAGCCCGAAGTGTCCGCGAAATCCCGCGCACAAGACGTTCGAGAAAGGTAAAACAAATCCAGCAAGGCCGCCCAACGTGCCGACAATCCTGATAGGAGCCGCGTATCTCGTTCTCAGGGCACAACCGGATGGGTCACACTATGAGTCAAACCAAACCCCGAGTTTCCACGCAGTGGCCCACAGTCTGCCTGTTTGGGTCCAACACCATCAGCACCGGGCCCCCTATATTATGTTAAATTAATCCACGGGTTCATGACGCCCTATGCATTACTAATGGTGTTCAATATTATTATGTTGAGCAAATGTAGTACCAATGTTGGGCCTTACCAGATGAGTTTTATCCCAAAACGAAAATCAAGGGGGTCCTCATAACAACCCCGAGCATGTTAGGAGCACTCGATATGGAACATAACACCGGTACACAAGTAACTAGGGCGGCAAAAGTGGAACAAAACACCAAGCAAAAGGCCGAGCCTTCCACCTTTTACCAAGTATATATGTGCATTAAATTAAATAACAATAATATTGTGATATATCAAAAAGGATATCCATGTTGGCACATGGAGAAACTTGCACCTGCAACTAGCAACGCTATAAGAAGGGCTGAGCAAGCGGTAACATAGCCAAACAATAGTTTGCTGGGATGTGGAGGGTTAGAGGCGTATCATGGCATTTGGGAGGCTTGACAAACAAGTGGTAGGTAGTGAGACAAGTGATAGAAACGAGACATCTAGCATGGCAATGATAGTAATGGTATCCAGGGAAATGATCATCTTGACTGAGATCCCGCTTGGAAGAAGATCGAGTCCATGATGAAGACGAACCAACGTAGTCGAACGAATCCTCACACTCCGAACGCTTTCGGAACTCTATCGAGAAGAAACAATCCGGAAACAACAATCAACACATGATAAACACCACAACATACGCATGACATGATGCACAACATGGATGATGCATGTCCGTTCACATATGCTTGACAAGGCAAAGCACAACAATCAATTACTACACATTAAGTGAAGCTCAATATGCAACGGGTTGCATATTGTCAAAACTCCACATTCAAATTATTTAGTTCACTCTCGTTTAATTACACAACAAGTTTAAATGTTGTTTAACATGGCAAGAGGTGAAGCATAAGTAAACTAGACATCTAGGTATATTAAATGAGGTCGGAAACAACTTATAGTACTTCTGAAGCGACCTCATATGCAAATTACAAGTTTGGTCTAGATTTGTCCTAAACACATTTTATATTTGTTAAACAGCAAATAAAGTGCTCCCCGTGATTCTACACGTCATTCTAGTCGATTTACATATATGGATCATACGAAACGGAGCTACGGTCTAGAAGTTACGACACACACAAGATGAACATGTCATGAATGCAAAATGCATGAAAATGACAACCATAAGCACTTCAAAACATGGATGCAACATGATAATATGATACTACATGCAATTCTATGCAATATTCATATATGGCATGCCCAAAACGGAGCTACGGTTCAACCACAATCACCAATACAAGTTTTAGTTTAAATCTGTCTAAAACAGCAACATAGCATATTGCACACATGAAACCAACAAGCTCCAAGATCCAAATATGCACAAACTAAGCATGGGGCAGTAGCATATAACACACACTTCATTTCATCTTCACATATCATACTCAAAAGAGTCATGGATCACATGGTAGGAAGCTCACAACATGGCAATAAAATATAGCAGATTACGACTTAGTGAAAACAACAGTTTTTAGCAGAACAGATTTTCATGAAGGCATATTGGCAGCAAGAAAACTATATGCTACAGGGCATATCATGCCATAAAAATCTACAGCATGGTAGAGGACATGATGCACTACAAATCATTACATGGTGGTAAGGTCTAATTATGCATAGAATCATGGCTAGCATCATCACAACATGGCATTATGAAGAAAACAGATTCCCAGACTTAGTGAAAATAACAGGGAGCAACAACAGCAGTTTTTAAAGGAATGGCATGTTGGCCAACAGAAATAAATATGATGCAATTCCTATATATGGCAACAAAAGACACAACCTGATAGACAACAACATGCTTAACAAAAGACTCCTTTGAAGCAACCACAAAAGACTCCTAGATCAATAGCAAATCACATGGCAACATGGCAACAAAATAACAGTTTTCAGACTTAGAAATATTTTGGACCCTCAAAACAGCAGTATTTGTAGCATGTTGGCAACAAGAAAATAACAGCTAAACATGCATTTCTATAGCAACCAAAAATACCAGGGCCTAGCACACATGTCCAAGGGCATATCTCATGTTTGAAACTATTCCAAAATATGCATGGATTAATTCACACGAAATAAACAAAAGGGCATCATAGCAAAATAACATGCACACCTATTTTCTCAAAAGACAAAACTAAATGCACAGTTAAATTCCATGGATTTTTCTACCCCAAAATCATATATAATATGTGGGTTTTTACTATAAAACAAATGACACAACATTTATGCGAGATTAGGACATAAACCGTTTTTAGCAAGTTTATGCAAATAAAATGCAAACATCACATCAAACATTTTTGTCATGCATGAAAATGCAATATAATTAATCTACACATTTTACATACATGGTTTGATTAATTCGGATGCATGACTAATTACTTATGCGCGATGCAAAACATGACATTTATGCAAACTCCAAGAAAATAGCATGTTAAACATTTAAACCTGGATGAAAGTTGGAAATTATTAATCTACACAAGATTCTGAACATTTTACATATACAAATTATTTTAATCCGATGTTTGGTTATTTAGCTAAAGGCATTTTTAAAATTATGAAATCAGAGGATAATTGATAAATTCGCAACAGAAAAAAATACAAAACACTATGTGGGCTGAAACTGCTACTGGGTCAAAACAGGGCATGAGCGCAACATATAAGGATGCGCACGGGGGCGCTGGATAGGGAGAGGTCGTGCTCACCTAGCTGGGCCTGGCCCAAGCTGGAGAGGAGGCCGGGCAGGCCGGAAGCAGGGCGGCTGGGCCTGAGGCGCTGGTGGGCCGGCTCTTGCAGGCAGGTCAGCGGGGCTCGACCCCGTCCTCCCGTGCTCGAGGCCGAGGTAGGAGCGACGGGACAATGCGGCGGCGGTCTTGGGCGGCCGGAGGCGGCGTGGAAGGCCAGATCCAGGCGGCGGGGTTGCGGATCTGGCTGGCCGGCGCCGGATCCGGGTGGAGGGAGCGACGGAGGAGCTCCGGTGCGGTGGCCATGGAGCTTGGGGTGGCGGCGCGGCATGGCTGACGGTGTGGTGGGGCGGCTCCTCCGTGGCACGCCGACGAGGTGAGGCGGCTCGCGGCGGGCGACGACGGGGACACGGGTTGGGTGCAGCGAACGACGGCGGTGGGCTGCGGCTCCGGCGAGCTTCGGTGAGCTGGCGCCTAGTGGGAGGAGGTAGGGGCACACGGGCGGCGCGATGGGGCCCCTGGCTCGGGCGGCTGCTGCGGGTTCGCATGGCATCATGGCTGCGACGGCGGCGCTCCGGGCCCGGGCGGGCTCCGGATGGGCCTGGCGGGCCCTGTGGCGGCTGAGGGGGTTGGGGGGCGACGTGGCAACCGGCGGTTGGCCGAAACGACGGCGGCGGCGGCGGCAAGTGGCGGATGTGGGTTGGCGGCGCACGGATTTCGAGGTGGGAGGCGGCTGGAGGTTACGGGAGGCTGGGGTTTGACTAGGGTTGTCCAAAAATGGACTAAAGGTTGTCTATATATATAGTAAGGGTTGAGGGTTTTGCTCCGTTTTCGGACCGTAGGGTGTGCTTGACTTGCTATCGTTGCTAAAATCTTCCCACAATTAATATTGGGAAAAGGTAGAATTTTTTATTTGGTCAAGTAGTCTAATCACCCCTCCCCCTCTAGACATACTTTCGATCCTACAAGTGGTATCAGAGCTTTGGTCTCCATTGAATTGGTTTCACAACCTAGGAGAGTATGGCGTCTAGTGACGGAAGTTACCACCGTAGAGGTCTGTACTTTGATGGTACTAAGTTTGCTAGTTGGAAGCACAAGATGAAAATGCATATTCTTGGTCATAACCCCGCTATTTGGGCTGTTGTTCGTGTTGCTTGCAAGGTGAATTCTTTGGTGATGGAAAGGAACCGGATCGTGAAGTGACCGCGGATAAATTGAAGATGTTGCAATACAATGCTCAAGCATGTGACATTCTTTTCAATTGCCTATGCCCCGAAGAATTCAACAAAATCAGTCGTCTTGAGAATGCAAAGGAAATTTGGGATACTTTGGTTGATATGCACGAAGGTACCGATTCCGTCAGAGAATCTAAGTTGGACGTGCTTCAAAGTCAACTTGACAAGTTCAAGATGAAGGATGGTGAAAGAGTCGCGGAGATGTACTCTAGGCTTGCTCTCATCACCAATGAGATTGTCGGCTTAGGAAGCGAAGAAATTACCGACAAATTCATCATCAAGAAGATACTTAGAGCTTTGGATGGAAAGTATGACACCGTGTGCACATTGATCCAAATGATGCCAAACTACAAAGATCTCAAGCCTACGGAAGTCATTGGTAGAATTGTTGCTCATGAGATGTCACTCAAAGACAAGGAAGAACTTCACAACAAGTCTAGCGGTGCTTACAAAGCCACAAGTAATGCTCCCGCTACTTCAAGCGACAACCTTGTTACCAATGAAGAGATAAGCCTCATGGTCAAGAAATTCAACAAGTTCTACAAGAGTAGAGGCAAAGAGAGGAACTCTAACTCAAGATATGAAGAAAGGCGTTCATCTAGTCGTGACCGGAATTGTTACAATTGTGGAAGGCCTGGACACTGCTCCAATGAGTGCACGGCCCCCCACAAAAGAATGGAAGAGTCACCTAGAAGGAAGAGCTCAAGCGATGAGTCACCTCGAAGAGAGAGAAGGAGTAGAGATGATCGTTATGAACGAAGACCCTGAAGGAGAAGTAGGAATTCGGAGAAGAAGGACAAGTACACCAAGAGCTACTCAAGAAGAAGACATCAAGCTCATGTTGGTGAATGGGTTTCCGGCTCCGATTCCGACAACCAGTCCGAGACAAGCTATCACTCCGACTCCGACTATAGTCAAGATGAAGGTGTTGCCGGACTTGCACTCGTTTCCTCCAACTCCTACGACATATTTGATTCACCAAATGAAGGGAGTGGAAGTTGCTTCATGGCTAAAGGCCCCAAGGTATCACACCCCAAATATCTTGATTTCGATAGTGATGAGGATGACTTACTTGGAGATGATGACTTGCTATGTGATAAAGCTAGTGATATTAGTCAAAAAGTGCTAGATAATGATCATGTTAATCAAGATAAGTCATGTGATGATGATAAGAAGGAAATAGAACGACTAACTAAAGAATTGAACACTCTTAAGTTAGCTCATGAATCTACTTTAGAAGATCATAGAGAGCTTGTAAGAACTCATGAGAAGCTATGCTTCGAGAAGCTCAACTTGGAGCAAGAACATCAGTTTCTTAAAGCAATCAATGACGATCTCTGAAAGAATACTTCTTCTTATCTAACCAAACGACTACTCTTGTCTACATTCATGCCAGAAGGTTCCTCAACTAGTAGCAATAAAAATGATAAATCCAATGATATTGCTTCTAGTAGTTCTATTGATCCCACTAACGAATCCCTTAGCCAAGTTACACTTGAGCAAGAAAATGATCTATTGAAAGGGATTGTAGAGAAAGGTATCAACAAAAGTCTTATCGGATCTAAGCAATTTGAGGAAATTGTACGCAAGCACGGAGGATACCGGAAGAACCATGGCATTGGCTACTTCAACGCAAATGGAGTTGAATGGGAAGAAGGTCCATACCCCAAGCTCAAGTTTGTTCCGCAAAGGGAGAAGTATGAACATACTCTTCCCAAGGGAACAAAAGCTCAAGATGACCTTCCACCACAAGATCACAATCTCAAGGGCACGGACAAGCTTCAAGAGGAGATTGACTCATATGAAGATGAATCCCAAGCTTTGGTCAAGTGGGTTCCCAAGGCTTCTACAAGCTCAACTTCTACAAGTGCCACTTCAACACCGAGGATTCCCATCAACTTGATGTGGGTCCCCAAGAAGAAGAACTAGAGAAGTTCTTGAGGGGTGACTCCACCAATGAAATTCACTCACATTCATTATTGGCAAGGACTAGTTGCAATCAACATCAACATTATGCAATAGTTCAAGGAGTCACACATTCCCTCAAAGGTAAGCAAGGGACAAGGTAATTAATGAATCCATGGACATCATCATGTATGCTTTGCACTCCATGTCCATAGATATCCTTGTATTTGTCTCTTGTGTTTGGAACTAACCCATGTAGGTGAGGAGAGTAAGAAACAAAAATGATTGCTCCCAATTCAAGATGATCTTCATCAACTATGAGCATCCACCACTCCATCACCCACATGAAGTCTTCTACGACAAAACCCAAGGTTAGTTTATCCCTCTTAGGGGGGATGTCACATCAAGGGGGGGCTTTACTCTAAGACTTGAGTTAAATCATCTCTTAGAATGTGACAACATTAAATGTTTTATGTAAAAGTGGTAACCCCACTTGTGCTTAAACGGTGAGTATGACATATGATCAAGTATTCTTACTTGGATCCTAAGTCAATATACTCATATATAGATGACTACGTCATCGCCCAAGTGCTTGATAAATGCTAGAATGTTTGTGCATGTTTGCCATGATTTCATTTGATATCTTATTGTGTGAGCATGTTGGTCTGCATATCTTTACCCATTCGAGGATATCCAATTGTAGCTATTTGGCTTTTGTTTTTCTTTTGCCAATTGGATATACAAGAATGCCTAGGACCCCTCTCTATCTATCTATGCTTTCTCACCTCAAGTTCTATTCATGCTACATCACAAAAACTTGAACAAGCACTTTTCGAACCTCTGTGTGAGGAGCACTCGGAGTACCGTTTCGTCAAGGCTGACCTCCAAAACCTCCCTAAAGTGCAACTCGGTGTAACCAACCAGAAAATCTCGGTTCCACCGAATGCCTAGGGTTGATCTGTCTTTGCACCTCGGTACCACCGATACCATAATCTCAGCTTCACCGAGTTTCCCTGTCAACTAACAGTATAGGAACTCAGTGACACCAAAATTTTAGTATTGATGACACCGACAGGGAAGGGTACTTAATCCGGCGGACTCGACGTTTTGAAATTTCATCTTCAAACAACAAGTCCCCAACCCCAAGCTACCGCACCAGGACCCTTTGGTCGTCGCCCTTGCCTCCCCGAGTGCCTTCGCCGTTGGGATCAATGCCGTCGACGGAAATCTCCACCGCCGTTACCGCCGTAGTGGATTCATCGCCAAGCTAGGGTATGAATCCGGCCCCTTGTGCGCTCCTCTATCCGATTCATGCGCATTAGGTTACTTCCATCTACAATCCACAGTGTGAAATCGTTCTATCCCACAAGAATCATCCATAGATTAGAAAATGAGGAAATTCTGGATCTGAACTCCCGCAATATGCATCTCGGTGACACCGAGTCGATAGAATCGGTTCTACCGATTCAGTTTTCAGGGTTTCTGAGAACCACTTCGGTGAGACCGAGTAGTTCTTTTCTGTTACACCGAAAAGGCTGCCAAGTTTCTATTAAGCAAGTGGTCAGTCTCGGTGACTTCGAAAATTTCAACCCGGTGGTACCGAAATGTATTTTATAGTAGTTCATACCCAAAGTTTCTGAGTTTAAATTTCGAAAATGTTTGTGTTTTTGTGATGCTCAACCTTTCTGCTCTTCTATACTCCATTCACAGGGACAGTATGTCATCTTCAGGTGATAGTCAGAATGACTCCAGAGAGCCTAGCATTGATGCAAATCCAGGCACTAGTCCTGAGCCTAGCTCATCTTTTGAAGATCCAGGCACCCCAAGTTCTCATGGGTTGCCTAAGGCTGCTACAAGAGCCAGGAGGAAATTGAACTCAGATGAAGAGGACTCTGATTTTGTGACAGAGGAGGTTCTTGCCAAGCAAAGGCAAGACAAAGCAGACAGAGCTGCCAAGAGGTCTGCAACTGAAGCCACCTCATCTAGGAGGACAGTGAGGAAGGAGTATGCCAGCACAGAGGCTATGAAAGCACCAAAGAGTGCTAGGGCTTCCATGTCAATAGAGCTAGCCAAGAGCTCTATGCCCAAGAAGCCAGCTGAGAAGAAGATAAGTAGGAAGAGAATTGTTCGTGTTGTTGGAAGACCTACTTCCGTGTATGAAGATCCAGAAGAAGCTGAAGAAGTGGAAGAGCCAGCTGCCAAAGCTCCTCCCAAGAAGAAGAAGAAGAAGAAGCTTCTAGCAGATGCTATGCCCAAGGATGCACCAGCTAAGAGCACCAAGTCTGCTCCCAAGAAGCCTTCAGCACCCAAGAAGCCCAAGAGGACCACCAGAGATATCCCTCTTGCTGCCAAGAACAAGAGATCTACCACTATGGATGAAGAGGAAGAAGTTTATGTGTTAAGGAAGCTCAGACCCCATCTGCCAGCTCATGATGATACTCATCCCATAGCTGAGGACATGAAGAAGAGGAAAGACTTAGGGCTGAGGCTATGGAGAGCAAATGACCCTTATGCCTCCAGGAGAAGGACTGTTGTTGATCCTAGATTTCACACCAAGGAGCAGCAAGATTTTTATGAGACTGTCTTGCTAGACAAGAGCCCAGCTGTCAGTGATATGAGATATGTAGACTGGGACTACATCAAGAAGAATGAAGATTATTTTCCCCATGTGCAAGAGAACTTCAAGGCCATTGACATTGATGCATTTGTTGGTAGAGAGTTTACCCCTTGGAATGATGAGATGATCATGCAATTCTACTCCACAGCTCATTTTTATGGAGATGGTAGAATTGTCTGGATGACTGAAGGTGTCAGGTATGAATCCACAGTGGAAGAGTGGGCTACCATCTTAGGAGCCCCACAGGTAGAAGATGGTGATCTGGATGTGTACTCTAAGGCCAAGATGAATCATAATTCCATGGCAATGATGTACAAGGAGATTCCTGCTGACTATGTGCATTCACATAAGTTTGGTTCGGTATACTATTTGCAGGCAGGACTGACCACCACCAACACCATCATGAGGTATACTTTGATGCCCTAATCAGGTGATGACAAGATGATCCGAGGATACTCCATAAACATGCTGCATCATGTAGACCTTCACACCAGATTCAGGGTCATGGACTTGATTGTTGAGATTGTGAAGAGGACTGCTGCTGATCAGAAGAGATCTTGTGGATATGCACCGTATATTCAGATGCTTATCAACTCAAAGCTTGAAAAGAATGTATATGCACTTGATCGACCACATATGCCTCTCCAGCCAGAGTTTGAGGACAACGTTGTGGTCATGAATCCAGATCATCCCACTTCATCTACTGCACAGGCAGCAGATGAGGCAGCCAGAGTCACTAGTACTCTAGTGCCAAGGACAAGGAATGAGCAGTTGGACCTCATCCTTAGCTCAATTCAGGGCATGCAGAATGACATCACGGAGATTCTGAAGAACCAAAAGAGTCTGGAAAGGATTATTGAAAACAAGTTTCATACTTTGAACAACAAGGTGGATGGGCTGACGAAGACAGTTGATGAGCTCAAGAAGGAGGTGGACTCAGTACCCCTTCCCCACATCTTAGATGATGATGATGATGATGATGATGATGATGATGATGATAGTAGCCCTCTCAGGCCCAGCACTCAGTTCAAGACCCAAGCTAGATATGCGACAGTGCCAGCTTCAGAGTTGAGACCATCTTCATCAGCACCTGCTGCAGCTCCTTCAGCCCCACCAGCTCCATCAGCACCTCCAGTGTCTGCTCCAACCCCTTCCATGACATCGGCAGAAGTCTTCACAGATGCGGTTCTTTCGACTCCTACATCAACAACCGGAGGAGATCAGCCCCAGAGAGACGATTAGTCCTATACCTTTGAACTTTTTGGTAACTTGTTGCCAAAGGGGGAGAAGTTGTATAGATCATTAGGGCTTTGAGAGAGAGTGTGTGTTGCTTTTTATCGCTCTCCAAAACTTTAAAATATTTTGTGTTAAACTTGTTGGTGTTTGATCATGCACTTCTTATGTGTTGTTATGTGTTGCTACTACGTCTTATCTTTTGAGATGCTTATGAGATGATCATTCACTTCTTGCTTGATGTGTTGTGCTATGTTGTTCATTCATATTATTCTCGCACACCACCAAGCTGTATGTGACATGGAAGAGTACCCCATGAACCTAATCGATTGTGCATTTGCGTTCAAACGCAAATTCAAAATAGTGCACAAATTTAGGGGGGGCTCTTGCTTATCACATACTTCTCAAAGCGATGACTCTATTCATTGATTATATCATATGTCGAAGCTTTGATCTATATGTTGTCATCAATTACCAAAAAGGGGGAGATTGAACGCACATTTGTTCCCTTGGTGGTTTTGGTAATTAATAACAACATATATGTCATTGGACTCATGTTTCCACTAAGTATATTTCAGGGAAAGTCCAATGATGGGATGGCTATAAATTGTGAGGAGATACCCCAAGATGCAAGGAATGGATTGGCAAAGCTTCAAGCTAGAAGACTCTCTTTTTACTTTGTGAGAAATCACTTTGAGTCCATAGGAAATCCAATACTATTAAAAGGGGGTAAGGTATTGTTGGTGAACAAATTGCTCCACATGCACAAGTGCTAGCCACCAAAACCACCCACAAGCTCTCCCACAAAAATACCCTGTCAAAACCCTAATCCACAAAATCGGTGCCACCAAGTTTTCATCCGGCCCTACCGAGTTTCTACCCAAGACAGAACCCTAGCCAAAACATAGAATTTCGATACAACCGAGACTGCATCGGTGCAACCGAGTTTTGGTGACCACGGTTCGGGTGACTGATTTCATAGAATCAGAAATTCCGAGTTTATGCTTCGGTCTCACCGAGTTTTGGGAACTGCCCTCGGCCACTCGTTTCGGTACCACCGAGATTCCTATATCGGTCTCACCGAGATTCCGAAAGTTGCCACATTTTGAACAGATCTGTACAACCGAGTTTTGCTTCGGTTTCACCGAGATGGTCAATAATGTTGTAACGGTTGGATTTTTGGAGATGCCTATATATACCCCTCCACCACATCCCACTCGAAAGAGAAGCACTTAGAACAATTCCCCACTTCCCATATCCAAATTTCTGAGAGAGAACCACCTACGCTTGTGTTGAGATCAAGATAATCCACTCCAACCATATGGATCTTGATTTCTAGCCTCCCCAAGTTTCTTTCCACCAAATCAATCTCTTCTACCAAGCCAAATCTATGAGAGAGTGATTGAGTGTTGAGGAGTCTATCATCTTGAAGCACAAGAGCAAGGAGTTCATCATCACTATCAAGCCTATTACCTTTTGGAGGGTGGTGCCTCCTAGATTGGTTAGGTGTTTCTTGGGAGCCTCCTACTTTGTGTTGTGGAGTTGAACCAAGAAGTTTGTACGGGCAAGGAGATCGCCTACTTCGTGAAGATCTACCCATAGTAAGGCTAGTCCTTCGTGGACGGAAGCCGTTATGGAATAGTCAAGGTTGCTACTTCGTGGACCCTTATGGGTGGAGCCCTCCGTGGACTCTCGCGACCGTTACCCTCTGTGGGTTGAAGACTCCATAAACGTGGATGTACGATAGCACCACCTATCGGAACCACGGGAAAAATCTTCATGTCTACAATTGCGTTTGATCTTCTAACACTTACCTCTATTACATGTGCTTGTCTTTACTTTCCGCTGTTATACTCTTAGACATGTATGTGTAGGGTGTGCTTGACTTGCTATCGTTGCTAAAATCTGCCCACAACTAATATTGGGAAAAGGTATAATTTTTTATTTGGTCAAGTAGTCTAATCACCCCCCTCTAGACATACTTTCGATCCTACAACCTCCTATTGCTTGTGCATGCTTAGAAATTCAAACATTGCTACGTCATTCGAATTCGGGCGGTATCAGTCTCCCCACGGTTGGTGCTGTCTGTTCACATCGGTACAACCACTTGCAACGGCGGTACAACCGCCTAAGCTATACAACTGGCTGGGTGACCGGTTCAACCAGAGTCTCTGAATTCCGTATCACTGTTTTAGTTTCTCTGATTCACCATTAATATATTCCTCTGTTTTGCGTACAATCCTCTCATCTTTTCTGGGGTCTCTTGTGTGCTTCTCGCATGTGTGTGCGGGTGGCTCAAGTTCTCGTCCTGCTCAGCGTCAAAAGACCAAGAAGCGAGCCCGAAGACTCAAGCGCACGGATGACAGTGGGGAAGAGGTAGTGGTTATTCCGACCAAGCCAACTCGTCGTGAGAAGTCTTTGGCTGCCAAGCAAAAGTCAGTATCTCGTTGAACAAATGGAAGCAACCAGATTGGGAAAAGTTTCACATCCAGAATCCATATGAGGTCCCCGTCGCTCCGTGGTGGACCACCACTCAGTTCCGGAATGAGATGCAAGTAAGGATTGTGCACGTGCTTTTTGAGCACCACAAGAATAGGTACACCAAGCAATGAACTATTGATCTTGAGCACTGGAGAAACAACTTGGATTACTTTGGTGAGGCTTTGGCGTTGTGCGAGGAGTTTGACTTGATCAAGCTCATGACTATCAACTGTGATTTTGATGTGTAGCTTGTTCATCAGTTCTATGCCACAGTTCATTTCGGCACTAATGAGGCTCTCCATCTATCCTTCATGTGCCGTGATGAGTTCTTTCAGGTTCCTTGGAGAGCCTTCTGCAACGATCTTGGTTACGACGATTCCTGTGTCACCAGGAATGGTGGCATCTGTCCTCACGACAATGTCACCTCCATGGAGAAGGAGGAGCTTGCTGCCTTGTACATTCCAGGGGGTGGTATACTTGGAGAGTCCAAGGATTTGCAGCAGGTTTATGATATCATGCATCATGTCTTACGCAATGTCCTTCTGCCCAAGGTTGGGAATCAAGATGAGATCTATGGCTATCTGGTGGATCTGCTTGTGGCTATGAAGACCGAAGCTGGCTGATGTCTACTACGCAACCTTCTTCTTGTAGACTCGTGTTGGGCCTCCAAGCGCAGAGTTTTGTAGGACAGTAGCAAATTTCCCTCAAGTGGATGACCTAAGGTTTATCAATCCGTGGGAGGCGTAGGATGAAGATGGTCTCTCTCGAACAACCCTGCAACCAAATAACAAAGAGTCTCTTGTGTCCCCAACACACCCAATACAATGGTAAATTGTATAGGTGCACTAGTTCGATGAAGAGATGGTGATACAAGTGTAATATGGATGGTAGATATAGGTTTTTGTAATCTGAAAATATAAAAACAGCAAGGTAGCAAGTAACAAAAGTGAGAAAAAACGGTATTGCAATGCTTGAAAACAAGGCCTAGGGTTCATACTTTCACTAGTGCAAGTTCTCTTAACAATACTGACATAGTTGAATCATATGTAAATCCCTCACGTGCGACAAAGAGTTCACTCCAAAGTCACAAATAGCGGAGAACAAACGAAGAAATTATTGTAGGGTACAAAACCACCTCAAAGTTATCTTTTCCAATCAATCTTATGAGCTATCCCTTTAAGTGTCACGAATAGCCGTAGAGTTCGTACTAAAATAACGCCTTAAGATACACATCAACCAAAACCCTAATGTCACCTAGATACTCCAATGTCACCACAAGTACCCATGGGCTTGATTATACGATATGCATCACACAATTTCAGATTCATCATGTTCAATCCAACACAAAGAACTTCAAAGAGTGCCCCAAAGTTTCTACCGGAGAGTCAAGACGAAAACTTGTGCCAACCCCTATGCATAGATTCCTAAGGTCACGGAACCCGCAAGTTGATAACCAAAACATACATCAAGTGGATCAATAGAACATCCCATTGTCACCACGGATATCCCATCGCAAGACATACATCAAATGTTCTCAAATCCTTTAAAGACTCAATCCAATAAGAAAACTTCAAAGGGAAAACTCAATTCAACACAAGAAGATGGAGAGGGGAAAACTCCATATGATTCATCTATATTAATAAAGCTTGCGGTACATCAAGATCGTGTCATCTCAAGAACACGAGAGAGAGAGATCAAACACATAGCTACTGGTACATACCCTCAGCCCCGAGGGTGAACTACTCCCTCCTCGTCATGGAGACCGCCGGGATGATGAAGATGGCCTCCGGTGATGGTTTCCCCCTCCGGCAGGGTGCCGGAACGGACTCCCGATTGGTTTTTCGTGGCTACAGAGGCTTGCGGCAGCAGAACTCCCGATCTAGGTTTCTTTCTGGGGGTTTTGGTATTTATAGGAGAACTTGGCGTTGGAATCAAGTCAGGGGGACTCCCGAGGGGCCCACAAGCCAGGGGGCGCGCCCTAGGGGGGCGCGCCCCCTAGGCTTGTGTCTGCCTCGGGACTCCTCTCCGGTATCTTTTTGCTCGAGTATTTTTTATATTTTCCAAAAATATTCTCCGTAAATTTTTATTCCGTTTGGACTCCGTTTGATATTCCTTTTCTGCGAAGCTCAAAAAACAAGGAAAAAACAAAAACTGGCACTAGGCTCTAGGTTAATAGGTTAGTCCCAAAAATAATATAAAATGGCATATTAATGCTTATAAAACATCCAAAACAGATAATATAATAGCATGGAACAATCAAAAATTATAGATACGTTGGAGACGTATCAAGCATCCCCAAGCTTAATTCATGCTCGTCCTCGAGTAGGTAAATGATAAAAACAGAATTTTTGATGTGGAATGCTACCTAACATATTTATCCATGTAATTTTCTTTATTGTGGCGTGAATATTCAGATCCATAAGATTCAAAACAAAAGTTTAATGTTGACATAAAAAAATAATACTTCAAGCATACTAATAAAGCAATCATGTCTTCTCAAAATAACATGGCCAAAGAAAGTTATCCCTACAAAATCATATAGTCTGGCTATGCTCCATCTTCATCACACAAAGTATTAAATCATGCACAACCCCGGTTTTAGCCAAGCAATTGTTTCATACTTTAGTATTCTCAAACTTTTTCAACTCTCACGCAATACATGAGCGTGAGCCATGGATATAACACTATAGGTGGAATAGAATATGGTGGTTGTGGAGAAGACAAAAAGAAGGAGATAGTCTCACATCAACTAGGCGTATTAACGGGCTATCGAGATGCCCATCAATAGATATCAATGTGAGTGAGTAGGGATTGCCATGCAACGGATGCACTAGAGCTATAAGTGTATGAAATCTCAAAAAGAAACTAAGTGGGTGTGCATCCAACTCGCTTGCTCGCGAAGACCTAGGGCAATTTTGAGGAAGCCCATCATTGGAATACACAAGCCAAGTTCTATAATGAAAAATTCCCACTAGTATATGAAAGTGACAATATAGGAGACTCTCTATCATGAAGATCATGGTGCTACTTTGAAGCACAAGTGTGGAAAAAGGATAGTAGCATTGCCCCATCTCTCTTTTTTCTCATTTTTTTCATTTTTTTAGTGGGCATCTTTGGCCTCTTTTTTTTATAAAGTCCGGAGACTCATCCCGACTTGTGAGGGAATCATAGTCTCCATCATCCTTTCCTCACATGGGACAATGCTCTATAATGATGATCATCACACTTTTATTTACTTACAACTCAAGAATTACAACTCAATACTTAGAACAAAATATGACTCTATATGAATGCCTCCGGCGGTGTATCGGGATGTGCAATGACTCAAGAGTGACATGTATAAAAATATGGACGGTGGCTTTGCCACAAATACGATGTCAACTACATGATCATGCAAAGCAATATGACAATGATGATGCGTGTCATAAACGGAAGGGTGGAAGTTGCATGGCAATATATCTCGGAATGGCTATGGAAATGCCATAATAGGTAGGTATGGTGGCTGTTTTGACGAAGGTATATGGTGGGTTTAATGCACCGGCGAAAGTTGCGCGGTACTAGAGAGGCTAGCAAGGGTGGAAGGGTGAGAGTGCGTATAATCCATGGACTCAACATTAGTCATAAATAACTCACATACTTTTTTCAAAAGTCTATTAGTTATCAAAACAAAGTACTTCACGCATGCTCCTAGGGGAAGGGTTGGTAGGAGTTAACCATCGCGCGATCCCGACCTCCACACAAAGGAGGGCAATCAATAAATAAATCATGCTCCGACTTCGTCACATAATGGTTCACCATACGTGCATGCTACGGGAATCACAAACTTTAACACAGGTATTTCTACCAATCCACAATTACTCACTAGCATGTCTCTAATATCACCATATTTATATCTCAAAACAATCATAAGGAATCAAACTTCTCATAGTATTCAATGCACTTTATATGAAAGTTTTTATTATATCCCTCTTGGATGCCCATTATATTAGGACTAAATTCATAACCTAAGCAAATTACCGTGATGTTTAGAGACTCTCAAACTAATATAAGTGAAGCATGAGAGTTCAACAATTTCTATAAAATAAAACCACCGCCGTGCTCTAAAAAGATATAAGTGAAGTACTAGACCAAATTGACAAACTACTCCAAAAAGATATAAGTGAAGATCAATGAGTAGTCAAAAATTTAAATAACTATGTGAAGATTCTCTCATCTAAAAATTTCAGATCTTAAGTATTTTATTCAACAGCAAGCAAAAGAAAAATATCACTCCAAGAATAGCACGCATCATGTGAATGAATAAAAATTTAGGCTCAACATAGGCTAACCGATAATTGTTGATGAAGAGAGGTGGGATGCGTAGCATCCCCAAGCTTAGATGCTTGAGACTTCTTGAAATATTTACTTGGGGTGCCTTGGGCATCCCCAAGCTTGAGCTTTTGTATCTCGTTCAATTCTCTCATATCATGGTTTCACCTATTCTCAAAACTTCATCCACACAAAACTTGAAAAGAACTCGTGAGATAGGTTAGTGCACATAATAATAAATAAACTCTTTATGTACTGCCAAGACAAGTTGCATAATAATTTCCAAACATCATCTACTGTTTACTATCATTTCCACAATTCATATCTACCAATATAGGCTATGGAAACTATAGGATAAGTAGATAACAAAACTATGATAGCAATCTGTCCAAACAGAACAGTCTGTAGCAATTTATGAAAACAGTGTACTTCCGTAACTCAAAAATTTATGAAAATTTAGGATACGCTAAATAATTTGTATGACAATACTGTTTAAAAATTTCAGAAACGTTCCACGTTCCAGTAAAATATGAAAATTCAAACACTACAGAAAAAGTTTCTGTTTTTACACAGCACACATCAAAACATGCAATGCAAGCATCCTAAGACAATTCTTGGAACATTTTATTGAAAAATAAGATTATGAATAACACCTAACAGAAAATAAAAAATATATAATGACGATCCAAGCAAAGCACATATTATGTGACGAATAAAAATATAGCTCTAAGTAAGATATACCGATAATGTTGAAGACGAAAGAGGGGATGCCTTCCGGGGCATCCCCAAGCTTAGGCGCTTGAGTCTTCCATGGATATTACCTTGGGGGTTCCTTGGGCATCCCCAAGCTTAGGTTCTTGTCACTCCTTGTTCTCCTCATATCGGTGTCTCACCCAAAACTTGAAAACTTCAATCACACAAAACTTAACGGAACTTCGTGAGAAGGGTTAGTGTAATAAAGATAAATAATTCACTTAGGTACTGTCAAGACAAGATTCAGAGTTGTTCCCACATGATACCTACTGTATTATACCATTCCCATAATTTATACCACTAAATATAAGCTATGGAAACACTAAAACAAGCAAACTATGCATGCAAAACAGAATCTGTCAAAAACAGAACAGTCTGTGAAGATCTGTAGCGTAACCATACTTCCCTGTCTCTAAAAATTCTGAAACATTAGGAAAACCATAAGAATTTGTATATGAAGACTGTGTAAAAATTTCAGATCATTATCATGCTCCAGTAAAAAATGAAAATTCCTGTACTGGAGTCAAAAGTTTCTGTTTTGGTTCAGCATCAATTCTACTCATCTTGTGAGTCATCCCAAAGGCTTTACTTGGCACTTTATTGAAATAAAAGATACAAAACATGATTACTACAGTATCCTAATCATGTGAACACACAAAAACAGAAAGTATAAGTGTTGGGTTGTCTCCCAACAAGCGCTTTTCTTTAATGCCTTTTAGCTAGGCATGATGATTTCAATGATGCTCCCATAAAAGATAAGAATTGAAACATGCAAAAGAGCATCATGAAGCATATGACTAGCACGTTTAAACCTAACCCACTTTCTATGCATAGGTATTTTGTGAGTAAACAACTTATGGAAACAAGAATCAACTAGCATAGGAAGGTAAAACAAGCATAACTTCAAAACTTTCAACACATAGAGAGGAAACTTGATATTTTTGCAATTCCTACAAGCATATATTCCTCCCTCATAATAATTTTCAGTAGCATAATGAATGAATTCAACAATATAACTATCACATAAAGCATTATCTTCATGATCCACAAGCATAGAAAATGTGTCACTCTCCCCATAAGCAATTTTCTTCTCATTCATAATAGTGGGAGCAAACTTAACAAAATAACTATCATGAGATACTTGATTGACATAACCACTTTGAATATTAAAATCATGATGACAAGTTTCATGGTTACTATCACTCTTTATAGCATACATGTCATCATCATAGATAGTAGGCATGTCATTATCATAACAAATTTGCTCATCAAAACTTGGGGGACTAAAAATATCATCTTCATCAAACATAGCATCCCCAAGCTTGTAGCTTTGCATATCATTAGCATCATGAATATTCAAGGAATTCATACTAACAACATTGCAATCATGCTCATCATACAAAGATTTAGTACCAAACATTTTATTGACTTCTTCTTCTAACACTTTGGCACAATTTTCCTTTCCATCATTTTCACGAAAGACATTATAGAGATGAAGTATATGAGGCAACCTCAATTCCATTTTTTTGTAGTTTTCTTTTATAGACTAAACTAGTGATAAAACAAGAAACTAAAAGATTCAATTGCAAGATCTAAAGATATACCTTCAAGCACTCACCTCCCCGGAAACGGCGCCACAAAAGAGCTTGATGTCTACTATGCAACCTTCTTCTTGTAGACTCGTGTTGGGCCTCCAAGCGCAGAGTTTTGTAGGACAGTAGCAAATTTCCCTCAAGTGGATGACCTAAGGTTTATCAATCCGTGGGAGGCGTAGGATGAAGATGGTCTCCCTCGAACAACCCTGCAACCAAATAACAAAGAGTCTCTTGTGTCCCCAACACACCCAATACAATGGTAAATTGTATAGGTGCACTAGTTCGACGAAGAGATGGTGATACAAGTGTAATATGGATGGTAGATATAGGTTTTTGTAATCTGAAATATAAAAACAGCAAGGTAGCAAGTAACAAAAGTGAGCAAAAACGGTATTGCAATGCTTGAAAACAAGGCCTAGGGTTCATACTTTCACTAGTGCAAGTTCTCTTAACAATACTGACATAGTTGAATCATATGTAAATCCCTCACGTGCGACAAAGAGTTCACTCCAAAGTCACAAATAGCGGAGAACAAACGAAGAAATTATTGTAGGGTACGAAACCACCTCAAAGTTATCTTTTCCGATCAATCTTATGAGCTATCCCTTTAAGTGTCACGAACAGCCCTAGAGTTCGTACTAAAATAACACCTTAAGATACACATCAACCAAAACCCTAATGTCACCTAGATACTCCAATGTCACCACAAGTACCCATGGGCTTGATTATATGATATGCATCACACAATTTCAGATTCATCATGTTCAATCCAACACAAAGAATTTCAAAGAGTGCCCCAAAGTTTCTACCGGAGAGTCAAAACGAAAACGTGTGCCAACCCCTATGCATAGATTCCCAAGGTCACGGAACCCGCAAGTTGATCACCAAAACATACATCAAGTGGATCAATAGAACATCCCATTGTAACCACGGATATCCCATCGCAAGACATACATCAAGTGTTCTCAAATCCTTTAAAGACTCAATCCGATAAGAAAACTTCAAAGGGAAAACTCAATTCATCACAAGAAGATAGAGAGGGGAAAACTCCATATGAATCATCTATATTAATAAAGCTCGCGGTACATCAAGATCGTGTCATCTCAAGAACACGAGAGAGAGAGAGATCAAACACATAGCTACTGGTACATACCCTCAGCCCCGAGGGTGAACTACTCCCTCCTCGTCATGGAGACCGCCGGGATGATGAAGATGGCCTCCGGTGATGGTTTCCCCCTCCGGCAGGGTGCCGGAACAGACTCCCGATTGGTTTTTCTTGGCTACAGAGGCTTGCAGCGGCGGAACTCCCGATCTAGGTTTCTTTCTGGGGGTTTTGGTATTTATAGGAGAACTTGGCATTGGAATCAAGTCAGGGGGACTCCCGAGGGGCCCAAAACCAGGGGGTGCGCGCCCCCTAGGCTTGTGGCTGCCTTGGGACTCCTCTCCAGTATCTTTTTGCTCCAGTATTTTTTTTATTTTCCAAAAATATTCTCCGTAAATTTTTATTCCGTTTGGACTCCGTTTGATATTCCTTTTCTGCGAAGCTCAAAAAACAAGGAAAAAACAGAAACTGGCACTGGGCTCTAGGTTAATAGGTTAGTCCCAAAAATAATATAAAATAGCATATTAATGCATATAAAACATCCAAAACAGATAATATAATAGCATGGAACAATCAAAAATTATAGATACATTGGAGACGTATCACTGGCTCTGGTGCTACTTTTGATGTCTCCAAGTGTCTATGGGAGGAGATGTACATCATGGTCATTTATAGGAAGGTTCCAATCTATGCTCCATTTATCATGTGTTTTCTGAACTCTGTCTGGGCAGTTCGCAGGCCTGGAGAGCCTCTCACTTCTCCGGACAAGCTCACTGTGCATGAGATCGAGCAACTCCGGAAGAAGAAGCATGTTGAGCCTCGCACTCCCCCTGACCACCCTGAGGATGTGTTTGCCACTTCCAGTGATAGTGACTTTGAGCTTCCGGCCGGGGCCAAGCCCTCTTGGGTCACCAAGCTCACTGACAAGGTAAAGAAGACCTTCTGCTTGCAATCCCACGTCCAGAAGAAGCTCTATGAAGCCCATGTCATCGAGAAGCTCGCCAAGCGCAGACAGATTCAGATTATGAGGGCTCTTCATCTTAAGGCGGATAGTGGTTCTCAGAAGATCATCACTTCTGAGAAGAAGTGGATCTACGAGCATAGCACTTGGACTGATGATGAGGCCTTGGGCCATCCTGCTACCTCCACCTCTACTTCTGCTGATGATGATGATATTATGGAGGAGGATGATGTCGGCGAGTCTGCTAGTGATGATCCAGAGGCGACCGACGAGTCTGAGGAGGACTACTGAGCTCTGGGGCATTAGCATCGCTCTTTTCCTTTTTGGTGTCTTGATGCCAAAGGGGGAGAGAGTTCTATTAGGTCGGGATTTGCATGGGTGTGGTTCTCTTGCTTTGCGTCTTTCCAGTTGAACTCTCATTTGCTTTCAGTTGTTTCTGAACTTATCATGTGTGGAGACTTTATGCGTGCTATAAGACATGCGATTCCTTTCTATCTCGTCCCGTTTATTAAGTAGAGCCTGAGTTTCTTTGCTGACCTTGTTATTATGCTCTACTTGTTATCGTGTACAAATGCATGTTGTTGTCTAGTTTTTCATTTGTACTCATTGGTCGCTCTATAAAATCACGGGGGAGCTCTGTCCTTTATGTGCGCAAATCACAATTGTGCACACATTAAGGGGGAGCTCCGTTTTCATTTTCTAGACCATCAATGCAAATCGTGTAGTTGTCATCATCCACCAAAAAGGGGGAGATTGTTAGGGCATTTTCCTACCTTAGTGTTTTGGTGATGATGACAACTCACTATGTGATCTAATCGTGTGCCAAGTTCTCCAGGTACACTGTGTATGACACAAGACGATTAGGCATTCCCTCCACAAGGAAAAGAACGAAGACGGTGTTCTCTACGTGTTTATTTCTTTGGTCGTAGGAAACCCGTACTATTAAGAGGGAGTTCACATCGGAAGGTATTGGGTGAATCAATGCACGTACACATTCCTTGCCACTCACCGCATACCCTTCCATTCATCGAGAGAGAGAGGTCCTCATCTCTAACCAAGCAGTAGTTTTTACACCTAAGCGGTTTTACCGCTTGTACCGGTACGTCTGGTATAACTACCGCCCCTGGAGTGAAACCCTGGGGTTGCTGCTCTCACGAAGTTGCCAGCGGTTGTACCGCTGCCTCCGGGCGGTTGTACCGCCATTAGTCTGGCCAACCCTAAGAAGTAGCTTCAGGCGGTTGTACCAGTCCAGTACCGCACAACCACCGGACAAGGTTCTTTTTTGGTGCGGTACTTGGCGGTTGTGGGCCTGTTGTTCCGGTCGGCCTTATTTGACCGGTACTACCGGTGTCCCAAGCGGTTGTGCCGCTCCGAACTTAGCCACCTCCCGTACTCAATCCAAGCCCCACCACCCCAATCATCGCTCAAGGGTGACTCCTCTCTGTTTCAAAGCGATGGTTGAGCAGTGGTGGAGCGGTTGTTAGGGTCCGATGTTTCGACCGGTACTACCGCCCCAGCCACCGGTTGCACCGCTCGCCAGGGTTTTCTACTGGATATCCGTGTGCACCGGTTGTACCGGTGCACATAGCAGTTGTACCGATGCCATGTAAAAACGGCTGTAACGATTGGAAATGGGGGACAGTATTTAAGGGGGTGGTTCTTCCACCTACTTTCTTACCTCTTGCCTCTCTCTCTCTCCTCCATTAATGCCTTTCAAGCTTTCTTGCCCGATCTCTCTCTCTAGCCACTCAAACTCGTTGATTTGCTAGGGATTGAAGGGGGAGATCTAGATCTACACTTCCACCAAAGGAAACTTGATTCCCCCATACTTTCTTGTGTGGATTTTGTTACTCTTGGGTGTTTGAGCACCCTAGATGGAAGAGGTCACCTCGAATCCATATTCCATTGTGGTGAAGCTTAGTGATGTTGTTGGGAGCCTCCAATTAAGTTGTGGAGATTGCCCCAACCTTGTTTGTAAAGGACCCGTCGCCGCCTTCAAGAGAACCACTAGTGGATTCATGACATCTCGCATTATGTGAGGGCGTGAGGAGAATACGGTGCCTTAGTGGCATCTTGGGGAGCATTGTGCCTCCGCACCGCTCCAACGGAGACGTACTTCCCCTCAAAGGGAAGAAACTTAGGCAACACATCGTCGTCTCCACCGGTTCCACTTGTGGTTACTTCTTACCTTTACTTTGTGCAATCTTTACTTGTGTTGTATCCTTTGCTTGCTATTGTTGTTATAGTTGTTAGCATCATATAGGTTGCTCACATAGTTACATATCTAGACAACCTATTTGTTGCTAAACCTAATTTGTTAAAAATTGGTAGTTGCCTATTCACCCCCCTCTAGTCAACCATATCGATCCTTTCATCTGCATTTATGTTTTTTGGTCTAAAAAAGGGCTAGCGAGATACCACTCTATCATATTGTATCATTGTCATTTTGTTAAAGTGTTGGCATTTGAGATATATTATTATTGCCCGCTAGTTGATTGTGTCATTGACACGAGTAAATAAGGATTCTAAGTGTTATCATATATGTGGTTAGTTCATAATCTTTGATGAAAACTTGATTACTAGTTAAACTTATAACCAACAACAAAAGCAAATGAGTTTGTAAACGTTTTTCTTTATCATTTTTAGTTTGTCAACTGAATTGCTTGAGGACAAGAAATGAGTTAAGATTGGGGTATTTGATACGTCTCCATCGTATCTACTTTTCCAACACATTTCCTCTTGTTTTAGACTCTAATTTGCATGATTTGAATGAAACTAACCCCGGACTGACGTTGTTTTCAGTACTACCTTGGTGTTATTTTTGTGCAGAAATAGAAGTTCTCGGAATTGGATGAAACTTTATGGAGATTTATTTTGGAATTAATGAAAAATACTGAAGCAGAAAGCTACCGGAGGAGGGCCACCATGGGTCCACGAGCCAAGGAGCGTGGCCACCCCCTGGGCACGCCATGTTGGCTTGTGGGTCCCACTAACCCCCGTATGACCTAATTCCAAGCCTATATATTTTGTCTTCCTCATAAAAAATTAGAGTTTAATTGTGTTTTATGATACGGAGCCGCCGCCGCCACCCCCATTTTTCATCGATAGCCCTGATCTGGAGTCCGATCGTGGCTCTGAAGAGGGCGATTCATCGCCGTCATCATCACCAACCTCTCTCCATCAACAATTTCATGACCATGTGTGAGTAATTCCTTTGTAGGCATACTGGAGGTAGATGGAGAAGTATGATATTTCTTATGTAATAATCGAGTGAATTTATTAGGACTTGATGCCTAGTATCCACTATGGTCTGAGATTGATGTTGTTATAACTTTTCTACGCTTAATGCTTGTCACTAGAGCCAGAGTGCCATGATTTCAGATCTGAGCACTTATGATTTTCATGATTATATTTGAGTTGTTGATCTTACCTACAAGTTGTATGCACCCGTCATTGTTCTGAACCCTAGACCCCCAAGGTGACCACGAATTGGGATATCGACGGAGATTACTTTGACTTGAGGAGTTCATGTATTCTCTATGTGTTAATGCTTTGTTCCGATTCTCTATTAAAAGGAACACCTTAATTACCCTTAGTTTCCATTAGGATTCCGCTGCCATGGGAGGGTATGCCAAAATATGTTATGTGGGTGCTTATCGCAAGCACATATGACTATATACATAATACATGCCTACATATGATTGATGAATTGGAGCTATTGTGTGTCTCTCTAGGTTGTGATAGTTGCATATTGAATCTCGTCTAAATATCCATCTCTACTCCATGCCTACACTTCAATACTATTGCCTTGTTCACGTTACTATTGCTACTACTACTACAAATTTGCCACTACCGATGTTACTGTTACTTTGCTATCACTACTATCATATTACTGTGCTACTAATAAATTGCTACAAGGAAGTGATTCTCAGGTGTGGTTGAATTGAAAACTCAACTACTAATGCTTACAAATATTCTTTTGCTCCCCTTGTGTCGAATCAAAAAAATTGGGTGAAATACTACCCTCGAAGACTAATGCGATCCTCTATACTTGTGGGTCATCAACAGGCACCAACCGATCAGGATCCGGAACGATAAGGATAAAAGTAGGAAAAGCCCAGGTGTAGGCGAGGCGAGCCGGGCAAGCAACCCAATGCCGGTTGTCCAAACCCTAGGGCCCTTGCCCATACGGTCCCACACCCACCAAACAACATGAGCGGGACCACACCCCTCCCCCCCACACAAATTCCTTGGGCCATCGTAACAGGAAACCTGGCCGCCAAAAGCTGGACAGGAACACCAAAGACACAGTCGATCATCTCAAACTACGGTAGGAGGCTAGGTCGGGAATGGCCCACCGCCTTCAGCAACAACAAGCGCCAACACCGATAGTCGGCCTCGTATCCGGCCATTCGGGCACAACTTCGATCGCCACCATGCGAGAAATCACCGACAAAATCAACACTTGACAAAATAGGAATCAAAAGAAACAATACAACACATGCCATACACACATGAACCAACAAAGAGAAGCAAAAAATGAAACAAGACACACTCAAAAACAAGACACACAGATGAACCAACATGAAGAAAATGAAACAAACAATCACATCAAACACAACACATGAAAACGACCAAAGAAATAACTCACATCGAAGAAGAGGGGTGTCCTTGGGGCTACCCCTCCCTTCTATTTATAGAGGACCAAAGGGAGAGAGTCATAAAGCAAAAAACGAAACCGACATGAAATGGGAAGACCAATTTACTCATCCAGAACCGACATGCGAGTTACCCATACATGGTTCAAACTTTATGAACAACATTTGGAACAATTTACAAAAGAATGTTTTGGACTTGTGGTATGAACTATACGTTCAAATAGAGTTTGAGTATAAACTTAAATGATTTTGGACTTGGAAAAGTCAATCTTTTAGGACCTAAGCTAAAAGCCAATCTACAATTTGGAAGCATGGATCGGAAGGTGTTATCAATTCAAATTGTCATTTGAATTGGGTTTCAAAACATATGCCATGGCAATGCAAAATGGATGCCATGGCAGCAAAAATAGTTGCCATGACAGTAGTTTCTGATGCTAGTACTCCTAATTCAAATCAACCTTAAAGTTTTCGTTTAACTTTTAGAACACAAAGCAAAAGTAAATTTTTAATTTGGAATACTAGATTCCAAATCCTCTGTCGTGGCAATGCAAAATGACTGCCATGGCAACATATTTTTTCTGAAACCTCTACCATAGTAGCAAAAATAATTGACGTAGAAGCAGTTGTTGTTCTTATTTCAAGTATATTTGTGGACTCAAAGAGAATGGCACCTGGTCAAATCGAACAGAATGGCACCTAGCCTGACGGGCACACCCGACTCATGAGGCTAGGCATGCAATGCTAGACGCCGAGTCGAGTGCACGCATAGGGTCGGTTGGACGATGCCTAGCTAGACGTGCATACCCGACCCGTGAGGCTGGGCATGTAACGCCCGGACCCCGAGCCGCGCAAACACACGGGTCTGGCTCGCATAAGTGGGTCCAGCTGACCCATCACGTGCGGCGCGTGACGCCCGGACCGGCTAGCGTGACCAAAGCAACCCGCCGGGTGCGACGGACAGGCGGGTCGGCTCCTTGCCCGCGTGAATCGCACCGTAAGACAAGTCCCTTGTGGGCATGCCCGTCGGTGCCCAATGACGTTGGACTCGGGCAGGCCCAGCAGTCCACACGTCATGGACCCTCTAACCGGATCGCCTGGACGCGAGCCGCCACAAGCCACTGCGTGACGGACGACCAGGAAGTGCTCTCGCCCGCGAGGAGCCTGGGGAGACGGGCACTCCAACATTCTTTATATGAGTAATACATAAGTATATTGAATGTAATAAAGTTTTATATTATGGGACAAAGGGAATAACATATTGCATCGGGTAACGAGCAATGATGGTCCGATTTGGGTGTATGTTTTGCTTCGTGTTCTTCCTTTGTGAGAGAGAAGAGAGAGAAACGAAGTTTGGCCTACATTTATATTTATGATATTTATGGTTTTCCATTTTAAAAGGAGACGTGGCGATGCTCCTTTGCTCCCTAACATATCATATGTTTTTTTAACATGGTACAATCGATGTCGCTCACATACACGAGCATACATTAATCTCTATGAATGTAGATACGCATACTCTAACCCTATAAACACCTCCGAGAGACTGAGTTGACACCTCATCTTGAGATTGACGATGTCGTCATGGAGGTCTTCATAGTAGATGGAAACATCCCTTCCCACAAAATACACATCATCGAAAGACTGAAATAAATCTATAAAAATGCAAGCATTAATATGAAATCTGATACATGAGCTCCAGTGGACAGGGGATACCACCATCACCATCATGCCATGACCATTTAACCATACGTTGATTCGCCGCAGATCACAAGTTTGGTTGGTATTATACGTTGGTCGATCCGATTTTGTTTCTCTCTTCTCCGCGACGGATCTGGTCGGCATGGCTATTTGAAACTTGATCGCCACGGAAGCAAAGCGAAATTAATTGTCACCCATCTCAAGCACGTGCAGCTTCATAAGGATCATTGCTGGGTTCGCATTACTACATATAGCCTCGCTCCAACAACCTCCCTTCCCCACCCCTCCCTCCGTCTCTCCCCTAGTTCAGAGACCGCAGCCGCAGCCGTAACTATGGAGGAGCAAGACCGCAATGGGCGGGAGGCGACGGCGGCGGCAGAGTCGTCGGTGCCGTTGCTGGAGAAGAAGGCGGACGGCGTGTTGTACGTGGAGGGGTGCCCCGGGTGCGCCGTGGACCGGAGGAAGGCGGCGAACCCGGGCATCCCCTATGGCACCTTCATCTACGTCTGGACCGTCACCCTCTGCACCGGTCAGTACTCCCTCCATCCCCACCACCGTTCGTCCCCGATCTCCGCCCTGATTTGTTAATTAATTATTAATTGGTGCATGAACGCTTGGTTGCCCGCTTGATTTGATTTGATTTGATTCGATTCTGTACGCACGCTAGCTGGGCTGCATTCACGAGTATATCCAATACAACTAGAGTTTGTACATTAGATTAAGAAAAAAAACTGCATGAAAAGGTGATTTCAGTTTCCAGAACCTCCCACGCGGAAGAAGAATAAGAACAGGAGTTGCCTAGGGAAAAAAATCCAGAACAGAATGTTGTGCGACTAATTTAGCAAGCTAACAAAGCTGTATAGATAAATTACAGCTAATTAACTCACAAGTTGACTAGAGTACAGAGACGATGTATCATAGTTCGACCAGCTTGTCTCGTGTAATAATAATAATTAACTGAATCGGAAAGTTTTAACCAGAAGAAATCAGGGAGAGTTGGTGCAGCAAGGGGCTAAGGTTGAACCATATAAATTCACCTCCACTACAAAATTGGGACCATACAAACTTAGGTTGGAATAGCGTCCTTCATCATAGATGTCAATCCAAGTAGGTACAAATGAGCTAACAAGGCAATCCATCGAATTGAATGGAATTCAGATTCAGTGTGCCCAAACAGTTACATTTCTACGTCATCTTTTCCAGTCGAAGGCACACAAAAAAGAAAGAGTGAAGTGCATTATGGCTCCTATGATTCGGGTTGAATTTCCAGTCGAGGACTGTCAGGGATATAACCCCGCGATATAACCCGGCCAGGATATGACCCGGCCAGGACTTGGCGAGTCACTAATGACTCGTCCACAGGCTTGGCGTCTCATAGTTAAGACCCGTAAGATGGGCCAGAAGATGGAAGGCTAAGCTACAAGGCGACTTACCAGGCGGGCCAAGACTAAGGCCCAGAGACATGAAGATGGCGGTTCTTGAGCAGGCCGGTTGATGGCCCAAGACCTGGAGGCGACTAAAAGGCCTGAAGATGTAAGCCGCCATAAGATGACTTGTTCTGTAAGACTAAGGAGTTGGAATCAGGATCGGTTACGTTGTATAACCCGACCCGGACTCGTGTAAGCCCAGGGCCTCGACCTATGTATATAAAGGTGAGCCCCTGCGGCGTGTTAGACAGGTTAAGACAGACAGACAAGCCTTACGGCGAGAGAGACCAAGCAGTCGAGAGCTAGGGCAAGCAAGCCGCCCCTTGTAATCGATACACCAGTTAATACAGCATAAGCAGGACGTAGGCTTTTACCTCCACCGTGAGGGGCCGAACCTGGGTAAACTCGTGTCCCTTGTCCCGTTTAACCCCTTTGAGTCCACTTCCATGGCGTTGGCCTCGAACCTAAGTCTTCGGACATCTGCCGTGACAAAACCACGACAGTTGACGCCCACCGTGGGGCCAGCGCTCGGTGGTGTTGAGTTCTCAAAGGGTTCTCTCTCTGGGAGCGAAGGGTACGCCAATGGTGAGATAACCAAGAGTCGCCATGGGAGACTCTACCTCGACGACGCCGGCTGGGGTCCTGAGGCCGACTCAATCGAGCATGGTTTCCGGGTCCCCTTCGGTGGGGTCAACATCTTCATCGGCAAGATCGGCGGATCTGAACCCGGGCCGGACATCTGCACCGACATCGTCGAGCCGGCCCGGCATGAGCAAAACGCCCAAAGCATGCAACCCGCCCGTTCTGACCTGGGCAGGAAGCATGTCTTCGTCGGCTTCACTCAGGGCGTAGAACTTGAGGGTTCTGTGTCCGAGGAAGAAACTCACGACTACTCCGGGGAGGAATCTTCATGTGGGGAGACGGAATCAATCTATCAGCTTCAGGATGGGGGCTACGACGAGCCTTACCCCGAGTCGGAGTACCATGAGCCGGAGGAATATGAGCCGCCAAGCCATGCCGCTGTCTTCATGGCGGGTGCAGCGGCGGCTCAGGGCAGCACAGCCGACGGTCTAGCTGGGTCCGGGTCAGGCACCCCCCCCCCCGGCTCAGGTTCTTCTGGATCTAATGAACGAGCTTACAGCCTTGATGGAGACTGAGGTCACTGCTGAAAACCAAGCGGCCCGTAATGCGGAGATCGCGAGGTTGAAGAATCAGATGGCTGGAGTCCAACAGGAAATCAATGAGCTGAAGGCACAGATGGATGCTGAGGCGGAACGCCTTAAGGCGGACGTTTTTTGCTTTGAGCTAGAGCGGCAGTCAGCGGCGGCGGTTCATCGCATGAGACATCAATCCCGCTTGCAGTATGAAGCTAGGGATCTTTTTCACACGCCAGGAACAGGACGGAACATACCTTTAACCGTAACCCGGACGGCGGAAATACCTGGAAGCCGGGCGGCGGTTCAGCGTCAGCAGCTAGACCCGCCCCGGCGGAATCAAAACCCGCCACTACTTTATTCAACACCGCCGGGTCATTATTCTAGCCCGGTGGAGAACATGGTGGCGGCGGCAACCAGGCTTGATACAATCCCGATCCCCGATGAGGCGCCCTACGCAGAAGAGGTGCGGAATGCCATCGGATACCTGCGCACGGCGATGGCCCAGCAGGGGAAATATAATTACAGCCGGAGTCGTGTGCATTCAACCCCCATCCACAGCCGTAGCTACAGCCGGCGTTATGAGTCGCCGGCGGTCTCTAGCAGTAACCCGCCGCAAGCTGATCGGGCGGCTCTGGATGTTCAAACACGGGTGGAACGGGCAAAAGCACAGCAAGAAGCGGCGGCTCTGGCAGCAGCGGCGGCTTATCAGGATCCCAAAGTTGCCCCTTCCGTCTCAGGAGGAGCGGGGGCGAATTCCAGGGCTGTGGGAATACCATGTTTGGTGCCGGCTCTGCGGAATGAGCGTCTGCCGAAGGATTTTAAGGGTCCTCGTAAGGTGTCCAATTACACTGCTGATTTACCTCCAGAGGCCTGGGTTGAAAGTTATGAGCTAGCCATGGAGATGTTGGACGTTAGTGATGCAGTCTGCGCCAAGTATTTCATCATGATGCTGGAAGGGCCGGCTCGCACATGGTTGAAGGGTTTGCCACCCAACACCATTAACTCCTGGGCCGAGTTAAGGGCGAAATTCATCAAAAAATTTAAAGGAACATGCAAGCAGCCCATGACGATTGTGGATTTGGACCAGTGTGTGCAGCGTGAGGACGAGTCGGCTCATCACTGGGTCCGGCGAGTCTCTGAAGTCATCCACTCTTCTGAGCAGATTACGGCCTCTCAGGCGGTTTTGATTCTAGAGAAAAATTGTCACTTCACGCCTTTGAAGCAGAAACTTGGCCGGCTCAAACGCTCATGCCAAGACATGGGGGAGCTCATGGCGGCTCTCACCAAGTACGCAGATTCTGATAACACGAAGGACCCGGACTCTGATAATGAGAAATCAGGTCAGGGGAAGAAAGGTAGCAATGGCAAGCGGAAGCACCCAGATGGCGGGTCAGAATTGGTGGCAAACACCAACGTCAGGAACAACCGTGCTAAGGGCAACGGGAACTTCGAGCAGTCTTTTAACAAGGGAAAAACTACTTTCAACCTGGAGGAGAGGCTTAGCCAACCTTGTCCAGAGCACACTCGGCCGAATAAGCCGGCAAACCATCTATGGAGAAATTGTTATACTATGAGACAGTTCCGAAATTACAGCATTCAACAGCATCATGATAACGGTGATGGCCCATCGGGCGGCTCAGGTCCGGGCGGCTCAGAAGCCGGCTTTGATGCTGGTGGCTCAGGGTCCGGTTACCAGGGTCAAGGCAACCATGAAGGTCATAATCAACAGCCTCGCGGCGGAGGCCAGCGGCAGAATAACCAGTCGGGGTATCAGAGGAACCCGAAACGCCTTAACGAGGATTACTAAAACACCTCAAAGCCAGCTATGATTTGATCGAGTAACTGGTCACTGTCATTCTTCTATCACGGAGCAGTACTATGATTTGCTTGCCAAGGTGTAAGTAGACAAAACACGCACGCACTCACTCGTAAATGTCCCAATCACAGGATCCCATCCAAGTTTGTTTAGTGTACATACTACAAGTAACGCCAGGTCTGATAGGATCCACAGTGAGTGGGACCCCACTCCCTTAGATACGCGCCGCTAAACGCTTGTAATTTCTATATTTCTAGGCCTAACAGTAGTACAGCCTCACGATGTACAACCTCTGTAACACTTTTTTGTAAGCATGTAAAAAAACGTCTTACATTAAGTTGCAGACAATACAGAGGGATAGTATTGTATTTTTTAGCTAAAACAAAGGTCAGAAATTTCCTTGGTGTCTTCCATGTAACTTGTTTCAAACTTTGGTGAAGCACCATCTAATGACGTATATTTTCAAAATTCCATGTGTTTTCTTTAAAATTTCCAAATTCTTTCTTTATTCCTTGTACACTCCAACAAGCCAGTTACCCCCTGTTAGCTTTTTCTTATAATAAAGTTGCCGGAACATACTGTGCGCTACTAATTTAGCAACCCAGCTAAGATGCACAGATTGATCACAGCTGATTAGCTCACTAGTTGACCGGAGTACAGAGAATGTATCATAGTTTGACCTGCTTCTTGTCTCATGTACCAACAATTAACCGAATCGGGATGTTCTAACCAAGAGATATCAGGGGATTTGGCGAAGCACAGGGCTGCTGGTTGAACCGATAAAAAATCCACCCCAGATCACGGTACAAAACTGGGACCATGTAAACAAAATTCAGTTGGACTACTATAAATCATAGATGTCAATCCAGGTGGGTACACAGCAGCTAACAAGCCAATCGATCGAATTGAATGGAGTTCAGCTTCACCGTGCCTCTGGCTAGCTGGCAAGGACTATCCACCAAACAATACATTAATATTTTTACGCCATCTTTTCCCGTTGAGGCCAACAGAAAAAAAGAAGTGAAATGCATTAGGGGCTCCATGATTTGGTTGCATTTCTGGCTGAGGACCATAATTTGATCCGGTGACTAGTCACAGTCATGCTATCACGGAACAAAAGTACTACGGTATGATTTGTTTGTCCTGTCTGGAGAAAGGCGCAAGTTGACAAAACATGCACGCACTTACCCTGTCCCAATCACATGAAACATGATCCCATCCGACTAGTTTAGTACAGTACTGCACAAGTAACCCAAGCTTGAGAGCATTATTTGAATCAGAATCCAACAGCCGGATCTGAAAAAGGAAAGGTGAAATATAGGATGCTGCATAAGGGCATCTAGAACGCTGCTCACCCGCACCGCATTTGTGTGCGGACCGATCCGAATCGATGTCCAAACACTGATACGGGAGTGGCCCATTCAAAGCTAGCCGCAACTGTCTGGTCACATGTCACATTTTGAACAGAATTTAATGAAAAGGAACAAGTTTGATGCAAATTTAAACAAACTAGAGGCGGCACCTCCGTCGCGGGTGTCAGAGTCGAAGTCGCCAGGCTTCAAGCGGCAAAAAGGCATGGGGTCACGACAAGGATTCCCAGCCATCGCGTGGCACTCATGGATGATCCTCTCCGCTTGACCTACGCTGCATGCAGTGCGACCGCGGCCACCTTTGACATGGGCAGGGGAATAGACAGGCGGCGGGACTTGGCGACAACGACGATGGTCTCACTTGGAGACCACTCCTCGCCATACTTGAGCATCTCCTCGTGAAGCGGCGGAGACAGCGCTTGCTCGTCTCTGTCGTGGTTTTTGACCGGTTGAGGACCTAGGTCGTTGCGAGCTCCAGGTCCTTGAGGATTTGTGGCAGCGGGACGTCGGAGTCCGCGAACTCCGCCTGACGCGCGATGTTGTGCTTGTTCCGTTTCTATCACTCCATGTCTGCACTCTTTTGCGCCATCAAGGCGCTTTGAGAGGACGAATGCCGCCGCCGTCGAGGTAGTGGAGGACGCCCCTACACGCCTTTGAGGTGCGCTCGCGCGCCTCCAACCGACGTGGCGGTGGCGACATCTGGTCATCCTTCATGGGACGAGGGGGAGGAGGCTCCGCCTTGACCTGTCGATGAGGAGGCAAGTACGGCCTTGCCTTGACGCGACGGAGAAGCTGCTCTAGTGGCGATGCCGGACAGTGTCGTGGAGGAGCATGCGTCGGAGCATAAATTGCATCTACTCTTCGTACTTCTCGTTGGTCACCGCATACACAGCGGCTTCTTACGGCTGTCCTCCTCGTCGCCGAGGAGATGACGATCTCCTCCTTCGCCGAGTCGCCGAGGAAGAGGGACCCAAAGAACGAGGCTACCGGCGCCACTATTCGGAGCCGCCCGCCGACGCTGAAGCCCAGGACTTGCCATCGCCGGTGAGTGGGGGAAGAGGGGAGCAGTGACGGTACATGGAGATGTGAAGAGTGTGATGTGGACGGTGCCGGCGCCGTGCTTAAATAGCCGCGGCTAGGTGAAAGGATGGTCAACCCGCTTCGATACGGTGTTGTGGCCGAAGTTGGTTTCTCAGGATGATGTCCACGGCGTCCCCGGCTCGCCGCATCGGTACGCGTACGCGACAACGGTCTAAACGCTGACAAAATCCTTGTGATATATGTGAAAAAATAGACGTCTGGACTGGTCCATAAACCGATACGAGCTTCCGGACGGATGCGGATGGTTAGCATTGGAGGTGTGATCCACTCAAAAAAAGAAAAAGAAAAAGAATCCGCTGTGAGCCCACGAGATCCACGAGTTATTCTTTTCTTTGGGGGAGTTATTATTTTCTGTGGCGAAGGCGTTCCACGAGTTGGATTTCTCATCCTCACTCCTCTCCGGTCTCCTGTCCCTCCAGCCTTTCTTTCATCCAAGCAACCCCGTTGCATTAATTGCGCAACGGAAATTCCAGTCCCTCCACTTGTTGCGAGTACGGTCATCTCTGACGTCAGGACGCGAGGATGCGACACCGAAACGCGGGACAGTCGTAGCCATCGACCGCGACGCGAGCCCCCCCGGCGGCTCGCTCCCTCTCGGCGCTCGCGCGAGGGGCAAGCAAGCAAATAAAGCGGGAATGCCACGGACGGCACCCGCGGAAGGTGCCCGTTACCGCTGCGTGTGGGCGTGCCCGATTTCGCTTTGGCGTTTCCCCATACGGGCTTCTAGCCAGTCCGGCCGGGGGGAAGGGCGGCGGCATTTGCGCTGATTGGCCTCGCCTCCGAGTCCGAGCTCCTTTTATTTATCGTGAGCGGGAGGGGAGGGGAGGGTTCGATTCGATTGGCTGGTTCCTGGTTGGGTGGGTGGCAGCGATGGCGGCGAATGCGGAGGAGGGGACCTCGCCGTTGCTGAGCAAGGAGGAGCGCCAGCGCCAGTACCACCCGGGCTGCCCGGGCTGCGACCACGACCGGAGGAAGGAGCTCCACACCGGGCTGCCGTACAAGGAATTCGCCTACGTCTGGATGATCTGTCTTACCACCGGTACGTACGCCCTCATTTCTGCCCCTCAAACTCAAACCTCACCCCCCAAGCCAAGCCAAGCCAAGCCAAACCAGACTCTTCTTCGGGAAACAACAATGGAATCAGCGGGATTTTGTTCTTCGATGAGGTCACTGTTGTGTAGCACCAGGAGCATTTAATTAACTGGTCCCGGTGCAGACCAGGTGGCAAGCGTATCGCACCGAGTGCTACCCATGTCCCAGGCCTTCCAGATCATTGCTATCGAGTGGCAGCCCAGACATAGGACTTTATTCAATGATGTGCTGCTCCATCTCCACATCCGTAATCATGAAAAGCTGTACTAGTAGTACGAGGTCTTTCCTAGGGATGAATTTTCCTGACCTATTCTACTCTGCATGATTCCCTTTCTAATCATCTTACTCACCCAATGTTACAGCATATCACTTCCTGCCTCTTGTTTTTGCTGAGGATATAACTACTGGCCATCGAATTTTCTAGGGAATATTATCCTGAGAAAAATGAGCACGATATGGTTGAGATCCAAGGATCACTTACATCCCAAATGAAGCTAATACTTCAATTTTTCTCTATCGGAATAAACAATGGCGCTATAATATTATTGTCCGGATGATCTGCCTTACTGCCGGTATGGTTGTCTTCTGTCCTTGAAACCTCATCTCTTAAGATAGATTCTAGGAAAAATGGTTTTGCTTCAAGTCACACAATTCTGTATGAATTTTCTTCTTTGAGACCAGGAACACCAGTTTATGCCTGCTCCTACGCATCACACAGTCATAGCAGCAGCAGTCTGAATGCAACTGTTTGAACTCACAACAAGTGAGCCTAGCTCAATTGGTTGGTCAGTGGATGTACAATACCACCACCTAGGTTCAAGTCCTTGTGGACACTGAGTTTTGTTCCCTATTATTGTTGGCCCTTTCCCTAAAACCACCTGAACTTATGGGCTAAATTGTTTCTGGTGCAATTCTTGTTGTTTGGTTACAAAAACGCACCTGGCCTCATGGGCTAGTTGTTTCAATACTTGTGTATTCTGTTACTAGCATTTCGGGCTACCTGAACTCATGTGCTGAAAGTCGACATATTCTTGTATGAAGATGGACTACTCTGTAGATTCATTTATGTAATATTAATTTGTGAAAAATTGCATAACTAAATTTCCTGGGTCAAACAATGATGGTTTACCCAACCCTTTCTTTTAGTGAAATTACCCATGTTTTTCAGATCACTGTACTCGAGCAGCAGTTAAGGCATAATCTTTTTTTTAGTACTCCTGCTCTTGCCTATCTGATTGACTAGTGTTTATAGTTTGTTTTTGAGAAGGTTTGGACAAATTTAATTGAGTAATATGAAATGTCTATGAAGTGGCTCCAAGTTGGCATTGTAACCTAATAAATATTTACATCAGCACTTCTGGATCTACAAAATTGACAAAACATGAATGGAGATTGTTATTAATGTTGCCATGTACCTGTATTGTCATAAAATTGGTTTTTTCATGAACATTTTCCATTTCATAATGAAATTGTTCTAATATTTCCTCTGATCTTTCCGTCCAGCTTTACCAATATCGTCATTGTTCCCCTTCTTGTATTTCATGGTATGTATATCCGTTTCTCTTTTTTTTTCTGATTATTCAGGAAACGTAGCTAGATAGTTATATGAGCAATATAAATGTTTTTTATATTTTAATCTTTATCTTTTCATATCTGTGCATACGTCTATCTCTGAAGTATCTGTTGATAATAAGTCTTCATGTTATCTCCTCATCCTTTACAGATAAGAGACTTGCATGTTGCAAAAAGAACAGAAGATATTGGGTTCTATGCTGGGTTTGTAGGTGAGTTTCTTACCTATGTTTTTTTAGTGAAATTACCCATGTTTTTCAGATCACTGTACTCGAGCAGCAGTTAAGGCATAATCTTTTTTTTAGTACTCCTGCTCTTGCCTATCTGATTGACTAGTGTTTATAGTTTGTTTTTGAGAAGGTTTGGACAAATTTAATTGAGTAATATGAAATGTCTATGAAGTGGCTCCAAGTTGGCATTGTAACCTAATAAATATTTACATCAGCACTTCTGGATCTACAAAATTGACAAAACATGAATGGAGATTGTTATTAATGTTGCCATGTACCTGTATTGTCATAAAATTGGTTTTTTCATGAACATTTTCCATTTCATAATGAAATTGTTCTAATATTTCCTCTGATCTTTCCGTCCAGCTTTACCAATATCGTCATTGTTCCCCTTCTTGTATTTCATGGTATGTATATCCGTTTCTCTTTTTTTTTCTGATTATTCAGGAAACGTAGCTAGATAGTTATATGAGCAATATAAATGTTTTTTATATTTTAATCTTTATCTTTTCATATCTGTGCATACGTCTATCTCTGAAGTATCTGTTGATAATAAGTCTTCATGTTATCTCCTCATCCTTTACAGATAAGAGACTTGCATGTTGCAAAAAGAACAGAAGATATTGGGTTCTATGCTGGGTTTGTAGGTGAGTTTCTTATTAAATTTTGATTTGAAATTGAGATGGTTGAGTTCTTGTGTTTGATGCTTATACCAATGGTGAACACTTTGTGATTGTCTGATGTGATTTTTTCTGTATTTACTGGTTTTTTAGGTGCTTCTTTTATGTTTGGTAGATGTTTGACTTCAACTCTTTGGGGAATAGCAGCAGATCGTATTGGGAGGAAGCCTGTTGTTGTGTTTGGCATTCTCTCTGTGTTAGTAACAGTTTGCCTCTTCTTTACATAACACCAGTGCATATTAGAGTGTGGCTGTACCTACTGTTGTATTTCAACCTCTTCTATTTTATTAGGTGACCCAACTTAACTCACCTTAATTTCACAGGGTGATATTTAATACTTTGTTTGGGCTTAGTGTTACCTATTGGATGGCAATAGCGACAAGGTTTCTCCTTGGCGCTTTAAATGGCTTACTTGGACCAATGAAGGTATGGCGAACTTGAAAGCTTATTTTTGTTAGATTGTGTATATATATACCTGATGAATTTGTCCCTGACTTTTGCAGGCTTATGCTATTGAAGTTTGCCGACCTGAACATGAACCTCTAGCACTATCACTTGTAAGATAAACACGCCTTCCGATGCACTATTTCTCCTCTTTAAGTGATTTTAATTTTTACATCACTTTCATGTGATTTTAGGTCAGCACAGCATGGGGAATAGGTCTCATCATTGGTCCTGCTCTTGGAGGCTACCTTGCACTGGTATGAAAGAGATTTCTCTTAACAACTTTATGCTATAGTCAGCCTATGCTAACCTTGCTCCTTCGATGGCAGCCTGCAGAAAAATACCCAAATATATTTTCGCCTGACTCATTGTTTGGAAGGTATGTGTATCCAAATAGACTATCCTAGATAACTAGTCCGTATTGCATAATACTTACCTTTGATGGAAACTTGCCAGGTTCCCGTACTTCTTACCATGCTTATGCACATCAGTCTTTGCTGCCATTGTTCTGATAAGCTGCATATGGATGCCGGTATGTGATATTTCAATAGTGTTAGGTTCCTTGATTATGCAACCAGTCTAATTGCCAGTTCATAATTACATTAAAAACAATTTGTGTTAAATTATTCTGTCCTCATTGTTCTGATAAGAGTTAGTTCTTCCTCCTTCTATATTATTAAATATCTCTAAATGCATCTTAGGAGACGTTACACAAGCATAAGGTCAGTGATGATGGAAATCAAAGCGTTGAAGCTTTGGAGGCCCATCTGATTGATCCAAAAGAGGCGGTTGGACAAATTAATAGTTCGAATACCAAGAAGAGCTTATTCAAGAATTGGCCATTGATGTCATCTATAATTGTTTATTGCATCTTCTCCTTCCACGACATGGCTTATACAGAGGTATTAATTTTCTGTTTGTAGTTTACGGCATTAAGTATTCCAGAAACAAACGGATTGCTAATTGTGCCTAAATACACTTGCAGCGAATGGCAAAATGAAAAATGGTTATTAAGGGTAGGAATAATGAACCTGCTTATTCATAGATCAGAATAGCCCTGTTGATCTGGGAAGGTGCTCGCTATGGTATACCTGATGTATGGGCAGTTTCTAGAACTATGAATATCAATTTTTAGCACTTGGCTAAGCTCTAGAACCATTTTGTTTGACATAAAAAGTAATTTGTCACACAAAAAAGGATTTTAGAATCAAGAGTTCTGCTTAGAGTAGAGAGTATTTGATAATTAGTATTGGTGATCTGGATCAGGAGTTCAGTTTAGAGTAGAGACTAGAGAAGGATAACTGATAATAGAGTAGATACTTGCAACATATGACCTATATTTGTCGTATTTATCATATATTTGGTGACAGACAAGTTTGTATGAATTTCTGGTAGCTAGTACAATACCTGTGCTAACATATGACCTATATTTGTCGTATTTATCATATATTTGGTGACAGACAAGTTTGTATGAATTTCTGGTAGCTAGTACAATACCTGTTTAACATAAACGTTAACTTGTTTTCTTAAATAAACTTCAGGTGTTCTCTCTATGGGCTGAAAGTGACAGGAAGTATGGTGGACTGAGTTTATCATCTGAAGATGTAGGGCAGACACTTGCAATTACAGGTACCTTTCTGTATGTGCTTTTGTCAGTGTTATTTTATTTTTAAATGGGAACAGGGGGGGGGGGGGGGGGGGGGTGCACAAAATGATTAGGAACTACCAGTTTTTCCCTCGAAGCAACATTACCACCGCCAACTGGTCGTTTTTTACTTCCAAAAATGTGCTAACATGGGCCATCATCATAAACCATTACAGAAAATAGTCCAAAACTTTGAAAATTGTCTTTCTTTCTCACCGAAGTTATGCCTGTGCAGATATGTAGCTAATTCAATTGGACAGGCCATCAGTCATCTGATTAATTAAGGCCAATTCGTTTCAGCCAGTCCGATTCTATTAGAGTAATCTCTTCCATACATGTCTTGTCATCCTCTGTAGGCGTGTTCATGGTGGTTTCAAGAAAACCACCAAGTGGTGGATTTGACACTAAAAATGAACCCTCATTTGTACTTGTTTTTGCTCGTACAACTCATGGATCAACAAAATTTGGAAAACCCAAGTTTGAATACCCCTAATCCTCTGTGTCCAAATTGCAACAGCTCAAAGTAGCCGCCAGATTTTCTAGGCAGGCATGCAGTATTCTAGACTTTTGATGTTGGTTCCCTTTGTGAAGCACATATCGTGTGTTGATTAACTTAAGCGTGGTGGGGATTTGTAGACTCAAAAACAATTGTTAGCCATAGTCAACATACCCCAGAAGCTGAATAAACTCTGCCAATTATGTCCTTAACCCACTTTCATTGTTTGCAGTTCTTTAGTACTTTGTACACTATTATTTGTGATAACAACATTGACAGTATTCTACCTTCTCAACTTCAGGTGCCAGTCTTCTTGTGTATCAACTATTTATTTACCCATCCATCATTAAAGTTCTTGGACCTATCAAATCTTCTCAGATCGCAGCTGTGGGTGAAAACTGCTATGCTATTGTTTAATTGCTGAAGTTCTGCCCTTGTGGCTGCATGTCTGAACTATTGTGATTGACCTTTCAGGTTCTGTGCATACCTATTCTCTTTGCCTACCCCTATATGACGTACCTGTCAGAACCTGGATTATCGATCGTTCTGAATATTGCATCAGTCATAAAAAATAATCTTGGTGTGAGTATTCTTTGATCCTATTTTAGAATCCTTGTTACCTAAACTTTGAAGATTGACCTAGTACATAAATCATAGATGACAATTATGCTACTTTTTACAATTGGCAGTTACAGTTTCCTCTTTTTTTGTGGACAAACTGGGTCTTTGATACTATCTGCCTATTGCAGTTACTAAAGTTAATCTTATGTATTCTCTATGACTATTTTATCAGGTTACCATCATCACAGGCACTTTCATCCTTCAAAACAATGCCGTGGTATGTAAGCCATAAGTCCATCTCAATGTTAATTCGTTTTATAATAGATCGCAACTGACTGATGAGCATGTAATTATGTAATGTGCTAACAGCCTCAGAACCAAAGGGGTGCAGCAAATGGATTAGCCATGACTGGAATGTCCTTTTTCAAGGCAGTTGCCCCTGCAGGCGCCGGCATTGTGTAAGTATATACTCTGTTCCTCATAGCTTCTGCAATAATATTTCATGTGTTACAAGTAAAAATAACTTTAATAGCTCACGCTGCTACTTTGGCAACTATATCTAAATGAAGTGCTCTTGAAGCTCAGAAGTTGACACGTTTTTTCACAAATGCAGGTTCTCGTGGGCGCAGAAACGCCAGCATGCTTTCTTCTTTCCAGGTAAACTTTGCAATCCTTTTTTGAGGAAACTCCTTACTTCATGTCCTACTAGTTCAGCTAGTTGAGAGATGTTGTGAGGTTCTTACTGCTGTATAATTGGTCTCCACATTCCACTGATGCAGGTGATCAGATGGTGTTCTTTCTGCTGAACATCATCGAGCTCCTTGGACTTGTCCTCACGTTCAGACCCTTCCTTGCCGTGCCAGAGCAGTATGAAAGAAACTAGTCTTTATTATACTACTACGTAGAATTTTTTGGATTATTAATGAGACGATGACGACTCATGCGGCCCCGCAGCCGCGAGGAAAAGTGCTCAAGGGCGCCCTTGCACCAGGATAAAAGGTGATTACCTGTACTACCTGTGTGTACTGTAACATATAGTATGTTGTAGCAGCATCTCAGAGTGGAGGTGGTGCATATATACATGTTGTTCTGGTATATAGATGGTGGCCAGTTAAGTTGGTTGTTTGCCATTGGTTAGGTAGCAGCAACATTTGTAAAACTACTGTACAATGCAAGAGACTGTACTGGTAGCTGGGAAGAAATAATCTGGTGGAAATTAATGGCATCGGCATAGTTGTTGTCCTGTCTTTGCAGCCTCTCTCGACAAGTATTGGCGTATGTCCAATTTGTCCTCAGATAAGATGCTTGTTTCTTTGGTCCATCGCAGCTCGGAGTGAAACTTGTGCCAAAAATGAAAATAAAAGCCACCTTTTTTATGTCCACGTGGTTGGCCATAGATATGTACGTATGAAGTTTATAGGGTTTTTTTTTTCAAAACGGAGACAAAAGATTTGCCTCGTCCATTAATTAAGCAGAAGAGAGTTTTTTTTTTTTTTTTTGCGGATAAGCAGAAGAGAGTTGACCGGTTAATAAACGAAAAATGGCGAAAACCGTCACAAACCGCTGAGTTGAGCGGCACACACATAATACCCCACACACACCTCACATAGAGGGTCTCGTCAACATCACACACCGGTGTCATCGTCATCACTTCTTCCCAACAGGCGTCATCGCCCTCCCTAATCTCCGAGCAAGCGACTCCGACTTCTTCGAAGACAAATGTTGACCCAACCCACACCGTAGAGGCTGTGTGAATACACAAGAAGGCCCGCACCAAACTCAGCCACCCGCGCCAGGGACAGCGCAGCTCCGACTCTGAAAGATAGCTCCAAAGAAGAACTATACAAGACTGGTGCCGCGGAAGACCACCGAACAGACCACCTGCTGCCTGTCATCGTCGCCACAGGAGCCCAACACCACAGCTCCGACTTCACCGCAACAAAACAACCCAAGGTAATCCCACGAACACGCCGGAGAAGAGCCGACTACAGCAACCATTGCCGCGTCTCCGACATCGCACACACACATCATCGTTGCCACAAAAGCCTCGACGCCAACACCACTAACTTCCATCGGTCTCGCTTGATGATGCCTAGCTCCAAAGACGAAGCCCCCAAGAGGGGATACAATGCTAGAGCACCATCATCGTCCGATCCCATGGATCTAGGGTTTCCCCGAAGCTACGAAGATTGGAGCTGAGAGTACCTCGACGATGCCAACAAGAAGGAAACGTCGCTTGAAAGTGTCGCCATCGTCGGCTCCGGACACGCCAAGCTTTCGCCCGGGTCAACCTCTCGAGCCTCGCACATCATGCATCAACAAGTCCTCCATCAAGCCACCGAGGTCAAATCCGGCTGGATCTGACCACCTTTACAGGTCCCCATGCCACTTCGCGACCTTCGAGCGGCAGATCCGCGCCGCCTGGTCCCTTGTGCGCCCGCGTCCGTCACTGTCACTACTAGAAAAACGGCTATAGCTAATATGGACATTAATGGCGCACCATGTATGTAGTGCACCAGATATGGGTGCGCCATTAATGTCCATATTACTAATGGCGCACCTGGTGTGTGGTGCGCCACTGCTAAGTTTCTCCTGGGCACACCCCCCTCCCCAGACTTACCAGTGGTGCACCGGGGTGTGGTGCGCCACTACTAACAAATTTTTTTTCAATTTTTTTTTCAAAACTAGTAATGGCGCACCGGGGTGTGGTGCGCCATTACTAGTTTTAACTAGTAATGGCGCACCACACCCTGGTGCGCCACTACTAACAAATTTTTTTTCAATTTTTTTTTCCAAAACTAGTAATGGCGCACCACACACCAGGTGCGCCATTAGTAACCCTGGTTACCAATGGCGCATTCTTAGGAGGTGCGCCATTGGTAACCTGAGAGCAGCTAGATATTTTTGACAGCCACCTGCCACACTCACTTTCCCCACTTCATTCTCTCCACCTCTACCAAGCTTGGTCTCGGCTGCCTCCTCCTCCTCACCTCATTTGCACCATAGATTCACACAAATTAAGTGGTTAAATTTCCTTTTTTTGATAGGTAAGTAAGGGGAAAGCTTTCTTTATGTTCTAGATCTACTTTTTTCTCCCTCCAACGTACACACTTTTTATGGCCTAGATCTACACTTTTCTCATTGAGCTAGATCTACGTATGTTTGTGGTGTTGCATATGTTTGTGTTTGCAGGTACCGGTATTTGAAATGCGATAGTTGCCAATATTTTGCCGGAATGTTGATTCATTTCCGTTTCGGCGAGAATTTGGCACTATGCATTCTTTTTGGTACTATTTTTAGGCAAAGTCATGCCAAATTTTTTTTTGGTTCTAAAATATCGTTTTGCTCTACCCCGCAGGCGACCATGGTCCGCACGATGACCGAAGGCATCGTGAATAGGTTTTTGAGCTCCGCGAAGGCCGAGATGCTTCAAAAGAACGAGACGGAGATAAGATGTCCGTGTCGAAGATGCAAGCTGAAGAGCCTTATGGACCCGGATTCCAGACAGGCGCGGGACTACCTGCTCGTGCGTGGTTTCATGGATGGCTATCGGTGGCAAGGTGATGAAGATGATTATGAAGTCGTCCATGGGGGCCGGGCAAGAAATAAGGAAGGGCAGCAAGACAATAGTGGCGAGGGCGGGCGAGAAGACGAAGAATCTCCAGGACATGATCACGAAGTAGATGCAGGACACAATCATCATGTAGAAGATGCCGGACATGATGATGAGGAAGATCAAGACGAAGGGCATGATCATGAAGATGAAGATGCCGGAGCAGACGACGATGGACCATCGATGGGCTGGGTGTAGGACCCTCATATTCAAGAGCTGCTTCTCAAGCAGACAGGTAACGCAAGAGCTGCCGCCCGAGAGAAAGCCAAGCTGGATCAACTGGAGATAGACGCGGTTACTCCATTGTATGAAGGATGCAGGCCCGAGGATACCCGCCTGAAAGTAACGCTCATGGCTCTGGAGATGAAGGTAAAACACAAAATGACCGACGCATGCTTCGACGAGAACATGTCATTCTGGCACGAACGTCTTCCCAAGGGGAACAAGTGCCCGACCAGTTTCGAGGAGGCGAAGAAAATCGTGTGTCCTCTGGATTTACCGCACGTGAAATACCATGTGTGCATGAACGATTGCATCATTTATCGGGACGAGCACGCGGAGTCTACCATATGTCCGGTGTGCGGCGTCACTCGATACAAGAAGAGGAAGTAAGCTCCTCGAAAAGTGGTGTGGTACTTTCCTATCACTCCTCGTCTGCAGCGGTATTTCGCGGACCCTAAGCTAGCAGAGCTCCTGCGTTGGCACGCGGATAGGAAGGAGAAGAAGCGAGAAGATGACGGAAATGATCCGGAGATAAATAAAAAAGACAAGATGCTGAGTCACCCTAAGGATGCGAGTCAGTGGCAAGCGTTGAACTTCGAACACCCAGAATTTGGGGACGATCCAAGGAACATCATGCTGGGCGCGAGCACCGATGGAGTCAATCCGTTTGGCAGCCAGAGAAGCACACATAGCACCTGGCCTGTGTTTGTGTGGATGTACAACCTTCCCCCCTGGATGTGCATGAAGAGGAAGTACATTCACATGAGTATGCTAATTGAAGGGCCGAAACAACCAGGGAACGACATCAATCTGTATCTGGGGCTGCTGAAAGAGGAGCTAGACACGCTGTGGAAAACGCCAGCCAATACGTGGGACGCCGCAGCGAAACAATATTTCCCTATGAGAGCCGCACTGCTCACGACGGTGCACGACTATCTCGGTTACGGATATGTCGCGGGGCAGGTGGTCCACGGATTTTGTGCATGCGTCAAGTGCATGGATGACACAACGTATCGCCAGCTAGATAGAGATCCCGGGTCTTCGAAAACCGTGTTCATGGGACATCGAAGGTGGCTTCGCGACGATGACGCATGGAGAAAACGCAAGGATCTGTTCGATGGTGAAATCGAACCCCGAAGACCCCCACGTACGAGGAGCGGCGAGGAAATAGACGAGCTGTTGAAAAATTGGAAAGAGTGCCCACCGCCGGGAAAGAAGCGAAAGGCGCCAGAGCCGCTGCTGAAGGTATGGAAAACGAGGTCTGTTTTCTGGGACTTGCCGTACTGGAAGATCCTCCGTGTGCCTCACAACCTTGATGTCATGCATATCACGAAGAACATGTGCGAGAGTCTGCTTGGTACCCTGCTCAACATGCCAGAGAGGACCAAAGATGGGCCGAAAGCAAGGGCAGACTTGCAATCAATGGGCATCAGGGAGGAGCTTCACGCAAAACGCCCTAATGATGATGATGATGATGATGATGATGAGGCGAAGGACACGGAAAGTCGTCGCAAAGGCAAAAAGGCCAAGAAGATCGAATATGACTGCCCTCCCGCGTGCTTCACTCTAAGTCAGAAGGAGATCGAGCAGTTTTTCACCTGCCTCCTAGGAGTAAAACGTCCTTATGGTTACGCGGGGAAGATAAGCAGATACCTAGACTCAGCGAAGCAGAAGTTCAGCGGGATGAAGTCTCACGACTGTCACGTGCTGATGACGCAGATACTTCCAGTTGCAATCCGTGGGATCATGGACGCGCACGTCCGTGAAACGCTATTTGGCCTATGCAACTTTTTCGACGTCATCTCTCGGAAGTCGGTTGGCATGAGGCAACTCAGAAGGCTACAGGAAGAGATCGTGGTGATACTATGCGAGCTTGAGATGTACTTCCCGCCCGCATTCTTCGACGTTATGGTGCATCTGCTGGTCCATATCGTGGAGGATATCATCCAACTCGGGCCGACGTTCCTGCACAGCATGATGCCGTTCGAAAGGATGAATGGTGTCATCAAAGGATACGTTCGCAACAGGGCACGTCCAGATGGAAGCATAGCCAAGGGCTTTCTGACCGAAGAGTGCATCTCCTTCTGCATGAATTATCTAGGCATCGAGAACCCGTTGGTCTGCCCGTCAACAGGCACCTTGGCAGGCTCGCTGGATGGGGTCACCGCGAGGGTCGCCGCGAAATGCATGTCGACTTCGAGGGTCGACTCGCCGACTTTGAAAGAGCAAACCTAGTCGCGCTACAACACATAGACGTGGTCGATCCTTGGGTGGTAGAGCACAAAACCTTTATTGAGAAGACGTACAATGACCGAGGCCAATAGAGGACGGACGGAGATATAATCAAAGAGCACAACTCATGTTTCACGCGTTGGTTCAAGGACAAGCTTCTGTCGTACCCTTTACATGAGGATTCTTCCGCGGAAGAAAAACTCATATTCGCCTTGTCACAAGGCGCCGAGCACAACCTGATGACATATGAGGCATACGATATCAACGGCTACACATTCTACACCGAGGAAAAGGACATGAAGAGCGATTATCAGAACTCCGGGGTAACGATGGAATCCTACACCGGTAACGACAAGGACAGATACTACGGAAGGATCGAGGAGATCTGGGAGCTGAGCTACGCTGGAGAGAAGGTCCCGATGTTCCGTGTCAGATGGGCCAAGAGCGTCCTAAAAGAAGACCGGTATTTCACCACCATGGTTATACCCGAAGCCAAATCCAAGACCGCGGGCGCAAACGTCACCGCGAAAAATGAGCCATGGGTACTGGCTTGCCAAGTGGACCAATGTTTCTTCATTACCGACCCGTCAAAGCCCAGTCATGTTGTCGTGAGGAGAGGCAAAAGGAACATCATCGGAATGGATGGAGTCGCCAATGAGCAAGACTTCGACAAGTACGGCGACCCGAAGATGGAAGATGACGACGACGATGAAGTACCATACACCACAAGAAGAAGCAGGACCACCCTACCTAAAGGACGTCCGTTCAAGAGAAGAATTCAAGGGGGTCCGGGGCTAAATTATTCAACCGCGAGAAAGAAGGGTAGGAAGATTGTGAAAAGATAGCTAAGATCGAATCACGACGTGTCGGCCGCGTGTGTATGTGGGCATATTATATTATGTATCATTTTTCTATGGAGATGGATATGGCATATTGTTAATCTACACATTTTAACGACCTTAATAGTCATATACTATATATTTTCTTTTAGATATTATATTATTTTAAATACACTACATAATTATAATTTAGATATTATATTATTTTCTTTTAGATATTATATTATTTTAGCAGTGGCGCACCAGGCAGAGGTGCGCCATTGCTATGCGGGTATGTATGGCGCACCAAGCAGAGGTGCGCCATTGCTATACGGGTATGTATGGCGCACCAGGCAGAGGTGCGCCATTGTTATATGTATGTATGGCGCACCCCTCCCAGGTGCGCCATTGTTACCCAGCTCCCCCTGCAGTTACGTACCCTTCCCTGACCCTCCCCCGAGCCAACGACCAAACCAGAGAGAGAGAGAGAGAGAGATCTGCCTCCCTCCCCTTCCCGAGCGCGACAGCTAGGGTTCCTCGCCGCCGCCCTTCCTCCGCGGCGCGCCCAGCCGGCCGAGGCCCCCGCTGCCCCTCCGTCGGTGCAGGAGCCCAGCAGCGCCTCCACCGGCCGGCTCCCACTCCCCTGCCGACACGCCGCCGCACGAGCTCCCCCGCCGTTCGCCTCCCCTGCTCGCCAACGGTCCCGTCGCGCAGATCGACCGCGGCGCCCCTGCTCTCCCCCGACCGCCCCTGCTCGCCCCCGACCGCGCCTGCTCGCCCCCGACCGCCCCTGCTCGTCCCCGACCGCCCCCGGCCGCCCCTGCTCGAGGTAGGTCCGCCAACTTCTACAAACTTGGTCAAACTTGAAGCAGTTTGACTTAATGCAATACCAAGTGGCCTTCTATACAGAATTAACATTCAGTTTGTGGTAATTGAACATGTGGTTTGAATCTGTGAGGTAATGAAGGCAAAAAAAGAAGTTTCTGCTCGCTCTGTTCTTGCAACTAAACAGAGAAAAACCGTGTGGTTACTGAAGCATTACGTTCTGTAGTTACTGAAGCATTATGGTTAATATCAACCTACTAGGAATAGGAGTAATATGATCAAATTGATACGGCACCACCCTGGTTCTGGTTGCTGATTGCAACCTGTAAAATGGATGCAGAAAAGCATAATTGCTTCAAAAATTATGCTAGGCAGATGAGCAGGGGTTTAAAATCAATGCAATTTGTAAGCATGCATAATTTAGAAGGTTGGAAAGCTATGTTCATGTAATTTTTCTAAACTGAAAGTTTAAGTGGTTTTTTCCACCCATGGTATTGTGGTTGTCATAATAGCATGCCTCACAATTATTGAGTGCTAGATCTACAAATATTATTTCTAAATACAAACACATGAAGTGCAGTCCTGAATGGTATGTTGTTTTAGCCCCCTCTGTTTCTCCTGGGTATTAACCTATGCTCAACAAGCTCTTCTGTGCTCGATGACAAATAAAGGTTGCATCTCCGATATTTGCTTGATTTGCATGAGCCATTTTGCTGTGAGCTAAACCGTTAAAAGTCAGATGTAAAATATGTTTCTTGGCACCTATTTTTCAGTCAACGTGTGGCAAGCCAACTTGGAACTGAACGTGCACTGTTTCTCTTTGAAACCGAACTACCATGGTTGAATTTTAGTCTCATTTGGACAAGTTACCCCAAGTATCATCAATTCATGATGGCTAGTTATGACACTTTTTTTGTAAGGGAGAAAGGTTTGGCATCTATATGTCTTTTGTTTTAGCTCTTGCAGATTGCCATATAGTTACTTTGGATGCACTAGTGCCTGATGCGTATTTTTGTTTAGAGTTGGTTCTGCTGGTATTTTGAGGAGGCAGGCTGTGGTTATTCTCCTGGACCGAGAAGGCTGTTGTTATTCTCCTGATTCAAATAATGAGCTGTTATGGCATTTAGCAGAACATGTGGCTGCTATGGCATTTAGCAGAACATGTGGTTTGTGGCATTTTGTGTAGTTTGTGGCATTTAGCAGAACATGTGGCTGCTGCTATGAACTGTTTCTATGAGCTGTTATGGCATACTGCATTCTTTATTTATGCAGGGATTTGTGCCCGTTATCGCCGAAATGTTGATTCATTTCTGTTTCGGCAAAAACGGGCACTTCTAGGTCAAGAAAATAGCAAAGGTCATGCCGAATTTTTCCTAGAATTTATGTTTAGCTAAGTTATCCATTCGGCGAAAAACGGGCACTTCTAGATCACCATGGCACTAATTATTAGCCATTTTTTCCTATTTAGAGCGAACATGGCCGACAACGATGAGGCCGGCGGTTCGGGCAAGCCATTCTGGGAGCTGTCCCAGGAGATGGAGGAAGAACCTCATCGCTACGAGGACACCGCGGAAGACACCGATCCCGACTACACAACCCCTAGTGGCGTCGGGGATGACACCACTGATGGTGCCGCCGGGGATGCCACCACTGATGATGGCAGCGAACGCACAGATGGCAGCCAACCGAAGAGGCAACGGAAGGACCGGCGCCCGAACGTGCTCGGCACCGTCAAGGAGGAATTTACTGAAGTGTCCTCCAGTGGGCATCCAACGGCGCCCAAAGAATTAGTCGGTGGGTACGCGGGACAACTCGGGTGCATTCTCCGGAGCGCCGCCAACGTTCCATGCACTCTCCTGCACTTCGTGGACGGCGAGTTGATCGATTTCGCCAAGGCCAAAATCGTTGAACCGGGCAACCGCGTGTTCCACGGTAATCCGATGCCACCCACCGTGTATAGGGTTCAACTGGTTCGGGTGCTGCGGGGCTGCGACGACTTGTTACCTCCGTATCGACCCCCTGGGGCCGACGAAGATGATGTGATGACCCTCAGCGCCTGCTTAAACTGGTCCATGCTTTGGCCGAAGAGCCAGATTCGTTTGGGGGCGGGGGACACCACCCCACAGACAACACCGCCAGTCGTGCCGGCGCCAAGCCATGGCAAGACCGCCGCAACGCTACCGCCGTCAGCTGATCCGGTTATGCATATGGCACAGGATCCGGACGACGGCGACGGTACATTTTCCAACGTCGATAAGTACAGCAACGAACATGGGTACGGTGATGAATTCTTGGGGCCTCCTTCTCAAGAACCCAACCCTGCAAAAGACGATCGCGATCTAGCTGGTACCGCGGAGAAACCCAATTGCAACAGGCGTCGTCTGTTCAGTTCTCAGGAGACGCCTCCAGCTGCCGCCTTCACCGAGACTCAAATAGCCGAGGTGCGAAATATTATCAGCCCCAACACACTCAAGAAGGTGGTCTCTGAGCAGAACTCGATCCCATCATAGCAGAAGAAGCAGAAGGGACGGAAAAGAAAAAATAACAAGGGTGCGAGCCAGCCGGCACCGAGTACGATCCGTGCTCTGGACGGGCCACCAATACCTAAGGATATCTCGAGGAGGGTGCATGTGGCGGGTAGGCCGATGCTACCGACTAATCTGCTCAATGCTGCAACCGGTGCTATGCGGAGTCTGCATGACGGTGTTCTTTCTATGGAGAAGCGGCGTCTCTCCGAGAATGATGTGGCATACCCGGTTTTCGTGGCCAAGGTGCCAGAGGGCAAGGGCTTTGTCGATAGCACCATCGGGCGTATGATCGTTCTGCGGTTTGATGACATCTTCGCTATGTTTAACCTTTATCCGCTGCACTACACCTTCATTCGGCTATTTTCGCTCAGTATGGAGATGCGGATCATTAGAGACAAGACCCCGGACATCGTGATAGTCGACCCCTTCTACATGCGTGCCAAGATCTTGGGCAGCGCTGGGGACCGGCAAGTCGCGAGTTCATACCTTGAAGGCGTCATTCTGGCGAACCCAGATAAGGATAACTTCCTCCTGCCTTACTTTTCCGAGTAAGTCATCCCCTCACCGCCCCGTAACATATGATTTCTTAGATTTCGATCGTTCTTTTTTTTTCTAACATTCCGTGTTTTGTGCAGTGACACACATTGAACACTCATCCTCTTAAGCCCGAAATATTCCATGGCCACGTATTTCGACTCGGACCGTCAGTCGAAGAAAGACTACACAAATATCAAGAAAGTTCTTGATGATGCTCTTCCCGGCTACGCCAAATCTGGAGGCACCTTCAGGAGGCCAATTTGTAGGTACGGCAAGCACGTGTTCACCCACGTAACGACGTTCCCCTGCGTCAAGCAGCCGCCTGGCAGTCAGAAGGATGCCTACTACGCCCTCCATCACATGCGGGCGATCGTACGGAACCATCATCACCTTATGCTACCAAATAATCTCAAAGAATGGGCCGCACACTTGTCGGCAATCCAGGACGAGGACATCAGACAAGAATTCTTTCGCATCCAGTCGGAGTTTGCGGAAATCATCTATCAAGATGTCCTTCGTACCTCGGGGCAGTTCTACTTCAACTATCAACCGTCCAACAGTGAAATAGAAACAACGCTACAAATGCAGGCTGACAACGACCGCACATTCATGACCATCACGAAAGACGGCGGCTTCATCCACGCTCCGGTCCCTGAGTCGAGTCGAAAGTATTGATGCTATGTAGTTCTGAAATATCGATTAGCTCATGTTGTAATTAAACTTTAATGAACTTGTATGTCTCTTTAGTTTGGACAGTCGTTCAACTTATATGTAATCGATGCTATTTATTAGCAGGACCATGAATCGTGCTATTAATGTGTTGCTTTTCTCTTCCGATCCTTTTGTTGCATACTTATATATTGCTTATATATTATCTGTGAATTGCTACTAACGTTTTGTTTGTCTAGTGCATAGAGATGCCGTCGTATGTCGTGTACAAGGGTGAGGTTCCCGGAGTCTACGACGACTGGGAGGAGTGTCGGAGACAGGTTCACCGTTTCAGCGGTAACAGTTACAAAGGGTACACCACTAGGGCGGAGGCGGAAGCTAGATACGCGCGCTATCTAGCGGGAGAGAGGAGGGAGCGGAGGAGGAACCGGATGAAGACCAGTTTCATCGCGATGATGCTCATCGTGACCGCAGCTCTCTTCTATGTGATGGTAGTTTAGATGATCGATATCGACTTTGTAATGTGACGACAAACTCGCTACTCGCGGTCTCGAGACCTAAACTTCGCTAATGTTTGAAGTTTGTTCACTATTTCGAATTCGGAGACTAATATGATGAATTGTATATATTATGTGATGTTTATACTTGACTAATTGTGGTGCTGTATTGTACTATATATTCTGTGCATATTTTTCTGTGCTGTATATTGTATTTTGTAACCTATGAAAATACCAGAAAATCAAAAAAAAAATCCTAATATTCATAGTAGTGGCGCACCATATTGAACATTAGTGGCGCACCAAGCCTAAATACCAGTGGCGCATTATGGGGCATAGTAATGGCGCACTTGGGGGCATAGGTGAAGGTATATATGGCCCCTAGGAGGCATAGTAATGGCGCACCGTAGACATAGTAATGGCGCACTATGTGGTGCGCCACTATTATCTGGGATACTAATGGCGCACCAGTGGTGCGCCATTAGTATTTGTTACTAGTGGCGTGATAATAGTGGCGCACCTATAGTGCGCCATTAATAGCCAAAATAGGTGCGCCACTAACAGCCTTTTTTCTAGTAGTGTGTAGGACCCCTTGTGCAGCTCGCGCCTCACCAGATCTGTCGAACTCGCCCGTGCCTCGCCCAGCACGCGGCCACCGACGCAGAGCCGCCCTGCTCGGCCCTGAAAGCACATTTGCTCCCTTGGTGGTTTTGGTAATTAATAACAACATATATGTCATTGGACTCATGTTTCCACTAAGTACATTTCAGGAAAAGTCCAATGATGGGATGGCTATAAATTATGAGGAGATACCCCAAGATGCAAGGAATGGATTGGCAAGGCTTCAAACTAGAAGACTCTCCTTATACTTTGTGAGAAATCACTTTGAGTCCATAGGAAAGCCAATACTATTAAAAGGGGGTAAGGTATAGTTGGTGAACAAATTGCTCCACGTGCACAAGTGCTAGCCACCAAAAACACCCACAAGCTCTCCCACAAAATACTCTGTCTAAACCCAACTTCACAAAATCGGTGCCACCAAGTTTTCATCCGGCTCTACCGATTTTCTACCCAAGACAGAACCCTAGCCAAACCCTAGCTCTTCGGTACAACCGAGACAGCATCGGTGCAACCAAGATTTTGTGACCACGATTCGGTTAACTGTTTTCATAGAATCGGAAATTCCGAGTTTATGTTTCGGTCTCACTGAGTTTTGGGAACTGCCCTCGGCCACTGGTTTCGGTACCACCGAGAGTTCTATACTGGTCTCACCGAGATTCCGAAAGTTGCCACATTTTTGACATATCGGTAGAACCGAGTTTTGCTTCGGTTTCACCGAGATGGCCAATAATGTTGTGACGGTTGGATTTTTGGGGATGCCTATATATACCCCTCCACCACATCCCACTCGTAAGAGAAGCACTAAGAACAGTTCCCCACTTCCCATATCCAAATTTCTAAGAGAGAACCACCTACCCTTGTGTTGAGATCAAGATCATCCACTCCAACCATATGGATTTTGATTTCTAGCCTCCCCAAGTTGCTTTCCACCAAATCAATCTCTTCTACCAAGCCAAATCTGTGAGAGAGTGATTGAGTGTTGAGGAGTCTATCATATTGAAGCACAAGAGCAAGGAGTTCATCATCACTATCAAGCCTATTACCTTTTGGAGGGTGGTGCCTCCTAGATTGGTTAGGTGTTGCTTGGGAGCCTCCTACTTCGTGTTGTGGAGTTGAACCAAGAAATTTGTACGGGCAAGGAGATCGCCTACTTCGTGAAGATCTACCCATAGTGAGGCTAGTCCTTCGTGGACGGAAGCCGTTATGGAATAGTCAAGGTTGCTACTTCGTGGAACCTTATGGGTGGAGCCCTTCGTGGACTCTCGCGACCGTTACCCTCCGTTGGTTGAAGACTCCATAAACGTGGATGTACGATAGCGCCACCTATCGGATTCACGGGAAAAATCTTCGTGTTTACAATTGTGTTTGATCTTCTACCCTTACCTCTTTACATGTGCTTGTCTTTACTTTCCGCTGCTATACTCTGAGATATGCATGTGTAGGGTGTGCTTGACTTGCTATTATTGCTAAAATCTACCCACAACTAAAATTGGGAAAAGGTAGAACTTTTATTTGGTCAAGTAGTCTAATCACCCCCCTCTAGACATACTTGCAATCCTACAAGTGGTATCAGAGCTTTGGTCTCCATTGCATTGGTTTCACAACCTAGGAGAGTATGGCGTCTAGCAAGGGAAGTTACCACCGTAGAGGTCCGTACTTTGATGGTACTAATTTTGCTAGTTGGAAACATAAGATGAAAATGCATATTCTTGGTCATAACCCCGCCGTTTGGGTTGTTGTTCGTGTTGGCTTGCAAGGTGAATTCTTTGGTGATGGAAAGGAACCGGATCGTGAAGCGACCGTGGAAGAATTAAAGATGTTGCAATACAATGCTCAAGCATGTGACATTCTATTCAACTGCCTATGCCCCGAAGAATTCAACAAAATCAGTCGTCTTGAGAATGCCAAGGAAATTTGGGACACTTTGGTTGATATGCACGAAGGTACCGATTCTGTCAGAGAATCCAAGTTGTACGTGCTTCAAAGTCAACTTGACAAGTTCAAGATGAAGGATGGTGAAGGAGTCACGGAGATGTACTCTAGGCTTGCTCTCATCACCAATGAGATTGCCGGCTTAGGAAGCGAAGAAATGACCGACAAATTCATCATCAAGAAGATACTTAGAGATTTGGATGGAGAGTATGACACCGTGTGCACATTAATCCAAATGATGCCAAACTACAAGGATCTCAAGCCTACAGAAGTCATTGGAAGGATTGTTGCTCATGAAATGTCTCTCAAAGACAAAGAAGAGCTTCACAATAAGTCAAGCGGTGCTTACAAAGCCTCAAGTGGTGCTCCCGCTACCTCAAGCGACAACCTTGTAACCAATGAAGAGATAAGCCTCATGGTCAATAAATTCAACAAGTTCTACAAGAATAGAGGCAAAGAGAGAAGCTCCAACTCAAGATATGAAGAGAAGCGTTCATCTAGTCGTGACCGGAATTGTTACAATTGTGAAAGGCCCGAACACTACTCCAATGAGTGCACGGCCCCCCACAAGAGAAGAGAAGAGTCACCTAGAATAAAAAGCTCAAGAGATGAGTCACCTCGAAGAGAGAGAAGGAGTAGAGATGATCGTTATGAACGAAGACCCTCAAGGAGAAGTAGGGATTCGGAGAAGAAGGACAAGCACACCAAGAGCTACTCAAGAAGAAGACTTCAAGCTCATGTTGGTGAATGGGTTTCCGGCTCTGATTCCGACGACCACTCCGAGAAAAGCTATCACTCCGACTCTGACTATAGTCAAGATGAAGGTGTTGCCGGACTTGCACTCGTTTCCTGCAACTCCTACGACATATTTGATTCACCAAATGAAGGGAGTGGAAGTTGCTTCATGGCTAAAAGCCCCAAGGTGTCACACCCCGAATATCTTGATTTCAAAAGTGATGAGGATGACTTACTAGGAGATGATGACTTGCTATTTGACAAAACCAGTGATATTAGTAAAAATGAGCTAGATAATGATCATGCTAGTCAAGATGAGTCGTGTGATGACGATAAGAAGGAAATAGAACAACTAACTAAAGAATTAAACACTCTTAAGTTAGCCCATGAATCTACTTTAGAAGATCATAGAGAGCTTGTAAGAACTCATGAGAAGCTACGCTTCGAGAAGCTCAATTTGGAGCAAGAACATGAGTTTCTTAAAGCAATCAATGACGATCTTCGAAAGAATACTTCTTCTTATCTAGCCAAACGACTACTCTTGTCTACATTTATTCCACAAGTTAAGACTAAGCAATCTAGTAACAAAGGCAAGAAAGGTTCTTCAACTAGTACCAATAAAAATGATAAATCCAATGATATTGCTTCTAGTAGTTCTATTGATTCCACTAACGATTCTCTTAGCCAAGTTACACTTGAGCAAGAAAATGATCTATTGAAAGGGATTATAGAGAAAGGTATCTACAAAAGTCTTGCCGGATGTAGGCAATTTGAGGAAATTATACGCAAGCACGGAGGATAACGGAAGAACCATGGCATTGGCTACTTCAACGCAAATGGAGTTGAATGGGAAGAAGGTCAATACCCCAAGCCCAAGTTTGTTCCTCAAAGGGAGAAGTATGAACATACTCTTCCCAAGGGAACAAAAGCTCAAGATGACCTTCCACCACAAGATCACAAGCTCAAGGGCAAGGACAAGCTTTAAGAGGACATTGACTCATATGAAGATGAATCCCAAGCTTTGGTCAAGTGGGTTCCCAAGGCTTCTACAAGCTCAACTTCTACAAGTGCCCCTTCAACACCGAGGATCCCCATCAACTTGATGTGGGTCCCCAAGAAGAAGAACTAGAGAGGTTCTTGAGGGGCGACTCCGCCAATGAAATTCACTCATATTCATTATTGTCAAGAACTAGTTGCAATCAACATCAACATTATGCAATAGTTCAAAGAGTCACACATTCCCTCATAGGTAAGCAAGGGACAAGGTAATTAATGAATCAATGGACATCATCATGTATGCTTTGCACTCCATGTCCATAGATATCCTTGTGTTTGTCTCTTCTGTTTGGGACTAACCCATGTAGGTGAGGAGAGTAAGAAACAAAAAGGATTGCTCCCAACTCAAGATGATCTTCATCAACTAAGAGCATCCACCACTACATCACCCACATGAAGTCTTCTACGACAAAACCCAAGGTTAGTTTATCCCTCTTAGGGGGGATGTCACATCAAGGGGGAGCTTTACTCTAAGACTTGAGTCAAAGTATCTCTTGGAATGTGACAACATTAACAAGCTTTATGTAAAAGTGGTAACCCCACTTGTGCTTAAATGATGAGTATGACCTATGATCAAGTATTCTTACTTGGCTCCTAAGTCAAATACTCATATATAGATGACTACGTCATCGCCAAAGTGCTTGATAGATGCTAGAATGTTTATGCATGTTTGCCATGATTTCATTTGATATCTTATTTTGTGAGCATGTTGGTCTGCATATCTTTACTCATTCGAGGATATCCAATTGTAGCTATTTGGTTTTTGTTTTTCTTCTGCCAATTGGATATACAAGAATGCCTAGGACCCCCTTCTAGCTATCTATGCTTTCTCATCTCAAGTTCTTTTCATGCTATATCACAAAAACTTAAACAAGCACTTGACAAACCCTTTGTGTAAGGAGCACTCGGAGTACCGTTTCGTCAAGGCTGACCTCCAAAACCTCCCTATAGTGCAACTCAGTGTGACCAACCAGAAAATCTCGGTTCCACCGAATGCCTAGGGTTGATCTGATTTTGCACCTCGGTACCACCGATACCATAATATCGGTTGCACCGTGTTTCCCTGTCAACTGACAGTAGAGGAACTCGGTGGCGCCAAAATTTTAGTATCGGTGGCACCGAAATTTTAGTATCGGTGACACCGACAGCAAAGGGTACTTAAGTCGATGGACCCGACGTTTTAAAATTCAATCTTCAAACGCCAAGTCCCCAACCCTAAGCTGCTGAAACCGAACCCCTTGGTCGTCGCCTTTGTCTCCCCGAGCGCCTTCGCCATTGGGATTCACGCCGCTGATGGAAATCTTCATCACCGTCGCCGCCGTAGTCGGACCACCGCCAAGTTAGGGTATGGCTCCGATTTCCTCATGTGTTCCATGTCCAATTCTAACGCATTTGGATGATTTCGTCTATGTTCCACCATGTGCAATCTTCCTGTCCCACAAAAACAATCCATAGAATAGAAAACGATGGAATTTTGGATCTGAACTCCCGCAATATACATCTCGGTGACACCGAGTTGGAAGAATCGGTTCCACCGATTCTGTGTTTAGGGTTACTGAGAACCACTTCGGAGAGATCGAGTAGTCCTTTTCGGTTACATCGAATTTGGCTGCCAAGTTTCTGTTAAGGCAGTGGTCAGTCTCTGTGACTCCGAAAACATCAACCCGGTGCTACCGAAATTTATCTTGCAGTAGTTCATACCCTTAGTTTCTGAGTTTGGTTTTTGAAAAATATCTGTGTTTTTGTGATACTCAACTTTTCTGCTCTTCTATACTCCATTCACAGGGACAATATGTCAGCTTCAGGTGATAGTCAGAATGACTCCAGAGATCTTAGCATTGATGCAGATCCAGGCACTTATCCTGAGGCCAGCTCATCTTCTTCAGAAGATCCAGGCACACCTAGCTCCCATGGTTTGCCCAAGGCTGTAACTAGAGCCAGGAGAAAGTTAAACTCAGATGAAGAGGACTCTAATTTTGTGCCAGGGGAGGTCCTTGGCAAGCAAAGGCAGGACAAAGCAGACAGAGCTGCCAAGAAGTCTGCATCTGAGGCAACCTCATCTAGAAGACCTGTCAGGAAGGAGTATGCCAGCACAGAGGCTATGAAAGCACCAGAGAGTGCTAGGGCTTCCATGTCAATAGAGCCAGCCAGAAGCTTTATGCCCAAGAAGCCAGCTGAGAAGAAGAGAAGCAGGAAGAGGATTGTTCATGTTGTTGGAAGACCCACTTCCATGTATGAAGATCCAGCAGATGCTGAGGGAGAGGAAGAGCCAGCTGCCCAGGCTCCTCCTTAGAAGAAGAAGAAGCTGCTTGCTGATGCCATGACTTCTCAGGCCCCTTCCAAAAGCAAGGCAGCTCCTCCTCCCAAGAAGACCACAGCTCCTAAGTCCAAGAGGACTACTAAGGATGTTCCAGCTGCAGCCAAGAACAAGGGATCCTCCTCCAGAGCTGCTGCTGAAGATGAGGAAATGACAGTTTTGAGGAAGCTCAGACCTCACCTCCCACAACACAATGGCAACTATCCACTTGCTGAGGATATGAAGAAGAGGAAGGATTCAGGGCTGAGAGAATGGAGAGCTATAGATTCTTATTCTCAGAGGAGAAAGACTGTTGTTGACTACAGATTCCACACCAAGGAGCAGCAGGATTTCTATGAGACTGTTCTGCTTGATAAGAGCCCATCTGTCAGTGACATGAGATATGTAGACTGGGGCTACATTAAGGAAAATGAGGACTACTTTCCCCATGTGCAAGATAACTTCAAGGCTATTGGTATTGATGCTTTTGTTGGTAGGGAGATGACCCCCTGGAATGATGAGATGATCATGCAGTTCTATTCCACTGCACACTTCTATCCAGATGGCAGGATAGTGTGGATGACTGAGGGCACCAGATATGAATCTTCAATGGAAGAGTGGGCTACCATCTTAGGAGCTCCACAAGTACAGGATGGTGACTTGGATGTGTACTCAGAGGCCAAGATGAATCATAATTCCATGGCTAACATGTACAAGGAGATCCCTGCTGACTATGTGCATTCACATAAGCTTGGCTCAGTGTAGTATCTGCAGGCAGGCTTGCCAACCACCAACACCATTCTGAGGTACACTTCGATGCCTAAGTCAGGAGATGAGAAGATGATCAGAGGATTCTCCATCAACATGCTGCATCACATTGACCTCCACACCAGATTCAGGGTCATGGATTTGATTGTAGAGACTGTGAAGAGGACAGCTGCTGACCAAAAGAGGTCATGTGGATATGCTCCATACATTCAGATGCTTATCAACTCCAAGCTTGAGAAGAATGTATATGCTCTTGATAGACCCTACATGCCTCTCCGGCCTGAGTTTGAGGACAATGTTGTGGTGATGGACCCAGATCATCCCACTTCATCTACTGCACAGGCAGCAGCTGAGGTAGCCAGAGCCACTAGTGCTCCAGTGCCAAGGACAAGTAATGAGCAGATGGATCTCATTCTTAGCTCTATCCAAGGCATGCAAAATGACATCACGGAGATTCTCAAGAACCAAAAGAGCTTGGAAAGGATGGTTGAAGACAAGTTTCATTCTTTGAACAACAAGGTGGATGGGTTGACAAAGACAATTGATGAGCTCAAGAAGGAGGTGGACTCAGTACCCCTTCCCCACAGCTCTGAGGATGATGATGACGACAATGATGGCAATCAACCTCTCAGGCCCAACACTCAATTCAAGACACAAGCCAGATCTATGTCAGTGCCAGCTTCACAGATGAGACCATCTACATCAGCTCCTGCTGCAGCTCCTTCAGTCCCACCAGCTCCATCAGCACCTCCAGTGTCCACTCCAACCCCTTCTATGACATCGGCATAAGTCTTTGCGGATGCGGTTCTCTCGACTCCTACATCAAAAACCGGAGGAGATCAGCCCCAGAGAGACGATTAGCCCTATACCTTTGAACTTTTTGGTAACTTGTTGCCAAAGGGGGAGAAGTTGTATAGATCCATAGGGCTTCGAGAGAGAGAGAGAGTGTTGCTTTTTATCGCTCTCCAAAACTTTAAAATCTTTTGGTTGATTCGTTTGTGTTAAACTTGTTGGTGTTTGATCATGCACTTCTTATGTGTTGCTACTACGTCTTATCTTTTGAGATGCTTATGAGATGATCATTCACTTCTTGCTTGATGTGTCGTGCTATATTATTCATTCACATTATTCTCGCACACCACCAAGCTGTATGTGACATGGAAGAGTACCCCATGAACATAATCGATTGTGCATTTGCATTCAAATGCAAATTCAAAATAGTGCACAAATTTAGGGGGAGCTCTTGCTTATCACATACTTCTCAAAGCGATGACTCTATTCATTGATTATATCATATGTCGAAGCTTTGATCTATATGCTGTCATCAATTACCAAAAAGGGGGAGATTGAAAGCACATTTGCTCCTTTGGTGGTTTCGGTAATTAATAACAACATATATGTCATTGGACTCATGTTTCCACTAAGTACATTTCAGGAAAAGTCCAATGATGGGATGGCTACAAATTGTGAGGAGATACCCCAAGATGCAAGGAATGGATTAGCAAAGCTTCAAGCTAGAAGACACTCTTTTTATTTTGTGAGAAATCACTTTGAGTCCATAAGAAAGCCAATACTGTTAAAAGGGGGTAAGGTATTGTTGGTGAACAAATTGCTCCACGTGCACAAGTGCTAGCCACCAAAAACACCCACAAGCTCTCCCAAAAAATACTTTGTCTAAACCCAACTTCACAAAATCGGTGCCACCAAGTTTTCATCCGGCTCTACCGATTTTCTACCCAAGACAGAACCCTAGCCAAACCCTAGCTCTTCGGTACAACCGAGACAGCATCGGTGCAACCGAGATTTTGTGACCACAATTCGGTTAACTGTTTTCATAGAATCGGAAATTCCGAGTTTATGTTTTGGTCTCACCGAGTTTTGGGAACTGCCCTCGGCCAGTGATTTCGGTACCACCGAGAGTTCTATATCGATCTCACCGAGATTCCGAAAGTTGCCACATTTTTGACATATCGGTAGAACCGAGTTTTGCTTCGGTTTCACCGAGATGGCCAATAATATTGTAACGGTTGGATTTTTGGGGATGCCTATATATACCCCTCCACCACATCCCACTCGTAAGAGAAGCACTAAGAACAGTTCCCCACTTCCCATATCCAAGTTTCTGAGAGAGAACCACCTACCCTTCTGTTGAGATCAAGATCATCCACTCCAACCATATGGATTTTGATTTATAGCCTCCCCAAGTTGCTTTCCACCAAATCAATCTCTTCTACCAAGCCAAATGTGTGAGAGAGTGATTGAGTGTTGAGGAGTCTATCATATTGAAGCACAAGAGCAAGGAGTTCATCATCACTATCAAGCCTATTACCTTTTGGAGGGTGGTGCCTCCTAGATTGGTTAGGTGTTGCTTGAGAGCCTCCTACTTCGTGTTGTGGAGTCGAACCAAGAAGTTTGTACGGGCAAGGAGATCGCCTACTTCGTGAAGATCTACCCATAGTGAGGCTAGTCCTTCATGGACGGAAGCCGTTATGGAATAGTCAAGGTTGCTACTTCGTGGACTCTTATGGGTGGAACCCTCCGTGGACTCTCGCGACCGTTACGCTCCGTGGGTTGAAGACTCCATAAACGTGGATGTACGATAGCGCCACCTATCGGAACCACGAGAAAAATCTTCGTGTCTACAATTGTGTTTGATCTTCTACCCTTACCTCTTTACATGTGCTTGTCTTTACTTTCCGTTGGTATACTCTTATACATGCATGTGTAGGGTGTGCTTGACTTGCAATTATTGCTAAAATCTGCCCACAACTAAAATTGGGAAAAGGTAGAACTTTTATTTGGTTAAGTAGTCTAATCACCCCCTCTAGACATACTTGCGATCCTACAGGCCCTTGCGCGCCCCTACTTCTCCCCATGCGAGCCTCAGTCCCGCCCCTTGCTCTAGATCCGCCGCACACGCAGCAGTGACGTGGCTTGAGACTACGTCGGTATTTCCCCAAAGAGGAAGGGATGATGCAGCACAATGACGGTAAGTATTTCCCTCAGTTATGAAACCAAGGTATCGAACCAGTAGGAGGATCACCACCACCTGATAAGCAACACCTGCACACAAAGAATAAATACTTGCAACCCGACACGAAAGAGAGGTTGTCAATCTCTCTATGGTAAAAAGATAGATTAGGATATGATAGATTGGAGAGATAGATCTCTCAAGAACACAAAATAAAAAGGGCAAATAAAAAGTGTAGCAAGGTATTTTTGGGTTTTTGGAATAATAGATCTGAAAACAAAAGCGGCAAAAAGATAGATCGGAAAGCAATATGTTGGAAAAGTAGACCCGGGGGCGTAGGTTTCACTAGTGGCTTCTCTCATGAGTATAGCACACGGTGGGTGAACAAATTACTGTTGGGCAATTTATAGAAGATCAAATAATCATGACGATATCCAAGGCGATGATCATTATATAGGCATCACGTCCAAGATAAGTAGACCGACTCCTGCCTGCATCTACCACTATTACTCCACACATCGACCGCTATCCAGCATGCATCTAGTGTATTAAGTTCATGGAAAAACAGAGTAATGCAATAAGAACGATGACATGATGTAGACAAGATCTATTCATGTAGCAATAGACCCCATCTTGTTATCCTTAATAGCAACGATACATGCGTGCCTCGCTGCTCCTTCTGTCACTGGGAGAGGACACCGCAAGATCGAACCCATCACAAAGCACCTCTTCCCATGGCAAGAAAAATCGATCTAGTTGGCCTAACTAAACCAAAGATTTGAAGAAGAAATACGAGGCTATAAGTAATCATGCATATAAGAGATCAAAGAAGACTCAAATAATATTCATGGCTAGAAACTGATCATGAACTTAATATTCATCGGATCCCAACAAACACACCGCAAAAGTTTACATCAAATAGATCTCCAAGAGACCATTGTATTGAGAATCAAAAGAGAGAGAGGAAGCCATCTAGCTACTGCCTACGGACCCGTAGGTCTATGGTGGACTACTCACGCATCATCGGAGAGGCACCAATGAGGATGATGAACCCCTCCGTGATGGTGTTAGATTGGATCTCGAGGCTCTGGAACTTGCGGCGGCTGGATGTGTTTTTCGTCGACTCCTTTAGGGTTTCTGGAATATTTGGGAATTTATAGGCATCAAAGGCGGTGGAGAGGGGCCTCGAGGAGGGCACAACCCATCAGGGCGCGCCTGGGGCCTCTGGCGCGCCCTGGTGGGTTGTGGTCTCCATGGCCCACCTCTCTGGCACTTCTTTGGCCCACTGGGTGTCTTCTGGTCCAAAAAACATCTCCAAAAAGTTTCGTCACGATTGGACTCCGTTTGGTACTGAAATTCTGCGAAGTAAAAAACAAGCAAAAACAACAACCAACACTTTGGCACTATGTCAATAGGTTAGTCCCAAAAAATGAAATAAAGTAGATATAAAATGATTGTAAAACATCTAAGAATGATAATATAACAACATGGAACAAGCAAATATTATAGATACGTTGGAGACGTATCAGCACCCCCAAGCTTAATTCCTACTCGTCCTCGAGTAGGTAAATGATAAAAACTGATTTTTTGATGTGGAATGTGTTGGGGAACGTTGCATGGGAAACAAAAATTTTCCTACGCACACACAAGATCTATCCATGGTGATGAGCATCTACGAGAGGGAGGGTAAATCTACATACCCTTGTAGATCGCTAAGCGGAAGCGTTTAAGAAACGCGGTTGATGTAGTCGAACGTCTCCGCGATCCAAATCGCAAGTCGTCCCTCGATCCGATCACGAACTAGCGCCGAACGGACGGCACCTCCGCGTTCAACACACGTACGGCTTGATGACGCCTTCACCTCCTCGATCCAGCGAGCGATGGTGAAGTAGTGGTTGAGTTCCAGCAGCACGACGGCGTGGTGATGGTGGTGAGGAACAATCTCTGCAGGGCTTCGCCAAGCGCTACGGAGATTATGACGGAGGAACTAGAGGGTTAGGGTTGCCGCACACGGCTTGGGGAAATCTTGATGTGTCCCGTGTGCTAGCCCTGCCCCTCTATTTATATGTTGAGCCTTGGGGTCTAAACTTGGAGTAAAAGCCTCCTCCAGGTCGGTTTTGCCCGCACAAGGTCGGTTTGGCCCGCAGGGAAAGAGTCCAACTTGGATCCCTGCAGTACCGCGCACAAGCGGTAGTACCGCTTAACACAAGCGGTAGTACCGCTTGGGCGGTAGTACCGCTTCATACAAGCGGTAGTACCGCTTGGGCGGTAGTACCGCTTCACACAACGGTAGTACCACTTATGCGGCAGCAAAACTACTTTTTGCACTTTCCAATACCTCGTGGGCTTAATCCCTTTGGCCCATATAAAGTGTTGCTGCACCCGAACACTTCGGTAAACATCCGGAACCCATTCCGGTGAACTCCGGAACTCTTCCGGAGATCAAAACACTATTATCACATATATCAATCTTTACCTCCGGACTATTCCGGAGATCCTCGTCATGTCCGGGATCTTATCCGGGACTCCGAACAACTTTCGGTCACCAACAAAATAACTCAACTATACTAATCGTCACCAAACGTTTAAGTGTGTAGACCCTGCGGGTTCGAGAACTATGTAGACATGACCGAGACACCTCTACGGCCAATAACCAATAGCGGGACCTGGATGTCCATATTGGCACCTACATATTCTACGAAGATCTTTTATCGGTCGAACCTCTATGTCAAGGATTCAGTTAATCCCGTATGCTATTCCCTTTGTTCTTCGGTATGTTACTTGCCCGAGATTCGATCGTCGGTATCTCTATACCTAGTTCAATCTCGTTACCGGCAAGTCTCTTTACTCGTTCCGTAATACAAGATCTCGTGGCTAACACTTTAGTCACATTGCTTGCAAGGCTCATTGTGATGTTGTATTACCGAGTGGGCCCTGAGATACCTCTCCGTCACACAGAGTAACAAATCCCAGTCTTGATCCATGCCAACCCAACAGACACCCTCGGAGATACCTGTAGAGCACCTTTATAGTCACCCAGTTACGTTGCGACGTTTGATATACACAAGGTACTCCTCCGATGTCAGGGAGTTGCATGATTTCATGGTCATAGGAACAGATACTTGACATGCAGAAAACAATAGCAATAAACTGACACGATCAAATGCTACGTTCTTAGTTTGGGTCTTGTCCATCACATCATTCTCCTAATGATGTGATCCCGTTATCAAATGACATCTCATGTCAATGGCTAGGAAACCTTAACCATCTTTGATCAACGAGCTAGTCAACTAGAGGCTTACTAGGGACACAGTGTTGTCTATGTACCCACACATGTATTTGAGTTTCCAATCAATACAATTATAGCATGGATAATAAACGATTATCATGAACAAGGAAATATAATAATAACCAATTTATTATTGCCTCTAGGGCATATTTCCAACAGAATGATGCCTAACATGTTCATCACATAATCTTTTCTTTTGTAGCATGGACATTTGGACTTTTAGATGATTCAAAGCAATAGTCTAGTTTTAACATAATGACTTCAATACTCAAGCATGCCAACAAGCAACCATGTCTTTCAAAATATCAACACTAAAGAAAGTTATCCCTAGCCCATCAGGCTCAATCATTGATCCATTCATGAAACACACTCAAATATTAGCTATACCCAATGCTCAAGTACGATCATAGTGCCCCCTAGTTGGTGCTTTATAAGAGAAGATGGAGACACAAAGTAAAAATAAAAATTGCATAAAGTAAATAGATGGTCCCTTCGCAGAGGGAAGTAGGGATTTGTAGAGGTGCCAGAGCTCAAAGTTTAAATTGAGAGAGAAAAATATTTTGAGTGGCATGCCTTTCCTGTCAACTAAAACGACAAAGTAGTTCACAATACTTTCCATGCTAGATATATCATAGGCGGTTCCCAAACAGAAAATAAAGTTTATTCATTTTTCCACCATTCTTTCACAATCCATGGCTGGCCGTATCCACGGTTGCCTTCCATAGCAACACTTTCCAAGGAATTTATTATTTGACAACATAAAGTAAATTTTTTCTGTTTCATTTCGGTAATGGGCATCCCTATTACCGCCGTACTCTCGTGCAATGACAAGTGAATAAACACTCATCTTGAGAATAACACATTAGCATGGAAAAATTTTGGACACCCCCTACCGTTTCATGAGCGGTACGAGCACACAAAAGAAAAAATTTATTTTGAAAATTAGAGATGGCAAATACAAATTTGCTTAGAACGTCATGGAAATACCGCATACAGGTAGGTATGGTGGACTCATAAGGCAAAACTGGGTTTAAGGATTTTGGATGCACACGTAGTATTTCTACTTAGTACAAGTGGAGGCTAGCAAATAGATTGAGAAGCAACCAACCAAGAAACGAAAATTCACATAAGCGAGCATTGAGCATAACTAACACCGAATAATGCACCATAAGTAGGATGTAATTTCATTGCATAACTATTGACTTTCGTACTTGCATGGGGAATCACAAACCTTAACACCAATATTCCTACTAAAGCATAGTTACTCACTAACATGACTCACATATTACTATCATCATGTCTCAAAACTATTACAAGGAATCAAGTTTAATTTGTCCAATGATCTTCATGATTTTTTTATTATATCCTCCTTGGATATCTATCACTTTGGGACTAGTTTCATATATTGCCATTGCTTTTAGCAAGCTCAAACAAATTTAAGTGAAGAACATGAGCATAAAAGTTTCATCTCTCAAAATAGTATAAGTGAATCATGAGAGGGTTTCTTCAAAATTTACTACCAAATTAATCTAAGTTAAGCATGAGAGTATTTCTACAAAAATTTCCATGCACACCGTGCTCAAAAAGATATAAGTGAAGCACTAGAGCAATTCTATAGCTCAAAAAGTTTAAGTGAAGCATATAGAGCAATTCTAACAAATCATAGCATAATTTTGGCTCTCTCAAATATGTGTGTCCAGCAAGGATACAAGTGACAAACTAAAAAACAAAGCAAGCAAAGACTCAAATGATACAAGACGCTCCAAGCAAAACTCATGATATGTGACGAATAAAAATATAGCTCCAAGTAAAATACCAATGGTCGTTAGAAGAAAGAAGGGATGCCACTCGGGGCATCCCCAAGCTTAGTTGTTTGTTTATATTTGGATATATCTTGGGGGTGCTGTAGCATCCCCAAGCTTAGTCTCTTTTCACTCCTTATTCCTTCATCCATCGTGATCTCACCCAAAACTTAAAAACATCAATCACACAAAACTCAACAAAATCTTCGTGAGGTCCGTTAGTATAATAAAGCAAATCACTACTTTAAGTACTGTTGAAAACCCATTAATATTTTATTATTTCATTATACCTACTGTATTTTAACTTTATCATGGCTCATACCCTTCAATATAACCCATAGATTCATCAAAACAAGCACACAATGCAACGAAAACAGAATCTGTCTTAAACAGAACAGTCTGTAGTAATCTGTACTCTAACCATACTTCTGTAAATCTAAAAATTCTGAAAAATTAGGACAACGTAAATAATTTGTATAGAAACACTGTGTTAAAATTTCAGGCAATATCACGTTCCAGTAAAAAATGAAAATTCGAACACTGGAGGCAAAGTTTATGTTTCAGATTCAGCATTGTTTCTACGCATCTTATGAATCATCCTAAAGGCTTTACTTGGCACAAACACTAAATAAAACATAAAAACACAATCATAACAGAGGCATAATTGTGTCAACACTCAAAAACAGAAAGGAAAAGGCGAAAATAAATTTATTCATTGGGTTGCCTCCCAATAAGCGCTATCGTTTTACACCCCTAGCTAGGCATGATGATTTCAATGATGCTCACATAAAAAGTAGTAAATGAAATATGCAAAAGAGCATCATGAATCTCATGACAAACACATTTAAGTCTGACCCACTTCCTATGCATAGGGATTTTGTGAGAAAACAATTTATGGGAACAAGAATCAACTAGCATAGGAAGGCAAAACAATCATAACTTCAAAACTTTGAACACATAGAGAGGAAACTTGATATTATTGCAATTCCTACAAGCATATGTTCCTCCCTTATAATAAATTTCATTAGCATCATAATCAAATTCAATAATATAGCTATCATAAACAATACTCTCTTTATGATCAACATGCATAAAGTTTTTATCATCTTCCAAAATAGTGGGCATGACAAAATTATCATCCCCAAGCTTGTAGTTTTGCATATCATTAACATAATTGAAATTAATAGAATTTATAAAAACATCATTGCAATCATGATTTTCAATCAAGGAGCTATCATGCATCACCTTATAAATTTATTCTTTCAACACTTCATCAAAATTTTCAGATTCATGATTTTCAAACAAAATTTCATAGAGATAATCAAGTGCACTCAACTCACTAGCAATTGGTTCATCATAGTTTGGTCTTTTGAAAAGATTAGCAAGTGGATGAGGATCCATATCAATAGATTTTTAGCAAGCAAAGATGCATGCAAATAGAAGGCACATGGCAACAAAAGCAAACAAAAAGAGATCCGGTGAGAAAAAGGCGAACGAAGAAGAAGGCGAATAAAACGGCAAATTTGGTGAAGTGGGAGAGAGGAAAACGAGAGGCAAATGGCAAATAATGTAATTGCAAGGAGATAAGATTTGTGAGTAGGAACCTGGTAGATGATGATGGTCTCTCCTCGGCGCCAGAGATTGGCACATATAAGAGACCGCTTCCTCCCCGGCAACGGCGCCAGAAATTCCTTTGACGTGGCTTTAGACTGCGGCGGTATTTCCCCAAAGAGGAAGGGATGATGCAGCACAGCGACGGTAAGTATTTTCCTCAGTTATGAAACCAAGGTATCAAACCAGTTGGAGGATCACCACCACCTAATAAGCAGCACCTGCACACAAAGAACAAATACTTGCAACCCGACGCGAAAGAGAGGTTGTCAATCTCTCTACGGTAAAAAGATAGATTAGGATATGATATATTGGAGAGATAGATCTCTCAAGAAAACAAAATAAAAAGGGCAAATGAAAAGTGCAGCAAGGTATTTTTGGGTTTTTGGAATAACAGATCTGAAAACAAAAGCGGCAAAAAAGATAGATCGGAACGCAATATGTTGGAAAAGTAGACCCGGGGGCCGTAGGTTTCACTAGTGGTTTCTCTCATGAGAATAGCACACGGTGGATGAACAAATTACTGTTGGGCAATTGATAGAGGATCAAATAATCATGACGATATCCAAGGCGATGATCATTATATAGGCATCACGTCCAAGATAAGTAGACCGACTCATGCCCGCATCTACCACTATTACTCCACACATCGACCGCTATCCAGCATGCATCTAGTGTATTAAGTTCAAGGAAAAACGGAGTAATGCAATAAGAACGATGACATGATGTAGACAAGATCTATTCACGTAGTAATATACCCCATCTTGTTATCCTTAATAGCAACGATACATGCGTGTCTTGCTGCCCCTTCTGTCACTGGGAAAGAACACCGCAAGATCGAACCCATCACAAAGCACCTCTTCCCATGGCAAGAAAAATCGATCTAGTTGGCCTAACTAAACCAAAGATTCGAAGAAGAAATACGAGGCTATAAGTAATAATGCATATAAGAGATCAAAGAAGACTCAAATAATATTCATGGATAGAAACTGATCATGAACTCAAAATTCATTGGATCCCAACAAACACACCGCAAAAGTTTACATCAAATAGATCTCCAAGAGACCATTGTATTGAGAATCAAAAGAGAGAGAGGAAGCCATCTAGCTACTGCCTATGGACCCGTAGGTCTATGGTGGACTACTCACGCATCATCGGAGAGGCACCAATGAGGATGATGAACCCCTCCGTGATGGTATTAGATTGGATCTCGAGGCTCTGGAACTTGCGGCGACTGGATGTGTTTTTCGTCGACTCCTTTAGCGTTTCTGGAATATTTGGGAATTTATAGGCATCGGAGGTGGTGGAGAGGGGCCCCAAGGAGGGCACAACCCATCAGGGCGCGCCTGGGGCCTCTGGCGTGCCCTGGTGGGTTGTGGTCTCCACGGCCCACCTCTCTGGCACTTCTTTGGCCCACTGGGTGTCTTCTGGTCCAAAAAAAATCTCCAAAAAGTTTCGTCGCGATTGGACTCCGTTTGGTACTGAAATTCTGCGAAGTAAAAAACAAGCAAAAACAACAACTGGCACTTTGGCACTATGTCAATAGGTTAGTCCCAAAAAATGATATAAAGTTGCTATAAAATGATTGTAAAACATCCAGGAATGATAATATAACAGCATGGAACAAGCAAAAATTATAGATACGTTGGAGACGTATCAAGCAGCACCGCCGCCCCACGCGCATCCCTGGCCACGACCGCTGCGCCGCGCGCTTTCCAGGACACACCCAACACGCCCCACCTTGCGCGGCCACGCCTGGCTGCCACCTCGAGCCGCCTCGCCACCTCCCGATTCGTCGCAGGAGCACCACCACTCGTCGGCATCAAGGGGCGTCCTCACCGCGCCAGATCCACACAGCACACACGCGAGTCACGCCCCTCGCGACCAAGCAGCCGGCGGCGCCTGACCGCAACGCGGCCACGACACCTCCTGCCCGGGCGAGCCAGCCACGGCCGCCGCAACCATCATCGCACCGGATCCACGCGCCAACAAGGCCGTAGCAGCTGTCGCGTCGCCCTTGGCTGGCGTACTGGCCGAAGCGGCCAGATCCGCGCATCAGCCCACCCTAGCAGCGCCCACGCCTCAGCGCCACCATGCTGCCCGGCACTAGTGGAGAAATGGCTAGCCACAACTCTTGTTACTGGCGCGCTATTTCTTCCCAACGCCAGCACTAATATTTTCAAATAGTGCTGGCGTGGGCTAAATTCGTACGCCATAGCTATTTTGTTAGCGCTGGCGTTGTACATTAGGCCCGGCGTTGCACACATTAGGCCCATTAGGCCCACGCCAGCGATAGTCGGTTTTAACAGCTCCCGGGGCAGTAAAAAAATCTTATCCTCACTCTCGATCCCAACTCTACCGGCCCGTCCTCCTCTCGATCCCCGCCGCCGCCGCCGCCCGCCGCCGCCGCCGTTGCCTGACGCGTCGCGTCTCCGCCCCGCACGAAGCCGCCCCACGCCGACCGTCTCCGCCCTCCGCCGCCCCGCCAATGCCGCCCGTCTCCGCCCGACGCCGCCCCGCCAAAGAGGTATGGAAAGAACTTTTCCCAAAACCATTTTTCAATACTACTTGCTATATTTATTGTTAGTAGTATATGAGTTGCAATGTATGAAAAAATTAGGTTGCAATGTATGAAGAATTTGCTATAATGTAAAACCTTAATTAGAAGTGGTACATGAGTTGCAATGTATGAAGAATTTGCTATATTTTTTCTATAGACTATAGACTATGGAGAATTTGCTATACTTTTTCTATAGACTATAGACTATGAAGAATTTGCTATATTTTTCTATAGACTATGGAGAATTTGCTATATTTTTTCTATAGACTATAGAGAATTTTTGGCCTAGACCAAATTAGTAACAATAAACTACGGAAAACCTTAATTAGAAGTGGTGTATGAGTTGCAATGTATGAACCTTAATTAGAAGTGGTATATTAGTAACAATAAACTATAAACCATAATTTTAAAAAGCATTTGCATTACACATAGGGGAGGGTGGCCATGTAGGAGTAGTGTGTAAACAAGCTGCGACAACTTAGCTAAAACATTACATAGTTGATGGTAGAGCTTGACAACATTCAAATAAATAGTTGATGCATGATACACTCTAGCTAAAACATTACATAGTTGATGGTACAACTTTCAAGTGTTTTCTGTTTGATGGTACAACATGGCCGACTCTAGCATCTGGGTAGGCTCCTCTGAGCACTGGTCGGATTTTGCCGAAGAGAAAGGCGAAGTGAGCACCAACCAGGTAATTAGCCTGGTTACAGAAAACATGCATTAGCATTGCAAACATGCATATATATATCGTTGATGATTTGAAACCCTTGCCAGGCATACGTACCACCTGGTCCGTCTTCGCCAACACCTGTTGTGCAGCCAACAGGTGACGTGGACGTGCTCAGTCAAGAGCTGATCGTGTCACGTCGAAGTACCATGAAGGCCCTGCAGGAGTGGAATGACTCCCTGACGAAGGAGAAAGACAAAATTATCGATGACAATTGTATTGTCTTCCATAAGATTTACAGTCTCGAACGTCAGATCGCGGCGCTGAACGCCGAGATAACTGATATCAATAAGGAGATAGAATTCCTGCAGGCCAAGAGGCGACAACTGAAGACGGAGAAAGTGCATTACATCCACGAGGGGACGACCACTGGTGCAGCGACGTGCTATACAAACGGTTTTTAACCCCTTTCCGCGACGTAGTTGTAAACCATCGCCTTGCATGTGTGGGCGATAGGGGGGGGTCCAGCCCACACGACATGGCAAACCCGTCGGCGATGGTGTCTAACGAATGCAAACATTTCGCAAAACTAAGCGTATGGGATGTCTGCATCTATCACAAACGAGGGTCACCGGGCAATCGTTTGAGATATGGTGTATTTCCCATACGGTTCATCCTTGCAACTCGTGTGAGATCATACTAACATCGCACGCGCTATTCTGTGTCGCTCCGTTTACGATGTGCGACGAATCGCAAACAGTTCGCGATTATAAAGCGTGTATGATAAGGGGGCTATCACACACATTTAGTTCCACCATGACCGTCTGTGATATGATATAATAGTGCATACGTTTGTCATTATAAAACCGTATGCGAAGGTTGAATCTATCCCACACGTGGCATCTTTCATAAACGTTTGTGATTTACAAAACGTCCCAAACGTGTGATCCATACTTCCCAAACATGTCATCCAAACTAACTGTGTCGGATGAAGGCCTATCGCATGCGTTCTTCTTTGACCAACATTTACCATGGGCACGATATCATACACAATTCAAAATACGAAATCGCGTGTGATAAGGAGACTAGCACAAACGCTGGTGTCATTAATCACACACGTTCTTTCTCGCCTGACCATGTGCGAAGACGAGACTCATCGCACACGCCGCGAATGGAGAAACGTGTGTGATGTTGAAGTTGATCGCAGACATTTTGCTTTATCAAACTGTGTGCATTGTAATGGCCTGCAGAGCATGATTTGCCCCTAATTAAATACCTTTGTTCATAATTCACATAATTTACATTTGAAAGTAGGAGTTCATGTATTTCATATCGAATCATGTTTAAATGTAGGTTTAAGAACGAATGCACAATTCGATTCACATGTACATATACTCAAGAACTACATAAGCATGAATTCTAAAAAAAGGAATACTATAGAAGGGGAAAATAAAGAATGATGGAACCAAGGTTGTATTAAAGATGGTAAAGAGAGAGCTAAAAGACATTTTGGTTGCTGGAGTTGGTGAAGCGGAATGCCCATATTGTGCCCTCCTCCATGCCTAACGCACGAACGACTCTAGGCCAGCCCCTAGTGATGGCCGCCCGCCCATTACTACTTCACTGTCTTCATTACGACTTCTCGATGCTCATTGTAGTCTCGATGATATATTTTAACCTTCATTGCATGTCCAGCAATCATGTAATTTGCGAGGTAATCTTGAGTAAACTGCTTTGGGAACTGACGTGGCTTGGACTGCGTCGGTATTTCCCCAAAAAGGAAGGGATGATGCAGCACAGCGGCGGTAAGTATTTCCCTCAGTTATGAAACCAAGGTTATCGAACCAGTAGCAGGATCACCACCACCCAATAAGCAACACCTGCACACAAACAACAAATACTTGCAACCCGACGCGAAAGAGAGGTTGTCAATCTCTCTACGGTAATAAGATATATTAGGTAGTGATAGATAGGAGAGATAGATCTCTCAAGAACACAAATAAAAAGAGTAAATATGCAGCAATATGTTTTTGGGTTTTTGGTTTTGTAGATCTGAAAACAAAGATTGCAAAAAACGTAGATCGGAAAGCAATATGATAGAAAAGTAGACCCGGGGGCCGTAGGGTTCACTAGTGGCTTCTCTCATGAGTATAGCGCACGGTGGGTGAACAAATTACTGTTGGGAAATTGATAGAAAATCGAATAGTCATGACGATATCCAAGGCGATGATCATTATATAGGCATCATGTCCAAGATAGATAGACCGACTCCTGCCTGCATCTACCTCTATTACTCCACACATCGACCGCTATCCAGCATGCATCTAGTGTATTAAGTTCATGGAAAAACGGAGTAATGCAATAAGAACGATGACATGATGTAGACAAGATCTATTCATGTAGTAATAGACCCCATCTTGTTATCCTTAATAGCAACGATACATGCGTATCTTGCTGCCCCTTCTGTCACTGGGAAAGAACACCGCAAGATCGAACCCATCACAAAGCACCTCTTCCCATGGCAAGAAAAATCGATCTAGTCGGCCTAACTAAACCAAAGATTCGAAGAAGAAATACGATGCTATAAGCAATCATGCATATAAGAGATCAAAGAAGACTCAAATAATATTCATGGATAGAAACTAATCATGAACTCAAAATTCATCAGCTCCCAACAAACACACCGCAAAAGTTTACATCAAATAGATCTCCAAGAGACCATTGTATTGAGAATCATAAGAGAGAGAGAAGAAGCCATCTAGCTACTGCCTACGGACCCGTAGGTCTATGGTGGACTACTCACGCATCATCGGAGAGGCACCTATGAGGAAGATGAACCCCTCCGTGATGGTGTTTAGATTGGATCTCGCGGTTCTGGAACTTGCGGCGGATGGATTTGTGTTTCGTTGACTCCTCTAGGGTTTTTGGATTTTCTGGGAATTTATAGGCACGATAGTCGGTTGAGGGGGTGCTCGAGGTGCCCATCCCCCACCAGGCCGCGCCAGGGGGCCTCTGGCGCGCCTTGGTGGAGGGTGGCCACCCTGGGCCCCCTCTTCTGGTGTTCTTTGGCCCATCTTCTTTCTTCTGGTCCAGAAAAATCCACAAAAATCCCCACAGCGTTTGGTCTCCGTTTGGTACTGATTTTTTGCGAAGTAAAAAACAAGCAAAAACAGCAACTGGCACTTTGGCACTATGTCAATAGGTTAGTCCCAAAAAATGATATAAAGTTGTAATAAAATGATTGTAAAACATCCAAGAATGATAATATAACAGCATGGAACAAGCAAAAATTATAGGTACGTTGGAGACGTATCAGGAACCACTGCAAAATAAAAAGATTCAGACATTGTTGTGTGACAACTCATTATGGGCAGTACTAATAGAAGCCTACAGAGTTCGTAGTTACCATCCTACAACTCACTGTTGTGTTGGATAGAGTGTAAACAAATTGTCTAATTGGCATTGTTTGTCTCTTTTCCCTAACAATCATTTTCAGTTTCCTAACTTGATGCTGGTTCATGAATATTTCATTGCCCCACACGCAAAAAGGGTCCAGGAATGGCTCTTTACCTAAGACATATGTACCTACAAGCAAGAAGCCGATATTACAAGCTAAAATGCAGTTGCAGAATGTGTAAAATATATTACTCCATCAGGTCCACAATGTGTTGCCTATAAACATTTTGAGAAGTCAACATTTACTTACTTTGACCAAGTTTGTAGACAAAAAAAACATCTAGAATTGCAATTCCATTTCATTAGATACATCACAAAATTTCATATTGTATACATTTTAGATGATATATGTAGATACATCACAAAAATCTATATTCACTACATGATGGAACGGATGGAGTATAAGCGGAGGGATGAAAAGAACCTCGGTAGAAAACGTTGGCCACTCCCATTGTTGTCCTGTGCAACTACATGTAAAGTCATGATAAGTACAACAGGCTTAACATCAACCAAGTATACGAGGTATCTACTTGAAATAAACAAGGCATATATGCTCACTATAACAACCAAATATAGCCATTTGATACTGGACAAATGCTCAATGGAACCAACCTAACAACCAGATAACTAAAAGCAAGGCGTCTGCTTGAAAACTAGACAAATGCTCACTGCAATCAACCTAACAAACAGATACAGAAAAGCAAGGCATCTGCTTGAAAACTATACAAATGCTCACTGCAACCAACCTGGCAACCAAATTCAGAGAAACAAGGCATAAATGTTTAAAGCGGGAGTTAAGGGCACAAGTTAACAACAGCAGGCATAACAGGTGGTATTGATGAAATTGAACTCCACAGTTCATACTTGCACATAATGAACATCACAGTGTGAATAACTGAAAGAAACAAGGCATTCATGCTCACTGTAACAACCAACTATAGCCATTGAAAACTGGACAAATACTCAATGCAACCAACCTAACAACCAGATACATAAAATCAAGGCATCTGCTATACAATTGGACAAATGCTCAATTAAACACTGCATGATTATCGCATGGCAAAAGCTACTATAACAATGGGTACGAGACGACTAGCTAGAAAAGGTATGATTTGCTCATAGGATGTTGCCTCACTTGTCATGGATGGGCTCCTTCCACTTGGGATATGAGGTGCCCAGGGTGCGCTCCCTGAAGTCGCGGATGGGACGTTTTCCCTTGTAACAGCCATAGTGTGTGCCATTATCTTGGTGGATGAGAGTTAACTTTGGAGCTAAGGATCCCAAGGCACCGCCGTAGAACGTTTCCTTCAGAAATGACAAAAGGGGCACGATGGCGTAGAAGGATCGCAAATCCATGACCGCGAGGCGGAGGAGATCAGCGGCAGGGCCTTTCAAGAGATCAACGACGGTTGACCCAGAGGCGTTGTCGGTGCACCACTTAACTTGTGACAAGGCCTGAGTGAAGCCGGTGATGTTGACGAGCTTGATGTCGTAGCCGGCTCTCCTGAGATACAAGAATACGCGAGCCCACAACCTTGAAGCCTTCGGCATGGCAACATAGGCATCGTCCTCACCGGCTCCCGTGGCAAGGAGTTCGTCCGGGATCAAAGGGTCGGCGCGGACGGTGCCCACCTCGCCGGCGTACGGCGGAGAGGCCATGATAGACCTCTTTTTGCTCGTACACTCCTCGAGCTCCACGGGAGATGTGGTCGGGCTGATTAGGCTGCGACTCTCTGGAGTACGGGATGGGGATCTGGGGGAAAGGGACACCGCCGGCCTCATCTAAAAACTCAGGGCGGCGATGGTGTATGTGGATCGGTGGGGACCCTGAACCTGTTTAGCTATGAGGCACGGGCAGACCGGCTGAGGTTGGTGGTGGAAAGCGGCAGCGGGGGCTAGCTAGGGTTCAAGCGGAGGAGGAAGGGGTAGGGGGTGTTGTGTGGACGGGGGGGGGGGGGGTTGCGGATGTGCCGCTGCTGCTGAAAAATTTAGTAGTAATGGTGTGGGTGGAGATGGTGGTGGACGAGGGATGGCGACGGTTGAAATGCCTCGGCAGCTGAAAATTTACTATAGGGTCGGTGCGGTGGACGAGGAAGGGCGGCATGCAGTTGAAATACCGCTTCCACTTAAATTTTGGTAAAGGAACTGGGGGGGAGCAACCAAGATCGCACACGGTCCTAACATAATAAAGTTTGTACGCTGTAACGAAATGTCATGCCGCGAAACCACGAATTTTTGCATCGCTCAAGGCGGGTAGCTCTTTCTGAGATTTCTCAAGGCGGGCTCATCTCACACGGTTCATCCTCAATTTCAGTCGTAGACGTGAAATTCATCCTAAATTTCCACATGCCCACAAACAGATGACACAAACATTTGGCAAATTTTCACAACAAAATGCCTTATTTTGCAGCGGATTAGTTGACATTAGTTCATACGCTCAGTAATTTACAAACAGTTCATCAATTTACATGAAGATGAACTGCACAAAATATTCACTACGCCATGGATGCATACAAACGCCGTGCCTCCACCGTCGTCATGACCTTTCTCGGCTCAGAACGAGTATTTAAAGGAGCTCGTCAAGTCGATGAGCTCCAGTGGTTCCACGGCGGAGACCGGCGGGGCTACCTCGGCCGGAGCGACCGCGGCGCCTCTCGCCAGGTTTGCCGCTATTGACGAAGATGTCATGGCGTCCACGTGGGCCATCGGGATACAGACGGGCGCCGCTCTCGCTAGAGCCGCGTCCCTGGTCACCGTGGCCGCTGTTGCCAGGGCTGCCACCGCAGCTCCAAGGCCTGCACTGGCCTCCAACGTGGCTGAGAGGCATGCGGCGGCCTGCTCCGCCGCCTTCTGGTCCTGCTCCCGCCTCTTTTTGCCCTCTGTATCTGAGTTCTGCTTCCTCTTTGCACTCTCCCACCGTTTCTGCCGCTTCATATCCCTAGCCGCGTTGCGGATGGCATCCGCAGATGCGATAGATTGTTCCACACCGACACTGAGACGGCGCTCATCCTCATTGTGCAGGAACGCATCGAGACCCGATTCCTGGACGGACAGAGCGATGGCCATCTGCATCCGACGTTGAAACTCGGGGTCGTCGTCGGCCGCGGCAGATGACGGTTGACCGTTGACCGACATGGAGGACAGCGTGTCGGAATCCTCTATGTCGTCGTCGTCGGCCGCGGCAGCTGGCTATTTGCCGTTGCCCGCCATGGCGGCCAATGCGTCGGAATCCTCTATCATGTCGTCGTCCAACACTATCAAGACGACGCCATGCACATCCCCATGGTTGAGCACCGGTTCCATTTGGTGTGTGTGGTGGTGGTGGCGAGCTATCGGCGGAAAAATTAGCTGTTAGCCGCCGCCGGCGAGATCTTTTATAGGTTGCTGTCGGGTTTGGGTTTTTACTGTGCACATTGCCACTTTGCACTGGCTGACGCTTGCGGTTGCCACCACTAGACAAGACCGATTTTGCTGTGTACGAGCATCGCACACGGTTAGAGTAGCACACTCGTGCCTGTTGGGGATACAATCGCCTACGGTTGTTTCGTCTGTTTCGTTTGCTATTTTACATAATACTAGCATCTTTGGGATAAACGACAAAAAAACGCAAGAGAGGGTCAAAACACAACCATGCCCGCTAGTGGCCCAAATATATTCTCCCTCCGTTCCTAAATATAAGTCTTTTTAGAGTTTTCAAAAAAAATAGAGATTCCAGTACTAACTATATAGGTACACAGTAAAATAAGTGAATCCCTACACTCTAAAGTACGTATATATATGTAGTTCGTAGTAAAATCTCTAAAAAATACTTGTATTTAGGAATGGATGAAGTATATATATATGTACGAACATGGTGTTGTCATGTTTAAATTCGCAATGCGCAATTTTAATGTGTGGCACATGCTGCATATGTGCATGCCTAAAAGTGTCCAAAGTGACAGAAAAGGGTTTCATGACAACGTAGGGTGTTGCCCCCTACACTATGTGCCGGAGGATGGGGTCCTATGAACACATGACCTGGTTCAAACTTTGCCACACATTTATCCATGTCTGACTTTTCGTAAGACAACCAAGAGAATTTATACCTTAATTTGGCCAAACCATCACATATTGTTGTCGGACAAGAGGGATATATAGATCGCGCGGTCCCATGAGTTGGCGCGTCGTCGAAGATCAGTTGAGCGAGGCTAGAAGAACACCACACCCTGCATATGGCCAAATGTATATGCAAAAATGGTGTGGTCCAGTGTTTCAATTAATGCACAATGCACAACCCTAGCTATGACGTGACATGCACTTAGCTGAGATAACTCGGCATATATACCCCCATTAAGATTGGTTATATATATATATATATATATATATATATATATATATATATATATATATATATATATATACTACCTAGCTAGGCCGTTATGGACGTATATATATTGTTCCCCCCCCCCACACACACATGACACGTAGCAGCGTGACGTTGCAGCGTTGTCAGTCAAATGGATGATATATAGCGACCCATCCATATATAAGCGTGTCGTCGAAAACCGCACAATGAATGCATGGTCCACACACACACACACACGCACGCACACACACGCACACACACACACACACACACCCGCGCGCGCGCACACGCACAAACACACACGCGCGCGCACACACGCACACGCACACACACCGTCACCCATCCTTGGCCTTCTAGCGTTCAGTAAAAGGCATGACGGACCCTAAGGGCCCCACCGATAGGTTTGTCGTCGGAAACCGCACAATGTAGGCACATGGTCCACACAGGCAGGTTCACACACACACACACACACACACATCGTCACCCGTCCTTGGCCTTCCAGCGTTGTCAGTAAAAGGCATGACAGACCCTAAGGGCCCACCGATAGGTTTGTCGTCCGAAACTACAAAATGTAGGCACATGGTCCACACACAGGCATGGGTTCACACACACACACACACACACACACACACACACACGGGCACACACACACACACACATCGTCACCCATCCTTGACCTTCCAGCGTTGTAAGTAAAAGGCATGACAGACCCTAAGGGCCCACCGATAGGTTTGTCGTCGGAAACCGCACAATGTAGGCACATGGTCCCCACACAGGCATTGGTTCACACACACACACACACACACACACACACGTCATCCATCCTTGACATTTTCAAAACAACAAAAGAAAATCATGGATATTTTCAAAACAAGGAACTGGCCTTCCAACGTTGTTAGTAAAAGGCATGACAGACCCTAAGGGCCCACCGATAGGTTTGTCGTCGGAAACCGCACAATGTAGGCACATGGTCCACACACAGGCATTGGTTCACACACACACACACACACACACACACACACACACACACACACACACACACGTCATCGATCCTTGACATTTTCAAAACAGCAAAAGAAAATCATGGATATTTTCAAAACAAGGATTTGGCCTTCGAGCTTTGTCAGTAAAAGGCATGACAGACCCTAAGGGCCCACCGATAGGTTTGTCGTTGGAAACCGCACAATGTAGGCACATGGTCCACACACAGGCATTGGTTCACAAATACACAGACACACACGTCATCGATCCTTGACATTTTCAAAACAGCAAAAGAAAATCATGGATATTTTCAAAACAAGGATCTCAAGATTTATTTAGCCGGAATGACATATCACTACATGCATTTTATTTATGCCTATAGTGATCGTATCACACCGCCTAAATGAACCTTAAAATCTAGCAAGTTCCCAACCGGTCACCCATCCTTGACTACTCCACCGAAAGCACGCTTAACTTCCGAGTTCGGTTCGACTGGGTTACGGGCTGGGAAACTGCGCCTTGTTGGTAAGAGTTGCCTCCTTTCACTTACAAGGCGTGCCCCGATGGGCACCTGGTGGGACCAGATACGTATCGCAGACGTTTTTGGTAGTACTAGAAACCGTGCGCGATGGTGGCATGGGGGCTGATGATGACGTCTCGCTCATGCTCGATGGCGCGATGCCGCTTTTGCATGCTCTCCGACCTGCTCCGTCTCGTCCTCCTGGTCCAGAAGGTTGATGACGGGGCCGGCGCTTCGGCGGGAAACCGATTGGGGGAGTGGCGGGAGACCAATTGGGGGAGTGGTGGGAGATCGATAGGGGGAGTGGCGGGAGAAGCGTGTTCGATAGAACATCATTTTAATACAAATTGGATAACTTATGAAAGAAGGAAGCTCGAACTAGCACGACACACGCACACCGTGCTTACACACGCATGAGCTTCAGACGGGCGTATAGAACTGCTTTAAATTATTCATGGTTCGATTAGTTTTTTGTATACTACACTAATTAAGTTTCTAGACATTTAATGTGCATAATTCAGATTTGAACTAAAAGAACATGCTTCGTGTCACCAAAATGGGTTGAAAAAAGATTTTTGTGTCCTTGGGTTCCTTGTTTAGGTCCCATGCAATGAACGTGAATGGATTACAAACATCTCGGAGTCAAGGCCAAAAACATTGAGAAACTTGGTTTTTAAATCATCATAAATCCAAACCTCGTCTGAAATTCTTGAAACTTACCCTGGTGTCATGACACGGCACTTATACAACATGATAATTTTTTGTCCAATTTGGGACAAGTCTCTTGCACACCAAAACTTCTCTCAAGAACCATCGTTCTTTCGATACGGAACATGTGTCACCTCTGTGGAGGGAACGACAGTCGATGTCTCTTCTTACACATATATATTTTTTCTACATGCAACACAGACTAATACAAGTGCAACGCTAAAATGTGGAATTATTCACGGCTCGTTTGGGACCCTTTATACATTAATTGAGCTTTTCTATATCCACTTAATGTGCATAATTCAAATTTGAACTACAAGCACATGCCCCAGGGCACCAAAATGGGTTACAAAATCATTTATATGTCCTTGGGCCCCTGTTTAGGTCCCATGCAATGATTAAAAACATCTCGGCATCGTGACTAGGACGCAAATGTTGAGAAACATTGCTTTTAAATCCCCATAAATTCGGAACTTGTATGATAATATTGGTTTATTGAATTCCCGTAAATACAAAACTTGTATGATAATCATTTGGTGCCACGTGTCCAATTTTTTTTACTCCCTCCGTTTCTTTTTACTTCGCATATAAGATTTGGTTAAAGTCAAGCTAAACATAGTTTGACTAAATTTATACAAAAAACATATCAACATCTACAATGCTTAGGTTATATAGTATGAAAGTTAATTTGACGATGCATCTAATAATATTCATTCTAAATTATAAATATTTATATATTTTTCCTATAAAGCTAGTCAAACTTTACAAATTTTGAATTTGACCAAATTTTATATGCTAACTAAAAAAATGGAGGGAGTACTTGATATGGGGGTGCCGTGCATGTAGCTGCAGGTTGATGACAGGACGCATGCGAGCTTTCTGCCGCGCAGGCTCGACGGGACGTGTGGGAGCTGTCCACCGCGCAGGCTTGACAGGATACGTGAGAGCTGTCCGCCATGCATGCTCGACGGGACGCATGAGAGTCTACTGCGCATGCTCGTCGGGAAGCGATACTTTGACCTCCACCCTCCCAGCTCGCCTCGCTCCCAACTTCTGAATTAATGGCGTCCGTCCCGTTGTTTATCATGTGGTTAATGCGCCTGGACGGAGGGACTAGTTTGCTTGTGATCATTGTTTTGTTCGTGCCTCGCCGAGAACTTTGACGTTTCGTGATAATAGTACAAACGAACGAAATAATATAACAACAAATTCGCACCGGCAAAGGATAATAATTCTCTTACATATACATGATGATAAAAAATGCCACAAGCGGCAACTCCCTAAAGACACGGGGGCAAAAGAAGAAGGGAGAGGTTGAAGAAGGAAGACAAAGAAAATGATCTGGCCCGCTGCTATCTAATTATTCATGGATTGCTGGGCGCAGAGTTCCTCAATCTCCTTCTTCATCGCCTCCACGACCTCCATCTCCTCTCGCCTCTCATCCGACATCTTCCGCATTGCGGCCATGGCACGGGCTCTTTGCTCGAGAGCGTCGATGCTCTACGTCGCGTACGCATGAAGTTCCTTCACACGCTCCACGAATTCCTTCAGCAGCCCCTCACGCTCGATGTAGAGCTTCGCCAAGTCTTCCAGAAGTTCCTCGGCTAGTTCTTTCAGCCTCCCCTCCGAGGCACTTTTCTTCTCGAGCAGTTTCTTCCTGGCGTCGTTCTCCTCCATAAGTTTCTCCACGAGGCCGGTCGCCCTGTCAACGGAGGCGTCGCTCTTCTCCAGCAGCTTCACCAAGTCATCGATCATCGCGTCCTTCCTATCGAGCTCATCACGCATGTCATCGCTGGCTGAGGAATCCACGACTGTCAACTCGTCCAGTTCGTCTCCGAGGCGAATGCACTTGTGATTGTGAGAGCCGTCGCCTCTCCGCGAAAGATCCTCCCGGGCTTCCGCGGCGCCACCGACATCTCTGCTGCGGCCAAAGCGGTGTGGCTGGAGCTGTCTGGCGATTCCGCAACGCAGCGGCGAGACCTCTCGGTTGCTTCCGCGGCCTTGGTCTTTCTTCCCTGGTTATATCTCAAAGTCGACCCAGAACCCCCCTCCTACCGGCCATGACAGACGGAATGAAGGACTAACAAAGAAAGGCCCTTTTTGGTGGCAGGGGTGAGGAATGTGCGGTAATTTTCGAGTACGTATTTGTGTTTTTATAGCCTACTACAGTAAACAGCTGCTAAGTAGGAACACGTTTAGGTTTTGTAGGTGCGAACTGATTTGTGAAAAAAATTAGCGCGTGGTAATTTGGAATGTGAAAGGAAACAAGCTCAATATTTATTGATGGTTTTAGTTCCCAAGCATGGAACGCTTTATGGTTTATAGAAACCGTTTGGGATGGCGTACGTGGGCCAAAGTTTGATTAGATGGGACGCGTGCGAGGAGTCCGCCACGTAGGCTCAAAGGGATGCGTGCGAGCTGGCTCACCGGGAATCAAGCCCTTTGACCTCGGACCTCCACCTACACAGCCCTATTCTCTCCCAAGTTCTCCATTAGTGCTACACCTTCTGCTTCGGTCTTATCTATAAGGGCTGCCGCCGAGGATTGCCTCATTTTTCGATGGACGATGAGGCGGCCAACAAGCGGGGGGCGGGTCGAGGCTGAACCACAGGAGCCTCCGGCGAGCGTGGACTTTATCAGCAGCATCCCCGACGAGATGTTGGTAACCATCATGTCCCTCCTCCCCATCAAATCTACCGTGCAGACCACCATCCTCTCTAGGCGGTGGCGCCCCCTATGGCACTCCACCCCCCTTGAGCTCCTCGACGACGACGAGCTCTGCAGCGGGGATCGCAAACGCTTAGACGCATTGTCCCATATCCTCGCCACGCACACTGCGCTAGTCAGATGCCTTCCAATCGGCACTTTCCGTTCAAACTGCAAGGCCGAACCCAAGTTTCACAAGTGGTTCTTATCCCCCGCCCTAGATCAGCTCGAGGAGCTCAACTTTGATGCTGGACATGGGCGCTCGCTGCCTCCGTCCGTCCTCCGCCTTGCGCCCATGCTGCGCCGCGCTACGTTCATGCGGTGCCTTTTCCCTAAGATTAATGCCACGCACGCTCTTCATCTCCCTAAACTGAAGCACCTCGAGCTCATTGGCGTCAGCATCTCGAAGTCGGATTTGGAGCGCCTACTCGACGGCTGTACAACGCTCGAGTACCTTCGTCTTCAGATGATGTTTGGGTTCAGTAGCCTCCACATCGCTACGACGAATCTTCGTACGATTTATGTGCATGGCTGGTGCCGCAACACGCTGTCAGTTGGGGAGTTTCATGATATGGTCATTGAGAATGCGCCTTTCCTAGAGAGATTGTTTGTACTTGATAAAAAAGGTTGAACAAGAATCAGGGTCATTGACGCACCGCAATTGACAGTGTTGGGCTATTCGTGTGCTGAATTCTCCGAACTTGTTACAACTGGATCTATACCCGTTCAGGTACAACAATCTTCTTCTCATTCTTATTATTGTACATCACATTTTATCTAGTTTTTGTTGATCTATGTTCGGCTGTCATCCAGAAAATGATTCCCACAAGCCTCGCATTGTCTCTGCGCACAGTGAAGATCTTGGCACTACAATCTATCGCCCCCAATCCGGATGAAGTTGTTAAGTTCCTTATATGCTTTCCGTGCACGGAGAAGTTATACGTCGAGGTGATGTTCCTTTCTTGTTAATTGTTAACCACAACGGAGTTCAATTTGTTGGTACTTTTACCTATGATTACAATGATATATGTACTATACATTTTTTGAGATGTTAATCATCAACGATTGAAGATGGCATGTCAATCTATTAGTGTATTTTATAAATCATGCAAATCAAAGAGGCCCGTAGTGTTCAATACTGCATCTAAGCACTGATATGTTGTCTTCATTTGCAGATACAAGCAGGACTTGGAGTGGAAAAGGTGGCGCACTATAACAATCACATCGAATGCCTTGAATTCCATCTCACGAAAATTACTTTGAACGAGTACCGAGGCACCAATCCAGAGATTTAATTTGCCAGTTTCTTTGTTCAGAAAGCAACGGTGCTCAAGGTAATGAGGTTTGCACTATATTTAGTGCGCCACAATGGATGGTTTACTGACCAGCGGAGGCATCTACAGCGGAATGGAAAAGGCTCTGCAGAAGCTGATTTTCACTTTGGAAGTTCATATGACAGATTATTCGGAAGCGATTCTATCGAGCCGATATATGACTTCTCGGTGGATGATCCCTTCGCAGAAATATTTCATCCCATGGATCCTGAAGATTGGATTTGATTTCTAATGTCAGTTTGTACCTTGTAATCTTTGAATTTGGGCCTTGTTATGCTGGAATTTGAACCTTGTAATATTGCTGGTATTTGTGATACAATATTTGAAATTGCATTGTGTTCTTTTTTATTTATGCAATCATGTTCTTATAAGTACATATGTTGTTGTTCTGTAGGCACATCATAGATGTTGTGCAGACAAAGCAAATCACAGTACACAGGGACTAAACTACGAAACCCGTCGGTGATAATTTCATCAATCGCTGACAATTGTATACCAGCAAACGTTTTCCCACAACACACACAGATTATTATCACCAATCGTCCGTGTTATTTCAGGTGTTCACACACTATGCTCATGACTCACCTGTTTGTTGTATATCGCACACATCTTGTTATGCTGAATCATTTGTGTTCTGCTGTATCAGCGCACACAGTTTATCCGAGTGAACTGTATGCCGTACTTCGCACACATATGTAGTTTTGCTAACCATTTCTGTTATCTTCGCTAATCACAAACGGTTCATATGAACAAACTGTCTGCCGTAGATCGCACATGCAACTACTTTCTGAATCGTATTTGATTGATCCACCTTCGCACACAGTTCGTGCCATTAGCGACGGAGCTTGAACTATACCGTTTGCAATTCATGCATCGCACACAGTTTCGTCGAAGGATCTCTGATTGATGTGTCGTCTTTGGACCATTCTGTAGTAGTGGACGAAAAGGAATAAGCTTCATGAGCTTAAAATGGTCCTTAGAAAAAACTAGGTAGCAATGTCGATCGAGAGAGGGGCAAGATCGATACTTGTAATTGGTACTTTCCTTTTATGAATTTGGTATCTTTTGTGAATTACTGAAATGTTCAGTATCTTTTGTGAAGCTGGTATTTATTTTTTAAATTAGCTAAATATGACAGTGCCGGCGTGCAACTCTGTCCAACGCTAGCAGGTACTCAAAATACTACTGGCATCATCTCCAACGCCGCCACTACATTTTAACTGTGGCACCATATTGATGACGTAGGGTGTCCACGCCAACAAGGCCAATTTTGCCACGCCATAGCTAGGCTTTTCTGCACTAGTGCGAGTGCCTAGAAGAGGACGAAGAGAGCCCCGTCGTCGCCGACGCCGCGCGGGCTTTGCCTGGAGGCGCCCTTCGGCGGCGGCGGGAGGAGGTGGTGGTGGGGCGGAGGAGTTCTCTGGTGGCTGGGGTGACTCCCAGGTCGCCCGCAGGGAGCGACACGGGAGAGCGTTTTTGTGATAGGTAGAAGTTTATAGCTTACTTGTAGAAGGAATAAAGAGAGAATGATGGAATCGTGAGCATATATATACAAGGTAAAAATAAATTCTAGCCTATCTTATACTTCCTAATGAATCACGATACTCAACATTACTGAAGTCTGAAGCTTAGGGACGCAGAGTATTTGATCCCGAGCTCATATGCTCCCTGATGAACAGTAAAATCCAAAAAAATAGTAAAAAATTCAAAAAATTCTGACTTTTATTTGGTGATAAACATTGACGAAAGTTTTAACTGCCTGCAAATTTTTGTGATGAAATGATATTCGTGTAGGCCTGGGCAGAAAAAACAAAATCAATGCTCCAAAAACACTATTGTTGGAAGCAATTTGGAGCATCGATTTTTTTTTTGTTCCGACTGATGGGGATATGTACCTAGGGTAGGGTCATAGGCCTGACCTACATGCCCTACCTAAGGACACTACCTTAGAGAACTTAAGGATTACAAGGAAGTCTCCAACTGAAATCACCATGACGCATGAGTCACTCGACAACATCCACTCGGAGTCTCCTCCCTCCACTCGACAGTTACTTTTCACTCGGAAGGACCAGAATACAGTCGACCGCAGAAGACCAGAAGCCACTCCAGGGAGGCCAACGGGCAGATGTTCGGCTGCGCACCATAAGTAGCATTTACTGCATACGTTATCAGTAACGTTCATCTTTATTGCCACGATCAAACCCTTGGTTGCTGGGTATTGATAAGGGGTAGCGCACTCTATATAAGCCACCCCTCCCCTCTGGCACAAGGGTTCGCACCCCCTGTAACTCTGATATTCCACACGACAGAAAGCTCCCGAGCACTGAGACGTAGGGCTGTTACCTCCACGAGAGGGGCCTGAACTCATACATCCGTGTGTACAATCTCGCCGTAGCTAGGACTCTGCCCTCTCCTTACATACCCCTAACCTCTACTGTCAGGCTCGTTCCCACGACAGTTGGCGCCCACCTTGGGGCAGGCGTCTAAGCGACTTCCGGCGAGTTTGCAATTTTCTCCTTCATCATGTCTTCCGGCGGCGGTTTGTTCTTGGGCCACGAGATCCGTCTCGGTGCGCTCACCTTCGTCGCCGACGACTCGGCATGGCTTCAGGAAGTGCCTCTGGACATTGAGGCGCTCCCGATCCGCGGGGCGACGCACTTCCATTCAAGCTCCTGCGGCGTTCTTCTTCGGCAGCCGTCGACTCCGGTATCGTTTGCTATCCCCCGCTGTTCGCTGCCACAAGCGATCTGGTCGCTCGCGGCTCCAGCGTTGGGTGAGGCATGCGGCGGCTCGCCAGGCGTCATCTCCACAGGTTGCGGCTATCGAGCCCGCCGAATCACCCCACGGCGTGTTCGACTCGGCATCGGATCAGTCTGACGTTCCTTCCGAGTGCGAGAGCTGCGATCCAGCGGCGGAGGTTCTTATGGCGGGTTCACATCAAAGCCCGCCTGGCTACGGCCGCGGCAGACACGAGGTTGGAGGGCCGTCGAATGAGCAGCGCCGAGATGAGGATATTCTCGATACGCCCATCGTCGGTGCGACTGCCGAGGCCCAGGCCTTGGAGGCCATGCGCCTTCGATTCAAAGAAATGCAGAGAGCACTCGACGAGCGTACCCGCCAGCGTCCACAACCTTCCAGTCGACGTCAGCGACAGTTGTTTCCGAGTGGATCTCAGAACAATGTCGAGGTATTCCGTACTCCAGTTCTGAATGTGGCGCTCGCCGCTAAGATTGCAGATTCCATTCAGCCGTCATGTTCAGAGGCTGGCAGAGGTTTGCAGCAGATCCGAGCGTTGCTTGAGGCAGCGCAACAGCAGAATGCGGTTGTCTCTCAGTCGCAGAATAGGTTACACAACAATTCGCCCAGGGCAGAAACAGTTCAGTCGGCTCATATCCCGGGATCACCTCTGTGTTGCAGGGGCGGAGGTTACCGTGAAGATCAGTACCGAGATCAAGGACGGGATCAGTTTGCTCCTCGTTATCACCGTGATGACTGCCGTCGAGTGCCTACTCCTCCGCGGAGTGGTTCATATGTGCCCCGGCACTATGACGATAGGCGCCCATTCGGCGATGAGCGGAATCCTGAGTTCGACGTGAGGAACGTCCTCGCTCAGAAGCGGATTGACAGGGGCAGAGCTCACAGGGATGGTTATGGTAGAGATTATCCGAGTGGAAGTGGTTCCGTTGTCTCTGGACCCGAGTGTTTTAGCAAAGCCATTCGATCTGCTGAGATTCCCCCCAACTTCAGGTTGGCGGCTGGAATAAGCAAGTTCACTGGTGAGTCGAAGCCAGAAACGTGGCTAGACGATTACCGAGTGGCAGTGCAGATTGGTGGAGGTAATGACAACATAGCCATGAAGCATTTGTCTCTGATGTTGGATGGTTCGGCCCGAGCGTGGCTGAATCGTTTGGCTCCTTCTAGCATCTACTGCTGGGAGGATCTTTCCCGAGTGTTCATCAGAACTTTCGAGGGCACTTGCAAGCATCCCGCTGGTCTGATTGATTTGCAGCACTGTGTGCAAAAACCCAATGAAACTTTGAGGGATTACATTCAGCGTTGGACCACCCTTCATCACACAGTGGAAAATGTTTCCGAGCACCAGGCCGTCTGCGCTTTCAAGGCCGGTGTTAGGTACAGAGAGCTTTATCTGAAGTTTGGTCGGACAGGAGATATTTCCCTGAGCAAGATGATGGAGATTGCCACTCGGTACGCCAATGGCGAAGAGGAAGACCGCCTCCGCAGCGGCAAGGGGAAGGCAGTCAACAATGATGCTGGCGGCGGCAATTCCAGTCGGAAACAAAAGCGCAAGCCCGATGGTCCTGCTCAGGCAGAGGCAGCCGCTCTGGCGGCGCAAGGAAAGAATAAGGGGAAATCCAAAGCGCAGTTTACCCCCAAGAAGTCAAAGAATCAGTCAGGAACGGATGTCCTAGATTTGCCGTGTGCAATCCACACAAAGAAAGATGAGGAAGGCAATTTGATATTGCCGAAGCACACCACTTGACAATGCAGATTACTGATCCAGCAGTTCAAGGAAGGACAGTTGAGTGGGAAAACTCCTAAAAAAGAAGATGATGCAGACAAAGAAGATTTTCCTGAAGTCAATGCCACTTTGATGATTTTTGCCGATGTGGAAAGCAAAAGTCGACTGAAAGTTATTAACAGAGAAGTCAACATGGTTGCTCCTGCCACTCCCACGTACCTCAAGTGGTCTCAGACTGCTATCACCTTTGATCAGTCGGACCACCCTACTCATGTCGCTACTCCCGGTCGACAAGCTCTGGTGGTGGATCCTGTTGTAGGAGGCACTCGACTCCGCAAGGTTCTCATGGATGGTGGGAGCGGATTGAACATCTTGTACGCGGATACCCTCAAGGGGATGGGCATTCCGATGTCTTGACTCAACAAAAGCAACATGCAGTTCCACGGAGTCATCCCTGGGAAGAAAGCCAAGTCACTCGGTCAGATTGCGTTGGATGTGGTGTTCGGCACCGACAAGAATTTTCGCAAGGAAAAGTTGACGTTTGAAGTTGTAGACTTCCAGAGCGCATATCACGCCATCCTTGGTTGACCAGCTTATGCTCGTTTCATGGCCCATCCATGTTACGTGTACCTCAAGCTGAAGATGCCCGGGCCCAAGGGTGTGATCACAGTCACAGGGAATCGACAGAGGGTTGAGGAGTGCCTTCAGCAGGGCTCCAAGATTGCCGACCATCAAATGGTTGTGGTCGAGTTGGAAGAATACCAGAAGAATACTGATCATGCCGACCTGTTGCGTGCCAAGAAGCCGCCTCTGAGTCTGCTTTTCAGTCGGCAGGTGAAGTGAAGCAAGTCAACGTTCACCCGACGGACCCAAATGCTGCCCCGACCAACATCTCGACGACACTCGACAGCAAATACGAAGCCTTCTAACATGCCGGGTGTACCCAGGGAACTGGCTGAGCACCGACTGAGAGTTGACCCAAAAGCCAAGCCTGTCAAAGAGCACTTGCGTCGGTCGGCAGCAGAGAAGCGTAAAGCAATCGGCGAGGAAGTGGCTCGACTCCTGGCGGCCAAGTTCATACGCGAAGTTTACCACTCTGAGTGGCTCGCGAACGTCGTCATGGTCCCCAAGAAGGACAAGTCACTCCGCATGTGTATTGACTTTAAACATATCAATCGGGCCTGCCCGAAAGATCATTTTCCGCTCCCCCGCATCGATCAGATTGTCAACTCGACTGCGGGGTGCGAGCGTTTATCTTTCCTCGATGCATACTCTGGTTACCATCAGATCCGTCTGTTTGGTCCAGATGAAATAAAGACAGCCTTCATCACCCCTTTCGGGTGTTTCTGCTATATCACCATGCCTTTTGGTCTGAAAAATGCTGGCGCTACTTTCATGTGTATGATTCAGAAAGGCCTGCTTGATCAAATCCCTCGGAATGTTGAGGCTTATATGGATGATATTGTAGTCAAGTCTCGCAAAGGTTCCGACCTGCTGACTGACTTGGCAGAAACATTTGCCAATCTGAGGAGATATGATATCAAGTTGAACCCGTCCAAATGCACTTTTGGAGTTCCTGGTGGCAAGTTACTCGGTTTCCTCGTTTCCGAACGGGGGATCGACGTCAATCCCGAGAAGATCGGTGCCATCACCCGAATGAAAAGCCCTGAGCGTGTGCACGATGTCCAGAAGCTCACGGGTTGTCTGGCGGCATTGAGTAGGTTTATTTCTCACCTCGGAGAGAAGGCATTGCCTTTATACCGATTGATGAAGAAATCCGATACGTTCGAGTGGACTCCTGAAGCAGAAGCAGCATTTGTCGAGCTCAAAGCCCTGCTTTCCACCCAGCCGGTGCTTGATGCTCCGCACAGCAAAGAACCCTTGCTTCTGTACATTGCAGCCACTAACCAAGTCGTCAGTACAGTTCTCACTATCGAGCGGGAAGAAGAGGGCAAGGCTTATAAAGTTCAACGCCCAGTTTATTATATATCTGAAGTGCTGACTCCTTCAAAGCAAAGGTACCCTCATTACCAAAAGCTTGTCTATGGTATATATCTATCAGCGAAGAAGGTGGCACACTACTTTCAGGATCACTCAGTCTCAGTCGTCAGTGATGCTCCATTGTCAGAGATCCTCAACAATCGAGACACGACTGGTCGAGTGGCTAAGTGGGCTATTGAGCTCCTCTACTTTGATATCAAGTTTGAAGCAAAGAAGGCCATCAAATCTCAAGCGTTGGCTGACTTCATGGCCGAGTGGATAGAACAGCAACAGCCAATTCAAATCCACTCGGCGCACTGGACCATGTTCTTTGATGGCTCTAAGATGCTGAATGGGTCTGGTGCTGGGGTAGTTTTGGTATCTCCAAAGGGCGACAAGCTCAGTTATGTTCTCCAGATTCACTTTGATTCCTCCAATAATGAAGCTGAATACAAGGCACTCCTCTACGGATTACGTATGGCCATCTCACTCGGGCCAAGAACTCCCAGCGGTCATAGATCAGATCTATGACCACTTCTGGGAGTTCTTGCCTCAATATATATGCAATCCTCTTCGAACGGGCCAGAGTGGATTCACCAGAATCTCCATGACCAGATCTATGACCGCTGGGATATATATTGAATCCACTCTGGCCCGTTCGAAGTGGATTCACGCATCTGCTTGTGGCAGTCGACAAGTTCACCAAGTGGATTGAAGCTAAGCCCATAAAGAAGCTGAACTCGCAGACTGCTATCAAATTCATGAAAGAGATAATGTTCCGGTATGGAGTTCCCCACAGTATCATCACGGACAATGGTTCAAACTTCGACTCCGAAGAATTCAGATACTTTTGCTCCTCCCAAGGCACTCGGGTGGATTACGCATCCGTTGCGCACCCCCAGACTAACGGTCAAGCTGAGCGAGCAAATGGCCTTATCCTTCAAGGGTTGAAGCCTCGACTCATGCGAGATCTTGAACATGCAGCTGGAGCTTGGGTCACTGAATTGCCGTCCGTTCTGTGGGGCTTGAGGACGACTCCTAACCGGTCGACTGAGCGCACTCCGTTCTTCATGGTGTATGGAGCCGAAGCCGTTTTTCCGAGTGATCTCCTTCACAATTCTCCCCGTGTAGACCTTTACTCTGAGACTGAAGCTGAACAAGCACGACAAGACGACGTAGATCTCCTGGAAGAAGAACGTGAAATGGCTCTGATTCGGTCGACTGTATACCAGCAAGATCTGCGTCGCTTCCACGCAAGGCATGTCAGGAGTCGGTCGTTCCATGAAGGTGATCTTGTGCTCCGTGTTGATCAGCAGCGACCTCACAAGCTCGCCCCTGCGTGGGAAGGTCCTTTCGTCGTCACCAAAGTACTGAACAATGGAGCCTACCATCTTTTCAACCTCAAGAAGAATATCGACGAGCCGCGTGCCTGGAACGCGGATTTACTTCGACGTTTTTATACCTGACGACGGAGTTGTTTTGATGTAATAAGAGTACTCCAGACAATGTTGTTTATCAAAATTATGATTCCCGTAGTCTTTTGTCGATTCCGATCGCGCAATCTCATATTCAAAAACACTCCGAGTGGTGAGCGTTCCTCTCACTCGGGGGCTTAGCTGCGAACCAGTTTTCGCCTAAGTTAAAAAACCCGCCGAGTGAATAGCATCCTATTCACTCGGAAACTTAGTTGCGAACCAGTCTTCGCCTAAGTTGAAAATTCTCCGAGTGATGAGCGACCCTCTCACTCGGGGGCTTAGCTGCGAACCAGTTTTCGCCTAAGTTAAAAACCCTGCCGAGTGCATGGCATCCTATTCACTCGGAAACTTAGCTGCGAACCAGTCTTCGCCTGAGTTGAAAACACTCCAAGTGGTGAGCGACCCTCACACTCGGGGGCTTAGCTGCGAACCAGTTTTCGTCTAAGTTAAAAACCCTGCCGAGTGAATGGCATCCTATTCGCTCGGAAACTTAGTTGCGAACCAGTCTTCGCCTAAGTTGAAAACTCTCCGAGTGATGAGCGACCCTCACACTCGGGGGCTTAGCTGCGAACCAGTTTTCGCCTAAGTTAAAAACCCTGCCGAGTGAATGGCATCCTATTCACTCGGAAACTTAGTTGCGAACCAGTCTTCGCCTAAGTTGAAAATTCTCCGAGTGATAAGCGACCCTCTCACTCGGGGGCTTAGCCGCGAACAAGTTTTCGCCTAAGTTAAAAACCCTGCCGAGTGAATGGCATCCTATTCACTCGGAAACTTAGCTGCGAACCAGTCTTCGCCTGAGTTGAAAACACTCCAAGTGGTGAGTGACCCTCACACTCGGGGGCTTAGCTGCGAACCAGTTTTCGCCTAAGTTAAAAACCCTGCCGAGTGAATGGCATCCTATTCGCTCGGAAACTTAGTTGCGAACCAGTCTTCGCCTAAGTTGAAAACTCTCCGAGTGATGAGCGACCCTCACACTCGGGGGCTTAGCTGCGAACCAGTTTTCGCCTAAGTTAAAAACCCTGCCGAGTGAATGGCATCCTATTCACTCGGAAACTTAGTTGCGAACCAGTCTTCGCCTAAGTTGAAAATTCTCCGAGTGATGAGCGACCCTCTCACTCGGGGGCTTAGCCGCGAACAAGTTTTCGCCTAAGTTAAAATCCCAGCCGAATGAATGGCATCCTATTCACTCGGAAACTTAGCTGCGAATCAGTCTTCGTCTAAGTTGAAAACTATTCCGAGTGGCGAGCAATCCTCTCACTCGGGGACTTAGCTGTGAACCAGTTTTCGCCTAAGTTAAAAATCCTGCCGAATGAATGCGTCCCATTCACTCGGGAACTTAGCTGCAAACCAGTCTTCACCTAAGTTAAAAATTCTTCCGTGTAATGAGCATCCATCTCTCTCGGAAACCAAACAAACTTAACCAAGCAAAAGATTGGAAAGCAAAGTGCAGATAAATCCATAATCTCTAGCGCGGATAAAAGTTGCCCACGCAAATGGAAGTACTCAGGCTTAAGGCCTGAACGAAGTTTTAAACGATTACATCTTCACTCGGCATACCGAGGCGAATAAAGTTTCAGCTGCAAGCAAAGTTTTCTTCAAACACCGGTGGGGCTCGCGGGCTCGACGAAGGTGTCCAGATCAATCCCATCAGCGATCCGAGTGGCTGCTTCGATGAAGGTCTCCATGAAGTCTTCGAATTGAAGTTTCTTCGTGTTGATCACCCGGAGAGCCTTCAGTTTGTCCTCCTTGGCCTCCTTGCAATGGACCCGGACAAGTGAAAGCGTCACGTCAGCTCCGCAACGAGCAGCAGATTTTTTCCATGCCTGCACTCGACCGGGGATCTCATTGAGGCGGGTCATCATCGACTCGAGGTCAGTCTGGAGGGTGTCTTCTGGCCACAGTTCCTTGTCGACCTTCTCCAGCGCAGTCCTCAGTCGAGTGATGTACCCTTGAACACTTTTAAGACGAGCGTCGAGCCGAAACATGTTCATGGCCACAACGTCCCCGACGGGTGACTTGGTGGGATCCAGATTTGGCTCGATCTCCTCAGTTTCCTTCTCAAAGTCTTGGCAGAATTCTATATGAAGGAGAAATGAAAGGTTGGTCATGCTACTGTTCTGAAGAAGTTAAAGAAATTCATTCGACGGAAGAAGGTTACCTTCAAGCATGCCGAACATCTTCTTCACGAAGTCCCCCAAGAAGACTGCTCCTTCTCTTGGTCTGCAGTTCGAGCTTTTTGATCCAATCGGCCCGTTCTTGCTTGAGTTTGGTGTTCTCTTCTTCCAATTTGTTGGCTGCAGCAAGCTTCTTCTCAGCGGCCTCGGTTTTCTCCCTCGCCACCTTCTGAGCATCCGCGAGCACCTTGTCTTTATCTTCAAGCGCCTCCTTCATGGTATCTAAAGAAATAACATTGTTGAGTCGCGCTTGGAGTTGACGGTTCTCATCACGCACGTCTGCACGAGTGAGGACACTCGGTTCAAAGAATAGAAGACGAAAGTGATAGTGCAGTTGGTTGACAAGGATTACCTCCCAGGGTCTTCAGCTCGGTCTGTGCCCGGGCTAGATTGTTCTTGGTCGCCTCCAGATCCAGCTGAAGTTGGTTTTTCTCCTTCTCCAGGTCGACGTACTTAGTCCCAAGCTCACAAGCTTTCTGAAATCAGCAAAGAAGAAGTTCAGTCGACACTAATATTTCTCCACTCCCGAGTGGAAAAGAGTAAGTTCAGTCGACTGGACGGCGGCCCGCCGCCCCACCCCACACCCCTGCAAAGCGTCATATCATGGTTGATGGAAATGATGTCCATGAAACCTGCAGGATAGGTCTTGCCATCCCTAAGACAAGCATTCAGAGATGACAAGTGTACTCCAAGTATGAAAAAGGACCCCGAGTCCAAGTTCTTAAGACTACTGCCCATCGTAAACGATCGACAGTAGTCTCGGGGACTACACCCAGTGGGTGCACTCAGCGTGCCCCCACTGGACCTACTAAAAGCAAACATGCAAACATTGTCTCTATCAGACCCCCGCCGATGCAAGCACTCGACGGTGGTCTCGGGGACTACACCCAGTGGGTGCACTCAGCGTGCCCCCACTGGACCTACTATCACTCGACCAGGTCTGGCCTGTCGAGTGACAAACAACTATCAAAACAAATCTAAGACCCCTGCCGATGTCTTCGTCATTCGACAGCGGTCTTGGGGACTACACCCAGTGGGTGCACTCAGCGTGCCCCCACTGGACCAGAAACCACTCGACTAAGACCTGATCTACTCGAGGAGAAAACAAGCAAGTATGCATCAAAAGAAAACACCCAGTGGGTGTAGAGTCAAGATGGACAGGAATTCAATCGGAAATGAACTTACAATCGCACTTACTCGGACATTGGCACGGAGCGCTGAGCTGGCATCATAAGCCAACTTGCTGGCCTCATACGCCTCCTTCGTACGCAGCATCATTTGCCCAGCCTGGATCATGGCCTCCTTGGCAGCTCTAGTCTGGTCCTCTGGGACGTGGTACAAAGGATATGCGGGCGTCGGGTGAGTCGGTGCTGCAGCTGGGGTCTCGAGAGTTGCCTGAGGTTGCCCGATTGGTGCTGAGACCACAAGAGTTGAAGTTGCTGGCGGGGCACTCCACAGAGGAATCACAAGATCAGCTCTGGCTCGGGAAGAGTCGCCAAGCTCTTGAGATGACGCCGCAGTCGACCTACGAGGCACCTGCTCCGATGATGTCCTCCGAGCGCGTACGCGTGGGGTACCCAAGGTCACGCCTTCATCCCCCGCACCCTGCTGTAGCTCCTCATCGTCTTCCACGAGAATGACGTCTTCAGCTGCCAGTCGACAACGTCAACTTATTCAATCGACGATTCTTCTCCCGAAAAACGGAGTAGAGTGAAGATTTGTTATACCTCGTTGAGAAGTGGCCGCGTCAGCAGTGTCCATTTCCATGTGACCCTCTTCATCTCGCAGAGGAGACGTCACCGAGGTAGCAGCTCTGGCAAACAAATTCCACTCGGTCAGCAAAGACATGAAGTTCCACAACAGCAGAAAGAGGAAAATGAACACTCACGTTGAGGCGACGGGTACGGCGATCTTCATACGGGGCAGAGCCTTCCGAGGTTTTGGTGCGTCAGACCTGGGCTGTTTCGCAGCCTTTTCAGTCAACCCAGATGTTGCAGCACGGTCGCGCTTCGGGTTTCTGGTGCTTGATGCCAAGGTTCTGCTAGGGACGGCTGCTGGGTCTTGGCACAGCTTGGAACGGTTTTCGGTGCGCGGAGGAGACCGAATCTCTTCCTCGCTCCCCTCTGGATCGTCACCGCTGCCTTCACTATCCTCGACGTAATCAACGTCTGCGCTGCCGCCTGCGCTCCCTTCTTCGTCGTCAGGCTGCTCTCCGTTCGGCACGGGCGAATACATGTTCGTAAACTCCTGCAAGATACAAACTGTAAAGTTAGTCAACTGAAGACCCAATCACTCGACGAAACATGAAAGCATTCGACAAAGATGTGACTCACCAGGTTCGGCGGCGGGTTCAAAGCAGAGAAGGGCAAGATTCGCTTGGCTCCCAGAGGATTGTCGCACGCTCCAATGATGCTTCTGAGCCACTGTGCAACAGTCTCCTTAGAGACTTCCTCTGGATGTGTCCGAGTCGTGTCTTCGATGCCTGAATAGTGCCACATAGTGTGGTCTCTCGCTTGGAGAGGCTGGATTCGCTGACTGAGAAACGCCTCTAGGAGGTCCATACCAGTCACTCCGCGACGGATCAGATCTACTACTGCATTCACTAAAATTCCTACCTGGACTTTTTCTCCCTCTGTCACGTTTAGTGTTCTGGGTGTGGTGGGTCGATCCAATGAAAAGGGAGGAAGGCCAGTCGACATATTGGGAGATGCAACGTCTTTGCAGTAAAACCATGTCGACTGCCAGCCCCGAACAGATTCAGGAAAGGTCATCGACGGGAACGCACTCCTACCCCTCTTTTGGAGTCCCAGGCCGCCTCATAGCTGGATGACGTGGGTCTTGCTATCACTAGGATTGGCTTTTTTGACACACTGAGACCGAATGGTGAATATGTGTTTGAACAAGCCCCAGTGAGGAGAACAACCCAAGAAGCATTCGTACAGAGTTATGAAAGTAGCGAGATACGCAATGGCATTCGGAGGGAAATGATGAAGTTGTGCCCCGAAGTAATTCAAGAATCCGCGGATGAATGGGTGGGGAGGCAGAGAAAAACCTCGCTCGACGTGGGTGAGGAGGAGGACTCGCTCGCCTTCGCGCGGCTCCGGCTCGGCCTCTCCCTCCGACAGCCTCCATGACCCGTCAGCTATCAGCCCGTCGGCGACGAGATTTTGGACGTCCTCCGCCGTGACGGTCGACCGGAGGAAATCCCCTTGGATCCACCCCGGCGGCACCGCCGACCGGGCGCCCGACGGCTTCTTCGCCTTGGCTCCCTTCTTGGCGCGCTCGAGCTTCTCCGTCTTCCCCTTCGTCATCGCGGCGGCGGTTGTCGAGGTGGGGCAGAGCGGCGTGCGTGGAACAGGGGAGGCGGAGGAAAGGAGGGGAATAGAGGAGGAGCACTGTACCGGCCCCCGTGCCGTCGCGTCTTATAGCTGCCCGAGTGAGTCGCTGACCTACGGGCCCGCCAGATCTCTGGATATCCCGATTTCAGAGGAAGAGCGGTACGTGGCGGTAATGACGGCGCGAAAATCGAGGCGTCATGCCCCCACTTGCCCCAGTCGTTGCGTCATCGTCGCGCGGCGCGCGCTTACCAAATTTTCGAATCTCGTGAAATCCGGGCCTGACGAAGCGACCCGTCGCATCAGAAGACCCTGCTGACCGCTCGGACCCGATTCCGTACTCAAGTTCACCCGGACACATTTCAGGACAGAATCGATCAGGGTGAATGACAAAGACTCCAATCGACGCAGACCTCTGTGAAGCCCCAAAATGCACTCGGAATTTGTGTGTCTTATCAGAACCTGCTTCGACCCCTTTTTCACTCGAACCCCGATCCATTCGGGGGCTAATGATGGGGATATGTACCTAGGGTAGGGTCATAGGCCTGACCTACATGCCCTACCTAAGGACACTACCTTAGAGAACTTAAGGATTACAAGGAAGTCTCCGACTGAAATCACCATGACGCATGAGTCACTCGACAACATCCACTCGGAGTCTCCTCCCTCCACTCGACAGTTACCTTTCACTCGGAAGGACCAGAATACAGTCGACCGCAGAAGACCAGAAGCCACTCCAGGGAGGCCAACGGGCAGGCGTTCGGCTGCGCAGCATAAGTAGCATTTACTACATACGTTATCAGTAACGTTCATCTTTATTGCCATGATCGAACCCTTGGTTGCTGGGTATTGATAAGGGGTAGCGCACTCTATATAAGCCACCCCTCCCCTCTGGCACAAGGGTTCGCACCCCCTATAACTCTCATATTCCACACGACAGAAAGCTCCCGAGCACTGAGACGTAGGGCTGTTACCTCCACGAGAGGGGCCTGAACTCATACATCCGTGTGTACAATCTCGCCGTAGCTAGGACTCTGTCTTCTCCTTACGTACCCCTAACCTCTACTGTCAGGCTCGTTCCCACGACAGTTTTAACTGCCTGCAAATTTTTGTGATGAAATGATATTCGTGTAGGCCTGGGCAGAAAAAACAAAATCAATGCTCCGAAAACACTATTGTTGGAAGCAATTTGGAGCATCGATTTTGTTTTTTTTTGTCCCGACCTCCACGAATGTTATTTCATCACGAAAATTTGCAGAATATCACAAAAAAAATTCAGAATTTTTTAATTTTTTTTACTATCTTTTCGAAGTTTACTGTTCATCAGGGAGTATATGAGCTCGGGATCAAAAGAGCACTTTGGGAAGCTTAGGCACATATTGGCCGCTAGCTACCTGATGACGGTGAATGAAACAAAGCGCAGGCACGTCAGCCATGCCATCCAGCTAAGCTAGCAGCGTTGGCACTGCATGCATAAGCGCCAGGGATACTCTAGTCTTGATTAATCCATTAAGCATGCATGCCGGCCGGCCGGCCTGCGATACACGGATACACCAGACCAGCATGAGGGGTGCACTAGTAAGTACTCCTATGTGTATACTACAGTATTATATGTATATATTGATGATAGGAGATGGTGGATGCATGGTTTGGGGTGGCAATGTTCACGCTGCCTCCGGAGCATGAGAAAACAAAAAACATGCATGCATTGCTGTGATTTGACCTCTGTTTCTGACCCTATGCATCAGCGCTGACGTACCTCAATTGGTTCGACCACGACGGCACGCACAATTTCGCCGCCCACCTGTCGTCCTAGCGAGCTCTTATTCTCGCAAAAAGAGAAGAAAAAACACTGGCTTAAATCTGGTCCATGTGATTAGTGCCAGCTCCACGTATACGTATGTCAACTAATTAATCACGACCTGCGTATGTAAGTGATGCAAATGCACTTTGTCGTTCGGCTTGGTATACGTGCATGCTACCAGCACCAGAAGAGCGTAGCCCAATCTACTTTTGGCCAAATGGATCGCTAATCGTCATACTAAATGAAGGCGTGGAGGGTGGTCAATGAAGGCGATTCACGAGATGTGACTATATATAGAATTGGCATCCAACCTATCAATCAAAGAGATTAATAATAAGCATAACTAAAGTTGAGGTTGCTAACCAGAGCTGCGAACCCAATCAAGCTCCTGATGCCGCTAATCCTAATCTAGCTGGCTCGTACTCCCTCCGTAAAGTCATATAAACGCTTTTATATTTCTTTAGTGATCTATATCCGACGACGACTTCGACGGCTCCCCCTGCCCCCCGGCCCCACAGTGGCCTCCTCTTCTCGAGGTGGGGGGCAGGGGGGCCGGGGCGCTGGGAGTCAGCTCCCCCTACTGTGTGCTGCTCCAGCCCCGCCCCCTACGCTGCCAGATGTCACCTCCCTCCCCCTTCCGATGGATGGGGGTTCTCCGGACCGCACGTCTGGCGGGAGTGACGTCTTCAATGTGGGACTGGTAGTGCTCCCGACATCGCCCCCCCCCCCCCCCCCGCTCCCCAGCCTTGGCCCCGCCGTCGCCCCCCCCTTCCCAGGCCTGAGGCTGTCTCGGTGACCCTGATGGTGCAGTCGGGACCGCCGCGTCCTCCACCGATCCCGGCCGGCCCGTCTGCGGACGACGACCCGACGCGCGGCGGCCTGCTGCCGGCTGTGGAGGCGGTGCCTCGCTCCCCTCGAAGCCGGCCTGCCTCCCCCCGTGCGCCGCCTCCGACGCCTACTATCACTACTAGAAAAAACCCTGTTAGTGGCGCACCTATTTTGGCTATTAATGGCGCACTATAGGTGTGCCACTATTATCACGCCACTAGTAACAAATACTAATGGCGCACCACTGGTGCGCCATTAGTATCCCAGATAATAGTGGCGCACCATATAGTGCGCCATTACTAGGCCAAATAGTGCGCCATTGCTATGCCTCTTAGCTGGGCCATGTGTATACTGTGCTCTGTGATAGTAATGGCGCACTTTCACACAATGCGCCACTACTGTGTTTCCTATGTGCGCCACTAATGTTATATATGGTGCGCCACTACTATGAATATTCTGTATTATTATTTTTTGGCTTTTTTGGTAATTGCACAGGTTACAAAATACATTATCAGCACATAATATAAACAGAACAGAATATAAAAAGCACATTTAGGTCTCGAGATAGCGAACACAATTCAATTCATCATATTAGTCTCCAAATTCAAAATACCGAACAAAGTTCAAATATTAGACAAGTTTAGGTCTCGAGACCGAGTAGCGAGTTTGTCGTCACATTACAAAGTCGATATCATCTAAACTACCATCACATAGAAGAGAGCTGCGGTCACGATGAGCATCATCGCGATGAAACTGGTCTTCATCCGGTTCCTCCTCCGCTCCCTCCTCCCAGTCGTCGTAGACTCCGGGAACCTTACCCTTGTACACGACATACGACGGCATCTCTATGCACTAGACAAACAAAACGTTAGTAGCAATTCACAGATAATATATAAGCAATATATAAGTATGCAACAAAAGGATCGGAAGAGAAAAGCAACACATTAATAGCACGATTCATGGTCCTACTAATAAATAGCATCGATTACATATAAGTTGAACGACTGTCCAAACTAAAGAGACATACAAGTTCATTAAAGTTTAATTACAACATGAGCTAATCGATATTTCAGAACTACATAGCATCAATACTTAATTCGACTCGACTCAGGGACCGGAGCGTGGATGAAGCCGCCGTCTTTCGTGATGGTCATGAATGTGTGGTCGTCCTGCTAATTTTCTTGACCTAGGACCCCATTCTCAACCGAAACGGAAATTAATCGACATTTCGGGAGAAAGGGGTAATTTTTTGTACCTGCACAAAAAAGGCCTACATATAGGCACAACAGAGCAGCAGCAGCAACAAAAACAGAGCAGCAGCAACTGGCAACAGAGAGGACACAGCCAGTAGTGCAAGACCAGATCATTTGCACTGTCCAAATGGCCAAGACCAATTGGATTTTACCCAGTTACAGCCAGAACTAGCAGGACTACCAAAGCATCTAAAACATGAACTAGGGCTAGATCACAGAGAAAACAGAGAGAGGAAAGGAGGAGCTCACCAAGAGGGGTTGTAGCCGTAGCAGAAACTCAGCCACACCAGTGCCACGGTGTGACTACCAACACAGCACCACCACCACAGCCGGAGCTCTGCTGCAGAGGAGGCTCGTACTGGACAACATTATCCACCATTAGCATATATTGCAGACATATACTGGACAACATTAATTTGAGTAGATATTGGATCAACAAGCAGTCATGAATCAAAAAGCAACCACGATCCGAACTCTCTCTCTCGGCTCCTCTTATACACCCCATGGCCAGTACTCATGAATAAATGGATCTCCTTCCCAGTGCTCCTCCTTGGAGAGCATAAATGTATATCCGAAAATTAATAATTCGCACCCTAAGAGAAATTAGTAATTATATCTATCAGCAATAATTCATGAAACCAACTGAAATCAAATATCATGTATATTGTTTTCAGTTTTCTTGTCGAACATCAGTTATTAATAGTTCACCATGTATCACTCAGTTGTGGTCGCCACAAATGACCATTCAAGAAATCAATATCCAAGAACTAGACTAAGAACCCTAGAATTAGAGGGTGAGGGGAATGAAGAAGAGGAGGAGGAGCGCGGGCTTACAGGTCCACCGTCGGGGAAGAAGCACGCCGGCGATGGGGTCGTTGTGGTCGCCACAAAGCTTGCGGCGCCACTACTCCGGGGCGCCGAGCTCCGAGGCGCCACTGCAGAGGAGGGGGCGCACGGTGAGAGAGAGAGAGAGGGAGGGAGAGAGAGAGGGAGGGAGGGAGTGGGAGGCTTACCGGAGCGGAGGGGGTCGCCGGAGATGAGCAGGTAGGGGGCGGCGCGGCGGGGACGAACCGAGCACCTGGATCTCCGAGAGGGGGCGCCGAGACGGTGACGGATCTCGCGGGGGAGGGGCGCCCGCTCGGGCGAGAGGCGGGGGCTTGGGGGTGTCGGCGGTGGCTTGCGGCGGTGGGGGCGGGCGGTGGGGAGGGGGGATTTGGGGGTGTCGGCGGTGGTCTGCGGCGGGGAGGGGGCGCACGGTGAGGAGAGGAAATGGAGTGGGAGGAGAGGGAGGCGCGGGGAGGAGGAGGATAGAAAGCAGGGGAGGGATAGCAATGGCGCACCGTTTAGGGGTGCGCCATAAACACCGTTATATCAATGGCGCACCTTCTCCTAGTGCGCCATTACTACTAGTAGTAATAGGTTAAAAGAATGCGTGTGTGGTTATGGACAGAACCACTTACATGGCCTAGTGGTTGGTCCCTTGATACATTAAGCAAGTCACCCAGGTTCGAATCCTGGCAACCCCACCTTTTGCACCTTTTTTAAAATTTTATTTTAACCTTATGATAAACATCCAAACACTTTAAAATAAACACATGGCAATTTTAATACTCCCTCCATTCCTAAATATAGGGCGTATAATTTAGTTGCATTCATTGGTGAATTGGTAAAACATTTATGAATATGAAAAAATATCATCAAATTTGAAAAAATATTCATGAATTCAAAAAGTGCCCATGAAATTTAAAAATATTCATGAGTTCAAAAAATATTAACAAATTCAATACTTTTTGTGAGTTAGAAATTCAATAACAGAATAAACCTAATTAAATAAAAATTAGTATACTAATGGCGCACCTCCTAGGGGTGCGCCATTACTAGTTTTAACTAGTAATGGCGCACCACACCCCGGTGCGCCATTACTAGTTTTGAAAAAAAAATTGAAAAAAAAAATTGTTAGTAGTGGCGCACCGGGGTGTGGTGCGCCATTACTAGTTAAAACTAGTAATGGCGCACCACACCCCAGTGCGCCATTACTAGTTTTGAAAAAAAAAAATTGAAAAAAAAATTGTTAGTAGTGGCGCACCGGGGTGTGGTGCGCCATTACTAGTTAAAACTAGTAATGGCGCACCACACCCCGGTGCGCCACTGGTAAGTCTGGGGAGGGGGGTGTGCACAGGACAAACTTAGCAGTGGCGCACCACACACCAGGTGCGCCATTAGTAATATGGACATTAATGGCGCACCCATATCTGGTGCGCCACTGCTATATAGCAGTGGCGCACCACATACATGGTGCGCCATTAATGTCCATATTAGCTATAGCCGTTTTTCTAGTAGTGTATGGGTCTCCTCTCCAGCTGCTCCACGCCCGCCTGCCCCTCCCCCCCGCCTGCCGCTGTGGTGGTGGGCCCCTCGGTGGTGACCACTCCGCTGACGACCCACCCCCACCCACCACGCACGGCTGCTTACTCCAGGAGGGGCAGGTCGACTTCGACTCCGGTGGTCTCCTCCCGCCGCAGTGCTCGGATCGATGCGGCCCGGCCTCCTGGGAGCCCGGCTCTGCCCATCCGAGAGCGCGCAGAGCTACGGGCTGCGGCCTATAACCTCGAGCTAGGTACTCCAGTCATTCCTGCTAGCTCTTCCACTTGCTCGTTTTCCGCTCTCGAGTCCGCTCCACTTGGCCGCCTCGCAAAGGTCGCAGCGGACTCGGTGATCATCTTCAGGGGGAAGTAGATCCCCCCTTAGTTCAGATTGAAGCAATCCGCGCACGGGAAATCCTGGACGGACGGCTGGCCGAGACCCGTGCTCGCCTAGCCGCTTCCTCGCCCTCTGACCCTAGTGCACCACCTCCCACCTCACGACCGCCTACGGCGGTTGCTGAAATCCGGGCACAGAGCGCCTCCCGTGTCCTGGGGTCAAGCAGCCCCCCGATGGCGCCCTGATGCCGACACTCTTCTGGAATATCCGCGGTTTCGGCCAAGATGGCAGGCGCCGTCAGCTCGTCAAGTACACGAGGGATGAACGGATCGACATAGTGGCCATTCAAGAAACCATGCGCACTGAGTTCTCTCTGTCTGAACTTGAGCACCTTAGTACCCACCTATTCGCCTGGCACTGGCTCCCTTCTAGTGGGATCGCCGGCCACTCGGGAGGCATCCTTTTAGCAGTTAAGGATGCCTCCTTTGAGGTAGGGAGCATGGACCGGAGCGAGTTCTTTGTCAGTATGGAGATCTTCGAGCGGGCGATCAACTTCAAATGGGAGATCATCATAGTGTACGGCCCCGCGGACCACCGCCGGTCAGCGACCTTCCTCGCCGAGCTTAGTAGGAAGGTCTCGGCAGCCTCCCTGCCGGTGGTGGTGGGCGGTGACTTCAACCTTCTCCGCTTTGCGGAGGATAAAAGCAACGATCTAGTTAACCTTCCGAGGATGCAGATGTTCAACGATTGCATTGCCGAGCTCGGTCTTCGGGAACTGGAGCGGGTGGGTGCTCGTTTCACGTGGACCAACCGTCAGGCCAACCCGACTCGTTCCGTCCTGGACCGCGTTCGGGTCTCCCCTGAGTGGGATATCCGATGCCCTCTCGCCTCTCTCCGGGCTATCACCCGTATTGGCTCGGATCACGTCCCGCTGCACCTCTCCTCGGAGGATGACCGCCCCCCGCCTCCACCCCGTTTCCACTTCGAAACCTTCTGGCTTAACCAGATTGGTTTCGCGGACGCGGTACGCACTCGGTGGTTGGAGGCCCGGTTGGCCCCCCATCGGTCTGCATCTGTGGTTGATCATTGGCACTTCTGTGCTAAGCGAGCGAGGCAGTTCATGAAGGGGTGGGGTGCAAACCTCGGCCGGGACTTGCGAGAACGCAAGAAGTCCATCCTCGTCGCCATCCAGGCGCTCGACCTTCAGGCTGATTCGGTGGGCATTTCCCCTGACGAGTGGATGCTGCGCTACGATCTCGAGGACCAGCTCTCGACCATCTATACTGATGAGGAGGCCTACTGGCGTCTCCGGGGAACCCAGAATTGGGTCCTCAAGGGAGACGCCAACACTGCCTATTTCCAGGCCATCGCGAATGGCCGTAGATGCCGAAACTCCATCCCCCTGCTATGGGACGGAGAGACCCTTCTCCAGCGTCCGGCTGATATTCGTGAGCAAGTTGATGGCTTCTATAAGGCCATCTTCTCCTCCGCCTCGGAGTGGACTGGCCCTGGCATCCGACTTCTGGTCCGGGTCCCAGCGCGTCTCAGCTGAAGAGAACGCAGCCTTGACGGCCCCGTTCTCTGAGGAAGAGGTTTGGACTGTCATCAAGGGGATGAACCCCTTGTCCGCCCCAGGCCCCGATGGCCTGCCGGTCAAGTTCTTCCAGGCCTTCTGGGGAACCATTAAGCACGAGGTGATGGCCCTGTTCGAGAAGTTCTATGTAGGCTCCATCGACCTCCACCGCCTCAACTACGGGATCATCACCCTGATCCCCAAGGTTACTGGGGCTTCAGAGATTCGCCAGTTCCGCCCCATTACGGTGATCAACGTGATCTTCCGTATCTTGGCAAAGGGGTACGCCAATAGGGTGACCCCTTTGGCCGACCTCATCACTCACCCTGACCAGTCTGCCTTCATCCGTGGACGATATATCCTGGATGGGGTCCTAGTGTTCCACGAGGTCCTTCATGAGGTCCGTGTTAAACACCTCAAAGCGGTTTTCCTCAAGATCGACTTCCATAAAGCATATGACACGGTTAGCTGGCCCTTCCTTCGGGAGGTGCTACTTAGGAAGGGGTTCGATGACCGATGGGTTACCCGGGTCATGCAGCTGGTCTCTTCCGGCAGGACCGCGGTTAACATCAATGGGGAGATCGGCCCATACTTCCCCACCCTATGTGGGGTTAGACAAGGCGACCCCTTCTCCCCCTTCCTATTCAACATGGTGGTTGACGCCTTGGCGTACATCCTTGATAAGGCTAAGGCCGCAGGGCACATTCAGGGTGTTGTCTCTCACCTGGTCGATGGCCAGGGTGTTTCCCTGCTTCAGTACGCTGACGACACCATCATCATGGTCCAGGGCGCCGCTGACGACATCACGAACCTGAAGTTCCTCCTGCTGTGCTTCCAGCAGATGTCGGGACTCAAGATCAACTTCGACAAGAGCGAAGTGATGGTGATGGGATACTCACCCGAGGTGAGCCAGAGTATCGCTGACAGGCTTAACTGCCAGATGGGTATATTCCCCACATCCTACTTGGGGATCCCCATCAGTGACTCGCACCTGTCTGTTGCGGACTTGCGGCTGGCGGTGCTCAAGCTCCAGCACCGGATTGAGCCATGGCAGGGCCGGTGGCTATCCAAGGCGGCTCGGACGGTCCTCATTAATTCCTCCTTGTCCAGCCTGCTCCTGTTCCTTATGAGTTTCTACAGCCTGCCCAAGACTCTCCATCATGAGATCGGCTCAATCCAGGCGAGGTTCTTCTGGGCCGGCGATGGGGACGAGCAGAAATACCATATGGTTCGGTGGATCGATATTTGTCGGCCTAGAGACCAGGGCGGCCTGGGGATCATGTCCTCTAAGCGCATGAACATCGCCCTCCTGACGCGATGGCTCTGGCGGATTGCTAACGGAACGGGTGGCCTTTGGCTCCAGATCATCCGAAATAAATACCTGCGGGGACAGCCGTTCGCTTTCTGCCAGCGCTCCGGCGGCTCCCAGTTCTGGCAGTCGATCATCCAGCTGCTCCCGGTCCTTCACATAGGGACCTCTATTGAGGTCGGCTCCGGCTCATCCACCCTGTTCTGGTTTGACAGGTGGGTCGGGCTGGAGCCCTTCGCGGCGCGATTCCCGAACCTATTCTCCATCGCGGTTGATGCTCGGATTTCGGTGGAGACGACCCTTACTGATCTTGGACGACTTGCGTTCCGGCGTCCATTTGGGCCCGAGGACCAGGTAGCCTGGCTCGAGCTACTGGATGCTGTCGCTCTCCACGAACCTGCCTTAAGCCAGCCTGCCGACCGCATTTCGTGGCGTCTCGAACCCTCGAGGTGTTTCTCCACGAAATCCCTTTATCGGGCCATTGCTCCCTCTCCTGCACCTGCGCCCCTCGAGATGATCTGGACGATCAGGCTCCCCCTGAAGATCCGGATCTTCTTGTGGCAGTGGATCCGTGGCTGTGTCCCTTCCGGTGTGGAGGTGCTTAAGAGGAACGGTTCGGGTGATGGGTTATGCCCTCTTTGCGGTACTGCTGAGGACTCCAACCACATCTTCTTCTCGCGCGTATCCGCCCAGTTTCTCTGGAGCTGCCTTCGGGAGCTCTTGGGTGGCCGTTGGTGTAACACCAACTTCCCAGACTTATTCACCGAGGTCCAGTCCTCCTCCCCCCCCCCCAGCCGCGGCGCCACATTAGGTGGCTCCTCATTGGGGTCCTTGCCTGGACGCTCTGGACGGTTCGCAATAAGCTGGTGATCCAGCGAGTGCCTCTCCGACGTGCGACTGGCGCCGTTTTCAAAATGTGTGGTTTTCTGCAGCTCTGGCGGCCGCTTAGCCGTCAACAGGACCAGGACGCCATCAACACCCTCACCGCCGATCTCCGGACGATGGCTCTACGCTTGGCGCCGCCGCTTCCTCCACCACCCCCCGAGCCGGACTAGACGCTTCGCCGCACGCGTCGTCGGGACCCATGTTGGTCCTGCCTTTGTGTTTTCTTTAGGGCTTGTTGAGTTGTGCCCTCAGCAGAACCTTTCGTACTATTTGTGGTGTAACTGAGTGTGCGTGTGTGACTTATGTGGTACTCTGTGGCTGTGGTGATTGTTTTATCTATAAAGCGGGGCGAAAGCCTTTTTCGGTATAAACTCACTTATATTTATTTAGGGAGGGAGTACGTGCAAAGCCAGGAAATAAAAAACGAATCGCCCGCATGAGTAAACGTACGGATATACCTCCAGCTCCAGCCAAACAACACGCCGCCTACATGCAACCTTTTTCGTCGGTCCTACGTACGGGCCATAGCTATGGAGTTACTTTCAAGAAGTTCCTAGACTAACCTGGTTGAAAGCGAGGGATTAAAAGAAAGCGAATGATTGGTTATCATCATGATTAAAACTAGCGCACCAAAGTGACATCATTAATGACCGTCGAAACAAAATGTGACATCACAAAGTAGGAATGAAAATGGAGTGAAAACTTTCCGCTTGTCCGGAGAAAAAATGAAAATGAAGAGGAAATATGAAAACGGAAATGAAAATTTACAAAACGGAAATGAAAATGGAATTTTTTATGCGGAAACGAAAACAAAAACGAAACAGTGTTTTCCGGTGGAACAGAGGTGGAAACGAATCCGTGAATATGAAATTTCCATTTTTTGTATAGGCCTATGACAGCTTTGTAGCCCAACTACCAAACAACGCACAATGACACAATGATCATAATGGATCATTTGAGGCCCAACTTCTATTACCACATACACTCAACTAGACCCTATACACAATTGTCCAGTACCTACTAATATTACTATACCATGCTAAGGTGCCAACATAATCATATTACTTTTAGCCATGGTAACGTTTCATTATATTTTTGGTTTTATGTTTATTTCTACACGACTCAAGGGTTTTTAAATTTTCGGACAATGCACACTTATGTTTCCGTGTCCGCTCCGTATTCGTCATGTGTCTGTTTCCGGTAGTATCTGTTTCCATATTCATTTTCGGGGGTTTTGTATTCGTCTCCGCTTTTAGAAAAAAAATATGAAAACAAATTTGATATCACCCAGTTCCGTCCGTTTTCGCTCCATTTTCATCCCTACCACAAAGTTATGCACATACATATCGCTCAAGTCGAAATCTGCTCTTTCTCTGGCTCTCTCTTTGCACTAGTTCATACTACGAGTATATAGAATATTACAAGTGCATTTTTGTTATGTTACTTTCTTGACCACTCGATACATCGTGTCAGCCTGAGGCCGACAGGCAGCTAGCGCGCTGAGAACAAATCTCATCTCACCCAAAAGCAGCAAACTTTTTGCTGCCCACTGCGACAGAGACGCACCGCACTTGCACTGCACTGCATGCACGGTTTGGCTTGGCTACCTATATAGCATCAGTCACAACATGTGTTCATGTACTCCGAACCGCTCTCAAGGCAGGTACAAGTTTGTGTGCAGCTACCAGTGCAGTTACTCAATTCATTTGCACCAACACCGGCTAGCAATGGGCGACACTACCAGGAACCGGACGTTCCCGCACGGTGACGCCAATGACGACGCGACGGGGCCGCCCTCGCCGCCGGAGACGGTGTACTACGAGGGGTGCCCGGGGTGCGCCATGGAACGCAAGAAGGAGAACAACACGGGCACGCCCTACAAGGAGTTCTTCTTTGTCGGGATCACCACCCTCGCCTCAGGTACTCTACCTAGTCGCTCTACCCAAGTACTCCCTCTGCTTTCAAAATAAATGTCGATGATCTAGTATAAAATTTATACTAGTTTAGTACAAAATCTGCGACACTTATTTTGGGACGGAAAGAGTAATATTAATATTTGTATTATATTCATGCAGATTTATTCTTTTATTATACATTTTGTTATTGCATAACGCATTTATAAAGGACGATCATAACTGTTTCGCATTCTGGATATACGTAGAAAAGATCTGTATACAGTCACTAAACAGTGTACGATAGCATTACTAGCCTAGTCATGTTTCTTGCAATATATTGACAATGCCTCCTTTAAACTTGCAGCTCTGCCGATATCATCACTCTTCCCATTCTTGTACTTCATGGTATGTCAACCATCTCTCTCACCTTGATTCATTTATGGGATTAATTGGTAGTGCCATATCTTCTTCGCATAACCTGACTAACTAAATTGCGACCTCGGTTTGCTGAACTTTATTACTGTTGGCAACATATTTGCTCAGACAAAATTTAGCAGATAGTATATCTTGGTATATTGCCATCAGAGTTGTAACCATCATTAGTCACTGTGGCAGTGACCACTTCACTCTCATGCCTCTCCACTCTGAAACAGGGATCCTACTATTAGCATTAATTCTCATAAACATAATCTTGACGTCACCTGCCAATTGATCCACAGTAGATCGCTGTATGATAGATCCAATAAAACAATGAACAAACATGCACCACACACAAAAAAAAGATACAACAGATTCATGGCTTCATGTGAGTCCGACGATAAAACATCACTCCTTTTTGTTTCTGTATATGCAAACTCAGTTTGACCTTTCTTGACATAGATACAAGACATGCATGTGGCAAAGAATGAACAAGACATTGGTGTGTATGCTGGTCTTCTTGGTAAGAAAGTTAAAACTCATCGAATCAACGACATGTAAAAAGTTCCAATATATTCCTGCGGTTCTTCTTTCAAATATAAGCATATAATATATATATACTCACCCAGATTAAAATACGGTATACTGATGTCGATGTCGTATAGGTGCATCGTATATGATCGGCAGATGTTTTGCCTCGCTCTTCTGGGGTGTGGTGGCAGATCGTATTGGGAGAAAACCTATCATTGCATTCTCCATGGTCTCAGTGTGAGCGATTTTTTTTGCTGTAATAAATATATTCACTTTTTCATCGCAATAAATAAATAATACATACTCACTTTTACATGGCACCTAATTCATAAGCTCGGTAAACAATCCTCTTTCAGGGTCATCTTTAACACTCTATTTGGACTAAGTACAAAGTATTGGATGGCGATTGCCACAAGAATGCTCCTTGGTTCTATGAATGGCATGCTTGCCCCAATAAAGGTATCCAAGTTTGCCCAATCTAGCATCAGTTATGTCATGGTAGCAACTTATACCATAGCATCAGTTATGCCATACTAACTGTTGACTTTTACAGGCTTATTCAGTTGAAGTTTGTCGACCTGAACATCATGCTCTAGGATTATCAGTTGTAAATGAACACATAACTCTACACTCTTTTATATGCATCACCATTACAACTTACTAGTTGCTCTAATGTGTTGACTTTGTTCATTGGGTAGGTAAGCACAGGTTGGGGCATAGGTCTTGTTGTCGGTCCAGCAATTGGAGGCTACTTAGCACAGGTACCTGTTTGTTCAGAAATGCACATTTCCAAATACTAATAAATATACTACCTATTCTAACACACTTGTTTTCTCACTTGCCTGTCAGCCTGCAAAGCAATATCCGAACCTATTTTCCGAGAAGTCAATATTTGGAAGGTAAACTGTAGTGTAAATAAGCTTTTATTTAATTATAGTTAGCCAACTTCATGAAACTAACGCTGTATGCATTTTTTAGGTTTCCCTATTTGTTGCCGTGCCTTTTTATTTCACTGATCGCCTTTGCTGTTCTAATAAGCTGCATATGGCTACCGGTATGTACTGTTCCCACTAATACTATGCCCTATGCTTTTCCTTTTCCAATAATAGCTTCGGCAGTATAATCTAATGGAATTTCTCTTATTGGTCAACTCGGAGACATCCGTTCTAGTGTCCAACTCTTAGAGGGTCCGTTTAAGTTTTTAATTATAAGGTTTGGCACATTTTAAGCCTGAATTGATATTACTACTTCCATTACTATACAGATCTGAGCCAACAACAGATAGGACACATGTACTTCTGAATCCCAGCCATTGCCCCGTTATTGAAAAGGCAGCATTTGTACTTCGGATAGAACTGAAAAACAGAGAACTGCTTTAGTTTTAGAGGGCTTAATTGGGGTCTAACATCATGCGGGACAAAAAAAACTATCCATATAATAGATAATGAATATATATATTGGTTTGTACATTAGGCGTGCATTTGGTTTTATTTTTTTAGGGAAAGAGAATAAAATAAAATAAAGACAAGCCAAAGGCCAAACAAATGTGTCAATTGTCGAGCTCCTCTAGTCCATTCGAAAGCGGTCTATAATCAATTATTGCTTGGTTATCTAGATTTATTTTCTTACTGGGGTTATATCATTAATATGTGACTGAAAATATATCAAATTCCGAATATTTGCTACCAGGAGACACTTCATATGCATAAAAACTTAGAAAGGGAAGTAGAAATGGTTGGTGATTCAAGAGCTGCTCCCCATAGAGAAGTTTCGCATCCAGAGAAGAGTCTATACAAGAACTGGCCGTTGATGTCTTCTATAATTGCATATTGTGTTTTCACCCTTCATGATACAGCATACAGTGAGGTAACTACTATTCATGTTCCCCTTACAACATACAAACTAATGAATAAATAAGTAACATATTCTTTTTGTATCAGATATTTTCCTTGTGGGCTGTAAGTGAAAAAAAGTATGGTGGACTAAGCTTTTCATCTAAAGATGTTGGCCAAGTTCTTGCAGTTTCAGGTATAGGTTATAACCAGTGTTCCAAAATGTAGACTTCTTTCTAATCAAAACTAGTTCTAATACTACACGCTACCCATTCTGGGACCATTGTGTCTCATTGTTATACACTTATACTGGTTAAATTCCAGTAGCAACTATTTGTGGTGTATTATGATTATAAAGAACCTTGAATATTATAACAAAATCTTGAATACTAATTTCACAGTTGATGTCAGGTGCTGGTCTTCTTTTGTATCAAATATTTGTTTATAGACACGTCCACAAATATCTTGGGTCCATCATTTCATCCCGTATCGCAGCTGTGAGTAACTGAGCTATTTCCTACAAAACTCACATTTCTTATACATATCCTTTTTTTTAAACAATTCCACATGTCCATTGCAGGCTCTATCCATACCACTTCTTGCTACTTACCCCTTCATGACACACCTATCAGGGACCAGACTCGGACTAGCTATTTATTTTGCTGCCGTTATAAAGGGTGCTTTTGCCGTAAGTGTCAACAATTCCATCTCGTCTCAAACATGACTTTATTTCTTTCAAACAAATACCATACAGATTGAGAAGTCCCATCAGGTTTACATTATAGTCCAGGATATATACAGAATTGAGCATAATAATAGAAATACCAACATAGAATTTATTCGCTTTTTATACATCACTATCATTCTTTCTAACATTACATCTTCGAACTTTTTGATCAGACAACTATCTTAACAGGCACTTGTATTCTGCAAAACAGTGCTGTGGTAAGTATCAAGTCAATTTGTGTGACTTTTATATTCTCAATTGCTTCTCAAGTTAGCTAAATCAGTTTACTGAAACGACAGTCACAAAATCAAAGAGGTGCTGCAAATGGCATATCTACGACTGCAATGTCCCTCTTCAAGGCTATTGCTCCAGCAGGAGCAGGTGTTTTGTGAGTATCGTTGTGTGATCCTTCCAAATCTTCTTTGAACACAATTCAATATGCTAACATGTAAAAGTCGTATAGCATGTGAACCCTACTGAATCTTGATGGAGCTTCTCAAAGAACTACTTCCAGATTGGACACAATAATGGACTCTAAAATTTAGTAACACAAGGGCAATTAATACTAACAATGATAAAGTCCAGAGCCGTGTCTGGTAAAAATAAATAAAGCCCAGAGCTAAATTAAAATCATATGGTCACTAGTAAGCCTACCGGCATTTTCTTTTATACCATTACTTGGTATTAGGTTCATATATGCACATAATGTATGCATATGCCATCTATAACAAATCTTATCTGGAAATTTTAAATGTAGGTTCTCATGGGCCCAAAAGCGCCAACATGCTGCTTTCTTTCCTGGTATGTTGATAATTTATGGGTTACATTCTTATTTCATCAAAAACAGTTATTTGTTTACAAAAACTTGTACCGTGCAGTATACGTGTAATTAATCAGCATGGGTATGTGCAATTGCAAAAAGTAACATATGATCTCTTTCTTTAATCATGCAGGGGATCAAATGATATTCCTGATTTTGAATATAGTCGAAGTAATTGGGCTTGTGCTGACCTTCAAGCCATTCCTAGCAGTTCCAAAGCAATATGATTTCAAGTAACTGCTGGAACCCCCAATGCAGTGGAACAATGGATGGTGTGAAAAGTTACGTTAGCTTGCAAAAAATGCGTAGAAGTCCCATACAATCCTCATTCCAGCACTGTGTTGTGCAGAGAGCCAGTGATTATACTTGTACAGTATTAAAATAAGGAAGACACTTAGTATGGTATACTGGATACGCATCCTTAATGTAATACCCTGAACTGTGAGATACCGTGTAAACTTTTTCCCATACAGAGGACTATTTTACGACCCCACATCATGTGTCCTTGTCCTCTTGCGACCATTTCACTTTCTCCCACTAAACATAAATCGATCGCATTGTCCCTCCTAAGTAAATACGTGAAACCCAAATGTCACCAGCTCATCTTATTTTAACCGTGGCGGAGTTGTGATAATCATGCAAGAAATAAGAACTTCGCATAAGATTACCCAAGTAAACATCCAATGTAGCATGGAAATGGTAATCACCAAACAAGAATGACGAAAAGTACTACTACTCCGTCCCATTATGTACTGACATAGCTTGCAAAAACGTCTTACATTATGAGACGGAGGGAGTAGTATTTTGCAAAACATGTAAGCTCAAGAAAATACCATGGGTGATGGAGGCCTGCACAAATCATCCATGCTTAGCAATACCCATTCTGATGCCTATCAACACCCTTTCCCGTGAAAAGAAAACTACAACATTGTCTTGTCCTTCAGCTCATCTTGAAGATGCCAAGCCTGGTCAAGGCATGACATCAGCAAAATTATTAAGTACAAAGATGGCATAGGTAAGAGTTTATGGAAAATTAACAACGTTCAATTTTTTAATTTGTGAAGTATATCGCCAACTATCATGTAAGAACATCTGCCTTCAGTAGCAAGTAAAACAGAGATGACCTTACCTTCATCAGTTTGAAAATGCTAGTAATAATTTTAAGCATCGAAATGTATTTCCACCATTAGGATTCCTGCAGAGCTTGCATGCCTGGGGAGAGAGAGAAGCAAGAAAATCTTTAGAACTAACCAAGATTTAGTCTCAGAGGTGGTCGCCACTGTAGGGGAAGACGGAGGTAGGCGGAAGATGGCGGGGCTGATAGGGGCGTGTTGGCGAAACAGCCGCGCTGCGTCGCGCCGTTCGTGTTGCAGCAGCAGGCTGGGGCGCAGATGGGAGATAGCGGCGAGCGGCGAGCACTGCAACTCCGGCAATGTCGGCGCGAGGGTACCACAAATGCGAGGAAGCAGGTAGGTGGAAGCCCAAGTTTTGACGACGGGGCCGAGATACGTAAATATCCTTCCTAAAAAAAGAGATAAGTACACATCCTCAGAGCCCACTTGGGAGACAGCCCGGCCCGACCCAGCCCATCTAAGAGGGTGCTCCCTCCCGGTCCTTCCTCAAAACCCTGGGGATGGAGCTCAGCGGTGCCGCCGCCAAGTAATCTGCGCCTCCGTCTCCTTCAACTCCGACCGCCACCGCCTCAAACACCCTCCCCCCCCCCCCCCCCCCCCCCCTCCCCCATCTCCGGTGGTGTTAGCGTCCTGATGGGTCGCACAGTCAAGAAGGCCGGCAAGTCCAAGTCGAAGAAGGGCAAGGCACGCGAGCGGCTCGTTCTTATTTCCTTTTTCTCACTGATGGTGATAAGCTCTCCCTAATTTTCGTGTTTTCTTGGGCGACGTTTGTCTGGTTAGGGAGCGAAGAAGGCCGATGCTTCATCGTCTGCTGCCGCTGCGGTGGCTTCTGGTCCGGCAAAGGTGCGGGAGCACTAGTCGTTCGTTTCAATGCTATTTTGTTATTCTTGGATCGATTGATTGGGGCTTATAGATAGGTGGCTGCCGTGATTAATTTGGTTTCTTCTGTTCTCATGCTAAGGATGATGCTCATAACTGTGTATGTGGAATTACATATGTAAATGGTGGATTTTGTTGTTAGGTGTGGCAACCAGGTGTGGATGCACTGGAGGAGGGAGAGGAGCTCCAGTTTGATCCCGAGGCTTACAACTATCTCAGAGGATTTAGTATTGGGTGGCCTTGCTTGAGGTATAACTATATTCTCCTTATCCGCAGGGAATGCGGAGTCATTCTTCCTGTCTTAATTTCGGACAACGAAATTCTCTCTTCTCAACGATTTCACTTTACTTTGTAGCTTTGATGTTGTGCAAGATCAACTTGGGCTTGTCCGGTCAGAGTTCCCACACACATTATATGGCGTTGCTGGGACTCAGGTTGCCTTCTTTCTTTACCCTTCCCCTTTTTATTAAAATTTACACAGAAAGGGCTACTTCATGCTTTGTCTTACCAGCAAAACTGAGATTGCACATGAATTTGCGAATATGGGTCGTTTGTATGCACCAAACCACTATGTGGAATGGGGTTGGATGTTCCAGCCCATGTGGCTGATTGTGTTTTGGGTGATCTGTCCAAGCACCGTTAAGTTATAAAGCTTTGCTTTGTCTTAAAAAAAACTGACATTGTATTTGTAAGGGCATATTTGATTATCTTGTTTTACTGCTGGTGCCTATTCATGTATACTTCACCAGAATATTTCTTCGGAATGTGCTAGGGTATTTACCGGTCTGCATCAGTTTCTTATTCGGCTATTTTAGGTGGAACGTCGTGCAATTGCTAATGTTTAGTACAGATGAACCATGTCAGAAATTTAGTGCAGATGCTTGCTCCCATTTATAACATGATTGTTGCTTTGGTGCGTGTTATATTTGTGTTATTACTGCTAAAACATGTAGAGCTCAGCTAATTTATGATTGCTTGCAACCGAGCTTGACTGTGTATTGTACTTTTGTTAAGCTTTAAGAATGAGACTCAACTAACGGCTTGATCTTATGCTGGATTTTTGCGCTCCAAGAAGTAATGTTATATTGGTAGAATCTCAAATAACTAGTTCATGAAAAGAAAATTTTGATACTTGTTTACCATCTATGTTTCATTTACTTCTCCAACGAATATGTTTCCACCCAGTTTGTCTATCTAAATTAAGGGCTATGCTTCATCCTTTACAGGCTGAAAAGGCTCCATGGAATTATATTGGTGTTTTCAAGCTTTCCAACATAAACGGGAAGAAGCGGGAACCTATACCATCTTCAAAAGTTGACGCTGACAGTGATATGGATAGTGACAGCAGCAGTGATGAAGAAGAAGAGGAGGAAACTAATGAGGATACGAAGCCCATCCTACATGTATGTTTTTTTCTCTAAATGCACAACTTCATACTTTCCGTTGACATCAGTTATTCACAGTTTAGCTTCGCTGCGTTGGTACAAACCTTCTGTTGCTAATATGTCAATCTTGTACGTACCAGCTAAAAAAGGTGGCCCATGCGGGGTGTGTAAACAGGATACGCTCAATGTCTCAACAACCACACATATGTGCTACATGGGGAGACACAGGTCATGTTCAGGTAATTCTTTTTGGCTCTCATTTCTCTTTTATTTGCTCCCGTGGTTGGCCCACTCAACATTTGGTTAATCTCTGCCGCATCTACCCAGGAACAGATAGAATAATCCGTGCATAATATTTGTTAGGAATAAAGGGCCCCACACCCCAATTCCATCATTTACGCATCGTATTTCGTTCTGAGGAACTTGCAAGGAACATAATGTATTGAACTGACTACTTTGTGTGTAATATGCAGGTGTGGGACTTCAAATCCTTCCTTAACTCAGTAGCAGATTCAGGGCCAGTTGCACACAAAGAAGACGACATAATCCATAATCATGTACCTTTGAAAATATTCAATGGCCATAAAGATGAAGGATATGCAATTGATTGGAATCCACTTGTTACTGGAAGACTTGTTTCTGGTATGTAATAGATCTATTCCTTGTTACAATGTTTTATCCTCAGATATGTTCTCTCATGATCTCTCTGTCATGTATTCATAGATCAGCGTTTTCATTTAATTTGGTATACATTCGTTGAGTTAGACCAGCTTAATGTTTTTTCTGCACAGGTGATTGCAACAGTTGCATTCATCTCTGGGAACCATCTTCGAGCACTTGGGAAGTAGATACAAAACCATTTGTTGGACACTCCGCAAGCGTTGAAGATCTACAGGCATGCCGCTGAATGATGCATCATATATCTACTCCTATGTGCTCTGGATATGTTGATTATCTAAAAAATATTTGATTCTATTCTTACAGTGGAGTCCCACAGAAGGCGACGTATTTGCCTCTTGTTCAGTGGATGGCAAGATATGTATTTGGGATGTTAGGACAGAGAAGGCACCCCGTATGTCTATTAAGGCTCACAATGCTGATGTGAACGTTATCTCCTGGAATCGGTATGTTTACTAGGATTTTTTATTCATGAGCACTATTTCTTCTGTTTACTGTTGTATTTATGTTGTGACCTCCATTATCAGGCTAGCTAGCTGTATGATAGCTTCAGGATGTGATGATGGCAGTTTCTCAATTCGTGATCTTAGATATATCAAGGTACTTTCGTGTTGACAAAGTACATTTTTCTATGCTTGTCAGTTGCAGACTACCCACTTCAAAGGGGTGTTATCCTCTGTTTTTTTTTCTGATTTATACTTTAGGCTTCTGTTTGCCTGCCTATGTACTCTATATTGAGAAAGAAAAGTATTAAGTGAACAGGTATTCTGAATATAATACAAGATGAAGAAGACTTCTGTTGATGAAAATTTGGCATGTTATTGCTAGTAGAATTGTTAATTTGATGTGTTGCTAGATGTTATTTTGTTGCCGGAAGTATATATAGTGCACACTCCTGGCAAAATCACTGCGGTTACAACCATCTAGTATGTTGCTCTGCCAATTTTTTCTAAAATATAATTTGCTATGTATGATACCAACGATAGTTTTTTTTCTCATAATTATGCAGAATTGCTTGAGAATGGGTATGTTCACGTCAACTCTCTTTCCACTGTGCTTCCTGTGTATTGGCAGGATGACGAGTCAGTTGTAGCGCATTTCGAGTACCACAAGCACCCGATTACATCTGTGGAATGGAGTCCACATGAAGCATCAACTTTGGCTGTATCATCTGCTGATCATCAACTCACGTAGCTGTCCCTACCATCAATTTTTGTTTTTGTTTTTGAAGTGCTGCTATCCTACAACATGTCAAATTGTCTTGCGGTAACATGCTGGATTGTTTGTCTTCAGAATTTGGGATCTTTCATTGGAGAAAGATGCAGAAGAGGAAGCTGAATTCAGAGCAAAGATGAAAGAGCAGGCAAATGCTCCTGATGATTTGCCCCCACAACTTCTCTTTGTTCATCAGGTACTTGATCAAATTCCTCCTGAAGATGGCTTTAATTTCCATTCTTTTGCATGTGTTGCGGCCAAAGCCACATGTGTAAACAGCTGTAAAGAAGCAAGTAGATGTGATGATTTTGTGAATGTGCAGGGCCAGAAAGATTTGAAAGAGTTGCACTGGCACCCACAGATACCTGGGATGATCGTGTCGACGGCAGCCGATGGCTTCAACGTGCTGATGCCCAGCAACATAGACACAACCATAGCTGGGGCAGACAAACCTACTTTGGCGCCACTTGGTTAATTCAAGGCTTATGATATACCTGAATATCCTCCTAGGCTAAGAGCAATACTGCGAGTATCTATCTGTTTTTTTCAGTATCATGTATTTTATGTTTCTCTGTTTTGTGGAGACAACCATCTCAGTTTTGTGTAAGAGATATTGTGGATAAGCAGTCTGGTCATCCTGGATCATACTCACCAAATTAGTTCATCCAGATGGTCCACTTTTGGCACCAAAATGTTTTGTTTTCTGAGAGTTTAGCTGGACGAGCCCATATTTGAGCCTTGTTAGGGCAACTCCAACGCAGATATGACCAAATCGCCTGCAAATGTTCGGACTGGACCAGATGGTCTGAACATCAACGGCGGTCACCAAATTTGGACGTCTGGAATTCCACAAACTGGAACCTCACACCTCTGCCATCCTTGGCACGCACAAAGAATCCATTAGGAAAATCCATCAGGAGCCAGTTCCCCAAGATCCCGGCTCCTGCTCCCTGGTCCCCGCATGCGCAAGCTCTCGCTCCGATCCCTTGCCGCCGACCTAGCAGATATCGCGCGTGCTTACAGCCACGGGGACGTTGCCACCGAGCTTGGCAGGGAGGCGGATTGGGTTTGGAGAGGGATGGATCCTCGAGATTTGATGCCGTTGACGGTTGGAGATAAGGAGGGCTGCAGAAGCGAGGAAGGAGCAAGCGTACGAAATCCTGTCGCGGGTGTCATCGGAGGAGGCGAACAAGATATACGGGAGCGGCGAGCCGTCATTGGAGGAGATTGTTTCGTGGGAAGAGGCGGAGTCGTCGGACCCGCGATAGAGAGTGCGGTGGCGCAAGTTTCGCCGTGAGGCGGATCAGTAGGTCTTGATTCGATGTTTGTGGGGATGGGACGCGAGATTCCCCGCGGTGGCGGTGGTATGGTGGTTCCATCCGAGGGTGGCTTCGGAAGATGGTTTGATTTGGAGATAAATTTGAGGTGGGAGGTCAAATTTGCGTCGAATTTGACCCATGAGAGGATTCGGAGGGATGTGATCATGGTGCTTCGTCGAAACATCCAGCGAGCAGTGCTCATGGTTCGCGGAGATTTTGTGATTGAGGCGAGATGCCTGCGTATGGGGGAAGTTATCAAGAGTGGAGAGAGATTTAGATTCCCAGGTCATAACGTGATGATTGGTGATGCGAGAGAGGCGTCGGAGGAGGCTACCTCGCCAACGGGAGGGAGTATTCTGGCGAACTGGTGGTTGTATCTCTCACCGGGGAGGACGATGGAGGAGAGACAGAGTGAAAAAGAGGTTTGGGCTGGTGCGGGCCGGGCTGAGGATGCAATGGGCCTAAATGGGCTAGACCCAAATAAGATGGTACCAGAGGGGGATAAGAGGGTGGAGGCGGCCGTAGTGTCCATTCCCCACCCCCAGCCGATACACAAACCCTAGATCGCGGAACTGCGAGACAAAGTGAGAGGAAATCATACAAGGAGGTGTTGCTAACCCTGCCGCCGGTGTAGGAGAAGAAAGCCAGGAAGAAGAATAGGAGGAAGTTGGCGATCGGGAGGAAGCTAGGTTCCATGGTGACCATAGGTGGCAATCGGGAGGAAGCAGAGAAGACAGGGAGACATACCAGGAGAGATCTGATGCTCAGGGGTAGTGGAGACAAAACAAGAAGAATTCAGGTACGCCGTCGTCCTTAGTTGGACATGTTGCTAGTCAGAGTGCTGGGTCTTCTGCTATGATTGCACCAAGGAGTGTTGCGGTTACTCTAGATAAAACTATAGTTTGCTACAAGTGTGAGGTTGAAGGACACACATCTGAAGAGTGTTAGCTTGAGGTCACATGTGCGGTTTGTGAGAAGAAGGCACACGCTTCCAAGCGATGTGTGTGTCCGTTTCAACCAAAACCAATGATGCAGGCAGTGGGCTTGGGACACCCGGATCTGGGGTTCTTTGTGGCCCAGTTTGCCAGGACTAGTAAAGAGGAACCTAGGTCATCCACACTTGGTTTGATCCGAGTGGTAAATGGAGACTTGGATGCATATGGGCTAAAAAGAGGCTTAGCTCTGCAGTTCAAAGGGGAGACGAATTGGCAGGTGACTGAGAAGGGAAGAGACTTTGTGGTTGTATTTACAAATACTGACAAATTGGAGTTGCCAATTGGTTTTGATGATTTCAAATTAAAAGGAACCAAGACTTACATCAAGGTGGGGAAGGCAGTAGATGATGCAGATATGAGAGGAAGGTTGTGGACAGTGTGGGCTAGAGCCAATGGAGTGCCAAAGGAGATGTCCCATTTTAAAGGGATTTTTGAATTGGGAGCAATGATAGGAGATGTTAACAATGTAGATATGCAGTTGATGCATGATCAGTGGGTGGTGAGGTTTTTGGTTGATGTGAGAACCATAAAACCATTCCCATTATGTCTAGAATTTTACATCAAGCCGAATTTATACGGGGTCCAGTTTCTGATAGAATCTATGGTAACATCAGGGTAAATTCCCGAGGAAGAATATGCACCGAGTGTGAAGAGGCATGCAGGGGTGGTTAATAACTGACACGTCTCTGAAATATCTATTATTTTTGATTGTTTCATGCTATTATATTATATTATACTTTATATGTAATTATATGCTATTTTATATTATTTTTTGGACTAACCTATTAACCTAGTGCCCAGTCCAGTTCCTGTTTTTTCCTGTTTTCGGACTTTTGAGAAAATCAATATCAAACAGAGTCCAAATTGGATGAAAATTTATGGGAGTTAATTTTGGACCAAAAGAGACCCAGGAAACTTCGGGAGGAGGCCAAAAGACCCACAAGGTGGCCACGAGCCTGGAGGGCGCGCCCTGGGGGGTAATGCGCCCCCCCCCGAGCTCGTGGGCCCCTCATGGCAGCTCTTGACATAATTCCACTTCTATATATTCCCAATTACCCCAAATACAACAGAGAGATACCCGAAACACTTTTTTCGCCGCCTCAAGCCTCTATTCTTCCACGATCCCATATGGAGACCTTTTTCGGTACTCTGCCGGAGGGGGAATCGATCATGGAGGCCGTCTACATCAACCTTGCTGCCTCCATGATGATGTGTGAGTAGTTCACTACAGACCTACGTGTCCATAGCTAGTAGCTAGCTAGCTTGTTCTCTCTCTTTGATCTTCAATATCATGTTCTTTGCGATTCTCGCGATGATCTATCCGATGTAATCTTATTTTGCGGTATGTTTGTTGGGATCCGATGAATTGTGGGTTTATGATCAGATCATTCATTGAAAGTAATTATGTCTTTTCTGAACTTTATTATGCATGATTGTTATAGCTTTGTAATTCTCTCCATTCTATCTATTTGGTTTGGCCAACTACATTGATTTATCTTCAGTGGGAGGAGTGCATTGTAGTGGGTTCAATCTTGCGGTGCTCTATATACCAGTGATAGAAGGGGACACGATACATATTGTATTGTTGCTACTAAGGATAAAGCGACGGGGTCTAAACATATTGCTTGTCTTACTTTGTCTACATCATGTCATCTTGCTTAATGCGTGTAGGAAATATGCCCTAGAGGTAACAATAATTTGGTTATTATCATATTTCCTTGTTAATGATAAATGTTTAATATTCATGATAGAATTGTATTGACCGGAAACTTAAATACATGTGTGGGTACATAAACTACACTGTGTCCCTAGTGAGCCTCTACTAGACTAGCTCGTTGATCAAACATGGTTAAGGTTTCCTAGCCAACATGAGTTGTCATTTGATAACGGGATCACATCATTAGGAGAATGATGTGATGGTAAAGACCCAACCGTAAGCTTAGCATATGATCGTATCACTTAAGTTTATTGCTACAACTTTCTTCATGTCAAGTATCTATTCCTAAGACCATGAGATCATGCAACTCCCGGATACCGGAAGAATACCTTGTGTGCTATCAAACGTCACTTCATAACTGGGTGATCATAAAGGTGCTCTACAGGTATCTCCGAACGTGTATGTTGGGTTGGCATGGATCGACACCGGGATTTGTCACTCCGTATGACGGAGAGATATCTCTGGGCCCTCTCGGTAATACAACATCATAAAGAGATTACAAGCTATGTGGCTAATGAGTTAGTCACATGATCTTTTATTACGAAATGAGTAAAGAGACTTGTCGTTAACGAGATTGAACTAGGTATGGAGATATCGACGATTGAATCTCAGGCAAGTAACATATCGCTGTACAAAGGGAATTGCATACGGGATTAGATGAATCCTCGACATCATGGTTCGACCAATAAAGATCTTCGTGGAATATGTAGGAACCAATACGGGCATCCAGCTCCCTCTATTGGTTTTTGATCGGAGAGGTGTCTCGGTCATGTCTACATGATTCCCGAACTCGTAGGGTCCACACGCTTAATGTTCGATGACGCTAGAGTAGTATTGGAATAATTGCATTGGTGACCAAATGTTGTTCGGAGTCCCGGATGAGATCCCGGACGTTACGAGGAGCTCCGTAATGGTCCGGAGGTAAAAATTTATATATGGGAAGTCATATTCATGGTTCCAAAAAATGTTCGGGATTTTTCGGTATTGTACGCAGAAGGTTCTAGAAGGTTCTGGAGTGGGGAGGAATATGATCATATCCCGAAGGGATAAGATCAAGATCCCTAAAAAGGGGGGATAGATATCGGTGGGGAAGGAAAGGAGGGATTTCCTTCCTCCCCCCTTGGCCAACGACCCTAGGGGCTTGGAGGGCAAGCTACCAGCCCCTCCCACACCTATATAAAGGTGGGGAGGCGCAAGGGGGCAGCAGACCTTCCCACGGCCGCGTCCCTCCTCCCGTCTCTCCCGTTTCTTTCTCATACGTCGTTTCGGAGGCACTTGGCGAAGCCCTACCGACACTGCAACACCACCATCTCCACCACGCCGTCATGTTGGTCGAGATCCCATCTACTTCTCATCCCTCGCTTGCTGGATCAAGAAGTAGGAGATGTCACCGAGCCGCACATGTGCTGAACGCGGAGGTGTCGTCCGTTCGGCGCTAGATCAGATTGGATCGCGATTGGATCGTGAAGAGTACGAATACATCAACCGCGTAATATACGCTTCCGCTTAACGGTCTACCAGGGTTCGTAGACACACTCTCCCCTCTCGTTGCTATGAATCTCATAGATTAGATCTTGGGTGTTTCGTAGGATTTTTTTGATTTTCACGCTACGTACCAACAATGGCATCATGAGCTAGGTCTATGCGTAGATGATATGCAGGAGTAGAACACAAAGAAGTTGTGGTCGTTGATGTTCAGATTTCTTACCTCTGTTTGTCTTATTTGGATTCGGCGGTATTGTGGGATGAAGCGTCTCGGACCAACTTTACTTGTCCTCGCACAAGAGACCGTTTCCACCGACTAACATGCAACTTGTATTGCATAAGGTGGTTGGCGGGTGTCTGTCTCTCCCATTTTAGTTGGATTCGATTTGACATTAGTGGTCCTTGTAGAAGGTTAAAAACAAACTTAAATATCACCGTTGTGTCTTTGCGTAGGTAAGAACAGTTCTTGCTAGTTGCCCATAGCAGCCACATAAAATTTGCAACAACAAAGTAGAGGACGTCTAACTTGTTTTTGAAGGGCATGTTGTGATGTGATATGGCCAAGACATGATTTTATATATGGTTGATGTATGAGTTGATCATGTTTTGTAATAGTTTTGCGACTTGCATGTCGATGAGTACGGCAACCAGCAGGAGCCATAGGGTTGTCTTTAATTTATTGTATGACCTGCGTGTCAATCATTAAAAGCCATGCAATTACTTTACTTTATCACTATGCGTTAGCAATAGTTGTAGAAGCAATAGTTGGCGGGGACAACTACATGACGACACTATGATGGAGATCATGGTGTCATGCCGGTGACAATGGAGATCATGCCGGTGGTTTGGAGATGGAGATCAAAAGCACAAGATGTTGATGGCCATATCATGTCACATATATTGATTGCGTGTGATGTTTATCTTTTATGCATCTTATTTTCCTTAGGACGACAGTAGCATTATACGATGACCCCTTCACTTAATTTCAAGAAAATGTGTTCTCCCTAAGTATGCACCATTGTGAAAGTTCATCGTTTCGAAGCACCTCGTGATGATCGGGTGTGATAGACTCTTCGTTCGCATACAACGGGTGTAAGCCAGTTTTACAAATGCAAAATATTTGGGTTAAACTTGACGAGCCTAGCACGTACAGACATGGCCTCGGAAAACGGAGGGGTCAAACATGAGTCATACAGTAGATATGATCAACATGGAGATGTTCACCATTGAAACCAACTCATCTCACGTGATGATCAGACTTGGGTTGGTGAATTTGGATCATGTATCACTTAGATAACTTGAGGGATGTTGATTTAAGTGGGAGTTCATTAGTAATTTGATTAAGTGAAGCAATTATCATGTACATAGTCTAAAGTCTTTGCAAATTATGTTGTAGATCAATAGCTCGCGCTGTAGCTCCCCTGAATTTTAATACGTTCCTAGAGAAAGACTAAGTTGAAAGATAATGTAAGCAATTATGCGGACTAGGTCCGTAATCAGAGGATTGTCCTCACTGTTGCACAGCAGGCTTATGTCCTTGATGCATCGCTCGATGTGCCAACCCCTCCAGCGTCGTCTGTGGATGTTGTGAACGTCTAACAGTCACGTTCTGATGACTACTTGATAGTTCAGTGTGCCATGCTTTACGACTTAGAAATCAGGGCTCCAAAGACGTTTTGAATGCCATGGAGCATATGAGATGTTCCAAGAGCTGAAATTGGTATTTCAGGCTCATGCACGTGTTGAGAGGTATGAGACCTCTGACCAGTTCTTTGCCTGCAAGATGGAGGAGAATAGCTCAGCTAGTGAGCATGCGCTCAGAGTGTCTGGGTGCTACAATCGCTTGAATCAAGTGGGTGTTAATCTTCCAGATAAGACAGTGATTGACAGAGTTCTCCAGTCACTGCCACCTAGCTGCTAGAGCTTCATGATGAACTATAACATACAAGGGATGGAGAAGACGATCCCTTAGCTATCCATGATGCTTAAGGCCACTGAGGTAGAAACCAAGAAGGAGCATCAAGTGTTGATGGTTAACAGACCACTAGTTTCACGAAGGGCAAGGGAAAGAAGGGAAACTTCAAGAATGGCAAGCCAGTTGCCGCTTCAATGAAGAAACCTAAGGCTGGACCCAAACCCGAGACTGGGTGCTTCTATTATAAGGGGAACGGTCATTCGAAGCGGAACTGTCCCAAGTACTTGGCAGATAAGAAGGCTGGCAACGTCAACATAGGTATATTTGATATACATGTTATTGATGCGTACCTTACTAGTGCTTGTAGTAGCGCCTGGTTATTTGATACTGGTTCAGTTGCTAATATTAGTGACTCGAAGCAGGAGCTGCGGTATAAATGGAGACTAGCTAAGGGCGACGTGACGATGTGTGTTGGAAGTGTCTCCAAGGTTGATATGATCGCCATCGGCAGGATCGATGTACCTTCAAGATTAAGTTTAAACCTAAATAATGGTTTTTTGGTGCATGCATTGAGCATGAACATTATATCTGGATCATGTTTATTTCAAGACGGTTATTCATTTAAGCGAGAGAATAATGGTTGTTCTATTTATATTAATAATATCTTTTGTGATCATGCACACAATGTGAATGGTTTATTGAATCTCGATCGTAGTGATACACATGTTCATAATATTGATGCCAAAAGATGTAAAGTTAATGATGATAGTACCGATACTTGTGGCACTGCTGCTTAGATCATATTGGTGTAAAGCGCATGAAGAAACTCCATGCTGATGGACTTTTGGAATCAATCTATTTTGAATCGCTTGAGACATGCGAACCATGCCTCATGGGCAAGATTACTAAAACCCCGTTTTCCAGCTCAATGGAGCGGGAAAGCGACTTGTTGGGAATAATACATACTGATGTATGTGGTCCAATGAGTTTTGAAGCACGCGGTGGGTATTGTTATTTTCTTACCTTCACAGATTATTTGAGTAGATACGGATATATTTACTTGATGAAACACAAGTCTGAAACTTTTGAAAAAGTTCACAATTTCAGAGTGAAGTTGAAGATCATCGTGACAAGAAGATAAAATGTCTACAATATGATCGTGGAGGTAAATATCCGAGTTACGAGTTTGGTATGCATTTAACCCTATGTGGAAATTGTTTTACAACTCACGCCACCTGGAACACCACAACATAATGGTGTGTCCGAACATTGTAACCGTACTCTATTGGATATGGTGTGTTCTATGATGTCTCTTACTGGTTTGCCACTATCATTTTGGGGTTATGCATTAGAGATAGTTGCATTCATTTTAAATAGGGCACCATCTAAATCCGTTGAGACGACATCGTATGAATTATGGTTTGGAAAGAAACCTAAGTTGTCGTCTCTTGTGCAGACTTGATAGCTTTCTGAAGAGTCGGTTCCAGGAAAAGGTTATTAAGAGAACCCTGTGGAACAATGTGAAGGTTCAATTTGCAAAGTTCTTCATGAAGGCGGGGTTGAGCTTTCTAAACCATGTGGTTGTTGCAACAAGCTTTTCGACTCAAGGTATCAGCCATGACATTAGCCTTGCAAGGGGTATAAGAAATACCACAGTAATAGATTGTAATTGCTTCCATCCATCGCCGCTGATGGAGATTCAGATCTGGCTGAGTAAATAGATACTTCAGACTTGGATGGTCGGTGTAGATCTCACAATGATTACCGAGAAGGTAATGTCGCCATAACAACAGTGCATAGATAATTGCAGCGAATTCGAGGTCATGAACTGGATAGTTCTCTTCATGAGGGTGCAAATATCATGAGGCATAAGCAATCACCCCGCGCTCTTGCATTAGGACACAACCTAATCCTTGACGGGATGCGTTACAATAAATGACAAAGTCCTTACGAGAATCTGGAGGAGCAAGCACTGGAGCAGATGTCAGCTTGTCCTTTAGTGCCTGGAAACTTTCCTGACATTTTTCTATCCACTCAAACCTCACGCCTTTGTGAAGCAGATTAGTCAAAGGTTTTGCAATCTTGGAGAAGTTCTCGACAAAACGGCGGCAATAGCTGGTGAGTCTGAGAAAACTTCTGACTTGCTTGACATTCTTCGGGGGTCCAATCAAGAATAGCCTGAACTCGTTCTGGGTTGACCGCAATACCATCCTTGGAGATCACATGACCAAGGTAAGTCACTTCGGGCAACCAGAACTCACACTTGGAGTATTTGGCATATAGTTGATGTTCTAGAAGCTTTTCCAGTACAAGACAAAGATATTCAACATGTTCTTTATTCTTGGAAAACACCAGGATATCATCCAGATAAACCACGACGAACTTGTCGAGGTATTCCATGAAGATATAGTTCATAAAACAAGAGAATGTTGCTGGAGCATTGGTTAAGCTGAAAGACATGACAGTGTACTCGTATGAACCATAGTGAGTAACGAATGCGGTCTTTGGCATATCCTCATCACGAACTCGGATCTAGTGGTAACCCAATCTCAAGCCGAGTTTAGAAAATACAGAGGAACTAGCAAGTTGATCATACAGATCGTTGATCCGAGGAAGTGGATATTTGTTCTGAATTGTTGCTTGGTTGATGCGTCGGTAGTCTTGGACTGAACGGTTCGTACCATCCTTCTTCTTGACAAAGAGAGAAGGTGCTCCCCAGGCAGAGGAACTTGGATGAATGAAACCTTTGCGAAGCGAATTGTCAATTTCTTCCTTAAGTTCAAGGTGTTCATGAGGAGGCATCTTATAAGGTCGTTTGGCAATAGGAGTGGTGCCTGGTTTTAAGTCGATGACAAACTCAACTGCCCTAACAGGGGGAATTCCTGGAAGTTCTTTTGGAAAGACATCTTGGAAGTCACAAACAACTGGAATGCCTTCAATCCCCTCGAGAGGTGACACATTCAAGGCATTTAATAAATAAATCCATGCTTCGGCATCTCGAACAAGACAAGCATGATAGCTTACTATTTCATTTGAAGGATGTAGGAGATAGACGGTTTTTGTGGCACAAACTATTGAAGCAGTATGAGTTTTCAACCAATCCATTCCTAGAATGAGGTCAATATTGGAAGACTTCAAAATAATGGGAGAGACATGGAATTCCAATCCTTCAATTTCAATGGTGACGTTGTGGCTAACCATGAAGGTTCGACATTGGCCCGCGGGGGTGTGTACCACTAGTGGAGTGTTCATCTCTTCGTATTTAATGCCATGCATGTATGCAAAATCTTCTGACATGAAAGAATGCGATGCTCCTGTATCAAATAAACCAGAAGCTGGTACAGAATTAACAAGAAGAGTAACCATCATAGTAGCAGGCTAGTCTTGAGCTTGATTCAGATCAATGTTGTTAGCCTGACCACGACCATATGAAGGCCTGGCATTGTTGTTGCGGGGCTGGTTGTTACCACGGCCAGTTGAAGGCAGTGCAAGCTGATTCTAACTCTGCCTGCATTCTCTGGCACGGTGACCTGGACAACCACACTTGAAGCACAACTCGTCATTGGGACGGGGAGCAGGAACTCGGGGTGGTGCAGCTGGAAGTCTCGGCTGCCTTGGTGGTGGAGGATGCAGACGAGGCGCAACATAGGACGGCCTTGGAGCAGGAGCAGGTGAATGGTACATGTTGTGGGGAATCCATATCCGCCGTTTCTGTGATGATGAGCCCGAAGATGGGCCCACGTCACGGTTGCGCTTGAGTCCAACCTTGTATTCCTGCAGACCAGTCTCAACTTGAATGACCTTGTTCACCAAGGTGGCGAAGTCGGCAAAGTCTTGAACAAGGAGCGCGAGCTTGATATCAGGGTGAAGTCCTGCATGGAATTTTTCCTATCTGCGAGCATCAGTAGCGATATCTTCTTCAGCATAGCGGGACAAGTCAAGGAACTCCCGCTAATAAGCATCTACGTTCTTGTTACCCTGTGTGAGGTTGCGGAACTCTCGCTTCTTCCTGTCCATGATTCCCTAAGGAATGTAGCAAGCACGGAAGGCAGCTTAGAACTCCGGCCAGGTAATGATGGTTCCAATAGGCTATGAACGCCTGTGACTGTCCCACCATTAAGCAGCGGGACCCTTCAGGAAGTAGGATGCAAAGGTGACATAGTTGGCAGACTCCAATTCATAAGTGATGTCGAGGAGCCAGTCATCAGCATCAAGGGGCTGAGTTGGGCTACGATAGACAGCAGGGTTGAGGTGCACAAAGTCTTGCAGAGTTATTGGGGCTGGCTTCTGATTCATATTCGGCCGTGGGAATTGATCCATAAGCCCTTGCATAAACTGGTGGTTTAGCTCAAACTGCTGTATAATTCCAGCCATATATTCTGGCGGTGGTGGATTGTTGGCACCACGGCCACGACCAACTGGCCTAACCATTCTGTCAAATTGTAACAGTGGTAGTTTAGTACCGAGTAAACGCAAAGACAAGGAATCATTCATGAGGTAACATGCACAAAGAAAGAAGTGCAATAGATACATCATAGTAGTCAAACATGACATACGGATCCATACATAGGTCTATTACAAGCTAGCGATCATAAGTTCGGAAAGGGAAATAACCTAGACAAACTAGGCGGCACAGAGGCACGCGGTAGAGGGATACAACAACGAGACATAGCGATGGCCACATCAACATCGGAGAGAACCACTAAAGCCAGGTAACTGCAGGTTACGACGCAGGGTGCCCTTGATATAAGGATCTTGCGCTCCGTGAACACTCTGGTGCAGAACCTGGTCCCGTACGGAGAGCAAAGGCCCACGTGGAGGAGTACAACTTCCAACAGTAGGCTACTCAAGACCTGGTGGTAGCTCTGTCCTACGCGGGTAAAGGATGTGCTCAGGATGCATCCTCGCACTGACTGCTGGCAGTAACTGTGTCAGAGCATCCTGAAGGCGAGCACGAGTGGCGTACAGCTCGACAACAAGAGCTCAGGCAGTATGATCCAGAGCCTCAGTGTACTGAACCAGAACCTGCGGGTCGTAATGACGTCGCACGTAAGGGGTGCAGACAGCGGTGTAGTATCCAGTCTCATCCCCAGCAGAGACATACATGATGTATCTGAACCCAGTATCCTCCAAGAAGGGGTGATCTCCACGAAGACGGACGATAGTAACATAGGCAACATCATGGACTGCCATATCAACAGTCACTCCAACACCATGGTAGAGTGTGCAGCTTAGTGATGGAGATGTTCTGCCGATCGAAGATACGAACCATAGCGTGGTACTGCTCCTAGTTGAACTCGCAGTAGTCCTCGTAAATAGTGTACTCGGGGTACCAGCGATAGCCCATCCTGGTCAAGAGGTCAACCAGAATGGCCTGGAACCCAGTCGCATCGACAGCTATAGTTTGGCGTACGAGCTGCCTTGCGGGATGCATCTGAAACAAGGAGGTTCAAAGATGTCAAATGACAGTGTGTGCGTCATACTTTTAAAGAAACAGTTGTCGATAAAACGGCTCTCTAGGTGGATGTGATCACGAGAACCTAATGTTAGAGTTAGCAAGATCTTTAACCCGAATAGAAGAGAGATCAGAACCCGGAGTAAAGAAGAGGAATAAAAGATCCTAATACCACCCATTTGCGATGTGGGCCCGTAAGCCACACAACAATGTTAGTAAAATAGTTTTTCAAAGACTAGACTCAACTTCGGCCAAGTAGTTGGAAAGGGGCTTCCTACAGGCAGTTGACTCTGGTACCAACTTGTGATGCCTCCGCCTTGATCGTACACTAATCATACACACAAATGCGCATGATCAAGATCAGAGACTCACGGGAAGATATCACAACACAACTCTAGACACAAATTAAAGTCATACAAGCTTTATATTACAAGCCAGGGGCCTCGAGGGCTCGAATACAAACGAGTTAGCGGAAGCAACAGTATCTGAGTACAGATATAAATAAACAAGTTTGCCTTAAGAAGGCTAGCACAAACATCAACGTCGGATCGAAAAGGCAAAGCCTCCTGCCCGGGAGCCTCCTAACTACTCCTGGTCATCGGCGGCCTCCATGTAGTAGTAGGCTCCGTCGTGGTAGTAGTAGTCGTTGGTGGGATCAGCTGGCTCCTGGGCTCCGTCATCTGATTGTAGCAATCATATCAATGGGAAAAAGGGGAGCAAAGCAACGGTGAGTACTCATCCAAAGTACTCGCAAGACTTACATCAGATCTATGCTAAGTATGCATCAGTATCAAAGGAATGGGGCTATATCTTTGGACTGAACTGCAGAAATGCCAGAAGAGAAGGGAAAGCCTAGCCTATCAAAGACTAGCATCTTGCATCATCTTGCATCATTAGAAGAGTTCATATTAGCATATTATAAGTAATAAGTATGTTGTAGCAACGCCCAGAGATCCTTCCTCGACTACCTGCGAGAAAGCAATCCCGGAGCCATCATTTCCATTTCATGTCTCCAGTATCCACTTCTAGTTGTATAGATCGGGATACAACTCCGAGCTTCCGTTACTGTGGACACGACTATTCGAATAGATATACTTCCCTGCAGGGGTGCACAAACTTACGCAATATGCTTGATTAACTCTGGCCGGACACACTTACTCGGGTCATGCCCGGCCTCGGCTGATCAACACGTCGTAGTCCTACCTAGGCTCAACAGGGAGGTCATCATGCCGGTGTAAATCCTAAGTGCTCAGGGGTCTTGGGCCCATAGCCCTTTGCACTCCCGCGCATTACGAGGACGGCTGGGATCAATCCTAGCTACCTCTTTATACAAAGCAGGTGCTTACGCGGGCCACCCGGGCGTGTGCCGCTCAATTGTGACATCTGAAAAGCTTTCGGGCGAATGTACGATGCATAGTGCGCATACTTATTCCCGTGTGGTGGTTAGTGCGAAAAAGGCCAGAGGCCTACTCAGATCACATATCCAAACCCGTTAGTGTCTTGGGAGCACGCGGTGACGATCAATGATCCACGATGTGTGATCCCATCATCGCGTCTCACGGACTTACATCAAGGGGTTAGAATGCCCGACCGTGCCGCGTAATCATCTCACGGGTACCCTCCTGGTAAACCCGACTACACATCACTCGCGGGTACCCCTCGGGGCCAACCCGTCTTTCACATTTCTCTCGCGGCTACCCCTCGGGGCCGACCCGTCTTTCACATGGTTCTGGGGTAAAGTCAAACTAACCGTGTGTCCATAACATCAAGGGGGAATCCAAGGAATCACCCTTGATGGATTCCTCTCGATGTAACCATCAAGGTGACCTGGGAGGAATCACCCTCGAGGGTTCACACTTGAGGTGTTGCATGACAGAATCGTTATCGGGAGTGGTGAAGGAGGAATCACCCTCCGTAATCCACGACCAACTAGCTTCACTACAGAGTTATCATCAGGAGTGCGTTACGAGGTATCACCCTCGGCACTCGATAGTAACTCTGCAGAGCCGTACAACTAAGGGGGTGTGAGATGATGTGTCGGGCTCAGGGCTTTGATCACGTTGATTGAGTCATGCTATACAAACGGTTTTTAACCCCTCCCCGCGACGCAGTTTTAAACCGTCGCGTTGCATGTGTGGGCGATAGGGGGGGGGGTCCATCCCACACAACATGCAAAACCCGTCGGCGATGGTGACCGACGAACGCAAATGATCTGCAAACATAATCGTGTGCGGTGCAGGAACATATCGCACACACTTTATTTTGGGCGTACATGTGGGATTTGGGATCAATCACACACGTCTAATAGGAGTCAAACGCATCTAATTGCTCATGGAAAACAAACGGTGTTTGACCTTTCTGTTTGCGAAACGTTACCTAATCCACACGGGCCATGGTATAAACTGTGTGTAATATCTTCATCATCGCACACGAGATTTCCCTGGCAACCGTCTGCCATGCATGATATCATCGGACACGTTTCTTTCGTAAAATTTACGCGTGGGATCGTCTTTGCATCGGGCACGGTTTCCTGTTGGCTCACGTGTGAGATAAGGTGCTATCGCAAACGATTGAGGAGCTCCTACGCACACATACAAGTGCTGCAAATCATTTGCGATTTCTTATGTATCACCAACATTTCAGTTTATATCTCGTGTGCTTTTCTTGTAGATCACATGCGGTTGCACTATGAGTTGCGTGTGCTTTTCGTGTAGATCACAAGCGGTTGCGCTATGGGTTGCGTGTGTTTTCCTTTCTGGATTGCACATGCTTAGTTGCTTGAACCGTGTGCGCTAAAATGGCCAGGTTGTTGTAAAATATCGCATTTGAATCACCCTGCGAATAGCAAATTCACCACAATATGGAATCGACAAATAGTGTCCATATGAAGAACATTCATCATAATTCGCCACAATATGCAATTGAACAAATAGTGTCCACAGGATGAACATTCATCATAATTCACGACAATATGCAATTGAGCAAATGCTAGCTAAATTCCACAGCTGTAAGACCGACATATGCAGTACATACTCACAGTGTACGAAATATGAAGACATGATCACATGGAAAACATTGCATCCATGCGTATATGTTTAGTGGATAACACTTTATGAATGCATACTTATTATTGCGGGATACGTAGCCTGAAATCTTGGACGTCTTTAGTGGGCTTGATATAGTGTTTCACAAAGAAGGTGTTGATAAATTTCCTAACAGACATCAATTCATCTGCGGCGAGCGGTTCAGAGTTCATCGGTCCGAAGATCAACTACATGACTTTTAGATCAGAATGTGACATACGTGTGGAGTAGAAGATAGTAATTAAGAAACAGACTTACTGGTTCTATCTTGTCAGCATCAGCACCACATTCAGCATGTCTCCATAGGTTCATCATGTGTGCGCAAACGTAGTATCCACATAGGCTGGTCCCTTGTTGTTGTTGAGGACACTGAAATTTTTTGTACAGTATTAGTCATGTATTTGCCCTGTTAGGAACAACCTAACCGGTGTAAGTTGTTTCTTTTTTTTCTTTGGAGAGAAATAGAAAGAGGTTTACTTAGAAACTTGAACATCTGACTAGCATTTTCTGAAAACAAGGATTTCGTTGTCTTACCGGAGAAATGATCACGTGCTGTAGAGGTAGTTGGCGGTCGAACCGTCTCCCTCCTAAAGTTATGTTCTTTGACAATACACTGAAAATGAAGATGAATTTTCACATACTCAATTCTTGAACCAGATATGAACACAACATATTAACATCAAAGAATTTAATACCTATCCATGAAATCCTAAAGATGATTCAGATCCTGAGGCTTATTTGACTCTATGAGAGAATCCATGTAGTAATCTGTGTTGTGTTTTGGAACAATGACCACCAAGATCCAGTGACGTCTACAGTTTAACAAAACCTTGAACTTACGAACTATGTCGAAAACTGAAAGACGATCAATGTATGCATGGTTTTATATTTAACTTACTCTTCATGATATGGCTGTTGGAAATATGCCCTAGAGGCAATAATAAATTGGTTATTATTATATTTCCTTGTTCATAATAATCGTTTATTATCCATGCTATAATTGTATTGATTGGAAACTCAAATACATGTGTGGGTACATAGACAACACTGTGTCCCTAGTAAGCCTCTAGTTGACTAGCTCGTTGATCAAAGATGGTTAAGGTTTCCTAGCCATTGACATGAGATGTCATTTGATAACGGGATCACATCATTAGGAGAATGATGTGATGGACAAGACCCAAACTAAGAACGTAGCATTTGATCGTGTCAGTTTATTGCTATTGTTTTCTGCATGTCAAGTATCTGTTCCTATGACCATGAGATCATGCAACTCCCTGACATCGGAGGAGTACCTTGTGTGTATCAAACGTCGCAACGTAACTGGGTGACTATAAAGGTGCTCTACAGGTATCTCCGAGGGTGTCTGTTGGGTTGGCATGGATCAAGACTGGGATTTGTTACTCTGTGTGACAGAGAGGTATCTCAGGGCCCACTCGGTAATACAACATCACAATGAGCCTTGCAAGCAATGTGACTAAAGTGTTAGCCACGAGATCTTGTATTACGGAACGAGTAAAGAGACTTGCCGGTAACGAGATTGAACTAGGTATAGAGATACCGACGATCGAATCTCGGGCAAGTAACATACCGAAGAACAAAGGGAATAGCATACGGGATTAACTGAATCCTTGACATAGAGGTTCGACCGATAAAAGATCTTCGTAGAATATGTAGGAGCCAATATGGGCATCCAGGTCCCGCTATTGGTTATTGGCCGTAGAGGTGTCTCGGTCATGTCTACATAGTTCTCGAACCCGCAGGGTCTACACACTTAAACGTTTGGTGACGATTAGTATAGTTGAGTTATTTTGTTGGTGACCGAAAGTTGTTCGGAGTCCCGGATAAGATCCCGGACATGACGAGGATCTCCGGAATAGTCCGGAGGTAAAGATTGATATATGTGATAATAGTGTTTTGATCTCCGGAAGAGTTCCGGAGTTCACCGGAATGGGTTCCGGATGTTTACCGAAGTGTTCGGGTGCAGCAACACTTTATATGGGCCAAAGGAATAAAGTCCACGAGGTATTGGAAAGTGCAAAAAGTAGTTTTGCTGCCGCATAAGCGGTACTACCGTTGTGTGAAGCGGTACTACCGCCCAAGCGGTACTACCGCTTGTATGAAGCGGTACTACCGCCCAAGCGGTACTACCGCTTGTGTTAAGCGGTACTACCGCTTGTGCGCGGTACTGCAGGGATCCGAGTTGGACTCTTTCCCTGCGGGCCAAACCGACCTTGTGCGGGCAAAACCGACCTGGAGGAGGCTTTTACTCCAAGTTTAGACCCCAAGGCTCAACATATAAATAGAGGGGCAGGGCTAGCACACGGGACACATCAAGATTTCCCCAAGCCGTGTGCGGCAACCCTAACCCTCTAGTTCCTCCGTCATAATCTCCGTAGCGCTTGGCGAAGCCCTGCAGAGATTGTTCCTCACCACCATCACCACGCCGTCGTGCTTCTGGAACTCAACCACTACTTCACCATCGCTCGCTGGATCGAGGAGGTGAAGGCGTCATCAAGCCGTACGTGTGTTGAACGCGGAGGTGCCGTCCGTTCGGCGCTAGTTCGTGATCGGATCGAGGGACGACTTGCGATTTGGATCGCGGAGACGTTCGACTACATCAACCGCGTTTCTTAAACGCTTCCGCTTAGCGATCTACAAGGGTATGTAGATTTACTCTCCCTCTCGTAGATGCTCATCACCATGGATAGATCTTGTGTGTGCGTAGGAAAATTTTTGTTTCCCATGCAACGTTCCCCAACAGTGGCATCATGAGCCAGGTCTATGCGTAGATGAGATCTCGAGTAGAACACAAATGAGTTGTGGGCGTGGGTGTATACATATTGCTTGCCGTTACTAGTTGATATTTGATTCGGCGGTACTGTGAGATGAAGCGGCCCGGACCGACATTACGCGTACACTTACGCGAGACAGGTTCCTTCAACTGACATGTAACTTCGTTGCATAAAGATGGCTAGCGGGTGTCTGTCTCTCTCACTTTAGTTGAATCGATTTCAATGAAGAGGGTTCTTTTAGAAGATCAAAAAGCAATCACTACACCACGTTGTGGTTTTGCGTAGGTAAGAACGGTTCTTGCAAACCCGTAGCAGCCACGTAAAATTTGCAACAACAATTAGAGGACGTCTAACTTGTTTTTGCAGGGTATGATGTGATATGATATGGCCAATTACATGATGAGATATATGTGATGTATGAGATGATCATGTGTTGTATAGAATATCATGACTTGCATGTCGATGAGTACGGCAACTGGCAGGAGCCATAGAGTTGTCTTTAAATTATTGTATGACCTGCGTGTCAATCATTAAGCGCTATGTAATGCTTTACTTTATCGCTAAACGTTAGCAATAGTCGTGGGAGCAACAGTCGGCGCGACAACCTTATGGCGACACGTTGATGGAGATCAAGATGATGGAGATCATGGTGTCATGCCGGTGACGATGGAGATCATGCCGGTGCTTTGGAGATGGAGATCAAAAGCACAAGTTCATGGCCATATCATGTCACTTATGATTTGCATGTGATGTTAATCCTTTTATGCATCTTATTTTGCTTAGGACGACGGTAGCATTATAAGGTGATCCCTCACTTAAATTTCAAGATAAATTGTGTTCTCCCCGAGTGTGCACCATTGCGAAAGTTCGTCGTTTCGAGACACGCCGTGATGATCGGGTGTGATAGACTCCACGTTCACATACAACGGGTGCAAGCCATGTTGCACACGCGGAACACTCGGGTTAAACTTGACGAGCCTAGCATGTACAGACATGGCCTCGGAACACAAGAGACCGAAAGGTCGAACATGAGTCATATAGTAGATATGATCAACATGAAGATGTTCACCATTGAAACCACCTCGACTCACGTGATGATCGGACTTGAGTTGGTGGATTTGGATCATGTTACACTCGAATGACCGGAGGGATGTCAATTTGAGTGGGAGTTTTTAAGTAATATGATTAATTAAACTCATTATCTTGAACAATAGTCTAAGTTGTCTTTGCTATATTTATGTTGTAGATCATGGCTCGCGCAGTAGCACCCCTGAATTTTAATGCGTTCATAGAGAAAGCTAAGTTGAAAGATGATGGAAGTAACTTTGTGGACTGGGCCCGTAATCTAAGGATTATCCTTACGGCTTCCCAGAAGGCTTATGTCCTTGATGCACCGCTTGGTGATCCACCCGCTCCAGTTGAGTCTCTAGACGTTGTGAACGCCTGGCAGGCTCGTTCTGATGATTACTCAATAGTTCAATGTGCAATGTTGTATGGCTTAGAACCGGGACTTCAAAGACGTTTTGAACGTCATGGAGCATATGAGATGTTCCAGGAGTTGAAGTTTATCTTTCAGAAGAATGCCCGGATCGAGAGATATGAGATCTCCGATAAGTTCTATACTTGCAAGATGGAGGAGAACGGGTCTATCAGTGATCACGTGCTCAGAATGTCTGGGTACTCCACCCGTCTGGCTGAATTGGGGATGCCCCTTCCGCCAGAGGCTATCACTGACAGAGTTCTTCAATCATTGCCACCTAGTTACAAGAGCTTCGTGTTGAACTATAACATGCACGGGATGAACAAGTCAGTCGCCGAGCTGTTTGCGATGCTGAAAGCCGCTGAGTCTGAAATTCAGAAGGAGCATCAAGTGTTGATGGTCAATAAAACCACTAGTTTCAAGAAAAATGGCAAGGGTAAGAAGGGTAAATCTAAGAAGGGTGGCAAAGCAGTTGCTGCTCCTGTGAAGAAACCCAAGGCTGGACCCAAACCAGAAACTGAGTGCTTTCATTGCAAGGGAACTGGACACTGGAAGCGGAACTGCCCCAAGTATTTGGCTGACAAGAAGGCGGCCAACAACAAACAAGGTATATATGATATACATGTTATTGATATGTTCCTTACCAACCCTCGTTGTAGTGCCTGGGTATTTGATACCGGTGCGGTTGCTCATATTTGCAACTCTAAACAGGAACTGCGGAATAGACGGAGGCTGGCGAAGGACGAAGTGACGATGCGCGTGGGAAATGGTTCCAAGGTTGATGTGATCGCCGTCGGCACGCTCGCTCTTCGATTACCGTCGGGATTAGTGATGAACCTAAATAAGTGTTATTTGGTGCCTGCGTTAAGCATGAACATTATATCTGGATCTTGTTTATTGCGAGACGGTTACTCATTTAAATCAGAGAATAATGGTTGTTCTATTTATATGGGTAATATCTTTTATGGTCATGCACCCAATATAAGCGGTTTATTCTTATTGAATCTCGATAGTAATAATACACATGTTCATAACATTGATGCCAAAAGATGTAGGATTGATAATGATAATACCACTTTCTTGTGGCACTGCCGTTTAGGTCATATTGGCGTGAAACGCATGAGGAAGCTCCATGCTGATGGACTTTTGGAGTCACTTGATTTTGAATCACTTGACACATGTGAGCCATGCCTCTTGGGCAAGATGACTAAAACGCCGTTCTCTGGAACAATGGAACGGGCAAGTGACTTATTGGAAATCATACATACTGATGTGTGCGGTCCGATGAGTATTGAAGCGCATGGTGGTTATCGTTACTTTCTCACCTTCACTGATGACTTAAGTAGATATGGGTATATTTACTTAATGAAACACAAGTCTGAAACATTTGAAAAGTTCAAACAATTTCAGAGTGAAGTTGAGAATCATCGTAACAAGAAGATTAAATTCCTACGATCTGATCGAGGAGGAGAATATCTGAGTTATGAGTTTGGCAGTCACTTAAGACAATGTGGAATTGTTTCACAACTGACACCGCCTGGAACACCACAGCGTAATGGTGTGTCCGAACGTCGTAATCGAACTTTATTGGATATGGTGCGATCT